>CDHN01000004.1:0-1200000 GCA_000825705.1 [Torrubiella] hemipterigena
GAACACCACGCACGCGAAGCCAAGGCCCGCGCTGCCCGAGCCGCCGGGGCTCTGAGCGGCACCGGCCGGATGGCGTGGGGAACCCGGCTCGAGAATGCTCGCCTTATCTACACAATGCTCCACCGCTCTATCCTTACATATGGGTCAGTGCTCTTCCACAAACCTGGGGATATCCCCCTAGGGCCGGCACGTACCATGAGTAGTACCCAGCACGATATGCTCCGACTCCTAGCCGGGGCCTTCCGGGCTACGCCAGCGCACCACCTAGAAGCTGAGCTTCAAATCCCGCCCCTCCATCTATACATGACCTACCGCAGCGAACGCTCCCTTGCGCGGTTCAAGAATAACGGGACTCTTGCGAGGGTCCGCGCCGCGTCTGCCGCGGTGGCGGGCCTCCAGCGGCTCCCTTGTCGCCAGCGCTACCGTCGCCCCCTCGAGGACTACCACCGTCAGTATAGTCGCGATCTTCTCGGGGCCGGGCCGGCCCCCGATCGTAAAACCCTCTCCAAGCACCTGAACGAGCGCTGGCAGCAGCACTGGCTGCACCAGGAGTCCGCACGGCTCTCCCGCTGGAGCAGCGCACAAGGCCACCGACCGTCGAACTGCTCAGAGCTCCCACCTCGGCTCCGCACTGGCCGCCTGCCGGCGCCCTACCGGGGCGGGAACACCCCAAAACACATCTCCTCCTTGGTGCTGCAGATGAGAACTGGAAAGATTGGCCTAAACGACTTCCTATTCAGCCGGCGTGTACCCGACCTGGTATCGCCTCTGTGCCGCTGTGGATCCGGGCGGGAGACCGTG
The DNA here is from genome assembly GCA_000825705.1 of [Torrubiella] hemipterigena. Classification (NCBI taxonomy): domain Eukaryota; kingdom Fungi; phylum Ascomycota; class Sordariomycetes; order Hypocreales; family Clavicipitaceae; species [Torrubiella] hemipterigena. The sequence goes on from CDHN01000004.1 coordinate 802, forward strand.
TTCCATATGATCTTACACTGCGAACTCTACGACCGCCCGTCGCTGTCGACTGAGGCGGCTGTTCGCCGAGCTCTCGACGAACCCGACGAGGCCGCGCGACTAGCGCGATGGCTACTAGACACAGGCCGAATCGGCTACCTCACGGCAGCGCACCGGACCCACGATGGCCGACCTGGACAAGCAACAACTAACTGATATCACTATTTCCTTATTCGTTCTTTATAGTTTTGTTTACCTGTATATTTATTTCTCCTGCTGTATTACTAACCTTTGTCTCCTACTATCCGGTCCAGCGTCATCTCCGGCCTGAACCCTCCACGACACCGGCATGGACCTACCGCGGCCAACCCAAATATAGGGTTTTTTCTTTGTTTTTCCCCTATAATATATATAGCTAGAGCTAGATAAGCTAGATAGCTTCCATTAGCCTAATAATAATAATAATTATAAATAATCATGTCTCTTCTGCAGCGCTGACTCTAGTTGCTGGTGGATGGTCTAGTACACCTTGTAGCCTGGCTTGGTGAGTCACTCGCGTCGCCAACAGCAGCCCTTAAAATGCAGTTTAAACAGGCTTGTTTTTAATAACAAAAGAAACATGCAATATAGCTCAGTGGAAGAGCGGTGGGCTCATAACCCATTGGTCCCTAGATCAAAACTAGGTATTGCAACTCATCTTTTTGCCGTCATGTCGTTTGTCTACTCTACATCTTGATGGGAGTTGTACATTGAGCCACTAGCCGTATTTGGCCGTTGGTTCCTTATATTTTACAAGGAATTTTATTTCTCATTTGCCGTCAAGTAATTGCACAACTATCTAACAATTAACAAGAGTCTGTGTCTGGGGAAAGAGTGTACCGACTAGACCTGTTGGCTGTGACGCATGTGGCGTTGAACCACAACATCGCGTTGAACTCGGGATGGAATGCGCGCGCTTAGCAGCATGATATTCAGGTGAATACCTCTGAACAAATGATAGCTAGTAATTGTATGGCTACTACTCAGCCAGAAGAGTCCCCCCAGGTCAGTCTATGACTCTAGCCCCGTAGCCGCCCTCGTCTAGCGCCTACGCGCTTGTCCATGTGGAAAACCCTTTTTCGTTGGAAGCATCGTTCCTTCGTAAAACCATAAAATAGCCTTTCTTTTTTTAGTCCAATATTATACGAAGCAGCAGCGTGCACGATGGAAGATCCGGACGCCACCGGACCAGAGCGAAAAGGCTGTTCTCCAAGAATAGCATCATCGGTCACTACAGTGAACGCCTCCCACTCCAAAAGAATGCGAGGCTGAGAACTGAGAACTGAAAAAAACTTTGGCTGGAGCAGCCACATGCAGAGAAGACTTCTAGATGTAACGTTGACCTATGACAAGACAAGAGGCGCAGGCGCAGGCGCAGAATGTGGAAACCGAACAAAATGGGGGATTCTCGCGGCGGTGGTGGAACAAAACGAGGCTGAATGGTCCGTGTCTAAAATTAGAAGCCCAACAAGCTTTTTTTCCAAGACCACTGAGGCGAGCTCCCAAGCTACTGAAGCCACCCAAAAGGGAAAAAAACCACGTCATAGTGCAGAGAGGGTCGCCCACTAAGCACCCATCCGCCGCCACGGGCGCTGGCTTGGACGAGGCTTCATGCATACCGCCAATCATCCGTCGTGATTTTCGCGGAAATGGATACTTTGTGGCTTGTCGGTCTGTGTAATCGCCGTTGCTCTGCACGGTAAGGCTGGTCGTATCGTACGGATCCCCATATTTCGCGGAGGGCGCTTACACATTAGGCTGTGGACTACGGATGGTTTCTGTATGTGTGAGTAAGAAGCTCATCGTTGGTGGATAAGACGAGAGAGCAGAAAAGTATTAAAAGGGCCGGATGATGACCTCTTTTCCATTTCTTGAACTCATCATCAAATCATCATCATCTCTTCTCTTCTCTCGCTTAACACAGCATTCACCCGCTTTTTGCACCACTTACCAACAAACAAATTACACTCGTTTCTTCTACCAAACACTTCAAAATGCAGTTCATCACCGCCGCCACTATTGTTGCTCTTGCGGCCGTCGCCAACGCCGACTCTGTCTCCATCTCTTCCGCAGCTGTTTTGCCCAGCGCTGCTACTACCACTGCTCCCCCCAAGTGCACCACCTCTGCCGATGTCGTTGTCTGCGATGACGGCTCTTCTCACGGCCTTGGCCCTCAGCCTAGCGGTTCTGCTAGTGTGACCGAGTACACTTCCTCTGGTGCTGTCTGCACTGTTAAGGATGGCTTTACTACTTGCGTCGGAGAGCCCGTCACCTTCCATGTGTCTAGCACCACTGCTCCCGCTTCTAGCTCCACGAGTCTCAGTGCCATCATCGACTCTTTCCCCCCTTGCGAGTTTGGTGGCTGCAGCAGCACCGCCGTCTCTGTTACCACCACCGACTGCTCTACTTCCACACCCGTCTCTGTCACCACCACTCCTTGCCCCGAGTCTACCACCACTGTTTCTCCTCCTGCTCAGGACTGCACCACCACTTCTGTCCGCCCTAACAACAACGGCACCATCCCTTCGGGCCCTACTACCGTCCCCGACACGCCTGCTACTGTCCCTGTCGCCGGTGCTGCTACTGGACTCCAGGTTCCCGCCATGGCCGGTCTCCTTGCCGTCGCCGGTCTTGCTACTTTGATGCTCTAAGCAATCACATTGTCTTTTCTTCTTATTCACTCCTTTACGCCATGATAAAAGCGACGATTTTGATGTTTTGAATTTACACTTGCATTTGCTCGGTGGACCATTTGTTTCGGTTTGGACCTTTCCAAGCTAGATTTGATCTTTGCTGTTTATAGACTGCATTCCTTTCCATTATTCTAATACTTAATATATATACACATACACTCCTTTAAAAATACCTGTCTCTTGCATCACCGTGACTGCTAATATATATAGACTAATACATATAGACTAATACAGGTCGCTTCTGCTATTAGTGTTTTAGAGATGGCATCAGTGGGAATAATACTGAAAGAAAAGGAAATAGACAAAACATGGTTTAGTGGAAGAACAAGGAAAGCTTTTGAGAAAGAATCTGATATTAATGGTAGATAACCCAAAAAGGAAATAAAAGAAAAAGCAGCCTGTCTAAATATGCGCCGGTCCCATTACGTTTCATTCTAATCGTTTTTTTCTTTAGTACATTGCATGTATTATTCACCAACTTCTGTCCGCTGGCTTAGACGGCGCAGAAGAAAGGAATGTAGGCAGGGTCGAGGGTGCGGTAGATGAAAGGCATGCCCTGGCTGAGACCCTTGTTGTCAAACTTGCGAGCGCGGATTTTGTCAGAGAGCTTGTGCATGCTGGTCAAGAAGGTCTTGGCGGCGTTCTTGGTCTCGGGGTTGAGGCGGTCGATGGCCTTAGCGGAGGCAAAGGCATCCTCGAGGGTGCGGCCGTCGTCACCGTAGAAAGGGCGGTTGAAGGAGGACATGAAGCCGAGGTAGTGGAGAGCAGTCTTGACGTCGGGGAGGTAAGGCATCAGGTCCTTGACACCCTTCTCCTTGGGGATGGGAGTGTAGATGGCGGGGATGTGGAAGGGGAGAGTGCCGGAAGAGATGGGGGCACCACCGTTGGTGCTGTGGTGAGAGACAGAGGTAGCAAAGGCAAAGTGGGCGAGAACATCAATGAGAGTCTTCTTGGAAAGGTTCTCCTCCTGGGGGAAGTCCTGGGACTTGGCCTTCATGTTGGCCTCAATGAACCAGTTGCGGACCTCCTTGTCGTCAGAGAGATCCTTCTCAGTCTTGTAGTAGGAGTTGACAACGGTGGTGAAGAAGGCCTTGTAGTTGTCACGGATCTCCTTAGCATCATCGTAGAAGGGGAAAGACTTGAAGAGAGACTTGCCCTTGTCGTCAATGAGACCACGGGCCTTGAGGTCGTTCTCGAGGTAGCCAGCCTGAAAGCGGCCATCGGAGAACCAGCGCTCAGAGACAAAGTCGCGGCAGCCAAACTGGTTGTAAGCCATGAGCTGGTCCCAGTGACCACCCTCGTTGAAGCAGAGCTCCTCACCAACAATGCGGGAAGAGTAGCCCTGGACCATGAGGCGCTCGAGGAGGATCATGATGGGGTGGTTCTCGGCGAGGGTGTGGAGGGCAGCCTGGTGGACAGCCTCGGTGACATCGTGGGAGATGACAAGGTGAAGCATCTGGGCGTGGAACATGTCGTTCGCGTTGAACATCATCTTGGCGAGGAGCCAGTCGTTGGCGGAGTCGAGAGGAGTGTAAGTGAGGTCCATGTCGACGTTGGTGCGGATGGCAAGAGGGAGGAAGTCGCCAGTCTTGGGGTGGATGTAGAAGTAGGCACTGCAGGCAACGGGGTAGCGCTGGACAACGGTGGCGACCTTGTAGTTGGTCTGGTAGGAGTGGTCGACGACGAAGAGCTTGTTGCTGTCACGGAGCGACTCGAGAGTGACACCCTTGCCAACGATCTGGGCAGTGAGCTTGTTGTCGAGGGGGAAGGGGAGGGCCTGCTTGGGCAGAACGCGCTGAACAGCATAGGGATGCTCGCTAAGACGCTCCATGGAGAAGAGGAGATCCTGGGTAGCGTTGCCAATCATGCCGGGGGTGACGCCGCGGGGGTTGGCGTTCTTGAGCTGGCCATCGTAGAGGACGGTCTCGTAGTCCTTCCAGGTCTTGAGGCCGCCGTTGGCCTGGACAGCAGCCTGGAGGGCCTGTAGATCGAGGCCGATGCGGCGATCAATCTCCTTGCGATCGACGCTCCAGTCGTCGTAGTCGGCCTTGGAGCGGGCGTTGCCAAGGGTGCCGTTGGGGAAAGGAGCAGCCTCGCCAATGAGCGAAGGGCCGTAGATGAAGCCGGCATCGCGGGCAGCGACACCAGCAGCGCGGTCCTTGGGGTTGACATCGTGCTGAGGGATGCAGGCGGCGTTGGCCTCGGTGGAGGGAGCAGCCATGGCGGCGCCAGCAAGAGCGGCGACGGCCAAGTAAGTGGCAGTCTTCATCTTTGTGGAATTGTGTGGGTATGAAGAAGGAAAAGAAGAAGAGAGGATATTAAAGTAGAGGATAGAAGGAGGCGGATGCTACGAAAAGAAAGACATGATGAAGCGAGGAGGATGGATAGTCTTATATACAAGTGGGATGTAATCCGATCGCAGGAAACTTCTTCACTTCTTCTCTGCCGCCTCTCTCCACTTTCATGCTGACGCTACTAGACGATCTGCTGCTATTAGCGATACGGAAATTTTAAACACCATATCCCATCGCCATGGGCCGGGTCCCCTTTCAACGGTGGAATTGTCGGCGGCATTGGCGGGCGACTGCCGGAAAGCCCGATGTGGAGCATCAGCATGAGCTTGTGCTGCAAGTTAAGGTCCCTGCTATTTTCTTTCTTTTCTAGTGTCTATGCATGTGCTCGCTGCAACAGGACAAGCGCTTACGGTAGTGTGCCCTGTGGCCCCTTCGTTCAGGTCCGGCCTGCCGCTAATTTAGCGTACCCATTGTAGTGGTAGCTAAAAAAGGTTCGCTCTTGTCCGATCGGAGTGCAATCGAATTCTCCGTGGTAGCTCGATGAGAAAGGCCGCCAATGAGAGCACTGGAACGCGAGCAGCAATCCACGATGGGCGATGAGGATTGCGGCTCGACGGATCCAGATAGTAAGGGTTGCCACGTTTTAGACGGTCGCGTGGGCTAGATAACATTTGTCTTTTGTTATCTGGATGCGCCGGATATTGCTCCGGGCTCACCTAGCGCCTGGTGGTGCTTGTGATGGTAGGTTTCGGTGGCAGCCACACTAAACAAAGTGATTTACAAGGTTTCATGCGCTATGCTGGAGAAGCGGGAGAGGCGCCGCCCGCTTCCTTCTTCAGCGCAAGGCCATGCGAATTTCAAGTTACACAACACATTGTAGATGTACAGTAGATTATGCCTACGGGCTTTTCCACAGCTCGGTCTGTCGCCGGCCCCAGCCAAACTCCATACAATGAATGCATAGCATATCCTTCGCTTGGCCATGCAGATCGTGCAGCAGAGACCCAGTCTCTTGCTTGGCTGTTCCTGTTTTTCATCGTCTTACCAGGGCACACAGACCAACCTTGGGACGATGAATTAAAAGTCCGCTCCCGGTTTCAGCCTGCCCGTCTCATTCTCCATCGGCCTGTCTGCGGTGCTAATGCAGTGTGTGTCAGCGCGATAAACTTTCTTTTCTTATTCCTTGGCGTCTTCGTCCCGCAATTGTCGGGTTGTTGAGACGACTCTCCGGCCAATATGAAAACGAAGTGTGTGTGTTGTGGCGTCCTCCACCGGCTCTCGCACCGCTAAAACACCAGTAGCTCTAGCGGGACTAAATAATTTTTTCTTGCAGAATGATGTTAGCGCGGGTTTCAGAAACCCATCAAGTCCCCTTTGGGAGGCTCGTCAATTGCTGCCTGGCCACCAGCCGGTGTATTTACAAAGCAATTGACTGTTGTCTGGGGCCTAGAGCAGCCACGATAAATCAAAATCCCGGTTGCTTAGCAAGCCTTCCCGGAACTTAACAACTAACTTATGATTAGGTAGTGTTCTAGACGCTTGTCTAAATGACACACCTTGCCATGTGCTGGATATTTCTTGACATCATCCTCGTCCGATATATCCGCTTCTACCGACATTACTAGATTTCGTTGATTCTGCTAGGTACTTTTTTTTTTTACTCAAGTATTACGGATAAACTATGGTTGAGCTTTCCCTCCGTTGAACGGCCTGTCCGGCCAAATACAACGTTCCCAGCACCATGCCCGGTCCACTAATCATACTGTGGGTGAAGTTTTCACTGCCATTGTCATGGGTTGCGTAAGATTGGCTTCTTGCCTCGCTTTTACTTTTACAGTGATCGTGGGAACGCCTGTCAGATTACTGCGGGGACAACAGCAAAAGTTCTACCAAAGAATAGCCGGGCATGATTCCAGTACAAGACAGACTTTTGGTGAAGCCGGCAGGCACGGTAACGAGAATGCTGTTTGGCCTGTATTTTCACTTTTACAATCGAGAGTACAGGCGAGGATTCTCCCTCATTTTGGGTACTTGGACACGCCCTCCATCGGATATGCTACTACTGTGTTGGATGTACGGAGCGCCAGCAATTAGACCGGCTATCCTAATTCAGTAGCCCAAGGCGAGAACAGCATTGCCAATGCCTAGAAATTAATCCTGTAAAATGTTATAAAATAGAGAAAAACGCGCAACTAGATGTCTAATGGCAAACAACTATTTTTCCACACTTTAAAATGATGTTTCTTACCCCTATTCTACTACTTGCTGCTGTGGTCCTTGGCCAGCCATGCAACTCCTGCCATGTAAGGCTGAGATCTCCCTGGAATATACAGACCAGAAAATAAATCTAGAAAAATGCTGACCTTTATAAGGACTGCCCTGGAAACCAAGTCTGCAACCATACGTACGGCTTGGGCAGCCAGCCGGAGAGCTACTGCGTTGATCCTTCGAATTCTGTGTGCAACGACCCTCGCAGCCACTGCGACACGAACTCTTGCAACTAAGGCTTAATTTTTAGAGTTTATTGTTATAGGACAATAAATCACAACTACGTTTTATTCTTTTGCTCGTCATTCCATTTCTGGCAATTTTTGCAAAATTAGTTTCGTCCATCCCTCTTGGTGCTCGTATCCATCGCGTACAAAAACGAGGCGCTGTGAAATGACAACGACTTTCCTAGTTTGGCTTGGTGCACAAGACCACCTACAAAGGTGACGCCACGCAAAGTCAACTACCGGACCAAGCCTCCGCGTTTCGGCGCGTCAAACATTCTTGCTTGTTTCCGCATCGGTCGGTGCACCTTCATCACACGACCGTCCAAAGTTAATCATCTGCACGATGAAGACTTCTCTTTTCCTACCGGCTCTAGCTGGCATCGCCGCGGCACAGTTTCCGCCGAAGTTAGAGGGTGTCAAGACGGTCAACTCCAAGCATCACCCTGGCGTAAAGATCTCATATAAAGAGGTTGGTAGACTCACAGCCTTTCTTCTTGGTGGCCAGAATATCATACTAATACAGACTGCGATAAAAAATAGCCTGGAATATGTGAAACAACACCTGGAGTGAAATCTTACGCTGGCCATGTTCACCTCCCAGCAGGCTACCTAGAGGATGCTGCCAGCGACTATCCTGTCAACACGTTTGTACTGCTCTTCCTAGTCGCTACTATATATTACTAACACGTGTTTTTATAGATTCTTCTGGTTCTTCGAAGCGCGCAAGGATCCCAAGAATGCTCCGCTGTCCATCTGGCTCAACGGTGGTCCAGGCAGTTCCTCTATGTTCGGTCTCTTGTCCGAGAATGGCCCATGCTTGATCAATGCCGATTCAGCTACATCCAGGCTCAACCCATGGTCTTGGAACAATGAAGTCAATATGCTCTATATTGATGAGCCAACACAAGTTGGATTTTCTTACGATGTTGCTACCAACTGCACGTATCAGCTCGCAGGCGAAAACCGCGGCACAAAGCCCGCAGACTTCTTAGATGGCGTACCAGCTACCAATCTTACGCACCGCGTCGGTACATTTTCCAGCCAGGATATACAGGCGACGGCCAACAATACCCAGCATGCTGCCCATGCCATGTGGCACTTTGCGCAGACCTTCTTCTCTGAGTTCCCGGAGTACAAGCCCAACGATGACCGCATCAGCCTCTGGGCCGAGAGCTATGGTGGCCACTACGGCCCGCGCTTCATGAGCTTCTTCCAGCAGCAAAACGAAAAGATTGCCAATGGCACTCTGGATGATAAGCATGCTCATTACCTACACCTCGATACCCTTGGTATTGTCAACGGCATCATGGATCAGGAGATTCAGAACCCGTCCTACATCTCTTTCCCTTACAACAATGTACGCTTTTCATGCATAGAAACACAAAACAATGGAGTGGTACGCTAACAATTTCAAACAACAGACCTACGGGATCCAAGTATTCAACCAGTCCCTCTACGAGGAGTTGATGCACAACTTTACGAAGCCTGAGGGCTGTAAAGACCAGTATATCCGGTGCCGTAAGAATCTTGAAGAGGAAAACAGGCGTAATGGTTACGCTACTATTGCGTCATCCAAGGCCCTATGCGATATTGCCGACTGGTGCGACGAGCCTGCAGAGACAATCTACCAGTCACGAGACTTTGGATGGCTGGATATTGCCAACCCTCACGCCGAGCCCTTCCCTCCCCCATACCTCAATGGATACCTCACGCAAAGCGACGTTTTACAAGCGTTGGGATCGCCAGTCAACTTTACTGCCTCTTCCCGTGCTGTGAGCAAGGCTTTCCACAATGCATTTGACGCCTATGAGGGTGGTTTCCTCGACGCGATTGGATACCTACTCGACAGCGGAGTCAAGGTACATATGATGTATGGTGATAGGGACTATGCATGCAGCTGGGTTGGTGGCGAAGCGGCCTCACTTGAGGTTCCATACAAAAGGATTGAGGACTTCCGTAGTGCCGGTTATGTTGAACTATTGACGAGCGCAGGCGAGTTCAAGGGCATGACTCGCCAACACGGAAACTACAGCTTCACCCGCGTCTTTCAGTCGGGCCATCTTGTTCCAGCATACCAGCCCGAAGCAGCGTACGACATTTTTATGCGCTCGCTCTTCAACAAGGATATTGCCACGGGCCAGATGGAAGTGAGAGATGACCTCCAGACTTCTGGACCAAGCAGTACCTGGCATATTAAGCAAGAGGCGCCGTCCAAGCCCAAGCCCAAGTGCTATATTTTGGCGCCTGAATCGTGCACTCCGGAAGTTTGGGTCAAGGTTGTCGATGGCACAGCAACAGTCAATGACTTTTTGGTGGTGGATTCTACAGAAGAAAATGATGAGCTGTAAAGATGGAGACTTATAAGATATAGTCTTGGAACTCTTAAGACGTAGACTCCGTATCCGATGAATGGCAGAGATTATGCACTCAACGACGAATATATATTTTCCTCGGAGCATCTACAGGTATATCTTACTCATAAAATATACATATTTATATATAATGTGTTATCTTGTGCTATTTTCAAAAATATACTGTTGAATGCACCCCTGAATGTACGTGTCTACGTAGCCTGCTGAGTGTTACCATTGTTTACCAACACATTAGGACTGCCACGAAGCTCGCCTGTGATGGCATCCTTCGTGGCCATTTCGAGCAGCTTGGAAGTCACTCCTCCAGGAGAGCCGACACCATTGACAGACATAATGGTCAGCGCAACGCCAGCATCGTCAGGGGTCGCCATAGAAGTGCCTGTGTCGAGGCGGTACTGGTCGTCGCCCTTGTAACTGACCGAGAGAACATCAGTACGCGGACCAAAGATATCGATACCGTTACCATAGTTGGTGTATTCGGCGGCTGGAGTCTGCTCTGCCAGTTAGTTGAGCAATCTGTAAGCATGCCATATTATACACGGATAGGCTTGTCCAAGACAGCTATAAAAATATTATCAGAATAAAAAATAAAACAAACGTCGCGTATTTTGTTCAAATCTGGTTAAATTCGTTTCCAGCGGATAAAGGCTCATCATAGCCCTGCTAAATTTACTACAAATCCCATCGCGTATGGCTGTGATTGTCTTACACCCCATTGTCCCTGCGGCGCAGAAAATCAAATATCTATCAGCTCCAGAGTGTCTTTCAACATACCTGCGACTCCATATTTATGCCGATTGTTTTCCTCGAGCGTCTGGTATAGTGTAGGTGTTGGCCGCTGTTGTATCGATTGGTGCATTCCATCGCGGGCGGCGCGCGTCGAGCATGTCTCGGCGGGATGAATAGGGAAGACTCTATACATATACTAGAGCCCCTGCGTCCACGATTACGCTGTATTCCCTTAAACAACTCTTTAGAATATAAATCATCAGCACACAAACACACCAAAACGTCATAATGGTTCGCTCCGTCTTTGTCGCTTCTCTGCTGTTGCTGGCTCCCAACATTATAGCATCCACACTTCCCAACATGTGCCGCAAGGTAAGCTACTGGCGCTATGAGACCAGCCTTCAACAGTAAAATTCTAACTCAGAGTGAAGCCACTTGAAGTGTACACCAAGTCGGAAGGCTGTGGCGACAGCTGCAAGTACTCGCGCTGCGATCTCAAGGTCTGCGGTCTCGGAGGCCAGGTTGGCTGCTACTGCCAGCAGGGCTACAAGCGTGACTTGGTAAGTTTTGGTTTCTCAACCCCGAAAACAACGCAATTGGGTGCTAATAGCTTTGCGAATGATAGAGAGGAGAATGTATCCCCTTTGACGACGAGGGCTGCGAATACGTCTCGCCGGAACAGTGCCCCAAGCCCAAGAAGCCGACGTTGCTCGGCATCATCCCTCTTCCTGACAAGGACAACAAAGGTGGCAAATAAGGGGAATATGATGGTACGATGTATTTATACTTTCCGGCTTAGATCCGGGGAAAAGGATAGCCTCTGCACTAATATATCATCACGCGCGCGGTCGTACACGGGCGGCTCGTGAGGAGTGTTTTCCTTTCCTACACTTACCGATTTTAGCACCAGATGCGCAACAGTGGCTGTGTAAAAGTGAGCTTGAAAAGTAAAAGTAAACGTTTCTTTTTTTTTGGAAGCAATTGTCAGCCCGAACAAAAACGGCCAAGCGTCGGTCTATGTAGTGTTGGGCAAGGTATAGAATCCCTCCTTTATTGTGGCAGGAGATAGTTCCCCGACGCTCCGATGAATTGGGCAACTGACGGCGAGATGTGCAAGTCCCGTTTCGTATTCAAAGTCCACCAATGACGCTTGTCGATGGGCCGATGCTCGCCACGTCCTGGACCACAGATCTCCGCCGGGCTTGGGGGCCGCGGCGGGTCGCCGTCAAATTGTCCCTGTACCCGGCGTGGAGATTTTCTCGTGATGGTGGACACCAATCTTGGCCACAGAACCTACTGCTATTGGCTGTTTCGCACTATACTGCCGATTTCGACCCTGTTGGCTGCGGAGCCCTATGAAGTCATAGGGTGCTCGCGCTGCAAGTAAGGTTCGGCCAACTGCCGCCCCGGCAATACCGATGCTGAGGAAGTCTCGTATTGCTCTCCACACAATGCTCAAACAATAAAAACAAACGGTGAAATGACGTAACGTGCTGTTGATGTTGAATGGCTATAAAGGAACGTCGATTCTACGTCCTGGGCTGGCTATTTATTTTCTAATCATCACTCAAACACATCATACAGCAGTCCATTACCTACCATCATAAACACCAATACCAAACACCCCCATCTACATCTTCACCATGCAGTTCTCTACTACCTTCGCTATTGTCGCCGCCCTCACTGGCTCTGCTATGGCCGCCCCTGCCACCACTGACAACCAGTGTGTTCCCAACTACAGTATGTCATGAACACCATCCAATTTATACAATTACGCGAGCAATACACGCTAACCATCTTCTGCTCTGTAGGCAACTGCTTCTCCGATACCACTGGCCAGTTCCTCGGCTCCTGCTGCGAGGGTCTCATCTGCGTCGCCAACCGCTGCCGCGACCCCAAGGAGTTGACCGCCAACCAGAACCAGAACACTTGCATTGCCAACTACCAGAACTGCTTCTCCGACACCACTGGCGAGTCTCTCGGTGCTTGCTGCGACGGCCTCATCTGCGTTGCCAACCGCTGCCGCGACCCCAAGGAGCTCACTGCTGGCAAGAAGGCCGAGCAGCAGTGCCTCAAGGAGAACGACGACTGCTTCTCCCACACTGGCCAGCCCCTTGGCTCTTGCTGCGAGGGTCTGATCTGTGCTGCTGACAAGTGCCGCAACCCCAAGCACCTGTAAATTTACCCGCTACCAATCCCTGCATCTCCTGTAAAATAGTTTGATCTTTATAGCGAATCTATCTATTTTTTGAAACACAAATATATGAATCATAGAATCAAGTATCTTGTACCATCGACGGCACTATTTCAAGAAACTTTGCCACCCTTGACATACTTAACCATATATTACTGCTGGATCTTGTGTTATGCTGCCTCAACGCCAAGCATAGTGGCCATCTCTAAAAACAACTTTTATTTCTCACGGCTGGCGTAGTAGAGCACCTTGGATAAATTTACATAGAAATTACAGTGCGGACTCTCTTTTTCAACGGCCGGTAGCCGCGGCGCGATGTTACCCTAAAGCCATGTCAGAGGTCGGAACTGGAGCCGAAGACCATCCAGCGTGGCCATCTAGCGTTGTTAGCACCCGCCATGATGCGAGTGTCGTACTTGCCTATGAATTATCTCTACTACGTATTTACTTGGCCACATTATACTTCTGGCCCCGTAGCGTTACTATATGCTGGCTGTCCCGTTCGCACTAACCCGGCTGTCGTAGTATTCGTTACGACGGCCGGCCTCTATGTGACATTCAACGGAACCCAAGACCTTGCAGCAAGCACAAGAGAATCATATTCAGAGCCAGGGCACGTGGCAACGAGACAAATAATAATCATGGATGATATAGCTCCCGCTACGGAATTATAGAGGCATCGTGGATATAAGGAAGGCCCTAGCATCCCGCTCAATATCCAGTCTTCTTCTCCTCATCACCAACAACAATAACACAATAACAACAGTTTTTCATTTCCTTTTCGTTTTTCTTTTTTGCTTTCCTTTTCCTTTTCTCCTTTGTCTTGTTTTTGTTTCTTTCGCAAGCTTAGAAAGTTTCAATTTTTTCTTTCAAAATGGCCCCTAGCAAGCAGCTTTCTTTCCTCGCCGCTTCGGCTCTTTCCATGCAGCTTATTGCTGCTCACAGCGTCATCATCAACGCTTCTGGCAACCTCGGTGGCCAGGCCGCTGGCCTTGGTGTTGATCCCAACCTTCCTCGCACTGGTACCGATGAGAACCCCTTCCAGATGGACTCTACCTACTTCGGTGTCCGTCCTGGACAGCAGAACCAGCAGCAGCAGGGTACTGGCACCGGTAACACCGGCACGGGCAACACTGGCACTGGTGGCAACAAGGGTACTGGCAACACAGGCACTGGTGGTAACAAGAACACTGGTACCGGCAACACTGGCACAGGTAACACTGGCACTGGCGGCAACACTGGCGGCAACACTGGCACCAGTGGCAACAACAACAAGAACAACAAAAAGCAGGGTGCCTTTGCCAACTTCCCCTTCAACATCCCTGGTTTCAACAAGCGTGGCATGGCTGGTGCCGGTGCTGGCCCTAAGATGGGCGGCGGTGCCGGCAGCAGAGTGATGGTCAACCCCAAGCTCGCTGCTCGTGCTGCTGCTCAGGCTGGCACTGCTACTGCCAACACAGGCACCGGCGGTAACAAGAACACTGGTACTGGCAACACCGGCACTGGCAACACCGGCACTGGCAACACCGGCACTGGCAACACCGGCACTGGCAACACTGGTACTGGAAACACCGGTACGGGCAACACCGGTACTGGCACTGGCAACAACAACAACCAGCAGCAGAACAACAACAACAACGGTATCAACCCCATCAATGCTCAGCAGATGTCCAACCCCACCGGTATTGGTGCCACTCTCGCCCGCGGCAACAACAACATTGAGGAGAACTTTGCTACCATCATGGCTGCCAACGGTGGCCAGAAGCTTCCTCAGGTCTCTGGCGGTGGTGAGCTTTATATCTCCATGTACCAGGTCAACGCTGATGGCGCTGGTCCCTTCAAGTGTTTCCTCAACACCGACGCTACTGGTAACCAGTGGTCTCCCATGTCTGTTGTCCAGAACGCTCCTGGTAACAACGGTATCAACAAGGACACTCAGATGACTCGCCACCCCTTGACCATCATTGTCCCCAACAACCAGGTCTGCAGTGGCCAAGTTTCCGGTGAGGACGGTGTCTGCCTGGTTCGCTGCCAGAACGAAGCCCCCGCTGGTCCTTTCGGTGGTGTCGTTCCCATCCAGATTCAGCGCCAGGCTAACCGCCCTAACAAAAACAACAACAACAACAACAACGGAAACACTGGCACAGGCAACAAGAACACCGGTACTGGCACTGGCGGTACTGGAACTGGTAACACTGGCACTGGAAACACTGGAACCGGAAACAAGAACACTGGTACTGGCAACACTGGCACGGGCAACACTGGCACTGGTAACAACAAGAACACTGGTACCGGCAACACTGGCACTGGTAACAACAAGAACACTGGTACCGGCAACACGGGTACTGGCAACACGGGAACTGGTAACAAGGACACTGGCACAGGAAACACTGGTACTGGCAACACCGGCACAGGTAACAAGAACACCGGCACCGGTACTGGAAGCACTGGCACAGGCAACACCGGCACTGGCAACAATGGCACAGGAAACAAGAACACTGGTACTGGCAACACTGGCACGGGCAACACTGGCACTGGTAACAACAAGAACACTGGTACCGGCAACACTGGCACTGGTAACAACAAGAACACTGGTACCGGCAACACGGGTACTGGCAACACGGGAACTGGTAACAAGGACACTGGCACAGGAAACACTGGTACTGGCAACACCGGCACAGGTAACAAGAACACCGGCACCGGTACTGGAAGCACTGGCACAGGCAACACCGGCACTGGCAACAATGGCACAGGAAACAAGAACACTGGTACTGGCAACACTGGNAACACTGGAACCGGCAACAACAAGAACACTGGCACTGGCACTGGCGGTACCGGTACCGGCAACACTGGTACTGGCCGCCGCAGCGTCCAGCCCGGTGGCCGCTTCAACCCCAGCAACGCCCAGCACAACCACTAAGCGACGGCGGCTTTTTGGTGATTCGAAGCCGTCTTCTGCAATCGTTAAGTGGGCGAGAATGAACATACACCCCAATCCAATCAACCATTGTACTCTAGTTTGATTTGGTAGCGTGCCTTTGGCTTTTTCAACTTGATAGCGCAGTCCTTGTTCTATGTCAATTAGCGGACACACCTGTAGTAGCTTACCTTTACACTAGCCTTTTGAAATTGATTCTTGCTTATAAAAAAAACTTGTTTGATTGTGTCTCTATTTATCACATAGTCCGTAGTAATGTGCCCACATCATATAGTTGCCTGCATCCTGCATTCTATCATCGTGGCCAATGGTCAGATTGAGTCCGTGGGGATCCGTGGCAACCAGCTCAATCAGCTGGGGTCCTTGCCGCGTCTGTGTGCCGATTCGACAGTCTTTAATCTCGTCATCCGATAGTAGGGTGTAGAAGGAGGGGCATATAATCATCTCGAAATGGGTGGTGTTGTCATTAGTTATAGCAAGGGCATGCTCTACGCATTGATTGCGGGTATCCTCGCAGATTAGCGCGAGGGTCCGCGGCCCAGCTTGTGCGCAATCATTTGCTATGTGGCGGTAGCGGCTGGCAATCAATGCTCTCGCCTCTTCATCGCCTCTGCCAAAGCCGTATTCCAACTGGTCTGCATGGGAGCTTTTTACATTGCGTTCCGCTTGTGTTGCCACCGTATGGCAATTTTTCAAGAGCCGTTTAAAAGCTGCTTCTTCATTGCATGCACCGCTCGCTAGTCGACCATCTACAGAATATGTTAGCTACCAGCGCTCGACGTCACGCACACAGCGGCACTTACCATGACTCAAGGCGAGTGATGCGACAGGCGAAGTCCATAACGCAAGTCCAGAAATTAACGTTTGAAATATGCTCGAACCCATATTCCTCTGCAAACCCCTTTTTCTTTCAAAGAGTATTTGCGGTTGGGTTTTCGCCGCGGCTTTGGTTAGAGTTGAGGTGATGGTCCTCGGAGCCAAGGGTGCACCAGTGACGTAATACGTAACAAGATTGAGTGCGTATGCAACTCTCTCTAAATTTAGAGTTGCGCATACCCCGGGGCATCATAGGCTTCCCATAAGCTAATTAACTTCCTCCATAGCAAGTACATTGTTTAGCCGCAGAGCTAACCAACATGGTGGTGCTTCTGACACTGGTACTCCTGTAGCGGGAAGTGTAGTTGTTGGCTATCTCGTTATTTTATTTTGATTCATAATACTACTTTCGCGTTGTGGATTCAGTAGCCAGTACCGTTATTTGGTGTAGGATGATTCCGGAGTTGGATACCCAGCAGCGACGTCCACAGTCTGTATGGCTTCGGTGGCACAATCATCGTTGGCTGACCAATAGCAACCTGAGCAGTGCAGTGTGTGGCATATTCTGCCCAAGGTTTTGCTGAATTAATGACTGCCAGGCACGTTGGTTCCACGAAAAGGGTGTTTGGTCGTCGAATACTGCTTTGCGGCCGGGCTCGCGCAATATTCAGTAGATTTAGGGCAAGTATCTGGGCTTGCTGCTCAAAGAGTTCGGCCTGCTCGGCCCCGACAGCAACGTACATGCGCTGGAATAAAAGCGTGGTACATTGGTAGGCATCGTACAAGTCTTGCCACTTGCTGAAGCTGTCATCGTCACTGTCGTCTTGAGGATATGGTGGACGGCCTCGGAGTAATTGCAGCTTCCAGCGCTGCAAATCCATCGTTTCCTCTTCCAGCTCAAGCATAACAGCCTGGCGAAAGCTCTCGACTTGCGCTTCAGGAACGCTTCCCAAGACCATCGCCGTAATTTTGATAAACGTGTTTGTGATGTTGATGGAGCTGAGGTAGAAGGTGAGCATGTAGTCGTCGAGGGGGTCCATGCCGGTAGTAGTGGGCACACTGGCTTTGATGAGTGCTTGCCAGTGCGGTTGGCCGAGGAAGCAGATTTGGTCTAGATGGAATGATTGAACGGCCTGTGGTTAAGGTTAGTTTCGTAGACAAACAGGGAAATACGGCTGCTAGACGCACAAGTAAGGGTAATTGGTTCATGAACAGAGACTTGTCAAATTCGGAGTCGAATCGTGAAGCGCCGCGGTTCTGGATGAGGCGGTAGGCACCCTTTGCGTGCTGGACGGTTCCGTCTGGATCGACGCTGCTCAAGCACTATTGCCTCGTTGTTAGCAGCTCCTCGTTTTCTCTCTTGAATCTGATTCGCCATGTTGTCGAAAATCATACCTCGAATATGCATAGTAGTTCTGTAGCACAAAGAACCTCGGCAGAGGTGGAGCGATTGGGATCTTGCAGTGCTGTTTGCAGCTCCCTAAGTGCGGATGTGTAGAGTGCGACAGACTTATCGCGGGTGCGAAACAAGGACAAACTGTCACTGCCAGATTGTGCGAATTCTCGAAATCCAGATGCCGTACAGCGAATAGCGCTATCCAACGCATTGTCGTGGCCAGACCTACTGGGTAGGTAGAATATGTAGGATGTGAGCTCGCGGACTCTGGCTCGGATGAATTCGTACCAATTGGCGCTTGCTTCCACCGTATGGGTTGCTGTCGCGAGCGAAGGGGCGAGGTCTATTAAGTCGCGGACGTCAAGCGTGCCTACGAATTGGGGAGGGTTGTTTGGGGATTTCGGGATGCCGTGTTTTCGAACAATCATGGCGGCTACTCGTGGTGGCGGACTGGCTGATCGAGAAGCACCGCCCATGGACGGCGGCGAGGAAGCGGACGAGTCGGAGACATTGCCTGATCGTTTACCGTAGAAGACACCAGTACATGTGCGGCGACCAAGCTCGCATCGCTGGCACTGTGGTTTTCTCTCGTCGCATTTTATTCGGCGGATTCTAGAGGAGCAAGCAGGTTAGCTTTGCGCGGAGACTAGTTTGCGACACGGCCTCTGGTCCATGAGAACAAGATGGAACTAGCTAAGGGCCGAGTGGAAGAAGGTGGTGCCTACCTGCAGGTGTCACAACCTGTCTTTGTCTTGGTAGCCCATCGCTTCTTGCGAGCGCCAGCAGACGTCGCCGAGTTGGACGAGGCGTCCATGACGGAGGAGTCGGCGCGGCCGCAAGAAGAATGGGCGAGGAGTCGGAACAGGAGCAAGGGCTAAGGCTGTTGTAGTGGAAATGCCATGACAGGGTGCAGAGGCTGCTGCATTGTCACACGCGCATACGCCCCTGTCTGCTGCTGCTGTGGGTGCTGGTGGTGGTGCAAATGCCAACCGAGAGAGTGGTGGTGATGGTAGTGTAGTGTGAACCAACGACCTGGGCTCCTGCTGTAGGGCGGCGCGAGCCGTGACACCCAGCTTGGTAAAGAGCGGCGACAGCGGTGGAGGGCTGCTCTACAGGGCAGCTTCCGGTGGGTCTCGGGGAGCTGACCTGCTGTGGGTAAGCGCTACGCCACGCCAGAGAAGGTTTGCACTGGTTCGTCTGTGTTGTTTTGCGAGACTAAGTGCCCAACTGTGGCGATTTGACGAGACAAAGCAAGACAAAAGCACGCCAAAGGGGGAAACTGCACGGAGGCAAGATAGGCGGCGCCACCAGCAGCACCCTGACCCAAAGTAAGCGATCGATGTCGTAGTGGTTGTGGTGGTGCGTGCGAGAAAACCCAAATCGTGGGCAAACATAGGTAGCGTTGCAGTGACTTGCTGGGCTAAATTATGTCGTCCGTTCCCCCGTCCGGCTGCCCCGAGATTCTAGAACGGCAGAGAAGACTGCATGCAGCTACCAAATGGCTTGCTTTTTGTCCCCGGGCTCTAGGTGGGCACGCTAATTTTGGCTGTTTTTTTGGGGTGCGTCTCCCCCCTAGTTTGGCGGGGAAGCTTGTTGTGTTGGTGATCGGAGACAGTGTTTTTTGTATTTTATTTTGCAAGTATACTCTTGTCGATATCGTTACTAGTCGTAGATGGGGAGTGCATCAAACTGTGAAATTACACGATAAGCGGGAGAAGCCAGAGAGTGACGATGTAAAAAGGATCGGCGAATCTGCTGGTCTGGTCTGAAAAGCTGGGACACCACGTGTAGCAGCCGACGCGTGCCAGCTGGTGCCAGGTGCCTGGGTTGGCAGCCTCGTCTCGTGTTGGCTTGCCAGGTGGCGCCAAAAGAGAAAATAAAGGCGCTCATGCGTAATTGAGCCACAAACATCTCACATACACGCATCTGCAGATCGATTAGGTTATCATGGCAGACAGCCCAGTTCTCTATGTTTTGTCCGCATTCGTTGCCAACGGGTCAAAATACCCTTCTGGCCTACAACAGCCGCAACTCTATTCGACCAAGGCCGCAGCCAATGCAGCAGGTAGACAATTGCTTGCATCAGTTGTCGAGCAGCTCGGCGACGACAATCTGACGGAAACGCATCGAAAGGGTAAAAATGGTCTTTACCAAGGTATTTACTAATCCCAATATCAGAAAATTTTTATAAGAGATAGTCACCATTGACCACTTTCAATAGGTCACTGCGCCAAGAGCGGCGCTAAAAAGCACGATGTCACGGTCTCTGTGTTTGAAGCTGTTGTAGATCCGGGAAGCGCTGCTGAAGACGGCGCCAAGGCTAAACAGCACATTAAAAAAGAATTGGAAGAGGACGAGGATGGTGAGGATGAAGATGGCGAAGACCATGACGAAGACGAACCCGAAGAAGAAAAAGAAGACACGACAAAAGTAAAAGTCGAGTCTGGCAAGCGTAGCAAGACTGCCATTGGTAGAACGTCTACATCGCGCGCTTTGGATGCTGTCAAGAAAACAGGCCACCGCAAGACAATCCCCAAGGGCATTCCCGGCTGTCTTGAAGGTGTCAAAATCCTCTTTACTGGTACATTTGAGACGATGGACCGCAACACGTCCATTGCGACGGCCAAGAAGTACGGCGCCGATGTTGTAACAAAGCTGGAGGACACAGACTACATTGTCCTTGGCTTCCGCGCTGGCCCCAAAAAGCTCGAGACCATCAACGAGCTCGAACTGGAAACAATCACCGAACAGCAATTCTTTGACATTTTAGAGGGCGGCCTAAGCGAGGAGAAAAAGGAGCGAATGGCTAATAAGCGCAAGGCGGATGAGGAAGAAGAGCCTGAAGGACACAAGGCGAAGAAAACGGCAACGCCACGACGCGCCAAGAAATAGATCATCTCTTCATGTATAATTTATATTGTACTACTACCAGCCTCTGTCTATCACCCCCTGGACCACCCCGACTTAGATCCTGGCAAAAGTGGTGACACCATTGCTAGATTTATCACCCCAGTTCTTCCAGTCTACTTTGAACCCAGTCACCTTGCCAGCGCCGTCAATCTGGAATTCGGCACCCTGAAAGTGACCTAGGACAGCTGGTCTCGGATTTTCATGGTCGATGAAAAGAACCCATTGGGCACCGGTGACGTGGTGAAGCCGAAAGCTGGACTTCCATATCATCCCCGGTCTCTCAGCTGTAAGCATGGTTGCGCCACTCTTGTGGGAATCGGGCTGTTCTACTAGCGTAAACCTACCATAGGCAGCGTCTTCATACGTGCCGCAAAGATCGCCGATGGCCACAGGTGACGGTTCAGGGGTCTCAGGTGCATCAGGATACACTGTTTTCATCACCGTGCCCACCTCATGGTCCTTGTCGGCCGATGCCAGCCATCCAGTTATCCTAAAAGAGAATATCGTTAGTCAGAGAAGTTTTATGTCAACGTGTGAAGTCAGCTTCATACATGGCGTCCATATCAGGGCGCTTGTCCGATGGGATTGACAGCTTGTCGCACACCAACTTGAACAAAACGTCTAGCGTGATGCCATTTCCTCCCTCGGCATCATTAGCGAACATGACTACACCATAATTATGGTCAGGTAGAAAGAGGACTTGTGTAATAGTAGAGTCTGTCCCTCCCGCATGTCTGTACAAGACATGGCCTTGTATGGTGGTTCGATACCAGCCTGCGGCATACAAACGAACATCCTGCCCCTGTGAGGGCGATGTGGTGGCAATCATTCTAGGTTTACGGATATCCTCATGCACCTCGTCAGAGAGCGGCGCACCCTTTGAAAACAAACATTTGACCCATTTTGCGTAGTCCTGCGTATTGGAAATGATGGCGCCAGCCCCGCTGCACTGGGTAAAGTCGGGCACTGGCAGTGCCTTATGTTGGGACGTCTCTGGATCAAAGTAATATCCTGTGGCAAGATGGTTGGGACTACCTTCTGCATCCTTCAGGTTAAGAAAGGTAGAGTGCATACCAAGAGGCTCCCAGAGAATGGTTTGGAAGACTTCAGCCAGAGACTTTCCAGTGACAACCTCGACAACATGCGAGAGGGTAGCGTACATCATGTTGTTGTACTGGTATTTATAGCGCGGTTGCCAGCCCTTGGGGAAATGTCGCTGACTGCGAACAGTATCTCGCAGACTGACATGTTTTCCATCCCGCTCGCTAAACCAAGCATCATCGTGGGCCGATGTGCCTGTACGATGGCAGATGGCATCTTCCAGAGTCAGGTTTTGCGTAAGCCATTCGTCCGCGAGGACAAAGTCGTCCGGTATAATAGTGGAAATCGTCGTTTCCCATCCCTGTTTAAGCTGGGGGTACTCTTTAGAGTGGATAAGGTGTGAGAGAACCGCGCCCAGATGAGCCTTGGTAGTCGAAGCAGCAAAGTACAACGTTTCGGGAGTAGCCTTTACATCAGGCAGGGTAGCATACCCGTAGGCCTTGCCAGTACATTAGTAAAATCTTTCTTCGGAACATTGTGTTGTATACTCACTCGGCTGTACACATTGTCGCCATCTACCACGGCCAGCGCAAAGCTTGGAACGTGCCACTTATCCAGTGAGGCGGAGATGTGCTTGTCCAGCTCCTCGGTGAACGGGTCTGCACCAGTTGTCGCTTCTTGATTCATGATATAAATACAGATTGGGTCCTTTACACTGAAACAAGCAAAATTGAGAAGTTTTATTGTCCAGTTGTGTTATATTCAAGTTACGAAAGCACGAGCGAGGTGGGGGAAGTCACATTGACAACGAGGCTCCGGCGTGGGGTCTCTCGGGGACAATCCAGTCCTTTGCCAGCCGCGGGGTAAATACTAGCTGCAGGACGAATCATGTATGTGTTCTCTAGAGGGGCCACTTGCATTAGAAATATGGGCATATTTATTAAAAGCGATATGAATGATTCGTTGTAGAATAGTGGCAAAACGGGAATGATGTATCTCACTGTAGATTACAGAACGTTGCCTTGACTTAGCTCTGAACATACAGGACTAATTGATTAATTATTCGAAATACAGGATCCTAGGATATTTATCTTTCATTCCACATTTCATATGCCCCATTTTGATTTTTCAATATACACTCTCTATTATTTAGGCTTCCTGTCCATAAGGTTGCACTAACTTAGCCGTAATCCACTTCCGAATTGCCATCACGTAATGCGAATCACTTATGTTCCTTGAAAATATCGAAGCCAAAACAAATTATGAACAAAATTTGTCCAAAAACTATTTATTCTTTGGCAAGCCATAAGAATGAGTACAGAGATGTTACGTCATGTATGAGCCAAAACAATGGATTCTTGATACTTGAACGACTAGTGGGTTGTTCAAAAAGCAAGGACGGCCGCCTACGCTTTGCATATCCCTTTTTTGTCCAAGGACAAGACTAAATAATCCGCTTCTTGAGGCATGGCAAGATACGCGTATGATGAGGCTTCTACACTCTCTTGGGCATGGCTCGGGCTGGCGGCGAGCTCTGTAGCTACAGAACGTCTGCTAGATTCAGTAGCGGAGGCGGTTCCAGGGGCGTATATTTACGAGTTTGCAAATGACTATGTAAGTTATGTGGTTAACAGTCTCTAAAACCTTTTTTTACCCATTTCTTGATATTATGTAGACGCTCGCCCCGTTTCACCAAGGCCTAGGTGCTGACGCCGCTGTACGCTACGAATTTGACGAGCCATATTTCCGTGGAATTTCTGTTCAATATACGGATGTAGACAAAGCAGAGAGCATTTCTATAAATCTTGCATCGCAGCCATATATAAAAAAAATGTATGGCCTGTTGATGTATATCGTGCTCCAGAGATAGGGCAGCTGAACAGTTTGTCTGAGTTGCTTACCAAGGCCTAGGAAACAAGCTACGTAGCATGCCCTCATCAAAGAAGCTCAGTGTGGTTGATGATAATAACGTGGAAGTCAAGGATGGGTATGAATTTGCGCTTGGTCGTGGGCCTAGACTCAAACTCAACCTGAACTATGGCTCAGAGTGGGTGCATGCATATGTTCAGCCTCTCGATGAGCGCCGCAAGGATGAAGATATGGAAGAAATTAAAGGATCGCCTTTCAGACGACAACGGCGGTGGAGTTCGGTGCCTCTCAACGGTACTCTCGCTGATGACAGCAAAGCAGAAGAAGGAAGCTATAGATTTGTGACGCGGATGCTTCGTCTGTATGGTGACAGTACTAAGAAGGAAGACTGGGAAGTGAAGCAGTCCGTTAGTTTTAGCATTGAGTATAAGCAATGAGAATAGTTGCAATGGCTATAGGTGGTTACACAAAAGAGTTGGTTCTGTAGTTGTTGGGCAATTGGTATTTTTGTGGACGTAGCATTACCTAGAATAACAAATGATTATACTCATACTTTTTTCCTTATGCTATAGCGGATTTCTATGATAACAACTATACAGGCGAGTGTTTCTAATTGTATTTGATGGTGTATTGGGCAGAAATCGCAGCGTCTAAGTCGAGTCAGGTCTTCTCTTCTAGCACGTGCTTGTACCTTCTTGCCACTACTACAACAAACAACACCTCACATAGCTGGAGGTTTAATTTAGTTTTAGTATCATATTGTACTTTTACTCTTAATATAATGAACCACCCCTTTCATTATGAATTAGTGCATCGGCACATCGGCAGCAACAAAAATGCCGGTGTTGACGCTGCAGGGTAACCATGGATCCCCGGGAACGGCGCCCGGCCGGTATGCGGGGAACCTCGGCGTTGCTCCAACAGAGTTCGGCTATACAGCGCTAGCCATATTTAAACACGGCTGATCGCTTGCGCCTCCCCAACTTTCGCATGCCTACGAAAAGACTTGCCTTGTCTGCATAAATCTCTCGATAAAACCTCATCGATCGGAAATCATGGACGAGAACTCGCTCAACCCCGTGCCCTTCTCGGAGCCGCCCTACCTGCGCGGCCTCCCTTCGCCGTACTACAAGGAAACCCATCTCCAATTCCAGAAGGCCTGCCGAAAGTTTGTCTGGAACAACCTGCTCAAGGATGCCGTTGAGTACGAAAAGGCGAACCTGGTGCCCGAGCACGTCTTCGACACCTTTTGCAAGGCCAACATGCTGCTGCCCAACCTCCCGGCGCCGCTGCCCGTCGAATGGCTCAAGAAGCTCGGCATCCACGACATCCTGGGTGTCAAGGTCGACGACTGGGACTACATGCACTGCGGCATCTGGCTGGACGAGATGTCTCGCTCGGGCATTGCTGGACCTAGCGCCTCGCTGACGGCCGGCTTTGCCTTTGGTATACCACCGATCATTAAGTACGGCAGCAAGGAGCTGCAAGAGAAATTCCTCCCCGACTTGCTCACGGGCAAGAAGCGAGCCTGCATCGCCATCACTGAGCCCGGAGCCGGTAGCGACGTTGCCAACATTGCCACAACGGCCGCCAAGTCTGCCGACGGCAAGCACTACATCCTCAATGGTTCCAAGAAATGGTAAGACATCTGCAGTGCAGATAGTGTACCCGAAATCTACTAACGCGCAGGCAGGATCACCAATGGTATCTGGTCCGACTACACAACTATGGCGGTTCGCACGGGTGGCCCAGGTGCAAAGGGTCTCTCCGTCCTCGTCGTGCCGCTCAAGGGGCACCCCGGAGTTTCCATGCGCCGCATGAGTGTCATGGGCCAAAAGACGGGTGGCACTACATTTATTGATCTCGATGATGTCAAGGTGCCTGTTGGCAATCTTGTCGGCAAGGAGGGTGATGGCATGAAGATCATCATGAACAACTTCAACCACGAGCGCTTGACGATTGCCGTGGGTGTTACGCGCCAGGCCCGCATGGCTCTGTCTGCTGCCTTCATGTACGCTCTGAAGCGTGACGCGTTTGGCAAGAAGCTCATGGACCAACCCGTCGTGCGTCACCGTCTTGCAAAGGCTGGTGCTGAAGTGGAAACTATGAATGCCTGGACAGAGCAGATTCTCTACCAGCTCTGCCACATGGAGCGTCGCGAAGCAGACATCCGTCTTGGTGGTATCACTGCGCTGGCAAAGGCTAAGAGTGCCATTGTGCTCAACAAGTGTGCCCAGTGCGCCGTGCTCCTCTTTGGAGGCAACGGATTCACTGCTACCGGCCAAGGCGAGCTTGTCGAGATGATTTACCGTGATGTCCCGGGAGCTCGTATCCCTGGTGGTTCAGAAGATGTCCTGCTCGATCTCGCCATCCGACAGCTCGTCAAAGTATACCAAGCAGGAGAGCAGATGCTCGGCAAGGCCAATCTGTAAACGGATCAAAATGTAAAAATACAATTATATTAACAGAATTTGTAAAGAATATAACGAAGTTTGCTCTACTAAACTATTGTTTCATATCGTTCTTGACTAGATAGTAGCGCCTTAGTCTTTGGGGACCGGAACCTCTTGGGTTGAGCAGTGTATGCCACCACCCAAGAATGGAAGCTCTGAAATGTAGACTGCTTCTATATCCCTGTTGGGGTACAGGCTCTGAATCAGCTTCAACGCCGCCTTGTCGGCTTTTCTGTCGCCAAACTGGGGAAAGATGACACCGTCGTTGACTAGCAAATAGTTCACGTAGCTGAGTGACGGGTAGTCTTCGACTTCTGCTTCAATGTCTTTGAGCAGCTTCTTTTCTACTCCAAGAGCGTATAGGTCAGCCTCTTCCACTTCGACAATTTGTAGCCGCCGCCCCGAGGCATCTGTTGTCTTGCTGAGAATATCATACGCCTCATGATAAACATCAACCCAGACACCACCCTCGTCAACATTGTTCGGACGGCTCAGCAAAACCTTGCCCGGGGATACGAATCTGACAAGACCATCGATGTGGCTATCCGTAATCTCCAAGCCTCGTCTGCCAGGGATCCAGATAATCTTTTCCACGCCGAGCGTTCGCTGAAGCTCCTGCTCGATTTCTGCCTTCCCTTTACCAGGGTTGCGATTGTCGATGATGACGGAACTTTCTGTTAAAATGACAGTGCCTTCGCCATCAACTTCAAATGAACCTCCCTCGCCCACAAGATTTGACCGGATGGCTGGCGTGTATCGACCTTGCAGAATGATATCTGCCAGAGATCTGTTTGATCCGGTAGGATATTTATTGCCCCATCCATTGAAGTTGTAATCGACACCATAGAGCTGGGCGCTGTTCGAATCATCATTCACCACAAAGGTGGGTGCCATATCGCGCATCCAAAGATCTAGTTTGTGATAATACGAGATGATGACAACGCTGGCATTCTTGGTGTGCTTGAACCTCTCCTGCGCATCTTGTAGGCGCTCCGGGGTCACCATGATGACGACTGGTTGAAAGAGAGCGACAGCATCTGCAATAGCCGAGACGTCCTTTGTAGCAGCCTTGAGATCTCTTGAGTCTTCATAGGCATCGTTTGCTTGGGCGGGCCACGCCATGAGGACGGCAGACTGACGGTCCCATTCGGCAGGGCGAAAGAATTTGGTCGGCATGTGTTGCGCCATATTGCTGTAGTGAGATGGATGGAAATGTGTAGATACAGCGCAGAGTACAGATGGATGGAGGGTTGCGTCGCCAGTCAATGGCTCCTTATAGCAGTCGTTGCCTGTTTGAGTCGCAACACTGTACGAGAGATTGAAATCTGCCGCCAAGAAACCAAAATTTGACGGTCAAGGCAGTGTTGAAAAATTAAGTAGATGAAATGGATACTAATAGCGGCGCAGTGTTAATAGAGGGTGCATTCGGGGACTCCTGGGAGCACCTAGAATGTTAAAGGAAC
Organism: [Torrubiella] hemipterigena; assembly: GCA_000825705.1. NCBI lineage: Eukaryota > Fungi > Ascomycota > Sordariomycetes > Hypocreales > Clavicipitaceae > [Torrubiella] hemipterigena. The sequence goes on from CDHN01000004.1 coordinate 28,483, forward strand.
ACTAAAAAGTGGCTCAGCCTCAACGCTACGCCTAGTTTGACTCGTTGCGGAATGCACAGCCAACGGCGGCTCCATCACTGACGTCGGTATTCCCCGGACGCAGGGGAGTTAGGTTTAGTTGGTGGAGGCGATCAGTGGCTCGGCACTGGATCTGTCGCATATACCTCTGATAGGCTCATGCACTGCGACCGTTAGTTACAGTAAGGCGATTATTGGGAAGACGTTTCATAGCCTTCTGTCTGTGCTTTATCCGCCTGTGGTAGAGACATGTCAACGGGCAGGTAGTAATTCAAGCTTCATAATTGAGAATTCAAGTATTCATAATAAACACTAAAATCTTCATCTGAAAAACTGGTTCCAAATCATGTACCCCGCCAGATAGACCGCTCCAAGAACTAGAGCCCAGAGGCTCAGCCCAAAGATCATAAAGTACCGGAAATAATAGACACCATCGTCAGGTTTGTTATTGTGTGGAAAGGGCCGATCTGGAATCGGCACGTTTAATGCTTTACACAACGGCCCCCAACCGTCGCGAACTTCATACCAAATAAGCTTCTCAGCAGGGACCCATTCGCGGATCATGTCTTCATGTCGTTGGAGGTCTGTTAGCGCCAGATCCTTTGTTCCAAGTCGCCACAAGAAGACTTTCTGGAGGGCGAGGAAATGCTTGCGGAAATCACCAAATACAGGGATCCAGTACACAATGATGTGGACATAGGTCGGTGTGGTCATGGCCGTCATACGCTGCAGACTGCGGTACCACGACGCTGAGTCGCGCGTAGTGGCAATCACAACGGCGTCAGGGTAGACGCGTAGAAGCTCTGGTGTTAGCATATTGGCCGGGACGTCAACAGTGGCGCAGTAGCCATCAAGAAGTTTGTGTAGCAGAGCATCGACCTTCTTGTCATCGGCGGAGGTTTTGGCATTGGGCGCCAGCCGCATCACCTCCATCCAGTTTTGGCGATGATGCTTTGGCCCTCCAATGGATTCAACGCCAGCATCATGAACAGGCGCATCAAGAAGAATAGTAAGGGCTTCGGAAAACGATTTCGTGCCAGTTCGGGACCTGTTTATAAATTGTGAGTTGGATTCACTGATATACTGAGCAGATCCACCGTCGGAGACATACATGCCGGCGCCGATGACGCGAAACTTGGTGCCCGGCTTGGGCTGAGACGGACCCTGACCCATTGTAACAGCGGAATAAGGCAGGAATGAATAAGTGATAGTGTAGGATATTTAGTACTTTTATGAGCGGATTCTCATAGAGTGATGAATCAAGAATGAGGTTGTGAAACTGTTCGGATCGTCGGGCGGGGAAAAAGGATAAATTATACAAGCCCAGCTGTCTTGAGAGCCTTATCAAACAGCCTGATGCGGCATTTCTCAGTGGAATATCAGCGTTACTTTGAGCGGAAAATAAATGATCCTTCAATACTTACTCCTACAAGTCTTGCTTAACGCTTTAAACTTGTAGATTTCATATTATCATGCGGTACAGAAATTAATAAAAGACTAACTGCAACATAGTCTCCGTCCCGACAGACTAAAATATCGACCAATCAACGGCGTCATAGACAAACAAAACAAGTAAGAGATATGTGTGAAAAATATGTATAGCAAATAATGCAAAAGAAACAAAATGTGAAATTAGTTGCATTAAGTTAATTAAGTAAATGGTGCTTGTGGAGCGTATGCAAGGTTTGACAACGCCTCGCAACTCGCTCCAACAAGCCTCAGTGAGTCACGCATTCAGCTTTGTTTGATTCACACAAAAATTATTATTAACAATTAGTCAATGCTATATTTCCAGAGGCCAATCACACAGGAAAGCACAAAGTATATATTACGGCCTTGGCCTAGTGTAATTTCTATAGTTTCCTCTTGTTGTTTAGTAAAACAAGATGACAACACAGCTAGTATATCGCACCGCAGTACCAGAGGATCTACCCTCCATTGCGCAGCACATCTGTGACTCGCCAGATGATGGTACCATATGGCAGCGACCTACAACAATTGGAGATTCTCGATGGCTGTATTGCGTGATGCTAGACTGGATGGCATCATGCTTCTTGGATCCCGGCAAGATGATTCGTGTTGCGGTGGTCCCTGTTACAGTGGAAGCAGCCGCAGCAGGGGCTCGTGATGAAGTTATTGGCGTGGCCATCTGGATACAACGAATTCTGAAAGATGGAAATATTGTCGTACGCCAATGGAGACCCCAAGAGGACAAGCTTGGTTCGCGATTCTTCTGGAAATTTTAATTTTCTGTCAATGCTGACCAAAACTAGTTGTCACTGCCATACTCGAAGAAGCGAAGCAATTGTTTCACGCGAAACACCCTAACCCTCCTGAACCGCCGAGCATTACATCCCATGTGGAAGCATTGGCTCGGTCGCGCAAAGCTATGCCGCCGTCATTATCTACCTCGAGCCCATCTCTGCATCTGTATGGCATTGGTGTTTCTCCGTCTCATCGTCGCCAAGGCGTCGCCCGCACACTCATTCGCTGGGGCCAAGACCACAACGAGATTATGTATGTGACTGGCGAATCGGGAGGACTCAATCTCTACCGTGCCTGTGGCTTCTCCATAATTCGTGATACTCAGATCTGGCTTGATATCTTCGGCAAGGAGATTTCAGCAGAAGCGGTAGAGAAGGGCGATGAGGGGTGGAAGCGAGACAAGGGAGGTTGCTCGATGGCCGAGGCAGTATGGGTTCCGGAGGGAAAGGAAGTGGAAATTCGGGGTACGGTGTATACTGCAAGTGGATAGATAGAGGCATGTCCATGTTCACACAGCCACTGGCACTAGTCCTCAAATGGACTATTTTACGATTTTGATTCCAAAGTGAACCGCTTCATAGTTGGCTTCGTCCTATCGACTTTTACGACTGATTTAGACGGCGCCAATGGCCGATGTAGCTAATAAATCGTAGTAATTGGTTATACAAGCACGGTGGACAAGGTAGAATATCACTTACACGGCAGCGTATCTATTGGTCGGGTTCAGGAGAGCAATTATGCCCTGAGGGGGACGATTAATGACCAAAAGATCCAATAAATGGTCGATAAATTTCCACAAAAGTCCCTTTTACAATGGAGGCCCGATATGGCACAATAGGGCCCCATCCCCAGGCCGAGCAGGCATTCTTCCAATAATTCGACGTGCTCCGGCAGTTGGCTGGTCCCCAGATGGAGCAATACACCTATGACTCGGGCTCGCCAATACAGACACGCGACAGTATCTGCGGGGGTTCTTTATCGTGGGGTCACGTTGTCCCGGTGGCTTTGGTCGCTAAGAGGAACGCTAATTTAGCGGGCCTCGACATGTTTTATAGCAAAGCCACTGAAAATCGGATCTGCGACAGGCGGGCTAGGACAAAGTAAGCAAGATCAACGCCTCATCGATGCCAAGTAGAGACAATAAGACGGCAATGAATCTCTTTGTAGACATAATCAAGCCATAAGTGTCACCAACACTCCTATTTCGTAGGCGATAGCGTCTTTTTCTGCGCTATTTGCGCTTTACAAAGAGCTCGAGCTATCGATGAGCTAGTGTTTTGGTGTGTTGCAGCTACCTTCTCCATTTAGTTTAGTAGGTCCTGCAAGATGGAGGATGGCAGCCTCTAGACCTCTGGTGGCCTCGCTAAGCGCAAGCTACGAGTTGTGTGTGCAGCAGGCGTGACACATAGCGTATTCGCGAATGGAACTTGCCTTGAGGTTGGCGGTATTGCACAATCGCTATTGTGGACGAGGAGCAGCATGTGCCCGAGTCGGAGTATAAGTAGCAGCGATGGCTGGCCATTGTACAAGCTGAACAACTCTCTGGACTTGCGTACTAGGATTTGATCACAGTTATTTATTGATTTCTGAACCAAGCTACACAAAGTTACATATTCCTGCTTGTCATCTGAAGAATTATGAAGGTCGCATCAGTCTTCTTGAGCGCCTTTGTGGCCGCTACGTTTGGCGTTCCTCTGGACCACGTCGTCCATGAGACTCGTGAAGCTACCACGGCCGTCTTGGAACAGCTGTCTGCACCGGCGACCGATACAATTGTCCCTGTGCGCATTGCTCTCAAGCAGCGCAACTTGGAAAATGGCATGCAATACCTGCTCGCCGTGTAAGTCTTTAACCCCCGCGGATCCTGGCAGCTCTGTCTTCTAACACGGCACCATCCAGATCCGATCCTGCCTCCAAGGACTACGGAAACCACTATACCAAGGCCGAAGTTGCGAAACTCTTTGCTCCTAGTGCCGAATCGATTGATACCGTCACCAACTGGCTGATCAAGAGCGGCATTCCGGCCAATGAGATCAAGTCTGGAAGCAGCAAGGGCTGGCTTGAGTTTGCAACAACTGTATCCAAGCTTGAATCAATGCTCAAGACAGATTATAGCTTCTATTCACATCCTGAGAGCAACACGGAGCATCTTGGTACCGACAGCTACATGCTACCCTCGGGCGTCTCACCTCACGTGGACTTTATCACGCCTGGTGTTGCCATGGCCCAGGTCAAGAAGAGACGTGCAACAGAGAAACGCGATGAAACAAAGACTGCGCCATTCCCCAGAGTCATCCCATTTGAGCCCTATCCAAACCAAAACAAGGCAGCAGCCGCTGCTACAGCTGACGGTATGTGAATCGAAGCTCTAGTATATAGCAACATTGGTCGTTAACATGCAGATGGTAGGACTTGACGACTGTGCTAGCCACATGACACCCGTCTGCATCAAGGCGCTTTACAACATCTCTGATACCACGCTTGCGAACCCCAACAACAAGCTTGGTATCTTTGAGTCTAATGATGAGGAGCATACACAAGAGGATCTGGACATGTTCTATGGTACATATGCACCCAACATCCCCAAGGGTTTCGGCCCCGACATCCATCTCATTGATTACCTGATTACCAAGCCGGACCCCAACAACGCTGTAGGTGAGGCTGCCTTGGACTTTGACGTCGCCATTCCCGTGGTGTACCCTCAAAGCACAGTTCTCTACCAGACGCACAGCAACTTTAATGGTCTTACCACTCTAGGATTCTTAAACCAGTTCCTGGATGCTGTTGATGGCTCGTACTGCTCCAAGGACGGCGGTGACGACATACTTACCGACGGCGTCACGCTCTTTGAAGAATGCGGCACTCTTGCACCTGCCAACGTCATCTCTTTTTCATACGGCCTGACCGAATCGGCTTGGCCTACCAAGTATCTCAAGGTATGTAACAAGCTTTGATGCTCACAAGTTCAAAAAACACATATACTAATACCACACAAAACAGCGTCAATGTGACGAGTTCCTCAAGCTCGGCCTTCAGGGCAGCTCACTTGTCTTTGCTAGTGGTGATGGCGGCGTTGCTGGCGGCCACGGCAAAGACTGCAAGGGCAAGAACAAAGAAATCTTCAACCCTGCGGCACCTGGATCTTGCCCCTATGTCACCTCTGTTGGTGCGACACTGTTACCTGCGGGCTCCAAGATTGGAGACCCCGAATCTGCTACCATCCGCTTCGGATCTGGCGGCGGCTTTAGCAACATTTGGACTGCCCCGTCCTACCAGACTGATGCCTTGGCTACGTGAGTTTACATAACGCATCCATCTGACCAGGACTACACTAACTGTTGCTATTAGCTACTTCGCAAAGCACGACCCTGGATTCCCCAGTTACAACACCTCCGAGAACAACGTCCCCAACAACGGCGGCATCTACAACCGCATTGGTCGTGGCTTCCCCGATGTTTCTTCTGTCGGAGACTATGGTGTTATTGCATTCAAGGGCAAGTTTGGCCGCATTGGAGGTACCTCTATGTCGGCGCCCATCTTTGCAGCCATCCTCAACCGCATTAATGAGGAGCGCCTCAACGTCGGTAAGAAGGTCATTGGCTTTGCCAACCCGGCCTTGTACAAGAACCCCAGCGCATTTCGCGATGTAACTCTAGGTGCGCACCTTGGCGATGCTACTTGCAATGGCAAGGGATTCTCTGCCGTTGAAGGCTGGGACCCTGTTACTGGCCTCGGTACGCCCAAGTACCCTGAGCTCCTCAAGTACTTTTTGGACCTCCCATAAAACGATTGCCGTTTTATATGTATTTAGTTTCAGATTAAGACTGCTTGCCGTAAATATATCCACTGTTTCCATTTTTTAGGCTTCTAGCGATATTTTGACTGTACACTGATGGGGCTTGTATAGATCTCAGGTATATGGTAAAGAGACACCTACTCGGTAGAGTAAAGTGTGAAGTAAAATTATAGGATGCAAGCTGTATCTACATAGTTTGCTATTTTGGTATCATCCTTTAAAAGCAAAACTTTTCGGTAGGGGTAGCGTTATGCGATCTGTCCGTAGTCACAACCCACGTTTCGTCCCGTGTCGATCGAAGTCCCCCCCGTTGTAGATGTTCGTGTCATCATTTTTGTGTAGTCGAATATACTGGACTGTGATGTGATTTTGTGGGAATAAAGACTGGCTATACAACATCTAGACCTCGAGATCTTTGTTGAGATGAGTCTTGTTCTTCTTCGTCAGCGACCAGTGCGAGGTGTCACCCATGGGCAGCTCAAAGCCTAGGGCATCTTGACAGAGATAGTGGGCTGTGCTGTAGTAGCCCAGCAAGCCGGCCAAGAAGCCAAAGGCACCAGCGGCAGTTTGTAGTCGCGCGTACATATCGTCGTTGCCGTCGGCCTTGGCAAACTGAGAGCTTCCGTCGAAGATGAGGCACAGCTCAATGCAGGCAAAGACCATGATGTATACAATGGAGCTTATACCCGGTTAGTAGGTAAACTGATTGTTGAACTTGCCCAAACTTACATTCGGATCGAGGCAAGGAGGAAGAAGAGGTTGAGAACGGCCCAAACTGAGCAGATAGTTAGTTTGCTGGACATTAAAACGCAGAACAGTATTGAAAATACTACGTACTCAGGACAAAGAAGCCGAATGCGTTGTAGTATTGCGGTGTGAAGCCACCATAGGATTCCGCAACATGAAGAGAAGGCATAATGACTGTACCGTAGCCACCGTAGAAAAGTCCTGCAATCTACACGTTAGTAACGTAATGACACACACACGAGCCCTGATTTCAGTTTCATACCGAATGCAGTCAACACAGTATATGTGAAGGTATCACCCTGTACCATGGCCCATTGGGCACTAATGAGCAGACCGACACAAGCCACAAAGCAGAGGTTGGCAATAAAGAAAGTCTGCACAGTGACACCGCGAAAGTTCATCATGGCGAGGGACAGGGTCAGTAGGGTAGTCGCAAAGCCGCCCATGGCCAATGGAGCCTGTGAAACCAATGTTAGGCGCCTATACTGATGACGAACAAAGCCACACTCTGTCATTGTCATCTTACGGGGTTAGCCAGAGGAGATTTGCTAGTCTCCTTCATGGTAGCAAATTGGGGAGGCGACGGCGGCGCTGTCAAGATTTCTGCAGTGTGGTGTTCTTTCGCCATTGTGACAAGAGTTTGAAGTCCCGGACTCTTGGAAATATCAAAATACAGCATTCCTCGTACTCTTCAGCTTCATATAAGAAGCTGGCGTGCTGATCTTAAATGACATACAGCTGCATGCATGTCTTTTACTCATTTTTTTCTGATCATGTGCGGTGTAGCGGGTTCCGCGGGGCCAAAACGCACCGCTATTATCCGAGTCAGTCTAGATCGTGAAGCCATTGCGATGCATTTCTCAACAAGAACGACGTGGCTGACACTCCGGGGCCGGCGCCGGGCGCGGTGTTGCGCTTCCGTGCGGCATGCGTCGGGTTTGACCGCCTGGTGTCCACATTGCTTCCGTTGGAGATGTGAGATGCGTTTTTTTTTTCTCTTTTTGTTAGTGGAAATGGTGAGAGTAATATGTGTACCGCTATTGTGCCGTTTAAGAAGCTGGAGCAGCAGGGGCCACCCGAGTCATGGGTTAGATCACCTTGTGCGATATTACTGTCGTAAAATCCAGGGTATGGAGATTTCGATCATATTAAAGACCTTCTTATTACAGCATCCGCATGTAGTATGATGCGTATTTCTTTGGCGGCTAACGCGCAATACAGGCTTCTCAGCTATATATATATATATACAGATTCATAAATGCTAAGCTATGTTGTCGTATCATCACTATTGACGCTAGATAGATCTGTAGGCAAATCTTTTTTAAGCGCTGCTTCAGCCTCTGCGCCTTCCTTTGCCTCTACCTTGTCTTTTTCCCTTGCTATCCTCCTTGCCATAACCCATGACCCTAATTTGTCCCATATTTCTTGCTTATCCTCCATGGACATGTTCTTTGCCAGTGCACTTGTTGTAGTAGCGACGAATACTCTCGCGCCCTTCCACTCACCCCGAATCACGCCCATATTCTCTGATGTATCCTGCCAGCCATACTTGAAGTTCTTGCCAGGTAACTTTCCATGTCGGACACGCCAGATACTCTCCCAAATGCTCTTTCCAACGATGCACATTGACTCAGGCCGCCACTTGCGCGCTTTTTCGTGGAGTAGTGCCACGCCATCGTCCATCTCTTGTTTGCTTAGTTCGGCGCCGTTGCGACTCGGCCGGCTGACAATGTTGGTCAGCCCAAGTGAATAGAGTTCGGGCATTTTGCCATCTTCTTCGGGTCGACAGGCTCGGGGCGTGATTCCGCTCGAGAAAAGGAGCCTCCAGAAATGGTTTGTCGGGTGCGCATACGCATGACCAGATCTAGCTGTTTCCAAACCTGGATTTAAACCAACAAACAATACCAAGAGTCCATCGGATATAGCATCAGGTAATAGAGGTAGATGGGCGTAGGTTGCTGGTAATGGTTTAGGCTTTCGTTTCTTGGTATCGGACGCTTGGCTTGATGCGGGTCGTTTTACTGCCGTCCCCGACATCATGGCTTTGAAGATGTCATTACCAGATGCCTTTGGGGAGTTCTTGTGCAGCTTTGCCGACGACACAACATTGGCAGTTGGTTTGGACTCTCTTGCATCGACCATCGCAAGTTATTCTATCGCGACGCCCAGTCTTGCAAAGAACACCATATTGTTTCCCTACTGCTATGCCGCCGAGCATAATCTATATGAGCACCCAGAAACCTCCGTCACGTTGTCAATGTAGATGCGCTGCCTAGCGCAAGGCGTCCTGTTGCCTGCCGATCAGCTCCGTACTAGCCCAGCATGGATTATGGATGCTCGTAACTGATCCAGCCAATCAGCCCAACACTGAAGCTGAGAGGCCCTTAGATGCTGAAACAGGCATGCATGCCGGCAGCTGATAACTCGGGGTTCCAGGGCGGCATCATCGACCCGGCTGCGCCACCAAGGTTTCCCCCAATTAGCAAGGCTGAGTAGCTTACACAATAAACTTTTGTTTCTGGGCGACTACAAGATATTCTAGATGCCATTGTTCTTCAATGAGAATAAGGTGTACGACATGCGCCATTATAATGTCCTTAATCATAAAAAATACATATGCACAATTATATCAAGGAAGGTCGCTTAGGCCTTGACTCGGTAACAATTATTCCAGTTGGTAAGATGGAGTGCCGATTCAATAGACGCCAAGGCTAATAGCATCAGCTCTGCCTTGCAGGCCCACATATAGCAGGCACGTTTCAAGATAACTTGGTAGCGACTGGGATAGCTTCGCTTTCAGCTGCAGAGCGTTGCCACTTTTTTGCCCCGACTAAGTTAGAGCATGACGCAAATAATTTCGAGTCATTATATGTGTACGGCCATAGATTTCATCCGACAATGCCTGCTTCGAAGGCATAAAACAGACATGCTTACTTTCGACTCAACGGGCCATAAAGTATAAAGGATTGCCGTTGCGCTGATCTGTCTTTGTTCTGTATAACACCAAAGCAATCAAGTCTTGATCACTACTTCTCTTTTCAAAATGCGTTACTCTGTCGCCTTTGCCCTCACCTTTGCCGGTGCTACCCAGGCATACCTTATCAACGGTGACAATGTCAACTGCCGCTCCGGACCCAACACCGGCTCCAGCATCGTGAGAACCTACAACAAGGGCCATGATGTGACGCTCACGTGCCAGACTCACGGCGAGTCCATCAATAATGATAGCCTCTGGGACAAGACCACAGACGGTTGCTATGTTGCTGATTGGTACGTCGAGACTCACACTGGCAACATGGTTGTGGGTGAATGCAATGCCAAGGCGTACCCTATCAATGGCGACAATGTCAACTGCCGCTCGGGGGCCAACACCCAGTCCAGTGTTGTGCGCCAGTATAACAAGGGCGACATGGTGACCCTGACTTGCCAGACCGAGGGCGAGAGCATCAATAACGACAAGCTCTGGGATAAGACAACCGACAACTGCTATGTGGCTGATTGGTATGTGCAGACGAACACTGGAAGCATGGTTGTTGGAGCATGCAACGGTGGAGGCAACCCCCCTCCCCCTACCGGCGGTAACCTGCCTACTCTTAACAGTGTTCAGAGCCGCAATGCCAACGGCATCATTGCCGAAGTTAAGAGAAGAAACCTTGGACGCCAGGGATGTTTGGCCGCCATTACTACTGGTCTCACAGAGGTACGTATACAAGAATGACTTTGGAAAGACGTCGATGGTCGGGTTTATACTACCGAAATAATACTAACATGTCGTATAGTCTAGTATCAGAATCCTTGCCAACAACGCCGTGCCCTCATCGTTGAACTACGCTCACGACGGCCTCGGCTCCGATCACGACAGTGTCGGCATCTTCCAGCAACGCGCCAAGTACTACACCAACATTCAATGCGACATGACAGCCGATTGCTCCGCAGGATTATTCCTGGCCAAGATGGCCGGTATTAGCGGCTGGCAGACAATGGATGTTGCGACACTGTGCCAGAAGGTTCAGGTTTCCGCTGTTCCCGACGCGTACAAGAAATACACGAGCCAGGCTGGAACGATCTGCAGTGCCGCTGGCTTCTAATGGGGCCAACGACAATACCCCTTGGAATGTAACTCCATTCATAGACTGTTTTAGATAAAGTTTTCTATTGGCAGATAGAGTAACTATATCCGTTCGAAAACGCTTGAGCTGCACCGATACAAGGTACCATTGTACAACGAACTGCACATGTATCCAGTACCATACACATGTGGCTGAACCACCGGGCTCTGCAATCCAATAAAGAATAATAATAACATGAAATCATGCAATCACAAAAGTTCCTTACCGTTTTGTCAGGTGCACTTGGGAGTATAGCCAATTAGCCAAGGCAGCGGAGTACACGATGTTCAGGCTAATTTAGATGTACGACTAGCAACTAAATACGCCGGGTATAATGTCTTGGCAGACTACGGCAAAGAGCGTATACAGAGAGACGGAGTGTACCGTTATACACGGATTTAAAGCTGAAATTTAAAGTAGAACCAGAAAACCATATGTTGGACCACTCACAATGCAGCCTCGGATACTTCTCGTTAATTGATGACGATGTTGTGGGGTGTTGCTCTCCACCATGTCAGCCCTAGAGGACTTGGCGATACCTTGTGAACCGGGAATTAGTGACAATACAGTGGTCGCTTCCCTATGGGCATCCATGCAATTGTGAAGTATTGACGTATGTGTGCCTGAAAAAGAGAACAAACCAATGCCGAGTCAGGCAACCCAATTTTTAATATTTTCTTGTCGATCCTTGCTTTACGGTCTGGGTGCCAAGGACGACTGTTCCTGTCTGACTAGTTTGCTGGGAAGACTTGTATATAAAGAGATGCTATCCCTCGAAGCAAAGTAAATACATAGTTTGTAAAATCAAGTCAATCCCATATAATCTTATCACAATGTTCGCCAAGACTGCCCTTGCTCTCGCTTCCACCATGCTCTTTGCCGCTACCGGCGTTGTTGCTGGCGATGCCCACTCCAACCTCGACTGGTATGCTCCCAAGAAGGTACACACCCAGGTTTGCGGTCATCCTGGAGATGAACATCCCGAGGACTGCGACCAGTTCCACACCGACTTCAAGAACGAACTTCACGACAAGATCATGGACTCGTGCAAGACTTCGTCGTGCTCTGGTGAATTTGAGCATTACAACTACAAGATCACGATCGACGCCATCTTCCCTCCCGAGGCCAAGGATGAATTCAACACTCAGGTCCGCAACATTCTCGATAAGGTTGTTGCCCACGAGAACCAGCCCAGTCTGACCCCCGGATTCTCTTTCGAGACCAAGTTCACCATCCCCTCCAAGATGATCCTGAACCGTTTCGGTGACGGCAACGAGAAGGGCCACATGGAAATCACCGTCGAACTTGAGGATGAGGATGGCCTGTGTGAGATCTTCCAGAAGATTGGCACTGCTGGCAGTGTTATTCCCGAGGTTGGAGGATTCTTCGGTCTTATCAACTTGGCTGATTGCTAAGTGTTTATTAATGGTATAAGTTATATTGAAGAAAAGAACAGTATATAAGGAATGTACGGATAGTATCGGTATTATATGTTATGAATTATTTTACATCTTGCTCTACTTCTACAACCTCTACGCCAAGATGAAAAGCACACGCGAATGCTCTATAAGCTGACACACACTTGCGCAGCATTACTCTACAGCCTTCCACATCGCCTCTAGTTGCACAATGCTCATCATCGCCCCTCCATTGGAGGTATTCATAGCAACACCCTGCTGAAACTGCATAGCTCCCTGGGCACCAGCAAATGTCTCATAGCCCCAGCCTGTGGACGCGCTGCCCCAATTACCAAATGAGCCCGAGGCGGCGGCAATGTTATTGGCTCCCGTGTTCATAACAGAAGCCATCATCAGGGTGGCTTGTCGCTGTGCATTCATTCGCATCATGGCCAGATGCTGCTGAATGGGTGGGTACGTCTGCTTCCATACCTCGAGACGATGCTGCATGAATTTTATGAATGATGCTATATCATCTTTGACACAAGCTTCTAGCCAGAGCCCTCGAACTCTTGCAGAATAGAAATCACATCGGAGCTTTGTCGGTACAAGCACCTCGTCGGAAAAGATGTGTGCAAATGTCGTTCCTTCGATGGGTGCTGTGATCCAGCACGAGGGGCAGCAGGTAAACATGTCGTGTGTATGCCAAACTTTGCCTTCGTGAACAGTATTACCAGGGCACGCTGGCGCAGCGAGAACCTTTTGAACACTATACGCCATCAAGTTTGGATCGTTTCTTTCGAAAGCTGCGTCAATCTTCTTATACCAGATTGGTGCCAGTGGTGCGAGCAGGTTCAAATCACAGAGGCGCGGACCTGGGGGAACTTGTTTCGGTGCGAGCCAGTGGCCATAGCTGAGGGCTTCGAAAATACAAGCATGGCACGACGCACATACATCGAACTCTGCCTGCGCCGGTTGCACCGAGTACCAAATTCCCTGTTGAATACCATCTCTATGGCAAAGAGGATTACGGACATATGCCGTAGCACCCCGATGGAAAACATCCCAGTTGGATCTATTCTTGGCCTCGTCAAAGCAAATCCTGAGGGGCATAGATCCTCCTAGAAAGCAAACTTGGCCAGGAAGTGATGGCAGAGCTTGTCTTGTGGGATGGAAATGTTCCTGCGCGATGGAAGTATGCACATGGTCATAATAGCACGTCTCGCAAGCCGACAAATTTTGAAACTCGTGGAATCGTAGCTTGAACCACATTCGCGAAGTCCCTTCGACTTCTGCGGCCTGTGAGCATGGCGGGAGCGTCTTGCGATAGGAAAGCCAGCTCGCGGCCTGGGACCAGTTGCTTTCTGTGGCGACCAGGTTCCGTGAAAACAACGAAGCCAGGTCACATCTCCTCGGTTGTCCCTGTGGCTGACTTGGAGCCGGAGAAAAGTGTGAAGCCAGATGTCCAGCCTGGACATAGTCGGCTATACAGGCTGCGCATGCGTAGAAGCCTGGGGGCAGGTTGGGATCGGCCATCTGAAACCAAGTGACACCATCGGCAGCATCCGCATCGACACCAACGCCAGGACACTGGCGAATAGCATTCCGTGCTTGCCAGTAGCTTCTCCATGGTGCAAAGTCGCCCGTTTCACATGCTTGTTTGAAGAGCGCCCGGGATCGCGCTGTCGCAAAATTACAGAAGCGGGCCTGCCCAGACAAGTCTCTCTTAAGTTCAAACTGGGCCGTCAAGGCCGATGCCTTGACCGAATCAGCAAAGCATCTCGAACAGACGCCGAGCTCTCGCGCCGAGGACAGCCGGTACCAGTTCTGTTCGGATTCAGTGGGATGCTGCCCGGGGCAAAATCGAATGGACTGGACTTGATCATCCATGGCGGCTTAGATTGGTCGTATAGTGTGTCTTGGATACGCGATGCCAAGAGCTAGATAGCCAAACTGATGTCGCCTAGTGGGCGCCATTTTTCAGCATGGCATCTTGCTATGTATTTATTGATTTGCTCCTCTTTCTATTTCCGCTCATAAGCCTTATTTCCACCAACGCCATGCGCGTAATCAGCCGAAAAAACACAGCGCCCCGTTTCCACAGCGGTGTGCGTGTCTGCCTCGCCTGAAGAGGCGCTATTGCATATCCAACTTTTGCTGTACAATAAAAAGGAGCCCCGCGCGCATATCCGCGTATTGTCCCAAAGAAGCTAGCGTCTGGCTTGGATACCCGCCGCCGTTGTTGGCAGCCACGCAGTATGGCTGTTGTAGCTACAACGCTGTCGATGCAACTCGTTACGTGACCTGTTACCAAAAGGATTGGCCCTTTTTGTAGCAGCACGGAATACTTTTATACGGTTTCTATTTCTACCTATTTCCAAGTCTTGGAATAAGGGCCAAGTGGAACTGTCTCTCGGCTATCATTACACAACAGCAGTCCCGAGACACCCAGAGATTCCGCCATGCGTCGTGATAGAATCAACGTCGCCCGCTTGGCTCCTGCCGTGAGCTATTTGCGAACTGGGGAAATATCTTGCTAGGGCATAAATTTAGATTCTTTTACTTCCTGTCAAACGAGAGAATGAATGTATAAAGGCAGCTTCAATATCCTCTAATCTATCGCAAAAGGAATTCTATCCATCAACCCATCATCCACACTCTTACCCTTCTCTTCCTTACACTACATCACCATGGTCAAGTTTACTTTCCTTACCTTGGCCCTGGCCAATGCCGCTTCGGCCAAGATCATCATAGACAAGGCCAACTTCCTCGGTCAGCAAGTTGCCCTTCCGAATGGTCTGGTTGAGGCTCGCAAAGAGCTCGAAGAGACCTTCACGGCCGCTGATGGCAGCAACGAGAGAAGCGCTGGCGTTGTGTCCTACTACAACTACTGCAACTTTCCTTTATTTGCCTACAGACAGGATCGCACCTTTTCCAAGCTGGCCACCATCGGTCCTCGTGAGGCCATGATCACCGACTTTGAAGAGGAGCCTAACACGGGCAGTGTCACATTCCGCTTCACACGCGATGAGAACCTCGATAACGACGCTGGTAGCATCTTTGTCTCTTACCGCAGCGAGATGGGTCAGCGAGGCATGTTCATCCACGCTCAGGCATACAGCGTCTTGGGCAGCCCGCTTCCTCGTGGTGAGAACATGACTCTCAACACAGCTGTCTCTCTATCTTGCAGCGACGCTGTTGGATCTTTCGCTCTTATGGGTCAGCATGTCAAGGGCCGCATGGAGTGCGAGGGCAACGAGAGAGCTTTAATCTCCGGTACAATGACGCTGAGCACCGGATTCTGTGTCCAGGGCGGTTTTGAGCCATCTATCCGACTCAACAACGAAACAAGACAGCTTACCACGGGTCCTGGCGTTCGTCAAACTGTGATTAGAGATGGAGACGGCCGCGACGACCGCAACGACGACCGTGATCAGAATAGAGGCCGCAACAGAGATCAAGAAAACCGCGATCGCAACAGAGATCAGGAGCACCGCGACCGTCAGAGAGAGCAAGAGAACCGTGATCGCAACAGAGACCGCAACCAGCAGGACCGCAACCAACAAGATCGCAACCAACAAGATCGTAACCAACAAGATCGTAACCAGCAGGATCGTAACCAGCAGGATCGTAACCAGCAGAACCGTGATCAACAGAACCACGATCAACGCAACAGAGACATGTTCAGGGATCGCACCGGACAGGGAAGCCAGCAGCAGCAGAACCAGCAGGGCAACACTGGTAACACGGGAAACGCCGGTAACACTGGTGGCCAAACCCAGCAGCAGAAGATGCAGCAAGACCAAATTAAGCAGCAACAGGAGCAGATTCAACGTCAGCAAAAGATGCAACAGGAGCAGATGCAGGGAATGCCACAGATGCAGCAAGAGCAGCAGGCAGCCAAGCCTATCCCCATGCCCACAACCCAGCCTGAAGCTCAGAAGCAGCAGGCCGCTGCTCAGCCTTTGCCGGTTATTGTTCAGCGTCCTGGTATGATGCCCGCTGCCCAGTAAATGGGTGGTGCATCCCGTCGTCTACCTATTCCAGCTTAGGCGGCTCTTAGTTTCATATTGTCTCTACCATGCACATCTATCTGCTTTTCTTCAGCGGGGAGTCTGGTTGGTTTTTCTTTTCTTTCTGTTCTTCTTTTCTCAGCCCTTTTTTTCGAAAGTTTGTTTGGTACTTCTGGCTGTTTCTTTCTGGGTTTTGCTCTTTCCGCATTGCTTTTGAATCATTTTCCCTTATTTTTGCATCATTTCTTTTCTGTTTTTGTTGTGTTTTTGTTGTGTTTTTTTGCTTTCTTTCTTTGTCGCACTCTTTGATTTCTGCTTGTTTGATTTTCTTTGGTTCGATTTTTTACCTTTTTGATTTTCAGCTGGTGTCTGCTTCGGTGTCTCAACGTGTTTAGCTCTCGCTTTTTTAGCTGCTTTCTTTGCCTGTGCCTTTTTTTGGTTTCTTTATCTAGCGATCGTTTTTTTATGCCCCTAAACATCTATTAATATCTAATTCGTATAATAATTGATGTTGGCTGTGATAGCTGAGCACCGGTTTCCATTTGAGGTTAGGGTAGATCTCCTCCCTATAAGGCGCAAAAGGGGCCATCAGCCGTTCAGCCTCACCTTGGTCAGTAAAACTTTCTTTCGGCAGTCTCACCACACGGGAACAATTCGCAAACATCATCTTGTGAGAATAGCCATATATACCGGAATTATGAGGACATCGTGCTGGGAATGCCACAGGAAACGGCGCATTTGTAAGCGTAGTCTCTATCTTGCTATCTGTCCGCGCATGCTAATCAATCAACACAGGCGATGGAGAACAGCCGTGCTGTGCCAAATGTCGGCGAAGAGGTATCAGCTGTCCTGGCTATGACAAACCTCCTTTGAAATGGTTAGAGCCAGGTCAAACAAGGTCTAAAGGCCGGACGGCATACTTGGAGAAGGCGGTTGCGCAGGTGGGATCCGTGGACTCCCATTTGCCGAAACAGATTCGCCCCCATGACGCCCTCGCTATAATGCAGAGTATACAATACTGTAAGCACCAATATATATCAGTTCAATGTATTGTCTACATACTGACCTTTACAGACAACGAAGTTATGATCCCGGATGCAGCAGCGTTTCTATGGAACTCCCCAAGCAATCCCTACCGGATAGACCCAATATTCATCCCATACCTACCGCAGGCCATGATGGAATCAATGATATGTACAGCTCTTGCGCATCGAATAATGCAAACATCGCATGATATTGGATCCCAAAAGACTCTAATACTAGCCAAGAAGCTGCAGCGCCACCGCGGAGAGGCGATCCGACTGTTAGGTGAAGATTTAGCGGACCCGAACCTATGCACTGGTGATGCCACACTGCTCACAGTTATATCACTTTTATTATCCGAGGCAAGTAATTCACCATAGTGATCTATGATCAGACTTTGTATCTGACTGTGTAACAGATTCAGCAATGCACGGTGGCATCTCCATGGCGGCAGCACTTTAATGGTCTTCACGCCATCTTCCGAGCCAGAGGTGGGCTACGGAAACTCCTAATCGAAGGCAGCCATTCTCACATATTAAAATACGTCCTCATGTAAGTTCATCAACTGGTACCGTTACTTTGCCTTATATTTGCTAACTCTATCTCGCCCAGTGTGGACATATTTGGCGCTACAACATCGCCAAATGTATCTGCCGATATTATCCAGTCACAGGTTGACGTTGTTGACTTGATCCCAGCATATTTTGGGACGAATATTGAAACATGCATTCCATGTCCACCATCAATACTTCAGTTACTAATGCAGATCAATCGTCAGCGATGGGTAAATGAATCTTCACCTCCTACTCTCTCAGAAGCGGTCTCAGCTACCAAAGGACTACTACAAAGCATATTATCCATCAGTGTTCACGATTGGGCAACAGAAGCCTGTGCTGCCCAACTAATACTGATACGTGACGATGACGATGAAGGGGATAATAATAGTGTTAAATACGATGCGACAGTGGAAATCGTGCCACATGAATCGTGGGTCGACATTGCGAGCATATATCAAAAGGCCGCGGCTCTATATTGCATCTCAGCTCTTTACCTGCCATATACTCAAACTATGGACTCAACTGGCCAGCAGATCTTTATGGATTTAATGGCTGTTGCCAAAGGATTCCAAGGCTCTCTGCTTCAAACCCTTCGTCGTATCTCGTTGATACCTACAAATCACCACCGGAAGATGGTAATGTGGCCTCTGATGGTAGCTGGGCTGACCACTGCATCGTCAGATTACGAAAGCACAAAGTTCATATTGGGAGAACTCGTTTGGATTGCTCGAAATTTAGGCACCGCATCAGCAATAGTTGCCCATACGTATTTGGGTAATCTCTGGCGCGACGGAGGGTATTATTGGCCATCGCCGAGCCGCCCTTGGGACAGCTTGTTTGACCAGCCGTACATATTTGCTCTCTAGTATAGGATAACAAGCAAATGAATACTTACAAGTACGCGGACACCCCGAAGTGAATACAAACCAGGGTAGCACACCAATAAGCGAAGAGGAAATTTGGTACGCGTCGGGCGCGGCGCAACCCTGGGTAGCGCAGAGACGAATGCTTTCAACACCGACGCAGCCTTGTCGAAATTGAACGACGGACTTTGCCTAAACGGGCGGTCCGGTCGCTCGTCGGCCTTTACTCTCGTGGCAGTCATGATGAAACAAACTAGAAAAGGCAGGACGAACCGTGTGGCTTGCAGATGAGATGTGTAATGTAACGTGCCCACCATGCCGCAATAAGGTTTGAACGGAGTAGATGGCTGGATAATAGTAAGCCAGGGAAAGCACCTCGCCGTCGAGAAAACCAATACATCTTGGCTCACTGTGTGCTTGTGCTGCAGCGCACAGGTGACGGTGGCCCCGTGACTAGGCAGCCTCTGCACATCAAACCCGTGCTGAATCGGCCGATGGGATGATACTGCAGCAGGAGTGACCTGTTTGCTTCCAGCGCCACTGTAAACCCACCTGGTGCAGACTTTCCCCTGGGGTCTAACTAACGCCACCACGCTTGGGCATTGTAGTCGGCGGCCAATCAACGTGCTGGTTTGCCCTGTTCTACATTCGCTTCTCCATCAGCCATGGCGTTTGAATATTGCCGAATTTGAAAAAGGGGGCGTTTTTTTGGTGGCATTTTCGATGGGATAGAGAAAAAGCCATGGGATCGCGATATGCTCGTTGCTTGAACAGAAAACTGTGCATTGGTCGAGAAGCAGCGCCGTGTAGGAGTGCGCACTACTGCTTTCGATACAGCGCTTGATTTTTCCATTCTCTTCTTTTTAGGGGTAGGTGCTGCTATTGTTCGGGCGCCACAGTCATGTTATAACATCTCAGCACCCGTCATCCCCATTCGGCCCGTTGTCCCAAATTCCAGGGGTCGCCCTAGCGTGAACACACCAGCGTTACATTTCGGCCATGCGACCGGCGCGCAGCGGCCTCTCATTAGTCAAATGGCCGTCTCATTCCCTAGAAGGATAGCGCCTGATAGAGGGTCCTGCTGGGCCTGGGTCGCGCAAGACCCGGCTGAATCCCGCAAGTGATTTGGTCGTCTGTGGCCAGAGAACCAATAATCGGGCAAAGCAGCCGATTTTGGCCCAATGGCGAACAAAATTGAATTCCATGTGCATGGTGCACGGTCATCCGCGGCACTGGAAAGGAGAATATAGGCACTGTACTGGAAAAGCCGGACGTAGTAGATATATATAAGCTTTGTCCATGTCAAGTATACCGCTGTCTGTCAGTGTGTAGTATCGACGATCCTTCCCTACTAGCCTACCTTACCCTGATCTACTATTCCCACTTTCGCAATTATGCGTCTCACCCCGGTTCTCTATGCCTCTGTCCTAGGCCTCGTCCGCCAAGTCCAAGCTTGGGACCCTCCTGGCTATGGAGGTTTCAACCTCGTGTGGACTGATACCTTTGGTGGTTCTGGCGGCAGCTCGCCCAACCAAGGCAACTGGAATCTGATTACTGGCAGTCTTGGTGTCAACAATGAGCTGGAGTACTACACGTCAAGCACACGCAACGTGCAGTTGAGTGGCGGCAACACGCTGCAAATCGTCCCGTGGAGAGATGGCTCTGCTCCCAACGGATGGACATCTGGCCGCCTTGAAAGCAAGTACGTCTTCAGTCCCAATAACGGGCGTGTCACTCGTGCCGAGGCTCTCATTCGCTTCGGCGGAAACAACCCTGGCAACAAGCAAGGCATTTGGCCTGCCTTTTGGCTCCTTGGTGATTCTATCCGTCATGGTGGTGGCTGGCCCGCCTGCGGTGAAATTGATGTCCTGGAGACAGTCGATGGTAGACTTACTGGCTACGGTACAATGCACTGCGATCAGTTTCCTGGTGGTATCTGCAACGAGGGCAATGGTATCGGCTCGTCTATTGGTATCCCCGACCAGAGCTGGCACACCTGGCGTGTGGAATGGGACCTCACCAACGGAGACTGGACGCAGCAGAGCATTTCGTGGTTCATGGACGGCCAGCTATTCCAGCGCATCACCGGCTCTCGCATCAACAACTACAACGTTTGGAACGCTGTGGCCCACAGCAACGTCTTCTTCATCCTCAACGTCGCCGTTGGTGGCAACTGGGTACGTCTACTATTCTGTCCGCAATACATATATAAATATCTTTTAAAACTAACAACGTATATAGCCTGGCAACCCAGATGGCAACACCCAAGATGGTTATGGCAGCATGATGGAAGTTGCCTACGTTGCCCAGTACTCAACATAGTCAGCCCAAAACTAGATATTTGGGACGGTCGCCTCTTTTTACTTCTTGTACATATTCATTCGCTTACAAACTTTGTACACACTTTATACTGTATATATACAATTCTCCCTTTCTATCAATTCCATCACTATCTTTTTTAAAACACATCATTGCAGGAGTTCAACAGTGTATAAAAACGTAGACAACTATGAGACTAAAAGTTCATTTTTCATTGTATATAGACGGATAGAGATATGTATATAGATATATGTACAAAAGAATATACAAAATCATGCTCTGCATGATCTACGCTCCAGTGTCATTTGAATCAGAGGCAAAGGATGCATTTAAGCGGTGCACTTGGAGGCAGCAAGGGTCCAACCCGTGAAGCGGTTAGCAACGTCGGAAGCGTAGCAAGGGGTAGAGCCCTTGCCGTCGTTGAGGTTCTTGTAGTCGGCAGAGCCAGAGTTGTAGAGACGAGCGGCGGCGTAGTAAGCACGGGCACCATCGTCCTTGGTCTTCTCCTTGGCGGTCTTGAGAGTCTGCTTGATGCCGTCACCCTTCTTGGTGCCCTCAACACCATCCTTGATCATCTGGAGGATCTCAGACTTGGGGCAGGGGCTGGTCTTCTCGCAGTTGCCCTTTCCGTCGTGGGACTGCATCAGGCCGGGGTTGCGGACGCCGTTGTCGGTGACGGGAACACGGACGCAGCCCTTGGACTCCTGCATGATGATGGTCAGGATGAAGCGCTTGTCGACACCAGAGCTCTTGGCAACATCGTCAATGGAGGACTTGATAGCGGCAATCTCGTCTTTGGAGTTCTCTGCGCCCCAGTTGTTGTAGCCGCAAGACTTCTCCATCAAGGGCTTGTTAGCCTTCCAGAGCTCATCGTAGCTGGCCCAGTCAGACATGGCGGGCCACTTGTCCTTGGTAGAGCCGTTGCCAGAGTAGGCAACGTACTTGTCCTCGTTGCTGCGGGCATCAAGGGTGGTAGGGACGGCAGCGGTGGCAGCCACAAGAGTGGTAGCGATGACAGCGACCTGGCCCAACATTGCGATGGTTGTAGATGATAAAGTGAGAAGAGGGAAGAAAGTGTTTGTTAAAGAGTGATTGAGGGATGATGAGAAGCTTCTGGTTGTGAAGGAGCTGGCCAGTTATAGTGCTTTATATAACCGGTAGACCATAGCCCGCCATCACCACCTATGAGACGAGCTGTCCAGTGGTCAAAAGGCAATGAGAACGTATGCCATCATTTCGATTCTGATTCCATAGAGCTACAGTGGATCTCAACAGACTGTTTCTCCCTAGCCATATGAGCTCTAAACAAGTCTCCGAGTAAATTTGTGAAGCTGATTCACGGATCTGGTCGACGAAATCTTCCGTCTCGACATATCCATCCGCTTTCCATAGCGGCAAGTGGGTAGGTATCAAGCCTAATCGCGGGATCAAGTTGGGGACCCTTTTGTTTCGGCCCCACGTGCTGATTCGTCCAATGGAGGATATTAGTCTGGGCCAAACAGGTTCGTCTTGGATTTTCTACAGAACGGAGCCCTATGTGGTGTGCTTACGGTCACGCTAGAAGCTGGACGACTCATGGAGTGGCCAGGGGCTGTAGCGGTATCCGAGTAGGGCAGGCGCGAGCTTACTAGCGCTGAATCCAGCGCTAATAGCGGTATACAGCTTGACTGTAGCATACAAGATACAATAGAGAGCACTGTGAAGAGTATTTATTTCAGTTATGGCTATTCTTAATTGTATTCTGGATAGCAACCCTTGAATTTAGACACTCAGAGTCTAATACATACAACGGCACTTATACATTGACCATCTAGGTTGAACCTTGCCTATACAATTGAGCGATTTGGACACAGTCGGTCCATGGTGGACACAATGCGACGCGACTCAGGTACCCATCCTGCTACACCGGCTCGCGCCCAAGCTCACCAAAGTGGTCTACGCTGCGAGCCCATAATCTATACGGCGTCGAGTTGGGAAGGTGATTTACAGACGGCTTCCAGATTGTCCGCAATTTCGTCTGCTGGCGGATAAAATCGCCCCAGACGGTTCGTCCAGTACGTGAAGAGAGATACCCCATTGTTGGTATTCATGTTAGCCAGAGAGCGATGTATTTGAGTGTCTCTGCTCTCTGCAAGCTGTAACTACTTGGAAGCGTCGGAATCCATGTAAAAGATTATGTGGCTCTATCTTCAAGATATAGAGCGAGTGCTATTACAGGACTATACCCCCAATACGTACACCGTAAAAGGTTTCCTCCGTTAGCGCCGAGGTATTTTAGCGTCAGGAACCGATCCATTCTACGTGGCCATACAATTGAATTTGGCTCGATCTATTGAAACCATAAATGCCCCTTTCCCCATCGGAACACAGCCTGGGCGCATCTACGCATTCTCATTCGTGGCAAATTTAAATAAGCTCCAACAGTCTTTGGTACTTGTAGGCTGTAGACAAGCAGCTCCACGCCACGTGTAGAATGCATGGATGTCAGAGTCTCCCTTCTAGGTAGTTGCATGACTCGGCATACATCTCCGAACCAGAGCTATCCCAAAGCACATGGACAGACTACGAGCAGAAGTGGTGGAATACGCAGAACAAGAACTATTCAGCAATTTGGATTAAAGCAAATACATGATCACAAAAAAAGAGGCTAAAACGACTGGTGTTGCAAATTGTCGCCTCCTGAAAAGTGAAAACAGCGGTTGGTGCTGTACTCCGGGTGCATGGAGTAGTAACGGGATAGCCACCAACCACAGAAGAGACGGTTGTCTATCGTTTGAAAAGACGAAGCTCAACCGTTCGAAGTACAAAGTAGCTTACGGCTGCGAAGACGAAGCCTAGCTCAAAGCCAAGGTCGCCGCCATGGGGTTCGGGTCCAGCCAGTTTCCCAATCGGGCCAACCCACCACGTTTGGCTCATGCCCAGAATCATGCCGCAGATGCCACAGCCAAAGGCAAAGACGGCTGCAATACCAGGTGGTAGCTTCGATGGGTTGTCCCAATCCTCCACATTGTAGCCAGAAAACCCTCGTTTGAAGATGAAATGCTCCGTCAACGCCACTCCTTCGTACACCGCGAGCCAGTAGCCAATGAAGTGCATGAAGTTCTCCAGCACAGCCTCAAACTGCGAGTATCCGGGAATAGCAATGGCAACGTAGACAATGGACCCGAGGATGGTCCACACAAATCGAGGTACGCGCCGTGTCCATCGGCCAAGTACCATCAGTGTCAGAGCCACAGAGTAAATGTTGGGACAGTTGTTGGCGACAATAGAAAGGGCCAAGATGACGAGACAAAACTTTCCAAAGAGCCCTACATGTGGGAGCAGGACAGCACCAAGCAGACCACCAATACCAGACTCGTTGTATCCTGCCTGATAGATGTTGTCGCCACCGTTGAGGGTCATCGCAGTGGCCATCGCTGCTCCAAGCAGTTCCGTAAAGAGCAGGGTTGGGTAAATACCCAGAAATGCGGACAAAAATACTCGTCTGCGTGGCCGGTTGCTTGGCTGATACACAGTGTAGTCTGCAGCGAGACTGGTATAGCCGGTGCCAAAGCCAAAGACGGTTGAGCCATAGGTAAGCACTTTGCCGATTTCAGCCTTACCAACGCCCATTGGCACGTTGCGGAAGTCTCCCGTGTGGGCAAAGGTTCCAAAGACAACCATGAATACAATAAAGGTGGGGATCCAGCTCCAGTACTCGTAGGCGTGGACGACCTTGTATCCAAAGAAGGCGATGAAGAGGGTGCAAAGTGCAATGATGATGATTCCGACCCAGCCAGGGAGATCTGGGTTGACAGCATTGAGCAATTGCGCCCCGACAATGATGTTGGCAGCAGACCATCCGATACCGGCCAGAAGGTTGAAGAGCGCGACTAGTTATTTGTCGTTAGTATGAAATCGCTGTGTCCAGCAGAGACGTTGCCACAAACCTAGCTTTACTCCCCACCAGCCAAACCAGAAGCGAGACAGAACCATTTGTCGAAGACCAAATGCTGGGCCAAAGGTAGAGAAGAAGCAAACCGTCATTGTACCCAGTAGGTTGAAAAAGATGATGACTAGGGCACCATCGAGAAAGCCAATGCCAAACAAGGGCTGTCCCAGTACACCAATGGTAAAGGACGGGACGACCAAATTGGCAGCCAACCACTAATACAAATAGACCATTAGTATTATAACACATTAGAAGATTATTCACTCACCATAGAACTGATATTCCAGTACGAAGTATCAGTACGCGCATCATCTGGCACACGCTCAATGCCTCGCTCCTCCACATGGAGCTTACTGGCGATCCAAACGAGGCGACCTTTCATCGCGGGTGCAGTTTGATATTCTTCCGATTCTTCCACCATGGAAGACTGTTCACGCTTCATTGTCGACGACATGTCCACACCCCGCTCGATATCGGAACCGACAAAAGCGGTGGAAGCGTGTTCTTGCATGGTGGTTGAATGGCTTGGACGAGTCAAAGCAGACGGTCATTTGGAAGTGGACAGAAAGAGAAAGACGGGTTTGTGCTAACGATTTCACCAGTAGGTGAGTGCTCAGTATCTGGAGAGCAGCCGATGGTCCGTTGATCGAGCAGAAAAGAGTAACTGATTCATGATCCTTCTTATACTCGATGGGTAAACGCCACCGTTGTCCACCAACCCCATGGGGAAGATAGCATCCAGCCGCCATTTGTTGGTCAGCTACTATCGCATGCGGCTCCTTTTACCGGTAAAACGGGAGACAGCGTCCATCAGGCGCTTACCTGCACGCTATTATGCGACGCGATCTGCCGAACTGAATGATATCCATGTTGGCCGAGTATCATGGCTCCAGAGCCATGTGCATTTCCTCGTTTATCGGGAGCGAGCAATCGGACCCTGCCGCAACGCCACGCGGGTCACTGCGCCAATACGGTTTACCATGCGCCGGCGACCTCCGACGGACTAGTTTGCGATAACAGGTGAAGAAATTCAGATGCTTCATCTTTTTTGTATATGTAAATATCGATATCCTGTGTTCTTCTGCTTGAGAAAATACGGCGGTCGTTGACGCAAGTACTGTACTGAAGAGCATCAAGCATCGGTTATATGAACAATACCATAGAGTCAAGTCGCACAAAATCATTATTGAGAAATTTATTACATTCTGGTTCTTGACATCAATATTGCTGTATAATAAAGAAGGGGTTTAATTACTAACTGCCACTACGCAGTAAGAGCTGCGTGCCGTTTGCCAATAAAGTCGCGAAGCGTATTTTGTAACCACACTGGCCAGGCGCGAATGCCGCTAACGGCAGTAGATCCCTGGGGAATGATGACTTGTCCAGCCCGCTTGCTAAATATTTGGTTGGTAACCTTGGTAGCCACAAACTCGGGGGTAAGCAGTGGCACGCCCTGCTTGGTGAGTCCGTCCTCGATATTGGAAATAAGCGGCGTGGATACAAAGTTGGGATGAATCACCGTTGTCATGACGTTTGGTGCATTGTAGATATGCTTCAGCTCTACAGTAAGCGACTCATGGAAGGACAACGCTGCCGCCTTGGTCGCGGAATATTCGGCAAACTTGGGCAGCGCGACAAAGGATGCTACAGAGGCAATAGTGACAATATGGCCGTGGTTGGTCTTGACCATGTTGGGAACAAACTCCTTGGCCGTGATCCAGTGCGATATGGTGTTGACAGCAAAGATTTTATCGACCTCGCCTTGTGGCGCATCCAGAATCCCATGCGACTTGGTAATGCCAGCATTGTTGATGAGAATCGTAGGATGCCCAAGATCGCTGCGAACTTGAGATGCGGCAGCTGCGACAGCTTCTGAATCTGTGATATCACATTTGTAGAGGCGGATTTTGGGGTTCTTTTGAAACGGTGCCGGAAGCTCCTGAACATCCAAGATGGCGACGCGGACACCTTTGGCAACGAGGTTGGCTACGATGCACTGGCCTATGCCGCTGCAACCGCCAGTAACGAGAGCGATTTCCTTGGGCCAATGCCAACCCTTGGGGGTACTCCAGCGGCCAGCATTCGCAGACACATCGCTCAGTTTAGCATTAAACCAGCGCGCGACGCTAAACGCAAATAGGGCTGTTGCGAGCGTTGTCGGCAGTGAGAGATCGTGCTTGGCCGAGATGGACAGGCGCGCTAGAAGATTATTGCGGACATGTTCCGGGACGCCTCGGAGAAGAATAACAACGGCGCCGGTAAAAATGGGATTCAGGGCGATGCGCGAGACCAACGATGGCTCGTTGCCACCCACGATGTGCCTAGCGATGGACGGCATAGTAGTGAGTGCAGTAACAACAACGAAAATAGATAAAGATCTGCCGGGGAGCTCGTCGGTTTAGCTCTAGCAAAGAGGGAAACGATGACGCGTGGAGCAGTTGGCGTGTCAGATGATGTTCTATTCGCGTTAGGGACCAGTATAATGTAATGCAATTGCCGTTGTGGCGTGGTTGTTTTCCTGCTACTGGTACTGTAATTACTGCTGTTGTTCGCAGAGCTGGCACGGAGTCGGGCGTATTAATGGCTTGGGGCCGCCCCTATACTCTTTGTATACCCTCGGTTGGCTAGCGCTATGATCCACCAGACGGGCAAGGTAACCTGTCACAGCGCCCCATTACGGTGCAGAAAGCCTCTACTTTGTACTGTAACCATGTGGGTTAGCGAGAACGTGGGCACTATTGTGTGGCGCTTTCTGTTCCCCAGGAAGCTTATTTGCGGAGCGTATGACCGAGGATAGCCAAATCATGCATGTACCCCTCATTCACCATCTACACAGGGATCGTTCTAGGCATCTAACGTGTCTGCGTCGTACCTCTGTCCATCGGCACATGCTTTTTTTGTCAAACTGTTGTTACCGTTACAGGATGCTATTGCTTATGCAGCTGTAGCCACCCTTCCAAAACCGATATATATTACAAGGCGCTTCTATACCAAGGCCCTATTAATCAACCTGCATTCGCTTCTACATCTTCCAGCCTACACAAGGCACCTTCACAAACGCTCCTTTAGGAGTAGCTCGCTCGCCTGTATACAGACACACTGTATCAGATTCTGCAACCGACCTTCGCCATGACTTCTTCATCTACCTCTTCGCCGCCCAATCCCAATGATTCTATGAAACAAACATGGCCCAAATGGGACAGATCACGATGGCAAATTTATCACAAATTGATTGACACACTCGACGTATACCCTGTTCGGGCTGGCCAGCCCATCCCAGTCCACCCCAAGAGTGACAAGGTGCCGCACCTACCACAGTGGTCACAGCATGTCTGGATTCTTTCCTTTGCCTGGATCCCTCTGGCCATTCATCAGATGTATCTTTATACCACTGGTGTGGCATCCATGCACCCGGTGGCCGTCTTCTTGTTGTACATGAATGCTCTGAACTTTTCGGTAGTTCATGAGGTCAGAGTCCTCGCAAAACTCGGTCACATACACGGGTTTCTCGACGGCGACCAGCATGAACGCGATGGAATCCCCGACGTGGGTGTGGCAAGAATTTTCTATTCGCTCTTCAAAACGATTGGTGGCCGCCTCGGACTCTTCGTCTACCTAGCATACGACAAGACCGTCTCTCCACTGGAAGCATTGTCCGAGCCGTCGTGGTGGCCCAAGGTGTTTGTCCAGATTGGCCTGTATGCCGTCGTCTTAGACTTTTGGTTCTATCTCTACCACCGCGCCATGCATGACATTGGGCCCCTCTGGCGCTTTCACCGCAAGCACCATCTTACAAAGCACCCGAATCCGCTGCTCTCTGCATATGCAGATGACGAGCAAGAGATTTTTGACATGATTGTCGTGCCGCTCCTCACATTTTTCAGCATGGAGGCGCTTGGGTTCAAATTAGGGTTCTATGAGTGGTGGATCTGCCAGCAGTATATCGTCTACACAGAGGTCTGGGGCCATAGCGGCCTGCGAGTCCATCTCATTGCCCCATCTACTTTCGCGCCGATTCTCACTTGGATTGGGTGCGAGCTTGCTGTCGAGGACCATGATCTGCACCATCGCAAGGGCTATCGCAAGAGCTACAACTATGGCAAGCAGACGAGAGTATGGGATCGGCTTTTTGGAACAACTCATCCGCGCATTGAATCGGAAGCCAATAATATTGACTGGGTAAATCAAGCGCGGATGCCACTGTGGTAAAGAAAAGAACAGTTATTGTCGTTTAATCAAAGATACAGGACGTTTTAGTTAACAAGCAAAAGATTCGCATATGGATTACTGTAAAGCCATGAATCATTATTCTCTTTTCTTCGTATTTATATTTCTCCATTGGCCAATTTAAACAGACCCTCTTAGTTAAGCTTAACTAGATTCGCCCGGCCTTGGTATGTTTACCGCAAGGCTGCCAAGCCGTGGGGCCTGACGTCATTAGGCTGGCCAGCTGGTGGACAACTGGTGGACAGCTGGCTCCCTCTTTAAGTCCGCCCTGTTTGCGAATGCTATATTTAAACACTGCCCCTTTGCTTTCTTCGCTACTTGGTATTTTATTAATACATCATTAACTTGTATACTTGACTATATAAGATACCACTTATTTTATTAAACACTTCACAATGGCTGCTCCTCAACTACCCCTCATCAACCCGCCTATCGGGCAGTTCAACCGAACCATTGCGAGCGTCCCCGAAACCATTATTCTCAAGGAAAAAGTGTTGTCGCTATCGGGCGATAGCTTTGATATCAAGACTGCGGCAGGAGAACCCCTTCTCAAGGTCAAGGGAAGACATGCTACTCTTTCAGGTCGCAAGTCGGTGTACGACATGCAGGACAACCACATGTTCGACCTCTTCAAGGAGCACTTCCATCTTCACAGCACATATGCTGCAGAGACACCGGAGAAGCATCGCTTCCTCGAGATTAAGAGTTCTATCAAATGTAAGTTTATAACCCCTCTATTTTCTCCTCTGTCTCACCGCTCCATACTAACAGCATGTAGTGTTTGGCTCCAAGGCCACAGGCACATTTACAGCTCCGGATGGCCAAGTGCACACATTTACGATGCGAGGCGATTGGCTCGACTCGACCGCCGAAATTATTCTAGGTGAAGATAAGAGCGGTCCTATTGCTGCTGTTATTGATCGCAAGTTCTTCAATAAGCGCGAGTTCTTTGGCGGTCAGCAGACATATGCTGTCACTGTTGCGCCGGGCGTGGACAAGGCGCTGATGGTGGCTCTTTGCATCTCACTCGACGAGAAGCGAAATGAGAAATAAATAAACAGTAATATAAATGTAAATTCTAATCTGTTGATGCAATCGTTATTCGTTCCATCAAACAACTTGTGAACCTCCGTCTAAATCGACGCTTGTAAACCGTGCTGTCGCAGATTTCTACGACTAATGATTCGCGACTAACAAACCCATCTTAACTCCGTATACCCCCAAAAGCCATTTTATACTTGGTCACGCTTGTAGGTGTACTCGGCATATACACGCCTACTGGGCTGCGTCACCTTTCGAGGAGTGAAGTAGGAACGAAGCGATGCTTCCCAGTTCGCATTAACGTCCTTGGCGGAAAACGTCTGGTGAGTCAATCTACGGGTCAGGATGATGGCCCAGATGGAAACGAGGCTGTTCCATGGTAAGCATTCTGCTTAGAGTATGTCGGGGCCGGACGGAGCAAGGTAACACTTACAAGGCGAGTATGCTCACTACACCTCCAGCTACTGCGGCTTGCGCCAAGCGAGTGTCGCGATGGTTGGGATACTTTCCAACGTCTCTCTTGGTAAATGTGTCGCCCGGTACGTTGTCGTTGATAGCATACTGAACAAAAAGAAGGCATGTTGTTGCCAGCCAAAGCAGCACATCGATGTACAAGAACCAGATATATTTTGCGCTAGGGCGTGGGTCGGTCGGTGATCTCTGCCTGGTGACCGGGCCCATCAAGGGCAAGTGAATACCACCCTATCATCCTGTTAGCGGTTGTATTAATGCGCATAGGTTAGCTTTTGGACAGCCTCTCACCAAGATGGTGGCGCAAATGGCCGAGCCTAGAGCAATATGGCGAGCTGCTTGGGTCCAGCAAACGATACCGACAATGAGAATACCCAGACCGGCAAACCAGAGAGCCATGTTGGTGACGAAGAGGTGTCTATGCGCATCAGATACTGGATTGCGCTGGTCAGGACCATCTTCGACTTTCAGTTGCTCCAATTGGGCGCCCTGCCCGCGATCCGTCTCATGAGAGCTGTGAAACTGGCCCGTCGAGGCGAGTTGTTCTGTCTGTGAAGTAGCCATATCCAACCGCGTGCTGTATGTATTAATGGATGGACAGAAATGCTAGACGAAACGGTTGGATTATTTTGACAATGGGACGAGAAATGTGCCAAGATTTTTGACCACGGTGTTTCGTGGGGAACCCCTGTTCTTTTGAACTGAATCCGTAAATCCAAAGGTTCCTTTGCAGAGCCTGATTCATTGTGGTCGTTGCAGTAAGCCCGTGCCACTGCAAAAGGGCCTCTGTTTCTCCCCCATGCGCACTGGTCACTCTCCATTAGGACTTTCTGTTTTGGGATCTTTTGTCGACTCTCAGTGGGCCGCACGGCATCTCCATCCCGAGAAGGCTCCGCCAGGTTGGGTTGGCTCATCTCGGGGATATGTCTTTGCGCCACTGCACGAGCCGGGAACCCGATGTGTGTCACATGTGAGATAAAAAAATGATTGTTGAACTTTGGACAAATAGATGGCCACTTATTCCAATTTATGGAGCTTTTTGCACGTTTGTTATGTCCCCACGATATTTAGTTATGTATCTTGGCGGTTGTCGAAAGTAAATGTACACCAACTTGGCAAGACGGACTACCCTACAGACCTAAACAAACAACAATTATGTTCCCAAAATAGGTACAGACGGTTTCTTAATTATTAACTTCATCTAAATGAGGTATATAGAATTGAAATATTTAAATAAAACATATATATATATATAAGAGTTGCTATCACTAGATTTGGTTTGAAATCAAGTTACACTCTCGCGACTCTTTAAGTGTCTCACTTTACAAAACTTCTGCACGCAACGATCGTAAACAAACAAATCTGTTATTTCTTATGGATGTGTAATATCCTTTGCAGCTTTGAACGGTGTAATAGATATACCAAGAGACGCTATTCTATACAGTGCACATGCGATAAAAAATGGTGTGCTGATAAATAACCCACCAACTCGTACACCCCAAGAGAGAGACAATTGCAAAAGAGGCCAGCAGCTAGCAGTGATACGGCCTCAGCTACAGCAATGGATGTAAATAGTATCGAAAGCTGGTTCGTTGATACTAGCGATGCGAGTAACGAGCGCATGGTCGCAGTATAGCCGCCACCAGCTGTATAAATCACCATGCCTAGAAATAATTAGTTCAATTGAAACAATGCTGGCTTCTGGATACTCGCCAACAATGAACAGGTTAATGGTTGGTGCTAGACCCCTGGCCAATATGCCAAGCCATAAGAAGGACACCAGGATGATGGCCAAGGCACGGTTAGCTTGAATAGCGTCACCTTTGTGTCGCTGCAGCCAGCCGCTCAGAGCTGGAAGCGCAACAAGGTACCACGGTATTTGAGCAGCGGTACCGATAGAAAGAAGCATATTGGTCTATAGAGTCTGTAGATGTACATGATTGAAGCGGAGAGATTTCCTGAGAAGTACCTTGCTAATTGGCCATTTGAACTTGGCACTTAAAAACTGCGCCATCAGATCCTCTATGGGACGGCCAACCTTAGCAATAAGCATGGCCACCAGATCAACGATGACTGAGCGGTTAGTAAAAATGGTACCCATGTCGTATCGGACATAGTGCATCAGGTCAACAATTGCCTTTTGCAACTGGTGGTAAGCGGACAGTCTAGACTGGCCAACGGATTCTGCTTGCTCTCTGTGAGTGACGTTGCTACTCTTGATAGGTGATAAATGCCAAAAAGATAAAGCCAGTAGCCGAATTGGAATTGACATCGCAAGAGTGGGACAAGGCCCGATCCATTCCAGAAGAAGTGCAGCGAGAGGGCCAACCATAAACTCCAAGACAATGGTGAGGACCTGGACTAGGAAAATGACTTGTGTTCTGGGGATTCAAGAGTAGTAAAAGTGAGGAAGCAAGAACATGCGGAGCATAGACTAACCTAGATTCGTCTGTGACAGATGCTGCAACAATGGGGAGGAGCATGGGTCCGAAGACGATTGAGCCACCGCCAATTAAGGAAGACAGGGAGGAACCATAGACAGTCTCCAAAAGAAATTTTTGATAAAAATAGAGGGTCGTTATCATCGAAGTATCCCGCACAAGGTAGCCAAACAAACAAATCGTGAGTACTAGCCGTCGACCTTTGCGATCTGCAAGGACACCAAAGGGTACAGCCATAACAAGCCCAGGGACGGCTTCAATGAATGGATCAAACTCCTTATTGCTGCTAATCGACTTTGAATAGGAGAATCTGTACAGAGGCTCTCTTGAATATTGCCATGCCCATCAATGACAGACGGATCATGTTCAAGATGGTAGTCTCGACAAACGCCGAGCTCCAGCAAGCGTAACTTTGCAGCATCAGCAATTGAGTTGGGAACAAGAATAGCGATGATGAAAAGAGCACAAAGAATTATTGTTCTCCATTTCTTCAGAAAGTTGCGGATCTTGTGCCGGGCTGCTCCTTTTGTATAAGCCGAAATTGAAACACAGCTGTTGTCTACGTCTTGCTAGAGCAGCGGTGACGTTTCGCTAGGATTGCTTTCTAAAGCCATGGTTAAGAATCACAGGCTTCATGGAATGCACCCGAGAATCTTTAGGCTATGATATAATTGTTGAAAAAGTTGCTGTGGTCTCTAAACTGGCCAACGGAAATATCCCAATCTGAACGATCTCGTGTGGCGCGCCACATTAGGTAAGTGATTGCGTAGCCTTCTTGTAAACACCTGAAGAGGCGCTGTGAAAATAACCAATGGGCATCTAACACTTGAAGATCATCGTGGGTCTTGTGGCGAGCCACTCCACTAGCAGATTTACAGCGCATGCCCTCTTCATTCACTCTCAATATCGACTATGAGATACCTCAAGAAATGATAACCATTGCTTATTGAGCTGACAATTTGCAATGGTCATTATGAATGTTATCCTGTATACATACTACACATGAATAAATGAATAACGACAGTGCCGTAAATCATTCGGGTTTCTTGCCCGAGCCCTTGGCTCGCTTTGGTCAGCGCCACCAGAGCCTTATTGCGCCAATCCGCGCGGCCAGTACAAACATAAGAGATGGTGTCGTCACCTGGTACTGTGCGAAGGACTGATATTAAGCCGTATTAAGCACATAGCTTGAAGTATTTGAGTCGTTAGAAAGGTCTATGTCGAATGCAGTGCAACCATCCAACCGCCAATGACTGCCCAACTGCCCGCAGACATGGCCTGCCCAAGCGACAACAGCTTTGGACCTACTGTTGGTGGCTGTCGCGACGATTTTGACTTTACAGTTCTCTTCGAACAAACAGTATTTACGCTTACGCCGTCATGTTTCTTCATTCTGCTGAGTCTGCCGGCTCTTGTTGTGAAAGTGCGAGCTCCAGTGGTGGTCCAAGCAGCATGGTTGCTCCGCCTGAAGCTAGTAGGTTTTTCTAAATATTTCTGACTATTATTTTCTTCTAACAGAATTAATAGATCTTTACTCTCACCCATGCCGCTCTACGTCTCTCTATTGTGGTACTGGACAGTTCAGGCGCCTTCCAGGCTATCGACAACAAGGCTATTAGTTCTTCTGCTGCCACCGCTAGCCTCTTTGCCGCCCTCTGTCTCGTGCCGTACTCCTATATCAGTAACTCAAGATCTCTACGACCATCTCATATCATTGGACTGTACCTTGTGGTTACTGTGCTCCTGGACGTTGCGTCTGCACGTACTGCGTCGCTGATGCCCCCTTCTACTGTTCGCCCGGCGTACGGCAGACTATTGATCGCTGCCACATGTATAAAATTCATTCTCCTCATCCTTGAATCATGGCAAAAGTCTCGATGGATTCTACTTGATGCGAAGACAATCTGTCCAGAGGCAAGGAGCTCATTATTGAGCCTCGGAGTGTTTGGGTGGCTTTATAGCCTTTTCTTAAACGGTTACCGGGGTCTACTCTGTCTCGATACGCTCTATGTTCTTGATAAGGACATGGAATGCGAGAAGCTGTGGCAGAACTTTCAGCTAGTCCTAGTAAAACACCCTACACGGGGCAAGTGCTACGGCCTTGCAAGAGCACTAGTTCGGACGCTGTACATTTACATGATGCTCCCGGTTGTTCCGCGCCTAGTCCTACTTGGTGCGAGCTTTTGCCAACCCTTTCTGATCGATGCTCTTCTCAGCTTCCTTCAACAAGACGTGAGAGACAAAAGCCATGGCTATGGACTCATCTTCGCAACCATGCTGATGTATCTAACTATGGCAACTTCAGAGACATTGTATTGGTACTTGCAAGAACGGTTTGTTGCACGAGTGCGAGGGTGCCTAGTCCAGGCAACATATTTCAAAACCACAAACCTTCCGTCTTCCGTCTCTGAAGATGCCAGCGTGTTGACTCTTATGAGCACCGACGTTGAGCGCGTATTGATTGGCATTCTCAGCCTCCACGAATTCTGGGCGAACATGATCCAGGCTGGTATTTCATGCTGGTTATTGCAAAAGACTCTTGGCACAGTGTTTGTTGCCCCCGTAATCGTTGTTTTGGGTTCAACGGGCTTGGTGTTACTTGCTAGTAAGCTCATTACCCCACGACAACGTGCTTGGATGGAAGCTATTCAAGCTCGTGTGGGTGTTACCGCCGATACAATTGGACAGATGAAGAACATCAAAATGGCTGGCATGGCACGGCCTGTAGAGAAGAGTATCCAAGCCCTCCGTGACAAGGAGATTGGTATCGGTGGTCGTTGGCGGATCATGATGGTGTTTTGCTCTACCTTGGCTCAGGCACCAATGATTCTATCTCCTATTGTTACTCTGGCTTTGACGTCCAAGACTCTCAACACTATCACTGTGTTTGTTTCCACTTCGTATATAATGATGTTGGCATCTCCGCTGCAGGTGATGTTGCAAAGGATTCCCCAGCTCGCAAACGGGCTTACTTGCCTGGAACGGATCCAGCACTTTCTGGAACGAGACGACAGAAACGATATGAGGACTTCAGGACACCAAGAGATTGAAGAACGTCGGTTGCAAACTATCCCGTCAGATGAACAAGTGCCAATGGCTACTATTGCGCCACTAGCCGACGATATGATAGTTTCTAATGGCGCTTTCGGTTGGGTCGAGGACGCGCCGCTGTTGCGCAATGTCAACCTTGTTATCCCAAAGGGCAAATTGACCATCATTTCTGGACCAGTGGGAAGCGGCAAATCAACACTCTGCAAAGCCCTCCTTGGTGAAATTCTATTCGCTGGTGGACAGGTTAAGATACCCGGAAACGGCAGCATTGCATACTGTGATCAACAACCAGTCTTAACCAACTCCACTGTCCAAGACAACATCATTGGTTTTTCCAAGTTTGATGAATTACGATATCAGCGAGTTCTACAAGTAACCATGTTGAATACGGACCTACTGGCGATGCCATTGGGCGATCAGACAGTTGTTGGCAGCAAGGGAATTTCTCTTAGTGGTGGGCAAAAGCAACGGTTATCCATTGCTCGTGCTATATATGCCACCGGCATCAATAGACTGCTGATTGATGACTCACTGAGCGGTTTGGACGCAACTACAGCAGAATATGTTTTCAACCATGTATTTGGCCCCAATGGGTTCACAACTAGCGAAGGCAAAACTGTTATCGTGTGCACGCACAATCAGAAGTTTACTGCCTTTGCACACAGTCTCATTGAGCTTGACTCAGACGGAAACGTTAGCCAGATCAGCAGAACCCCTCGGTTGACTTCACCAACTACCAGCATTACGTCCCAGTCGGACTCTCCTCCGCCTGGCAAGGTCCCTGGACCATCTGAGGTTCCACTTGCAATGGCAACGACAACACCCTCCGCGGCAGACCGTGCCCGCAGAACCGGTGACAGAACAGTATACAAATATTACTTTAGTTGTATTGGCAAATTTCCACTTGCGGCCTTCTTTATCTGCGGTATATGTTTCGGATTTCTGGACAACTTTCCCCGTGTCTGGCTCACGCTCTGGACCCAGGATCTAGACGAATCCCATGGTCCGTCCCATACACAAGGTTATTACATTGACATCTACGGCATGCTTCAGCTTTTAGGTTGGATTACAGTT
The DNA here is from genome assembly GCA_000825705.1 of [Torrubiella] hemipterigena. Taxonomy (NCBI): domain Eukaryota; kingdom Fungi; phylum Ascomycota; class Sordariomycetes; order Hypocreales; family Clavicipitaceae; species [Torrubiella] hemipterigena. The sequence goes on from CDHN01000004.1 coordinate 65,826, forward strand.
TTTATGGTATCTCTCGTGGCATTAACCACGTTCACGCGGCAGGGAGGCTCGAAGCTACACCGTCAGACGCTGTCATCGATTATCAATGCCACGCTTCCCCTCTTTACAAAGACAGACATTGGCATTTTGATAAACTACTTCTCACAAGACATGACTTTTGTTGACGCGCAACTTCCTTCCGCGATGATCAATATTATTCTTGATCTCACTAGTATCATTGGTATGGCTGCGTTGTTAGCATCTTCGTCTCCTTGGCTGGCGCTTACTTATCCCGCTCTCTACGGTATTCTATGGTTCGTTCAGGACTTTTATCTACGCACATCTCGCCAGTTGCGACTTCTGGATCTTGAAGCCAAAAGCCCTCTTTATGCAAATTACCTTTCGACGCTCAATGGAGTAGCAACGATCCGTGCGTTTGGCTGGGTTCAAGATAGCCTAAAGTACAACGCACAACTCGTAGATCGATCCCAACGGGCCCGTTACCAGCTTGCTATGATTCAAAGATGGCTACATCTCACGCTTAGTCTTATCGTGGCGGTGACAGCTACCTGTTTGGTGGCTCTAATGACGCGCTTAGGTGCTGGCGCAGCCATATCTGGAGCGTCTCTAGTGACCTTGATGAGGCTCAGCCAGAGTTTGGTTGATCTTGTGACATTCTATGCGTCACTAGAGACATCTATCGGAGCTGTCGCACGTTTGCGGGCTTTCAGTCAAAACACAGAAACGGAACCTGTTCCAGAGTCCAATACCGTAACACCACCATCTTGGCCGCAGAGGGGTGTCATTGACATTCAAAATATCTGGGCTAGCTACGATAGCTCTGGTTCAGACTACTGTCTTGAGAGGCTGCACGTGAACATAGCCGCAGGCGAGAAGGTTGCCCTGTGTGGAAGGACTGGAAGTGGCAAGTCGTCATTTCTTTTGCTGTTATTGGCTCTGTTAGATCCATTAGATCGACCAAATGAGTCATCAGGGGTCACTATTGATGGACAAGATATCACCAAGATGGACAGGCAGGTGCTGCGTGAGCGCCTTATCACTATCCCCCAGGATCCCATCTTCTTGCCTCCTGGGAGCACCGCTGCTGAGAATATTGATCCCTTAAATACCGCGACGCGTGAGCAGTGTGAGGAAGTCATATCCCTTGTTGGGCTTTCATCCGCTGTCGAGGGCTTTGGTGGATGTGCTAGCGATAGCTTTCGCAGCTCTGCGCTCAGTTACGGTCAAAGGCAGCTGTTCAGCTTGGCTCGAGCCGTATTGAAGAAGCGCTTGAATGGAACCAGCTTGCTCCTCTTGGACGAGTTTACCAGCTCCGTGGACAGTGAGACAGAGCGCAAAATGATGAATATCATTATGCAAGAATTTGCAAACGATACCATCATCATGGTGTCTCATCGTCTTGATGTCGTCACTGAGCTTTTCGACCGAGTACTGGCATCGGCGAATGATAAAGAATGAGGATTTCGGTACTCATGTCATTCGTTTCGTTTCGCTTCCTTTGTAGAATCTCGCGTGCATCATGTTTTAGCTGAATATTTCATACTAGTTTCATTCAACAGATATACTACCAATGCTTGATAGGAACGCCCACAGCGTCTATAAGTTTGATAGCTGATAATATACACATGGTATTTCAATGGTCAAGGTCGTACGTCTCGCCGATGCCAACCGTTGGCACTACCCTAGAGGATTTCTTACATAATCGCTAAAAAAAAGCATGTGCTCGGGGGTGCTACGAGTGCGGCTGCCCCACTACTCACCCTGAGCTTTGGGGGAAAAGTGTCGCGATTCCCCCAACTTTATCCTTTGGCAGTCGCCTAAGCTTCTTGTCATCACCACAATCCTCTTCTAAATGGCGGTTTATCTGTAAAAACACATCTTCTGCCTTCCTGCAGGCTATTCTCTCATTTTTTCTATTTCTCTTCACGCTCCTTCCGCCATATTCATCACAACGAACGCGATGTTTTCCGTTGCCTTCCGGGTATAGCATCTCCAATCGCATCCCTTACAACAGTATGAAATGCAAGCTAATTATGACATTGAAATAAATAGAACAAGGCATCCCATGCCCTCTGGCGAACCAGCCGCACAATCCCTCGCCAGTCACATCTTGTATCTATAGCCAGCGCTGCCGCCACCACAACCCACAGAGCTGCCTTTGCTTACCCAGCTCGACACTGGCCATCGCCCTCATCCCTCTCATACTCTACATCTTCATCAAATAGCCAATCGAGCGCCGAATCCGACACTACTGCTGCTACCGACGATGCCAGCTCCACACGATCCAAGTCGAAGAAGGAGTCGGCGGGCGGAAAGTACAACCTCTACGGCGACGAATGGGAGGACTCGGTCGACTTCACCATTAAGTCTTTCGAAGACCTCCCCCATCGAATGTTTGGTGTCAATCAACACATGATAATTAATTACGAGCTCAAGGAGGCCCTCCGTATAATGCTGCGCCAGTTCAATGCTCCCATTGTCTACTGCTTTGCCTATGGATCAGGCGTCTTTCCCCAAGGCGACCTAGGCCGCAGCATCAGTGAGGCCGAATTTCGCTCAGTGCACCCGAAACCACCGCCAGCATTGGTGAAGGCACAGAAGGGATCACCCAAGATGATTGATTTCATCTTTGGTGTCACACACACTCAGCACTGGCACTCGATCAATATTAAACAGCACCGCAACCACTACTCCGGCATCGCGTCGCTAGGCTCCGGTCTTGTGTCTTCCGTGCAGGACATGGGCGCTGGAGTCTACTTCAATCCGTACATCGAGATGAATGGTATGCTGATCAAATACGGCGTCACCAGTATCGAAAACCTTGTCCGCGACCTCTCCACATGGGATAACCTCTATCTCGCTGGCCGGCTGCAAAAGCCTGTCAAAATCCTCCGTGACCACCCCCAAGTCCGTCTCGCAAACCAACATAACCTCATTGCTGCACTACGAACAGCAATGCTCCTGCTGCCACCCGACTTTACCGAATCCGAGCTATATGGAACCATTGCCGGGCTCAGCTACATGGGAGACCCCCGCATGGCGCTGCCGACAGAGAACAAAAACAAAGTCTCTAACATTGTGAATAACAACATGGTTCACTTCCGCCGACTCTATGCGCCGTTGGTTAAGACGCTGCCCAATGTGGCATTTACCGGCCAGTGCCGACTGGACGATGAAAACTGGGTGCTCGATGAAGAAAGCGACAACCGTCTGCAGCAAGACATGGATCCCGTGAAACGAGGAAACATGGTTCGTCGTTTGCCGAAAAGCTTCCGTTCGCGACTCTACTTTCAATACCAAAAGAAGTTTGCCATCCCTCGCGGCGAATTTAACCAAATGATGCAGGCAGCAGCGGATGATGCCGCTACATCATCATCTACAAAGCGTCGCCTAGGTGGCGAGTTTGAGCAGAGAATTGCTAGAGACGATCCAAAAGAGCTCCAAGGCCTAGTGCGCCAAGTCATCCGACAAACCGTCAACTGGCCTAGCACAACACAAAGCATCAAGGGCATCATTATGGGTGGCTGGAGCCGAACAGTGCGCTATATGAAGGAGAAGTTTGAGAAATGGGGTCAGGGAAGAAAAAAGGATAAGGAATCCGCAAAGTCTAGCGGCGCAAAGTCGGCGCGCGAGGTCAAACCGGAGAAGAGCGAAAAAGACTCTGACTCTGGGCTGTGAGCTGCACCAGGAAGTCATCACTTGACATAATTGAATACAAAAGCGATCATAATTTCATGCCCCCTTCCACGCGCTCTGGACGATGCTTCAAAAAAAAAGTATATAAAACGTGTGGACCACTCGAGTACGAGACGGCCGATGAGCTTTTTACGCGCCTAAAGAGGCGGCTCGGCTAGACTGCCACGATTAGTTTTCCGCCACTGATTTCCCCCTGGCGCATTCTATCAAGAGCTCCATTTACGCTCTCCAAACCGTTTTCTATTCCAATGATGCGCGCGGGCACAACCTTTTCCTCATCCAAGAGTCGCTCCAGCCACGTTGTTAGTGCGCGGCCCACGACTTCAACCTCGTGAAACAGTTTTACTGGCAGAGTATGAAGCACAATGTCGTCCGAAGATGCTTTCGGCAAGCCTGCAAGTCCAATCACATGGCTTCGCAGTTGCCTTTCAACATAGTCGGTCGGTGTAGACGGCGGCGAGAGGCCAGCGGACTCGTCATCCTTAGACAGCGCTTGTAAGAGATACCCTACCGACTCTTTACCACATGTGTCGAATCCAAACCTGGCTTCTTTGCCAATTGCTGACCGGATAATTCCCACAGCACGGGCCGGATCGTGAGAGTCTACGAGGAAGTCGGGGCGGATGCTGCAGCTGGAAGAAAGCCACTCACCATGTTTGGCTTGGTCAACGACTACTGCTATCCGGAGGCCAGCGAGTCGTGCTAGTTGTATGGTAAGGTTGGCAGAGGTAGCCGAGCCTTGGCATGGTTAGCCAATTAGAAACAAGAGTCTTAAGGAAATAAACACTTACCACCCCAAATCACAACCCAATCGCCTGGCTGCGCCCGTTCTTGTTGCCGAAGTAACTCTAACGCCTCTTTTCTCTGGTCTGCTGGAAGTTGATGCTCATGTTTTCGAACCAAATGAAATAAATCCGGACCGCCTGAAATGCCTGAAAAGTCTACACCCATAGAAACACCAAGAGCGAGCGCGGCTGTAACAAAACCGACACCTAGGGTCGACGCGCTGGAGAAGGACAAATGCTTGGGAAGACGGGCAACGTTGTACTCTGCTGCTATGCAGTATTCCTGGTAGGCTGCTTTACGAATATCGCGATAGTCTGTGGAAATCACAAGGACCTGCAACGGATTAGAAAAAGAAATTCGTGTACCAGAGAAAACCAACTCACTCTATCGCCGGGCAGGAGCCGGGACTCATTGCTAACGAGGCTTACTTCTCCTGCCAGCTCACGCCCAGATATGTATGGATATGATGGTATGCCGAAATTAAAATCACTATAAAAGACAGAATCAGCACATTTTCAATTACACCGTGATTTGAGAGCGACGAACGGTGCTTTCCAGTCAATGGGGTTCAATCCGATTGTTGCCGTCTTGACTAGAACCTCTGTAGCGTGCAGCTTCTGGGGAACCTGATAGGCCTCGTCAATCTTGTAAGTCTCGCCTGGGCCGTATAATAATAGCGCTCGTTGCTGCGCGGGAGGGACGTCCTGAGGAATGGGAGATTCCAGTGCTGATGCCATGACGGTGACTGAACGGCGTCTGCGGTTGAGTCTCCAAAAGAAGTTCATCAACGACATCAAAATTTAATAACCAGATTACATTCTCTCTTTTTTCTCTCAAACCTAAAAACCAACTTGCCATATACGCTATGGATCTCTGGTTTTGGGCCTATGACGTTAGATCATTGTGCAGTCGATGGCGCCATCTCGATGCTGTTTGGGGTGCTCGGGGCATTCCACGAGCCGGTGGCATGTACTTCGCTGTAAAGCCGTGCGATATCGTCCCACTGTCGCCATAGATAACACAAATGAATGCCTTGGCCTTGATTGGTCCTATCTAGCAGTCTAAGGCACGAATCGAGAACAAAGCGACTGGCTTTGACACACCACATACACGGTGCCGTCGACTTACACGGCTATCCGCCCACAAATTTCACTCACCACCAGCCTGAAGTGGTTTTTATTTGGTATACTTCGGCAAATCAAGGCACATGTACTACTGTCAATATCGTGTATTTCACTAGTTTGGTACGCTAACGCCTCTTATTCCGCTTTCCAGTGGAACGCGGCGGCTGGATGATCAGGAGGTGGCACACGCTGCCCGGGGCGGCTATACAGGTTTTCTCTGTATGTGCCGTCCTGCACGGCATAGTCATCCCAAAACAGACCCCGGTCTCGGAGCACGGGAAGCAGCTTGTCTGCCACGTCTTCAAAGGTCTGGGGAAATAGGGCGTAGGCGAGGTTGAAGCCGTCCACATCGGCCTCCTTGACCCAGCGCTCCATCTCGTCGGCTACCTTGCTTGCCGTGCCAATGACCGTGGCTCCCAGACCACCCACCTTAATGTGATTGGCTACCGTGTGCTTTGTCCATTTGGGCACGTCTGGTGTTGCTTTGGACCAAGCTTCCACAGCGGAGCGGATGGCGTTGGACTCAACGTGTCGCAGCTCCTCGTCGTCTGCATACTGCGCAAGGTCGATGCCTGTCCAGCCACCAAAGAGGGCCAGGGCACCGTCTTCAGAGCCATAGGAAAGGTATTCCTTGTATTTCGCATCGGCTTCCTCTTGCGAATCGCCGATGATGGGGCACAGCAACGCGAGGAACTTGATGGTGCTAGGGTCACGGCCGTACTGATCCTTTGCCTGGCTGCGGATATCTGCAATGTTCTTGGCTACGGTGCTGGGGCTGTGGCCTGCGACAAAGATGACTTCGGCATGCTTGGCAGCAAATGCTTTGCCTGAGCTTGATGTTCCGGCTTGCATGATGACGGGTGTTCGCTGCGGCGAGGGCTGACAGATGTGTGGTCCAGGTACAGTGTAGTACTGACCAACATGGTCAATTGTGCGAACTAGCTCCGGGTCGGTATAGATGCCCTTTTGGCGATCCAGCTTGACGGCATCGTCACGCCATGAAGATAGCCTGTGGTACCGTGTTAGTGAGCTTGTTGCTGCTATGCTGTTATTCGTTTGTACTCACCAAAGTTTATAAGTCACGTTGACATATTCCTCTGCAATTGTATAGCGCTCATCGTGCTTGGGCTGTTCGGCATAACCCAAGTTTCTAGCCGCCGAATCAAGATAGCCAGTGACGATATTCCATCCCACGCGACCACTGGTAAGATGGTCGACGGTGCTGAGACGGCGCGCGAGGTGGTATGGCTGCTCGTATGTCGTGGCAATCGTCACACCAAAGCCAATGTTTTTAGTCGCAGCGGCCATGGCTGGAACAGTTGCCAGTGGCTCATTCACAGGCCATTGCGCTCCGGAAACAATGGCCGGTGCCGCATTCTTGGGACCCTTGTATACATCATAGGCGCCCTGTACCAGCAATGGTTAGCAAAACCTACGCTTGTGTGTTATCTTCTCAAGACATTCGTCTTACCAGAACATCAGCAATGAATATTCCATGAAACTTGGCCTTTTCCAAGTATACTGCCAGATCTACCCAGTGACGAATATTGTTGAAGCCTGAAGACTTGTCGTCTGGGTGCTGCCACAGCCCTGGGGACTGATGCCCGCTGCAGCTCTCTACAAACGCATTGATGATGAGCTTCTTAGCTGTGCTGGTTTCCTGCGAATCTGTAACCGACGGTGCCATTTTTTAAAAAGTTTCTGGTCGATTCTGCTTAATGTTTACAAGACAGCGTTCTGCAGCAGAGGACCATTACTAGTACTCATACATCCCCCGCATTCAAGGTACAGACGGCTGCGTGCTTTCTAGCTCTCGGTTATCTACAATATTGTACTATTATGACGTTGTTGGCTACGACAGCTTCTACAAGTGCCACTAATACGCCCACAAATACAAGTGCTACGGCGCCGATGGTGGGCTCCGGCCTAAAAGGGCCATGGCGTGATCTGCTTGGTGGTAGTCGCCATTAGACATTTGACCCGCTAGACGACGCGATAGCAGCACACTAGTGGTAGTCGCCCGCTGCCAAATAGCGCCGATCACGTATTAGCGCCTGTTGTAATGGCACAGTGTGTTTCTGCATTTCCAGGGCACTGTACCGCATGTGCGTCTAGTCTGTCCAGGTAAAGCCAGTCGAGCAGACACAGCGATGTATCTTTTTTCCAATTGCGCGTTAGATTGTGTAGATCGCGTCATGCCGGATGATCTCGGGGGAGAAGCAGATTTCAAGGCTTTCAACGATTAGAAACTGACCCTAGCGTTACAACCACTGCCGTGGATGGTATCATGGTACGGCATTTGCGATTATAAGTATGAATACAGGCACAATACAAAGGCGATTTGCGACTTGCAAAATCGCCTTGGAGCACAAAATTGCTGCTAAAGCACCGCATCGTACACGTTTAACCAACCGCTAGAATGGATATGGTACAAAGAAACGCGGACGATCTGGCGACTGCGCCCATCAACCCGCCGCTTCCCCAGGCGGCTGGCTATGTGGTGGTGATTGTGATTGGCTTTCTGATTGCGCTTGTCATGATTGCCACGACGAGATTGCTGCGCCGAACTCTCGGCGAAGACAACACAAAGACGGAAATGTTCATGACGGCCAACCGCAGCGTTGGGACAGGTCTAACAGCCTCAGCCGTCATCTCGTCTTGGCTTTGGAGTACGGCTGTCTTGGGCAGTGCTTTTGTAGGCTACAATTTTGGTGTTGCTGGTCCTTTCTGGTTTGCTGCTGGGTTCGTTGTATCTATTCTTTTTTTTTTCTAGGAATCGTGACACTAATACGTGACAGATGCTCGCCCATGATTGTCTTCTTCTCAGTCCTCGGCATCGCCTGCAAGCTTCGCGTCCCCGAGGCGCATACGCTGCTTGAGATTGTTCGCATTCGCTACGGAAAGGTCGGTCATGTAGTATGGATTGTTCTCTGCTTGATCAACAACATCATTGCTATTGCCAACATGCTGCTCGGTGCGAGTGCCACCATCTCCGCGCTGTAAGTTACAAAGTCCGCTGGGTTGTAACCACCATTTTGGCTAACTGGAATCTATTAGAACTGGAATGCACATCATTGCGGCAACTTTTCTTCTTCCCGTCGGTGTCGTCTTGTACACGTTTGTGGGCGGCATCAAGGCAACTTTCTTGACCGACTACTTCCACACCTTTGTCATCACCATTGTCGTCTGCTTCTTCACAATAAAGGCCTTTACCGTACCCGAAATTGGATCTATTGGCGGTCTCTACGACATCATGGTCAAGTTGGCCGCTACACAGCCTGTTGAGGGAAACGCTGGAGGCTCATACCTCACCATGACAAGCAAGAATGTAAGCAACTATCTTCCCATGTCTTTTACCCAGACTCACTGACAGGAATAGGCTATCCTCTTTGGAATCATCCATACTCTCTCCAACTTTGGTCTTGTCATCATGGACACCGGTTTCTTCGTCAAGGCCTTCTCCGCAACGCCGCACGCCGTCGTCCCGGGATACATTGTCGGTGGAATCGCATATTTCGCCATCCCCTGGGCGTTCGGGACAATTATGAGCTTTTCTGCTCTCAGTCTTGAGCACACGTCCAAATTCATCACGTTCCCTCGCCGTCTCACGCCTACAGAGGTATCCAATGGCTTGGTCCTGCCGTATGCCGCTGTCGCCATTGCTGGTAAAGGCGGTGCCATTGCCATCCTGCTCATCGTCTTCATGGCTGTCACATCGACGATTTCGGCGCAGGTTATTTCCGTCTCCTCCATTGTCAGTTTCGACATCTATCGCCAGTACATCAATCCCAACGCGACTGACAAGGACGTTATTCGATGGAGCCATATCGGCGTGGTTGGTTTCGGCATCTTTGCGGCAGCCTTTTCTACTGCTCTACACTACGGAAACGTCGACCTTGGATGGACGCTCTACATGTTGGGCGTCTTGACGTGCCCTGGCATCCTCCCGACAGTATTTACTATTCTCTGGAAGCGTCAATCCAAGGTGGCTGCCATCGTCAGCCCGCTACTTGGTATGGCAACTGGCATCAGCGTTTGGCTAGGCACTGCCCACGCGTTGTACGGTGAAGTCAGCGTGACCACTACAGGACAAACTCTTCCTTGTGTGTACGGTACTGTAGCCTCGGCCTTTAGCCCGGGTGTATTCTCTATTGTCATCTCCCTGATCAAGCCCGCCAACTACGACTGGCGAGACTTCCGCAAGGAGAAGCTCACGTTTGGAACTACTAGCGACAGCAGCTCGGATGACGACGTACAAGCAAAGTCCCACGAAGAAAACATCAATCGATATGTTATCGACAAGGGTCAGTTGAAGAGATTGCTCACCATCTCTGGAGCGTGGGCGGCTGCCACATTCCTCGGACATTGGGTTCTTTGGTACGTATCTCTCTCACTTTTACAATGCATCCGAACCCCACGTGGGCTAACTGACTCATGTAGGCCGCTACCTATGTACGCATCGAATTACATTTTTGGTAAGGGTTTCTTTGTCGCCTGGGTGGTTGTGGCGATTATCTGGGTCTGGGGCACTATGTTGGTTGCTGGCTTCTATCCCATCGTTGATGGCCGAAAACAAATTCTGCGCATATTTGCTAATATCCCAAAGAGTGTACGATAGTTTAGAAACAACCTTTTTTATTGCTATATAACACGGAGCGTTTTTGCCCCAATGTCCTTTAGAAACACAAATGTACATGCCACGTCCAGGTATTTACCACCAAGTTCCCTTGGGGGTGCGAACCGTGTTGGAACCGCAGTGAATTTCGCCATCAAGGGTGTGCAGGGTCTCCCAGTCATCGACAAATCTCACGTCGTAGCCGAGTTTCTTGTAGGTGTCGAGGGCATTCTTCTGCAGGACATCAACGCCACTGACGATAGGTCCGAAGGGGTTGGGCGCGGCGTAGTGCTTGTCGCTGAGGACAATACCGTTGATGACGGCGGGACCAATGGAAATCAGATGGACTTGATCAGCACGTGCTTGAAGGGAGTCCTCTGCTCTGCCACCACCGGCCTGAAGAGCGTTGAGAGTCGGCACTTGAGCGACGGGCTCAGAAGACTGCCACTCCTCTTCGGCGATATCACCAGCATTACCGCCATCGCTGGAATCACTGGCCATGGCCTTTGCGACTGCCTTATCGTGAGGGCTCTTGTCGTCCAGCGACAGGTAGTAAAGTCCTGGCAGACGGTAGATTTCGGGATCCGTTATTCCGGTTTCCTTCTTCAGGATGTTGAGGTTGGCCTCAATCTTGTCACTGGCGAGCTTGGTGTACTCCTCGAGCTTGTTCAGGGCGAGCAGGTCGGTGATTGTCTTGGGGTAACCCTTGGGGTACGCAGTGTTGAACTTGCGGGACAGCCAGTTGAGATCGCCGTGTCCCTGCGCCTTGAGGTTCTTGAAGAATTCCAGGCCAAGCTTGGGGTCGTCGACCATGATGGCCCATCCGCGGTTGGTCTTGGCTGGGAGGAACTGGATAAACTCATCGACGTGGCCAACCATGAGCCAACTTGTGTCGAGCTCCAGGGCGTCCTGGGCCTCTTGCGCCTTGAAGAATGCAAAGGCATTGGGGAGGAACTTCTCCTGTCGGCCGGAGATGACACGGCCTACGGGCCAGTGCTTACCATTGTTCGAGTAGGGAGGGATAGTCTCAATGTTGCCACCGGAGTCCTGGGAGTTTCCGTTCACCAGCCACTGGACAGCACCTGTGTTGGACGATCGCAGACTAAATGCCTGACGGCCAGCCTCACGATCCGACTGGAACGAGCGAATGATGATGTGCAGATAGACGGGACCATTGGGGCCAGGCATGGAAGCGTAGCCAGGCTCGATGAAGTCTTGGGACCAGCGGTCAAATCCGCTAAAGGCTTGCTTCAGGCCGCCCTTGATGCCAGCCCAGGCAGTTGCGTTTGTCACGCCGCCCACCGTTTCGGTCCAGTAGTTGTCAAAGCCATCTTCCTTCTTCGTATTGTGCATGAGGACATACTCGACAGACTGTGCATGGTGATGGGTCAAGACGGGGGCAACACGGAGGGCAACGGTATCCTTGTAGTCTTTGCCACCGCTCGAAACTGTGATTTGGACATTGGCGCGTCCATCCCAGCCGCTGGGGCGACGGATATCGCGGCCATCGATACCCAGATCCAGACCAGCAGCAAGATCCGCAGAGGTAAAGGTGGTAGAGCCGTCAACATAGCTCCATCCCTTGCTGGTCTTGCGGAAGAGTCTAACCTTGGCGGCGTTGGTCACAGTGAGATAGCCCTTTGCGTCCTTTGCCAGACCAGTAACTGGGAGGACCTTGAGGGGCGCAACGTAGTTGGCATTTCGCAAGACGTTGTCCGACGCATCATGGCAGGTCTCGAGCTCGTTGTCGGCAGTGTTGATGTTGATGTTGGCTGAGCAGCGCCCATCAGTGTCAACAATGTTGGGGAGGAAGATGGCGCCACGCTCATTGGTCCAGGAAGCCTTGTTCTGACCATCAGTCTTTGCGTCAATCTTTCCGTCACGGTTGGTGTCGGCCAAGATGGTGACATCGATAGCCTGGGCGACAGCTATAGTGGTTGGTTCCCGTGTAAGTATAGTGTCTAAGGCTGGTCAAAGTGGAACAGGGGTGTATCTACTTACCAACGCCCACTAGGCAGACCAAATTCTTGCAATGCATTTTTGGCTAAAGAGAGAAAAGTATCGGATTGCGGAAATAATAATAAAAAAGTGCGGTTGCATTACCAGCTTAATATACTCGTGAATCAGGCATAGCCCCCTCTCCCCTCTTCGAGCCAAGCACTGCCGCCTAACAAACATGCCTAAAGAGGCAAGTCGCTCGGTGTATTAGATTACAACGTACCACCCACTACCGAAGCAGAGTCATGGTTCTGGGGTTAGCTTCGCAAATACCCTTTTGGGTCCGGAAATACTCTGCATCGAGTGGGATCCAGTACGATTCATGAAAGGGGATAACCTACAGACCAGCAAGTTGCGTCCTTTTTTTTCTGTTGCAGAATATCTGTACATAGACAGCACATGAGTGAAGAATCGTAGCAAAATTAATATTTATACACACGATCTCTATTTAACTATACAAGCAGCGAGTAATTTACTATACAGACAAAGGGGAAATCCCGGGATCAGACGAGGATACTGGTACGTTACGCTCGGTCCAGTACAACAACGGCGGCAACCTAACCTTATTTTGCGCCAACCACAGATCGTCTACACAATAGGAATCTCTTGTGTGGAGCAGTGGATACCGCCGCCCAAATAAGGCAGCTCCTTAGTAGTAACGGACGCAACTTTGCGATCCGGGTACAAGGACTGCATAACCTTCAGCGCGTTGCTGTCGGCATCGGCGTCTCCAAATTGAGGGAAAATGACGCCGCCGTTGACGAGCAGGTAGTTGACATAGGTGAGCGAAGGGTAGTCCTTTTTGCCATTCTTGATTGCGTCGAGCGTCTCATCGCTGGCGCCAATCTTGTTCAAGTCGGCCTCCGGAACTTCGGTGATTTCCAGTTTTCGGCCGCTAGCATCTGTCGCATTCGATAGAATTTCGCGGGCCTCCTCATAAATCTCGGAGAATGGGTCTCCAGCCGAAACCGTGCTAGGTCTGCTCAGGATCACTTTGCCCGGCGCAATGAATCGCGCAAGTCCATCAATGTGCGTGTCAGTGATGTCGAGGCCCTTGCGACCTGGGACCCAAATGACTTTTTTGAGCCCAAGTGTGCGGATAAGCTCCTTTTCAATCGTGTCGCGGTCCTTGCCTTTGTTGCGGTTGTCATTGACCACTGAGCTTTCAGTCACCAGCAACGTGCCTTCGCCATCGACTTCAAAGGAGCCTCCCTCGCCAACCAGAGATGACGCCTGTCGAGAAATATTCTTGTTGAACATGTACATGGCTGCCAAGGAGTTGCATGAGCCAGTAGGGTACTTGTTGCCCCAGCCGTTGAAATTGTAGTCAACGCCTTCCAATTTCTTAGTCTCCGTATTGTGCACAAAGGTTGGCGCCATGTCTCTCATCCAGAGATCAAGTCTGGGATAGCCATTGATGGGTTGCACAGTAACATTGGCGGCATCCTTGAATCGCTTCTGCGCCTCGTCATAGCGATCTTGTTCAACGAGAACCGTGACAGGCTGAAAGCCTGAAACGGCATCGGCAACAGCAGAAACATCTGTCGTGGCTCTGTTGAGACCGTCGTCTGAGTACGCATTGGTCTCAATGGATGGCCAGGCCATAATGACGCCGGATTGAGGGCCCCATTCGGCAGGTCGAATCAGGTCAGCTCCAGCGAGAGAAGCCAGAAAAAGATATTTGTGAAGCATCTCAAGTGGGGAATAAGGAAAAAGAAGGGCGGTAGTGGGTAAATAAGAGTGTAGCGAGGGTAGTCTAACTTGCAAAGACAACGAGCAACGAGTTGAATGCACACCTATATGTATATATAGATAAATGTTGTTTCTTGTCTGCTGCGCCTACGATAAAGTATGCATAGCGGAGGCTTAAGTACTCGGTTATGCCGAGCTTGCAGTATGCCAGATCCCCCAAGCCTCTTCCCAATGCGGCGACGGCATATCCTCAATGGGAAGCTAGCAATGGAGAGCGGAGGCATCCCATCGACCAATAACGTCCATTTGCGACCGCCCCCTCTAACTTCGCCACAGAATAGAGCCTCAATTTGCGCGCGAGTAATTTTTTTGAGTTCTCCTGAAGAATACATAGCCTCGATGGATCTCATTTTGACAGGTGGCGCAGTTGCTTGGCGACTATCTTGTGTGTATGGTATATCAAGATGGGGAGAAAAATAAAACGGATGAAAATGCACGGCCTCTGTTCCCAAGCATCGGGATTAGCGAGCGAGGCGTTTTTTGAGCTGCGCCTCCACAAGCAGAGTCGCGAACGTTAGTCTTGGCGTTGGTTAGTCGGTCTTGGTTAGACTAGAAGCTTGTTGCGGCAACCATACCTAGCCTCGACAAACTTAAATTGAACAAGCACGCTGCACGCATGCTGATCCTATAAGGACAGAGAAACTCTCGCCGTATTAAAATTGTGATTATCACTCTACCTTGTTTTCCAAGACCACAAGCGCAAATTACACCGCAAAGCCCTTGCCCAGCCTACACACACCCGTGAGCTGTACCTTTCACACCAAACGGAAAATGGACAGCGTTTCTAGTACGTTGGCAGATTGCCCAGATAGTTCTCACACGCTAGAATATCATTTAATCTAACCTTGAAACTCATAGCTTGCCCTCCTCTTCCTACATGGACAACGCCTGGTGCTTCTAAGCCAACCAGCAGCCAGTCAGCCGCCGCGGGCATCCAGCCTGCATCGCTCCATTTTACCAAGGGCTATGCATTGCTGTTTGGCCTGACTGCTGTATTTGGCTTTGTATTAGGCTAACTACTATTCCTTTCTCCCTTTCTCCAGTGGTATGGCGAATGTGATATATTCATCTGGGCCATGCTAGGAGCCTTCACACCGCCTGTATTCTTTCTTTTTTCTTACGATTTGACGGATCATAACCTCGATTCACACCCTAACTCTTGTACAATAGCCCACGATAGAATCACATATACAATATCATTCACATATATACTATTACCTAAATTTGAGTGATCACTATTAATGCTTTTGTGTCTCAATAGGCGTCAATATTCATTTTCAAATCTTCGTTCTCAGCTCCATTCCACCCTTCGCAATGCGTGCTGCAAGAGCCATCGCTGCGCCCAGTAGTATAACGGCACCGGCAAAGATCTGCGCCCCAACATAGCTGCCATTGCCTCGTTCAATAATGGCGCCGCATATCGCAGGGCCCGTGAGGTTGGCCAGACTGACAAATCCCAAAATCATGCCAACTCGAGTACCTGTTTTGCTAGGATCTGGCGTCATAGTCGTCGCCACGGCGGGAAGCAGGGCCTGCAACGAAGCCGCGAGCAGCCCGTAGACCACGGCAAATACATACAACCCCGTGGCAGAAACTACTGCGATCCAGCAAAAGACAACCACGCTACAGATAACACTGATTGGGATAACCAAGTTGAGCATACCCGTCCATCGGTCTGCGATAATGGTGGGCAGCACCCGCCCCAGGATGCCCACGCCGTTCAGAACCATGACCAAGTTCATTGGTTCCGAGACGCCAATCTTGTCGCGTGCAAATGTTCCCAAGAAGAAAAAAGCAAAGTACAGCCCCCAAAAGTTGAGAAACATGCTGAGCGAGAAAAACATGAATGGCGCATCGGTAAATGCCGAAGTATCTGTCCAAGCTGTCAACCGCGTGGGTGGCAGACGCGGCTGGAACCAGATTACGCAGGGGATATACGTAATCAGCATAATAAGGCCCATGGCTCGAAGAGTCCAGCCAAAGGTGACGTTTTGGTGAAAGATCAATCGGTTGATGAGGACGGGATACACCAGACCGCCCACCGCCGCGCCGGCAGCAGCAAGACCGACAGCAAACGCACGGTTCTTTTTGAAATATTGCGCTAGGACAGCCAGTGCTGGGCAGAAAGTGAGGCCGTTGCCAATACCTAGACATACGGCTTGGGCGAGGAAGATTTGCCAGTATTCTGTACACAGCGATGTCATAAAGATGCCAAACACCTGCAGCACGACGCCGGTTGTAAAGATGGGTCGGAAGTAGCCAGCATCTGTTAGACGGCCAGAAACCATACCGATGCCAAATAACAAAAAGACTTGCACACTTCCAATCCACGCTATTGATGACGGCGGCTGGTTCAGTGCTGCTGTATAGTATTCCTGGAACACGCCGTATCCGTTGGCAACGCCCCAGGTGTTGAAGAAGACAATGTGCATGAGCAAGCTCTGCGACCAGGCCTTGTATCCTCCATCTGGCGGCGGAGTGGTAGATGCTTGTCCCTGTTTCTCGTTTGTTGTTTCGTAGTGATCTGAGCCATCGGAGAGCTCTCCTGGCTGCTCAGCATCGGGAACTGTAGTCTGCATGTTTGCGAGACAAGTGGAGTTGTTGTAAGTTGACTAGCAGGGACAGTAGCTGTATTAAGAACAACCTTGACACGACAGAGTTAGGAGAGATGCAGTATTTGAAGAAGAACGAGAAAATATCAAATAACAAGGACCGTGAATATTTATATGCAATATAAATGTATGGATTATCTCCGTGCAGAAACAGGAGCTTTCCACAGGGTATGACTCCCCGCTGGTGCCGCTTCTTCCGATATACCCGTCACACCCGCGCCGCCGCCGGACGGCTTGAACGTGCGTTATTACCGATAGATAGAGAAATGGGGCGAGTTCCACAGATAAAGGCCATTTTTAAAATTGTAAAGAACGGACTTTTAAATGCAGTTTGCGGGTGTGTTCAAGACTAACAACGGCTTTCCTGCAGGTGTTGTACGAAATAGCTTTAAGTAGTAAAATAGCGCCACTTGAGCGCGGAGGGAGTCTGGCCGAGTGGTTAAGGCGCTGTGTTTAGGTTGTATCCCAACTATAGACCGCAGTCACATTGTGGCGCAGGTTCGAATCCTGCGGCTCTCATTCCTTTCAATTTTTTGCCATTTTCTCTTTTTGCCGATTTAACTCTTATAATTATTGCAAGTATATTTTTATTTTAGTCTAATCTTTCTCAACACTTGATCTTACTTCTTGGCTGTCAGACTTTCAATTAAGTCATTGTATATCGCATCTGTTATGCAGGCAGCCTGAGACCCACCCGAGATTTTCAACCTTCAACTTGGGCATACTCACCAATACCATCATCGGTATATTTACCTTTTTTCATACATTAACCGCCACACCATCTATATCTCATTTGCATTTCAGCTCAACTTAATGCCATACACTATCCATAATCGATAGACAGACTTTATCTTTCGTCCCCTGCAGCTCACCTCTCGCAATCCGACATATCTCACAAATGCCTTTTGACGACGACGACGACCCAAGCCTGCTGGCCAAACCCACGACGGGAAATGGGGATAGCGAAGCCAATAACGCTGCTGAGGATGCACTGGAAGACGAAGTCCCCGACTACAAGCTCTTCCTGTCCATGTTTGAGAAGCGCAACGTGTCCAGCAAAACCATCCGCAAGGGTGAAAAGGATTTTGAGTCACACGGAACACAAGCACAAGACAACACACTGGAATCCAGCCGGCGAGCATTAGAAGAGGTTCTATCCTATACCAGAGTCCACCGTGACCAGTCATGGGTCCGTGGGTGGTATTTCCCTGACTTCTGGGCAAATGTACCGCCTGATCAGCGGCCGGCTGACCAGGACGGCCTGTTCTTGGAGCAGCGAGTTGTTGTGGTCGAACACGAACGCGGAAGCTGGATGAAAGACTTGGGACGAGCTGTACCGGGAAGCAAAACCGTACCCGGTGCGGGAAGACTTTGGCTGCTCCCAGAAGAGGCGCTGCACCTTGTCGAGAGAGGAACCATGGACTTGTGGTGGCCATCAAGATCGTTAGAGGAACTCTTACCTCAGACTGGAGAGCCCTCTATTGAAGACATGGGCCCAGACAACTACGACATTGGCGTCCCTCTAACCCTGGAAGCCGCATACTCGCTGCTCATTGGCGAGGATAACGAGCCAGGCAAAACTACCTTGCCCAAGTATCAAGTCTTCACAAATCTCAAACGCGCAGGCTTTCACATTTTACGTAACACTGAGAATTTGCCGATATCTGGCGAGGTGGAAGGCCCCAAGACAACCCTCTGGCAGTGGTTGTTTTCCTTCTTTTCGATAGACGCGGCGGCCCAGCAAACACCAAAGCCCTATGGTCCTCTGATCGCCCCGGGCTTGTACCGGGCATATCGCCCAGTCTATAAGCAACTCGCCATCTTACCAAGACACAAGCCTACGCTGACGCCATCTGTCAATCATGACGCTGAAGATCCTTTCAAGGTCCACTACCTTCTTTGGAAGTCTGGCGGTGAGCCATTCTCGAAGCGAAGTCCGCGCGAGCCAGATTTCCGAATTGCCGTGACCGATACAACCGACACTGGCCTTCCTACTCTGGAAGAGGTCGAAGGCCTGTTGCAATCAACTCCCTACTGCCCCCCTCCAGATGCAATGCGTGGCAACCCAGGACGCATGTACCAGCGTCTCAAGCATGGGCACCGCAATGTGCTGGTAGCAATTGTGGACCGTGGCCTCGTCAACTATATGCGATTTGCCGAGGGAGCTTTTGGCGAGGAACTTGTGTTTGAACGGTACGACGCCAAGCGGGGGGGCCGAGGTGGCGGGAAGCGGAGCGGAGGACGTGGCCGTGGTGGGCGAGGCAGAGGACGCGGCGGTAGGCGTTGACCCTGGGCTTGACAAGTCCCCCTTTGTTACGTATATTATTACCCCAATTGGAACCTCATGTCTTCTTCCCCTTTGCTCTTTCCACACGCCGCGCGCTCATATAACGATAGACATTGGGGGGTGCGATGAGAGCACTCATTGGCTTGCTGGTTACCACCTAATTTCTGCATTTAGTAAGCATCTGCCATAAAATAATAATATGCTCTTCCGCATCCCATGCTTTTATGGCCTCTCAGGTTCGCAGCACGTATGTATTCAGTGACATTTTGAAATTCGATCCGCCCCAAGCGCTGGGAAATGACATGCAGAGGGGCGAACCAGCTACCAACAACAAGCGCTGAGTACACTGGAGGTCATAAACTGGTACAGGAAAGTGTTAGTCATGAAGAAACGATTCGCCCCAAATCAAAGCGCAAATTAGCTGTAACTTTGGCCCCATGATTAATCCACATTGGGGACCAACAACACACGTTACGTCCAGCGAACTTTTGCCCCGTTGCCGTTGGTTGGTGGCTGCCCATCAGACCCGTGCTGTCGGGTCCAGCCTAGTTAGTGTATTAGCGCAGGTGAGAACGGCAACTTACGGCTCCTGGAAGCGCCCCAGGCAGCTTGAGCTAATGCATACTTTGTAAACTAGTGTTGTTCCCTCTCGCTAATTAGTCTTGCCTCTGTGTATGTCGCTTCGCAATCGAGGGCTATTTTATGCGCATCATCAGGATTGAACACAGTTAGTTCCTTTCCGATAGAAACCAAAGCAAGCACCGCAAAATGCAGCCGGCCCAAATAAATCAGTGGTACTTAGACAGCAGGTTGGTTCAAAGCGTAGGCTCGCGACTACTTTCCGGTGGTCATAAATGACTAGTTGACAGGGTGTTGTAGCCAGCCTCTCAAATTGGGCTTGCAGTGCGTTGCCAACGTGTAGACCGTTCTCGAGTAACATGCCCAGACTGGCAAAAGATTTCTCCCATGCGTCTATCCAGCCAGCCAGCAAAGCACAGTGCAAAATCAAAAGCGCGAGCCAAAGGCTATTATAGCTCTTTTACTCTCTCCAGAATTGTCGCTCAATGCGCCGCTTCAGCACAGAAGATGGCAGCAAACCTTAGCGGCGAGGCTGCGATCAAGGCTATGGAACGCCCTGAGTAGGCTGCCTGCCAAAGAGGGCCAAGTTTAGCGGCGGGCACAGCGGGCACAGCGGGCACAGACGGCGCCAATCATGGTCAGCTTACAGCGGCATCTCAAGGCCACGCTGAGAATATTAATCAGGTGGTGACACCAGTATGGGGGCCGGGCCAGTGGCCAAGCGCTAGGGTGCTCCTAGAAAAACTACGGTAGACGGAAGCTTCGCGACCGAGAAGCTAGTGCAAGATCCAACGCTTTCCATACCTGGTGGGCAGGGGGGGTTAGCACATGCCAGTACGCAAATTTGAGCTGGCCGTCGCATGGTAAGCCAGTGGAAGAGCATCGCGTAAGGTCCCAACGTCAGGGTGTTTTAGTGGCAATGGTATTGCCACCGAGTCAGTGCAAGGCTTAGTCGGCGACGTAAAGGCCCGCGGTAACATGCAACCTCGATCGCTCGAACGCCTTTGGCAGCACGACATCGATGGTCTGTTGTTTGATGGGTTTGTCCCAACATTGATACCAATATTGGATGATAGTTTTCACTTGGATATTGACATGCACAACAGAAACGTTTCGCACAGCGTCTCCGACATCAAGGACAAACCAGGCTCCAGTTGTAAAACATATCCCCTTTTTGGCATTGGCGAACCCACCATCGGTTCGCTGTCGTTGGGATTCGCGGCCACGGTGGTTTCCACCAAGCTTCGGTGGCTAAATGAGCGACCGTAGTGGTCTCTTTCATTACGTCTGTTGTTGTCCAGTGGCCCTCGCGCCGCGGCGCTGTGCTTGGAGGGCCTGTCCGTTCTAAAGCCTCGCGAATCCACTGCCCATCGTCAGCGTTGCAATGGAAGCAGACCCGCTGCCCTGGCGGTCGGTACTTGCTTTTCGCTGGGCAGTTGGAGCAACAGCGCAACGGGGAGGCCAATGTTACTGCAGCAAGTTGAATGCCATTTCAGTCGTGAGCCCTTGACTCGCCATAGTGGTCCCTCGGCGAAGCATCATGACGGATGGAAGTTGTCGTGAGACAAGAGTGGCCGCCTACTGTAGAAACAAGAGCTCAGTGGCCACCAAGCCCCACCCGCCAGCTGCGTTTTGGCACTGCCAAAAGATTGGCACCTGGCAAAGCAATGCCGGCAACTGGCAATCGAGGAGACCAGCTGGCACCAGCTGGCAACAGAGAATATTTGCGTTGCTCAGTAGTGGTCAGAGCAGCAATGCGCCTTTTGTAGGAGAGGAGCAGTAGCAGAAGGGGACAGCAATTGGTCCGCGTACGCCGGGAATAAGAGCGTTCCGGAGATAGGTGCTGGCTGGCAAAGAGCTTAAAATTGACCAACAGTAATAGAGAAATCCTGGCAATGCGGCGCTCATCTTAGCCAAAAGAGTTGGCCGTCTCATCTTTCTCGGGGCAGTTTCCCCGCTGGCCCTGCTCTCCTAGCTCCACCAACAGCACATCGCTACAGGGCACAGAGCCTACTGCCGCCACCAGCCGCACGCCAACGTCAACAGCAGACTAGCCCAGATCCATCCCCAGGGGCCAGCCAGTCGATGCGCTGTGCGGTAAACATTGCGCCAGCGGATTAGCTACCTTTTTGGGATTTGCTGGTCCGTCAAAGTGGTGTAGATCCCGAGCGCATATCATACCACAGCTTTTCTCAGTGCCACGCCAATGCGAGCGCCGCTTTCCTTGTACTATTCTTTCTCTTCCTCTACATCTTCCACCTCAACCTTGCCCCAGGATATCTTTGCTCGCAAAGAGAGACCTGTGCTGTCATATATCGCCTTATCCGTCAAGCCATGCCTTCGCTCACAGTACACCAGCACTAAATACGACCTGTTTCTTCTTACCAGCCCGTTGTTGGCCACCACAGTCTTTACAGATATACCAGCTCTCTTCGATACGAATATTCCTCATCACAACCTACTACTTAATCTTATTATACCCAAATACCCCACGAGTTGAGGCTCAGCCGCATTACCAACCTTTTTAACCGACAACAGCGGCGTACGCAATGGGTTCCTTGGGCGAACGTCACCGTGATATGATCCTGAATCCAGCACCAAGCTCCCCGCAGCAATCAGATGCTCCCGATTTGCCAATTCGAAAAGCTTCCTCTGCAGATATCGAAGGGGGGAGTCCTGTTGCGCCACTGACCTCTTCACGCCCCGAAGAGCCGTCGGTCCGGGATGGCGACACTGTTGCGAGTAGTGTCCATCTACAGCTGGGTCCTCAGACAAGCAGATCCTTTAGCGACGTTTTGCCAGGACACGTGCTTCACTCGACAGAAGTTATCACCAGGTATGTGTATATGGGGAGCATATTCTCCTTTATTTTCCTATATGTCTTGCCACGTCTTGCGTATTTCGCAGTAACCCCATTGGTCTATTTCATCCGGGCGAAGTATGCTTGGTCGCCCAAATTGGTGGCGGCTGCTTGGCTCGGTTGGCAGTGGCTCTTCTGCAGCAGTCTACAGGGGATGCCACGCAGCCTACAGCCCCGCCCTACTCTAGCATTCGCGGCCTTCCACGGCGCCATACGACACGCCGGCTGGCCACTATAGAGAGGCCCTTAATTTTTTTAAGGACGGCGAATGTTGTGTCGCAGCATGCCTTTCCCCAGCACCTCACAATCTTCTCATTGGCAACCTCGGCAGTTGTCGCCGCGCTCGTTCACCTTCCCAGCCGCTGCTGAAGCTCGCAAGAGCCGGCAGCCCTTTGAATAAAAGTCTTCAGTTGTTGCTCAGTTGACACTGCAGGGGGTAAGCTTTTCAAGTCACTTTGAGCTGCTGCGCAATGAGACCGCATCCGAGGGTGCATAGCTGCTGCAGGATATTTACCCAAAGCTGCTGCACATGCATAAAATATAATGCGCATGATTCCATTGGCTTTATTTATTTGCCCATGCTGCAAGTGCACGCATCGGGCTTCACCTTCACCCAACCGTCTGGCCACACAGCAGATGCGCCGTCAAGCTTTTACTCGTGACACACCATGAGCGACCATTGCCGGTTCTAGGTTGTGGAATATGCTAACTGGAGTTCCTGTTAGAAGACCACTTGTGCACGACAGAGCCATGGATGACCTAGACCAGGACAGCAGCCTAAGCGATGTCCCCAGCAACCTCGGCTCCCCGAGGCTACGCCGCCGCCCCGGTGATGCCGACTATGCACCAAGCGAAGGCGATGGGTCTCTAGACCAAAGCGTTCATATGCAGGATCACGAAATGGCCGATCGTGACGATAACGATGACGATGAAGCTGAAGGCGCCGGCGCAGCATCCCACTATCCTCGACGAAAACGCACATCTCTCTTTACTGATTTGAGTGAAAGTAAAATAGAAATTCCCACCTCCATACGACAAGAGCGTACTGCATTGCCAACCTCTGGTAGTCGGCCCAAACATCAACGTGCCAGCCTCGGTGTTGGTGGTAAAGGCGTGTTGCTCGGCCACTGGCGCGATTCTCCAGCACCAACTCTAAAGGATAGGCACGGAGTTATCGGCTTCATCGATGTTCGTGACAGGCTACGAACTCGTATCCAGCACACCAACAAGGACGGTGACCATATCAACGATAAATGGCCTATGCCAGCAGGACCTGGCGGCAGCTGGGTGACATTTGAGCGCATTCACTTTTCCGACCATCTTATCGGTCTCGACCATTACCAAGTCAAAGAGTTCGTTCGCATCCGCGCCGGGCTTGGTGAAGACACACAAGAGGAGCAAGATGAGAATATCAGTGCCGCAATCACAGAGGCCATTCAGCGTGGACGGGAGGCGGCATTGCAAGACCATTCGAGCGGTCAACCTCAGATTGCTTGTGGTGCCACCGCGCAACCACCGCCACCTGCCGACCAACCCCGGCAAGAGGTGAAGCGAAGAAGAACGAGTGCTAGCTTCGTACCCGTTAATTTCGAATCAGAAGGCACGCAAGAAACACCGTCAGCAGACCGCCAGCCCCTGGACCCTCTCTATGGCACACGGCCGACGAGAATTCTTATCGGCTACTGGAAAGGCTCCAGCGAAGAAGATCCTCAAAACCGCCACGCCGTTGTAGGCATCTTGGGCCAAAACGACATGTTCCGAGTCAAGGTTTTGCGAGAAACGCGCGATGGTAGATACATGGACGGAAACTTCCCCACTGGCGCCGGTGCTCTTTGGATTCATTACGAGGAAGTGGTCTTTGAGCCGCACCTAGAGCAGCTGACAAGAAACGAAGTCAAGGAATACTGCCGAGTTCGTCAATACCAGTTAGACCAGGGAGAGACGCCAGAAGAGCAAGAGAGCAACAAAGCCAAGGCTGTTGAGGACGCACGCAGAAGAACCAGCGCTTCCAACTGGCAGCCATTGACGTACTTTACACGTGTTACCAACCCCGGCCAACCACCCCAAGGAGCGATAGTAAGAGGGCCATCTGCTGAAAAGGAGCCACGACAACCACGCCCCTATGAAACGGGTGCCACCAAGTTCCGTATTGCGCCCAACGAGGCTCAGGAGCGCGCAAGCGTGCAGGCCCGTCGTGAAATCGCTCGAGCCGAAGCCGCTCAGAACCGCGCCGATCGTCACTCGTCTCATCGAGACTCTACCGTCGACTCGTCAGCCTCAACACCCACCAGTAGCGCTCAGGGCGGCCGCGGCTCGCTGCAGGACTCAGAGGAGATGCAGCGCCTGAACCAGCTCTGGGCGCGCCAGGAGACTGCGCGAATCCGAACAGCCGGCTCCGACGACGCAAAAATGCACGACGGCATCAAGTACGAACGCAAAGCTACAGGTCCATTCCAGGGCAAGCTTGTGTCGCAAGGTGCCATTATCAGCATCGACGGGGAGGACTACGTCGAATACCGCGTTCTGACCAAGCCAACCTTCTTCTAAGCCTGTCCCTAGCCAGGATCTTCGTTATGGACTTTGTTCCTCCCCCTTCTACCCCCTCTTACACAGCTTTCTAACGGCCGAATTTTCTACTTTCTTCCTTGCTACACGGCGCAATGGGGAAAGTCCAGCAGCGGGAGAAAAGACTACTCGACTTGCATCTACCTATTCTCACCCTATGCCTTTTACGGCCTTCCCCAAGCGGCATCACCGGATCGATTCTGCGCTCCGTCCATGCGCCATTGTTCTCGCTTCCTTTTTTTTCTTGCGTTTCTTTTCCTAGGGCGGCCTTGCGTTCTGTATTTCATTTATAGATAACGAATATACGGCTGCAAAACACATGATACCAGGTGGACTTTTTTTTAATTTCTGTTTTTACTTATTTTGCAAAACTCTATATACTTGTTTGTTGGAACGGCCAAAAAGTTACCGTTAATATATTCCCAATGTAAAACGCCTTGTCTCCTGAAGGGAGATGTTCTTTATAACTGCACTTTTCCGTTGCCTTTCATCATCATAATGCCAGCTCGTAATCATCAATCACACTCCGAAAACTCCGTGGACTTCAACACCTTCGCCCACCCTACTTGTAGCTAGCTGCTGCTTATTCCTCCATCTTGTCCTCATCGACCTTGGCATCAGGCTGCTCGTAGCCCTCGAGCTTCATGTCGAGCAAACCGAGCTCCTCCTCTTCCTCCTGAGTTCGCTCGTAAGTCTCCTTGGTAATCTTGGGGTCGGGAGCAGGGGGGTCAACAAGAGGCTGTACAAAACTACTGGCAAAGGGATCGGTCAGGATAATAGTAAAGCGCTTCTGTCCGGCAATGGCGGCGTCAAGGCCCTCAAAGAAGAGATCCCACTGGGTCTTCTCGTTGGAGTCCAGCGAGTCACCACCTTCACCAGCCTTGGCGTTAACTTCAAAAATCTGGCTGTGCAAATCGTTGCGTACGTTTGTCAAGAGACCCTCGACAGTTGTGAAGCGGCCACCCAGGGTACCGGGGTTGACGTGGAGGTTGAGCTCTGGGCACTCGAGAGCGCAAGTCTCACTCTTGAGAATATCACGAGCAAGATCAGTCTCATCCTCCACAATAAGAGTCGTCTTCTCTCCAAGCTCGGGAATTTCACCACCGGACTTGATATCATTGGATCGGTAACCGCAGTCGTGGCAAACCGTAGACATAATAACAACCTGCTTGAAGTGGGGGATATCAACCATCTTCATGTGAGTAGTGCAGGGATGCATGCAGCCCGGGCAAGAGGCAGGGAAACTGTAAACTTCGTTGGGGATAATCTCGCCATCAGCAGTAACACCGGGGTTCTGGAGCGCAGCGGTGTTCGGGTCGCTGGCAGACAAACCAAGAGCGGCATTCTGTTCAGGTGTGCGAACAAACTCGCGCTTCTCCCACTTGCCGACACCGTCCTTGAGATCGGGAGAGATGAAAGAGTTGCCAGCAGGATCATCGACATACATGCGGAAGGGGAAGGCTTCACCAGCAAGCATAGCGCGTCCCTTGGCGATGATTTCGGCAATCTTAGCATAGACTTCCGGCTGGTGCTCTCGGCGAGCCTCTTGGTCACCCTCAAGATCCTCCATGACGTTGGTCAAAAGACCTTCCACGTTGGTCAGTTGACCACGACCAGCAGGAATCTCCAAATCCATCTCAATGAACTTGACAATGGCTGTGTCTGCCTTGATAACTTGACGGCCAAAGTCGGCCATCTCGGTCAGTCTAATTTCGTAGTGAGCACCACGGGGTTGAATCTTTCCGGCCGGCTGAATTTCATTGTTGGCAAAGCCGCAGTGGTCGCAGGCAAAGGACATAATAACGACTTCGCGGAAGTAGGGAATAGAAGTAAGCAGGAGCTTGGTGACGCCCTGTGAAAGCGTTAGCGGCTGAAACAATACCCTTTTGCGCCTAGTCTAAAGAAACGTACGTTGTCATGGCAGTTCATGCAAAGCGACTCGATCTCCTCCACGGGAGGGACATCTTCCTCCTCATTTCCCTGGGCATCCTTGTCGAGTCCGGCGACCTGGCTACCAATAGACTGGAAGAAGTCGGAGGAGTTCTGGGTAACCCCGTTGTGTTCGTGGGCCATGGCGAATGTGAATATGAATAATCGTCTATCGGATGTATGTGAATCGAGATATGGGTGTATTTTCGTATTTCTTTAAATGTTCAAGCGTTGAAGCTGGAAAGAAAAAAACAGTGTCGAATGGAGGAGGGGCACTGAAATTTTTATGGAGGGGCAATTTTCTGTGACGTTTGACAATCGGTGCCGCCACC
The DNA here is from genome assembly GCA_000825705.1 of [Torrubiella] hemipterigena. Taxonomy (NCBI): domain Eukaryota; kingdom Fungi; phylum Ascomycota; class Sordariomycetes; order Hypocreales; family Clavicipitaceae; species [Torrubiella] hemipterigena. The sequence goes on from CDHN01000004.1 coordinate 92,961, forward strand.
GCAGAAAAAAAAACAGCGCTAGGCTGCATTTCCCCAGCGCCCGTTAGCGCATTTTAGAAGGAGGTGGAAGCTTCGTCACACCGGAGGCAGCAAGCTGGCTCATTCCATGACAGCCAGCTACAGAAAATGCAGATAGCTCCCTGAAAATAGAGCCAATAATTTTGTAAAAACTCGCGAAAAGAGATATAGGCTCATTTAATAAAATCAGATAGACTGAGAGATTTTGCAGGTTTCGGCTGAGAAGATAGGAGCGCCTGAAGGCCGCCCTTTCGGTTCTTAGCTCTCTTCTTGCTCACTGCATTTGCACTCGCTTTGGGCAGCTCTTCTTGCTTCTCATAGATAGTCTCCGATGGCCTTGTCTTTGCCTTGGTTGACTCATTTGTCTTTACCGGTATTCGGTATACGCGCTTCGGCGGAGCCAACTGGATGCGCGTGACTTGGTGGCATCGTCCGCAAGTAATCTCTTTACACACGCCAGACGCCTGGCTCTCGGGGATAGATGCACGCGATTTGGTTCTTTTTGGCCGAGTTGCGCCTTTCAGCTGGAGTGATGAGTCTACTCCTAGCACAAAGATTTGGCCACAAGCTACGCACGCGCGTTGGCGCTCGATATCGGGATTGGTAGCTGAATCAGGCCGCTGCTCAGCGAGCTGGATGCGTCGATGCGAGAGAAGAGCAGATGTTTCGGGTGCATCACGATACAGGAGATGAGCAGCCTCTGCTAAATAATGCTGCGTCGCTAGGTTGGATTCCTCCGACATTGCTAACAAACTGTTTGGCTGTCGCTGTGAACGTAATGAACAAGATGAGATGTATAAGGCAAGTTGGGGGGCACCAAAAATTTCTTAGTCATGCTTCAGACTGAGCCAAACTCAACACAGTAACAACTTTAAAGTGAGATATATCATGCTTTTCGACCTATAATGAAAAAAAAAACTCCTAATTGTACCAACATAAATAATGAGATTTTCCATTTATTCAAAAACAAGTCACATTTTATGCAAAGGTAGACGCGATGGATTCAATTGAATTAATTCACCTCAACAGACAACATTCAGCAACTACCCGACACCAGACACCGAAACCCCAACCACGCTATGCTCCCCGTTTTGTGCTCTAAATATGTCCTAAAAAAATATCACGACCTCTGAACCTCCCATTTTAACTCATTAATGCTGACCTCTTCACCGGCTTTGTCATCATAATCAAACCATTCACCTTCGGAGAGATCAATGCTGGTGAACTTGTAGTTGGAGTCAAGGCCTTCGGCGAGCCAGTCACCCTTTGTGAACAACGCTTGTCAGTACAAAATTTGACGACTCAGAGTATAGTTGTGAGTCAACTCAGTAAGTACTCACATCTGGCTTGAATTCTGTAAACTCAAGGCCGCGACAGTCGAATTCAATAATCTTCTGCGCCTTGGGGGGCTCGGAATGCTCATATGCTACAGGAGCAGCCTTGATAGTAGCAGATGACTCGCGCTGCAAGGGCTATATTAGTATGAAGCCATATTGCCATTTCAGATATGATTTGAACAAACCTTGCAGTTCTTGCACTTCCAGACAAAGTTGGCCTCGCCTCTGCTGCCGCTCATATCGTTCATTTCCTAGCCAGCGTTAACCCCCCGATACCGCTTAAAGCCTACAATTTTGGTACTTACAAATCGGTTAACACCGACAAAGTTATCGTGGACCTCTCTGCAAGATGTACATTGCACCTTGAACATATACCAGAACGGCTCTGCCTCAGTATCCTGAGGACGCAGGTTCGTGACGCTATTGGCGCATTAGCTTGTTCATATTTCCGAGAGATCACTGTAGTAGTTACCCGGACAGCTCAGCAGTCAAATACAGAGCAAACATGTTTATTTTGGCTTATTTTGCACCGTTATTAAAATATTTCTGACCGACGGCTTATAAACTCCTCTCAAGCTATTGGTGTTGGAGGGGACGGGACGGGTCACGTGCACCACCATGTGACCGTCAGTGAACTGGAAAACAGAGGCTAGGTCGATCCGCCCCGTAACGTTCTGCAAGATAATTCTCAACAGCAGTAGGGCCGAACAAACCAGCCCATTGGCACCCTTTGCACATCAAAATGCGGTCATTGCTGCATCGAGCTCGTCAAGCTCACCGATGCGGCTGCAGGGCTTGCAGCACAGTTGTGCAAGGGGCTTCCAAGCGCGCCAGCGTTGCCAGACGGAAGCCAACCTTTGCTGAGATTTTTACCGCGGCGTATAGCTCTGTCTTTGCCACAGCCGCCGTCATTGATGCTGTGCGAAAGGATGAGCGACGACGCGAATTGGATAGAAAATTGGACGAAGCACAAAGGGAATTGGATGAATTGCGCGAAAATGCCCCCGACGCCTCTGGCCACGACATCTTCAAGAGCCAGCAAGCTCCCATCTGGGAGCAGATGAAGCGAGTATACGAAGAGCGACCGTTTAAGAACGACATAAACGACCCTGTTTCCCTGGAAGCCTCTGAACTACTCGACTATCTTCGAACGGAATACTATGGTGCCAAGGACTCTACGACGCTGCGTAACGGCCATCAGCTGGATTATGACCTGGTTGAACAGGCTGCTATCGCCGAGGAGCACGATCACAGTCTTCCACGATTGGAGCCGCAAAATGGCAGACAGCTGAGACGTGAACTTGAGGCAGTCCAAAAGCTAGTCAAGCTGCTCATTCGCCAGCTGCCTACCTTGAATCCTGATGCTAAAGCATCCCCGACTTGGTCCCAGCTGCGTGCGCGCTTGGATTCAGGCAACCCCCAGTTCTCATATCCCTCCATTGACAGATTACGCTCGACACAAAACGTTTCCAGCCTTAACGAGCACATCCGTCAAATTATTGCTGACACCAACATTGACAATTCCGAAAAGATTCTCCGCATATGCTACAACCTAGTCATTTCTCCTTACGCTCCTAACACACATACCTACAATACCCTCATTCTTGGACTGGACCGCATTGGCCTCCACAAGGCGTCCAATGTCGTTGTTCAATCCTTCTTTTACGATCGATTAATAAAACCTACACCATGCACATCGGTCGCCGTCCTGAACCACTACAAATGTGCTGGCGACGGTAAGCGATTTATGCGCACAATAGCTCGGATTACAGGCCTGGATCCTATTCATGGAGCGAAGGCTGGACGCCGGTCTGTTGCATCTACGCAGAATTGCCGCGTTGAACGAACATGGGTGGCGGATGCCGCTGCAACTACTACCACTGGGCGACATATCTACCAGCACGCACCGCTCAACCGACACGTTGTTGAAGAGCTGATTCGCGGCCTGTTGCATTTCCAGCTATTCAAGAGTGCTGCATCGATGCTGATGCAGGCACTCTCTGCCGGAATCCATCTCAGCACCTCCGTCGTCCACCAGGTGCTAGACGAGTGTATCAGCGCTTTGGATTGGCAGGGCACCGTAGAGCTTGTTCGAGGATTTGCTTTGTGCCACAAGCAACTAACCAAACGATTGACCTTGGAAAGCAACGATTCCATGGTTTACATATCCGATAAGCTTTCTATCTTGCACGATTTACTTGGTCTCGGCCAGGGACCGCAGGGTCAGCTGTCGCAACAGCTACATCTATTTAATATTCCTGAGACGGCTTATAAGGGGCTTGAAGCAATGATGGGATCTCTTCAGCTGAACTCGACAGTCGACAGTGCGCAAAGTAAATCGAACTTACTGCGAATTGAGAGTCTGTCCAAGGATCTAAGCAAGGTCCATAAGGCAACCCGAACCATTGAACACCGACTCCTACACCCCAAGTTTCAACCGGAATTCCGCCAAGCAATGCTTCTTCATCTTAGCCAAAGGGCCTTGTCGTCCTGTACAGAGCTTGACAGAGAAGTCAACCTCTTGATGGCGACCAAAAGTCAAAGCTTGTCGCTGAAGAAGCAAGCAGCCGTGGCTCCGTCAAACCGTGGACAACAAGACCGTGATGCTGACGATGCTCTTGGCTACGCTTTTGAGAAGCGACTTATTATATCTCCTCCTGAGCCCAAGCTAGCCCGTTCAGCATGGGCAGGCAGTGCACTTAATACTGAGGCATGGCGTGGAGCCAAACAGTCATCATCACCTTACAACATGGAGGCGATGGCAATGCGGGCGCCTATCTAAGCGATAGAGCCACCAGACGTGTATATTATAACCACAAAAACGCAATGTACCTAGTTTATAGATGAGCGATTATACCAACGCATATGCATATGTATACAATAAATACAGTCTTTATCTTCTTTGGTATTTATTTCTCTCGCAGCGTCATCTCATCGCATCGACCCTCGGCACCATCGGGATGTCTCGTAGAGTGTGTCACTACAGCACTGCACTGACCAGTCAGGAACCCCGGCAGCTCCACGCCTGTCAGAGACGGTGAAGAACTGGCCGCCCACCCACAGCGCCCCACACACACCGCGCGGTCCACTGTAATGGTCCCTCGAAGCACTGTAAACGTGGGGCAACTCGTGAGCGAGGGGCAATTGGCGGCGGGCCGGATGAAAAAAAATAGGAAGAGCGGCATCGGGGGAAACGAGAGAAGAAGAACTGGATGAGACAAAAAGGGGGGGGAGGCGAGTCGTCCTGTTCTTTCTTCACCATCCTTCTGATTCTTTCAACAGGGTATTTCTCTTTAGGCGCTGCTTAGTACAGTGCAGTTGCTGGTTGGTTGACCGCTGAACAACAACCGCCAGACTAGCGACATCCGACCCGCCGCCAGCTGTCCCGATTCGCCATTTCCGTTCGCGTCAGCGGGCTTCCAGTGCACTCTGAACTTGGGAGAAACAACAAACATATCACGAACCAGGGTAAAGAAGGGTGTCTGCAAATACAGTCAGAATATCTCTTGGCAATACGACGGGCCATTGAGACCGCTACCAAAGTCTATACCGCAGCACCATTACTTGATCACGCGACTGCACTGCCGGCATCTACCTTGCATCACTAGGGGTTGTCTCGCACAGCCTGCTTTCAATTTAATTCAACTCAGTGTTTGCGGGGTACAGCTTGTCATTGGATGCTCCAATCGGTTTATCTGACACAGGGATCGGAAAGATTGCCACTGTATTGCATTGACCGCTTGACGTGGCTGACTGGCTCTTCATCATGAAATTTGGACGGCAGTAAGTGTGGCAGCTGAATTATGTGTTCAACATGGAGATAACTTACAAAACGGTGAAAAGGCTTCCCAGAAACCAAGTCCCAGAATGGGCAGCATCCTACATCAATTACAAGGGCCTCAAGAAGCTGGTCAAGGCGGCCTCGGAGAAGGCCAAGAATGGCGAGGATGTCGATCCCGCGGGTGAGTTTGGCGGCTTGGCTTCATCTGCACAAAATGGAGTCGATCTGGCCATAGTGAGATACTAACGTCTACCATCAGAGTTGTTTTTCGCTCTCGACCGAAACTTGGAAGATGTCGATTCATTCTACAATAAGAAATATACAGACGCCTGTCGCCGCGTAACGCTTCTGCAAGACCGCTACGGCCGAGTGCCAGACGTCGTCGGTACTCTGGACGATGACGAAGTCGAAGAGGTCATGGGTGCTCTCCTGGAGCTTCGAGCCCTTCTACGAAACCTCCAGTGGTTTGGAGAGATTAATCGCCGCGGCTTTGTCAAGATCACCAAGAAGCTGGATAAGAAAGTGCCTGGCATGACAGCCCAAGCAGGCTACATCTCCACCAGAGTCGATCCGAAAGCGTTTGCTAAAGATGGAAGCATTTCAAGACTTTTGGTAGAAATTAACCGCTGGCTCTCGGCGCTCAGTGACTCTCAGAACATAGATGACGCCATGTCCGATCGATCCTCGCGGTCCTTGGGGAGAGCATCAGCCAAGGCAATGCTCAACCTTCCACAGGCTCAATTGGATACCCTCGATCAGGCAGTGCGGAACGATGATGTCGCCGCTCTCAAGGCTGGCCTTGAAACGGCCAACAGTAACCAAGGAGCCGCTGGTCAGACGCTTATGCTCAACTTGCTTCAGCGATCCATTTCTGCCCGCTCGCGGCAGGCTATTGCATTTCTTCTCAGCCAAGTCAAAGACCTCGACGAGCCGGATGATATAAACGGCCGAAACTGTATCCACCGTCTTGTTATCCATATTGGCCGCACCAAGTCAGCTGAGCAAGGCGACGAAGCCAACGCCTACCAGGTTGCCGCTGGCACGCAGTTTACAAACAAGCACCTCGAGCCGGCTGTATCTAGCGCTATCCCGTACAAGGCAATCAACACAAAGGAGGACCATGTTTTGGATGAAGAAGATGAGACGGTGCAGCTTCTCGAGCTCATTTTTGACTCACTAAGTACCGAACAGCGCCACAGCCTCAAGTCGCGAGATTCCTTTGGGCGACTGCCTCTGCACTACGCGGCTCAGTTTGGCTTCGTCGTTGTCTGCCAAAAGATCATGTACCGAATGCAGCAGTGGGACCAGTTTGATGCCAAGGATGGCATTGATGCCCCCGAATGGCAAGATAGTGATGGATTTGCGCCGCTGCATCTGGCTGTCATTGGCGGCCACCCCCTTACGACCAAGGCCCTGCTGCAAGGCGAGAATTGGCAAGGCAGCAGCGAGGAGAAAGCCAAGATTAGAATGGGCGTGAGCAAATCCGGCGCTGTCCTTGCCATTGCCACCAAGGCCAATTTTATTGTTATCGTTCAGATGCTGGTTGACGCTGGTGTCGATATCAACTGGGCGGACGAGACGGGAGAAACGGCCCTGCATGTAGCTGCCAGATTCGGCCACGAAGAATGCGCTAGGATTATTATGAAGGGCAATGAGTCTCAGAAGGTGGATTTGGAGATTGCTGAAAAGACGTACTCCTGGACGCCCTTGCATGTCTCCGCTGTTGATGGGTCGCTCAGCGTGGCAAAGCTCTTGGTTGAGGCTGGTGCCACCGTTACCAAGGCAGATGCGTCTGGATGGACGGCAAAGGAACATGCGGCGCTTCGAGGACACATGGAGATTGCCCGTTTCCTAGCGTTTTACGGTGACGAAGATGAGCCGCCCAGGAGGGCTGCTGCCGAGTCGCCTGGCCTGCCTGCCGTTGCGGAACACTCGTCTCTAGATGGCCGTCGATCCAACACTACCAACGGCGGAGCAGCACGCGCTGCTGAGACCATTAAGAGTTTCGGTCATCGTTATCTCACCGACCAGAGCCTTATCCTTGTCAATCTGGGCTCTATGGATCTCCGTAAAACGACTGACGCTGTTAGCCTCGACCGAGTTCCTTTGAATGAGGCTCATAATACGCAGCTCGACACGGCGCTGTCGGTTGTTGTCTCTGCAACTGGGGCGGCAGGCGAGTCGACGACTATCGATCTCCCTGTCCACGACAGCATTGCCACTGAACCCATTGTCTTTACCACAGCAGACACACCCAAGGTGAAGCTTCTCTTTGATATTGTGCCGACTTACTCGGGCAATCAGAAGAACAAGATTGGCCGCGCTGTGGCACTCCTATCGTCAATTAAGCCAACTATGGGAGTCCAGAGAATGAACCTCCAGGGAGACATGTGCGTTCCCATCATGTCCAGCAACCTTGACGTAATTGGCACCGTCAATTTCCACTTCCTGGTAGTCACACCATTTGCTCATCCCAAGATGGGAATCACGTCGCAGCAGACATATTGGAAGAAAATGGAATCTACCATGCTGATTGGACATCGCGGCCTCGGCAAGAATGCCACATCCAACCGCTCTCTTCAGCTTGGTGAAAACACGCTCCCATCGTTCATTGCCGCTGCCAATTTGGGTGCTCAGTACGTCGAGTTTGACGTTCAGCTCACCAAGGATCATGTTCCTGTCATCTATCACGACTTTTTGGTCAGCGAAACAGGCATTGACGCGCCAGTGCACACGCTAACGCTGGAACAATTCCTGCACATTAACCCTGATAAGCGACGACCCAAGGAGCAACAGCCAGCTGTAAGCGAGCAGGAAGCAGACGTACCTGGTGGCCCACGCAGGGTCAGAAGCAATAGCTTTACGCCCCAGCGCTCCCAGTCGATGGGTTATGCTGGTAGCGGCCTTGCTGATATGGAAATGGAAGAGCGCATGAAGCACACGCGTGACTATAAGGAAAAGGGCTTCAAAGCCAACTCGCGCGGCAACTTTATTCAAGCGCCGTTTGCGACGCTGGAAGATCTCTTCCGCAAACTTCCCGAGCACATTGGCTTCAATATTGAAATGAAGTATCCCATGTTGCACGAGACTGAGGAGCACGACATGGATGCCTACGCAGTTGAGCTCAACTCGTTTTGTGATACCGTCCTGGAGAAGGTCTATGATCTGGCTGGAGAACGCCATATTATTTTCAGCTCCTTCAACCCGGATATCTGTCTCTGTCTTAACTTTAAACAGCCTTCCATTCCTATCTTGTTCCTGACAGACGCCGGTTGCAGCCCCGTCAGCGACATCCGAGCATCGTCGCTACAAGAGGCCATTCGCTTTGCTAGCCGCTGGAACCTTTTGGGTATCGTTTCTGCCGCGGAGCCGCTGATTAACAGTCCGCGGTTGGTGCGTGTTGTTAAGGAAAATGGACTGGTTTGTGTGAGTTACGGATCGCTCAACAACGACAACATGATGGTCCAGGTAAGCTGAGATGACCCTTCTTTTGTATACATGTACTAACGATTCCACAGCGCCAAGTGAAGCAAGGTATAGATGCCGTCATTGTGGATAGCGTGCTTGCTATTCGAAAGGGCCTAGCCATGGGTGAAGAGGAAGCGCTGACACGGCGAAAGAGCCAAATAGCCGATGGTGAGGGTGGCATGGCTGCGAATATCCAAGCGCTGAAACTTACTGAAAGTAGTGCTTGAGTAAGATCTGGTATAGAATATACGACATGATAAAATTAGATCTATTCACTTACATGGTCGGTTATCATGCCTCAATATCACATATACATATATTGTCTATAGCTGCCACCCTGCCAGTGCCAGCGCAGTGCCATGGCAGTGCAAGACTGGCCATCCCCTCATCCCACGCATATTTAGCCTCCTCTTCTGTGTATCCTTTCCATCTTCCATACGGAAACTGTTCATACACATACACCGGAAGCCGCCTTTTCTTTTTGTCGCAGGCGTGCGCGAACCATTTTAACCGTGTATGCGAATCAACCCCCGGGGAGTCGACATAAAAATCGAGCTGATCATGGTTGGTTCTTGTCTATTGCACACCCCAAAATCCAAAACCGTCTCTCATCAGTCCACTTTATAGCATAATCGGAAACGAAGCCAATGATGGCCTGTCTAGACGGCTTGCGCAAGACACATCTGCCCTCGTTGTCCAAGCACGAATACTCGAGACAGGCACACTGGTCCGAGTCAAAAGGCAACCACTACAGAAGCGGGGGAATTTCATCGGATCTGACAGTCTCGTATGATAACTCAAGACAGCAGACGTTGCTTTTTAGCCATGATATCCCTGGCTGTCTTGCCATGCTTCCACAAGGTCCGGCCAATCGTCGTCTACACAAGCAGCCCCTTCTATCAGGCTATAGCCCACGAAAAGAGGGATCAGTCACGAAAATCAACAATACAAACATGTCACATTTTCGAATCGCCTCACCCAGTGCGTGGCTGCTGCAGTGTAGACTTCGGTTGATACGGCCGCGCAAGTTGTTGCTTTTTTTCGGCACTGTTCAAGACTAGCAGCGGGACAGCGTAGCCCTGAATCCGCAAAGAGGGGTAAAAAGAACCAACGGAATCACCAGAGATGGGAAAAAGTCGCACATAGTGCAAGCTAAATCCTTCGGGGGGACGCAGTAAGAAGCAAAGTCCGTATATCCGGAGATCAGGGGAATGTACTAGAGATCGAGCAAGATCTCAAGATGTTGGACGTCTGACCGGCGCCAGCAGAGGACCCCTAGACGATCCATAACGACCGAGAGCACACTGTGCATGGGGAAATAACGTACTAGACAATGGGGAAAATGTACAAAAGCGATATGTCCTACAACCCAAGAAAAAAGATGGTGTCCCCGCGTGCCGTGTAAGCCAGGAGGCCGGCACAGCACAGCATCGCATCGGTCCCTGATCGACAGAGGGAGACTCATCGAGACGGGCCAGTATTCGTTAGAAGACGAGACAGGAGACAAAAAGACAGAAAAAGAAAAACGATGCCCACCTGTCCAGATGCGGATGTCTTGGGGCTTTTCAACGCGCGTTTCTTTTTTTCTTCGTTTGCCCTCTCTCCCCTTCAACGTTGTCGCCTACTAGTCTCATAATACAGTGGTATACTGTAGTTACTGTAGTAGACGCGCCGCATCCCCGCTAAAGCAGGTCTCGCATGAGATAGATCGGCTGCGTGTCGCCTTACTTTTTTTCTTTTCCTTCTTCTCTCTGGCGTCAAGTATATTTCTTTTGATTGTTGAGGGGTGGAGTGGAAGAAAAGGTACTTGTGCTTGGTTTCGACACAGGTACCTCTGTTTCTTGGACCATGTCGCTTCTTTTGTTTCTTCCAGATTGAAAGAATGCCACAGTTTCTAATCAATATTCCGTTTTTTATAGTGGCCCGCCACAGTGGCAGCTGTATATACAGCAGGGCGTGGATGCAGACGAGTCTAGGCGGAATGAGGCGCTGACATTTTGCCGAGATGATAGCCCGAACAAGCTCCATCGCGAACAACGACAACAATTGAAAATGAATAATAGCATCATCGTGACAGCACGTGGGCCCTATCAATTCTATGATGCAGGTTGTAAGAGATTTCCGCGGGCTTGGTGGTCGACAGCGAACCTGGTTGCCGGGAACGCATCGACCGTGCACGACGTATGCCGCGATTGCTTGCTGCGATCCTTATGCCGGGCCCATCTATGCATGCTTTTTTATTTGCAGTTGATACGATTAGAGGGCTGCTCCATAGTGTTGCATATTCCTACACTAATATCAATTAGGAAAATCATGATGGTGTTTTTCGAGTTTCTTTTTTTTTTCTGTCGTCTGCACCTCTGTTGCCCTTTGTTCCACACCCCTCCTCCTCTTTCTTACACTTATACGAACTAAAAGTCTTGCTTTTGTGTGTACAGCGACTCTGTTTAGTCTTGGCCTTAGCTTCGTATAGCGAAGCGACATAATACATTCGGGCATCTCCCTTGCCCTGTCACCCTTATTTCCGGGCTACTGCATCCAACGTGTTCCTTAGATTCTGTTAGGCCCGGACGTCTGCCCGGCCTGCTAGGTTCGTGTTTTAAAAAGGTTGAGCTGTTTTTCACGCCGATGGAGCCGTCGCTACCCACATTCCAGTGACGGGATCGCCCTCCCTTCCTTTGTTTCTATTGTTTCTGTAACGTTTCCTGCGGTCTATGCTCCTTGGCGTTGCTAGTGTCTAGAACCACACAAAGCCCACTGATGATGAAATGATGGCCCAATAAAAGCGGTGTAATCAACAGGCTCAGTAATCTTTCACAAGGTTTCCATTGCTTGAGTCATGAACACGTTTTATACGTAGGAATTGATTACATTGTTTTTTTTACTTGACTTGTCAACAGTACAGTGAAAGGGGTTGGATTCGTGAATCGCCCTACGACGCAGTGTATTTGAGCGCATTTAGGTCCCTAAATTTTCCAACCATCCCACGGCAGGATGGCGGAGTGGTTAACGCGATGCCCTGCTAAGGCATTTCCCTCGGGAGCATGGGTTCGAATCCCATTTCTGTCGATTCTTTTTTGCTTATTTTTGGTCCACGGTGACAGTTGTCGTTGCTAACTTTTGTCAGAGCGGTCTTTTTTTTAATTACCCTTTTTGTAAATACGTCATCTACGCTACTCTCTCATTATACTAAGAGTCTAAGCCAATCAACTTAAACCCAATGCAGCAGAGTTTTGCCACGACACTGCAGCGCGCCCTACAGCGCACGGCTACAGCGCTATCGTTCGGCAGGGTTCCGCTCCAACGTAGCATAAATCTCGCTCTTGGCAGAGCAACAGCACAGAAAGACATCATCCGGCTATCGGGTAAATGAGCAGGGCCGCCAGCGAGATTTCAAACGAGGACTTCCTTGCCAATGGAAATCATGTTTCGCACGTCCCGCCGAAGAACGCCCAGCCCAGCCAATAAAGAACAGTCTGAGCTCCATCTTCAGCCTCCATCTCCACGATGGCGCGTTAGTGTGTGGAATTGTTTACCGGCAGGTGTTCTAGGGCGAGGTCACGTCTTTTTCCATCTTTTTCAGCTTCACCATATAGATTAAACTAGTAGCAACGCCACACATGGCTAGCTTGCTTCAAGTTCTCTCATGTGCTCAACCGCTCTATGTGTGTGTGAGTGTGTTGCAGCGTATTTTGTCTTGCATACGCAGGTCCGGAGTCGAGCGTTGCATTCGCAGCGTAGACCGCATACGGTAGTCGATTTGTTCTTCTCCGTCGGCGTCGGATCCAGTCGCTAATTTAGCAGCCGCTCCAAGTCGCTGCCCACCGTGTTGCTAGCGGCGAGGTACAACACAACAGAGGCGGCGCCGTTAGCGGTCACCGGCTTTTAACGCTTCTATGCAACCTTGCATCTCCGCTGCCAGTTTCTGCTATGCCATTTGTACGGAGCATGCCGAGGCTAGCTCGCAGAGCCAGAGGGAAACACAAACAAGATTAGCAGGACGCTAACCCCTCTCTACCCGTCCAAATCTACAACGTTGTTCCGAGACATCAAGGTCGATCTTGCCTCGGGGGTCTTGCAAATGCCTATGAACAGGCCAGAACAAACATCTCCGTAGTCGATTGCCGTCGGTCCGCTCCAGTGACTTGGTCAATACGCAAGCCGCCCTGCGTCCCCGGCTACTGGTACGTGCGCCCCGATTATGCACCCAACACACCACTTCTTGCGCCGCAATATACTATCTGCATCTGCTGTGGCAGGCTGGATAAAGCTTCCATGCCATCGTCGACCTGCTGAAAAGAGAAGAGGCTGGCTCCAAACGTCTAGAAGCTGCGGCATTCGGCAGGGGGGGTCACAGGGGAGGATCCATTCTGCTCCGAGCGAGGCTTCACTTATATGAAACCACGAACCCACTACACCATCGGCCACATCGCCATTTCCATCTACCACGCCCCCTCTTTGACCCTTCAACCCTAGCCAAGAAGCGCAACGATAGATGAAAATCCAAAAAGTAGACTTAAATCAAATGCCCACCGCCTTCCGATTCAGCACAGCAAGCCACACGCCCCCTTTGCCCAGCCCATTGTACCTGTCATCGGCTATTGTGCTTGCAGATAGAGCCCAGACCTAGTCTCCTCTCCTCTCCTCTCCTCCGCCGCCCCATGGTGACGGCTGAAAAACTACTGTTAGTGGCGTAGCCTCTCCGCCAAACTAAACTTCTTTCCGTAGCATATGGATACCATCGCCTATCAAAGCTCTTGCTCTGGGCACTGTCTGCCAGGGTCTCGTATATTAAACATGCGGGCCGCCATCGGAAAGATCATGTCGGACAGTTTATAAGCCTATACGAATTTGACAGCACCAGTCGTAGGTACTAGTCTGCGACTTGTAGTGGCGTACCTCCAATGTACCCAAGACAAGCCCTAATACAGCCAGATTGTCATAGCATCATATCGAATAGTAATAACACACTCAGAGGCCGGACGACCCGGCATAGTACTTTGCATATGGGGCTTGCAGAAGAGGCCGTGTGGTTGCATATTGATGATGTTGGAAGCGAGAACAAGCATTGTCTGGAAATCAACACGCTGCGGATCGGGATTTTCACCAATAAGCGCAATGCCGCATAACCGGAAAGGCTGCCATAGTAGCAAACAAGAAAAAGGGGAAGGTGAATACTTGTAAAGTATCTTAGTTGCATGCTGCAATACAATATCGAACCGAGAGTGAGTAAACAACTTGTGCAGGTTCGCTTACAGCGCTGCGCCTGACCTTGGGTGGCGCTCTCTCAAGCCTTGGTCTACTGCAAGAAGGTATGCATCTTAGCGTAGCGATGTCGCGTAGATGATGCCGGTACAGAATGCTTGCTGCAATAAATTGATGGCATTGGCTATTCAGTGCATTAAACGGCTTGCTATACCTCATCAGCTAGATTGGGGGTACATGGTGTGCGGCCAAGGCAAAGTCACCGTGGCGGAGGAGAAGGTATGGTGGTTCTTGTAACGGTTGTCTATTTGAATGCAACACATGGCAAAAGTTTGTTTCGAAATGGACCAATCCTTCTCATCTCCGCACACAATGTCCCCATTTGCCATGTGAGAAACAACCACAGAGTGAGAGTTGACACGGTACGTCTAGCGTCATCGTGCGTCGTCCAGTCTGGCTTTGCGTGGAGAATGGCGTTGGCGTAAGGAGAACGCCTTTACAGCCTGAGGTACGCGTATAATGCGGGATGTTCGTACGCTGTCAGAGTACATGAAGTGGCCCAGTCGTAATACTGTTGCTCTGCTGCCCACGCCGCGCGCATCGCGTACTGCCTATTGCCTAAACCATTTGAGGCACTGTATCTGCCTAGAAAGTAAACGCACGTGGCGAAAATCAGACCATAGGGCGTGTCCCATATCTCTCGTTCGCAGGTTCCATTTTATGTGACTTGCAGCAACTGCCGCTACATCAACCGACAAGTGCGACGGATATGTGCTAATGGCATCGCTCTCCAGATCTCAGTCCTGGATGTAGCAATAGGGACTAGCGCGAGGAGATACAGAATGGCTGGGTCTTTGCCGTGCAACGGGTGTTGTATCGTGTATCTGCAGACACGTGTGAAAGGTAGCATTGCTTAATCTTCCAGACGCGCCATCGATTTTTGATTTTTTTTTGGCCCCGGCTCGTGGCAATCTCCTTGTTATTCTCGTGGCATGTGAACTCTCTCTAACTGGTGTAGCGTGGCGCTCATCGGATCAACACGCGATACTCAGCCACCCAGATACGCCTTCGATAGGCCAACGCAACCCGAATCTTTCCTGGAATATTCGGCCTCAAATGCTACCATACCAATAGAGCCATTCATTTCCATGGCAAGCACGCCATGATAATGAAGTTGCTTCCGGGAGCGAAACGCCACGGATGTAGATACACGCCCCTCTTGAATCGCGCAAGCCCGCTACAACACGACAAGTAGACCGTTTCGCTTCACTTGTACCTGTTGACCGTTGCCCTGGAAAAGGTCCCCCTTGTTAAATTACATGGCGCAAACTAATGGCTGTAATGGTCGAAATAGCGTCTGTAAATCAGGGGGCATGCCTCGGCTTAACGTGGACATCCTGCCTGCTAAACTGTGCGCGAAAATGGAAGATATTGCGGCGCTCCTGCAATACCTCCCATTCACCATTCGTTTGAGCAACCTCCTTAAGTTCTAGCACCAAGCCTTAGTTGTGGGGTTGCTTCTAGTCTCGCGATCCCAGGAGTCTGGTAACGCCGCCCCATATTGCGCAAACTCAAATGCCACAGTCTGCTAGAGCTTGCCCTAGAGAGAAATCCTCCAGCTCAGGCACCCTAATTGGGAGGCAAAAATGACTAGCAATAGTCGGTTCGACGTCGGAGGAGCTTGTACTCGCCCTTTCTTCTCCCCAGACAGGCGCCCACAGCAGGTAACTAGCTGACTTGTTAACCGCCTGGTCTTCTTCCTCTCTTCCAACGCTCTGGGTTGGCATTGATTCAGGGCAACGCGATATGGTTCGATACCCAAAGCCGCACTCCAAATTCTCCAGTTTATAGCAGCCCGCTCAATGCTCCTAAACCGGAACGGGTAGCGACAACAGCCAGGGGAAGACTTCCCCACCGCCCAGATGGACGGCGCTCGTCGTGTACCTGATTCATGGGGTTTGGTTCTAGCCAAATGTCGTTGGCCTTGCGGCTACGCTCCCGAACAAACTAGGCAACGCGGCCAAACAGAAAGCGCTAGCAGCGATCCCGTGGTGGCGGGCCATGGTAAAGGCGGAATGTGGACGACTGAAACTTGCCACAATAGCGACTTTCGGAGAACCTCGTGTACGCTACTATTCATTTAGTGCGTCGGCCAAGTCAGCCTTCCCATTCTCCGCGTGTACTTCATCTCAAGCCTCGGCGCCTCTGTCTTTGTACACTGCTAAGTACAATCTTCATGAATCATCTGTACCTCGGTTAGCAATGTTTCTTGGTTGAGGTTGACGTAGTAGAATGATCGCCGTGCGACAGACATACACCATGTCAGACATATTATGCTGCCATGCTATCATCGGCGCCAGATTCAGCCCGGCCGATGAAGCTTCGCAGGGCACAGCTTGTAGCACCGATCGTTCCTCCACGTGGGAAACTGTCCAGGGGATTGCATAAAAATAGGGCAATCAGTACATGAACTATTGAAAGCCCAAAGACGCCTAATTAAAATGAGCGTTCATGGCTGACGTCGGATTTCAATGCATTGAGGCGGCCGCCGCGCAAACTATTGAAGAATGTTCAATAGCGGCGCCTGATGGTTCCTGCATTTTGCGCATAAGAAATCGGGCATCCGCCCTGTGCGGCCAACGTTAAATCCGGCTCATGTTGTTTGACAGCCACGTTTTTTCAGGGCAATGTAGTAATTAGTGCAGTGTGGCCGCTGTAGCGTTGCGGGTGGAGGTGTAGGTACAATGGCCGCTCCTCGGTCGCAGGTCGGCCGCTCGTCATCCAAAAGATGGGTAGCGCAGCGCTCCCCAAAGCATGTAGAATCGATAGGGCGTCAACCCCAAGTGACTTTGGTGAAACAGATGACCTCGTGCGTATATGCAGGTCCGAACCCATGCAAGCTTAGCCAGCACAGAATAGAGACGAAGTGCCGAACTTTGCCATAGTGCGCCAGTCTGTCGACGCTGCAGATGCTGTATGCCGCCTATCTGTTTATGGTACAGTAGTATTTGGGCCACCCCAAATAGAACACCCTACTGCAACCTGGTGGCTGGGGCTTGCGAGTTGGTTAGCACCGATCAAGTCTAGCTAAGCTGTATGACTTTGACAAGCAGGGGCAAGAGGGCATGTACTGTACGTAGTGGCTACATTAGTGGCCATGGTGAGACTGTCAAGGAGGTCAAGCTGCATGAGCGGCGTGCGAGCTGCAGGACCACCGACTAGTCTGAGTGTCGGGCAAAGGCGGCGCAAGCACGTCAGGAACAAATTGTCCGACGTTGATAAAGTCCTTGGGCAAAGCGATGACGACTTCTTTTCCCAGATGAAGTAAAGAAAAAAGGGATGAAAATTCTGAGATAGTACGCGCTTACGACAGCATCGGAATTAAGGTGATGACGGAACGGGTTTGGCCGCGTAGGGTCTGCTCTGCTATCTTACACCTTGAGAAATGTCGGTGCCTGGAAAGTATCGGCGAAAGCGACAGCACTGGGCGTAGGAGAGCTCCTACCATGGTATTTCAGAGTTGATAGCTACTGCAGGTCCTTGGTAGTCCTGCGGCACGAGCTTTGCGCGGCGAGTCCCAGTATCGGCAGCTTGGGGCAAACGCTATCGCCACCAGCATGCAAGTTAGAAAGTCATTCTGAATGGTAAACATGGGTGTTAAGCAGGTACATTCGTCGGTACCTCTGTCATTTTGTCTACATGTCGCTGTGGTTTCGTTGTGGATAGCTTCACTCCTGCTTGATGCATGCTAGATTGCACTCCTCCGCATCGAAGCTTCCACACATCCACCGATGGCACCGCCGCTTGGATTCTATCCTGGCTCGAGAACCATCCGTATGATAAAGTGTGACCTATTCCGGTTTAGCACCTTCTTGCCAATCGCCTACGCTGCACTTGCAGCTAGTCTCGATTGCGAAAACACACCCGAGATGATCCTCTGTACACACTGCCGTTGGCAAGCGTGGCGTTCGCCAACAAGCTAGCAAAGGCGGGGAACGGGCTCGAATGTTTGATCCCTTGTGTACAAACGGTTCCTGACCGCCACGCCACTTGATAGACTGAGAAGGCGTCGCAAAAGACTGGGCGTTGCTGCAGCCAGGACACTGGACGAAAGTTGGTCCGCTTCGTTTGACATGTCGCTAGCTGAAGAGGCGTCTTCTACATGCAGGTGCAATGGATTGGTGGCGTCTTCATGGAAGCTTTGGCAGTCTTCTATTGTGTAGCTATTTCGCCCGCCATGAAAGCCTTTTCTTCACAGTGGCGCTATCAGTGACATGGCGGCATGTGAAGCTGTGTTAGTCTACGAGAGATCGTCCCAACCTCGTACAATTGCCGAATTATCCCATGTCAGTATCAACCGGTGAACATCACCAGGTCGAAGCTCAGCCTAGCATACCAGCCGCATAGCATCGCACTGAGCTATGTTGGCCCCAGAAAAGAAGCATGGGCCAAGCTGGCCGCCCCTCATGGAGAGGTTGAAAGCTGCGGCACTGCGTGCCAAGATTGCCCACAAGTAGAGTGATCCGAGCTTTCCAGGGCTGTTCTGTGCCTGGAAGGATATCACTACTACCTGCAGCTTGTTGGCGAATACGGCGGCAGGTCACATATCAATAATTGCGGTTCGACGCAGGCACCGCCAACCCACAATAGTGGTCGTAAGAAGAGCTATGACAGAATGGCAGTAGTTCCACGTCTTGAGTCACACGGCTGTGAAGGCCTCTTGCCTGGCCACTGCAGGCGCGAAAATGATCGGCGTGGTCTGTTTAAGAGGCACGTAAACTGCGTGTATGCAATCAAGGGAAATCATTGGCGTGTAAAGCCCGAGCCTCACCGAGCCTGTGTTGGAACCAGTGGCTGGCGTGCATCACTTACATGGTGTTGCCACGGATGGCAAGACGCTAGCGGAGGTTGAACCTATCTTGTCGAAACTATCTGGGGAAAGCGAGTAGCACGAAAGCTTAGTGCCTCTGCAGATCATTGAGAACCAGCCGCCTCTGGGAGAGCAACGGACGGTGTGGAAGCAGAGATGGCGTGGTCGTGAGAGGAAGAGCCAGCGTGCAGTCTGTGCCTTTAGTGATCTGGGCTGGAAATTGTCGGGGCTGGGCTTGAAACGAGACAGTGTCTCCTCCATCCCCATCCTGCGAGCATAGCGTCGTGCTAGAGAGAGGGTCGTTGAAGCTGTTGGTGGTCCCCTAACCCTGAAACGAAGCTGTCGTCTCGGCGGTTTTGCCCAGAAGAGCTTGACAGCTGGCGGGTGGCACAGTGCGTGGCCACCCTCTTCGGTCTCTCACTCCAAATCGGGCTGGCTCACGTGCAGCGGCATGCGGGGCAGCCAACCACAGCACGATGGTGCCTTGCTCGTCTTTGCACCAGTGAGAAGCAGGCCACGCTCCTAGTGCACCATGCACGCAGCCACCACCACCTGAACCAAAGACGAACAAGAGGATAGGCGGAAGCAAAAGGCGGCGTTCCACTTCTTTCCACCAGGTCTTCTAGCGGTTCTCCGACGGCACGCAGAGTGACTCTACTTGGCAGCCACAGAAAACTACCCAAGACAGCACATACGCTGCATGCCGCCATGTAGGAACCAAAAAAGTCACAGTGCATCATCTCCCCTGTCTAGTAAAGCAATGACTTCTTTTTGATCCGATTTCTCAACAATTTGTGTAACTGACCATATGTGGCCCTGTGGTGCTACTACGTGGCCACTTGGCCCCTACAACGGCTCCTGCGTGGATAACCGCGCTCTAGTTTGGCGCCGGGGCAACGTGGACCGAAAAGAACAGAACTACAGCTTTATCAGTGATCGTGGGGTAAAGAGGGCCTATTATTCCTTTCTAGCCAATATTCGATGCTCCCGACGATACAACCGAGAACCCTGACTGCCCGCTAATTCAATATAATGCCTATAGGGTAATGCACACGTCAGACGACACACATAAACACAGTTTGTACGGATCATTCATACGTTGAGATACAAACCGTCACCTGTTATGAATAAATATATTCCAGCTTATTCCGGCTTCGAAATGATCCGAAAAGAGCCGCGTTATCGCTAGAAACATAGACCGAATCACAACTTGACCAAACCAAAACGTGCATCATGCAGAGGACCACTTAGAATCGTGGAGCAACGACCCAGTGGACTCGCGATGACCACCAGTGCACAATTGTTACAAAATACACACCCATGGAATGAAATTTATTTTGGAAGTGCTTATCCCTGGTCTGATCGATGCAGCCTACGCCATTTGATGTGATGTCCAGCACACGGGTCAACAGGCGACACCAACTGTTTGCTACGCAGAAGTGTGCAGTGCATGCAAGTACAGATTGGCACGCCTTGAGGTCGCAGCACCCGATGTCACGCAGCGTGGAGATCAATAAGGGCGTCGGTGGCCATTGCGGCACGACGTGCAGCAAGTCGTCGTGACCAGAAAAAATGTAGGAAATCCTCAAACACTCGAACCACCATGTAGTCAGTGCTCAAAGTTGCCTGATGGCCTGGTAGTCATCGCATACAATGATCCTCGGCCCGCCAATGCTAGCCGATCATGATAGCAGTGATCGCGGACCGCGCTGGCCGAAGCTTCGTGAGCAAGCAATACGCCAACGTGACGCACCAGGCGGTGTATACAATGAAAACTTCATTCCGACTTTGAGGTAGCGGAGGAAAGAAAGACAATAAAGACCCTTAGTTGTATTGTGGCTTGTGCGCTGTTGTAATCCCAAGGGTACAGTCTCCGCGTCGTCGCTGACATCCTAGCCTATCAGGCACGCCAGCCGTATGGCACAAGAAATGGGGTGGACCGGTAGGTGAGCCTTTTCCATGGTGCATGTCACTATATTCACTAGGAAAATGTTCTACTGCTATTTCAACATGGGCGTGTCCGAGTATGATGCGCCCGGCATGAGTACAACACAACGAAGGAGACGGCAGAAGGAAGCTGTCGGGACGAGAACCCTCCGGTGCCGTCCTTCCATTCGTTTACATGCATTTGGATGGTGTGATGGTTCAGCCGGTGGCTTTTTACAGAGTTATAGGTCACAGGTGCAGCAATTCTGCAAGCCAAACAGTGGGAGATGAAAGGAGACCTGTAGGTTTGGGAACAGGTCGAAGGCGCAGTCGTGCCTAGGTGGCTGCGATGGCTGCAAGGGCAGCGGATTTGGCTTCTCACGTGGTGCGGACGAGACGGTATGGGCGCTGGTAAGACCCAAGACTTGCCTTTTTTCTTTCAAGGGTGTTGTAGATTTGCTGACGCATACGCAATCGGCCCTCAATCGATTGACGGTCGCCGCGTAGCCGTCGGTAATCCGCTCTGCATCGGCGGACTTTGACCACTATGAATCTGGATCTCGAGGGCCTGCTCTCAGGAGCCGACAGCAAGCAGGGCTAGGATAAGCGAATATGTCAGACGGCCGCATCCAACAAAGAGGATGTGGAGGGAGCATATTTTATCGCTTAGTGACACGTCGCTCATCGTTCCGCTGCTTCTTGCGTGGAAACAGTTGTAGCGGCGGACACCATCGAAGGCCGACTACATCCGATGTCTGGTCCGCAAGAGTCGATCCTTAACGGCTAAGTACAGCAGCGGTCAGCGTATGATTAACGCAAGGTACGGTTTGTGAAATGGTTGCATGGAAACATGAAACTTATCTGGGGATTGTGTTTCAAGAATTTTAGATGCGTGCTGCTCTTGATGGTATTGAGCGGAGGAACAGAGTAATAGTCCGCCTTTCCTGTCTCAACCGGAGCTGTTAACGCCGACAGGGTAGCAATGCGCCTGCATCCCTCCACCAAGCCGAGGAAGAGCGCAATAACAGGTCGGCCGTCTTACCTGCGTCGTCGCCAAGCTCTAAAACCCGTCAGCTGGGCGATGTTGCCGCTCGAGGCCGAAAACGTGGGAGGACTTCGATGGGACGATCAAGGCGATGCAGCGGGCCGACGGACCAAAAATCAACCAGCTCTAGCTTGAGCCGCAACCTTCCTTGAATAGGGAAGGAATCGCGAATTTTGTCAGAGTAGCGTGGGTTAGGCTGGGTTTAGAAGGGGTGATAGGTGATGGTGGTGAGAAAATGCGACACCAGAGTGCTGTTAGCGTGCTGACAGCAAACAAAATTCAGCGACGATCGCTGCAGAGGCGCGTGTCAGTCCATTTCAGCTGTCGGCGTAGTCGCCCTCAAAGTGATACCTTGAAGAAGAGGAGAAGGGACATTGGGCAAAGTACACGATGCAAAGCCGAGGATGCGAGCGTTGACAAAAACGCCCATGCGATCTGTTTCAACTGTCAGTGGAATGAATTGTTTCGAAACGAGCGATTGGGAGCATGACAGACTAAATTGTATGTGCACTATTTTGAGATGCCGAGAAAGTGTGTTGAACGAGCCGACAAAGGACAGCGATGAAGGAGAGAAAAGAGAAAAAAAAATCTCAAACAATCCCGGACACTTGTCAAAGTCAAAGCCATGCGCCCAAAGTATCAGATCTCGAATGGATTGTTTCGAGAAGATGGGCCGTAAGCTTGAAGCCTTGGCTTACGAACGATGCCAGTGTTGAGGCTGTAGGGCGTGCGTACCGGGCTATCAGGGACAAACGCCGCTATAAGGGCCGCTAAAGACAGAAGCTTACAGCGCCTGAACGACAGCCTGCAGCGGTGACCATGTGGTTCTCTCAGAGCCTTGGGTTTTCTCGCGTCGTGATTGGCGATTTATTTTTAGACACCGCCCGTGGCTTGCCTTGATTGGGCCGGCCGTTTCCTAATCAGGCTGTCGCCGCATTTTTTGGGAGCTGCCTGCCTCCGCCTTTTCTCCAGCGGCGGGCTGAACCACCTGCAGGACGCTATAACGGGCCAACTGTATAGTGTGCCAAAGGCGCAGCAGCACCACTAATAGCAGCAGCAGCAGCATCCTATGGCAGTATGCATGCAGCCTCGCGGGGAATATTCATTTGGATAAACACAGCAGACACAGAAATGCTCCGACAAGACGCCTGATCACAAAGTATATTTAGAATTTCCGGCACATGGCAATGGAGAAGATCTTGCAGACACACCAGACGGTTTATTTTTGGACGCATATTCGATGTGATAGAGGATGCATGGTAAGCGACCTATTGCTGTCTACATTGAGGCAGTGCTTTGCTTGTCCAGCAGATTGTCACACCGATGAGCGATGCAGCATGCTCACTGGTCGACTAGTTCCGCCTGGCAAAATGTACATGCTCACTTGTGAACAATGTACAAGCTATGTGGCTTGCTCCTCGCCTCGGGAAACTGCCATTATTAGACGTGGGTCATTAACACAAAGCACATATGGATTGTGACTGAGTGCAGCACATGGCTGCCAAGAATCGATATCGCAGATGTTTGTTCCATTATTAGAAACTTCGATCTGTTTATTCCAGGAACAGGCGTCCGAGGCCGCGAGCCTATTCGACGTTTGAGCCACCATGGCGTTTTCTGCATCAAAGCATCCAAACATCAAAGCAAACAGAGGGGGGGTGTGAGGCTACAGATACTTCCTAATTCGAACTAACCATATTTCTGATGATGGGTGAGTATGGGTTCATGCGCACAAGCGTTGTGTATCGTGCGCAACGCCAACGGAGCTTTTCTGTCTGATTGCCCGTCAAGGCGTAAGATAATCGGTGTTGGTTCGCCCATAGCGGTCCTACAGTAGCAGCAAGCCAGGAGCCAAAACTGTCTAGACCACTGAGGCCGCTGCACCAACGCCGATTGGCTGTCGTAGCGAACACAGCAGCCAACTAAATAAAGCAGTGATGCAATTCCAATGTCTGTTCGCAAGACAATGGGCTAACACAGCACCCAGCTAGAGCAGTGCTATTCCCCGACCAGCCTTGCAGATTCGTTCGCTACAAGGTAAGGCGAGCGGAGTCCACAGCCAGTTCGCAGCATGCTGCTAAAAAAAGGACCTGCCAGCCACACCCTCGGGACGAGGCTTACAGCTTGCAGCGATGCATAGTGGGCGACGGGGCTCGCTGGAGTCGCCCACCCGCCCACTCTGTGTCCACCGGAGGAGCACGCCTCACGAGAACCGCTTGACATTTTCTAATCAATTATTTTTCTGTAGAGGTTTCATGGCCCATGGGCGATTACTGTACAGCCTGGTTGCGGCGCGTTTCAAGAGCCGACGGAGAGAATTTGATTGGCTGACGGGAAGAATGGCAACAATGAGGCGTTCCTGTCTGGGGGAATGCGCTACGCACAGAGGTGTCTCTCCCTCCTTTGACAAGAAGCAAGGTGTGCAGTGCAGTAGGCCATCACCGTCCCGTGGATTTGGAACCAGCCATGCACGTTAACCACCCTTTTGGAACGTTGGTAATAGGCATTAAGATTGCAGAATCCGCAATCACAGCCCGGGAACGCGGTTACGCTAAGAGCAGTAGCAGCCAACTTGACCAACAAAAGTTCTCTACTTTTCAACGGAAATGACTTGCTGCACGATGACCAAATTGTGTTGTTGGGTGCTGGCTGGCCGAATCACACGGGGAAAGTCGCAACTATTGGCTAGTTTCGGTGACGAGCACAGGGAAAAAGGCGGGCCAGCGAACGCCACAGTGATAGACACCATCCTAAAGAGTAACTTACAAGGAGCACCACTTAGCGCAAAGCCAGCTCACGCTAGTGACATCCCTGGGCGGCCAGAAGTGCTCTCCGGCCCAGGTGTCCGCTGGTTTTTCGCGGATATCGGGACGACGAGGCGGTGGAGCCGCGGCAATCTCTGCGCCTGGACTTAACCCAGCCGCCCAAATCATACACCAAAACCCCTCCTTTTGCCCCAACCAGCTTGCCTGGAGAATCCTCGAAACCGTATACTGGGGGCTAGTCCTCGGAGGGCAGGTCGACCCTCTGTTGGCGATGTCGGCACAGATATGCGCGCTGGCGGTCGGCGCTCCCCCGCCGGCCGGAGCAGCGTTGGTCGCCGACACGACTCAATCCTCACTGGTTTTCACGGCAAGTATCCAGAACCGTCGGGTAGTAGACGACAAGCTGGCCTACGGCAAGAGTTACACCCCTCCGGATAGACTCGCGTAGTTGTGGATGCAAGGTCATCCCCAAGGCGCGGACAGACGACCAACCGGCCGAAGCAAAGAGCAGTAGCACATTTATGCTCTGGCCGAATCACAAGCCTTTGTGGCGGCGATTTGGCTGTTGGTCCCCTTTGCACTCCCCTATTTGCCTCTCGTGGCCCCCAACGGGCGAAGAAATTCGCTGCTAATACAAGAAAGTGTGCCTATTAAAACAGGGTTCTCGCATGAACGCTAGTGACTGTGGGAATTGCGAGGCTGCCGCTTTTGCTGCTGAAAAGACGGGATGGGACGCATGTGCTAGCTTCCGTGTTGACCGAAGCCTATCTCTGCGTTTTGCCTCTTGCGTTCATTCATCTCAAAGTTACTTTCGTTTAGCTGGACGCATCGAGGACAGCATTATGGTGTGAATCGGCGGATCTCCAAATAAGGATGTCGGCCGCACTGGCGGCGATAAGGCACAGGCGGCTGGGGGACCAACTCGCTGAGGCTACAGGCTCACTAGTAATGACGGCCTTGCTCAACTCGGGCTGGGGCCGACGCTATGCGAGCCCACAAGGCAGGAAGCAGAATGAAGATGTGCGTGGGGAAATGTCGCCCGCCGGCGCAGCCTTCCGAAGTGCTGGCCATTAGCTAGTGGGCACGAAAGCCCTAACCAGTCATGGTGCAAGATGCGATGTGCTTCTGGGACCATTTTAAACGACGAGTCTAACTAGGAAGAGCATGGTATCTTCAAAAAGACGCTTAACCTGGCGCTGGAGACGCGGAATTGGCGTGCTGCGATTGGAGACAGCGACCTAGTTGCTGTTGGCTCTAGACAGGGCTAGGGAATTAGGTGATGGGTGATTGGGATTTCTGGGGCTAAGGGGTGTGCCCAGCAGCTGAATAGGGCTCTATTTTGCCTGTCGTCACATTGCAGAATTGGCTAGATGAATGATTGGCCTTGTTGGCGTGTGTACCAAGGTACCTATTGCCAGTTCACCTTGGTCGGCGCATTCCGGTTCAAGGGGCAGCCGTTGTGTGTCCTCTGGGTAGTAGTAGCCGTTTTTTTGTGGGAGACCAACGGGCTCGTTGGTCACTGGCGGCGCATGCCCTCTTGTCCGGCGAGATTACGAAACGAGGCCATTGCGAGGAGAAAAGGCGCTTAGGTTCTATTCCGCGCGCCTCTTTGCTCGATTTAGAGTTGCGCTCAAGCTTTGGGATGCCGGGCACGGCTTGTCATTGAAACGCGGGAAATCGTCAAGCCTCTGGACGAGAAGAGGAGCAGGAGGCGTTTATTTTTGGGTCACGGTCAGCCATGGATTGCAGGTTTGGGCAGACACTTCCCAAAGGAGACTAAGCGTGTGTGTGGACGGAATCGAAGCCACTTTGCTTGGGTTACATGGGCGCCCAGGAAAGCCCCAGGCTGGTCGTCCGCCCCAGAAGGCAGATTAGCGCGACCAGAATGGCCTAAACGACATCAAGCCTTACAGTGCTACTACTATTATTTCTGCCAGGACTAATGCTATTCTCGGGGCGATTGTCACGCCGGGCGGGGAAGGGACTTGTGGTAGCGCAGAATTGACCGAGGATGCGCTAAGGCATGCCCGTTAAGGCCATGAATCGGACTAGAGGATGCTGTTGGTGTTCCTGCTGCGGCGTGTGGTACAGAGCGCTGGGAATAACCCGAAAACAGACGGATCAGGAATACTTGGACACGCTGATTCAACATTTTTTTGGCCTCTCGCTTGTTTGCCTCCATGTGGCGTTTGTTTCGAATCGTCAAAGGGACGTGCCATCTCATGCACACAAAAATAAAAGAGCAGCGGATAAAAAAAGAGGACAGAGATGAAGACAGCTCTAGGCTGCGCTTGGGGCTAGAAAAGGCACCCGAAATAGCTACAATATGCACGGATGGCAGCTAAGCAAGCGCAGTGAAAACTGGCCGGCGATGAAAAAAGGAACGAGGCGGGAATCGCCTTAACGGCCAGCCGAAACTCTCTTCCAAAGAGAGCAGTCGCCGGATTGCATGGGAACGAAGTGAGGCTGCAACGGTATGGGATGGTGGTTAGATGGATTTTTACTTTGAAGACACATGGTGAACAATAAACGAGAAGCTTGTTGCTTTCTTACCACCCATCCCGGGCTCCGACAAGGCGTGCATGCGACGTTGAAGCGTGGGATAGGAACGAAGGTAAGGCAAACAGGGCAGGCTGTACAGACCAGGCAGAGATGATGCTGTACGGCCTGTAGAGCATCCAGGGAAATAACTACAGCACCTATAGCAATATCTACAGCAGTCAAGCCGCTCCACATAGGCGAGCCTCGCCATCTGGGGGGTGGACGGCAAAGGCGACAATTGGAATAGGAAAACCTCCGACCAGAGTGCAAGCCTCCTAATTTTTTTTCCACTCTTGTCATCCTCATGTAATTAGATACATCTGATGGGGCGGCAATCGGGGGGAGGGCAATGCGCAGCGACCAAAAAAAGACTACGAGCAGCGTGTTGGTTCGCTTCCCGCGAACGGAGAATAGGGAAATATGCACGAGCCGTGGATTGCCATACAAATCGCAAGAACCAACAGCCAATGGGGGCCCATCCACCCTTCCCACGGCCAAGGCAAAAAGAGAAGAAGACAACATAACCAACAGGGCGGGATGGAGAGCACCCGGGGCGCCGGGACGAACCAACAACCAGGCTGTCGGAAAGTAGAGGAAAATAAGCAGCAACAGGAGCGGCCGGAGGAGGAGGTCACGAATGTGATGTGATGTGCCTCTGTGTAAGAACGGCGTAGCATTGGCTCTCCGTCATGGAAAGGGAAGAGGAGCCTCTCTCTACTCGACTCTACTGTTGTTTCTCCATCGTCCGCCGCCGCGGCCGCCGCTCTCTCTCTCTACTCTGCTTGTCGTTGCCCGCCTCGGCCTAGCTCGCACGCAGTGGCAGTTGCACTCGCTGACCTCCTGGAGGAGCCACCACACCCGCGGCTGTCTGGCTCTCTCTACCTGCCTGTCAAAAGAAAAAGAGTACCTGTCTCGTCGGCCAGAGGTACATGGCCCACGGCGTTTGACAAGTCACTGTGGAGTCGCCAGACAACGAGGCTTGCTTCTGCTCTGCGCTATCTCCACGCCATGCCCACGCCCCCCCTTCCACTCCACCCAGGGAGAGGAGACCAGGGGTTCTCT
Source organism: [Torrubiella] hemipterigena (assembly GCA_000825705.1). Lineage (NCBI taxonomy): Eukaryota > Fungi > Ascomycota > Sordariomycetes > Hypocreales > Clavicipitaceae > [Torrubiella] hemipterigena. The sequence goes on from CDHN01000004.1 coordinate 120,979, forward strand.
AGCCTTTTTTGTTGTCGCTGTTGGTGGCGTTTTCTGCTTCTTGCTGCTGCTACTCTACTGCTCTACTTGTTGCACAGACGCCGCGCTGCCCGACTTACAGCCAGCCTGCGTTGGTAGCCTTCCTCCTCCTCCCCCTCCACCCTTTGTCTGTTTTTAGCGCAGGGTGTGTATCTTGTGAATTCTTTTTTATTTTTATTTTTATTTTATTTTCTCTTTTTTCTTTTCCCCTCCTCCCCTGCACACCATCTCCACTCTCCCTCAAACCCCCAACCAACACACTGCACACAGACTCACATCCACACTCGACGGCCGTGTTGCTTTTGGCTTGCCTTGCCCTGTTAGCCTTCTTTTTTTTGGTACCAAAACGGGATCCAACTTACAATCCTGGGCAGAGTGGTTCCTGGGGCGTGCCCTCTTTTGGGTATCTGCCGACCCACGCCTTCACAGCAGTCCCAAGATGTATATATCATCGCCATCCCGAACCCTTTGTTTCGACATTCTCATCCTCATCCCATCGACATCTTCAAACATTATATCTACTCCTCTTCTCTCCCTTCAAACATCCATATCTTCATTCTTGTTCCATCTTCTATCAAAGCAACAAACATCTTTACCCTCTTGTCTACTACTCCCAACCTTGCAACAACCCATCATCATATCTTAGCACACCTTGGGCAACACTTTCTTGAAACATCTTCTCTCAGCAACACATCGTCTTCTTCGATCGAATCCACTTCGCCTAGTCTCAGCTTCGAAACAATTCGCAGCTTGACCACGCCTCCTCGACACACATCTCTCTCTCTCTCTCCACACACACATACACAACCATCTTCGCAATGGAGCTTCTCGAGCTTGTCGACTACGAGTCTTCTTCTCGCCCCTTCCAGTGCGATTGGGACAACTGCAGCAAGGTATGTACTCAACCAGCCAAGCTTTACCATCTGCGCTACTAACACTGCTTAGTCCTTCAACCGCAAGTCTGATCTTCAGAGACACTACAGAATCCACACCAACGAACGTCCCTACGCTTGCACCATCCCTGGCTGTGGCAAGAGCTTCATCCAGCGCAGCGCCTTGACTGTTCACATCCGCACCCACACTGGCGAGAAGCCCCATCAATGCCAACATCTTGGCTGCGGCAAGCGATTCTCTGACGTGAGTGTTGCCAGACACACTACTCTACCATCTCCACCACTAACACTCCTCTCTAGTCCTCTTCTCTTGCCCGCCACCGCCGCATTCACACCGGCAAGCGCCCCTACAAATGCGGCCATGAGGGCTGCCTCAAGAGCTTCTGCCGCAAGACCACCATGGTCAAGCACCAGCGCCGCTCGCACGCTCGTGGCATTCACGGCATGGACATGCTCGATGACTGCACTTCCGAGTCTGAGATGGGCGACAACCCTGCCACTCCTGGCCAGACTCCCCTTGGCTGGGCTGTTGGCATTGTTCCCTCCCAGGCCGGCCACTCCATGACCCGCGCCAACTCCTTTGCTGACTTTGGCGGCTACAACATGCAGTTTGGCCATCGCCACAGCCTCTCCAGCGATGCCTCCAACTTCTCCTCCCCCATGGTTGTCCAGCGCTCCCTTGGACACTCTCCCTTCTATGTCATTGACCAGGAGAACCCTGCCATTGCCACCATGAACCCCAACATGCAGCCCTACTCTGTCCCCCGCCAGACTTCTGAGCGCCCTGCTGCCATTGACCTGACCTATGCCAACTCTGGCATTGCCACTCCCAGCAACAGCAGCCCTGCCTTCTCTCCTCCTGCCAACACTGGCAGCCCCCTTCTCTCTGAGGGCTTCTACACCACCCAGGGTGCCCAGAACGCTACCTACGCTCTTCAGAACGCTGCTGATGCCAACTCGGTTGCTCAGTACCCTTCTCCCGACGCCGACAACGGATCCTGGTACAACTACCAGGCTCCCGTCGACGTCTCCATTGTCCCTAGCTACGGCTTCGACATCTACACTCAGCCCAAGCTTGACTTTGAGGACCCTTCCATGCAGCTTCCCAGCAGTAGACTCGAGGCTCTCTAAGCGGCTTTCCGAGTGTTTCTTCTTCTTCTTTTGCACACATTTATCGGTCCAACTGTTTCACCATCAGCGACCTGTCCTTTTTTCACCTGTTCATGATTATTTTTATCATCATATCTCGGAGCACAGGCATTAGAAGCTCCTGAGAAAGAGAGCACCATCGGGACTATCCGCAACGATAGACCCAGGCACCGCTTGCACTGGCTTCAGCAGCCTTGCAGTTGCGTGTTGAGTGACTCTCGACTTTTTCTTTTAAAAGGCGTTTTAACAGGAGTTTTACGTTTTTTTTACTTGGGGATATATACCAGTCTTTCGCTACTTGTCACATCCGGTATTGGATACATATGAGTTTATGGGATCAGCGTTTTTTGTTTTTCTTTCAGCGCAACAGTTGCTTGCCTGCACGATATTCTTTTATATATATAGTTTCTTGTACTTTTCTTGGACATGGATTGTCCATATTACTCTAGTCTGTAATTTACCTTCAAGGAAATACAAATTCTTCAAACCAATCTACTTTGATCTCTCTCGTCTCTCTTGGTTGCTGCTTCTGCCTGATCTGCTTATACGTGTATTGGTGCCTTTGCACAGCTTCTTGCACTCTGTAGTAAACCCTTTCCCACCTTTTTAAATCCCTTTAATTTTCATTTTAAATTCTGTTCATTTACAGATAACCATGATTATTTTTATTTCTTTTTTTCGTCTTCCCACTCAACTCAATTGCTGTCAATTCTTCTTCTCTTTCCCAAGCAGTCTCATGCTTGCCTCCCATTGGCCCTACGGTCATAGCGTCCAACCACACTCACTCGCTGCACCAACAACTCCGGCGTCAGGTGACCGCCCCCCAGCGCCGAAACTCGGGGAACCCCATCGGCCCTCGCTGCCCTCGAGGAAAATGACTAAGCCGCCCGCAGCCACCAGAAACGTCAGTGAACTGGGGCCTCAACGCTTGCAACTCCAAGGCCGCCCATCAACGCTCACTCATCCACCACTCGCCCTGCCGGCATCACTCCCGCCGTCGGCATCATGAATACGGAGGTTTAATCATCTGCCATCGACAAACCCTTCCCCAGCGACCGCAATCGACACTCCCCCTCGCCCGCTCCGTCCGGACCGTGGTGCTCACGAGGCGCCCACATACCCCCAATTGACGCTCTGCTCGCTTCGTTCACAGGCGGTGCGTGCTGCTTAAACGGGGGCGCAACGGCGGACAAAAAAAAGGTGTCGAGCCGTTTTTCTTTTGTATAACTGTGTCGGCTTGCTGCTGCTATTCGTAAGCAATGCGAGCTGCTAGAGTGTCCTTGCCGGTGAGTAACCACAGCATTGGCTGGCCCCAGAAGATGGCGCATGACCATACTAACTTGCTTGCGCAGTCGGCTGTGTGCGAATCCTCATCCAATATGGCGTTCCGCGTCTCTAGATCGTCAATGCCACTCGCAAAGAGCTTCATTTCAAGGCGGGCCCTCACCACCGGTGCTGCTCTTGGTCTCCGCGCTGCTCAGTCACCTCTCCTCTCCTATAGGCCCATTACTACCACCAACTTCCCAAGGCTGCCGGCGACAATAATACACCAGGCTCTTGGCCTCAACACGAGATCGTTTGGAACGTCCAACGGAATATCCCGAAACCAGCTGGCCACCGTCGAAGAGTCGGCGAACCGGAACCCCGGCAACGCCAACCTGCAGAATGCCTTCTACCAGCTCCTGCTCCGCGCCAACATGCCCGGCATCCTCGTCGAACGATACCAGTCTGGCCGCTTCGCAACAAATGCCGCCACCGAGGAGGCGTATAGAAAGGCTCTGGGCACCCTGAATGCGGGAACCAACAATGTCAGCGCTGCCATGGGCAGTCAGACCGCCGCGACTCAGGGCGCATGGGGTCAGACAAACCAGGGCTTTCCCCAGGCTGGCGCCAACGGCAACTTTGGCAACGCCTCCATGGGCGGCAAAATGGAGCCTGTTCATGTCGTTGTTCAGGAATCATCTCGATCAGTCATTTTCCGCTGGGTCAAGTTCTTTGCCACTTTTCTGCTTGTCACGTACATGTGCTTTGCGGTTGTGACGTTGCTTATTGAGACGTTGACCTCGTTCCGACGTACCGCTCCCGGCAAGGTCGACTCGGAAGTCAAGGCCGAGAAGCAGACCACTAGACTTGCCGATGTCCACGGCTGCGACGAAGCCAAGGAGGAGCTGGCTGAAGTAGTAGAGTTTCTCCGTAACCCGGAAAAGTTCTCTGACCTCGGTGCAAAGCTCCCCAAGGGTGTCCTGCTAGTTGGCCCTCCCGGTACTGGAAAGACGCTTCTTGCTCGTGCCGTTGCTGGTGAGGCCGGCGTGCCCTTCTTTTACATGTCTGGTAGTGAATTCGACGAGATTTACGTTGGTGTTGGTGCCAAGCGCGTCCGCGAGCTCTTTGAAGCAGCCAAAAGCAAGGCTCCCGCCATCATCTTCATTGACGAACTGGATGCTATTGGTGGCAAGAGAAACCCCCGCGACCCGGCCCACGCTAAGCAAACCCTGAACCAGCTGCTCACCGAACTCGACGGCTTCGACCAGGAGACAAAGATTGTTATCATGGGTGCGACCAACTTGCCCAAGCTCCTCGACAAGGCTCTTGTCCGCCCCGGGCGTTTTGATCGCCACATCAACGTTGGACTCCCCGACTACCGCGGCCGTCTTGCCATTCTGCAGCACCACGCCAAGAAGCTCAAGATGTCTCCCGATATCGACTTGGCAGCCATTGCTGCTCGCTCTCCTGGACAGTCTGGTGCTGAGCTTGAGAACATGCTCAACGTGGCTGCTCTCCGTGCTAGCCGCGCCAAGGCTCACTTTGTTTCCAAGAAGGACCTTGACTGGGCATATGACCGTGTCATGATGGGCTCTGAGAAGAAGTCTATGATGGTGAGCGAAAAGGAAAAGGAGATGACTGCCTACCATGAGGCTGGCCATGCGCTTGTCCAGCTCTTCGACAAGGAAAGCCCCAAGACGCTGTACAAGGTCACTATTCTTCCCAAGGGCCAGTCTCTTGGCCACACTGCACACCTCCCGCAAACAGACAAGTACTCGCATACTGCTGCTGAGTACATGTCCGATATCCGCGTCCTCCTTGGTGGCAAGATGGCCGAGGAGATGCGCTATGGCGACGACCGTGTGACGTCTGGTGTGTCCAACGATCTGGAGCGCGCGACTGACCTGTGCTTCATGATGGTGACCATGTTTGGCATGTCTAATGCTCTTGGACCTGTCGAGTACGGCCGCCGCTACGAGCACTTGAGCTCCGAGACACGCTCAACGATTGAGACCGAGGTCCAAAACACGCTCAAAGGTTCGTACGAAGACGTGCGCAAGATCCTGACGGAGCGCAGAAAGGAGCTCGACTACCTGGCTCAGGCCCTCGTCAAGTACGAGACGCTGGATAAGGCTGAGGTGGAAAAGGTCATTCGCGGCGAGTCGCTTCCCGGGCGTCCTATTATGCCGAAGGGTGGTCTGACGGTGCCCATTCCCGACGAGGACCGCCAGCCTCCTGGCCTGGGAGGCAGCGTTTCTCAGACACCCGAGTCGCCACCTCCCGCTACGGCGTAGAGAGCAGAAGTTGAAAAAAAAAATTCAAAGCTAGGGATAGGAACCGGTTGGTTGAAGCAAGGATATCACTGCTATTACTACTACTACTACTAGCGCATCTGGTGCACTCACAAGCATGGCATCTGTTGAGTATGGGAGGGATACCACTGAAGCATTTATTTTCTACACATCCCTTTGTATATTAGGATTCATAGAGCTGTTTTTATTGATATTATTGACATAATTCTTGCCTTGATCGTCTTTCTTTTTATGTGTGTTGTGAATTATATGCCGCTCGTACACGAATGACGCTAGCTCGATGCTATTCGGAAGATGGGATGAGATGGTTTGTGAGTGGAAGCACCGCCAGCTGCCAACTGGGTGTTAGGTATCTAGATTTAGTTACATAATTAGAAAAGGATATATAGAATATTAATACAAGTAATCTCAAGCAAAGGGGATGGTCTAGTGGTGCATATCCTTGCATATCAACTGAATCCTTCGGGCGATAGCTGTTTGAATCTCGAGAATGATATTAAGTCTCGGTGGCGTAGTGGTTTAACGCGTCCAGTCACTTGTGGCTGGGAGAACGGGGGTTCAATTCCCCCCTGAGGCTCTTTTTTGATATAATTCTCTTCTTTTTTTTGTAACTGTTATTTCGTAGGTAGTTGCATAGCTCCAGGGGAGTGACGTCAATGGTTAGCGTAGTGGTGCAACCAACTAACGTTAGTTAGCCTTTGCCTCTATGGATTTCTGAACCAGTCTCTGTCCTTGCGTCATCCATTTTCACCAATTCATCTACACACATTTGGTTTAATAGCTTAATTCTTCTTCCAATTCAATCGTCATCATGACCAAGGTTCTCGTCACAGGTAAATTCCGTTGCAATCAGCACAGACCAACCCCTCCATCCGTTAAGCTCGACTATTTGCTAACCCCGCACTCTCAACATTCAAATAGGCGGCAATGGCTTCATTGCAGGTAAGCCACCCTTTCATTCTATCCAATTCACACTTATTCCAGGTAACTAACAATTGTCACAGCTCACATTATCGAACTCCTCCTCACCAAGGGCCACACCGTCATCACCACAGTCCGCTCCGAAGTCAAAGCCAAGCCCATCCGCGATGCACACAGCGACAAAGACGAGCGTCTCCAAGTCGAGATTGTGCCCGACATGACCACCGAAGACGCCTTCGAGGCCGTCACCAAGATTCCCGGTCTCGAAGCCGTCATCCACACCGCCAGCCCCTTCCACTACAACTGGACAGACCCCCACGAGCTCATTGGCCCCGCGGTCAACGGCACCAAGGGCGTCCTGGCCGCCATCAAGCGCAATGCGCCCACGGTCCGTCGCGTCGTTGTGACGTCGTCGTTTGCCGCCATTGTGAATGCCGACAAGGTGACGGACCCCAACACCATCTTCTCCGAGGCGTCGTTTAACCCCACCACCATTGACGACATCAACAAGAGCCAGGCGCATGCGTACCGCGCGTCCAAGACGCTGGCGGAGAAGGCGGCGTGGGACTTTGTCGCGCAGGAGAAGCCCAACTTTGACCTGGCGACGGTGAACCCGCCGTTTGTGTTTGGTCCTGTGGTGCACCATCTTGCTACGGTTGATGCGATGAACACGTCCAATGAGCGTCTTGTGCAGATGCTGCGGGGACAGTGGAAGACGGAGATCCCGCCTACGCTGGGCGTCAATATCTGGGTTGATGTGCGTGATGTTGCTGTCGCGCATGTGGCTGCTATGGAGATGCCTGAGGCGAGCGGTAAGCGTCTGTTTACCACGGCTGGCCGCTTCAGTAACCGTGAGATGGCGCGTATTGTGCACGAGAACTTCCCTGAGTTTAAGGATAAGGTTCCCGGGCCGGATGTTGCCGGTGGCGAGGGCTCGCCTGCGGATAAAATCTTTGGCTTTAACAATGATGAGACGACAAAGTTGCTGGGTATCCAGTGGACGTCGTTTGAAAAGTGCGTGGTGGACTTTACAAATGGGGTCAAGGGTATGGACCTGTAATGAGATGGTATGGTAGAGTATCAAGGAATGTGTATTGAAATAAATAACGTGGTTCTGTAGCTCTAATTCTAGTCTATTTCAAGTGTTACTTCCAAGTCGGCAGGCTCCCGTCGTAGCTTCGACGCAGCAGCTCTAAATCATCTTCACCAAGGGCTCGCCCCCGCCGATATTGTACTCGAGCAGGGCTCGGTGTTCGGACTCGGCCAAAGTTATCCTGTATTCGGTTGTAGCAGTACTCGGCGTGTATGAGCGGGATATCGTCTGACGTCTTGGGCGCTGGAAAGTCGGTAGCTAGTCCAATTTCTGCCGTGACAACGCCGTCCTGCTCTTCGATTCTCGACAGAGCCTCATCGGTATAGCTTGCTGTTTGGCGGCGCACTGTCTGTCGTCGCATTGGCTCCATAGGGAATGCGTAAAAGGTCGACTCGGCAGCCACGCTATCGGCGGCCTGTGATACTGCCCAGCCAATCTCCAGATCGAGCTGTTTGCTAGAGATGGGCCGCGGCGGCCGTGCTGGCGATTTGAAGATGGGAATGTGAAAAGCTGTTCTGTTACCGCGTTGGCTTGCACTGATGGATCTCTGACTGAGCGCCCGTGATAGGAGAAATCGACGCTCTTGAAGACGCGGTGGAGGGGTAACGGTGCCGCTCTCTGGGCTGGCAGTGTTTGTTGTAGATGATGAGAAGAAGGGTGAGCCTGCCCGTGTAGGCGTCGCTGGCAAGACAGCTTGGTGAAAGCTAGTAAGAGTTGTGCGATTATTGTTCTTCTTTTGCTTCGCCCGTCTCCTGCAAAAGATGGCTAACGTGACAACCACGAGGAGTATAGCCATTGCGATGCTTATTGGGGCGAAGAGTATGACGTTTTGAGACTTGGCGTATTCGTCTACAGCTGCTTGGATTCTGCCAATCTCTTCATTCGATAGGCTGTCATCCCAGATGGAGGCAGGCGTGTGCTTTGTTTCGTCGTCCATGATGTGAGTTGTAGATGCCTAGCACCAGCCATATCTCACTGTATTTGCACATTCACAAAAAGCCAATGCTGTTGAAAAAACGGCATTTTTTTCGAAGATGGAAAAGTAGGAGAGGGCTATGCAAGAATATGTGCGACAGAGATCCGACGGCGAGGGCGAGGTGCGTCGACGGCGACGGCGTAATCGAGCATTGTGTGCTGCTCGAGCTGACACAGAGCCGATGATGTCTGAGTAGCGACGAACTGGTATCGGCTCGGCTTGTTTCAGAATTTTCCTTCTCCGCTTTGAATATAAACATGATAATTCATTCATCATGTCGCTTCTTCCGAGCTAAATTGTCCCAAGATTCTAGCCCATACTTGGTAGGCGATAGACTACATGTCTAGAGGCGGCGAGATTCTGCACATTTCCAGTTCTTGACTAACAGCATCTCGACAAATTGAATAGCATCAAATAGGCTGTACCACTTGGACTCGGCTACAGAACATCTCCTCACGGTGACACCGGCAGCAGAGACGAGTCTATTTCCAGTGGTTGGATAGGCTACTGGTCGCTGCCCTCGTGCAACATGGCAACCCATTTTCTGGATCCGCCTCGTAAAGGTTGTATCACGACATACCTGTGCAAGTGTACTATCGGTAATCCCATACAGTTGTGCCAAGTTGTTTATACTGAACGCACAATGGATATAGCTCGTGATCAACAAGGGAGATGCGCTAGTAGACGGCCGGACAAAATAGCATCATCTCTTGTTTTCTTGTTTTCTTCTTTTTTTTTCTTTTCGCATCTTCTTCTTTCAAATTCCGTATTTCTCTTAACTTCAGTGTGCTTTTCTTGGTCTCGTGTCGCGGCGCCTTTGTTGTTGTATGCAACTGATCGGACTTTTCGACGATGGCCCGTCCCTCGGCAAGTTGGATCAATCGCTGGCACGCGATTCGCTAGCGACGTCTTTTTGGCGAGCCACAGCGCCTCATTGCCGTTTCTTCAGCGGTCCACCAGTCCCCTGTATTTTTTTCTTTTCAGCGCTAGTTAGCGCTAGTTACAGTGGCGCGCAGGCGATAGTCCGAGGGAACAACAGCACCAAAAGTGGAACCGGCGTTTTCCCCAGACGGCGCAAGCTCCGGTCGATGGACCTCGGCCGACGCAGAACGTGGGGTTGGCGCAAACAAAAAGCTCCCGTCGGTGTTTCCAGCTTCATCCTTGACCAAACTCCCTCTTTTTGCTCTTCCAACATTGTCATCACTGCGAACGAAAGATGGCAGACAAGGCAACGCAGAGGATCCAGGCCATTGGCGGCCAGCTCAGCCAGACTGGTCTGCCCGCCATCCGCCGCGTAGCGTCCGGTGCCAACGTCCCACGTGTGCAGGGCAAGGTCATTATCATCACAGGTGCGATACACCACTCAATCTCAGCTCCAGAAAGCAGCAACAGCTAACAAGCATCCTTTGGAACAGGTGCCAACTCGGCCATGGGCATTGGACGCGCCACTGCTCACCAGTACGCCGACAACGGCGCCCGCGCCATCTACATTTGTGACTTTGACGCATCCAACCTCGAAAAGCACAAGAGGGAGATCAACAGCGCCTACCCGTCTGTCGATGTGCACGTCCGCAAGTTCGATGCCTCCAACGAGGAGCATGTCAAGCAGGTTGTTGACGACGCCATGAAGCGCTACAAGCGCCTCGACGTCTTTTTTGCGAATGCCGGTGTTGCAGGCAAGCCCTCGCTCTTCACTGACTTTGACGCCGCCGAGTTCATGCACATTATGAAGGTCAACTCGCTCAGCGTCTTTCTTGCTGCCAAGTACGCCGCCCCTGCCATGATGGAGACTAGCGACGACAAGCCCGAGGCCAGCGGCAGCATCATCGGCACCGCGTCCGTAGCCGGTATCCGCTCCAACGCTGGCTCGACACCCTACTCGGCTTCCAAGGCAGCCGTTGTATCGCTCGCTCAGACTGTGTCTTACCAGCTTGCGGGAACTGGAGTCCGTATCAACGCCATCTGCCCCGGCTTGATTGAGACCGGCATGACTGAACAGGTTTACACCTCTGCCCGCGCCAGAGGCACCGAGAAGAAGATTGGTCAGCTGAACCCGTTGCGCCGTGGTGGCCATGCTGATGAGATTGCCCGTGTCGCCCTCTTCCTCGGCAGCGATGAGAGCAGCTACGTCAACGGTCAGGCCTGGGCCGTGGATGGTGGTCTGAGTGCTGGCCACCCTGTTGTCCAGGGTAAGATTGGTTAGATGCATCATGTAGTCTATTGTAGTAAAGTTTATAATCACGACGTCTATTAGTATCAATGGGTGTAGTTTTTCTTTTGTGAATATTCATTATTTCGTAAATCATATAGAGGTGTGACTGGGCGGTGACGGATAGACGCCTACGAGTCAATGTCCATGGCGTTGCCGGCACCTGCAGCGATGGCTTGAGAGATGCGGTCCAGCTGTGTTGCCTTCCACACCTTGTAGTCTATGATTCTGGCTTCGCTTAGATAGTCGTACCGCTCCTGGAACATGGTGTCGGCTCGTCGGCCTGGTCCTGCAGCGGCTATTTCCGTATCCTCAACGTCCATGGCATCCTTTCCGTTGTTGCCTGAGCTGACTACGTCGACAATGTTTCGAAACCAATCGCTGTCAAACCAGCCGGCTGCTTTAGCATACGCTGTAGCCTCGTCGAAATCCTTTACTTTGAGCTTTACCCAGCCGTCCCATGCACCGTCTTCTTCCATGCCGATGAAGACGGCTTCTGAGCGGGCACGGTTGAGCAGCTCCATGACCGTTTTACGCATCGGCGTATATAAATCTTCTTCTTCCGAGTCTGTTGACGTCAATAAAGCAAGTTGAATGAAAACGGCGTGCACAATGGCTACCAGCATCTCCGTGGGGTGCTCGTTGACCCAGGCGTCTTCCGTCTTGCGGCCACCAGGGCAGGCGATAATCTCTGCTCCCGCCAACACTGTAGGAGCAATCCGTTTGTTATCACTTTCACTGCACATGAATCGGATAGCGGGTGCTATCCACGGGTGTAAGCCGTCTCGGAGGGTTTCTGTATCGTCCTTTTTTGTGGATGGCTTCCTTGAGGGAGTGCCGTCAGTCGTTTTGAATTGAGCCAAGGCTTTCTCTTTCGTGGGTGTGGCTCTTGACGGGATGGGGCGTGCTTCGGAGTTGGGCGCCGTAGAAAATTCTACAGGGGCTGGCAGTGAGGTTCGTGTTCTCATAGACGATCGTCTGCTGCCTGCTGCATTGGGAAGAATATTGTCGAGGTGTTGATAGAGCTTCTTGTAGATACGGGGAGGGATTGGTGGTCGTGGTTCAATGGTTGGTAGATCGAGGACAATTTTGAGTCTGTAAAACGCAAGTTGCAGCCATTTCCATATATCAATACATCCTTTGTTAAATCGCACCTTTCGCAAGCAATGTTTGCGCATGCATATTGGCGGGCAATCTCTTCTTCGGCTTTGAGAGTGCTGGCCTTGGAACGAGACTGAGCAAGTAGTGAACCCGCAAGATCGACTAGCTGAGGAGGTAGATCTTTGTTATAGGTCGGAAGCATCGACACGAGTGCCAATTCTATTTGACGACTCATTTTTGGTGGTGTTTGCGGATGATTGTGTGTGCGTTGGGGTGCATCAATGGGGAGAGGGACGTGTTGAGAAGACGCGCCGCCAAGGGAACCTCTTTACGCCAAGTCACGCGCTGCACGACGACCGTTTTTGGTCTTGGCACCACAGTCATCCGAGACGTCATGTCATCTCCATAATCGAGGCGCGGGCGCGTACACAGCCACCAAAGTCAGAAGCCTATTTAAAATAGAGTATTTGCCTTTGAGCAAAACAAAAGGCATTCCTCTTAAGAATTTTAGTAGACAGTACACAATTTCCAGTTGCCATCACAAGCAAGCAACATGGCCGCACAAGACAGTCCCCCACCCTACGATGAAGACAACTTCAGCAGACCAACCGATCTAGTCGAGCCAATAACCCTCTCTCTGGCTGCAAAATCTGTGACCCAAATCTACCCCTGTATTAACGACAAGCCTATCGAAATGTACCGTTTGTCTTGGGACATCCTCCACAACCCAACCTACACCGGCAAGGTCACAGTCGAGCGGGTGAACCACTCACTGCGAACAACGGTCAATGACAGCTATCAGATGCGGTCTTGTACCCAAGAAATCTACACTATACAATGCAATCCTTCCATGCCCAAAACTGCATCCGCCGCGCAAGCTGAGTACGGCATTCCCAAAGCGTGCATCCTGCGTATCAACAAGAACCGCGGTATGGGCAACTTTGGGTTGAAGAAGAGCTCTCTACGTAAGAAATGGACCGTCCTACCGCTCAAAATGGACAAGGCCACAGGACATACGGTATTTGATAAAGATTCAAAGGCGCTGTTCCACATGGAGGCTAGGAATAGCGGGTTGGCGTGGATGAATACGGAGGGGAAGGAGATTGCCGAGACTGAGGTGGTAGGTGAGGAGCATCGCTTGGTGATTAAGGAGCCGTTAATGCGTGAATTAGTGGACGTCTTGATTAGTATATGGGTTTGTCAAATCTGGGATGTGCTCTCGAGAGAGGCCGCAAGCAAATCTTCAATGTCCAAGTGTAAGTTTCGTGTCCAACGATGTGAGCTTGAAGCTAATACTGTACAGTTTTATCTATAATGTCACACACGAAGCATGGTAGAGGGCCGGCGGGGGCTTTAATAGGAGCTTAAGCTCTATTAGTTGTATTACTAGCCAAGCTCTATACTTCCAATATAGACTTATAGATTCCTTTCTGTAGAACTAAATGGGATTAGACGCCACTTAGTGTTAGGAACGATGGAAGTGGTAAATGTGCCGGAACTGGTAGTCCAGTTGTCATCCACGGGCACCCATCAATCCGTAGTCTTGTCGTCATAGTTGTACTGTTGGATCACGCTCACGCAGGCATACGCACTGCCCTGTAAGCTTGTACAAGTACTGCCTGTGTCAGGGTTCCATAACACCAGATCGGCGACGGTGATACCGGCGTCCGAAGCAAGCTTGCTGTATGACCCCCCTGGGAGTACAAATGAGAACTGTCCACACACGGGGATAACGTCTATAACCGGTAATTAGTAATCCTTTTTGACAGTTGGTATTTCCAACCGGCCCGACAGACTTCCTAACCGGGTATTTCCACAAAGGCTATTGCCTAATCAGGCAAGCACAAGTGACGGCTCATGGAATAGACAATTTATTGACAAGATTGCATAATATCTGATATTTAGTACGCGTAACTTCTGCTACTATTTTTCATTGCGTTTTACTTGTACTCGGGCCTGGCGACGCTAAGGCCGTTTACCTAGTGCACGGTACTTGTTAGTTTAACTAGGCAAATTGAGCAGGCTAAGGTATCCAAGCGTGAACCAACACTTGCTGTAGAAATGAGGCGGCGATTAAAAAGACCACTTTCATGTTATTCCAATGCAACAAGATTATCGTAATAGTATCGTGTCGTAAAAATGTCTCATTATGAACCGTCCTCGGCCCCCGTCTGGGGCTTTCTGCCTTCTGAACAGTATCTCTTGGTGGGTGACTTTTAAGATTCAACACTAACATGCTAACGGGTCACAGCACCATTGGAACCGTGAATCAGAGGAGACGGTTGAGATTCAAAGGCAGCGACTAATTCGCGACTTTGTTCGAAATGTAGATGAGACCCCGTTTAAATGGGACATTGTTCGTCTGAGTACATGCCTAGAGGCGCCGCCGCCTCTGGACGTCCCCCCTACCGAAGGGGACATCGAGACAATCTTGGCACCGTGGCGGTCCCAATCTCTGCGCTTTGCAGCAGCCAAGATTTGGAACACAACTATAACTGACTGTATGGTCTGGGTGCGAACGCACTACGATGCGGACGAAGCTGTCCGACAAGAGGACGACGTGCAGTTTGCAGCGTGGGTAGCCGAAATCGACGATGAAAACCACTTTAATGGCAATCCTTCAGATGATCTCGAGCAGGCACTAAAGTGGTTGATCCTCGAAGATGAATCTCGTTTCAATGTGGGTAGAGACTGGGAGCTTGTACTCGATATCATGCCGGAGCTAATTATCCCGTATTCCGAGAGCGAGGGCGGTGCCGTCGAAGCGGCCGCTCAGTACCGTGACCCTCGGCAGTGGCGCCGCGTAGCCAAGAGAGTTCAACAATATCAAGAAGAAATGCGGGATAAGGCATCAAAGTTGACTAGTACGGAAGATCTCATTGCTCTAGTGGAAAGCGCCAACATCTTGCAGGAGCTTAGCTTATGCGCAGTAGTGATTCTTGCCGACAAGGATGCCTTTGCGCAGAAACGGCTAAAGATGGTCTTTGTCGATGGACACGGTCACACCATCCGCTACGCGCTTGTCGATAATGATGACTGTTGGTGGGAGGTACGCAGTGAGCTCTTTCGCGGCACTCTCGACGGAAACCCCTATTGGCTAGGCGAAGAAGAGGGATCTGGCGTAGGACCTGCGTATAAGGCTGATGGAGTAGTAGGCAAGGAGTTGTACGGCATCCAGGATTTACTATAACGCATGTCACAAGTAGCTTATCATAGACTCTTCTGATAGTGGATGTATCAAGTGCTGCACAAGACCAAAAGCAGAAGAAATATTTAGCAAGATACGAGGGTTTACCATAGTATATATATCATGTTCAATTTTTAATCTCGTACTGATAGACCATCAAGAGTACACTCCCACTCTTGCGAGAATCTGCGCTTCGCAATCCAGCGGAAGGCTTCTTCAACGTAATCTCTCTCTATGGACCCTTCTGGTAAACAGTCATATGCAAGCCTAAAAGGGAATGCCACCCGAGATGCAAGGCCGCTAGGGACTGTTCGAGCAAAGAACCCCATGGTTCGACAAATAGAGCATGCGAGGCTATACAAGTCATTCAGTTCTGTCTCCCTCGGTCGTGCATCGGCTGAAAAGATCAGGATGAGAGCAGCATAGTAATAACACATTGCCTGTGCAAGTACTGGGTCTGGGTAGACTAGCGTTGTACTACAAATAATATCTCCGGTGACGCGGTCCTGACGTCGAAAAGTTGAGAGATTATCTTGTATGTGCACCGGAAGCTCTGCGGGTTGGCCCCCTGGATACGAATCTGCCCATTCTCGCTTCCATTGATACAAGGCTTGCTCGATGCGATCTGCTAACGTCCACAGTTCTTCCTGCAGTAGACTGGTTTCGACAGGTGACTTTGCTGGCGAGCAGTTCTTAAGTCGATCGGCGTATGCTAGAAGCGCCGGTATCTCAACGATATGGTCCAAAAGATGCTGCAGGAGGTCTTTTGGCATTGATCCAGCAGACCAAGGTTCGTGTTTCCATTCCGGCTGGGCAAGGAAGGTCGGGGAACGTGTGGTTACAGCTGCGAACACCTGGTGGGAATCAGTCAGTAAACGTGCAATAGCCTAGTAATGGAACGAATTGACAAACAAAGTAGCATCGCAGCTCAACAAATAATCCGTGGCCAATACCTAGAGCATGCCGTCTGGCTCCACGAAACTCTAGGAGCTTCAATATGCCCAGGACATGTGTAAGAAAGCCATTTCCCCTTGTCCGACTTACACCCTAATTGGCGCGAGAGCTTAGTTATGTGACCATGCAATCTAGGGATGCACCTACCTCATATACTGCACATAGTACCGCAGCCCATAATACATCATCTGATGCGCTTCGCTCCGGGTGGTATACAGCGGCTTGTAGTGACGCCAGGACGGATAAGTAGATCCTGTCTGCAGCAGATATGAACCTCCAATCACTAATGGAGCGGCCGAATTGGGCGACTGAGACAGCCGTAAATGAGTCACAGAGCAGAGTAGAGGAAAGTCTCGATGCGGCCCCTACCCGCCAAATCTGATAGGGCTGTCCAGCATGGATCCAGTGGAGTGGCTGCCAAGCGGATGGCATCTCTGGGCCATACGAATCGAGAAACCGTTCCAAGAAAACTTCCAAAACCGGCCTTGAGGACATGTATATCGGGTTTGTAGCCTGGTGAGAGTCGCTGTGATCCGCTAATATTAATGATTCTGTTTAGTTAGCTCTAATATTCCCCTCGGAGGAGCTGACGGGGACTTGCCATGTTCATGAACTATTGCGTCAGGATTTGAAGAATCTCCATCGGACCCTTCAAGTGGCAAGTGTGGGCCAAATGTACTCGGTTCGCCATCTATACTAACTGGAGTTGGAGGTCCTCCATCGATAGACTCTATCTTGGTGACGAAGGTTTCTGACGGGTCCTTTATGGCAGACGCCCTAGAAACTGGTGAAACAATCGGCCATCGGCTGTTTTGAGTGGGTTCTGTAGCCAATGGTGGGTTCTGATCAAATTTAACTGTAATAGTCCGGCAGTGGATGATATCTTTCTCACTTTGTGAGATGGGAAGGCGTCGAGCCAACTTGGTGACGAGTTTGTGAGATAATGACGACCTACCGGCGGCGTTCTGTATGTGCCTTAGCATTTCCAGCACATCACCGATGATACCCAGAACTTGATTGCGTTCCGGAAGGTTAGAATGTTGATCATGAATAATGGCGAAGCACAATATAATACCCAAATCAACAAGGGACGAGTGTGCGATGTGGTATTGTGCGCAGAAGGGGTAGGTGCTATGAAAAAGAAGGATATGGGCATCACGCAGCTTCAGGCAGTAGTCTACTGCAGAAACTCGCGTTTCTTGGTCCTCACAAGACTCTTTGTCGCCAAATGTTCGGCATAGATAGCTCTTTAGAGGCACAAGCATCATGGTATAGGCCATGACGTGCAAATATTGGCGCTGCGCCGTCATCCATGGATAACTCTTATCTATACCAATATCAGGGTCGGCGATGCGTAGTATCGGTGGAAAAGATTCCGTCCATTTGTTGACAACATTCTGAAACTCTCTCACCCTTGCAGCATTCATTGGTTTGTTGATGTTGCCGAATTTCTCATGCATTATCTGGATAACTTCGAACTGCAATTTGATATGGTGTATAGGGGATGGGGCAGCTTCCTCCCGATGGAGATTTGGTGAAACAATATCGCAGTCATGGCGATTGATGAGTTGTGGGCGAGAGAATAACGTAGATATCTGCCTGTAATGGAGATGGAGGTTAGAAGATATGCATGGGTTTGATAAAGAGAGGGCAATAATACCAATCCCAAACATCCAGAATGCACCAGGTCCTCCTTCGCATGTCTCGATCAAACTCAGACAGGCCATCTGCGCTAGATTCTTTGTTTAAACCTAATGACGCGAGAGCAATGATTAGCATATCAATGGGAGTTCAAAGGCAAAAGGAGTGAGTAAAATCGGGTACAAACCTATGGCTTGAGCCTCGCGAACCGCCGCGCCAAGTGCATGCCAGCAGTCAAAAAAGTCGCCTCGGGAGCTATGCCAATATGACGTGAGGAGGAGCTGCTGAACCTGCAATAATCCCCCTTGACCAACGGGAATTTTGCCGCTAAGCTCAATGGCGGCCTGGTTGCATCGGTCAACAAGGTTCTGGATGGGCGTGTTGAGGTCAGCTTCGATCTTTTCTTTGATGTCAGAATTGAGACACAGTACGGCGCATGTACATATGCGCAACATGAGGCCAACAAATGTAGGGTCTAGTGCTGGCGACGGTCGACGCAGGCCACATCGCCAGGTCGAGTAGGCCATCATCAGCTTCGTTGGATCAATAATGTAATAACTGTAATTCACCGTCTCTGTAAAGGTGGACAAGAGTATTTCTTCCGAGATCCGGTTAACCTAAAGCTGCGGCATCAGGTACGGGGAAATGATTACCTAGATGATGCTGCAAGGGAAGCATTTCGAGTATGCGCATATCGTCAGCGCCAGTGGCAGTCAGGTCGCCAACGGGAGAACCAGGCTTGCCATGGGAAAATGCATCGTCAGCTCTCTGCGGGGATATATCTTAGGCTGGAGATAGACGGATGTTAGGCAGCATACCTTGACCAACTTGGAGAGATTCATAAGACTAGAAGGTCTGTAGCCAATAGCTTTGAGGGTCGTCTCTTCGTCAGTAACGTCGTCCACTGACGCTGTCTGCCTTGTTCGAAGCGCATCTTCTTCAGCGTTTGGTCTCCGCTTTCGCTTTCCGCGCAACAAATTGGCTTTAGACAGTGTCGAATGGTTTGCGGAATCTTTGGGGTCAGCCTTACTCGGCAAGTCAGGTTCGTTGTATCGACACCTATCGGGGACCTTGCGACGACAACAGTGTTCGCACGGCCATTCCCGGTCGCACTAGAGAAAGAAGCCGTTATTAGCTTATTCTTTTTCCCAGTATGAAGCGATGTAGCAGGGTATAAGGGTAGGAGACTGCGTCGAAGCCTCGGATCTGGCGGACGAGGCAGTACGATGAAGTTTGGTGGAGGACATACCCGTTGTTTCCTGCGCTGACATTCAACGCATGCCACACGATGGTAGGATGTCTCCCATAGGGCAGACGTAGCGCTCATGTTTTTTCCATGAAGGATAAGGAGAGAATACGTGATGATGGAGATATGCACGTTGTAGTACCGGCTGATTGGAGTTTACTGTGGTTGGTACAGTAGCCGCGCCAGGTGCCCCACGGTTGGCGCTAAGAGTTCCTCAAGTCTGCCCGTCCGCCCGAGGTGCGTCCACGTGAACGATGAGAGAGAGAATAAAAGGATCGTTTGCCAAGTTGGTCTACAAATTGTTTAACTTATTCTATGTGATAGATGTAAACTGCGAATATGCAGTCTCGATTATCCGACTCTGCGTTTATGAGTTAATTGGAACCGCCGCCCATTGTTGTGACGCTGTTGCACGCGCTGTGATGTTCCAATTTCAGCACTGACTACACCAGTATAGCGAGCTGCACAGTAACGCTGGACTTTATATCACAAGAGAAATCCACGATAATTTAGTGCATATAGTGTACACATATTATTCATTAATATTCATTTGGCTATTTTAATATATTTAATTGTACCATTCCGCTCCACTAGGGGATGGTCAATTCGAATCTATATGGAAGCACTTGTTCCTTTTTCTCACCCGCTTACAGCACCCAGATGGGATTTTGAAGCACTGTATTTTTTTTGGTCCAGTGGCCGCTGTTAGCGCTATTCTGTCAAATTTACAGGGGCGCCAAGCCAATCTTGGTTGTCGAAATGCCAAGTGGGGCGTTGCTTGCTCGGCGCTTGTTGTCCACTGAGATGGTCTCGCTGGCCAAATTGATCGCCAACCAACTCCTGATTCTCTTCCTTTCCCACCATTGTCGCGGATCTTGCAGCGTTCAGCGATCTCTCACCACACAATGCTCTTCCATGCGTTACTAAGCGCCGCCCTCGCCGGTTATGTCGTTGCGCACGGCTCTCACGGCGGCTCACAAGGATCAGGAGGCGCACCGCATCACGACTCCCCTAGCCACTATCCCAACTGGATGACGCAGCACATGTCTGGTACGAGACGACTGCGACACCGAATCTACGATTGCAATACACATACTAACCCACGGTTCGCACAGAGGAACACCACATGGACGGTTGGGACATTGAGTCCTTCTTCGGCCTCCACGACTACGACAGCGACGGCTACTGGCGCGCGCAAGAGATGCAGCGAACATACGGTCTCATGGACCCGTCGAACAAGCACATGACGTACGAGCAGAAAGAACACGTTCTCAAACAACTACTGGAGCTCATGGACACCGATGGCGACAACGCAGTCAGCCGCGAGGAGTGGAAGAGCTTCATCGCAAAAGGCGAGACGCTACCCGATTTGGGCACTGGCCCCGGCCACCACGGCGACGACGAGTATGAATACGAAATCCACCATTGGGAAAAGTACCACGACGATAACACTAAACTCGAAGACCTGACGCACCCGGAAGATATTGAGCACTTCAAGATGCACGAGGAGATGGAGGAGGCCGAGCGCAAGCTGGAGGAAATGGACAAGAAGGCCATTATTGAGGAAAATATTCCGGCCTTTTTCCGCAGGCATTAAAGACGGCGCTGGAATAAACTAAGACGATAATACCACAAAAACTTGTACTACAACCTGGGGACTGGGGACGATGAAACGGCGTTGATGCGGGGCACGTTTGTTTATAATCTATCGACACGACATGATGATGATGGGGATGATGAGAAAAGAGATAAAGATGGATGAATACACACGGTATATATAACATTGGAAGGTGACTGATATAGGGTCCATCGCGGCCCTATGTTCTGCGAATATAAATATCAAATACACAGTGCCAGACACCTGGCGCAAACGTCTTAACCTTTTCTACATGACTTGACCTGCATTCTGCGACTGTTCCCTGTGTCCATGTCTTGAATCTAGCTTCCATCTCCTCAGCTTGGCCTTCGATGTCGTCGGTGGCTACATTCTCATGCAAATGTAGCCAAGTCTCAGGACTCTTGGATGTTATCGCCGCAGCGGCTTGCCATATTAGCTCGCTGGTGGGTAGAAGACCGCCATTAAGGTGTCTAATGTTATGCGCCGTTTCCATGTCATGTAGCTCGGCGATTTTCGACTGCGCATTCTGATTGTCGTCTTGGAAGATGACGATCTGTTCGCCAGTAGCCATAATCTCCGTCATTGGCAGCGTCAGGTCTTGGCCACGAACAACCTTGACAGTCCATTTGTTCATAAGGGCGCCTCTTCGTAGACCTTCCACACTCCATGGATTCAATTCCCACCCTAGAATCCGCATCCCCATGGTTGCGTAGGAAAAGACAAAGTAGCCAATACCCGCGTACATATCAACAGCCCACGGTGCGTCTTCCTGTGCTGCTGGCCGAGGAAATGTAAGTAGACGTGCTTTCTCCTTCACGTTACCGCGGCTAAACATGGTCCATCTTGGAGCCCATGTTTGGTGGATGCCGTTCTGTTTGGTCGTCACCCACAGCGCTACGTTAAACTCGGCATCTGTTGGCTGTTCGCTCTCTGTTTGAGAAGGACCAAAGTCGCCGTGAATCATCTGTAAGCCTGTTGGACTGCGGAGGATATTTTCTTCCGTTTCTCCCCCTTTCAGAAGAGGAATTCCTTCATTGATAGCAAGATGTGTGACTGGCGATTTGGCAACATTGGACAGCTCTTGCGCAATGGTTATCCACAACGGAGATAAGTCGCTCTCTGAGCATTGAGAAATTGTTCTTGCCCAGATTGGTGAAGTAAAGCTTCCAGAAGGGAAAATAGCCATAGGTTCATAAATCGTAAACCGTTTCGGTGCCGTTGCCAGTAGGCCTGCGGCAACGCCATCGTCTATGCACGTTGCTTGCGCTGCCCATTTGGACACGGCGCTTTGCATAGGGTTGTATGGTGGCGGTTTGGGCATTTTGAATAATCCCTTAGGCCGGCTGATTTAATGACATGCTAACTGCACGGATAGAGATGAATTATCGCATGGTGGCTGTGAACTGGGCTGTTGCAATTGCTGGTGTTTAGGTTAGGTGGAAGTGGGGGGACGAAAAGAGAACTTTTAACAAGCACCAACGTTTCTATTTCTTAGGCCACCCTTAGTATCATCATCAGTAGCTTACACCTAGTTAACAGGAATATAGATCAAATCGTAATAATATATACTAAGTAGTTTAGTTAGAACCAATTAGAGGAATGGTAAAATAGTTACAAAATGCAATATTAACCATAGGTTATTCAAAATTATTTCACGTTAAAATTAAACTCTACCCATCACCATGTACAGTAGTGAACGCTACCCTACAAAGCCATTACAAAAGTATCAAAGTTCTCCGCATAGGTATACTTATTTCGTATAAGATTTATTTATATGCGCCTCGTTCGCTGTGTAATAACACAAAATCAAGAACAAATTAATGGACGGCTTATCCTTTACTAACGTTGCTAATAAACTGTCTGCTTTTAAACTCTATTTCGGTCCAGAGAAAGTTTTCAATTACTCAATTACAACAAACAACATCACCGGCACCTTTACTCTGTAGTAGTCGTACCACTGCCGTATACCTCCATTCTTTAGCAAGACAGGGCGATGTATGGCCCTCGGCATCTCTCAAGGTGATATCCGCGCCTCTCTCAAGCAGTAGTCGTATAATAGGCTCATTGCCCCTATTGGAAGCCTCCATTAATGCCGTTCGACCGTTATAACGCTTTGTATCGATATATACCTTTTTGTCGAGTAGCAGTCGCACAATAGTCTTATCACCTCGGCGAGAGGCGATAAGCAGTGGTGTATCCCCGTCCCTGCTGTCTCTTGGGTCAGCATCTGCTCCCTGGTCCAATAATAGTCGTATAATAGTTTTATGTCCAAAAATAGAAGCCTGTAGTAGTGCCATTTCGCCATTGCTATTCTTTCCATCAACATTTGCCCCATTCTCGAGCAGTTTTCTTACGATACCCTCATGTCCTGCTTGAGCTGCGTACATTAGTGAAGTTGTTTGCCGCCAATCCCCTGCTTCAACATCACAGCCGCTCTCAAGAAGAAGCTGCAAGATTCTCTCATTTCCGTGTTTAGCAGCATACATCATTGGAGTTTTCTGATAATTATCTCCCTCTTTAATATCGCAATTGTTCTTGAGGAGGAGCCGCACGATACTCTCATCTCCATGTTCAACTGCGTGCATCAGTGAGGTTTGTTGCCAAAGGTCCCTCGCCTCAATATTACAACCTCTCTCCAGAAGAACTTGCACAGTACGTTCATGCCCATTCTGAACTGCATGAATTAGTGGAGTTCTTGCCTCCTCATCTTTCGCCTCAAGGTCACAGCCCCCCGCAAGAAGAAGCCGTACGGTAGCCTCGTGTCCATTTTGAGCCGCCAACATCAGTGGAGTTGTCAGACTACCATCCTTAACCGCAATGTCGCACCCTCTCTCAAGAAAGAGCCGTACAATACCCTCCTGTCCGTGTTTAGCTGCGAACATTAGTGGCGTTCGTTTGCGATAATCTTTGGCCTCAAGATAACAACCTCTGTCAAGAAGAAGTCGTACAACACTCTCGCGTCCATGTTCAGCTGCATGCATTAGTGGAGTTTGTTTCTTATCATCCGTTGCCTCAAAGTTACAGCCTATTTCAAAAAAGAGCCGTACAAGAGGTTCATCCCCTTTTGTGGCGACCCACGATACTAGTGTCTGACGCTCTCCAATCTGCATATGTCGCCCATATTTTAGCTGCCCAAGAACGTGGTCAGGTGGGCTACCGGCCTTTGTCCGCAACATGACTTTGACTGCATCCTTACTACCATTGGCAAGAGCAGCAAATAGTGGATATTTATAGCGTTGTCCTTTGATCTCAATGCTTGGGTCTAGATCCAGTGCAGCTTTCATGAGTTGTGCGAAATTGTTCTCTGCAAAGATATACAAGAAGCTTGCACCAGGTGTATAGCGACGGATATCGCGTACTTGAAAGGCGTTGATAGCAGTAATCCACATAATGAGTGGAAAACTGGATAAAAACTCAATCTGTGAAACTGACTTGGCTGCAGCGTCGGCGTGGTAGAAAATATGGTGCGTGGCGTATGTAACGAATGGAAAGCTTTCTGATATGGAAGCACGTAGTAGCTTTGCTTTATTAGAAGCCGCCGTCGGCAGTGTTGAGGGCATATAGTCTGAAATACCAGACGAGAGATACGCATAACAACATTGCTGCAGCTGAGCATGGCTCGAGGTTTCAAAGCTGTCCGTATTGAGCCCCGGCCATAGCTGGTCCAGGCCATCTTTGAGAAAGAATTCCCGCACTGATTCGTGAATGAACTGAGCCCTTTGTACTCGAGACCCAGTCGTCTCTGCAAGTCCTTTCGACGAACTTAGAACCAGTTTGATCATGTCGTCTTTGGAAACTTCGTCTGGGTCCCATGATTGCAGCGCCTCTGGACTCAGTCCAGATACCATGGCGAAATAATACTCTTCTAGCTTTAACGGACGCTTTGCAAACAGAATCCACTGTACGCAAAGCCGAAGATCGTCCAGGTGCTCCTTGTCTCTTAATATGATTTCTTTGAACAAGGCGCTCAGCTGTACTGGTAGAGCAGCGAGACGCTTCTTGACATTGTAAATTCGGCCACCGCGGTATTCTTTCTTGAGAATGCCAACGACTAAAACGACCCACATGAAGATACCTTTCGCTTTCTCTTGAATCTCAGATTTAACGTCGTCGGCAATTTTACTTTTGCCAACTTCGAGCTTGTTGCGTATGTACAAAGCAATGTCCTGTTCATGGCCATCTTGAACCTCTAGATTGAGCTTGTGGCCGTGTTGAATATCGATACGGGGGTAGTGACGACTAGAGAAGCATATATTAAGTCGCCAAGAATTTTGCACTGCATGCTCTCCAAGATCTTCAAAGTACTCTATAAGCTCTTCCACTTGTTCAATCGGGCACTCATCAAGAGCATCGACAAAGATTGCTAGCGGATGTTTGCTGTTCGTATAAACTGGCTCCTAGTGACTGTCTTTCCCAGATCATACTGCACCACTCCTTGGCCAACAACACCGTCACCGAGTCGGATGTCAGCTGTTCCAGGAGCGCCACCGCCAATTCCAACCATTAAGTATAACCGTATAGAAGGAAATGTCCAACGCATGTTGCTTGTAACAGCTGCGGCTTTATTGGTACCATAATACCCTGATGAGAGGCAGGTGATGACGATGTTGTGCACAGCGATGCTGCCTAGTGTATATGTATTGCTGTCGTTTTTGACTCTTGGTAGTGGTTTATGTACAGTGTCCAGCATGGCCTGTGATGCCGACAGTTCTTTTGGAAGCGCACAGATCCAGCCAATAGCGTAGTCGCCGTGCGAGAGCGTAGTCGGTACATGGCCACTTCTGGATGGGCGGACGTCTAGCCTCTGTCTCTTGAGTGGCCTACTCATCAGGCTGCCGTTATTGATGTTATCCTGGTGCGTGTTCTTGTTGGCAAGGGAATTCGTTGGCACAGGCCCGTGTCATTAAATAAAGAAGTACTGGATATCGTCTCCCAAGGCTGCCAGTAGCTTTTGTGGTAATGACGGCCACTCCTGACAACCTTCAGTGGCACGAAATGTTGAATAGATCAAGCTACACGATCTTGCGGTGAGAAGCGCATTGTGTAAAGAAAAGAAGGCTGGGCTGCGCCCCTGCACGAGGCAGACACCATTGCCCTTCGGCGGTTATAGCTGAATGGTACGCCCAATGGCGGCCCGCAGATCGGTTTCATGTCCCCTGTTTCCGATGCAAAGGACTATGGCCCCAAAAATTATTGATAAGGTGTCTCCTGAGTTGATATTGTTAGCTCTACTTTTAACTCTAGAGTCGCGTTGCCCACCACTTTAAAGAATGAAGATTTGAGTAACGCTTGATCCTTGTAGGAAATGTTTATCCCAACGAGACAAAATCATCACGGGACAAAGCGGCGGCTGTGATGAAATATGGATATCTTAATGTTGTAATTCTAATTGTACAGATGCCATCCTAAATCGTTCTGATGTTTATTCGTTAAAGGAAATAGTCACTCGGCCCGCGTCTGTTGGCAGGCACATGTCTCAGATCGTCTGGGACCGCTGAGAAGATGCTGAATTTGGGATCCAAGTCCTTGTCTACCGTCATAATGGATGCTACATTGCCGCATCTATAGCAGTAGTTGGGCGCAGACCACACTGTCACCACCGAGCTCTCGTTAAAATGATACTGAACATTGTTAGCATAGCTCTAGCTCGAGAATGATACAAGCCTGTAATAAAGCCATGGACCAAAAGAAAACGTACCTTGTATCCTTCATTTACCAGCTGATGCGCTCTAGCAATCAGCTTTAATCCGTTGACATAGTTAAATTCTGTCGCCACCTTGTCACCAAACAGCCATCCTGCACCACGCGGACTAATCGCCCACGTCTCGACTTCCTCTGGGTCTGACCACACCAAGTCGCAAAAGGCGCCCTCGTGTGGAATCTCCTGGGCTCTAGCAACCACACGGATCTGATCTATAGTTCGGATTTCGGGACTCAAGCCACCGTGGACACACAGGAGCTCGCCGTCGACAATGGCGGCGAGCACCAAAAAGTCGAAAACGTGACAGCATGCCTTCCACACCGATGCGTTGCCGTATTTTTGCTGACACTCTTCATAGAAACCGTACACTTGCGTAATCTGTCTTGATTCGTGGTTGCCGCGGACAAGGATAATTCGGTCTGGGTATTTCGCCTTGAGGCACATGAGCAGCGTAAACGTCTCCAAGCTAAAGTATCCTCTGTCGACGAAATCACCCAAGAAGATGAACCGCGTTTGCGCACTCTGTGATGATGTGACTGTGCTCTCCAGGGCACTGCTGGACTTGGTGTCGTCGGCAGCAGCATCTTCGCCATCGTCCCCGCCGCCAGAGCGTATTTGCTTGTTGAGCTTGGAGTCTGTGATGTCGGTCGGGGGCTCGAGGTCTTCCGATGTGATAACTGTTGTCGATGTCTTGGGGGCCTGTATGTCCGTCTCACCAGGCATGCCGCCTGCGACGCGGAATAGCTCGAGAAGATCGTAAAACTGGCCGTGGATATCGCCGCAGACGGTGACGGGTGTGCAGACGGGTTGGATGTTGGATTCTAGAGATATACAGTCAGCAAGCTAAGTTCCCGCATAGAGGCTGTTACCTGTAGATGCACACCTTCCATAAGGATCTCCTTGACCTTTTCGCAAAGCTCCTTCATTGCGCGCTCTGGAAGATAATGGCATTGCTTGGCTTCCTCGAGCCACTCATCAAGCCCGGCATTGGGGCTGAGCTTTGCCGGGCCGGGACGGGGGACACTTGACGCCATGTTGCCAGGAGTCTATGTCGTTGATTCTTCCGGCAAAATTTGGCGAAGCTTTGGTGTAGGATGTCGTTGTTTGATGTCTTTGGGACGGTTGTGAGGTGTGAGCAGAGGCGCCAAAGCGCTTAGTGATTTGGTGGCAGGCGGGTCAAACAGCAGTGTCGGAGCCAGCACGCACCAGCGCCACCAGGGGCCGCCGGGAGTACCTCGGGTACGACAGAGGGGATGCTGGATAGATGCTGGCAGGAAACACAGATGCCAATCACAGGATGTTTTCAGTACAAGTTGAGAATCATTTAAGCCTTTAAAGAAATTATGTGATACTATACTAGGTATACTGATTTTTTTTTCGGTCGCCACGTCTGGCACTGCCAGCGCACACGTGACCAGATACTCAGAGCCGTTTGCCATGCCTTGCACCTGTCCGATGGCTGCTGTACTGGTGCTGTGGGGCGCAGAGCGATGCACTATAACTTTTGACCAAATGCAAAAGCGCATTTGAACGGCTGAGCTGCACGATTCAACTGCTGTTGGCCCGATATCGTCTGCGATCCTTCACCGCGCAATGCCTGCACAGGCGCCGCAGATAATAGCTCGCAAGGCCAACGGGGCAGCCGGCTCTGGGCAACAGGCAGCCGGCGAGCCAGCCAAGGTACGATGATGCCCTATGACGGCATAGCTTCGATACGCCAGCGTCAGGGCCGTTATAGTTAACCTCTATGCGTATAGGAAAAGTCAGGCAAACGATCTGGCCATGGCCGCTCAAGACGGGGACGTGGAAGAGGCGACAAGAGAGGAGAAAAGGTATGTGCTCGACCCGGTATTGTCGAACCAAAAGGCTCACGCGATGATTGCAGAAGAAGGACGAGGCTGCCAAACCACGAGCTCCTAAACCAAAGCCCGTACTCGATGGCTGCAAGGTTGTAGTCAGACGAATCCCACCTTCCATGACCGAGGCAGAATTCAACACCATCTTGGGCGAACCGTGGCAAGTTGGCCAGGGCAAGGTAGACTGGTTTTCTTACGCCAAGGGCAAGATCCCTTCCGAGTGAGCTACCATGCGCGCCAACATGCCTAAGGACTATCTAGAAGACTAACGCTGTAAACAGCACGGCAAAGAATGCACGACCTGGAAGAGCATACATTCATCTTATTAAGAAGGAAGACGCCATCATCCTCGACGAAGCTGTCCGAGCCGCCACCTGGGAGGATGCAAAAGGATCTTTTACCAACTCGTGCCTTGTTGGCCCTCCTATCCTCGAACACTCCATCTACAAGAAAGTACCGCTCAACAAGAAACGTGGTGATTCGCGACAGGGAACCATCGACCAAGACCCCGAATTCATGGCCTTTTTAGAAGAGCTCGCCAACCCGCCCGGTCCCAATGCCAATGGTGAGGCCGACGATGCCGATGTTAATCAAAAAGTTACGACTACGCCGCTTGTCGAATTTCTTAAGGAGAAAAAGGCAGCCAAGAGTAAGGAAGCTGCTAATAAGAAGCGCGAGGCTAAGAACAAGACCGCTGCCGCCAAGGACGACGAGAGCTCGAAGAAGCGATCCAAAGATGGAAAGGAAGCAAAGGGCGACAAGGCAGACAAGGCAACCAAAGAGCCCGTCAAGATTCTCTCTAAAAAGGCTGCTAATGCTGCTGCCTCGTCTAGTGTTGACAATGGAAAGAAGGCTACTGCGAAAAATGTGCCTGAAGCTACTACTACATCTACGACTGAGGACGCACCCAAGAGCCGTCGCGCTGGCATCGCCGCTGCTGCCAAGATTCTTCAACGTGAACAAGGCTTGAGTCCTGGAACAGCGCATCGCAAAGCAAGACAGGAAGCATCAAAGCCAGAGGCTACTGCGGCCAAGTCCAGTGGCGGCGGAAAGGAAAAAGCTGGTGCTGATGGAACTGCTGGCACCGAAGCTGAAGCCACGGACGCCAACAAGTCTCGCCCTTCCACACCGACCGGCAAACAACAAAACACCCGCAAGCGTGGAGGCAAGGGTGCAGAGAAGAAGGCTGCCGCTGAGACACCTGCCCCAGTCCCTACCATCTTGAAGCCACCAACCATCCTGAAGAAGAAGCCCGAGGAGGCCAAGCCAGCCACTGATGCCGCGGCCCCTGCTACCCCATCTGCCACTCCGGCACCAACGAATGTTAAACCCGCCGCCCAGGCAAATGCGAAGTCCGGAGCTAAATCTGGCTCTGGCAAGAAGCAGACCACCATTATACAAGATGGAACCCGAGGATTCGTGCGTCATGTCAACAGTTCTCAGGGAATCACCGATGCTACGCTCCGAGAAGCATTATCTGCTTTCGGCACTGTGACAGCCGTTGATGTCGACAAGCGCAAGGCATTCGCCTACGTTGACTTCTCTGATGCTGACGCATTGACCAAGGCCATTGCTGCCAGCCCCATCACTGTGGCTCAAGGCTCCGTTAGTGTTATGGAGCGTAAAGAGAAGAAGCCAACACCAGCACCAGCCAGCTCAGGAGCCGCAGCCGGTGATAAGAAGGATGATAAGGATAAAGAAAAGGAAAAGCCTGCTGGACGAGGTCGCCGAGGCCGTGGTGGAGGTGGCGGCGGCGGAAAGGCTTCCGCAGCAGCAAGTGCCGCACCCGCACCAGCTAGTGATGGTAACGCCGCAGCTCCGGCTCCTACCCCAGCACCCGCGGATGGCTCTGGTTGAAACTAGGCGGGACTGCAT
Organism: [Torrubiella] hemipterigena; assembly: GCA_000825705.1. Lineage (NCBI taxonomy): Eukaryota > Fungi > Ascomycota > Sordariomycetes > Hypocreales > Clavicipitaceae > [Torrubiella] hemipterigena. Next base: position 150,992 of record CDHN01000004.1, read on the forward strand.
ATAATTGCATTTTAAGCCGATCTATTGAAAGACCACCAAGCTGTGCCTGCTGCATTGCGCTGACTGAGGCGTATTCCGCGGGACGTCTAACAAACGCAAGCTGCGCAAGTAGTCCCTTACAGTCGCCCACGCGTGCAGCGAAAGCTGTGTGCCTTGTGCAACTAGAGAAGAAGAGTCCACCCCAGTATTATCATTTATGATATATGTACCTTGTCTGAAGAGTCGGGTGACTCAGGTGACGGTACTTGAGATGGACTTCAGGTCCAGCCCTACGGCGTCACGACGGAGAAGAGTGGTCTAGACGAAGACGGAACATATATAAAGGAGAAAAATACAAAACCTTTGTTTTTATTGCGCAACGCTGTTCGTAACTGTGTCCTCGAGAGACGGCTATAGATATCTACAATACAAATTCATTACTTCTTCATTTTGATCTGCACACATGGCAACTGTCTGCTCAGCTTAACCACGCAATGGGATAACACCATCCAGCTTGGAGACACTTTCGCCCCAAACAGGCCCAGGCAAGACTCGCAGGGCAACCAAGGCAGCGTAGACTACCATAGCAAACAGTATGCCTGCGACAAAGGAGAACTTTTCTGACTTGATACGGGCCACTCTGGCCTTGGCGTCGCCGAACCAGAGCACCTCTTTGAAATGGCGTCGCGAGGTACGCAGCCCTGGGAGCCCATCAATGCTCCAAGCGTTGTCTCTGCGGTGAATATTGCCCTTATTCGTAGCGACGTATTTGCTAGCAGATAGATCGAGAGTAGGCCTCATCTCAAAGACACAGCGCTCATCAAGCTTACCGTTCTCGTGCAGTGGCTCAAACTGCTCCCGGAGAAGCTCCTCGTCAAACATGGGATGACCAGCCTCCGTCCTGCCATTGTTCTCTGCGTCGGCATAGATACCCTTCTTGATCATAGGTACACCGTAGCCACAGCTCGTCTGGACCTGCCAGACCTTGCAGATTATGACGGCGCGGGCAGCATCGAATTCCTCGCGCTTGCCACCAGCGACTTTTTGGAGCAGGGCCGGGAATCGGGGATTGTCAAACTCGACGACCTCGGAGCGGCAAAAGAGGCGCAGGATGCGCGGGGCCGGGCCGAAGCTGATGAAGAGCAGGCAGAGGCGGCCGTTGTCGTAGCTGTGGGCAATGGTCTCGCAGCCGGAGCCGATGCGGTCAATGTAGGCGCACTCGTTGGGGTTGAAGATGGCAAAGTGGGATTCGCAGAGGCCCTTGGGCGAGACGTTGACGCGGCGGCCGTGGGTGGCTGCAGAGCCTGTGAAGAAGACGGGTTGGCATTTGGCCCAAGCGGCGATGTTGTCGGGGATGCTGTCGTAGAGCTTCATGGTGTTTGCGTTGTGTGCTGTTGCTGCTACTGGTACCAGGTGATCTTGGTGATGATTATGAGTTGTTGGTATAGCTGGTGCTGCAAATTATTATTATGATGGAGATATATCTTTTGATGGATATGACACAATATTGGCGATGGCCTTTGTTGGAAAAGGAAGAAGAAATGGAAAAAGAATAAGTAACACGAAATACGGCTGGCGATGGTGTTGTCGTGGTTGCGCCGGCCATCGGCCTCCAAATTCCAGCGGCTGCCACGCCCTGCCGTGTCATTGCCGGTTGGCACTGAGGAGCACTGTAACCTTCTGCCAATAGGCGCTGTAGCCTCCGCTGAGCTTCACCAACATTCACTATATTTTTCTTCTGTGTTAAATTTTTTTTTTTTGCACGTCATACACCCCCGCCTTTGACAAAGATGCATCACCAGGGTGCTTACTGTATAATGAGGCATTAGTAAAGCATTTAAATCTATTTTTCTTCAAGAAAGCTGGCAGAATTCATTATCTGCAGCTGAGAACCGAATTGAAACATTGGTGGCCTACAAAAGAGGGAATGTCCCCCCATTCCTCCCACCCGGGCGGAAACAAAGCCCATGGTTACGATACAAAAACGGGAACCCAAACTACTTTTATGAGACGACAGAAATGTCTCAGTCCGCTGCAGCAGATACGGTAACATCCCGCTTCTGCAGTTACCCCAGGTTTATCCAATTGGAGAAACCGACAGCCCTGTACATTGTCTACTGCAGTCAGCTAACACAACCACAAGCACGCAGCAGCTGATCCTTCTGGAACCTAACCCATCATTTCTATTCCTTAAACCCTGCTAACATACGTTAGGCGCAACTCAGCGTTCGGTCTTACAGTTCAGCCGCCAACATGTTCCTGAGTAGCCCGCTGTTCCTGCATAGTGCGCCCGCAGCCTCAGCAGCTGAATGAGAAAGTCCGAAATGTGTAGGACTGTGCCCTACGACGAAGATCGCATGGAATACGGCATCAAAATGGGCAGCTATATATTCAAGCGTAGAATCTCTTCAAGTGTCTCTATCATTAGTATCTATCTTGTACATCATTGTCATCATTGTCTTTCAACATGGCTATCCTCTCTATCCTCACTTACACCGTGCTAGCCGCCTCCTCGGCTGCTGTCGTCTCAGCATCCCCTGCAGGAGCCACAACATGCTCTTCAACTGCATCTGTCAATCCTACCTGCTACAGTAGCGCAGACATCATTGAGCGAGACGTTGCCATTATTGGAGGCGGCTCATCTGGTACCTATGCCGCCATTGCCCTCAAGGACTTGGGCAAGTCGGTCGTGGTGGTGGAAAAGCAGAACAAGATGGGTGGTCATGTTCTATCCTATCATGATCCTACCACGGGAATGCCCCTAAATTACGGTGTCCGTCTGTTTGAAAACACCACCGTCACCAATGCCTTCTTCAAGCGCCTCAATTCGCCCATGCAGCCCTACCAGCCGCCTCCTGGAGCACCCACATACGCCGACTTCAAGACGGGCCAGATCCTCAAGAACTTTACATTCAGCAAAGACTTTACAGCTTACTTGCAAGAGTTTGACAAGTATCCGTACCTCAACCCCGGCCAAGGATACCACCTGCCCAACCCGGTGCCAGAGGACCTGGCTCTCCCCTTTGGTGACTTTTTGAAGAAGCACAACCTCCTTGACGTGGCGTATGCTTCTTGGTCCAACCCATCTCTTGGTGATATTGGCAATGTCTTCCAGACACCAGCGCTCTATGTCATGAGAACCCTCACTCGAGCAGTCCTCACCCAAGAAGGCACCGCCGGCAAGACGCTCGAGTCTGTTACTGGCGACAACCATGTGGCCTGGGATCACGCGCAGGCTGAGCTTGGATCCAATGTTCTGTTATCGACTACCGTCATTGCGGCCAGCCGCCCAGCAGGAGGTAGTACTGGCAGCTCGTACCTTGTTGTCAAGACACCTACAGGCAACAAGCTCATCAAGGCTGCCAAGATTCTCTTTTCTGCTGCCCAGTCCACCGATAACCTGAAGCCATTTTTCCTAGACAGAAAAGAAAGCGCTGTATTCAGCAAGCTTCAATACACTGGATTCTACTCCGGCCTTGTTAACGGTACCGGGCTTCCCAACAACGTTGCCTATCAGAATGCCGCTACATCTGCTGATACTGAGCATGTGCCTCTTGGACCCAAGGTTCTTCACTTTTATCCCTCCGAAGTGGCTGGCATCTTCTCATTTTGGTACGAGAGCGACACTCCTCTTGACGATGCGACAGTCAAGAGTGACATTGCTGCCACTCTTGAAAAGCTAGCCAATTCTCCTGCGAATAATCTCAACTTCTTGGCTTATGCCAACCACTGCCCTGGAATATTGTATGCTCCCCTTACCGAGATAGAATCTGGGTTTTGGGACAAGATGAACAGTTTGCAAGGATACCGAAACACATTTTACACTGGTTTGTTGTTTGAGCAGTCTGCTTCAGGTCTCTGGGCTTTTACGAAAGACAGAATTCATGACATGTTTGCCTAGATAGACTAGTGAACAGGTTTTTTTATTTACTATATAAATCATATAAGTAGCAAATGTACACATTTATATATATAATCTGCAGTGCAATTTGTATGAATAGAGAACGACACTTTCTATTTTCAACTGTCTTACTATGGAGTCACTAAACACTATAGACCTGTATGAGCCATGTATTCAATATTAGCACCATTTCACCTTATTGGATGAGGCTGGGTACGGAAATCCAGCAATCGCAGCCAGATGAGCTATAGAATCCTGCGTTCCCAGGCCGTATGGAGTATGTCCATGAGCACCAACCAAAGTAGCCTCAATAGGTACTCCCTGCTTAACGGCACTGTGGAAAAAGTCAATCGACTCGCTAGTGTCCCACATGACATTTGGACCAGGGCTCGGGTTGATGACATCGGTATTGAAGATGACCACCTCGGAACGGTTAAAGCTGGAGGAGCATGCAGGTGCAGCCAGCGACCAGACCCAGTCTTGGGCATGCGGGTTGTTGTCTGCCCAAAACGACATGAACTGCACATTCTTATCCTTTTTTACAAAGGGCTTGTGCTCGGTGTATGTCTGAATAGTAAACGTGGCGTTGGTCGTCTTGCTGTAAAAGTTCCTGGCCACCTCTGGCACAATAAGGATAGCTCCATCGGCAAGGAACTCGCCAATACCGCCGGTATGATCGCGATGGTGATGGCTAGCTACAACATGGGTAATCTTTTTCCCTGGAATATTCTTCTTGACCCATTCGCTCAATATTTTGAACCGATGGGGAGGCGCATCAACCAACAGAATACCATCTTCAAAGTCAACAAGAAGCTGAACATAGTTTGGCTCGCCCACATACAGATTGATGATTTGGGGAACACTGCCACCTGGAAATACTGGCTTGGCTACCACAGTTGAAACATTATTCTTGTCTCCAAAAGGACCAAACCACAAACCAGACTCGTAGAATTCATGAACCTCTGATCTGGGGTATTCCTCATCAGTGTGAGGTGGATGTCGATGGAACGAGGCAGGCGGTGCAGCAGGATTAGTTGGTGGTACCGCATCAAAGAAGCCACTGGGAAACTCGGGGTTCACTGTAACCTTGTCATTGACATAGTCTTCCAGAACATAGCGGCCGTTGTAAATCGTCTGAATGCGTGAAGGGAACTTGACGTACGAATCGCCCACAGCAACGTTGGTAAAATTGGAAAAGACCGCATCGCTCGTTGACAGTCCCCAAACATTGTGCTTCTCTCTGGAACGTACGGCGTATGGAAGCCAAGTGCCGTTAGTGATGAGAAGTTCCAGGTTTAAGCTATGGTGGGTCAGAGTTGGGAAGTTCGTATTGGATTCTGCATCATGCGTGTTGGAAACGGTAAGACTGCGTCTTGACGTGTTGAATTTTCGAACCACGTCCAGTATGGCAGTCTGTTGAGCAACGTGCAACAAGTAGTCTGTCAAATATCGATCTGCATAGCCAAAGGGAACGGCACCGTCCAATGGGCTGCCGCCGCGATTGAAACACACGGATGCGTTGGAACCAGTTTGAATCACGAGGCAAAAGTCAAGCTTTAAGCTCCGGTGAGCATATCGCCAGTAGTCGTCGTAAGTCTGCGAGCGGTCGGTGCGCTGCTGGAAGGTGTCGTTGCCAAACGCATATGAGATGGTCTGTTTCGCAGTAGTAGCTACCAATTGGTCGGTAGAAACCAGACTGTAACTCTGCTGGGGCGATTGGCTTCGAAATACCCTGTTCAATATGGTCAGCAGCTTGAAAGAATAATTATAGGCCATGGTGTAGCTTACGACGCTTCAACAGACAGGCCATGGACATTTTCAATAACCTTAGTGCCTCCAAGCGCATCAATCACCCGAGATAACAGAGTAGAGGCATTGGCGTTTTCTTGCGCACTGGCAGTCGCCAGTGCGGAGGATGTAAGTAGACTCCAGGAGCAAAGAAGCTTCATTATGGATTGAACCGTTCTTGACAAGATGATTACTGGAGTCTCAAGGCGAAATTGGGTATGAATTATATATCTTTAGTCGTATTTCGGGTTCTTGGAGTATTCTAGAATACTTTTTTCCTTCGCAGTTATTCAAGAGAGCGCCTCATACGCCATGCTCCCAACTGCTGTCAAGCTTACCCCTCGCCTGTGTGACCCCGTATGCAAGTTTTACATTACCCCTGGTACAATGTCCTTCTTTTATTGCCTCCAACTGCGCTAGCATTAGCTACTTACCTTATTTGGCTATTGTCGTAGTGCCACTCGGCTATTCTTTTCGTGGAGGCTGAGGGCGCAGTGGCAGTTCAGCTTCCTGCGGCGTTTCTGTTTCGCCGAGGGCCAAATGAGTACAGAAATAGTCATTTGGTTAAGTTACTTTACTATGTTGCAAAGGATTGAACAAAACTTTGGTATGAATATTATTCCTTTGGAACATTGTTGACAGACGAAACATATGGTAGTTCTGAATAATCTATGTTATTTCGGAGTCTGAGGTAGTGTAATTGTAAACTTGGATTTGCGATATGCGAAATAGATCTCTGCTTCTAAACAGTCACTACTTAATAAAGTCATTTATCAAGAAGCTTCCACAAGGCATCTTCCTCCAGACGTTGTTTCCAGAAACCAAATCCTAGGCTTCATATCCGCGTCGCTCATACCGTCTTTTGAAGAGATTCGCGCATTGGGGAACTTCAAGAAGAACTGTGCAGTGGCATATCGAAGTTCCATTCGGGCAAGGTGTAAACCAATGCAAACTATAAAGTAGCATAATTAGTAATTCCATGTTTATGATATTTGTGCAACAGACGGCACTCACTGCGTGATCCGGCGCCAAACGGCATAAAGGCGTCTTGCATCACCTTTGTCTGTGTATCCCACCTATCTGGGTTAAAGAGATCTGGCTCTGGCCAGATCTCTGAATCTCTGTGCATACTGTAGGCCTGGGTGCACACAGTGGTGCCTTCAGGAACCCAATGAGCCCCGAGCTTTGCGCCTCCAGCCGGAACTTCGCGCGGTAAAGCAGATGGAATCGCAGCAAACAACCGCAGGGTTTCGTCAATGACATGGTTGAGATAGGCGATATTCTTGAGATCCGTCTCTGAGAAGTTGCTGGGCAATTTTCTTAAAGCCTCCACTAATTTCTGTTGAATATCTGGGCGACGGCAGACAGACCAAACAAGATACGTCATGGTAGTTGCGGTCGTATCGGTGCCGGCAATGATGTATGCCTGTGCGTTGCTGGTAATCTCTTCCACCGACAGTTTTCCTTCTTCGGACTCAGTAAACACCTTGGTGAAAAGAGTCTTTTTAACCTTTGTAGATTCAGACTGCCTCAACGCGTCGTAGAGTTGAATAGACTTGATAGCATAGTCTCGAACGCGAGGAGCTGCCTCTCCTGCCCGCTTAAACACAGGGATACCGAGCATCATACCTAGTGGAATTATGGCTGGGAGTGTGGTTCGAAATGGCGCCAGAGGAACAAGTTGTTCCAAATCGTGCAAGTATCCGTCTTTCTGTATCCGATGTCAGCACAGCTCGTCAATACCTGTAGTTCATGACTATCATACTGTACCGCGTTCCACTGCTCCGAACGACTGTCCAAATGATAGTTGACCAATGATGTCTGATGCCATAAACAGCCACCACTTGGATACATCTACCGCCCCATTTTCGTCCATTTCTTTGGCAATACCTTGAATGGCAAGATCAACCTTGGATCGCACAGTAGCTGCGTGTGTCGACATGAGTGCCGATTCGGACATTGGCGCAGAGAGCAACCTTCGGTACCGACGGTGCATATCAATGTTTCGAGTGCTGAACACATTTTCAATGCGGACAGTTGCGAGTTTGGCGTACCAGGGGGACTTTTTGTATGATTCACGCACGTTGTAGATTACCTTTACGGCTGCAATGTCGGTAAAGTGCACTTCCCCAGGGGCGACACGAACACATGGGCCTAGCGCGCAGAGGTTTGGTTATTTTTAATACAAAATAGTTTATAACTTAGATAACGTACCGTATTGTTGGTGCAGTCTATGGACATAGAATGCCCGTTGGCCGCGGAACCACTGGTACTTGAGCACAAGACTCGTCCATTTGGAATACCATGGTCCGGGAAGTTCAGAAATCGGACTGATCAATACTTTGAAAATTGACTATGACAATTAGAGAGAATAATACACTAGAGAATAGATTTTCTGTAAATATTGGAAAGGACTTACGTAGACAATAACACCACAACCCACACCAGCAACAATTCGGAGGGTTGTGCTAGCGTCAGCGACAAGCTTTAGAAAAGCAGCCATTGCAAAGGCGGTTGATCAGATTGGAAGCAAGACAAATGTTAAGCACAAATAAATGGTGAAGTAAGAAAGGAAAAGCGGCAGCTGATTAAAAATGGCAGCGCCCTCTGCGCTCGAAGCACGTGTAGCAGGCCCTCGGACTTTTCTTGTGCCGAGCATAGGGTAGGTAGGTGTTTGCGCTATAGCTGCAAACTACTGTGCAACCAAGAATAACACTTTTATGAAATTTATTTGTTTACGAGGACAAAAATAAAATTTTAATATAATAATAGTTTAAAACTAAAAGACTGCATCATCACCACGCCTTATCTAAACCTAGTACTTTCTACCAAATGCATTGTAGCCCGACTTCCACATATCCACGGCGCGCTTCGTCGCTTCATCCAAGTCTTCCTTTGGAAGCCCCAAAATATCACTGGCTAGACCGTGCATCTTTTCTAGGTTGGCATCACCATTGGGAAAGTGTCCGCGCGCATAGAGCTGGGTTACAAAGCCTGTTCTGTCACTGGGGCTCATGGCCTTGCGTCCGCGCTCCCAGCGCGCCTTGGACGGCTCGTAGCTAATCTCCCAGTCTGCATCAGTGGTGCCCATGACGCGCTCCACGCTGTTCAACATGTCTCTCTGGGAAATCAAGAACGACGCAATGAAAAGTGGCTTATTGCGCCAGTGGGAGAGGGTCATGGACTTGTCGTTCTCGTCCTCAGGCAGAACTTTGAGGCTGACCAGTGCCGCCGCGGCCCTGCCACACTGCTGCCATGTGGTTGTATTAATCTTGGTTTCTCCATCGTCAAAGAAGGTAACTTTCTTCTTGTTAAAGTCGAAGCCCCAGGCCATCTCACCCACGGTAAGTGAGTATTCATACCAAAATTGGCTGACCATCATGACCCAAGACGACACTCCATTATCCTCCACAAGCTTGATACCGTCATGAAGACTCTTCTTGGTAAGACTGTCGGTAATGATGGATTCATTGGTAGGATCATTACCGTATCCGTTGGGCATAATCCAGGACACTCCAGCTTTGCCTGCCGCGTTGACAAGCTTGGCCTGGGTGTCGGGTGGCGCCTGGAGGGCAAGAGAGATGATGAGGAATTGTTGTCCAGTCAAAGCTTTGACAAGTGATTCTTCACTATCATAGTCGACTGCAGCAACCTCTACTCCCTTGGGTAACACGGTTTGGCTACCTATGCGCGAGATGGCAGTGACGGTGTGCTTGCCCGTTTTAAGAAGTTCTTGGACCATTAGCTGTCCAACCTGTCCACCGGCCTGCAGAAAACTATGTATTAGCCAGGGTTTTGTAAGACGATAGAGGATGGCGTGAAAATACATACACCCACAATGGCGACTCGGGAGATGGTGTTGTCATAGCCGCTAGGCTGGTTCTTTGCGTACTGGGCTGCCATGGCGGTAGAGTATGGGGCTTTTACAGCAGAGCGATGTTGTTTTGAGAATCGAAATGATTTGTTCGATGATATGATAGGTGATGTGATGCAGCGTATGAAGAAGGTAGCTCTTGCCCTAAAATATTGCATTCGAAATGCCACTTAGCAGCACTGGCACTGTGACATCATTTGATCTCTAGGCATATGAATAAAACTCTGCAAGGTCTCTACCTCGGAGATAGGATTGTAAAGACCGAGTGTCTACCTCTTGGATGCTTCTAGCTACAATATGATCAAGTAAACAGACCCTTCTGTTGGCAGCGCTCCACCAGTTCCAGTCAACGGAGCTAAGGCTATCTCCCCAAAAACAGCTGCAATGGGAGCCTTGCGTCGGATGTAGGAATTACGTGTGACCAATACATTGGATCGTAGTTGAACGGACATAATTATGCATCGAAAATAGTAGCCCCGAGCCGGCCGTCTGGTTTGCCAAGAACGGAAACTCCTACCACCGTGGCTCAAAAAGGCAATCGGTACCACCGCCTCTGGCCGACAGCCGGGCGGGGGTTTGTATTTCCCGATCTGGCGAGTCGATCCACGATCACAACGGACCGACCGCTGTGTGGCTACCAGGGCCACCATCTGGTGCACCTGGCGCACCTGGCAGCCAGTCCATACGTGCCGCTGGCAATCTGGCATCCAGAACCCAATCCTTCCAATTCATCCAACTCTAAACCCCCCAACAACACAACAGCCACGTTTTAGGGCGTCGTCATCTCCACTGTCCCTTCTACAGTTCACCATACTGTGCCACGCCATCCCGCGGCGCTAGTCGTCAATCAATGTGCCGTGATTGGTTCACTACAAGCCGATTGATACACCAATGCCGAGAAAAATCGAGAACGACCCCGAGTTTGATCTATTTGCCTAGCTAACCCCGCGCCCTCGCCGGGTAATCAATCAGTTCGCCAATCAATCAGCCCCGGTTTGCAAACGACAGTACAAGCTGCGCACGCGCTAAGTTTAGTCCTCGAGCGAGAGCGACTTTGTATTCAAGACGTTGGTCCAAACAGTTTGAATGGTGTAATGGTGGCATTTTCAACATCCCAAACTCCCGCTTTAGCCAAAGGATCGTTCTCCACAATTGAACGAACCTCCTCCTCTCCGCCAGACAGCCGAAATACGAGCACACTGCCTGTGACACTCATCGCGGAGGTACCGACGGGGTGTTCTGTAAGCGTTGGTCCAGACAACACAAGAACCCCGGATTCTCTGTTAGGCTGGTGGTAGGCCATATGCGCTGCAGCATTCTGAAATCGAGTGGCCAAAACGCCTGGATTGTATTGTAGCTGAACGAGCCAGTCGAACTTTGCTGCCATGTTGTTGGTGTGGGGTACGGTTATTTGGTCGGAGAGTTTGTCGTTTGCAGACTTTGCGTGATAATACTTCAGGCACTCGTATATCGCAACGCTCTGCTAAGGGACGGGGCATTGATGTCTATTAACTAATGCGTGTATGTAAGGCGCTCGAACCATGGCACCATAGCTAACAGGAAAAAAAAGTCCGAGATGTAGCCTAGTAAGGCGTTGCATCACAACATATTCGTGCAGCCCGGGATTTCAGCACTGCCGCGCTAGTATTCGCATGTGTCGGTGCCAGCCAGTTGCTGGGTTGATTTCTGAAAGTGGAAATATTATGGCGATTCGCGGCCAAGAAATGTGGTACGTAGATCGGTAACTCTGCACATGCATGCTCGATGAAAAATGGTCTTCGCTAAAGCGCGCACAGCTACAACGTAGCATTGCAAATACAATCATCCGCGCTCAGGGAATTTAGCCATTAAAGGCAGGGGCCATAGATGACTTGTTTGTATATTACGGCCCAAATTGCAAGCCTCGTTTGCGAACGATTGTCGATTTAATTCACCATCGAACGCACAAGACATCGGAGAGCCTAGCTCCACTCCGCTATCGCATGGGAGGAGAGCAGGGGTATTGGTAGCCTGTCGTCCCCTGTGCCACTTGTTACGTATTGTAATAAGGGGCTGTACTCTGGCTATGTCCTAGTCACAAGGCCAAAGTGTGCGATGCCGCGGTTCAGTTTTACGGCGTACGAGCTGAAATGTCATATGCAAGTCTATGCGCCACAGCCCGCAGGTCATCCAATCAGCGCCAGAGCGATACAAATGCTAATACTTGTTAGTTGCTGGAAGTAGATAAAGGCGTCTTCTAAATGTGTTCTTCGTTCAAAAGCGCCATGCCTATACGGCAGACAACGGGGTGGCTTTGTGGGTTATCTGATCATAGTCAAGCCACAACTTCAGCTGAACGGCATCGGATATGTACATGGTGGTTATTCTGCTTGGATATGAAAGACTACCCGTAACGCTAGTGCCATGAGTGTTACACGGAGCAAGCCATTGGACAACGCTAACGGACTGGCTATGGGTGTAAGGCGGTCTTGGAGCCCTACCAATTCCCAATGCCAGCATGTCGCGCCTGGCAAAAGCCTTATACGGAGATTTTGTGCAAAGAAACAGTTGCTGTGTAGCATGAGGAAGTTAGCAAGCCCGCTCTCCGGCAGTCGATGCTGCAAGTGTAACTACGTGGACCAGAATAAATGCTCTCAGCCAGCATGATTCCCGATCCTGGCCAAGAAATCATATGCACACTGATTAAGAACCCGCATGAAGTTGAGATGCAACGCTTACGCACTTCCATCCAGCCTGAACGAAATCCTTTGCACCGCCAAACGCCGCTAATCCGTGCCGCTAGCAGTGCGGCTGTTGGCGCTTTGGAACTCAGGGCTCTACGGCTGTTGATACTTAAATTTGGGTCCATTTCCCTTGCGCCAGTTGCTATGATCGATTCGGCTTTGGATCCATTTAGGAAAGTCTTCTTGCCGGAAGCGGTCCCGCTTTGAAAGCCGTCTGTGCATCGAAAACCTTGCGATATCATCGTTGCCACACCTGCAGAGCTCGCGATACTGCTTATTAGGCCACCACTCGCTCAAGCCCTACCGTCATCCAGTATATCCTAAGCCTTCAGCCATTTTTATTTTTTACACTTGGCACTCTTTAGCACTTCTTTCTCTTTCTTTATGGACTGCTACTGTGTCATGCATACTGAGGAGAATTTCCCCAATCCAGTGTCTACTTATGCCATGACGGCCGCTTTATCATCACGAGGCAGACAGAGACTCGCGTGTCAAGAGTGTCGCCGTCGTAAGCTTCGCTGCGACGGAAAACAACCGCGCTGCTCCACCTGCGAGCAATCTGGAGCACAATGCGACGTCAACACCGATAGACCGCCACGAGGCCCGAAAAAGGGTTATTTGAAGGCCTTGCAGAGCAAAATTGGTTAGTACTACAGTTTTTCTTTATTTTACTGCACCGAAATCTGGATCAACTTTTTTGTTGTTGGCGGAAGATACTTGTTAGCGGAACGCATTGTCAAATATGCAAGCCTCTGAATGGACTCCCCAGCGTTGCTTGCGACGCTACAGAAGTCAGCTAGCTGCACGGTGCTGCATTGCAATGTCATTATTGAATTTTCCCAAAAGAGGAAAACAGAAACTCCGCCCCGCACACAACTTCTTTATCTGATCAAATTCTCATGTTTCCTCACTCAGTCTGTCAAGGACAATCAACTGACAATACTCCAAGATACACTTGAAAGCCGTTTGCATGCACAGGAGCAGAGCCAACTGAAATGGCCAGACAGCTTAGACCATGGCGATGGCTCCTTTCCAGCCATTACAATGCCACTAGTGACCATGGCTGGAGGTGAGACAGGTGGTCCCGATGCCGGGCTACTGGGAATGCCCGAACATGACCCCTTTCTCAGTACATTTATGGACATGACTTCAGTCCATACTGCACCCTCACTCATATCGGACCACACTTCTATATCATCTCTTGCAGGCACAAGCTGCACCAGCTTCCATGTTACAGACGCAATGCAGGCTGAGTTGTAAGTTGTTGTTTTTTAATTGTACTTGTTCATGCGCTATCCCCTCCCCTACCTACCACCACCACTAGTGTGATCTCGTATTTCTATACGACGGCACTTCGCAGTGATACCCATGTGTCCCCCCCATGGACTACCCACGCTGATCAAGGTGTTTAGGGATCAGTTGTACTTTGATAGAATTCACACTGCCGTTCCAATTCTGCATCAACGACGGTATTTATCATGGTCAAGGTCACCAACCAAAAGCAAGTCCCAGACATGTCTACAGTATGCGGTTTGGATTGCGGCGTCACTCATGTCAGTACAATTCCAGCATCTTCAAGAAGTGCTATATACAGAAGTGAGACGCCTACTGGCTGGGATCAGCCTTCCAAACTGTGGTGGACAGAAGCTGGATTCAGATGTTGAACTTGTGCAAGCTTGGGTACTCGTCTCTACATACGAGTTTGCCAAGACATATCGACATGAAGCAAGCACAAGCGCTGGCCGTGCATTCCGGCTCGCACAGCTGATGGGGTTGCACAAGGTTGATGCACCTCTGCGCTGTCCTGAAGATGGTGATGAAGGAGACCTTGTTGCTATTGAAGAGAAGCGCCGCGTCTTCTGGATGTCATTTACTATTGAGACGCTCTACAGCATGCGCAATAGTTTGCCGCTTGCCATTAACGAGCAACCGGTAAGGATGCCACTTAAAGATTTCACAAAGGGAAAAGCCCACCGTTAACAAGAAGAGAATAGATAACAACCCTATTGCCTCTGCCAGACCATGAGTTCCAAAACGGCCAGTTCCGTCGCACGCGGATGGTCAGTGAATCCTTGGTCAGTCGAAATCAGGATATTCGCTCCTCTCAAAATGAGTGCATCCTGCTTTTGGCCATGTGTACCCGCACTCTATTCCATGCACAAAAGTTCACCAAGCAGATTGAAAAGGTAGATTCTGAAGAAGACGACTCGCCTGTCTGGTGCAAATGGCTTGATGATACGTTGGCGTTGCGTCTCCAAGTGCTTGCGCATGACTACCCTTCGCCCATCAGCTCCTCTGACCCAACTCTACTTTTTGCCAACTTCTTGGCACAATCATCCATTATATATCTCTGGAGAGAGATGCGTGAGATGGAAGCTGCAGCTGGTCCTGACGCTGAATGCCCAGTTGTTGCGGAATACCAGCGCCGCTCTTTTGGCGCTGTGGAGCGTATGGTTGAGCTCACCCGATCACTTACTACTTTTCCATCATTCAAGGTGAGGCCGCGTAACCCTGAAAAATAAAATAAAATGAAAACTGAGCTAGTACTAATTTTTGAAATCTAGATTAATCCGTTTCTACGTATTCCACTTTTTCTTTGCGCGGAGTTTCTGTCATTGAACCGGCCGAGTCGCCAAGCGGAGGCTCTCATTCAGAATTTGTTAGAGGTTGTTCGCCAGCTGAAGAGTATGGAAGCGTACCAGCAGGGCTATTTTGGGCTCGCAGACCTGGATCGTATTATAGAAGCGTTGCATGTATGAATTTTGAAAGACCAGATTATGACATCTTTTTGCAAGCGTTTTGTACATTGAGCCCAGGAGCAGAGAATATATAAGGAACAATATCAGAGCAGTGAGACTAGAACGAAATTGGACGGTATTACATGTAAGCAGCTAGTATAATATTCTCAGATTAAACAAGTAACTATTACTAGAAGGATTTTCCCATATACTGTTCAGGCTACCTCCTGTGGCTTGGGTCGCTTGAGCAAGTCGCCAAGAGTCTTACTGGCTCGCTGGCGGATTTGCTCGCCCAGGATGATACGCCCACCAGAACCATCCAAAGTTGGGGCGTCCAGCTTGAGGTTTCCATTGAGAAAAAACGCCACGCTGTAGCGGTTCTTGTTGGTAGTGAGAACGCGGTGGCGAGCACTGCGGTAGTAACCGTTGGTGTAGCGGTCCATAGTGTCGCTGATGTTGATGACATAGGCATTCTCCTTGGGAGGCACGGGAATCCAGGCTCCTGTAGGAGGGTAAAAGACTTCGAGACCACGTGTACCGAGTTCCTGCAGGAGGATAGTCAGGCAGCCAAAATCAGTGTGATCAGCGACTGGCATAATGTCAGTCACTATTCTAGATGAAGTATTTTCGAGAGCACTACTCACCACCAAACTGATTCTCATGTCTTTCGGGCTGGGGCGCATAGTGCAGCATTCTCATGGGAATGGAAGGGTTCTCTGCCAGAACGTCGAGTACGTCGTCCTTGCAGTTCCACTCTTCAGGAAGACCTTTGCGGAGAATCTTGAGCAAGGTCTTGACCAAGTTGACCATTTGGTCTTGGTACTCCATAATGGGCTTGCGGAATTCGTCGTCAGGCAGTGACTTGGGCCATAGATTGGGACCGACTGAGAACGATCCAGCGTCGGGGTGATCAGCTGGGACTTCCGCGCCCACAACAAATGTCTATAAACAATTTTGTGAGTACATAACATATATATAAGATATAATGGGAAACTTACCTCTTTAGTATCGGGTAGAAGACCCTCGTGGTGCGTCTGGATAAGCGACGGCTCGTAGCCACGGAATGATTGGCCCATGGACTTGCTGACGCTAATCTCCATGCGCTCCTCAAGCGGGAGGGCAAAGAACTTTTTGGTGAGATCAAGCATCTGCTGTCTCTTTTCAGGCGTCACGCCATGGCCAACGGCTTGGAAGAAGCCATATGTGGTGGCAGCGTGGTGAACCTGCTCGACGACACTCTGCTTGGCATCTTCCGAGGAGCCAGGGAGCAGCCATGGGCTAATGTCGATGGTAGGTATATAGTGTTCAGCTTCAGCAGTCATGATGAGCAGATGATACTTGCAATGTGGCAGGGTTTAAGCTAGTGCAATTTGCAGACTACAGGTTTACTAGAATCTACATGGTATACTCCCGTTTTATTTGATAGCTGGGAAGGTCTATACTCGGTGTATTCAGGTCGGGCCTACATCATTCTCAGCCCATCTATGAAAAGAAATCATGGTTTTGTACTACTGCCGGCGGCGATTCTCCTTAGCTGAAGCCTCGAGTAGCCAGACAACCAGATCTAGAAACTAAGGGCTTGGCTGCGTATGCGTCGGCAGAACATCATGCAGCCCCATGTTGCAGTGCAGCATCGACAAGAATCTAAAACGATGTGCCGAGAGATTTGCGGAAGAACAGAAGGCTATAGACCGGAGTTAATAGTACGCCACAACAAACTCTCAGCACGCATGGGCTTCCGTTTGTGTTTATAGCCGGCTCCGACAAGTACCTGTTTGGGAGATGTGTATGGCCGTTATATGCAAGCGAGGCCGGAGTTAATGCAGAGTTGTAGCGATATATGAGATTAATGTTACGTATCCTGCGTAACATCACAGTGCGGACCAAGGCAAATCGAGGAACATGGTGGCGTCCGCCTCGGCGTATCTGTTATAGCGCCTTCGGGGGCCAGACTAGGGGCTGTGGCAACCCGCCTAGAACCACTATGGACGGTCCACTGTCGTTAACCTACAGTGCCCTGTACACCCATGTACAGTGCTACAAACGTACCCCCACGCGGGCCGGACGATTGCTGCCGGGAGCGGGATTGCCTGAATAGGAAATCGTCCCAAAGTGGAAGTAGTCTCTGCCGGCGTAGGCGCGGAGTAAAACGGACGGGAGCGATAGCGATGGCCAATGACGCATATGATTTTCTAATCTGATGGTGCCGTTTAATGTGCTCGGAGTTTCAAACCTTTGCTCCGGGCTGAAAGAGACAGCGGCAGGGCAGAACCGAACTTGGTGTGTTGCGGGATGTAAGAGAGCCGAGAGTCTTAGAGAAGAGGCTACTGAAGCAGGAGAGAAAGGTAATCCCAGTCTTGGATACGTGTATTCTTATTGCATGGATGAAATTCGTTAACCGAGAATAAGACAAAGTAGCTTGATTTTGCAACACGGCAAACCATTCGTCATAGCTAGCTGATGGTGAACCATCCACACAGAGGACAGTCAAACCCTCCTCCAGCAGTGCACATAACAACTCATACACATACACAAATATTGTTCTGAATAATCCATATATCAAAATGACGGAAATCACAAAGTCAACTCCCGTCAACAGTTCTGCTTCCAGCGATACCTTGGAAGCTGCCACTCTTCCAATTGCCAGTGCAGCAGAAAAGGCACAAGACACTGAAGCCCAGCTACCCGTCGTCCCATCACCTCCTCCTAATGGCGGACGCGTAGCTTGGATCCAAGTCCTCTGCGGATTCTTGCTCTTCTTCAATACATTTGGCATTCTCACCACGTTTGGCGTCTACCAGACATACTATGAATCGCCAGAATCCCCCTTTACGCGCGCCACATCCGACATTTCGTGGATCGGATCGATTCAGGCATTTCTGCTTCAGTTTGGTGGCATTCTCGCTGGACCTTTTTTTGACAAGGGCTACCTTCGCACTCTGCTTGGCATGGGCACCTTTTTCATTGTCTTTGGCCACATGATGCTGTCCATCTCCACGGCGTATTGGCATGTGTTGCTTGCGCAGAGCTTCTGCGTTGGTCTGGGAATGGGCTGCTTGTATGTGCCCTCGATATCACTTCTACCATCGTACTTTTCCACCAGGCTCGGGTTGGCTGTTGGTCTCGTCTCGTCTGGAAGTGCAGTTGGCGGCGTCATCTACCCCATCATTCTGCAGCGCCTGATTCAGCAAGTCGGCTTTGGATGGGCAGTGCGAGTTGCTGGATTTGTCGCGCTCGTTACACTCTTGGTTCCATTGGCACTCATGAGGATGCGCATTAAGCCCTCCAAGGCGAGAGCGTTGATTGATTGGACAGCATTTACAGACCTACCCTTTATGTGGTTTACTCTGGCCACTGCTGTCGGGTTCATGGGCCTCAACGCTTTCCAAATCTTCTTTGCATTTTACGCCAAGGAGCAGGGCATCGCCAGCACAGACTTTGCATTTAACCTTGTATCCATGTATAACGGCATGTCCGCTGTTGGCCGCATTATTCCCAACGCGCTGTCCGACAAGATTGGCCAGTTCAACATTCTCGCTCCATCAATGATTGTTGCCGGCATCGTGTACTACTGTACCATTGTTACACACTCAATTGGTCCTATGATCGCCATCACTCTTCTCAGTGGCTTCTTCTTGGGTGTGTTGACTGCGTTGCCGCCCGTATGCTTTACCATCCTCACCAAGGACAAGACCAAGATTGGAACACGCATCGGTACTGGCTTTGCTATTATTGCATTTGGAATTCTGGCAGGTGGCCCTGGAGCCGGTGGTATTCTGCAGCACACGAAGCCCCTTGCCTGGACATCTACGTGGATCTTTGCTGGAACTCTAATGGTATCCTCTGGATTTATGTATGCTGCTCTGCGCTTTGCTCGCTCAGGAGGCAAACTCTGGATTAAAGTATAATTATTCTTAGATAATTAATAAAACAACACATTTATTGAGTTTTTCTATTTCTTAACTGATGAAGCACGCAGTTTGTTGATTGTCCGTCCGTATAACTCAACACTCTCCCGCATCATGCCCATAAAGTCAAATTGCCAAATCTTGAGCGTTCTGTCCATGATTTCTTCAAACACCGCATCCACTAGAACCGTCTTATTCGCAGCACCAAGGTCAGAGCTATGCTGCAAATCGCATACTCGTCTGCTACTATTGACCAGCCACTGGCTTCGTCGCCTCCTCATCTTATCAAATACCTGAAACGCCGTCTCCAGTGCAGTACTTGTGGATGCATCACCCACGCGGATGGAGCTAGATACTTCTGCTAACAGTGATGACAGACATAGGGCATCCTCAATACCCATTCCTGCTCCTGCTCCGTGATGCGGGCTGCTGGCGTGGGCTGCATCGCCAGCAACACAAATACGACGATTGTAGTAGCGGGCCAGCGGGTAGTCGTGCATATCAAATACACCAAGCACAGGAATAGTATCGGGCAGCTTGCTAATCAGGCTCTTGATTCGCGGGTTCCAATCTTTAACCGCATCCTCAAGTACAGATCGTGGACGATCTCGGGTAGTCCATGACACATCTGTCCAGTCCTCAGCGTCGTGAATAAAAACTGCAATATTCACCATGGAGCCACCAGCAACAGGGTAGTGCAGGACGTTGGCACCCGGACCAATATGATTGTGATAAATTGCTGCTGTTTCCTTGCCAAGTGCATCAATAGCTTCAGCCATGGGCAAAAGAGCACGGCAGGATTGTACATGGGCATAGGTTGGTTTGCTGGGAGGCATGCCGTCAGCGAGAATGAAGTTTCTTACTGTTGACCGGATGCCGTCACATCCAATGACTGTTTAACAGTTAGATTTATGCTTGAATCAGAAGTATCGAACACATCACACCTGCGTCGGCAAATGCCGTGCTGCCATCCTCGAACTTTAATACGAGCTTTTCATTATCACCGACATCTTGAATGTCTGCCAGCGCCTTGTTGAATCGGATCATATCAGGCGCAAACAACTTCCCAAGTTCTTCCAAGAAACTATCCCGTCGGGTGCCTTCGATTCCCTTGTAACCTGCATCAGCTTTGAGATATAGCCTCTGCCAGCCTCCTAGGGCAAGTTCCACAGTATCTTGAGCAGAAACCTTCTGGGTATCGGGAGAGCATCCATCAACCCATCGCAGATAGTCGTGAGGGTCGACAGGGTCAGCCGAAGAGAACGACACTCCGCCACAAAGACGCAGCGCTGTGATTACAGCGGGGTCAATCATCTCCATGCAAGCTTTTGCTGCCATGTTGAATCCAATTCCGGCTCCTGATTCTCGAAATGTAGCCGCTTGCTCGTAAACAGTAACAGACACGGCGCGACGGTGAAGGCCAGCTGCGAGGATGAGGCCAACTATGCCACCACCTATGATGGCAATTTCTGGTGGACTTTTCACCGATGTATTCTCATTACCATTGACCGTCATAATTGTTGGATTTGTCTCGTTTGCTCGGAGCAGGTATAGGGTAGTTGATGATACAGAAAGGGCAAGTTCAACGATCAGAGTCAACACATCAGTCAACAAATAGGACGGTCCTTTAATCGATAAAATCATTGAAGCTACAACATGGATTACGATACACCCATGACACAATACCATAGCCGTATACTGGCGTCCTCGTGTTCGGGCAATAGCGCGATGTGTCAGTTACCCTCCTCGGAGTTTCTGTATATACGAGGCTGGCAACAACCAGTTTCCCCTGGGCACTCAGCTCGATCCTCGTCGCCGTCGCTTCTCGCCTGTCTGTTCTTTCATTCTAGAGGAGCCAATGCACTATTACTTTTCTTTCACTATACTAAATTCGTATTGCTTTATACTCTATCTACAACTCTGTGCTATTGCTTCAAAAATGGGTATCACCGAGGCTACTGCGCTTCATCTTCCACGCATCCTGTGTCTTCATGGCGGTGGAACCAATGCCCGCATATTCCGCGCACAATGCAGAGCTATCATTACGCATTTGTCAAATGACTTTCGTCTAGTCTTTGCAGAGGCAGCGTTTGATTCAAAGGCCGGCCCTGATGTGCTCTCGGTGTATAAGGACTGGGGACCGTTCAAACGATGGCTCCGATGGCAGCATAGCCAACCAAACCCCGGTTCAGAAGTCATCATCGAAGCATTGAATCAGTCCCTAGAAGACGCCATGTTGCTGGACGATATGCGCGGTGCTACGGGTGAATGGGTTGGTTTACTTGGTTTCAGCCAAGGGGCAAAGGTATCAGCAAGTTTGCTATATCGACAGCAATTACAAGAGGCAGTCTATGGGATTGGCAATGCGTCTACTCAGTTTCGATTCGGCGTCATTTTGGCCGGTAGAGCACCGCTTGTCTGTTTGGACGATGATACAGAGCACTGTCAGTTTCTTCCCGCTGCATCTGCTATTACGGATGTCAAGGGATTCAAACGGCCTGAATTGAGCAACTGTGGAGGCGTGTTGACTATTCCCACATTGCATGTTCACGGCACAAATGATCCTGGATTGGACTTACACAGACAGTTGTACGAAGGCTTTTGCTCAGACGATAGCAAACGGCTGCTGATTTGGGATGGAGACCATAGACTACCATTGAAATATGGTGATGTCTCTATGCTAGCTCATGAAATACGAGAAATGGCTAGGTTGACCACCTGGTGAAATCGCCAGCATGCGGTATAGGTAGCAGCGACTTAATAAGGCTAGAATAAATGTAAATAAATTCCTCAATAGAGATTTTGGACGACCATATCTAAAAACATACCTTGGAACTTCACTTTTGTGAGTAATCGCTCTCTGGCTACCCGCCATAACGAGTGTCATCTGAAGTGGTTTCATCTTACGCACTCCCACCGGCTTGCCTCACAGAGTTGTCTAGAGACTTTTCCTGCCCAATAACAAACCTCGGATTATTTGTTATCTGCAATTGCCACGCCCTACGCGTATTCTGGGACCGATACAGGAAATTATCCAGCCGCAGATGATGCAGCCTAGAGTTTGTCCGAGGCTGCTGCACCCTGCCTGCACCCCCCACCACGCGTGCATTAACTTAGCGTGTAAGGCCATCTACGCCGGGCGCGGAATATCTCTTAGGCCTGAGAAATAGCATGATGGGAATATACCTTTAACGAGAATGATTTATCTCCATGTAGTAACAGGTAACGCCGACAGCCTCTATGGCAATCGGAAACATATGTCATCGTAAACAAGAGCATTTACTCGGGGCAACGACTGAAGCAAAGCAATAGGTTATGATATAAGTTATGAGAGACTGTTATCATCAAGACCAATTCGTTTCAAGGCAAACTCTATTCATCAGTAAGCCTCGCCATAAAATATACTCGTTACTTTACAAACACAATACTAGGCTCTTCCAAGTTATCTTCATGCCTGCCAACTCTTGTCCTTGAACAACGTCAGTTTCATTCTACCATTCAACACTTAGGGTAGAAAATTGAAATCTGCATTTACCATACGCAATACACAAGGCACATACCTTTCAACAAAAAAATATCAACTCAACCACATCACTTTACAATGGCTAGCTCTACTGCTCTCGTATTTGGTCCTCAGGCTTTGGGCTTCAATGAGACTTCATTTACAAGTCTTCGTGAGAAGCTATTCGCCAACAACCTCCAGGCCTGGGCGCTGAAAGCAGCATCTACGTTGCCCGATACATTGGCTGCTTTTCAAAGCCAATCGCCCGACTCAGACTATGGATCAGCACACACTGCCTTGGAAGCGTTTCTTAAGGGCCTGAGAACTGGTGACATTTCGTCCGCTAGCTTTCCGCTGCCAAACGCAGTCCTGTCACCATTGGTCGTCATAACACAGATTGCAGACTATGTTTCATTCGTTAAAAACGGTGACAAGTCTCTCAGTGATGACGATCGTTTGCCTGCATCCATTATTGACAAGGCTCAAGCCTTAGGTCTTTGTACTGGCATATTGGCTACTTTTGCCGTTGCCTCTGCCCAAACACTGCAAAGCTTAAAGCAATACGCGACTGTCTCTGCTCATCTCGCCATGCTTACAGGCGCTTTGGTGGATGCTGAAGATGCAAAGTCGGGCAATGCGTCTACTTCGCTCTCTGTTTCATGGGCTTCGTCCAACGCTGACGATTTGAAGACAATTCTTGGTAACTATAAAGATGTAAGTTATCCGATAACTATGTCTCCTAGAGAGTGTACTAATACGTTTATAGGCATACATATCCGTTCATATGGACGAAAGGAGAGCCACGGTCACATGTCTCCAGACCCAATCGCACAAGCTGCAGCAAGCGTTAAAAGACAGGGGCCTTCAAGTCTCCCCAGTCTCACTCAATGGCCGCTTTCACTGGACTGGCCACGCTGAAGCTGCTGAAAAGCTATTAGTCTTTGTAAACACCAACAAGAATCTTCGCTACGCTGAGATTAAGGATCTGGTTCTTCCAGTTCGTGGCAACAATAGCGGGTTGCTGCAGTCCGGAAATCTTCATGAGATTGCTATTCGCGCCATCTTGTTAGATAAGGCCCTTTGGTACGAGGCTACTGAAGCAACCTACACGGAAAGCCTTGATGCGCCCAACGCTAGAGCAATCTGCTTTGGCGAGGAGCGTGCTCTTCCACCCACTATTGCTCGCAAATTGGAGAACCGCGCATCGCACGCAACAGAGTCCATCTCATCATCACCAGCTTCTGGATTGTCCATTGCCATGGCTGGTGGTACTGACGACCGTATTGCCGTCATTGGTATGTCCTGCCACGTCCCCAACGCCGAAGACCTCGAAGAGTTCTGGCAGGTTCTGCTCAGTGGTGAATCGCAGCATCAAGAAGTCCCTACGGAGCGATTCAGCATGAATTCTGTCTTCCGCGAGATGGACCCCAAGCGCAAGTGGTACGGAAACTTTATCCGTGATCACGACGCGTTTGATCACAAGTTCTTCAAAAAGAGCCCTCGCGAGATGTCCTCTACTGACCCTCAGCACCGTATTGCTCTGCAACTTGCGTATCAAGCTGTTCAGCAGTCTGGATACTATGGCAATGCCGATACTGATAAACATATTGGTGTCTACATTGGTCATGCCAATACGGATTATGAGCACAATGTTCGCAGCTACCCTGCTAACGCGTACTCAGCCACTGGCAACCTCAAGAGTCTGCTTGCTGGTAAAATCAGCCACTACTTTGGATGGACGGGCCCTAGCTTGACGCTAGATACAGCTTGTTCGTCTTCCAGTGTGGCTATCCATCTTGCTTGTCGCGCCATTCTCAACGGCGAGATTGCTGGCGCGTTGGCAGGCGGTGTCAACATCTTGACCAGCCCCGAATGGTATCATAACCTTGCTGGCGCAGGCTTTCTCAGCATGACTGGCCAATGCAAGTCATTTGACTCCAAGGGCGATGGATACTGCCGCGGTGAAGGATCCGGACTTGTCTTTTTGAAGAAGCTCTCGGCTGCTGTTGCTGATGGTGACCAGATTCTTGGTGTCATTGCTAGCACTGCCGTTCTCCAGAACCAGAACTGCACGCCCATCACTGTGCCCAACTCTGTGTCGCTGGCTGAGCTTTTCGAGGGAGTCATTCAAAAGTCTGGCTTGAAGCCTCACGATATCACCGTCGTTGAAGCCCACGGCACTGGCACTGCTGTTGGGGATCCTGCAGAGTATGGAGGCATTCGCCAAGTTCTGGGTGGTCCTGGCCGCTCTGATCGTCTCTCTCTGACAGCCGTCAAGGGCGCTATTGGTCATCTTGAAGTCGCTTCTGGTGCAGCATCTCTCATCAAGGTCCTTCTTATGATTCATGAAGGAGCAGTCCCCCCTCAAGCCAGCTTCCAGTCCATCAACCCCGATCTTAACGCCAAGCACGAGGACAATATTGATATTCACACCTCGGTCAAGTCTTGGGATGCGACTATGCGCGCTGCTCTTATTAACAACTACGGCGCATCGGGATCCAACGCGTCCATGGTTGTTAGCCAGGGCCCCAAGACCACTCATACCAGAGACATCGATGCGATTCTGGCTGGAAAGAAGATGCCCTTCTGGTTCAGTGGCAGTGATGATGCCAGCTTGAAGAGATACGCAACAAAGCTCAAACGGTTTATCCAGCGAAAGATCAGTGCAGGCCATGCTCCTAGTCTGGCCAATTTGTCGTTTCAGGTTGCTAGACAATCTAACCGCGGCCTTTCACAGTCCCTTATTCTTCAAGCTTCGTCCATTGACGAGCTACAGAGGCAATTAGATGCTGTTGCCAATGGTATCGGAGTCGCTTCTTTCAAATCACCCGGTGCTAAGCCCGTGATTATGTGCTTTGGTGGACAGGTATCAACCTTTGTTGGTCTCGATAAGACTGTCTTTGAGAGCGTTGCCCTGCTGCGCCACCATCTGTCCAACTGCGATGCAGTCTTAACATCTCTTGGTCTTGGCAGTATTTACCCTCACATCTTCCAGACATCGCCACTTCAAGATATTGTCAAACTTCAGACATCCCTCTTTGCTCTTCAGTACTCTTGCGCCATGTCCTGGATTGAGTCTGGAGTTCAGGTGGCCGCCGTGGTTGGCCACAGCTTTGGCGAGCTTACCAGCCTCTGCGTCTCTGGCATCTTGTCACTAAAGGATGCCATTCAGTTAATTGCCAAGCGCGCGTCCCTTGTTCAAACATCGTGGGGTAGCGAAAGCGGTTCGATGATGGCTGTGGAAGGTGATCTCGCTGTAGTCGAGAATCTCGTCTCGACTGTGGCCAAGTCCACTTGCAAGGATATTTGCATTGCTTGCTACAATGGTCCTAGAAGCTTCACTCTTGCTGGGTCCTCTGAGGTTATTCATTTTGCTGAGCAGACTCTCAAGACCGAAAAGGCATTTGAAGGAACCCGAGGCAAGGTGCTCAATGTTACCAACGCTTTCCACTGCAGCCTTGTCGATGCCATCGCAGCCGATCTCGTTGCGTTGAGCAAGACTCTTGTCTTCAAGTCGCCAACGATCCATCTTGAGCATGCTTCCAAAGAATCAGCACCCGCTCATCTCCCAGAAGACTACATTTACCAGCACCTTCGCAACCCGGTCGACTTCAACCAGGCAGTTGAGAGACTCTCCAAGAAGTACCCCGATGCTGTCTTCTTGGAAGCTGGCTCCAACTCTACTATCACCAACATGGTTGGCAAGACAATTGGCGCAGCGAATGCTGACAAACTGTTCTCTGTCAGCATCACTAGCGAAGCTGCCCACACAAACCTTGTCGATGTCACAACCAAGCTATGGCAAACCGGACTCCCAGTTACCTTCTGGGGTCATCACAAGCTCCAAACACCCGAATACAAGCCCTTGCTTCTACCACCATACCAGTTCGAAAAGTCAAGACACTGGCTTGACATCAAAGAAGTTCCTACTACTGTTGAGGCTCCCACTCCCGCTACAGCCCCAGCTGAGATTGAAAAGGGTCTTATCAACTTCTTTGGCGTCCTTGATGAAGCAAAACGCGAAATGAGATTCAAGGTTAACACCTTAGCACCTGAATTTGTGAAGCAGGTTGACTCGCATATCATGGCAAAAACCATCGGAGTCATGCCTGGTATGCTTCCTGTTGAGCTGGCATTAGACGCAATCTCCAGTATCCGACCTGAGTTCCGTGACAGCAACTACCAACCAGAACTTCAAGGAATGATCTACTATAGTCCTCTTGTCCCTCAACACTGCAGCGCTGTCTGGTTCGATACACTGCCAACCGACGAGACAGGCATGAGTTGGTCGTGGAAGTTCGTCAGCCAAGATGGCAAAGGCACTCTTGTCAAGCATATGACTGGTACTATTGTCTTTTACTCGCCCCAGAGTGCCATGGTGCAAGGTGACTTTGCTCGTTTGTCTAGACTGGGTTCTTACAAGCGCTGCCAGCGGCTGCTGGGACCAGATGGTGCTGATGATGTTGTTGTTGGCCGAAACATTTATCGAGCTTTTGAAAACGTTATTGATTACAAAGACATCTTTAGACATGTCACCAAGCTTGTTGGTAAAGACGGAGAATCGGCAGCCCGCGTTACTCGCAGCCACGATACAGATGGATGGCTGGATTCCATCTTAACTGATTGCTTCTGCCAGGTTGCCGGTATTTCTGTCAACCTCTTCTCCGACACTGGCGATTTCGAGCATCGTGGCATCTACATTGGTGATCGTGTTGACCGCTGGATCCGTGCCCCTGGACTACGAGTTGATGCCGCCAAACCAACCGAGTGGGATGTCCTCGCCATGAGCCACCGTGAATCTGAGAGTGCGTTTGTTAGCGATGTCTTTGCTTTTGACGCGCGCAATGGTACCCTGTACGAAGCTATCTTGGGTATCCGATATAGCAACGTTTCCATGGCGGGCATCTGCAAGACGCTCAACCGCGTCATCGCTGAGAATCCAGCTCAGGCTGGCTATGCCGGTATTTCAGAAGCGCGAGCAATCCCCAATATGACATTCAATGCAACGCCACCAGCCCATACTACGAATGGACATCACTTTGTAGCCTCTCAGCATATTACTTCCAACGGTACAAACGGATTCCATACCAATGAAGCCCCTGCCAGCCCATCACCCCCCTCAACTTCCGGGGCTGATGACCCCCATATTCCAGCCAAGGCCAAGGAGATTCTCGCTAATCTGTCTGGTCTGGAGGTCAATGAGATCCAGAATGATTCCGATCTTGTAGAAATGGGCATCGATTCACTCATGGCCATGGAGCTCATCCGCGAGGTCGACGCCGCTTTCAAAATTACCCTTGATACGGACCAGCTCATGGGATTGACTGACTTCCAGAGTTTCATCACCTGTATCGGCAAAGCCCTGGGAGTCGATGTTGACGGTACATCTACATCCCAGGTCAATGGTAGCAGCCCTCAGTTAAACGGCCATACCAATGGTACTGTTGATATCAACGGGAGTGGAAGCGCAACTAATGGTCATTCCAATGGTCATGTTAGCGGTGGCCTGCCCTCGGAGATCGTCCATAATGTATTCCGTGCCACCAAGGCGGCTACTGACGATTTTATTGTCAAGTACAAGATGGCAGACTACTACACTAAGGTCCGCCCCGTGTCGACGATGTTGTGTGCTGCATACATTGTTGAGGCCTTTGAGAAGCTCGGCTGCCCCATCAAGGCTGCCAAACCTGGACAGGTGCTCGCCAAGGTCTCGCATCTTCCTAAGCACGAGAAGTTTATGAAGGAACTATACAAGATTATCGGTCCCCAGGAAACTGGACTGGTTGATCTTGTTGGCGACGATATCATTCGCACGACTGTGTCTTGCCCTACTAAGTCAGCTGATGCTTTACTAGAGGATGCGCTCCGAGACGAGCCGGACCATGCTCCAGAGTTTAAGCTCTCAGCACTTACTGGCTGCAAGCTTGCCGAGTGCTTGACCGGAAAAGAAGACGGACTCCAGATTATCTTTGGCTCTGCTGCTGGTCGTAAGACCGTCTCTGATGTCTATGCTGTCGCACCTCTCAACTATACATGGATTGAGCAGGCAGCTTCATTCCTCCGAGAACTACTCACCCGTCTTCGTGTCAACGGGGAGCCGATTAAGATTCTCGAGATGGGAGCGGGTACTGGTGGAACTACCGCAACACTTGTCCCGATGCTGGCTGCCCTTGGCGTGCCTATTACATATACATTTACCGACTTGTCTTCGTCGCTGGTTGCCGCGGCTCGCAAGCGCTTCAAACAGTACCCATTTATGCAGTTCCAGGTGGTCAACATTGAAGCTGCCCCCGAAGCAAAGCTTCTTGAAAGCCAGCACATCGTCCTCGCCAATGCTTGCGTCCACGCTACACGTTCGCTGCCCATCTCTCTTCGCAACATCCGCCAGATGCTGCGCTCTGATGGTCTCCTCATGCTTCTTGAAGAGACTGAGCAACTTCCTTGGGTTGACTTTGTGTTTGGTCTGCTTGAGGGCTGGTGGCTGTTTGAGGACGGTCGTGTCCATGCCCAGGTGTCCGCTGAACACTGGGAAAAGGACCTCCGAGGTGCTGGTTTCGCTCATGTTGACTATACTGACGGTCAGCGGCGTGAGGCTCAGGTGCAGCGTGTCATTTTTGGATTCGCCTCCGATATAAGGTACGATGGCAGCGCTGCTCAGACTGCGTATCCAATCACATTGTCTCATGCAGAGCTGACGAATGCCACAGATCGGAGACGAATTAACGACGGATTCATCCTCAAATACACCGCTGACTTTACGCTTGCTAGTTCAGAAGCAGCATCGATAACACGAAGCTCCACGGTTGCTAAGGAGAAATGTTTGTTAGTCACTGGAGCCACGGGTAGTCTGGGATCGCATATTGCATCGTCGGCTCTCCAAATTCCTGGAGTGACAAAGGTGGTTTGCATGAACCGTCTTGGTACGGTAGACATCACCACGAGACAACACGACGCCTTTAGGATGCGCGGGATAGACATAGATACCGATGCATTAGCCAAGCTCAAGATTATTGGTACCGACACAAGCAAGATCCGTCTTGGTCTATCCGTTGACGATTATCGCGATCTGGTACAATCAGTTACGCATATTATCCACAACGCTTGGCCGATGAGCTTAACACGCACGACTACGGCCTATGAGCCACAGTTCCAGGTCATGCGCACTCTTATTGACTTTGCGCGAGACTGTGCTGCCACTAGACCGCCTTCAGATCGCATCAGTTTCGAGCTCATTTCCTCCATTGGAGCAGTTGGCTATTATCCCATCTGGACTGGACAGTACTTGGCTCCAGAGCTTCCAACTACCGCCGATACAGCCCTACCAGTCGGTTATGCGGATGCAAAGATTGTGTGCGAAAGAATGCTGGAAGAGACACTGCGACGCTATCCAGACAGATTCCGCGCTACTGGAGTGCGCATTGCGCAAATCAGTGGCTCACGAACCAACGGGTACTGGAATCCGATTGAACACTTTTCATTCTTTGTCAAATCAGCACAGCTTCTCAACAGTCTCCCGAACCTACCTGGCACGATGTCTTGGTATCCAGTCAATGATGTTGCCAACTCGCTGTTGGATATTCTCATGTCAGAGGCAGATCCTTATGCGATTTACCAAATTGAGAACCCAAGTCGTCAGCCGTGGGCACCAACAATTCGCATTCTAGCTGATGAGTTGAACATCCCAACAGAAAACATGATCCCTTATCAAGACTGGCTCGACAAAGTACAGAGCTGCGATGCACCCATCGCTGATAACCCCGCCAAACAGCTCATGTCCTTTTGGGAGACGCATTTCCTACGCATGTCGACCGGACCACTGATTCTTGATACAAAACATAGTCGTGAGCATTCAGAGACTATGCGCAACAGCAAACCGATTAGTGAAGAACTTATTCGCAAATACCTTCGTCGTTGGAAGGATGCTGGCTTTCTGGCCAAGTAGTGCTTAAACAGTCAATGGTGGTTAAACTTTCGGAAACATGGACAGAAGATTTTGGTGTCACGGAGTATTGGCGTTTTGTGTTTTTCTTGTTTTGATAACGGGTATAATATTTTGGCTTCTTTTCCTTGTCTAGTAATTCATAAATTCACGTTCGTTTTTAAAAATGTTTTCGCGTCTTAAACGTTGAGCTCGGCAGTAGTAGCACCCTTGATGTACTCAGCGTAGGGAGCAAGAGCCTTCTCAACAGCACCGCCAGGTCCGCAGTACTTGTCGACAATCTCGGCACTGCGGCCAGTGTACAGTTCGGCGTTGAGCATACCGTCCAGCTCGCCCCAGATGGGCTTAAAGAACTCTTTGTTGCGGATGCGCTCGACAAGGTCGTTCGGCTTACCCTCGTTCTTGACAACGGCACCGGCCTCATGGGAGAGGACACGGATCTCTTCGTGAGCATCCTGGCGAGAGACACCCTGGGCACAGAGGCGCATAATGATGGTCTCGGTGATCATGAAGGGGAGCTCGGACTGGACGTGGGCCGCAATGCGCTTGGGATAGACGACGAGGCCGTCGGTGATGTTGTCGAGGCCGATGAGGATGGCATCGGCGAGGAGGAAGGTCTCGGGGATGTCGATACGACGGACGGCGGAATCATCGAGAGTTCTCTCCACTGGTTCGGTATTAGCAAAGCGTTCAAATATCAGAACAGGAAATACCTACTCCACTGGTCGGCGTGGGTAGCCTGGAAAGACGCGGGCTTGCTGAGAAGCTCGCGAGAAAGGGCGTAAACACGCTCAGAACGCATCTATTACACGTTAGTGATTATCCTCACCAAAATCGCATTCTGCTAAAGGGGCTGTTTCTTACGGGGTTGCGCTTGTAGGCCATGGCGGAAGAGCCAATCTGGGAGCTCTCAAAGGGCTCCTCAATCTCCTTCCAGTGGGCAAGGTGGCGGATATCACCAGTGATCTTCTGGGCAGAGGAGCCAAGGCCAGCAACGGCATTGGCAATAATCAGGTCGACCTTGCGAGTGTAGGTCTGGGTAGAGACCTCGTAGCAGCTGGGGAAGCCAAACTTGGCGCAGAGGAGCTCGTTGAGCTTGTCGCACTTGGCAGAGTCGCCCTGGAAGACTTCGAGGAACGAGGCCTGGGTACCGGTGGTTCCTTGGGCACCACGGAACTTGAGCTCGCTGCGGACCTGCTCAATGGCGTGAAGGTCGAGCATGAGGTCCTGGGCCCACTGGGCAGCACGCTTACCAACAGTGATGAGCTGGGCGGCCTGGAGATGGGTATAGGCGAGAGTGGGCTCGGCTGTATTCAGAGTCAATATATATATTTCGGTGGTTGTTGTTCAGTGGCTGGGTAAAACGTACTCTTCCACTTGAGAGCAAAGGCGGACAAGTTGGAAATGACCTTGGCGAGCTTCTTGGAGAGAAGGTCGAGAGCCTCGCGCATGAGGATGAGCTCGGCGTTGTCAGTGACGAAGCAGCTGGTAGCACCTAGAATTCAAAGAGGAAAATTTGAGTATTCGTTGTTTGAGTATTCAAGTCGAGAAGAAGCGGCGTACCGTAGTGGATGATGCCAGCAGCGGCGGGGGCAACAACACCAAAGGCGTGGACGTGCTAAGCAAACGTTAGTAGATGTATCGTATGTGTATGTCGTATTGTTTGAGGGTCTTACAGCCATAACATCCTATTTTATCATCGACGGTTAGCATCATGTTCATACAGTATTAGAGGGAATAAAAACTGTTGGGAAACTCACGTGGCGGCGCTTCTTCTCCTCAACGCGGGCAACCTCAAAGTCGGCATCAGAGACAATCAGATGAGCCTTCATCTCCTCCAGAGCCTGATCGGTGATAGTGTCAATGCCAATCTCACGCTCGCTCTCCGCAAGACCGAGCCAGAGCTTGCGCCATGTCGAGTGACGAGATCGCTGGCTGAAGAGCTGGGACATGGCGGGGCTGCAGTAGCGGCCAGTCAGCGAAGTCTGGTAGCTGTCGTAGGGCGAAGTAGTGGAAGCCATTGTGAATTGATTTTTCCAAGTGATTTATTTTTCAAAAGGAAAAAAAAGGGAGATGATGTGACGGGTATGAATTGGTGACAAAACTGTAAAAGAGGGAAAAAAGCGGTTGTCACGAAAAATATTTTTTAAGCTTCCCCAAAACAGTTGCCCCTCCTCGAGTCAGCGGGGTAAAGTGGACGGAGACGCTCCGGTTCCCCCCGTAGTAACCCGCTCGAACAGCAATTGGCCAATTTAGGCAAGTCAGGTAATTGGAGGCTTCTTTATTGGGATAAATAGCCACAATAAAAAACATCTTTTTTAATATGATAGCATTATGATAGAATGTTGGTTTAAAAGCCGCTCGTTTCGTTTACTACAATAGGCAGCCGGTTACAGAGAAAGATGGACCTTACTTCAACTAAACATGTAGTCTGTCACGTAGCTGTCTAGGTAGTACGAGAAAAGTTCGCTAAACGTGATGCTATTGTTGACTGTTCTATATATGAGATAGAAAAAAGACAACAAACTTGAAGGAGGACAAATTCCTTTCCTCCTTCCACAGTTCACTTCTCTATTTATATACAAGGTTGTTGTGGTTCTGCCAGCTGGCGGCTTTCCTTTGCCAGCTGGCAAACACTTGTTGTTGAAACTTCTCTATTGGCCAGTTAGCAAACGAACACGTTGCGTAGCAACTATTTCGACATTATAACTGTCGTAAGTGTTGTGACCGATAGACTATAGAGCGATCCAGCAGGTCGTGACATAGTCCCGATGCAATATAAGGTTCCCGTTTTGTTCAATAGTATATAAGGGAACTCCATTGGTCCACTAACCGAGCCCCAATGCACGCCCGCAAAAGTGTATTGAAACAAAAGCGTTAGTAGACGCTGATTGTTAATACTGCGCTAGACAGAAATAGTATTGTTTGTTTTATTGTTTGTTTCCATGTTCAAGTCTTGTAGCATACATATGCCGTCATTTCCGTGGTTGAGGCTTGCAGGACGCGCGTGCAAGACAAACATTCCGCAACTCTGCCCCTAGTTTATTACTGTCTGCCTAAGCTACATGGCTCCCACTTGTAATTGGCTAAGTCAGGGGAAACAATGTTACAAAACCGGAAACTTGCTCCGCAAACCCAATTGATATGTTTTAACCCTGGTAACTCGACCCCTCTGCCAGCTGTCACTTGATGCTTCGATCCACTGTATGCTGCACCTCTACAGCCTAGTCTACATTCAGGGTTGCGGCTCAATCTCCCAATCTCGTTGCGTAAAGAATTATGATATAGGTCATCCCCTCCCTCTAAAATAGCCCAGTCAACTGGTAACAGGCTCCTTAGTTGATGTATTGCCATCGCCACACAATTTACTATCATGGCTTCACTGGAAAAGCATAGTTCTACAATTATGCCCCCGGCGACTCCTGTATCGGCACGCCTATCGAACTCATCTTATAGCAAGCGCATTGCAGAGCAAGCAGCCAACCAACCAACTAATCGCCAACCACCCAACGGGCATCTCCACAAACAACCAACCACGCATGTATAAGTTACAAAAAAAGACTATCCTTTCTAGTTAAACTAACTAACAAGTCTCACAGACCACTCCTACGAAGCTGCTATGACGACGCCACCCCAACACAACAGAGCACAAGCAGCATTATTCTGACAGGCTTCGTGCGCCCACTGAAGCTACTTGTACTTTCACCGGTCGTCTTTTTCTTTTCCTTATATATATCCTTTGTTTTTGGCGTCGTTTATCTTTTGTATACTACGATCCCAAGCGTCTTCACAACACAATACAGTTTCGACCCAAGTCAGATCGGTCTCGTCTATCTAGCTCTAGGCGCTGGGAACATTCTTGGATGGCTTGTTACCACACTTTACTCTGACAAGCTTGTAGTGAAGCTTGCAAAAGCCAATGGCGGTGTATTCGAACCAGAGATGCGTCTTCTCATTAGCATCTATTTTGGAGTATTTCTTCCAGTCACCCTCTTCTGGTATGGGTGGAGCGCATATTATAATGCGCCACTAGCATCGACCATAATAGGACTGATACCCTATGGATTCGGCATCATGGGGCTATTTCTTCCTATTACAACGTACATTTTGGACAGTTATCCGCTTTATGCGACTTCTGCCATTGCAGCCAATGTCATTTTGAGAAGCGCTGTCGGTGCACTATTGCCACTAGCTGGACCCCCAATGTACGCATCACTTGGACTTGGATGAGGAAACACTCTTCTCGGGTTAATTTGCATCTTGATGATTCCTATTCCTCTTGTATTTTACAAATTTGGAGCAAGGCTACGCAAAGCACAAACTTTTAAACCGTAAATACGGTTTACACTCAACCATGGGGTGTGAATCATGCATACGACTTCGACTAAGACATCTAACCTATACAGCTGTACTGGAAAAGATTATCTTCAAATGCGACTTTATTTCATATTATTTTTGACATTTATATGTACAAGTATTATCAGCACGCAAACTAACTTGGATTAAAACGCTGTTTTAATGTAACTGATGCGGCAAATCACACATGCCTTCGATGACATTTCGTTTAACCTCGATGCCTATTTCGACAAGTTTGCGCTACTTCCCAACATGGATGATCCCCTCTGGTTAAAGGTTTTAATTGATATCGCAACACTTAGTGTTACCATAGTTTTCAGTAGCGTCATAAGCAACTGTAAGTGTACCAGTAAAACTTTTAGGCTTGTAGAAACAAAGACTTACCATGTTACCATCTAGTCAACAAACAATTGCCACACTTCATCGAAAACCCTAAACGGTTCGATTTTACTAAGGAGCTTCCTGGTGGTATGCTAACTAATGGCATGAACGAGGCCAAGACCCCGCGAGAGCTCTCAAAGAAGTAGTGGGTTCATTTCACCACTCAAGTATTAAGACTTGCAGCGTCTAACAATTTGACAACAGCGGTATCTGGAAGGCAGAAGACCAACATGATACTGAAGCTTGGATAGGAGAGCTTCAAAAGTAGCTTCGGAAGTACAATCGCGACGCAGCCAAGGGCTTGTTAAGTGGTGATGATAACAGCATCAAAACCTTCGGCGATCTTATCGCCGATGGCAAATTGATCGAAGGCTTAGTCGACGAGAACCCGCCTGAGGGAGTTCCCTTAAAGGGCGTTGATTTCAACTTTGTGGACGAGTAGGTCATTGAAGATAACATCAAGACCACTATCTTTGGCTACACTATCCCTATCCTGTGGTTCTTGGCTGGCAAGAGACCCTTTATCATGGACAGCGGCGTTGGGTGCGATGAGATTGGCCACCTTGAAGATTACAAGTACTACATGACAGAAGATATGCAGCGTGATGCAGGTCTTTGCATTGACGGTCGTGCCTACTTCCTCGTGACGCCTGCCGATAATGAATCCGGTGTCCTTGGCGTCCCTGGTAGCGAAGGTTGGGAGAACGAACTCACCTACGGTCGTCGTTTTGATCTTTTGTCAGGTACCAGCGAACTACGCAAGGACAAAGGCTACTTTGGAGTCAAATTTGATGACATGGTAAAAGGGTGAGTCGTTTCCTTTTCTTATTAAATCTTGTATAATAACCGTATCATGATACTAACACACTGACCAGCTCTCTGGAGACATTCCGTGCAAACGGCAACAAAAATGTCGGATATAGAAACAGCGAGTTGAATGGCGCCGATTTCCTCAGGGACGCCGAACACATGGATCTCGGTATCGCTGGCTTCTACCGTCTTCCCGTGTGCTCCCACACAGAGGCACACAAGAACTGGAACGACGATAACCGAGACGTCAGTAGCCAAAACTACCCTTGCAACAGTTAAGCTGCGCGAGAATAGACGTTGGAAAAGAGTGCAGAACTTGCTAAGGCGCTTTTAAGACAAATTTGTATAGTATGTAACTGTATATCTGCTAGCTAGTTAGCTCTTTCATAAAACAAACCGCTGTACTATCTTCTCTTCTCGTTTACACCTGCGCGATAACAGTGCCCTTCTTATTCACAATCTTGATTGGTGCCGTTCTACCTGTAATCGTCACCTTCTCAACCAGTCCATCTTCAGTCCAACTAAAGTCGAGCTGACCTCCACCACGAAGTCGCAGTCCGCGGACGCTGCCACCAGCCCATGCCTTGGGAATTGAAGGGCCAACGGTCACAATAGGTGCACCCTTATCTCCAGATGCCTGGGGAAGATCAGTGGCAAGCATGGCGAGCGCTGCGGCAGACTGGCCAAAGTTGGCGTCGATCTGGAAGGGAAGCGACTGCTTGTAGGGCGGTGTAGTGGATGCGGTGTAGATGGACAGCGCGTTGGGGCCAAAGTTGACATCAATAGCATACTTGAAGATCTTGTACGCTTCGTCAACAACACCGAGACGCGCCCAGCATGCAGCACGCCATGACTTCTCCCAGCCAGTGTTGGAGTCCTCGGTTCCGTTGCCGCGCGAGTAGAGCGATGTCTCCACAGCCTTGACAATGGTCTCGTTCTTGCCGTAGTATCCGGAAATAATATAGCCGGGGTACCAGCCGTTCAAATGAGAGAGATGACGATGGGTGTTGTTCTGGACGTCAATGTCGAGCTTCCATTCCTGGATCTGGCCCCAGCGGCCAACAGTCACGCCGTGGTCAAGAGCGGCAAACTTGTCCTTGACGGCCTTGAGGAACGCGGTATCGGTGTCTCCCGATGCGTCCCAGTCCTTGATTATGTGATCGAAAAGTTCCCAAATGACCTGCTGGAACTGAGCACAGCCAAATGTAGTAGGGCCCTGCTCGGGAGAATTGCATGGATTTGCTACCCAAATCAGTTGATGGTAGTACTCATCTCTGAGGAGTGTGTCTAGCCAGAACTGCGCGACACCCTTCATGAGAGGGTATCCAACAGTGGCGTACCAGTTGGCGTCGCGGCCGTAGTCGTATCTGTCCCAGACAGTGGCCATAAGCCACGCTGGATCGTGGTAAAGATCGGACCAGGTGGCGTCGTTTCCTTGTCCAGTGTGTCCAAAGATGTTCAGGCTTGTGAATGCCACCCAACCACGAGAACCATAGATTAACTTGGCTGATTCTGTTCCTCGAGGCACAAATGTGTCGGTGATGAAATCAAAGAGCGGGCTCATGATATCACCAAGGCCCATTTGCTCGGCGTGCCAGTTGTTCATTTGGACGTTGACGTCAATATGGTAGTCGGAGCTCCAGGCAGGGTTTACAGAAGCAACCCAGTTTCCTTGGAGGTTGGGAGGCAGACTTCCAGGGCGAGATGATGCAATGTACATGTACTTGCCATAGTCGACAATCAAGCCCTCGACAAAGTTGTCACCCTTTTCAGTGGTGTAGGAATCCATAAGCTTGTCCGTGGGAACGTCAGCAGAATTGTTGTGATCAGGCAACTCGAGCGAGAACTTGTCAAACAGGCTCTGGTGATCGCGGACGTGTTGAGAGAGAATGCTAGAGTAGCACTTGCGGTCGAGCTTCTTGACGGTGCTAAGAACAGCAGGGTATGGCAGGTCACCACGGAACGAGTAGCCGCTAGCAGCATTGCCCTTCTTAGCATCATATTCGGTGCCTGTGGCGACGACAATGGTCAAGCTTCGGCGCTTATCAGCAGTAGTCACCATCTTGCCGTCCTTGCATGTGTAAGTCACGCCATTGGACTTGAGGATTTGGGCGTGACCGTCAAGCTTCATGCCAATCTCACCCATACCGGGGTTGGCAGCGGTTCTGCCGCTGAGACGGATGCCATCCTGGGTGCAGTTGTTGGTGGAAGCCGGGGCAGTTCGGTATTCGTCAATAAGACCAACAGTAACCTCGGGTAGGTTCTTGTCGGATCGAATGTGGTAGACGCAGACCTTATCGGGGAACGAGCAAAACTGGGTACTTTTGGAATTGGTTAGAAGGGGGTTTACCAGAGAGAAACGTCAACATACGTAGAAAAGTCTTGGCCATTTGCAGTAAAGTTGACGGTGTGGAGGGCAGTGTTAAGATCGAGACTGCGCTTGTAGTTTGTGTACTTTTCCGCACCAGCGATGGCGACGGTCAGGTTGCCAAGCATTTCATACGATCCATAGTCGTCCATGTTTCCGTAAAGAGGGCTCTCATCTAGAGAAGATTAGAAAATGGACGATAGATAGCTGAGCTACTGTGTAGACGTACCACCAGTGCCGTGCTTGAAGACGTCTGTCTGCACGCCACGAAGGCGATCGGCAATAGACTGTTTTGGGTTACCGCCGTTGTAGTTCTAATATGTATTAGTGGAATGAAGACGAAGTTTTGTGTAGGCAGTTGTAGAAACTTACAGGGTTCGCAAAGGGTCCTCCACGCCAGAGACTGTCGTGCATGATGAGGAGCTTGTCGTTTCCGGGAATGCCCAATGGCAGGCCTGTGCGGTACAACAGTTAGTGTATTGTTGCTATACAAGATTATTGGGACAATTAGTTAGCACCTACCACCCTGGGCTCCATTGCCAATGGTGTATGCCTCAAACATGACATTGTTTGGGTCTGCTGGGGTTGTTGTCCATAATCGCTTAGCCTCTGCAGCGATAGCCAAAAGAGGCAACGCTGACACGGAATGAATCTTCATTGTTGCAGCATCCAATTGCCAATGACACGAGAGTAGAAGCAAATAGTAGTGGTATGTCAATCCGGTGAAGGACCTAGTCGAAGTGACAGCAGACGATCAAGACGGGGGGATAGGATCCAACTAATATAAACGGCAGCCGACGTCACATTTTGGTCTTGCCGAGCTGCAGTGACAAGGAACAAGGTAGCTTTCCACGAATCAAACCCAAGCCCGTGTTAACGCAAGGCTCAGTGTCGTCTAGTGCGTCTTTTGGTACTGCAACCCCCCACAAAAGTCTGCAGCAACATCGCACCTTGTGCTGGTAGAATCAACCGTCGGTTCATTTTGGACAACCGAGCGATGTAGCAATGAAACCTTGGAACGGGCAAAAGATCTGCTTGCCAAAGCGGGGGTCGGTGGTGTGGCTGCGGGTGTGAAGGGCCGAAAGTACAATGTTTTTGTTTGTATGAGGAGGAAGAGATGCGGGGGTATTAGAGTGGATGCGCTAAACCGTTTTAGCGGGCTTTTGGCTTGTCTTGGATCAGCCCAGATGGATCGCGTGTGTGGCTAAAGAAATGGCGCGCCTCAGTTTATTACAGTGGAATATCTTGTTTAATTTACTATCCATCTTGAGGTAGCCCTGGGGTTTATTCTGTCTCTTTGTGTTTCTCTGTATATCTGTCCCCTTTCCCCCATAATACAAATTAAGAATTGTATTGTTTGGGCAACAAAATCTATTAATAACTTATCGCACTATCGTCGTTATAGTTAAAATTACTTGCTGTATTAATTCAGCCACTTTAGCGGAGTTGCTCTTCCGTATATTAGACCACCCGGAAGAACTCGCAACCAACAGGAAAGCAACAACTATTGCCCGTAATTCCCCGACCAATATTTATATTATCAACAACTTGAACATCCCCTCCTCCTCAACAGTTCTCAAGGACCCGTGAGCAAGTTCATTCAAATCCGCAACTTCGTTAACAAACCCCCAGTTTTTGCTACCGTAACGCAACCATGAACAAAACGGCCAGAACCAATGAGCCCCTCCGCGCGGGCAGCGGCTTCAACCAGAGCCCCGATCCATTGTCCAACGACCTAACCACCAATGAAGACTTTGGCGACACGGCCAATAATACCGCGCTAGGCGAGCAAGGCGGACGCGCCCTCCGTGGTGCCGGGCTAACAGACCAAAATGGCGGCTCTCAGGACGGTGCCGCTGCCACCAGTTCAACCACTGAAGATGGCGATGCCACGACCAAAAGTCGGCTGGCTCGTCGACCAACCAACCATCGCCAGCATCCCAAGGGCGATTTGGTTGTGACTTCGACGGCACCAATCGCCCAGCCTCCGTTGTCTTGCTCGCTGCCGCTCCCCTCGGCGGGCGATGACGACGGCAACCGCAGCACAACGCTGCAAAACCTCAAGAAGAAGCTCCTGACGTACTTTTACTTTGTCGGGCCTGGCTTCATGATCTCTGTTGCCTACAGTGAGTACTTGTCCTTTTTTCGGCTCAACTATCGGTGTCGTTGGCAATTAACATACTTTGGTCACTTTCTAAAGTCGATCCCGGCAACTACTCGACCGATATTTCGGCCGGAGCATCGTACCGTTTCCGCCTCTTGTTCGTTGTTTTGCTGTCCAACTTCATCGCCATCTTTCTTCAAAGCTTGGCTATAAAGGTCGGTACCGTGAGCGGCCTCAACCTCGCGCAGATGTGCCGTGCTCACCTCCCTCGATGGCTCAACTACTTTCTCTACTTCTTCGCTGAGGCTGCCATCATTGCAACTGACATTGCAGAGGTATGTATTGAACAGCCCTAATCGACCCTTACCTTATTGGCTACTTTGCTTATTTTGCTCTTGGGGCATATAGGTCATTGGCTTTGCAATTGCCTTGAATCTCTTGATCCCGCAAGTCCCCTTGGTTGCGGGTTGTGCCATCTCAATTGTAGACGTCATGGTCATTCTCCTCTTTTATCGCCCGGAGAAGTCCATGAGAGGAATTAGGTACTTTGAAGGCTTTGTTGCCTGCTTAGTTCTTGCCGTGGTTGTCTGCTTTTGCATCCAGATGTCCTTGATCCGCGATACAACGGTAGCCGAGGTCTTCCAGGGTTATCTACCCTCCAGCTTTCTCATTGAACAAAAAGCGTAAGTGCTTGCTTTCTTTCATTCGTTGTTTCCAACCCGCTGCAAAATTTCTACCACAACATGGTACTGAAGCAGCGGGCGAGTAGATGAACCTTGTAAAAGAATCCGTATACTGAATCCCGAGTAGTATCTATCAGGCTTGCGGTATTCTTGGCGCCACCGTCATGCCGCACAGCTTGTATCTAGGCTCAGGCATTGTTCAGCCACGACTGCGAGACTACGATCAACGGGCTGGTCTTTTACCTAGCGAGCTTAACTCGACATCTCCGGATGCCAGTGACGACGAGGAAATCAGCAAGGGCTACTACATCCCATCCATGAGTGCAATCAAATACTCGCTCAACGCCTCCATCCTAGAGCTGGGCCTGTCGCTCTTCACCTTTGCGCTCTTTGTCAACTCGGCCATTCTCATTGTTGCTGGCGCGTCGCTCTACGGAAACGAAGATGCACTTTCCGCCGACATCTTTGGCATCCACGACTTGCTTTCACAGGCCATCTCTCCCGCGGCGGGAACCATCTTCGCCTTGGCTTTGCTTTTCTCGGGCGTTTCCGCAGGTATCATTTGCACTATTGCCGGCCAGATGGTTAGCGAAGGTGCCATAAATTGGACGCTGAAGCCGTGGCTTCGACGCCTTGTGACTCGTAGCATCAGTGTCACTCCAAGTATCATCATCGCTGGCGCCGTGGGCCGATCCGGACTCAACGCTGCTCTCAACGGCACACAGGTTGCTCTGAGCATCATCTTGCCATTTGTCACTGCCCCTCTCATCTACTTTTCTGCTCGCGACAAGTTTATGACTGTTTATCCTGGCAGTGCGCGCTGGCTTGCCCACGATAGCCGTAATGCGAACCAGGACAACAACGACGAAGCTGAGCAGCTTTCACTCACCGATGACCGTCAGCCTGTAAAGATGGCCAACTCTTGGCCGACGACCATCATCGCAGTCTTGGTATGGCTATTTATTGCCATTATGAACGTTGCCAACTTGGTCTTTTTGGGCCAGGGTCAGGATTAGCGTCAATATCGGACTTGGCCTAAGGTCGTGCGCTGTCGCTAACCTGCGTTCCCCTTCACGTTGAGGGTTTTTTTTTTTTTTTTTTAACCAAAAAAATGTCATTTAGTACTTCCTTCTCCATAGACATAGTAACCTTTGAAACTCATCTATTTATCAAATTTAGCTTTTATATTCTTTGCCATTAGCTCAAATATGATGTAGAGAAACGTAATTTGTAGCCTTGGTTAGGCACTTTTGAGCAGGAAGGAACTCTTTTTACTATATTGCTTGGAAGTACATATGCAAGAGGTGGGCGAATATAATGCAAAAAGAATAGTATTGAGCGTAGGGCGCGTGTATTGGTGAACTATGGCAAGATAGAGCATACAGGGTAGGGAAACGTACCAAGAAAGACGTATCTCAAAACACGCCAGCTATACACGAGGAAATTGTTTTTTCTTTCTTTTTTTAAACAATGAAGAAAATATTAGGTGATTGCTATATAAAATTATAATCCATTATAGCATAGTAGCTACATACGTCTAGTACTTCCTAACCAATACATTGCCGGGCCTGACACTTGGCAGCCCCTCTTCCACCCTCTCTAACACAAAACATTAACATAACAACTCTGGGTACATTCGAACCAAACACTTCCATAACACATCGTCATAACATCATAAAGATAAAAGTACAACAAAACATGCATCAAACAACATCAAAAGCATCCTCAAATATAATGGTGCCGACGCAGAATCTCCTCGTACGCCAGCATCTTCTCTGTCCGCAGTCTCAACGTGTGGCACATCTCGTTGTACCGCTGGTATAAATCATCGTATTGGTTCTTCCAGTAACACATGCGCTCTTTCCAGTGCTCGACCTCGCGAGCAAGATCTGACACACGCCGGCTGCAGCTCTCGCTCAGCTGCCGCGAGAGCTCCTTGACACGATGCTTGAGGTCGTCGTTCTGGCACTTGAGCGTCTTGCTATCCTTTTCGAGATGCTCGATCTTGGTTTCCAAGCTCTCAACAAGCTTGTAGCTAGCATGTAACTGGCATGTTGCATTCTCGACAGACTTCTGCAGACCCTCGTTCTCGGCTTTCAACGCGGCGATTTGACATTCGAGCTTGGGCACGACGACGCTTCCAAACTGATGAAGATCAGCCCGTGCCGTTGTCAAGCTCTCCTTGAGCCCGTTGACTTCGCAGACAAGACGATGGTTTGTGGCTTGCAGTGTTCTCTCTGCTTCGACAAGTCGAATCCACTCCTCGCGTCGAAGCTTGACATACTCGGACGGGCGGTCGTGGTGATGGTGATGGTGATGATGGTTGTGGCTGTCAGAGCGCGAGCGTTTGATGGATACAAACTGCTGCTTGCCTGAAGCGTCCGTCTCGATGGTGATGCGCCTCGACATCTTCTTGGAGGTCGACGGATCTGGCGTCGAGGCCGGTGTACTTGTTTGAGCACCCACGCTGG
Source organism: [Torrubiella] hemipterigena (assembly GCA_000825705.1). Classification (NCBI taxonomy): domain Eukaryota; kingdom Fungi; phylum Ascomycota; class Sordariomycetes; order Hypocreales; family Clavicipitaceae; species [Torrubiella] hemipterigena. Next base: position 194,517 of record CDHN01000004.1, read on the forward strand.
GCAGTGCTAGTGACGGTGCGAAAAGGAGGTCCTTGCACCGCTGTTCTTAAATTTGTAAGGTCGCGTCCAGTAAAGAGGCCGCGGATAGTGAGTAATGGTAGACGATAAAAAGTGGCATGGAGACAATAACGAGAAGAAAGAGATAAACACACAGCAGGGCCAGACGAGCAGCAGACACCTTGATTCAAGTACTCAAGGGACAGACACCGACTCGACTCACAGCGTGAACGACTGACTGGATTTCCAACAGGCACAAAGCATATGGCCTATTCCAAGAGACCAAGAAACAAAGTTTATCGCACAAGAGAAGGCACTCGACCGCAGCAGGTGATCAGGGCCCAAGAAAAGAAAGCCTCGCGTCTGCCAGACACAAGAGAGAGCAGCACTCATTTGGCCACTACGCCTGTCTTCTATGTCTATAGGCATGATGACGACACAAACTCACATCTGCACCGAGCAAAAGGTGCGGCAACCACAGCGTGCTCTCCGCATGGGACCAACCAAAACGCATGGCCGGCTGGGCTTATACGGCCTATCGCGGCAACCGACGACCTTTCCTCACGGGGTTTAGCGCGCACGAGCGCGGCCGCGGGTGTAGGTTGCAGTGTGCAGGGCGCAGGTGTGCCTTGCGATCGTGGCCGCAGAAAAGGTGTGGCCCTTGTTTTTTGGTCTTGTCTTGAAGGTCGAGGCATGACATAATACCGTGTTGTGTGGTTCGAGATGGTCATGTGAAGCTTGTCGACAAGTGAACATCAACGTGCGCAACTCGGCCGTTGTAAAGCCAGGTTCCGCATAAAGGTAAAAATAAATATTGAAGATGGTTTGAAAGCACTTAAAGAATATGGAAAATATTCTTTTGTCTTTTTATTTTAACATGGGTGCAGTTTGGTATATGACTGGGCGGCCTCGACGTCTGCCTGGTGATGGGTCCGGGTGTGGCTGATACAGTGCGAACACCCGCGATACTCATGTGCGCCCAAAACGATGACTTTGGTTCGTTTTTATATTACAGCCCCCAAAAATACGCCTCTGCCTAGAGAATACACCTACACGTCGGTGAACAGCGGGATTGGTGCCGGGTCCAGCTCGCAGACAGCCCATGTCCACGCCGCGCTAGGCAGATAGTTGAGCAGTGGCGACACCTTGCTTGTGTAGCTCGCCTGCTGAAATAATTCCGGGTTTTCTTCTTTGGCTTGCTCGACAGCATCCAAGGTGCAAAATGAAAGAAAGTGCTCGCGCTGAGCTCCCGGTGGAAGAGCTCTATAATTGCAGGAGTCAATATGAATACTAACACAGGTAAAGCACAGCAGTATACTTACAACGCATTGCTGAGAATCCCATGACACAGACTCGGCTCTTTCACTGACAGGCCTCGTTCCCAGGTAATCAAACGCCCCCTTTCAATAGCCTTGTCTATACGTTCTTGCAGATCCGGGTAGAATGGCCGTAGCGCCTGCAGTGACAACACGAATCCTGGAGCCCCATGGCAGAACTGGACCAAGTCTTTGTCGGTACCCTCCTGTACAGTCTTCTCTGATGTGGGCCAGTTTCCGCTCTCCTGTTGTAAATCTAGCAGTTCCACTAGGATATTGCGAACGTCGGGTGCTATGGACGGTTTCGACAGCACCAACTGCACGAGGATACCAATGTCGCCATGCGCAGGGCCGTAGTAGCGTGTGTTGACAATTGTCCAATTGCCCTTTTCCTTGCGGTTTTGAAGGGTTGCTTCCGCCACGGCGGCTATAGACTCTTCGATAGCGGCAGAGTGTGCAGGGGCCCAAGACTTTACAAGCCGCAACACGTACAGAAGCCCAGCCCGGCCATAGAAGAGTTCATCCATGTATGGCCGCTCGAGGTCTAAATACTGTGCAACACTAGCCAATACAGATTGGACATCTTCTTCGGTGCCTGAGAGACATGAATGAAGAGCATCCACAGAGAGACTCTCGCTGTGTGAGCCTGCACGATATTCATCATCCCCGTGAACTAGTTCTTCTCGGCGGATAGGCTCTAGATAGGCCAACGTCCATGCCCGTAGGTTCTTGTCTTGCACGGAAATATCGGGGTGTAGTCTGTGTATTTGTAGAAGGAGATATGCAAGACTAGTATAGCCGCTGAATATTCCCTTTTGCAGCTGGGCGTCGTAGCTCTCCGGCACGGGATATGTTTGTATCAAGGTGTCTAGTGTAGATTGAAGCAGGTCCTTTGGCGTAGATGGAAGGGTTTTCATGGGCATGGTATTTTCCAAATACCTCGGAGCGTCGGAGGAAGCCATGGTTACAATTTTTGTTCAAGTGTCAGATATAATTGATGTGCTTTTACAAGCTTTATTGCCGACGCATCGGGTCGTCGCTTAATATAATTTCCCCGATTTGAAGAATGCGGGGTCGTCACTTATACGAAAGTCTCCACGTATTTAGCCGTTGGATATTAAACTCTATTAACTGAGGTGCATTGTATTATGTAGACTAAATAACCTGTAATTATGTATACTGACAAATGACTTCTGCACAGATGAGCTAGGCCTATACATATGCGTATGCGTTACAAACCGTATAGTATACCACGCTTCCTATCACCCACACACAGTAATGCCACTGTATGCGCCGTGTGTGTCTGGTTTCACACCAGTTCTTCAACATGCACTGATTACCTCACAGCAGCGGACGCTAATGCATGCACACATGCACAGTGGTGGTGATGTTGCCTGGCGGCGCATCACATGGTGCCATTCCGCCCAGGCACACGCCCCCGAAACTGCTCTTGTAAAGCACCGCCATGGCAGTGGTAGGTGGGGTGGCATTTGTCGTCAAATCCAAAAACCTCTACATTTAGGCATCAGCGTGGCATCCATCGTGGAGGCACCCTGTGCCATGAACGCTGTAACGCTGACTGGCTCCCTCCCCTGGGCTTGGCCTATTTAGGCATCTCTCGACCCAAGACGACCGTGAATATCGGCCGAGAGTATATAAATTAGTTCTTTCATCTTATTTAACTATATTTATTTATACACACCAATATCGAAAAGTAGTATACAGAACTGCTTAGCTATATCGCAACCTCAACTGCCAAAGGCAACTCTCATAGCTGCACACCACTAGCCTGTGCTCCCCTAAACACAGCAGTGTAAAATACAAAAACTCTAATTCCAGTTTCAGAGAACGCGTCCTGAATCCCAAGACGCGTATCATATGCTTTTGCGCACGTCGCGTGAAAGGTGCGTTGGTCATGTGCACCCATCTACTCAAAATGCATGTCATTTGATACCACATGCTAACTACTACCACCTCTCTCAAACCCCGCATACAAAGACTAAGAGCTACAAGAAAAGACTACACATATTCACCAAATAACAGTAGAAACCATTTCTAAATAAAAAACAAAATGTGCATTGATTGCTTGGCGCGCCTATCCTATTAACTATAAAACCCCTTGCAAATACAGGCGTCGTGGTGGTATCGTATCCGTCTCCCAGAATCACGCAACTTAAAAAAAAAAAAGCATCCAAAAATACCAAGAGAAAAGGGACTGCAAAACGTGAAGAAGAAAAGAGAATACACTATGACAAAAACATTGCGCCCTGCATTTTCATCATAATACCCCATTTTTGGGAAACCCCATCGCCATTCGTTCAAAGTCGTAATCCGGTGCGCTGTGAGTAGTAGTAGTACTATATATGTATATACACGCTTCTGCGTATCCTGTATGTTAAGCCTTCAACTGTGATCAGCCTATGATACAGCCTTGAGCTCTTCAAGGAGAGCTGCCTCGGCGGCATTCATGGCTTCCTGGGCGGCCTCTTGCGACATGGGCATCACTTCGGCAGGCTTAGGCTCTGCGGGCTTGGGTTGGCTCGGTGCTGCCTGTGACTGCTGTGGTTGTTGCTGTTGCTGTTGCGGCTGTTGATGCTGTGGTTGATGCTGTGCTTGTTGCACTTGAGGCTGCTGAACTTGCTGGGGCAGCTTCATGCCAACAGCTCCTGGGCTTGCAGTGGCATTCTGCGGCCGTTGTGCCTGGACTTGGCCAACTTGACCTTGGGGCATAGCCCCGGGAGCAGCAACACCAGGTCTTTGCTGAGGAGCAGCCATGGCACCATTCTGCTGAACTGCAGGGCGAGCGCCGGGCTGTCCAGGCTGGGCCTGTTGTGGCTGCGCAGGGCGGATCTGTTGATGCTGCTGAGGCTGCTGGCCATATCCCTGCTGCATTTGAATTTGCACCTGCTGCTGGCCAGGCTGACCTGTTTGGCCTTGCTGGGCTTGGGGTCGAGGCACATGTGGTGGGAGTCCAGTCTGAGGACGCCCGGCAGCTTGTACGCCGTGCTGGCCTGGGGCTGGGGCAACAGTTCGAGGGGCGACAGCGGCATTGCCCGGTCTTGCTTGCGCAGCACTGGCCGCTTGGGCAGGCGTGAGCACTCCAGAGGTAACACCGCCGGCACCAGGCGTACCGGTTCGGTGTTGAGGATGTTGCAAACCGCCAGCCAAGGCCATGATGCCCTGCAGCTTCGCTTGGTCTTCTTCGGAGTTCAGCCTAGCACGCTCTTCAGCCTCCTTTCTAGCAGCCTGAGTGGGTGCTCTAGTCTTGAGCTCTCCGGTGACGGCTTGCAAGTAGTAAGGCATCTCAGAGTTGGTCTTGAGGAAGAACAGCTTCAGGTTGCGAGCCTTGTCTTTGAGCTGCACCTGTGTTCGGTCTTTGAGTATGTCGGAAATGGTACCATTCTGGCCGAACAAGGTCAAAATCTGGCTCCAGTGAGGGCCCTTGACCATGTCCAAACCAGCCATGAGTGCCTTTTCTTCCTCCTGAGTCCAGGGACGGCGCGTCGAGTGGAGGCCTTCGCGACGGGTGTGTGCAGAAGACTTTGAAAGTGCTGCCTGTCGTGCCTTGTCATATAGTATCGCGCTAGGGAAGGTCTGGTTCGGGGGGAGGTTTTCACCAGCAACGGGCTGTGACGGAGGTTGCTCGACAATGGGCGGCTGGCTGAAAGTGTAGTATGGGTGTTGTGCTTGGTGTTGTTGGAGTTGAGCGAGGTATGGGAGTTGTGCTGTCATGCTTTCAGCTGCAAATTGTTAGCTACATCTGGAGACACGTACCAAAAATAAGAATAAAAGCTTACCTGTGCTTGCCGGGACTGTGGGCTGGTACGGTACTGGGGACAAACCATGGAGGGTTGTCTTGACATAGTTCGACGTGCTCTCTGCAACAAGGGCTTCGAGCTCCTTGTAGTCTGTCATAAAGTCGGGCTTGCCATTCGCCTTTGCGACGCCGTTTGCCTTGTCATCTGCATGATTGTTAGAGCCCTCGCCAGTCTCTTGTTCAGTAAGACCAGCAAGCGCATCCTGTACGAGACCAGACGCAGTCTTCTCAAAGAACGAAGAGAGGTCATCCAAATCAAGCTCAGCATCTCCCATGGAGTCGGCAAACGACTCAATGTCAATTGGCTCCGGAGGCAGCTCAATTGAGATTCCGAATTTGCTAGCGAGGTCAGAGTGGGCGACGAGGCGGCTCTTCACATAATTGGAAAGGCTCTGCAACGGCATTTGCGGTTGATGCTTCTCACGCAGGGATACAATGTTGATCTGCTCCCTTGTATCTGTCTCAAGAGATGCTTTTCTCGCCTTGGCGGTCTCAACGAACGGCGTCTCCTGTTCTGTCATGGCTGTTCCGCCGTGCTGAGCGCGCAGCTTCTCTTCTAAACCATCGACAAGATTCTCCTGTAGAACTTGTGCGATGGAAACCCCCTCAGCTTTTGAGACGAGCTTCTTTATGGCGAATTGTGTGCGAATGGCGAGGAGGGCATCTGATGCGCCGTGCGGCAGCTCTGAGAATTGCATGGGGAAGATGGTGAAGAAGTGTGTGTTGGCTTCTGAATAGGACTCTGTTGTGTCGTCGACAAGCCACGAGAGGAATTGGGCGAGGTTAATAAGGTCGATTGCGGCCTGGCAATCGTCAAGGCCTTCCAGGTCAGCAACAGTCAGGAGCGAGTTATCGGAAAAGGTGGCGAGACTGCTGCTAAAGACGCGACGCAGCTGCCTATATGATTTGCAGTGCTCGGATTGGCCATCCTTCATCAGCTTCATGAGCTCTTCGACAGGTTGATGTTGGACAAATGCGTAGAGTAGAGAAAATGTCTTTACAGAAAGCGTTAGCAAAGCGGAGGCTAGACCACATAGATTGAACATACGAGGTTAATCAGCGTCTGCGATTGCGCATGACGAATATACTTTAACGGCTCCTCATAAAACGTCGGTGCTGGCTGTGGCAAGTCCAAAGCCGACACGGCATCCAAATCCATCACGTCTTCGGTAGTAGGAGGCTCGTCGGGCGGCGGACCAAACTGGTCGACAAGATCGCCAACATTGGACAGCGCGTTCTGCACGAGCAGCGCAAGCCCATCTTCCAGCGAATCCTCGGCCTGGTGCGTCTCGGCTTTTAATCGTTTAGCATCTGGGTTTTCTGTGCTGGGAACAGGCTCTTCCTCGAGGGGTCGTTTTGAAGAAAGCTCTGGCGGAAGACTAAAGTCGATGCCTTCGAGGCCCATCAAATCGTGTTCCTCCTTAATGTCTAGCGGGCGCCCTGCGTCAGTCGTCACTATACACAATCAACATCAAAATTTCCCAACTCACCTGTTGTCGGTATCGACATGGGCTGTGGTTGCGCCGGCTCCGCCATCTTGCCAATTGCAATGGTTTGCGAGGCGGCAGATGCATGTGCAGGATCGGTCCAGCGGGGGGATCTAAGAGTTGGTCTGTCGCCTGCGACGATGGCTGACCTCGTGATTGGACGCAGAAGCGAAGATTGAAGAACGATGTGGTGGTGGTTTCGGTTGCTTTGCTTCCTGCAACGGCTGTCGCTGGGCGATGATCGAATGCGGGCAGTTCAGTCGCGGACAAAATTTTGCTGAGTCAGTTGTCACTGGCTGCCCTTATTTCTTGCCCCGAAATCCTCGGTACGCCGCGATACACAAAGAGCACAGGAATGCTCGATGCAAAAAGGAAATTGGGACGACAAAATCCAAAATGCACGATTTTTCACGGATTTGTTTTTTATGCCAGCGCATGCAAGAGGTGCTCGGTGGGAGTGACGGCCTCGTTATCGCGACGTCATGTACAGTACTGTTTTGCCTTTGAACAATTTTTTTTCTTTATCGCCCGATTATCAGTTGCATTTTTTTTTCACCCTCTTAACAATAGGCTTGCCTTCCCAGCCATCTTCTCTCCACTGAGTTACCCGCCTCGTTCGCTTGCGGTTAGTGGAGGATTCTGCATGACTAAGCCGGATTTAGCACTGAAATTGATGAGAGGCTCACCACATCGTATAGTACTGAGCGTGGCGAACCACTGTAGTGAGGAGCAAGTGACGATATTGTATAAGTGAAGAATCATAAACAGTGGTATTTATCGTCTATATCTATATGCATTGCAAAAAATGGCATAGTAATCCCGTCAAAATATACACCACATCCATCAGCAAAAAAATAACAAACAATAACAACACACGTCTAACTATATACACCCAAAAATCACAGCTCATGTACGTTTCTGTGCTTTGAGAAACAATCCATCATCAATCCAGACACATTACAGCAAAAGGGCGGCACCCAAGACAAGGACAGAGAGAGCAGAGCCAGCAATAGTAATTTGCTTGTCGCGGATAGCAGCGCTCTTATCACCCTTGCCATCCTTGCCGTCCTTGCCAGCATCACCGCTGCCCTGAGTCTTGCCTCCGTTGTTGCCATCGCTGCCTCCGGCCTTACCGGTGCTGCTGCCAGTGGGAGAAGGAGCGGCGGTAGAGTAGGAGCCGGTGAAGGCCTGGCCGATTGTGGGAAGCTTAACGTTGCCAGGGACCTGCCACCAACCACCGTCGGTGGACGAAGGGCAGGGTCGGGTTGAGGGCTTGGGAGTGTAGTCGGCCTTCTTGACACCGGTAGGCTTAATAGTAGCCCACTTTTGCTTGAGGTTTTCAAAGTCGGGGACGACAGGAGTGGGAGTTCCCTTACGAACAAAGCCCTCCTCCACGTCAGGGCCGGAATCAGCCTTTCCGTACGTGACAAGACCGTAGTTGTTAGTCTCCTCAATCCATTCGTAAATCAGGGCACCGCTGATGTCGTTGATCATCTCCTTGCCAAAGATGGCGTCCTGGTCACCAAAGAGACGGGGAGGGTGGGTGTTGCAGCCAGTCTCGGAGAAGAAGATGGGGACGGGGAAGTCCTGGGCGTACTTTTGGAGCTTGTCGTAGGCGGAATTTTCGTAGGTGGAGGGGTCGCACCAAGAGTAGGAGTTGATGGCGTAAAAGTCGATAATGTTCTTGTCATCACCACCGCAGGTCAAGAAGTCCTGAAGCATGGGCTGCATCTCGATGATGTGCGCGGCGGAGTAACCAATGGGGATCTTGCGGTAGCCCTTGTTGTCGCGGTAAGCCTTCATGTCGCGTGCAGCGGCCTTGAGGTAAGGAGCCACTTGGGATTGGCCTCTAGCAGCAATACCCTCGTTGGCGATGAAGAAGCCGAGAACGTTGTCGTAGCCGTGGAACTTGTCCATGACCTTGGCGTAGGCGTCGTACTGTCCCTGGTCCCACTGGAGGTGCGTCTGTTGTCCAACTGTTAGCCATTGCCAATGAAAGCAAGAATTTAGAATATACATACGCTATTAATGTACGTCTCAAAGGTGTCGAGGTCGAGAAGGACGTAAATGCCGGCGTCGTCAAAAGCCTTCATGCAGCCATCATGGCTACCGTTGGGGTCAACATGGTATGTGCGGATAGTGTTGACACCGAGCTCCTTCATGAGAGAAGCATCACGCTTGCACTGATCAGTGTCGACAAAAGGATCGGTCGGTCGTAGCTGGTAAGCAACACCTACAATTGGAGGTTAGCAATTGGGCAAAGAGTACACAGGGGCGTCACCGCGCGCGCAGCAGGGGCGATGTGCATGCAAACGTACCCTTCATGAAGAACTGAGAGCCATCCTTGTTGAAGAACTTGTTGCCGTAGACCTCGACGGGGTCCAGGGCAGCGCCGACAGAGGCAAAGGCAGAGATTGCCAGCGGCAAAAGAGAGGAGCGCATCGTAATCGTGCGGAGGAGGAGCGGCAGTCTTGTTTGCGCAAGCGTCGCGTGGTGGTACAGCAGAAGCAAAGTCGAGTAGCAGATTGTATCCCGTGAGAAAATACAAGGCGAAACACAAGACAGACACAATTCCAACAAAAACCGGTGAAGATGATGAGAGGGAAGATGGAGGAGGAGGCGGAAAGAGCAGATGCGGGCGTTAAAGAAGAGGAAAGCAGGCAGGCCGTGCCAAATACGAGAAAGTCAAAAAAGCCAAGGAAATACGCAGTGACCCATGACGACAAGGCACCGTCCGAACAGCGAAGAGAGTGTTTTTTTGGGCGTCCCAGCGGGCCCCAACGGCGCTACGATCCACTGAAACGGGCTGCTACGGAGACAATGGCCCGCTGTTTCACTGCATGCGTAGCGTTTGCGCTTGAAAACGGTAGCGGCTGGAATGCTTCCATGGGCGATCGATATAAGACATGGGGATTTATTTGAGTGTTTACATTTTGGTTTTACTGACCATAAATATGCTGCTAATAAAATCAACCGTAATTTTAGTTTCCATGTACACGTTCCATAATCCCAAATGCCCATCTGCACGATTCAGTGCTCAACTCGTCTGACCACGCAGAATTAAAAACAGCCACAGGGGGGCCCGCCCTCTGGAATAAGGCTGCTGCTGATGCTACCGCAGGTCTTTCAGGGGGGTTGCGCGGGCCTGCTGCGCTACGACGTCATAGCACCACGACTAGACGAACAGTGCTTGCGCTCGACGGGATGGCGAGTTGTATGCGATTGAATGTTAAAGCATGCGGATTTATTTTATAATTGACGATGAATTTGCATTTCATACAGAGTGCGCAACGCGAAATGAAGCTGCAGAAACCATCTTGCGCCACCAATCTCAGACTGGTAAACAAAAAGCACACCTCGTATTCACAACACACACCAAAACTGTAGCCTGATGCACGCCACCACGTTCGGGCGGCTCCCACTGCACGGGCAATAGACGCCGGAATCTGGCTAGCCATCACTAGAACGGAAATAGCGCCGTCTATTTTCAGCTACCTTAACATAGCGCAGTAGACTTGTCCTAATTGGTTCAATATGCAAATGCTCGTTTTTGTTTTGAATTATATGACATCATGGCGTGCAAGGCCAATTGCGCGCGCATTTAGGAAGAATTACATACACAACACCAGAAACCTGCCAACAAATCGTACGTCGCAGTATATCCTGAGCGCCAGCGCTCCATTCCCTCCAATCTCCCCATGAATATATTAGTTTGCCTTTTTATCGCTGGCCTTGTCTCCCCTTCGACCAATAAACGTCTTCATGCCGTGGTCAACGCCCGAGATGATGCGCGCAATGACCTGGAGGCCAGACGGCAACACATCGTACCACTCAACCCATCGCGCATACAGCGGCATGGCCTTTTCGGCGCCTAGACCACTGTCAATGGCCGTTACAATCTCTTTGGCGACCTCGACGGGCTCGACGACGGGCGCAAAGAAGCTGCTGGGCGTTTGGACCCCGTAGAACAGCGGCGTGCTGAGCTGGCCGGGTGTAATCAGAACTGTCTTAATGTCTGGGTGCGATTGGCGCAGTTCGGCTGTCAATGAGCGGTGCATAGCCGATACACCAGCCTTGGCAGCAGCGTAATCAGTCAATTGCGCAGCTCCAAGATGTCCGATAACCGATGAGACGTTGACAATGGTGCCGCCACGGCCGCTTCGAATCAGAGCAGGAAGAAAGGCCTTGATACAGTAAAAGGGACCGAGCATGTTGGTACCCAGGCTGCGGTCGATATCTTCAATAGTCAGATTGAGCATGCTCTTCCCAATAACAATAGCGGCGTTGTTGATCAGAACCGTCGGGGTGCCGAGCTGCAACAAAATGTTAGCCTTCAAATTCCTATACTCACAAAGGCAATCGTTTCCACTTACATCCTTTTCAATCTGCTTTGCAACTTCAAAGACCTGCTTGCTGTCGCTAACATCGCACTTGTAGTACGTAATGCCTCGTGCCTCGCCATTATCCATCTCATTGACATCCAGTACAGCCACAGTTGCGCCGCGCATGCCGTAGACCTCTGCCACCAGCATGCCCAGCCCGCTAGCGCCACCAGTAACAACAATAACCTCTTCACTGAGGTCAACCTCTCGTGGAGCACCATGCGCAATTCGATCGTTAATCTGGAGGGCAATCCAGAGGGCTGTGACAAACGTAGCCCAGATAATGGACCCAATCATGGTGGGCGACTCCCACAGGAAGACGCGGGCACGCAGGCATAGCGGGACAAGCCAGCACACAAATGGGTGGAATATCGAGACATTGAAGACTTTGGCGAACAGGTCGACGGAAAAGGGCGCAAACCAGGAGTCGCGCTGAGGCGGCTCGGTGTAGAGATTCGATGCCATGTTGAGCTATGGGAATGTGGTGATCGTTCGAGGGTAGACTTCTCGTCGGGAGCAGTTGTCGGCTATTAAAGGTATGTATGTTGGCAAGATTGCAGGTATGTGCAGATTGGATTCTCTTTTTAAGGAGTCTGCAGGCGCAAGCTCGGGACGTGTCCTCTGTGTGAGAGGAAGAAAAAAGCGACGATGGAGGGGGGATGGAAGCTGTCGCTGAAACAGCAATTGGCATGTGCGCCGACTCCACAGTGGACGCGGCGGCCCCTGTTGTGTTTGAGCCGTAGCGTCCGAGCTGTAGCGCATCTGTAGGAGCTGAAACGGCGCAAAACAGGACTTGGGTGTAAAACGTGCCCAAAGAATGATTTGCAAGATGTTGGGAAATCTAGAAAATCATACATACATGTTCATTGGAGTGCTGGGATATAGTACAGATGTGCCACACGTGGTGGCTTGCGTGCATGTCCAAGAGATTTACGGCTGTCTATATGCCATATAATTGGGGTATATTAAGTTGAGCTTATTTTATACATGAATCCCATAGTCCTTTATCGTCTTCTTCAACGTCATCAGACCAATAAAAAAATATGCCATATAATACAATGTTGGGTGTTGTTATAGTACAAAGGCCTCTCTATAGGCCCTCAGCCGAGCCCTCTCCCGAGCCAGAGTCTCTACCGCTGCCGCTGCCATTACCCCCTCGTCGCTGGTTCAGGAATCGGCGGTACTGATCCCGCTCGTTCTGTTCCCAGTTCTTCTCATACTGCGCTCTCTTCTCCTTTTGTGTATGGTAGATGCCCTCGCGGCCGACGCCTTCACGGCGCCACTTCTGAGGCGGCTTAAAGCCCAGCGCTGCCTTGCGCTCCCAGACTTGCATTCCGCGACGGAACCAGCGGCCCTGTCTGTCCTCTTCTTCCTCGGCGGATGCGCGCCACTTGCTTTTCAGGATACGGCGGATGGCCTCAGGCGAGACTTCAAACTTGGCAGCCAGAGCATCGGTGGTGTAGACGTCGGGAAACTGCGCGTTGAGAGCTCGAATACCAGCCAGGGCGTCTGGAGAAAGTCGCTTTCTGGGTTTCCAGCCTTCAGGGAACTTTTCCTTGAGAGCAGCCTTTTGCGACTTCCAGTCCGTGGTTGTCTCGGGCATTGTTGGTCTGCGCAGCAGCTGGATGCCATTCATAAATGGTTCTGTCGGCTTCTCGCTTCGTCTCTTTTCTTTGTATGTGGACGAACTTTTGTTGGTTCTGTTCGAATTTCGTTTGGATGTGTTTGCACCGTCTCGCTTCGGGCGGCTCGCTCGCGGCAAAGGGGTTGCAGATACACTATCGGATGCCTCTTCAGGCGCGGCCTTGTCGGCGATGTGTAGGTTCGCCGGTATTTCATCTACATTCGATGACGCAGACTCGGTTGCAAGATTAGTTCGAGGCGACTCATTCTCTTGTTGTCGAAAGGACGTCCCATGCAAACGACGGACGCTGTCCAGCTGCTGGAATCGAGAGGCCGTCGGGGGTGGTCGTGCTACCAGCGGCCGGAGTGGGATCGGGCCCAAGTTGTGCACCTGCGCAAGACTGCGGACAAATATCCGCAGCGATGCTGAGCTGCAGAGACAACTCATGCTGTGGGAAGATGGATTTACTCTCTGCGTTATGCACGCGAGAAAGCGGCCAGGTCGTGTGGGATTGGTGGCCTGGGTGCGAAAAAGTTCAAGGAGGTGGTGGTCGCTATGCGTGGGTCGACAGAAAAATATCCACCTTAATTGCCAGGCGGAGGCCACGGTAACATTACCGTATGCATTAAACAAAGTGAAGCGAAAGTAAAGAGAGTTGAAAAGGAGATAATATTTTTTTTTTAAAAAAAAAGGATACAGTTTACGAACTTTATGGAATAAATAGCAATCAACTACATGCAATCACAAGTATTAAATGGGAAGATGGCAATATAAAGTAATGCAGAGGCAAAGGCGCCGTCTGATGTATGTATACATGAGCAGTCTAAACGAGTGGCTCTAATCCTATAATGTATGAAATGATGAAATGCTCCAACGCCAGATCCAAAATCCAGAAGCAAGTATACCTTTAAAACGCCGTTGTTTTCTTTTACAAACACAATGTCTCCCCAAAATCAAATGCATGGACAAAGACTTAGTCCATCATCATCAGCTCAACAGGGGGTCTGGCGGTATGCGCCATAATAGGGCGGGCATCGAGAGGGCTCATGGCCTCGGGCTCGTCAGTCATGTCCTCGACAAAGACGGCAGGCAGATCAGGGCTGCAGCCATTGTCCTCTGGGCGGTAGATGAGGGTCGAACTGCGGCTTCGGTTGCCATCAGCGGCCGATGTGGGAGTGACGGGGCCGTCAAAGACGGGTTCAGGCTTGCCGCTGTTGAGCTTGGCAAGAGCCTCGGCCAGATCTTCAGCGTGGACAAGCTTGTTGGGGGCATCTTCCAAGCGCATCTCCCAGCCATGGGGAGGGCTAGGGGGAGGAGAGATGAAGAAGAGCTTGCCAGCATCGGGAAGCGCAAGGTGGTCGGCCTTGTTCTGGTTTATCGGGGTAGGTTGGCCAAAGTAAACCTTGACACGCTCGCCCATGACGGCCTCGCCGTCCCAGACCTTGCGAATGGCCTGGGCGGTCTCGACGGTGTAGAAGGAGATGATGATGCGGCGGAAGGACTTGAGCGGGGTAAAAGAGTGTACAGAGACGGTGTTCTCAATAAGGCCGCGGATGACCTGGATGTTCTTGGGGAGGAAGATGTCGAGGTTGTCGAGGTTGGTGAAGAGCAATGTGTTGGATGGCGGGGTGGGGAGGATGAGCGGCGGCAAGTTGGAGAGGTCGAGGGTGAGGTTTGCCTTGTTGCGCGACGACGTCGACGACGATCTGGAGGGTCTGGGAGAGATATCCATGGCTACTGGGTTGTGCGAAATGTCCTGGCGGTGGTTGTTATCTGGGTGTCGAAGTTGAAGAAAGGCGGTGGGTGGGCCCAATGACGGCTCAGCAGAAACTAAGCAGGTTGGTTATAGTTACAGCGCGGTGAACTGGTAATGAAATAGATAGTTTTTGGCGATGCGTGAGCGGCAGAGGAGAATAGTATGCGGGATAAATAAGCAAACGAGGCGGCTGCTTTCCTAATGCACAACAAAAGAGGCGAGTTTATTGGTGGCGGATGCAAAAGTGAGGGAGGGGGTGGTCCAACGCAATTAGCCTGTGGGGGAGGAAGCGATGGCGATTATGTACTGCGAGGAGGCGGTTGTCGGCGGAGGCGGCGACGCAGAGAAAAATAATAAAAAAATCCCATGCGCAGCGCAGCAGGCAGGTAGCCAACTGTAAAGGTTACGGTAGCAGGGGCGTCTTGCCTCCCCGCTGCACTGCACGGCGGTGCAAATCCAAACTAAGCAGCGAGACAAGCGCTGGCACTGTGTCGGGACTGTACGGCAAAGCGTTGGCGCTGTCTGGGCAGTGGAGTCGCCCCAAGCTGCAAGAGGCAAGTAGGCGTCGCACCCGCAGGCGCCAATGACCGATGGAAACTGGTCGCAGGCCGTGCAGCACAGCCCCAAGCCTCCACGAGTCTCCGCCGCCGCCGGGGCCACGGGTGAGTTGCAGTGCCTGGCCAGTTTGATGTTCGCACTGTACATATGTCAGCACTGTTTACTAGTAAAAAAGTCTCTTCCAGGCTGTTCCAGGCCGCCCAGCATGAGGCTATGCTGCTCTTGCTTCCCCTCCGCATCCAGCTTGACAAGGTGAAGCAGGCGAGGTATTTGCATTTTTTTCTTCTTCTATAGTGACCTACTGTGGCTGTTACTGGGCAAATGCTATCTTGCCTTTTTTATTTCTTCGCTTCCAAATCTAGTTCCATTTCCGTCCGGCGTTACTTACAAGATGCTTGCTTGCTTACATCGACTGTAATGACTATCACACGGAGTTCAGTCAGCGTCTGTCTGTTTGTTGCTAAGCCTCCTTCTTTTTGCATCGCCCCGTGTTTGACTATATTTTTTAAAAAAGAATCAAACTCTCTTACTTAAACAGTCAGTCGTGCGTCAGTCTGCTTTCGTCATCACAAGCGCAAGCAGCAGTCGTAACGCTAGTCTGCCCTTTCATCAACCCAGTCAGAAGGGGTCTCGCTGAGCCTCACGCTGCCAAGTCAGTTGGTCTGATACACTCCTTTGCAGGAGCACTTCGTAGTCACGCACGTTCCTCTTCCCCCCAAGAGCAATGCCTCGCTCGAAATAAAATCCCAAAACATAGGCGCACAAGCACTGCATCACGCCCGCCTAATTTTAAAAACCAAAATTTAGCCTACGCGAAGCCGGAGTCGGAATTCGTCTCCGAAGCGAGGCATCCCAAATTCCCGCCTCAAGCTGCTGCGCCGCAGCCCAACGTTTGAGTTTAGCCTTTTTAGCCGCCGCGCCCCGTCCCAGCATAACCCGTCCACCCGCGGATCGCCCACTGCGGTGCGGCTACGGCGCCATGCCGTCATCGCCTCAGAACCTTGGGATTGCCCCAGAGGCATAAGCTTTTATTTGCCTGCTGTGGCTGTGAGCTCGATAGCTATGCCTTGCAGGATTTTTTAAGATTACAAGGCTGTCGTTTTCGGAAAAATCGTACGCAGCACATGCCATGGGATTCGTATGGACAAGTGTTTGACCGCGTCATTAACTAACTAACTAACCCATGAAGTGGCTAAGCCTGGGGAGCAAGCAAGACAGTACGACCTGGCTTATATTTGGAAGCTCATCTCTCATCACCCAACATAGAAACCAAAAATGCGATGGAAATATATTCGAAAAGGTATATGCTAGATATGTTACATGTACAGTCCCCAATCCTCCCAATACCCCATTTTTAGTAATTATTATCTATATCATACAATGCAATCATAAACCGTAGAACTGTCTTGGCCGCTCTTATCGGCCAAAGTGCTTAATCTCAACGTGGCGTAGGATAGGGAACGCAATGGCTACAGATACAAGCACTAGCTCGTCGCCGACATCGCCACCATATGCTCCAATTCGCTTTGCTATCGGAGAGATGTACTGTAGTGATAGTTAGCACTGCCAATGGCAAAAGATGAAGAGGGAGGTCGCTTACCCAAGTTTGGGACATTCCCAGGAATGAAAAGCCAATGCCAATCAGCAAAGACAGAGTGCCAGCAATTCCCACGGGCAGCTTCTTGGGATCCTGCCAGGCGTCGAGATCGTAGCCACCCAGGCGAGGTCGGAACAAAAAGTGCTCAATGAACAAAATCTCGGCAAAGGCCAACGTCCAGTAGCCAAGAATGGACAAAAGGTTCTCTAGGATGCTTTCCAAAACGTTGCGGCCACCGTAGGCAAGGGCAAAAGCAACGATGCAGATAAGCGTGCACCAAAAGAATCTAGGGACGGCGATGAAGTGCTTGCCGAGGAGCTGGATCGAGAGAGCGGACGAGTAGACGTTGCAAGTGCAGTCGGCCACTACACGAATGTTAGCAATTGTGGAAAAAGGATAACCAGCTGCAAAATCAACAACTTACAGAATGTCAGGACAAATAGAACAGAGGCAATCTTGCCCCAGACTGGAGGTGATAAAATGGCGAGAATCAGGCCGCCCACGCCGCCGCTGTGATACACCTCGCTAAGCTCTGCATGTGTCAAGATGATGCCACCAAAGTAGTTGCCCAAGACACACACGAAAATGCTAGGAATCACAATACCAGCATATGTCAGTCCAAAGATGAGCCACTTGCTTGTGTTGACAGGATAGTGGATATAGTAGTCGCCTGCAATGGGGCACCACGAGCAGCACACGCCAAAGATGATGGCAAAGTATGAGAGACAGGCCCCGGTATAATCGATACCAGCGGCAAGGTTGAGTTCAGGTGTCGGTGAAAAGTGCGGGTAAGCTTGGCCCCAAAGCACAGAGAGCAAGACGATGGCTACCAGCCAGGCGTAGCGGTGGTAGTGGTGGATGATGCCGTAACCAAAGAAGGAGATGACAAAGGTCAAGATGACAACGACCAAAATACCAACAACCAGACTCATACCGCCGCCAGAAACAGCACGCAGCAGCTGGCCACCCACAATGGCGGCAACAGTGGCATATCCGACATTAATGACGACGTTGAGAACGGAGCAAATGGCGGCGCCCCAGAGACCCATGGAGTATCGGATGAGAGCAAGCTGGCGCAACCCGGTCTGCGGGCTCAGTGTTCCGGCAAAGGCCGGCATGGTCGAACCGACGAGGATAGCAAAGACGGTTAGGATAATGCTGGTATGTACGGAGAGGCCAAAGATGGGACCGAGCATGCCGATGGGGATAAAGGTCGCATTGAAGAGGACGGAGAACCAAAGAAACATGATCTGCAGCAGCAACCCATCGTTAGCTCACACGTTGATATACGGGATACGGGGACTATGATTTACGTTTAGGATTTGCGGCGGCTTGCGCTGGTCCTCGGGCACTCGCTCGACACCCTGCGCCTCGAAGCCATTGAGACTATCAAGGCGCTTCTCAAAGTTGGCGAGCGCGCGAAGCACCGGATTTGCGCGTTGGATTTCTCCCACGCGATCCGCATCGGTAGTCTTGCCGGTGTCGGCCGTATATGTAGCAGGGGCAGCAGACGAGGCCGATTCGTTGTCGAGCGTCTTGGGCATTGTGGCCTGCTGCTTCTCCAAGTCGGGTTGGTGGTTGTGGTGGTCAGACATGATGACGACAGAGCGCAGTTTGTATGCGGGAGGGAATGAGGCTCTGCGGTAGAAGCCTTTCGGAGACAAAGAAGAAGAAAAAAGGAAAAAAGTTGGGCGATCCAAAAAGAGCGAGAGGTGAGAGTCACACCAAGCCCTGAGACAAGGCACACGCGACAAAGGACGTTGGCAAAAGTGAGGGGCAAAGACAATGTCGCGAGAAAGAAGAAAAGGAATTGCCGACGAGCAGTGGAAAAAACGAATTTACAGCAGCAGCGATCTCGCTAGCAAGGGCCAGCGAAGCCGCGAAGTAACGTATGCACGAGGATGGAGGGGGCCGACGTGCGTGTGTGTGTGTGTTGCAGGGGTGGTTGGAAGCGAGCCCATTGAGCAACGGTGCTTTGCTGCAAGCAATGAATGCTTCTTGCATGTGTGTACGCAATTCACTCGCTCAACATGATAAATCCAATATAAAAGGATAAAATGAAACCCGTCTCTTTTTCAGCACGGGCCCTGCTGCATGCTTCTACCAAAAAAGCCATGGCCACCAAATCTTGCATTGCCTACCTGCCACTCGGTGTACAATATGTATAAGTGAGTACACAAGCAAGAAAAACGGTCCCCTGGTAAGTAGAGGCGGAGAGTGCCGACGGGACGAACTGGTGCGCAAACTACACGGGCTTGATTACCGGATACGGAGAGCGAACCGTACGAAACTGAAAATCCAAAGGGTTGCCTACAAAAAGTAATCGAAAACACCCTCGATTGGGAACGCCTCATGGAGACCGTCGCAGGGGATAGCGAGCGAATTACATGGGCCAGTGAAGGCAGCACGCACTAAGAGTGTAATGCGCATGAGTAAGAAAGAGAGGGCCATGCTCTGGAGATGAGCATCAGCAGGAAGAGTAGCAATTCATTAATTAACTGGGGAAGGGTATTTTAAGCAGCGGTGATGCTATTTGCAGGAGGACGTTATTTGCGCGGAGATGATTATGGTCTGGGCAATGGCACTCTTTGTAAGTAAGATGCCCAACTAATACCAAAGCAAGAGACGGCGATGGATAGACTCGTCGGGCGAAAAGATGCCGGGAGGGAAAGCCTTGTCCTTGGTCCCTGCATCTTCGCTTACAACAAAAATACAGCACCATGAAAATCCTTGGTGATTGTTTGGCCTTATTCCCTGGCCAAACACGCGAGGGTTTTTTGTGTTGGTGCTTTTCAGCTTGTTTCATCTTTTTTCCTTTCGTTTCGGGGGTTAATCTCCCGCCATCTCCACTGTGGCGGGGCGATCCTTAGCGGGCGGCCCTCTTCCATAGTGCCCTGGGTTGCGACTTGCGCCATCCATCAGTGTGTTTGCTGCTGCAGCGTCTTCGGGAGAGGCGCCGCCCGCCAATATATAACACAGTCTCATATCGAAATGGCGCTCATCAACTGCCACGAACGCCACCGAAGAAAGATGAGATACGATGTTTGCGTTCATCTGAACCTGCCCTTTTTCCACGATTGGAATTGTTTGCTGTCTGTCTTTCATGATCATGTCTTCCTTTTTGGAGCCTCTATTTTTCACACAGACCACAGCGGGCGGCCCTCTCGGGTCCCACTGACCGAACACGAAAGCCTCCGACTGTTGCCATTCCCCCTCGCGCTAGAGTCTTGTCCCCCCGCTTGCCAACTTTAATATTGTTGTATTGTTGTGTCTATCTGCATTTCCAGGCACAAAAATATGCTTACAGTACTGCTGCTGCTGTTGCTGGTGCTGTAATACTGCAGTACTGCTTCCAGATCCGATACTCTACGCAATGATTGAGGGGAAGCGCATGCCGATTTGCATCGCATCATCATCATCATCATCACACGTGCATCGCCCAGCCACGTTGGCCTGCTGCAGGAGTTTCCCATTCCCACACACACCAAAAGACAAGCAGAGTCCATCTCAGTTCACAAGAAGGGGGGGAAGACGGCCCGTCGTCTCGTACAGTATCGTCACATTTCAACCCCAAAAACTCAAAACGTCCCAAATGGCAAAGGACCGAAACGAAAATATGGACCCTCTTTCTTTCGTTTGGCTCGTTCTGGGCTTGTGGCTTCTGCTCCACCGTCCTGCATTTGCTTGCCGGGAAGCCATCCGGATTGTGGTGGTGCATCATGGAATAGGGGCGGCGCTCAGTGCAACCCCCCGCCTCCAACGCTGCAGCAAGCATGGTACAGTACTGCACGCTCCCCAATCTTCGGAACATTCTTTTGTGAGGCCCGTAAAATGTCTTAGTAACCGTCTGTACAGTACTGGAATCATCTGTGCGTAAGCCTGCAACTCGAACACCCTGGAAAATCGACAACCCCCAGCGCACGGGCTCGCCGGATGCCCATCTTTTTTTTATGTTTTGTGTGTGCATATGTAGGCATTCAACCTTTTGACACCGTTTCTTTGACAAAAAGCCAATTCATGCTGTCGTGGCAGCCATGTAAGACGGCCAGCACATCTAGTTGAGCCCTAGCAAGTGCCAGCGTAGAAAGTATATGCCGCCAAAGAGATAGTCTGTCCAGTGATGGAAAGCTAGTTGAAACTAGTATCGGCAGATTTGAATATCTCGCACACCATACAACAACGGTCCATTCATGTACTGTACCTGCGAAAGCTTGTACCATTGTCTACTAGCTGCAACGTTGTCTGCTGCCTCTAGTGCCGTACCTTGTACTTTGGACAGAAAGAAACCTTCCATCCTTTGTAGAGTAGTGATCTACACCAAGCCGACCGTCAGCAGCCGCTAGCGCCCAAAGACCCGTCTCACGCACCCGCCCTTCGCTCCCGATCCCCAGGGCCGTGCTGCGTTTTAGTGCCTTGTTGCCTGCTATTAGTGCTCTTCCACGCTGCTGTTACGGTTGCCGCTAGTGCTTGTTAGAGCCTAATGCTTTGCAGAGCGCAGCGTAAAGCTTGCCGTTCTAGTCGCTAACAAGACAACACTGTCAGTCAAATGCTTGGTGCTGGCCGCTCCCCGTTCGTCCTCCCCCCACCCACCCGGCTGCACACACGCACGTAACACAAGCGGCACCTTTTTGCCAGTCGCCAGCCCTTTTCTCGTCAGCTTCGTCTTTTCTGCTAATTTACAAATTCGGAAACATCGCGATATTTTCGTTTTTCGCAGCAACTGCGCAGCAGCACCAGCTTCGTATATTCCCTCGGACATATCAAGCCATGGCACAATAGCCACGCTTTGCAATCTACACGCCGCCTCTCCCGCGCGATCATCCGCCACCCCGATCCTTCTTCAGCTTGGCAACGTTTCAGACAAAAACACGCAACGCCACAATGGCTATCGACGAAAGAGCCGCCGAATCGTGGTCATGGTTCGGCATCGCCACCGTTGTCGTTATATTGCGATAGTAAGAATCAACCCTCTCTGACTGGCCTGTGGGTGTGGGCGCCAGAGTGTTGTTGCTCAGCCATGGCTAACCAACTTGCGACAGTATTTCTAGAGCCATTCGCCTCGGCGGCTGGCGATATTTCCAGCTCGAGGACTATGTCATGTTACTCGCCTATGTACGTAAACTAAGGGAAATCATTGCTTCGACGACGACTAACATGCTCTTCTGTAGGGATTCTACACAACCTTTATAGCGCTGGTCAATGTCCAAGAGATGCACCCGAGGACAAATATACTCCCGCCAACAGGCCTCCAAGGCATTAGCGACGAGGAAATCACAGACCGCATACTGGGGTCCAAGATTACGTTTGCCCTCGAAGAGTCTATGATTATGATTCAGTTTCTCACCAAGCTGTGCATGGGCTTGCTCTTCTACAAGCTGACCAGCGGGCTGAAGCGACAGCTCCAAGTAAAGTTTATTATTGGATTTGTTATACTTGGATGGCTAGTCACAGAAATTCTCTTCTTTGGCTTCTGGTGCCATCCCTTTGGCAACTACTTTCGCGTCATTGATAACAACTCACGTACGCCAAACTTGAAATCTGCTACGAGACACCGCTAACTAATAATTATAGCTGGATGCACAACGTCCACAAATCATCTGATCTTGTCGTACTGCTTCAATGTATCAGCGGACTTGTTGCTCTTGACCATCCCGATTCCCATGCTTCTGCAGTCCAATCTTCCATTAAAACGGTATGCCTTTTTTTTCTGCTCCCAAAACAGCTTTTCAACAGTGGCTAATGTATTTCAATCAGAAAATTATCCATCACTGGCGTCTTCAGCCTCGGTGTCTTTGTTGTAAGTTTCGCCTGTGTGAGAGATATCGGCGCCTATCAAACTAACTATTTGGGCAGATTATCGCCGCCACATTAAACAGATACTACAGCTTTGCGCATCCAGAATCCATCTTTTGGATATACTGGTACGTGCGAGAAGCAAGCACAGCCATTTTAGTATCGAATATTCCTCATTTATACGCGCTCATCCGCAAGGTGGTTGACAAGGACAGCTATGCGTACTTTCGCCGGGGAGGCAAGGGATCCAACTATCTCAACTATCTGCCCACGCACGTGGAACTGAGTGATAAGCGATCCAAAAAGCTGAGCGGCAAAGACAGCAAGCAAAAAGGCAGCACTGACGACACCGCTGTCGAAGGAACGGAGAGTACAGAGAACCTCGCCACATCGGCAAACCCTCCACTGCAAATCTGGCAGCGCAACGAATATAGTGTCAACGGCGTCGATGCCAGCGAAGCACAGTGGGATGAAGGGGATATCCAGACCATCTGGAACGGTGGCCTGGGCACCAAAGCCACGATTGTGAGCAACGGCATGCCAGACGAGGAACGTGGCGTTGCGCAGTGAGTGGCGGTGGTGGTGGCATATGCTTGGGTTGGATTTGTGTGTTTTTGTTCGAATACCCCATTGATGCATTTTGGGAAGCATATATTATTTAGATCATTGTTTTATGAGCGGCACGTCATTTTTTGTTTTATTTACTGCATAATGATATTTGAGAGAGATATCATGGCTGTAGTGGAACTTGGACCAGATTGACCAACACCCTGGGGTGGCTAGAAATAGCCCGCCTACTGTACGGATTCATGACGATTTTGAATGGAAAAATTACGAGGATATAATTCGGTTTCGTTTATTCTATTGCCCATGTTCTGCAGACCGGTGAAGCCCAAGGCCGACACGATGCGATCGATCGTATCTGCGCATAGAGTGTGAGCGGGCTGCAGCCTTGTCTTACTCTTGGCCAATCAATGCCGCGAAACTCCCTCAAAATAAAATATGTATCCAGCTAGCAATCCTTCCTTTTTTTCAACTTGTCTCTGTTCCACAGACACTTCTTCACTTCTCTCGTCTCCCCTTTTGACAGGCACACACGCACCACGTTTCCATGGCGTCTGCCTCCACTGGCTAGTCTGCAGATCCAGGTTCCGCTTTAGCATGTGTCGCTACTGTAGCGTTGCTGCGGAGTCCGCTGGCCTGCCCTGCCCCCGGACTTATGGCCTCCGCAGCACCACCACCACCGGCGCCACAGTACTGATCCGTAGCGCACTCCGGTCCCAGGAACAGCGCCGCACATGGAGGTGTGTATTGCGCTAACCTTTTTTTTTACTGGATGCTACCACTGTGACCTCTTTGGTCTGCTCTCTGTTGTTTCTGTTTTTTATGGGTTCGGCATTAGCAGCTTCCTCCGGCAACCGTAGCTCCGGAAGGTGTTGCGCCGCAGGATCTTGCGACTGGCACCGCTTCCGTCCAGAGAGTTTCTATTTCAATTTAAAGCAACCATTGTCCCTCTTCTCTTCTCATCGTAGCATTATTAGCACATACAAACACTCACACTTCGGCCTTTCACATCCAATTGAGTTATTTACCTCGTACCTCACACAAATCACCGCCCATCATGTCCAACTTGATCCCCCGCTTCAGCACCATCAAGCCCGCAAAGCCTACCTTGACGGAGGCTAATTTGCCCGACCAAAAGGGCAAGGTGAGTTAGTTTGGCGGCGGCGCCCAAGCCTATAGCTGGCCAACCGTTCAATGAATCTGTCTAACACTAGGGAATTGCAGGTCTTCATCGTCACCGGCGGCACCAGCGGCGTCGGCAAGGAGCTCTCCGGCATCCTCTACCAGCGCAACGCCAAAGTCTACATCGCCGCCCGCTCCCAAGACAAGTACAATGCGGCCGAAAAGGAAATCAAGGACGCGCACCCCGAATCCACCGGCGAGCTCCTCTTCCTCAAGCTTGTCCTCGACGACCTCACCGGCATCAAGGCCTCGGCCGACGACTTCCTCGCCAAGGAGTCCAAGATTGACGTCCTCTTCCTCAACGCCGGTGTCATGATCCCCGCCCAGGGATCCAAGACAACCCAGGGCTACGAGCTGCAGCAGGGCACCAACAACTTGGGCCATTTCTTGTTTGCCAAGCTGCTCACACCTACGCTAGTCGAGTCTGCAAAGACGGCCCCCAAGAACTCGGTGCGCATCGTCTGGGTCTCGTCGTCTGCTGCCGACTTTGCCCCCAAGCCCGCCATTGACTTTGACAACATGGACTATGCCAAGGACGAGAGCCGCTTCACAAAGTACGCCCGCAGCAAGGCCGGCAATGCTATTCATTCTTGCGAGTTTTCTCGCCGCTATGCCGACTCTGGTGTCATCAGCCTTGTAAGTAGCAGCCTGCGTGTGCTACACAGATGCAGCCCGCTGCATGTTTGAGATGATAAGCCCCCATTCTCGATCGTGCGCGTGCCCAGCGGCCCCCATTGGACGCTCGCATGCATACTGCGCGCATATATATCCTGGTCTATCTATCTATCCATTGCTAACTGGTGTGCGACAACATAGGCCCTCAACCCCGGAAACCTCAGATCGGAGCTCCAGCGCCACATTACCAGCTTCCAGCGTGCCGTTGTCGTAAGTTGTTTGCTCACCACTAATCCCTCCTTCGGGCCGCCTGCATGAGACAGACCCAGCTGACCGGTCAAACTTTAGGATTGGATGCTCTACCCTCCCAAGAACGGCGCCTACACCGAGCTCTTTGCCGGTCTGTCCGACACCATTGACGAGGAAGACAACGGCGGATGGCGTAAGTCTTGCGATTTTTTTTGTCTCGACACTTTTCTGACACATGTTTTAGTTGTTCCCTTTGGCAAGGTTGAGCCTATCCGCGCCGACCTCGCTGAGGCTGAGATTGGCAAAAAGTACTGGGAGTGGTCCGAGGAGCAGGTCAAGCAGTACTGCTAAGATGGCAGCGTGCCGTCCTCCTCGCATCTTTTTCTCTTTTTGTTGCAAATGAATCTCGAAGAAATAGTTTGATGCTTATTTGCTTGATATCCAAATTTACTAATACCATTTACTTTTACAATGCTATAATCTTGACAGCTATCGTGACAGTTGTGTCTGTCTCACTACCCTCGAGCTGGCATATTCAGCCACCCTACCCTGAAGATACGGCTGTTGTTTAAACACGCTAAAAATTATCACTGAACTACTGGTGGTAACTGTAATTGTAGACAAGAATGCTGTATTATTTATTTTTGTAGAATAATGATCCATGTTGGATTATAATGGTGATTTTATACATAAGACTACACAGTGAGACATCCTGCCCACCTCAACGAAGCTCAACATTGAGCTGCTCAACCAGCGCCGTTCGCACCCTTTCGTGAAACTCATTCGCCTCCTCATTCGTCAGCGTCCTCTCCAGGCTGCGGTATACAATATTGTACGCGACACTCTTGCGGCCCGTCTTGGGATGCGTAAACTCGTCAATTAGCCTCACATCCTCCACATCGTCGCCCGCCACATTGCGCACCAGCTCCATGACGTCGTTTTCATGGACAGTCACACTGTTCACATCGGCGCCCTTGGGCGTCAGCCAGAATGACACGTCCTTGGGGCACGGCGGGTACTTGGAAAACGGCACAAAGAGCTTCATCTTGTCCAGGTTGTCCGAAACACCGGCAAACTGCGAGAGGAAGCGCTGGTCCTTGGACCAGAACAGCCGAATATCGGGGATCTTGAAGAGCAGCATGGCAATGCGGTCGATGCCAATGCCAAACGCCCAGCCGAGCTTCGAGGGCACATTGGCGTTGATAAAGAGATTCTGACGGACTACACCACATCCTAACACCTCGAGCCAGTCGCCCGCGTAGTAGACCTCGAGCTCCCACGAGGGGCTAGTAAAGGGGAAATAGGCCTCGACCCAGCGCATGCGCAGGGGCTCGTCGACAAAGTTGGGGTCAGCCTTGATAGCGGCAGCTTTGGCGCGCGAGAAGATGTCGACAACCATATTCTCAAGGGACCGCTTGAGGTGTGCGCCAATGGCCTCGGCCTCGGCGGCGGAGTGATGCTCGCTCTGGAGCGGATTGCGCTCCTCGTGGTGCGGCGGGTTCGGGTCCTCGACGACAACGTTGTGCTTGGGGAGCGCCTCGAGATCTTTGAGCACCGCGGCAGCAATATCGCCGTTGGGTACCGTGTTGCGATCCCACGATCGTGCACCCTCCATCTGGTGAAAGGCCGGGTAGTGGCTGCGGTCAATGGCATCGCGGCGGTACACGTCGGCGGAAATGAGGTATCCATCGCTCTTGTTGGATCGGAAGGTGTCTGCTTGGTGTGCGCTTGTGTGTGTGCGCAGTAGCTCGGTGTTGCTAATGTAGTATGTGTCGGAGAGGGCGCGGCCGGGGTGGTCGGCGGGGAAGCCCAGCGAGTCAAAGTTCTGCTGGGTTGAGACGACGGGGTGGAAGTCGTTGTAGTAGTTGAATGTGGACGAGGGGAAGTGTGACTCGATGATTTGGCGGGTAATGTAGACGGGGTGGTCTTTTTGTAGGTGAAGACGGCGGCTTGTGGCATCGAGGACGGTAGGGGATACGTTGAACCATTTGGGGTCTGTGGCGAAGTTTTGGCCGCGGACGGTGATGGTCGAGTCTGCGTTGAGAGAGGGTTTCGGTGCAGCTGCAAAAATATGTTAGAGACTTATTGAATACTGGTCAGAGTGGCTGGATGGCGGCCTACATGAAGAGTAGAGCCTCAAGCAGGGGAAGCGAGCTGGTGCTGCTTGTCTGGAGGGAAGCGCTATGGATGCCGCATGGGGGCGAGCTAGCGCGGCTATGCGGCGCATAGAATGCAAGCGACAGGCCATGACGAGCCAATTGACTGCAGCAGATATGTGTGGCGGTGGTCTCTGCGATGATGGGTGCGACAAGGAAAAAAAGTGACGATGTCCAAACTTGGAGTAGCTTCATCCTGCACCAGAAGCCCACACGGGTCCAGTTTCAGTGGGTCGTCCAGCGACTTCAGCGCACGCCACAGCGCCAGACGCAAGCCCCAAGGAACACCGCCACATGGGAAGAAGGGGCCCGCTGTCAAAACGGTTCCAGCGCAGCCTGGCCGCTGTGGGTGCCCTGTGCAAGCGAGCCTCCGTTATCGCTGGATCCCTGTGAGGGAATATGTGCAGTGCAGCGCAGTGCGGGTATCGCTATCAGCAGCCAACGGTAGCACTTATCAGGGAGCTGTGGCCAGTGCTATCTGCCCTACAAATTTAGCAGGTCTACTGCTTTTTTGTATTTGTTACTAGCCCTATTCTGACTGGCCGCACGCCTTACCACCCACCATCGCCGTAAACAGTGCTGTATTTTTGTATTCCTTTAGCGGCTCTTCAGTCAGCATCCATGACCTCATCGTTCCCCAAAGGAAATAGCCGAGCCTGCTGCTGTCAACTTTACCTGCCAGACAGCCTCTAGCGGTTCCCCTTTTAGTGCCTGGCCCACTGTAAGGCTTCCCGAAAAAGGCCTGTCATTGGTGCTGGCGCCGAGCCCAAAGCCGACCCGACACTGCGCAGCCCGGCTTTATTTTTCTTTGTTACCTGTTTCCTCTTCCCACCTTTTCGGTTTCCTCTTCTTGCATCACATCCCCAAATCGAGATCAGCCGTTGGAGAAGCAGCCTCGATCATTGGCTGGCCCGCTGCATTTTCTTTTTCTTTTTTAATTGACTCTATTCATACTACTTCTTTCAGAACTGCATCGTGTAATGCCGTTATAACCTCATCTACTCCAACTCTTTTTCTTATTCTTCCCCTTGTTGCGCCAGACCACCCCCCGTCACCATGGCGTTCGCAGAGGAGCCCAAACCAGACCAGCCCAAAAGCACAATGAAGTCGCGGGCTGAAGCGCGGAGGAAGAAGCGAGCTCCTCCTGTTCGTTATCCCTTTTGGTTCGGCGGCAGCGCTAGCAGCATGGCCGCCTGCGTCACACATCCGTTAGATCTTGGTATGCATATCTGTCCACCAGTCGCCGCACTATTCTTTTGCATAGCTAACATTCTGTCTTCCTCTCAACAGTCAAGGTACTACTACACGACGAACAGCGATTTCCATACACTCTTACTAACCAATCCGTCAGGTCCGACTGCAAACACGGAGCGGCGATGCGCCCAAAAACATGAGCGGAACTTTTGTCAAGATTGTCAAGACAGACGGCTTTCTCGGCCTCTACTCGGGCATCTCAGCCTCCCTCCTTCGACAGCTTACCTACTCGACGGTCCGGTTCGGCGTATACGAAGAATTAAAATCTCGCTACACGAAAAGTGGCCGCGAGGCTACCTTCCCAGCCCTGAGCGCCATGGCCATCACATCCGGCTTCCTCGGCGGCATTGCCGGCAACTTTGCCGACGTCCTCAACGTGCGCATGCAGCACGATGCTGCTCTGCCGCCTGCCGAGCGCAGAAACTACAAGCACGCCGTGGACGGCATGGTCCGCATGGCGCGCGAAGAGGGCTTTGGTAGCTACTTTCGCGGATGGCTGCCCAACAGCAGCCGCGCCGCCGTCATGACTGCAGGCCAGTTAGCGACGTACGATACTTTTAAGAGGCTGCTCATGGATTACACGCCCATGGGCGACAATTTGACGACGCATTTTTCTGCTTCCTTTTTGGCCGGTCTGGCAGCCGCTACGGCGACGAGCCCCATTGACGTCATCAAGACCCGCGTCATGTCGGCAGCCAACAAGCAGAGCGTTGTAACGCTGGTCAAGGACATTACACGGACAGAAGGCCTCGGCTGGATGTTCAAGGGCTGGGTGCCCAGTTTCCTGCGATTAGGACCGTAAGTAGCCGTTCTGCCGCCAGTATACAACATATGCTAACCATACCTCGCTAGACACACCATTTGTACATTTATCTTCCTCGAATTCCACCGCAAAGCATATAGACAGGTCAAGGGCCTTAATGAGACGCCCGTATAGAAACACACAAACATAACTCAAAAAGGAGGTCGGCCACGGGGGCCTTTTGGCATGGTTTCTTTTCTTTTTCATGGGCGTTTTTTTAGAATTTCGGTCTGCTTTAACTTCTAACGTGCTGGGTATAGACGGTTTGTCATTACAAACTGAGCAGCCAACACAACCATTTGATTGAAGAAATGGGAATATTTATTTATTATTTCACCAATTAACGTCTTCATCATCGCCTGTCTCCTATGCTACACACCTCTGTGGCTTCATAGGGTGTCCATGTTCTACCCATATGTTTGTGTATGCTCCCAGCTGGTGAATGTGTCTTGATTTTTTTATATTCCGTATTGTACATGAAATGAAAAAGCCCCTATGCCCAAAGTTGACAAAATTTCGTAAATAGCAAGCAAAGCGCCTCTGCAACACCACCAAGACATTTTCTCACTCCATCTGTCTTTTCTGTTATTCTACCACTGGTTCTGGCCGTACGGCGTCGTCCCGTATCCAGGATCGCCGCCGTACGCCGTGCCTGCACCACCACCAGGACCTCCACCGTACGCAGTATTGTTACCGCCGCCGTAGGGTGTTGTGTAGCCCTGGTCGCCCCAGCCGCCGCCAGTCTCCATGTTCATATCGGGGCTGCGCGGGCCGTCCATGTCGGCCTCTTCGCCGCCGTACTTGCGCGGGTCCAGGCCCTTGAGCAGGCCACCAATCTTTTGCTGCAGCACACGGATGCCCGACTGGATGATCTGGTCCGGCTCCATGGTGCCGGCGGCCTCGACCTCAAAGTAGAATCGGTTGGGCTTGGCGTCGTAGTTGAAGGGTTCGCCTTCTTGCAGGGGCTCTTCCCACTCGGCGTATTTGCTCTTGGGCCTAAACATACACTCTCGTTAGAATTTTGAGTCATGTACAGCGTGGGTTAGTATAGCTGTGGAGTTGTACTCACCACTCCTTCTCGGGATCTGTGTTGTTCTCAAACCACCAGTCAAGATGGTGCAGCTTGTTGTGAGGATCGTACTCGAAGCCGACAGCAGAGGTGGGCATCCACTTGGCGTGCTCCTTTGCAATGCCCTTCTTTGCAATACACGTCAGACGCAGCTCCTGGTCCTTGCGCAGCTTGGCCAGCAGACAGCCCAGGCCGTCGGACGCCTCGTTGATAACGGGCGTGCCGATGGCGCTGGCATGGCGGCCGTCAACGACCAAGTCTCGCGCATACACCTTCATAATGTCGTCCGACGTGCACTTGGCATGCAGCGTAAGCGTGACACTGCATTGCTCGCAGTACTGTTCGCAGTCGCAGTCGCGCGAGTAGTTGAGCTCGTTGATGCCCTTGGAGCTGAGCGGGATCAGGCCCAGACGGTGGGCAATGAACTCGTCGGCAAGCACCGACGTGTTGGTCTCGATTTCTACAAGGTCGACCGCAATTGTCGGGACTTCGGCCTGGATGATTCGGCGGAGGGCGTTGGCAAAGGGCAGGTTGGTCTTGGAGAGTTCAAAGTCGACGTGTGTGTGATCGGCCTGCAATCCCAGGGTTAGTTTAAGCCACCACAACAATAGCATCAATTCCGCTTGATGCTAGGTGAAAAACATACGGCAGAGATGATGACCTGAGCCTGCTCCGACTCGCCGTCCATGGCCATGGGATCGTAGCCGTCCATCGTCGCCAAGTTTTGCGCTCAAGGGTGGCCGCGCGATTGCGAGATTGCTGGGTTCCAACGCCGGTCAATCGCCTCGATATCCCTTCACTTTGGACTGCGCGAAATGCCGTCTGTCGAAAGCTGTGCCGGGCGGTGCGCTGCGCTATGAGAAGTAGTTGGGTCAAGGCAGGGGATATCCCAAAACGTGATGAAGCCACTGGGGCGAAAGAAGCAAAGCATCGCGCCGCCGCTCGACCCTGCCCAAAATCCTGACTAAGCACCAAGCAAAAGCTTATCGGCGCCAGTCAAAATTCGATAAGAAAAAAAATATACCAAAAGGTCCCCTCTATACAATTTTCCAACCTCATTGAATTTCATATATACCCTTTGCCTGGCATCACCACAACTTGATCTTTTAATTTCTAGTGCCTGGGAGATTTTCAACCAACCCGATATGAAGGTCAAAGCAATCAGCCGGTCGGTATCGGCTCACCAGCCTCCCGGCTCCGACGTCGTCAAGCAGCAGCGCAACCTCGACAGCGCCTTGCATCCATTCGAACGAGCCCGAGAATACCAGCGTGCCCTGAATGCCGTGAAGCTCGAGCGCATGCACGCTGCTCCCTTTATCGCACAGCTCGGCGAGGGCCACGTGGACGGCGTCTACTCGATTGCCAAAGACCCCAACTCGCTGGAACGCTTCGCCTCGGGCAGCGGTGACGGCGTCGTCAAAGTCTGGGACCTGACTTCGCGAGAACAGACATGGACGTCGACGGCCCACGAGAACATTGTCAAGGGCCTCGAGTGGACACGAGACCAGAAGCTCCTAACTTGCGGCGCCGACCGCAGCATCAAGCTCTTCGACCCGTACCACACGTCCGACAACGCCGCGCCCATCTCATCGTGGCTCGGCGCCGGCGCCTTCAACAGCTTGTCCAACCACCGCTCCAAGAACGCCTTTGCAGCCGCATCAAGCGTCATTTCCATTTATGATTTGGAGCGCCACAACGCGGCGCCCGAGGTCCTCAAGTGGCCCAACTCCACCGACACCATCACCAACGTCAAGTTCAACTACGTGGAGACGTCGATTCTCGCGTCGTGCGCCACGGACCGCTCCATTGTCATTTACGACCTGCGCACCTCGACGCCCGTCACAAAGACGGTGCTCAGCTTCGCCACGAACCAGATTGCCTGGTCGCCCATGGAGGCCTTCAACATGGCCACGGCGTCCGAGGACCACAACATCTACCTCTTCGACATGCGCCGCTTCGACCGCGCCCTCAACGTCCTCAAGGACCACGTTGCCGCCGTCATGGACGTCGAGTTCTCCCCGACGGGCCAGGAGCTTGTGTCTGCGTCCTGGGACCGCACCGTGCGTCTCTGGAACCGCGACAAGGGCCACTCGCGCGATGTCTACCACACAAAGCGCATGCAGCGTGTCATGGCGTCCAAGTGGACGCCTGATTCGCGGTACATCTTGTCGGGCTCGGATGATGGTAATATCCGTCTGTGGCGTGCGAATGCTTCGCAGCGCGAGGGCGTCAAGTCGACCCGCCAGCGCCAGGCCCTCGAGTACAGCGAGGAGCTCATCAACCGCTTTGGCCATATGCCGGAGATTCGACGTATCCGCCGCCACCGTCACATTCCCAAGGTGGTCAAGAAGGCGACGGAGATCAAGAAGGACGAGCTCAAGAGCATCAAGCGCCGCGAGGAGAACGAGCGCAAGCATACCAAGAAGCAGTTCGAGAGCCGCAGGAGCGAGAGAGAAAAGATGGTGCTTGGCAGAGAAAAGTGAGAGCTGCGTGGGGGCTGCTAAGTGTGTGTATAAAGATGCTGCGATTTATAGTAGGATTTGGTTTTTACTCGGCGTTTGCATGGCATGGCATGGCGTTTCTCTGTTTTATTTCATGGGCAGATATGTTCGTTTACAATTGATACATACATTTCTTTTTAAAGTTTTACAGTCACAATGATGCATGCTTTTATGTGAGGGTGCTGCTGCCACCAGGCCGGGGTATATAAAGTACAAAAACGTTGGCTATGGTAGAGGATGAGTCTAGCTAAACTAAATCCAGCAGCTCGAAAGAAAAAAGTAAAACGACAAGATGTTGCTTGGTTGGTTCATTAATCATTACAAGAGCATAAAAGAAATCTCGGTGTGTTGGGGCGGCTCGTTTGAGTCCTTTGGAGGACATCTGGTAAGCTGCCTTTTCTGGTGCTTGTGTTTGCTGGGTTCGAGACTTCTAAGGAAACAAGGCGCATAAAACGACGCTTTTTCTGGTATAGTGTTGCCACGGTCTGTGTGTGTTCTGTTTGTGGCGGGGGTATCGTGGCATCCAATGTCGTTGCGGTGCCTTGTTCGTTCCTCCTGTATGTGCTCATGCGTATGTGTGTGTCTAGGTGCGAAATAGGAAAAAAGCAAAAGATGAATCCGGCAAATAAAAAGAAACTCGGGGCGCAATCCGTCCTCTGTTGCGCCAAACACGAGATATTAAACACAAAAAGTATAGTATACACGCTACCAAGGAGCAACCAAGGTAGGGTTGGAAAGGTGGTAAAGTGGGCGAAATTAGACAATGTCGCGAGTAGCCTTTTGGGGCTTGTAGTTGGGAAGCTCGTCAAACCATCCCGCTTCCTCGTTGTACTTGTACGCGTGGAAGGCGATGCCGTATGGCTTGGGCTCGATGGAGTAGAGCATACCGAGAGGAATGTCCATGTCGGTAATGTCTTCGCGGGTGAGGTCCATGAAGTAGGCCATGAGAACCCGGCAGACGGAGCGGTGTCCAACAATGAGGAGGTGCTCGGTAATACGCTCAATCTCTCGGACCATGTCGCGGAGACGGCTGATGACCTGCAAGTAGCCCTCACCACCGACGCCAGGGTAGATGTAGTTGAGCTTGTCGTGGGCTCGCTTGTGGTATTCGCCAGGGAAATTGCGAGCAATCTCCTCGTACGTCATGCCCTCAAACTGGCCAGTGTTGAGCTCGTTGAGCATCTCCCAGTTCTTAACATCGTAGTCGTCGTCTGCCTCAAAGTATTCGGCAGTCTCGACACTACGCTGAAGCATCGAGGTCCAGACGCAAAAGTTCTTCTCGTCCACATCCTTGTTTACATCGGGGTATGGAGGGGTGTTGTCTCCCGGCTGAGGAGGGAACGAGGCTTGGGCCAACTTGCTCTTCTGCTCAATGAGCCACTCCTTGCGCTTCTGGGTAATAAACTTGTGCAGGGCAAGACCGTAGCAGTGGCCACGCTCTGTCAGCGGAGAATCTCCACCGAGCTTGCCAAGCTGGTTATCGAGACTCTGGCCGTGTCTGGTAATCCAAATTTGGCGCGGCGCAAGATTGAAGCTGGACAGGTAGTTGCTGATACCGCCGCTCAGGAAGCCCTTGAGACGGTGCTGGACAAGCTTACGACCCACATCTACCATTTGAATGTACTGCATGTCGTTATCCTCCTCGTACTCTCCCAGGGGCACATATGCGCTCTCGTACGCAGCCACGCGATTCTTAAAGTCAGCCAATGCCTCATAGGGATCTTTGTCTCTGTAATCGGGGCCGGAAAGCTTGAGGCGCATGTTGGCTTCAAGCAGATCAGGGTCTCTGCAGATACTCTCAATAAAAAGAATACCCAGCTTGGGCTCGCGCTCACGAATGTGGTCGACGACGTGCTGTCTGCGCTGAATGGTACTGTTGGTGGCGTCGAGGATACCAACAGAGCCACCCTGGCACAAAAGGTAGTCTAGGAGTTCATCCAGGGTCTGCATAGCAACCTCCTCTCGCAGGGCCGACGCCTTTTCATTTTTGGGATCGAAGAACTTGGCAGATTGGTCCATGTCGGTGCCAGCGGTGCCGTTGAGATCGAGCTCAGTAGGCTCGGGCTGCGAGCCAAACTCGGGCGTGGCGACGCCGTTGAGGAGGATGGATGCGGCGCGGACGGGGCCGTCGAGGTAGTCGGCTTCTTGGTTGAGTCTTGGCTGAACAGAAACCTTGATTCCTGCAGCATGACGTCGCCGGTTGCCGACGTTGAAAATCTTGGACTCGTGCTGCTGCCACGAGAGGTATCGCTGCAACTTTTTGGTAATGTAGGACTTGCCACGGGCAGGGAGGCCGACCATGACAATGACGAGCTTTGCGGCAACATCTCGTTGGGGGATTCGGCCGTCGGGGGACACGCGCGATCTCGTCATACCGGGGATATTTAAAGTGGTTGCATGAGGGCGTACGCGGGGAGTATGCGATCCTGAATTTTGTCGCAGGGGTGGCCTGTGCCATGAAGTTAGCATTGCGATGGGATTTTAGATAGACTTGAGGAGTGCGCACATTCTGGGGGAGCTGGGAGCCGTCGAGTTGAGGCTGCGCGACAAGGGCGGCGTCTCCGTGAGGTCGTTGACCATTCTCATGGCAGAGGCCATAGCGGGAATGGGTATCGCTGGTGTCGCAAAGGTGACGTCCTTGTGGCTATTTGACTGTTTGTCGGACTCGGGGGATTTTTCGGAGTCGGATGGCGGCGACCATTGCGAGTAGCTGATGTAGTTGCTGCTCATGACGAGCTTTGCGAGGGCAGACTGCTTGGTCTGCTTTCGTCCAACGTCTGTAGAAAAAAAAATCAGGTGAGAATTTGTTTGGTTGGGGTGCGTGCAGTGGCGTTTGCGAATGGCCTGAGAGCAGCGGACGAAGAGAGAAAAAAAATGAAGAAAGAAGAAAAATGACAAAGCAATGCGTGGCGAGAAAGAAGATGAAAAAGGACGAGACAAAAAAGGGAGCTCAGCCAGGCAAAGGAAAAGGAACCGGTGATGCTGACGTTGTTGTGTTGGGGTTGAGTAATGAGTACGCACCTGTTGGAGAAGAAATGGCTGCGGCCAGCATTGTAGGGGAAAAGATAAGATGGAAGTGGGTAGGTGATGAGTGCAGTGCAGCTGTGCAGTGAGGCTTCCAGCGTGCCAATGGCCCTGGATTAGCACTGTAACTCTGTGTAGTGGGAGGCTGTGCTGCTGTTTGCGGCGGGCGGCGGCAGCGGGAGGGGAGGCACTAGCCTAGCAGCACCTGGGCAAGGGTTGTTGCGTTTGTTGTTCCAGGGGGCCCTCGTGGGCGTTGTTAGTGGCTGTCAGTGGAGCGTCGGTGGTCTGGGGCTATGACTCTTCTTCTGTTTCGGGGCGGCCTGTCGCTCGCCTTTCGTAGCAAAAAAAAAAAGGACAAGGGACGGCGCTAGTGGTTATCGGACCAATCGACGGCCAGCGTTTCCCCTGTCAGACCTGCGAAATCGGCTCGTGGGCTGCAGGGTCTCTGCCACTGGGCGACTTTTTCTTTTGTAGAAGGGCGCTGTAAGTACAGTAGTACCTTAGGGGAGTGCTGTAGAGAGTAGCGGCAGCCTGTTTTCTGGGGAACAGAGGCCTGTTGGCGGCTGCTGCGGTGAACTGTTTTGTTTTTGTAGTTTGTATTGTTGCTGTTGTTGTCGCTGAGAGAGTAAAAGGAGGATTTGAGAAGTAGAATAAAACTTCCGTTTTTTTTGTCCCTGGTTTGAGGCGGGCTGCTATGACTCTCCTTTTATTCGCCTGGCGATGCAGAAAGCTTGTTGGTGGTCTGGTGCGCCGTGACAATGCTTGGGTTCGACGCGCACAAGCACAAACTCTAATTCCACCCAAAAAGTAAACCTTGAGCTTCTCTTTTCTTCGGAAATTGCCCTGTCGTCAAAAAGGGTGACGTGTATTTTGGCTTTTTCTTTGCTGAAATTGGCCTGAGACGCAGAAACCTTCCTCGCCAAGATAGAGTTGTTGTAGGGCCAGCAGGGGTTCGTTGTCAATGCGACCTTACTATGCGCTTGCAGACAGTAAAGTAGAGTGCACCTGGAGGCGATAGCGAAGGAAAAAAGAAAGGGGGTGAAATAAAGGAGTTTGGCGTCGAGTCAAATAAAAAGAAATCAATTGAAATATGGCCTGTAAAAATAAAGCCTTTAAAATAAAAGGACAAGTTGTTGCTGCTGAAAGGGGCGAATTCGAATGCCTTGTAAGATGCCAAACCGGATGACGGGCACCCGCAGCGAGCTTATTCTCCAGCTGACTACCAAGCTCACACTGTAGTGGCAAACAAGACAATGCTCGTTTGGGAAATAGTGTTTAACAAGGCAGGAAAAAAGGAGAAGAGGGGAGAGCAGCAGAGTTTGGAAGAAAGAAGTCTGCCAATCGAGGAAGGGTTCAAGTGGCACTGTCAGAATTAATGTATTTTTTTGCATTGGTGCGTGCTGGTAACGTTAGCTGCTTGGCCTGGCCTGCCCCCTCACGGGTCTCCTCACGCACGCACACATCACCGGCGCAATAAGCTCTTGTCTTATC
Source organism: [Torrubiella] hemipterigena (assembly GCA_000825705.1). Taxonomy (NCBI): domain Eukaryota; kingdom Fungi; phylum Ascomycota; class Sordariomycetes; order Hypocreales; family Clavicipitaceae; species [Torrubiella] hemipterigena. The sequence continues at coordinate 231,751 of CDHN01000004.1, forward strand.
TCTACACTTTTTTCCCCAATTCCGCCCGCCTGCGCTAGTGGACCTGGAAAACGGGGAAAGCCCAACGACGCATAACCAAGGCGACGCTAGTCCATGCACAACAAAGCACCCCAGTGGAAGGCTGCCAGATGGCCCCAAGATACGTCAGACACCGGCCAGGGATGGGCCGCTAGCTTACTACAGGTGGTTTGTTACCTTGCCCTGAGGGGTCAGCAACAGCGAGCCTGGTGTCAGACTAAGACGCTGCCTAGCGATTACGAGTGCCCTGTATTGTTCCTGTACGAAGCTGTAACGAATTGAGCTGCTTGAGGACACCCTTTCTCGCTCAACTTGGGGTTCATAACACATGATGCATTGTACTTTACGCAGCTGTGTACCAGCTAGAAGAGCATGTGCATAAGTCTTGGATCTATCCGAGGAAAATAATAGCCCTAGAGGGAAACGAAAAAAAATACCAGGGAATTGCTTTGACGGAGAGTTTCAAAATCAGAGGGTTTCAAGATCTGAATAATACAATCTCATCTTGGCGCAATGCTGCAGCACGGGATTCAATCAGCAGCAACAGCACCACCAAGCGCACAGCTTGCAAACGCAACGACTACGACTACGAAACCCCATTATCTCGCCGAGCAACTATGGTTTCTCCGGATCAGTCGGGCCGCTCATCATTGCCTCGCACAGGAGGGGACCGCGTATGCAATCAGCCTTTTCCTCTTACCGATGCCTGCCTACTGAGAGCTAGTTGCTATGCTGAGCCACCCAACAGAAGTTTATCCAGCAACTTGGCGACAGCACAAGCACAAGTACCAGCAGACCATATTACTACAACGAGCGTGACCTAGAGTGACACTGTCGGTAGTTGGCCTTCTTGGCAAGACATTCTACGTGGGTGCTAGTTTTGCACATTCTAGAATACGCATTAGGAAACTATTGGCAATCCATGCATGTGTTGCTTCTACTACTGTTGCTGGCGTCGTATTCGCGGTTATCTTCATCACATCTCGTCTTTTCTGGAAGAGCAATCTCATCGACTGCGATGTCGGCCCGCCACATTCCAGCCACTTAGACGCCGCCGATAAACCCCAGAGGCTCCGCAACGTTCCCTAGGAGCAAACCTAGCTAAAGGATTGGCTGAAGAGCTTGCTGTTGCTCTTTTAGGGGAGTTGGTTCTCCAAAAAGGCCGAATCTGCATAAATCAGGCTGTAATTGGGTGGTGCCATCTTCCCCAGTATCGCTGGTAGCTCGGTGTTGGAGACCCGAAGCAGCTTAACAGTAGTGGAGTACACCAAAGTAAAGTAGCTGCTGGCCCAATTTCGTGTTTTCAACCAATTCGAACAATTTCTCTTTTGCAGCGCAGCTGCTTGCTCTTCTACTTTTACTAAGGGCAACCAAAAATACAAGACAGTATGATTTTCACAGTTCTTCAAAGCTCCGCTCCTCCAGAGGCAGAAGCTGAAGCTGCTGGCTGCCTTTGTGTGACCCTCCTTGGGCGTGGGGCGACTACTGTGCGTCAGTGAGTGCCTGCCTTTGCTAGCACCGACAAACCTACAAACGCCTTTCACCTCAGATCCACAAACTTTTCAGTGACGACTTCACACCTGCTATTTACCAACAAGATCCATCATCCGACTCCCAGTCACCAGTCAAGAGTCGTATTTCACAACATTTTCTCCTAGCCTGACAAAAGGGAGAAAAACTCTGCGTTGGTTCAGACTGCTGCCAGCTCTAGTCGTTCACCTGTATATCCGCCGTTTGGCAAGACCATCGCTGCGTCCGGAAAGCTCTAGCTAGCATCTCTGCTACTTATAGTTGGTCATTGCTGCACCATATTGAAGGCACCTTTGTTCTTGTTGGCTATAACCGGCTGTAGCCCTGGTCACGGCTCAAACTGTCCTTGAAAATGGCCACCGTACTTGACCAACCTCCAACGGAGCCCCAGACATCTCCTCCCGAAAGCTCAGCCGAAGAAACCGCGCCCGTTTTTATCAATAGAGGCGTTGTTTCAAATCCTCTCATCAACAAACTAAAGTCGACCCATACCGACAAGGGCGTCTTGATTCCTCTCAAAACCACACAAGAAGTTCGACAGGACCATACCGTTGTACAAGCTTGGGTCACCCGGGCTCCAACTAAATGTGCTAATGACGTTATTGGGTAAGTTTCGTCCTTTGCAGTTGTATACCCCAATTCTATACGCCAGTTGTTGCTAACACACATATAGAGCCCTACGTGACATGAAGCCGGATGGCGCTGCTAATCCCTTGCCACATCTTCGCCGCTGTGCAAAACCTGCTGATCTCCCGCCACACTTCAAAACACAATTCATGAATGATTCTCCCGAGGGAAGGCAGATTCATACATCAAAGTCGACTTGGATTTACATCATCATTGGTGAAACAAAAAATATCGACAAGGAAGAGTTGCTGCAGACCCTTGGTGCTGTGGACGGACTCGAACAGGATGTATTTTTGACTAGCATCCCAGTTCCCTTGTTGGCTCCCACCTCGCAGGTCCAGGCTGCCATGTGGTCGATGCAATTTTGGCCAACTGTGTATCGCAAGAATAACCCTCTTGGACCTCACCCTAGCATGGTGGCTCGAAGCACGGACGAAATCAAGAGTGATGCTTCCATCTGGATGGCTCTCGCATACGATGTAGCCGCAAAGGCCAAACAGTCTGGTATTGGAGAGGCTATCGGTGCCGTTGTTGTTCAGCGAGATCCGTCTGGCGTACAGCTCGTTGCCGTTGCTGGAGATGCTAGGTGGCATAACGATAGTCCTTTAAACTTGCCCCATAATCCCATGACGCATTGTGCCCTTCGTGCTATTAGCATGGTGGCTCAAAAGCTTGTCAGACATGAAAGACGCGCCGCGGGCTTTGATATGTCGTTTGCCAATCTGGAATACGATGCCTTCCAGGATGCGCCACTCTTGGACATGGAAAAGGTTTGCTTTGAGCAAGAACATCCGAACAAGGATGGATACTTGTGCCATGGGCTTGAGCTGTACATGACACACGAGCCTTGCATCTCATGCTCTATGGGCATTTTGCACTCCCGCATGGGCAAAGTCGTCTTCTCCAACCACATGCCACGCACAGGTGGGCTCAGTTCAGACGACCGACCTGATGATGGAGGACGTGGCTTGGGTTTATTCTGGAGAAGAGAGCTCAACTGGAGTCTTCTTGCATGGGAGTGGGAACGTGATGGAGTTCCAGAGCTTCCAAGACTACACCCGACCACTCATGTTTAGGCGTTGTGGTGGCCTTTCAGCCACAAAACAAGAAAGAGGAGCAAACGGTATCAACACACAAAGCATTGGTAATGGTAGCAACCGATGGGCGCTGGGCGGCGACATACATAATGAATAACATGAAAGACTTTTCAAATAATATGCTGATTGAAGTATTTTTTACCATGATTAAGAGAAATACGGATGTAAGGGGCTGAAAGTACTAATGCGAGAAAGTCTACCCGGTAGGGGTTGGCAGATGCAACGATTGTGTATAGCTAGCAAGGAGGCAAATTCACTGCGATTAAATATCTGATTGGTTGCCAACTCTTGCCACTGCTGGTACATCAATGCGAAGCTGGGCTCAGCTCTGGGCTGAAGACGCATCGTACGGCTGGACGAGGTACAACAAGGCTGTCTTGTTCCTCTTGAGGATGCATGCCTTGTTCTGTACTTTTGTAGGGGTGGTGGGCAAGACCCGCTGGCAAACTGGTAGGCCCCCCCCCCTCTCGTGCTTGTTTTTTTCTGTTTCCTTCGCCCTACCTTTCATGCTTGAATTTCCCACCCTGAATCAACGACTTGCTGCTCTGCTCCTGGCATAATTCGGCTTCTCGCTCTGCTGGAATACAAATTACAATAATTGAGCCGTCGCCGACGCCCGAGAGTAGCTTGCTTGGCCCAGTAGCAGCTTCAGCAACAGCACCACTTGACACGCCAGCGCCTACTGTATGGTGACATTTTGAATGCGGTTCGCGCTGACTTGGCTATATTCACCAGTAGCGACAGAGACAGCTTCCTTTACGGTTTCCAAGCTTTACCGACGCCAGTGCCACCGGCTTTCACGCGCGTACACTACTGCAGCGAGCATCCCCCGCAGCCCTCGTCCCCCAACTAATTGGCATATTGGTCTCCTCTCGTTCGGAACCACTCTCTACAATATGAACAGAAAACGAACGGCGCCCCCCGCGGCAGTGGCCTCTACAATGGGCAGCACACCGAAGAAGAGAAAAGTAGAGAAGGAGCAGAAATATTACGCCGTACAAGTCGGCTTCCGGCCGGGTGTGTACTTGACGTATAACGAGTGCTCGCAACAGACGACTGGGTTCAAAGGAGCTGTCTGTAAGTCTTTCCGAGAAACTGATCCCCCATTACAGGCGCAAGCAAAGTGATTGCTAACCAGTTCCCTGCTAGTCAAATCATTCACCTCGAAAGACGAAGCACACCTCTTCGCCGCCGGCAAACTCAAGACCACACCCAAAGAAGGGCCACAAAGATATTATGCCGTCGCCGTAGGCAATCCAACAGGCATTTATACCGACTGGGACGATGCAGCCGCCGCTATTAAAGGCATGAAGGGCCCCAAATATAGGAAATTTCTGGATCGGGCAGAAGCCGTCGAGTTTATTCGCGAATTCGGAAGCCCCGAGGCTCTCGCAGCGCTGGGCGCGGAGGGGAAGACCACGGCAGCTCGTCCTGCAGCGAAAAAGGTTACTGCCGTACCCCCGCCGCCTGCTGATGGCGTATTAAGAATATACACGGACGGTAGCAGTTTAGCCAATGGGCGAGCTTCCTCCAGAGCGGGTGTTGGTGTCTTTTTCGGTCCTGGCGACCCTCGCAACATCTCGGAACGACTCGTCGGCGAGCCGCAAACAAACCAGCGCGCGGAGCTGATGGCCATGCTGAGAGCTCTCGAGAACGCCCCTCGAGCGCAGCCGGTCCAGATTTATAGCGATAGCCAATACTCCATCAACTGCGTGACGCAGTGGGCGGCTGGCTGGAAGAAGAAGGGCTGGGTCACGGCGACAGGGGAGGAGGTGAAGAACCAAGATATTATCCGGTCGGTGCTGGACAAGATGGACGAGCGAACAAGAGTCGGCGGTATAACAACTTACCAATGGGTCAAGGGCCACTCGACAGACGCTGGCAACCAAGCAGCAGACAGACTAGCGGTGGCCGGCGCCAAGATGTCGCTATAGCGGCACTCGCTGGTTTCGGGGCTGGATGGCGGCTCGATGGCGATTGTGTGTCTGCCGCTGCTGCAGCAGATGATCATATGGCGGGAGGGACGATCCTGCAGAGCAAGGCGGCGGGTGTGCGGCGTTGCAGGGCCGGTACCGTATGGCTTGAGGCTGCGGGGCCAGCTCTATCAGCTTGTTTCTACAGTCATTATCCGTCCTGTTCTCTAGTCTATGGAAATCTGCTGGCGCTGCAGCAGAAGAAGCATTCTGGATCCGGCAACTTCTCCTTTGTCTTGTGCTGGTTCGAGGTCAGTTTGCTCTTAGGCAGCCGCTGCCAGACACAGGTGTTTATTTTTGGTGGGTGTATTTAGGTGCTCTTCTTCGTCTTCTTTTTTCATTTATCCTTCTTTAGCGTTTTAGGCGTTTTTGGGTCAGCCAGCCACAGCCACAGCGGCAGTAGCAGCCAATATAAAAAACAAAAACTACACTACCAATATGCATGTCTCTCGGCTTCCCCCAGCCAGTTCGCTCGCCAATGCCTGCCTCCCGAGGTCTCGTGCGCATGCCACCATAGCCATGCCCATGTTTCTGCCATGACGCAGTCTTTTTCTGTATTTTCACGGGTGAATTGTGCTACAGTACATACTACATTGCTACTACTATCCGCTACTATAACCCTGTCAAAGAGGCTGCGCTGCATCTTCAGCTGCCTGCCTGCCGCCCACCGGCGTAAAATGTGCCCGGGAAGCCGCCAGAGCCGGGCATCACGGCCCAATGTGCGCTGCAGGCCAAGCCGCTAGACGACCGCCCGGCGGGGACCGTAGGGGCCCTGTTGACGTATTAGCAGGCCGCTCCGGGCATGGGGGATGTCACGGCGACGGGGGGCGGCGGCGCAGCGAACACTTACCCCAGTAAACCAACGGAAAAAACCACCCATTAGGTGCTTTTGCCCCTCCTTCCAGTGGTCATGCCCCCCGCTAACCCCCCCCCTCCAAATGCTACAGTAGCCCCCCTCCCCACGGAGGCGAGCCCGCTAGAAACTGGCGGACGAGCAGCGGGTTTAGCGGCCTGATCCGCTGCTGCACGTCATGGAAGAAAGGAAAAAAAAACTATGGAGGCGCGCGACCCGGTGGATTTTCGCATGCTTTATTTTGCCAAGCCTACGTCCACCTCTCCCTCTTTGCAAAAAACACCACCATTATCTGCTTCGACAAAGCACTCTTTGCTTGCTTGCTGAAAACGAATCTTCGAAAACCTTTCATAGGCACATTGTCTCTAGACAGACAGCCTGAAACCGAAAACAGACCCTTCGTCGACAACAAACCACCGAGGACGCTATGATTTCCGCTGCCTCCATCGCCTCCAACATCTTGATCGCTGCCTTCATTCCGCTTTGCTAACGTTTGCTTTGCGGGGTGTATTACCTCGATCACATCACCTAACGGAAGTTCTCTTTCGCTAGCTACATCTTCAATCTCTCTCTATCTCTCTTAGCTGTCGCCAAGCCTACGATCATCGAAAGACAATCGCCGTACCGCACGACTTTTGCCAAGCCAGGCGGCCCGCTACGAAATGGCCAAGAATATCTGGCAAATCCCACTGGAGCTCTCCGACTTCAACATCATTGTTGCTTTGCTTGGAGGCTTCATCTCGCTGTTTGGCCTTGTCTCGTATCTGCTCAAAGAGCACTGCTACCTTTCTGAAGCCTGTATGTTTGCCATCACATGCCCGTATTCAAAATGCGTGGCTCTTCTTTTTTTGTCTTGGCTTTTGTGCTAACCATATCTTGCAGTCATCTCGCTCCTCGTCGGTGTTGCTTTTGGTCCCCATGGTGCCAACTTTATCCGGCCTACCGCCTACGCGGAATGCTACCAGGAAGGCGTCACAGCCCATCAGTGCGAAGACAACCTCAATGGCATCACCCTCAACTTCTCTCGCCTGGTCCTCGGTGTCCAGCTGGTCTTGGCTGGCGTCCAACTGCCCAGCAAGTACCTGAGACGCGAGCTCATTCCCGTGCTCTGGCTCGTCGGCCCCATCATGACGCTCATGTGGCTGGCGACCAGTCTGCTTGTCTGGGGTCTCATCCGCCCTCCGAGCTTCCTTCACGCTCTTGCCGTCGGCGCTTGCGTCACACCTACCGATCCGGTCTTGTCTGCTGTCATTGTCAAGGGTAAATTTGCCGACAAGAATATCCCCAAGGAGCTTCAGAACTTGATTGTTGCCGAGTCGGGAACAAACGATGGGTTGGGATACCCGTTCCTGTTCTTTGCTCTCTACCTCATCAAGTTCGTCGGCGCTGGTGCCACCTCGGGCGACGCAAAGGATGCCATGGGTCTCTGGTTCGGCTTGACTTGGGGCTACACCATCATTCTCAGTGTCATCTACGGCGCTGCTGTCGGATTGCTGGCAAAGTGGTTGCTGCGATGGGCCGAAGACCGAGGATTTGTCGATAGAGAGAGCTTCCTGGTCTTTGCCATTTCGCTGGCCCTCTTTGTCTTGGGCACCTGTGGCTTGATTGGCACGGACGACGTGTTGGCCTGCTTCATCGCTGGCAACACGTTTACCTGGGACGACTGGTTCCGCTTGGAAACAAAGGACGACTCGCTCCAGCCCACAATCGACATGCTTCTCAACGTGTCCATCTTCCTCTGGTACGGTGCTGTTATCCCGTGGCACGAGTTTGCCAACAGCACCGTCATTCCTCTGTACCGACTCGCCCCTCTGGGCCTGTTGGTCTTGCTGCTTCGACGTCTGCCTTGGGTCTATGCCCTCCACAAGTACATCCACCAGATTGAGCAGCACCGTCAGGCAATCTTTGTGGGCTTCTTTGGCCCCATTGGTGTGTCTGCCGTCTTCTACCTCTTCATTGCCATCAATTTTGTTGAAGAACACTTGAGCGATGAAGATGGTACACCCCGCAGCGATGTGACCGACCTCATTGAGACCGTTCGCATCGTCGTGTGGTTCTTGGCCGTCTGCAGTATTGTTGTCCACGGCCTGAGCATCCCGCTTGGCAAGATTGGCTATCTTGCGCCCCGAACCCTGAGCAGAGCTCTGAGCGAGAACGTCAGCGAGGACGGTCTCGGCAGCCGTCAGCTCAGCCGTCAATTCCTTCCTGGCCTTGGACGTCGCATCACGTCCCGCAAGAATGAAGACGGCAACACTGCGGTTCTAGGAAGCCGCATTCATACCCTCTCTCGCCCCGCGTCGGTCAAAATCTCTCGTCCTCCATCTCGCCTCCGCGATGTCGAAACCGGGGATGACTCCAACGGCGAGGAAGTCTCCTCGGGAGGCGGCTCCCGCAGCCCTCTGGTCGATCGGGGTGTCAAGCCTCTGAGCCGTCGTGAAATCCGTTTCCCAGACGAATAGCACTGAACCTAAGGGCCGATCATTTGTTCTTACCTGCATTTAACCGCTGTTGAAGGACTCAAATTGGTTAAAACGATATAGTGTGATGATTTATACATGTTGCATATTGCATGATTTCCAACGATAGCATTTGTATTGCATGGTTTGAGTAATAGTGAGGTCGAGCTGTTTGGCACGGCCTGGGGATATTTGTAGCATATTTGCCTTGGCATTCATCATTGGATATACGTCGAGTTCTCTCAATTTTTTTCTTAGTAGTCGAATGCTATATTTTTGTTTGAAGAGATCGTATATGCACTCCATAAACAATACACGATCACCGTGACAAAAGAACCCGGGACCAACCGGGATATTTACTCTTATCAAATCGTGGGCAAGGCCGAGATTTGCCTTGCACCTCGGGCCGACATGGGTCCAACGGGAGCATATCAAGATCCTCGCTTGCGCCACCAAAAACGGGCGTAGAGGGTGCAGATTGAATCATGAACCTGCTGATGCACAGTGAATTCCGTTCGACGGAGTAAAGGCCGGTGTGGTTCGTGGCTTTCATCCATTATCTTTGTACGATTGGCTCCCAGACAGCAGAACACGTTTTGATACGGGCAGCAGACAGACAGCCTCACAGAAGAGGAAATGCATGACGGCTACAAATACATTGATACACATGCATGCACCCAGATAGGGGAAAGCAGGCGGCTGCAGATGGCTGCAAGAGGCAAACCAATGGTAGCCAGCACCAATGGTAGCCAGCGGAGGCTCCGGTTGTCAAGTATGCACGCATTGATAGGCATCCTTTTCGTTTCTTGTCTTGCAGTTTCTTGGCTGGCTCTAAGGCGCAGGCTATTATCTGCCTGCAGTCAGGCCACGGAGAGACCAGGGAACCAAATGATACGATGCCAGTACCCATGAACGGATGAACCGAGAAGGCGAAGACTACTACGAGAGAGACAGACAGGCAGGGAACCCATACCGGGGCAAATCGGTTCTGTTTGGTGTTAGTGCGAAGAGGTAGCAGCCGATCAGATAGACCCTAGTCCGGTACAGGTCTGGAGTTGGACAGGTGGCATGTGTAAAAAGGCGGGATGTCGCGGGAAGCCGGGATTATTTCACGGTTCCGTCTAGCCCGTGCTCCGTGCCGCAAAGATGCAGACGCCGTTGTGCAGGCAGAGGGGAGTGGGATGGCGTGGTGGGAGAAGAGAAGAGAGGGAGACGGCGCGGGGGATCGTGGGTGGCCGGCCGCCAGTTTTACTGCCACGGTTTCTACTGCAGTTGGTGGTGGTGCTTGCTGCAGGATAAGTGCATGTTTGTTGAATCACAACACTTGGAGCATTAGAGAATGATGAAGCTGCTGCTGCCTCGGTTATTGTTGAATAGCCCGCTTTCAACACATTCACAAGGGAATGAAAGGACAGATGTCTAATAGCTTGCGCAATCCCGTGACGTCGCTGTCGTGTGATTGGCAGCGTGGAATGTATAAGAAGCACACAGAGAGGATTAGCAGGCGCCCAACTATGACTGTGTTGTGTGTGTGTGTGTGTGTGCAGCAGCAGCAGTAGGAGCAGTACCAGAGAAAGCGTTCCCCAACAATTTTTGGACGGCGTATGTGCGCGTCGTGCCAATTTTTCCCTGGGACGCGGTTACATGAGGCCAAGGTACCGATAAACATCGAATGGCGGAGTACTGATTGGCTCAGATTGGACGATGCGCAGTGGCATTGCGTATAAACACACTGTACATTTACGCCTGATACACGCACAAAGTCTACAGTGCGCAGGGTCATTCTTTGGCCCCACCATCTAAAAATCTGCTACTCTTCCAGGTACATCACTGCTAGGTACCCATGGACTTGCCCCACCATCCTCCTTCCACCACAGACAGCGCCACGCATTGTTTTAGTGCATTCGTACTGCATCAGGCCGCTGTAACTCACACACTTGGCGCCCACCGCCTCCTTCAACCCCAGCGAGGGGTCCCCTACCAGGCCCAGCATCCCCTAACCCAGCACGCGTTGCAGCGGCGCAGACTCTCCAGGTTTTAGTGGACTCGTGCAGGGTTCGCGGGTCCATTTCAGTGGGTTTAGCGGTGCTGGATGCCGCTGGAATCGACCCTAAAAGGGGGCGGCGGTCGAATCAGAACAAAAGTAACATCAAAAGCTTTTTCCGTTTTGTCTTGGCCCAAAGGAGGAAACAGACAATCCGCGCTGAGAAAACATAAAGCATAAAGCATAGACGCTGGTAAACTATAGAGATAGAGTTAAACTGCGATATCGCACACCCTCACTACACACCACCACTGTGATACTGCGCAGCCTCAAAGGCCGACGGGTTCCCGGCTTTCACCGCTGCAGCAGCGCCGTTTTCGTACCTTACAGCGCCTCCCAGCTTCCATCGGCCTTCTATAATCCCCTACCGTGCTTGCTGCAGAGGCCACTCTGTGGGGCCCACACCCACTGTGGCAGTGGTAGAGCGCCCCCCCAGTCCAGCCCAGCCCAACCTAGACTGGCGTGCTTTGGTACCGCCTACAGTTACGTACACTGCGGCGCTCGCTGTGCAGAATTCATCTCCTTATCGTTTTTGCCTCTTGGCCTTCTTTTCCTTTCAAACACCGCATGCCACGTCCCCCGACCGTCGCCATCCCCAAGGTCAACCCCATCAACTGGATCCAATAAGGCTGCGGGACGTATTTTCTTTGTGTTTTCCTCTTTCTTCTTTCAACGACGCCGCCTGTTGCTGCAACCACCGAAACACCACCCGCCGACCGTGTGTGTGCGCTGTTGCAACGCTTTCCAACCCCCAACTCCGCCGCTGTTGCGACTTCCTCAACCACCAAAACGCAGCACAACCGCACGAATCGCACGAATTGAACGCCGTCTAGGCAACCAGCCGCGACCAAACCTGCTTTTGGGTGCGAAAAACACCCAAATTGCCCGCCTCTGCGCTGGTCATGACATCAGCGAGCGGTCCCGGCCACGGCAGCCCGATGATCGCGGGGGCTCTCCATCCCAACACGGATTTCCACGACTTTTCCGAGGATGAGCTTGCTGCTTCCAACGTTTTCAACTTTGCCGATAGCCCCGACACCCTCCAGACCCTAGAATCCGCCGCCAGCGCCAACAGCAAGGACGCAGCGGCCTTCCTAAACCCCCAGCAGCTCGCGGCGGGTCCGTTGCCGGACTCTCCCAACTCATACCACGACGACTCGTCCGAGTCTGCTGAGTCTTCTAAGCGCGCAGACAGCTCCGTCTCCTACAAGACGCCCGCGAGCACCACAGACGCCAGCATGGCCGATACTGGCGATGTAAAGATGGAATGGGGCGCTCACAACGGCTACGGCTCATACGACGATGACGATGCCGCCTTCAACTTTGGCTCAACGGCAGACTCGTCACACATGACGGGCATGTACGGCTTCGACGCCCAGGATGACAGCTTCATGGACCAGTCCTTTGACTTTGAGAGCGCCTCAAGCAGCCCCGACGCCCTCGCCGCGGGGCCTCCGCTCAATGTCGCCTCACCAGCCATGCCCACCATCAAATCCAACAACACGCCCAACAATGCCAAGCTTGCGAACAAGCAGAAGCAAACACAAAAGAAGGACAAATCTGTAAGTTTCAAGAAATAAAAAATTAGCATTTGTTTTTATTTCAACCCTTAGGCTATGAGTACTAACAATTCATTCTCACAGGCGGCACAATCAGATTCCAGAGAAGTCTCGCCAATGTCGACGTTAGTGGCCAGCCACAACTCATCGCCGAGCACAAATTTCTTGAACTCGCCGCAGTCCAACATGGGTCTCGACTTTGCAGTCATGAGTGCCAACAACATGTGGCCCAACGGCACCGCCATGCCTGACGGATTCGCCAACGGTTTGTCACAGTCGATGCCCATCCCGCAGCAAATGCCCCTCTTCAACACACCCTTCAACTTTACCGGTGGCTACGAACTTCGAATTCTGCCGACGCCGTTAAAGTCGAGAGTCGAGACCCAAATCCCCATTAAGATGACCTTGTCACCGCTGCCTCCGGGCGTCACCAAGCTGCATCTCCCCGCTCACACAATCTCAAAACCTAAGCTCCTGGCAAAGCCCCCTCCAACGCGGACGCCCGACACACTCGAGCTGCACGTCAGTCTCGTGTGCACAAGCGCCATGGAGCAGCCTGAATTGAAAAAGGCTGCCCTACAAAGAGCTTCCGTAGCCCCGCAAGGCAACCCACCCATGCCCGACGAAGAAGACGGATCGGGACAAAATGGAGGTGAGGTTCGCATCTGCTCAGGTTGCATCACCAGAGAGCGCAAGAGAGCTGCTCGCAAGAAGATCAAGAAGCCTGATGAGGAGAAGATGTGGAGCCAGGATGAGGAGCGCCGAGTCATCGTCTTCAACACCCAGGAAGTGAAGGAGTGGCAGCCTCTCAGCGGCGTGATGGACTCCAACGGCCAACCCGCTGGATCAAACCGCGCCATGCAGATTGATGCGCCCATGAGAATAGCCTGCTACTGCCGCCATCACGGTGAGAAGATGGGCTTCAATGTCATCTTCACTATTAAGGATCATCAAGATCGCGTCATCGCCCAAGCCATGTCTAACCCGATCATGATTACTGATGACCACAAGACGCACCCCATGGCGCAGCTCAACTCTCAACCTCCCATGTCCGAAACAGTCACCTCCTCCACTATCCCCTCTAACCCTGGTCCTGCCATGGACCCCAACGCCATCCTCGCTGCCATGCAGAACGGCGCATTCCCTATGCAACAAAACGCCGACGCTGCGTCGCTGCACCGAAGCAGCCAGGCTTCATACGCTAGCTCAGTTGCCTCGGGCAAGACAACACCTACGCTGAGCAACAGCAATATCCACGGCAGATCCATCTCGCGACCCAACTCGCCGAGCCAAGGCGGCCCTACAGCCAAGCGACGAAAGGGAAGTAGCTCAAGAGTACCAAACGGTCTGGAGATGACCCGTCTCGATACCTCTCCAGCTCCTACATCGCAAGGAGGCCCCGGTAGCCATATCTCCAACGCAGCATCGCCCTTTTCACCGCACTCAGCGTTCCCCGCCGATGCCTTCTTTGGCCCTAACGGACAGGCACCATTTAGCAATGGACCTCCTACGCCAAACAACGAACAGCCCTCGTTGTTTGCTCCCAACAGATCGACGAGCATGGACAACCTGGCGATGTCTCACCTCTACTCTGCGCCTACTTCGTCACACCCTAGTCGTGCTCCCAGCCCCAATGGCCTCCGCAACTCCGCCGCGCAAGCCCAAATCTCACAAGCCCTGGGCACAAACGCCATGTTTGGTATGCCGATGGGTGTCAACTCACCGAGAGCGCCACCAGTCATCCACAAGATTATCCCCAACGAAGGACCCAAGATTGGTGGCATCGAAGTCACTGTTCTTGGCGCCGCCTTCTTCCAGGGTCTGGAAGTTTGGTTCGGAGAGCAGCGCGCAACCACGACCACTTTCTGGGGAGAGTCTTCGCTTGTATGTCTCTTGCCCCCGTCGGCTGTCGCGGGCACCGTTGCTGTCACGTTCAAGCACCAGGGCGTCCAGCCTCAGAGCTTCCCTCTTGGAAAGTCGCCGCCTACCTTCAAGTACATTGACGATAACGAGGATAAGCTCATCAGAACTGCGCTGTCCGTCTTGGGCCACAAGATGTCTGGACAAATGGTAGATGTCAGTGACTTGGCACGCCGAATTTTGAACGACGGCAGCTCAGGCTGGACAGGCAATGGCGGCGGTTCGTCTGGCGGCCAAAATGGTGGTGGAGCTGGCTTTACTCAGGCGTCTCAAGAGCAACAACACCATGAGCATCTCGAGTCACAACTTCTTAAGGTGCTGGATCTGATTGACCTTGACGATAGCACCCACCGAACTCGTCTCGATCTCCGTCGACCAACCGGCCACACCATGCTTCATCTTGCATGCTCGCTGGGATACCACCGCTTTGTAGCCGCTCTGCTCGCTCGCGGCTCAAACCCCGATGCTCGTGACAAAGGTGGCTTCACGGCGCTGCACATGGCTGCTATCCAGAACAACGCCGAGGTTGTGCGCCGCCTGATCATTGCGGGAGCCGATCCTACTATCCGAAGCTTGTCTGGCCTGACCCCAGCGGACGTTACGCAGTCTCGCGGTGTTCTTCGTGCCATCCGCAGCTCTCAACGCCATGTTCGATCCCGCAGCGGCGGCTCGATTCACAGCCGCGCCAGCAGTGCAACCTCATTGCGATCACTCTGGGAACCATTGGCCCGCGCAAACACACATGACGGCCCGCTGTCTGTGGATTCGAGTGAAGAGAGCCTTGAATATACTTCTGGCGACTTTGAGGACGAGGATCCCGATGAGAACAACTACCTGAGCATGCGCCGCCCAAGCGGTATGTCTCAGGAGATGAGCCGACCCGAGCTTTTGGATGAAGAGAGTGACACGGATAGTGCAACTGCTTCGCCTACAACAGCTTTGACGACTGTTCTTAAGGACCAGTTCCAGCAGCAGCTACAGCAGTTGCAACAGTTGCAGCAATCCATGACGATGCACCTACAGAACCTGACACAGTTGCCTCAGATGCAGATGCGTGTTCCGGGAATGCCCAACCTGCCCGACTACCAGTTAATACAGCGACTGATGCCCCGCAGAGGTGCCCGCCCTGGCTCCTCCGACTCTTCCAACGACGGTTCCGAAGGTAGCCCAGACGCCCCCGGCAAGATGGACAGCCGCTGGTGGGATATCTCGTCGTACATTGGCGCTAGCAACAACAACAACACCACTAACAATAATGTTTCTGCGCCACCACCTGCGTACGACGAAATCTTCCCTCAAAAGGATCTTGATGAGAAGCAGCGTTCGGCCGCAGCCGCAGCAGCCGACGCGGCAGCTGACCAAAAGTGCGCGACACTGTACGATACACCGTCAACAACCACCAAGAGCAAGAGCAAGAGCAAGGTGGCTACCAAGACGGAGCAGCCCAAGACAGAGATGCTCATGATTGGTCGCAAGAACGCGATTACCAAAGAGCAGCAGGAGCAGTTCCTCCGCGCTCACGAGCAGAAGCTCAAGGGCATCAGCAGCGACCGCAACCTCTTCTTCATCTGGATCCCTCTGCTGCTAGTCATGATTTGCGCCATGCTCTACAGCTACTTCCCCGGTCTGTTCCCCTTTGTGTGGACATCGATCCGCGCCGTCGTGCAGGTTGGCAGCACAAAGGCTAGCCGCTACCTGCAGCTGAACCAGCAACCAGCAGCTGTACCTGCTGTGGAGGTGTAACCAAACTATACAAGAATGGCGTTGAGTGTTATTCTATTTGTACCCTTTCTTTACAAAAACCAACAACAACAAAGTAGCTCCCTACTTTTTTGGTATTATTGCAGCGGGCGGGGTTTGGATTCTGTTCCATATGATATGTTTCTGTTGTGTTCGTCATCTTCATGTATACCGGAGGGAAAGATTCTCCTGTACCTCGCAGCGGCAAGTGCTTTCTTGCTAGACGCTGCGTGTTTGTTGATTCATTTTTATCCGTTTTTGGTTTCTGTGTCCTGGGGTGGTGGTGCTAGGGTTGTTTTGTGTTTTTCTTTCTTACTACATTGTGTGTCTTTTATTCCTCTCTCGGAGCAGCATGTCTGCATTTTTTTACCTTTTACTCTCGTTGCGATTTGGGAATCAGCGAGTCACGGCTTACTTTACGTAGATATATAGGATTAATTCTGCCGCTCTACAAGCGGCTGTACTTTAAAAACATTTCGTCTCCTATCGTGTGATGTGTCGAGCATGTATACACAGTTACTTGCAGTAGTTACGATGTCGAGCTTGTATACACATTCACTTGCAGTAGGTACAATGTAAGACTTGTGATTTGATCAAGATGCAACAGCTCTCATTATATCCGATCCATCCATTCCGTAGTATGCTCCGAGTTATATACAGTTCCAAAAAACATGAAAAGACTTTCCATAGAGAAAAACACACATCAAAGACATATCGCCGTACAACCGACCGTCTGTGTCCGCAGACCAGGGGTAAAAAAGCAAAGTATATCGTTAAGAGTCATAAACACATGAGTGTGCGTGCAGTGAGTGCAGCAGCAACACGGCGCCTCCCGTCTCCCTTTACCAGTAAGTTGTCTCTACTAACACAGTGCTAGCGAATGCGAAGACCTCGCCACGGCCCATTATTCTCGCGATCCTCGCCATACGTAAACTTGGGCGGCAGAGCAGGAATACCTCGATTGGCATCGGGCACCACGCTCAGTGGCTTGCCGTCGTCCGAGCTACTCTTCTTGGAACAGCTGCGACCAGTCTCGACCGTGGCTGCTGCAAGTCGATGCGGCGTAGGAGCACGCTTGGTCAGCCTGTTACGCTGAGATAGTGTGCTCGACGAGGCAGAGACGCTGCGGCGGCCGCCACGACGACCCATGGACCCTGTCGACGACGCACTGTCTCGCGTCTTGGGCATGAACATGAAGTCGTTGGACATGATCTTCCTCAGCTTGCGCTTGGGGCCAATGTCCTTGGCAAGGATATAGTTGGGCGAGCCCACTTGATCCATCATCTCATTGCCGTCGTCATTCTCCTTATCAGAGCCAGCATGATCGGTATCGTCATCGTCATCGCTATCCGCCGCAGCTCGCTTCGTGCCTCTGGATGACGCACTGGCTGGAGACCGCACTGCAGACGGAACACGGACAACAGTAGGTGTAACGGGGGCCAAAGATAGTGGCCACATGGGCGGGGTGTCGGTGTTGATGCTGCTTGCAGTCGAGGGTCGTGGTTTGCGTCGCGGCAAGTCCTCGCGCTGCTGGGGCGTCGGGGCCGGAGGAGGCGGGACACGAGGAGGAGGACCCGGGGCAGGAACTCGCGTAGAGTGGATGGCGTTGGCCTTGAAGAAACCCTGCGATACAAGCTGCTTGTAGCTGGCAAGAACTTCGTCTGGCGAAGCGTAGCCCGAGTCGTTGCTGGCAGCAACAGTGGCTGCGGCTGACAGGTTTGGCTGAGAGGCCTTCTTGGCTGCTCGCTGGCTTCGTGTGCGTGCCGACGGAGTATCGCCATGCGACGTCTGCGGTCTCTCCAGTGATGAGAGCGGTGGGTTCGTGAAGCCAGCTGTCCATGCGGAAAAGATGCGCTCATCCTCGATTTGCAGGTTTTGGGGTTGCTGCTGCGTCTGCGACTGTCGCTGGCTCTGTTGTTGCTCTTTGCGCAGTCGCAGTCTTCCACGGACGCCCTCCCACGCCTGAGCAAGCAACCTTGTGCCTGATCGCCGCGAGAATGTCTGTCGTTCCTTTTCCTTTTCGCGGGCACCGGCACTCGAGTCGTCTTCGCTGGTTCGCAGCTCGGCCAGAGGCACCGGCTGCTCGAGACTAGTGCGCTCGTCAGGGCCCAGGAAGCTGACGGGCGGTGCAGCGGAGATGCGGTCATTCATGGAACCCTCGCAGAAGCGGGAACGGTTGATGACGCGGGAAGCGTTTGTTTTTGCCTTTGGTGGCGGCATGGTGATGTTGCGTCGGTAGAACGGGTGTAGATAGCTCGATGGTACTCGTATGAGTGAATGCTCGTAGAATGTATTCGTTCGAGTAATAGATGTATGTACGCTGTCTTGGATTTGTTTGTTTTTTGCTAGATTGCTGACCCAGACAAGATGCTCGTATGCGATTCTATCGTTTTGGTGTTATATGTGCAGAAGCTGTAGTGGTAGTGACATGCAGAAATGCAACAAAACACCCGACTTATAAAATGCAAATGCAAAGAGAAAATCCAAAAGATGCAAATACAACAAAAACGGAGCAAGAAAAACAAGACTCGTTTTATTTCTTTGAAAAAAGAAAAAAGAGTTTGTGCTTTGTAGAAGGAAAAAGATAACAATACGTCTGCGAGGTGGCCGTGGAATGGGCATTGTTTCGCGCCTGTTGACATTGTTTGCGCGGCAGCATGCGCCAGTAGGCAGTTTCTCACCACAGCAACCGGGGGGCCGCCAAAGACACGCAGGGACGCGCTGCAAGGACGACGCGCTATAAGGTCCCCTGTGTTGGGGCACCATGCAGGTATAAAAAGCGAAGTAATATCAAATAATAATAAACCAAACAACAATACAAGACATGCAAAAAAGAGGGCTACTGCGTCACAAGTACATCGTTTGCATTTTTTAATTTTATCGTTTCTTTCCCCCCTGCGCCCCTAGACCTGAACCTGGTCTTCCCTTCTTCCCTGCTAGTAGTACTAAGTTAGTGTTAGTTGGCCCATCTCAACGGCCAACTTAGAGTCTAATCTAATTTATGGTGCTTCAAACACATAGAAGCACACAACAGCCATGTACTACTACTACGAATCCATAATACACAAGTAATACATTCACATACATCAGTAAAGCAAAGGACATGTATGAGAGGAAAATGGTGTCCTAATTGTTGTTTTCGCCTATTCAAAAATCCACGGCTCTCACATCACGCGCGCGTGTGCTTTCTGACAACACATATCCTAGCCCGGCAAAAAGAAACCCAAGCCCAGATATATACAACTCCAAACCAGATAGCCCGCTCCCTTTTTTTTGTTCTTGTAAAAAGGAACTCCTGCTCCGCGCTAATATTTTTGCCATGCATAAACGTTGAATAAAGAAACCCAGAAGAAAAACATGTGAGAAAAAGACTGACCCTGCCATTGACGGCGAGGGTTGCTGTAGTTTGAATAGAAGAGTGTGGCTTGCATGCTGTTGCTTTGCATGCCCAAGAGTCCAACGGGATCTCTCGTGTAGAAACAGAATGAAAGTACCGCCCATACAACGCCAGTGTGTTTTCAGATAGAGAGTAAGACAAAAAATGCGCCGTGTAAGAAAGGAAAAAAACTCCACCCAGATTGCTGCGTGTTGAAACAGCATAAATCAAACAGATAAAGATACAACGCCTGAGTCATTGTCCTGCCACTTGCTTTCGTCAGGCGTCAAATAAAACAGTAAAGCTGTCGCTCATCTTTCATGACAGCCTCTACTGGTACTGGTTGAAAGAAATCACGCCAATCTTACCGTTGGCTCGAGAGTAGACTGCCCGCGAGTACAGCTGCTCGGCAGGCTCCATCTGAGAATGGCCGCGAGGGCGGAAATGGGGATCTACCGGGCGGTTGCCGTCGTAGAGTGGCTTGGTGCTTTGGCTGAAGACGGCATCGTGGTGACGCTTAGCTCCAACAGCAATGTGAGCGGAAGAAACAGGAGGCACGTCTGTGTCGGCCTCGATAGGAGGCAGAGGAGACATCAGAGAGGCAATCTTGAGAGGTGCAAGAGACGGTTGCGACGAAATGGAACTCGAGTGGTGATGGGATGGAGTGTAGGACGTGCGACGCGAGTCGGCTTCCATGCTGCCGTACGGCGATGTCGACGAAGACCCTTGGTGAGAGTGGTGGACAGCTGCTTCCTGAGGTTGTGGTGTAGCGCGGACAGACTGGTAGCCAGAGTACGATGCCTCCTGCTTGACATACGGCGACGGAGGATAGCTGCTGTTGAGAGGAGGATAATGACGAGGAGCGGCGTAGTGAGGAGCACCGTGGTCGCCGGCAAATGTCATGGGAGTGTGTTGCTGCAGAGGAGGAGCCTCGTATACAGGAGGGAGAGGAGCGCCATACGAGTCCACGCCAGCATGACGGCGGTCATCTGTCTCGTAGCCACTGGGGTTCTCGCTGGAGTTGCTTTGTGAACGGGCGCGTCCACCGGCAGAAGGAGGTGTCGCCCTGCTGCGAATACGGTCACTGTCGTGCCCATCGCGGCCAGAGTTGGATTTGGTGTCGCGCTTGCGCATGCGGACGTCTCTTCGAATGCGGACGCGGCAGCCTTGGTTGGCCACCGTCTTGCTCAGCTCGGTGCTCTCCATCAGACCGGGGAACTTCTTGGCACTGTATACGTTGAAGGGAACAGTCTTGATGTTCATGCGCCAGTCCACTCCCGAGTACGCATCGCCCATGGGTTGGTCCATGTCGAAATCCTTCTCCTCCTTGCACGCCTCGTATAAGCTGAAGGAGAGGCGGAAGTAGCCTTCGTGACGAACCGACAAATCGGGGAAGATGAAGTATCCAGCGGCGGTAGGACGGTCGAGATAGGCGACACCAGAAGCAGGAACGCCAGTCAAGACGGGAGGATTCGAGGAGAGAGAAGTGTGCATGCGGCCGATGGGCTGGGCCATAGGGCGGGCTTGCTCGAGGCTAGCGTAGAGGAAGAAGTTGGCATTGTAGTCGAATGTGATGTCCTTGCCCTCTTCAATCGAGGGGCCTTCAAAGATGCGAATCTCAACAACTGGTGGCGGATCGACTGGACGTCTATCGCTGTTGGCTACGAGATTGTTAGTAAAGTCTTACGAGCAACTGATAAACCTGACTACGAACCTTTGAATCCAGAGCCGCATGCTCTTGCGCACTCGGGCTGCTGGAGAACTGTGAGTTGATACCAGAGCACTCTGCCGTCTCTAGTTTCTCGTCGCATATGGTGGACGTTCTCTTGTGAGTCGGTTGTGGTGGCAGGCACCCGATCCACGTCGAAGGTGGTCATTGTGTGAGAGGGGTGGATGTGTGAGTAAGTTGCAAGAAATCCGGTCAAAAGCCTTCCGAGTAATCGTATTGTGGTGTGTTGCTATACCCGGTCCAAAAACAGAGACCAAGGCGTGGCTGTGATGCAAGCAGGAGCAAATATATCGAGGGACGTCGGTGCCGCGTTCCGTCTCACACGTAGCGAATTGACTGGTCTTGCAATGCAATATTTGCCGTAGATCGAGATGTACAATAGCAAATAAGGCCAGAATAGGAGGACTAAAACGAGTTCGAGAGTTGTTGTCGATCAATCTTCTATGAGAACAAGGCGAATGGCAGTTGGTCAGAAAGGAGGAAGCGAAGGAGCGGCGTGTGGTTGCAAATTAGAGAAAAGGGCGACAGGCAGCGTTCGATCAAGCCAAATTAAAAAAAAATCACAAGACGAGATGCCGTTGACAAGTGTCGAGAAAGAAGAAAAACGGTTGTCGGAGGAGGGAGAGAAGAAGAAGAAAATGGTAAAGGTGTAGTTGGGAGGAAGACGAGGTGGTGAGAAAGCAGAAAACGAGACGGGATGGCAAAGAGGAGAGCGCAGAGGCTAGTAAAAGAGGGTGGTGGTCGTAGTGGCAGTGGTGGTGCGGCAGCGAAAGCGCCTGGGCGTGTGGATTGTTGGCGCTGGTAGTGGGCGTGTGTGGTGTGGGAAAATAGTTTTAGTGGGTGTGGGTGGTGCCCGGCAGGCGGGTGAGCGGCGGGTCAAAATCTGGGAATCCTCTGCTCTGCGCCCCCAAAAGGGACTAGACGGAAGCCGGGGACGGACGAGGAGAGAGGGTACAGTACATCGGTATTGGCTACAGTACAGTGCTGTGCCGCTGTAGTGGTGCTGGTGCAGGCAGGGCCACGGGGCGGTACGTACCTCGCTGTGCAACGCCACCACCCCCAGCAGCAGCGCCCGCTGTGGTGCTTGACTTGACTTGCTTGCGCCAGCCAGCGAGACAGGATGCGCTAGCGGGATCCTGACTTAGGCACTTGACTTGACTTGACTTTGGGCAGGGGCCCGGGAGCCTGGGTAAAGCGGGTACATCACCAAGTGGTGTAGGGGGGCTACGCTACTGTACCAGTGTGCTGTAACCTTTTTTGCTACAGGGCAGTTAGTTGGCGGCGCTGCTGGTGTGTGGTGGTGGAGACGGGCGCGCGGGAGCGAAGGTACCTGTGACATTTTTTGGGCCGGTGGGGCCGTCTCTCTCTTCCGGCTCTCTTAGTGGACCAACCAGCAGGGGTGTCAGCCCCCCGGTCGCCGCCTCTGGTCCGGTAAACTGGGCTAATTACGGGGGATACTTCGATGCGATGCGCAATCCTGGTTCGTACTGTGTTGGCTACTAGCAGGCTTAGCTTGGTGCTTGCTGGTAGTGGTGGGCATAGATTATGCAGGCCGACAGATGCGCCATCCTCCACCATAATATTGGGGGGAGCAAATAAATGGATAATAAAATCAGCACCTGGAAGGAGGAAGGTCCCTTTGTTCTGTATGAGGCGCACAGGAAATCATCCTTGTGGAAAAGGGGACGAGGCGAGCCGGTACAGGGCAAAAATGACAGAGACGAAGAACCACTACTGCGACGTCTCGACGCACAACGGCACGCTACTGTCTGCAAGGTCGCTTTGCCCACGAGTCATCAGTGCATCGACAGCGGCCTAGCCTCTGGCAGCACGGGCGCTAGACCACCACACGCCGCTAGACAAGAGAAAAACCTGGCTTGGGTTACCAATAGCGCCAGTTGACGGTTGGCAAGCAGAGCTGAACATCGGCCGATGGCAAGATGGCCTGCGACCTCGTAACAGATGAAAGTACAGTACTTTCCAATAGCAGCCTATTCTTTTTTGGTGGCGGCTTGCTTTTCTCACCTGGCGTTCCTGAAAACGCGGAATTTCGCCTCGCGGCACAATCAGAGCGTGGCGGCGGAACCCAGCGCACTGTTCTGGGACCAGCAGCAGCTCCAGCACACGAAACGCCCACTGGTGCTTCTTGGCTGCTGCGTGCCAGTCCCTCGGAGCAAGGCCGGTGCGGCTGGCTGGGCTGGCTGGGCTGGCTGGCTGCACAGTGTTGCCCACACAGCGTTTCGCTGGTGTAGCAAGTACCGACACGTCGGCAGTCCAGCAGCTGTGGCGTAGGCAAACCATGCTCTTACCGCTGTGCCATTACCGGCTGGTACATGAATCACAGTGCGAACCAGCTGGAACCGAGAACCTGGGCCGTTATATTGTTTGTTCCCAAGGATCGAGTCGCACCCCCAAAAAAAAGTAGCGGGAGGCGTTTTTCTGGTTAGGTGAGCAGCGCCAGCCGCAGCAAGCAACAGCAACGAGGGCTGGTGCTGGCGCATGCTCATCACGATAAGCTACATCGTAGACAGCGTACGATTGCGCAATGTCCGAAGGGATGCAAGGAAGAAAGAGTAGAAGACGAAAAAGAAAAAGGGCCAGAAATAATAATGCAATGGCTAAGCCAGCCGAGATATAGCGCACGCCTCGCCTCGTGGCATTCTCATCCTCCCTCCACCAGAACAAAAAAAAACTGCTCTGTCTTGTGCTGTGAAGGCGCTGGAGCTCAGCCCTTGCCGCATCACTAGTGAACCGCCGCATGGCGCTAACGAGACCCTAGCCCACCCGCGGAAGCTGTCGCTGTTTCTGATGACTCGTGGCCCCCAGCCAAGCCAAGCCCATGCGTTGGTACATGTTGGCTCGCCGTTTAATTTTTGAGACTGTGATCGTTGGCGATGCGGCGGCAGAAACAAAAACAAGAAATGAGAAGAATAAAATAAAATTGACAGCCCGGGGGTGGTGGGAGACGGAGCAAACAAACACGGCGATAGGCTTTGCGTGGCTGGCTTTCTGTGCTGTCATCCCTTGAGAAACCTTTGATCCCAACACTCTGTTTCGGACACGCATGCTCACTACGACAGCTAGAACTGTACCACACCATGTGCTGTCACTGCATTTTATTGCTGCTGCTATTACTGCCATTGACAAAGGAAGACAGACAAACAGACAGACCCAGGGACTCGGACCGGCCGTGTATGGTGCCATTACTGCTACTGTGCTATCCTCTGCTTTACACCAGTTGAGTTGAAGCCTCAAAGCCGACACGGTGCAATACAACGCCGCGCAGCACTCAATCGGGCCAGGCGGAGAATAGGCCGGGGGTGCCTGCTAGCAGCTGTGGAGGAGTGTGTGTGCGTGAATGCCTCGATCGGGCAAGCAGCCTCTGACATGCTTACACCACCCCCCCAAAAGTGATGCTGTGTAGGCAACAAAACAGGCAACCAGATTCGGGAACCAACAGCACGCAGGACCAGCAGCCCGGCAATCACCGAATACTCCTGCGTGCTGGTATTGCAGCAGCTGCTATTGCTGATCTTCAGATGCCACTAATTACGCATCCGCCCATCAGTGGTCGTGCGCTGCTTGTGGCGGCTGTGGGATGCGAGCCTAGAGCGTTTCGCAGACAGGTTCCGTGTGCACAGTCATCAGCGTGCCAAAGGCGAAACTAGCCTATCGCTTCTAGGAAAACGCCACTTGCAGGGCTCGTGGCCCATCGCTTGTGATAGTTTGATGTAAAAATAACCCTTGAGAAAAGTGGAAGAACACAGCCAGATTGAGGTGCGTACTGAACAGGCGTGGTCGATGGCTTGGTGCAAGATTCACAACCACCACCACACCACCATGATACGATGGATGGGTTAGACAAGGCACAGCTGTCAGAAACCTCCAAAAAGCCAGGGCCAATCAGCAACAAGAGTCATTCAATGCGTCAGACTGGCTGTCGTCTTCTCTTTTTTACACTTTTCGCTCCAGATGGACTGATGCAGTCGGCCAACAGAGCCAATGAGGAGGCTGCAACGACATATTGGCGCATGGGCGTGCGTTCGGACCCGAGCCAGCCAGTCACTGGCACCTCATGGTTGCTTGAGTCTGTAACAGAGCGAAGCATCCAGTTTTTGGCAATGCAAAATACGGGCTAAATAAACTAAAGTGGGCATTCTTCTCTTTAGCTTGGGACTAAAAAGGAGGCGGCCCCGACAACGTAACGCTAACTGAACACGGTAATCAGGCGATCGAGAAGGGGAAGAAAGGCAGCAACAGCAAAAGAAAACGGACTGGCAGCAAAAGGTCGTCCCACAACACACAATGTGGACAAAAGCGACAAGGAATAAAAAAAGGGAAAATGGAAAAAAGTGGATGTGGCAGAATGGGAGAAGAGAGCACAAGACGCAGGTGGAGTGCCGTGTAACGCAACCCTGGTCATATCGCCTGACGCGGCCAATCATCGGGCTCTGTCACCTGCGTCCCCGAGTGGACAGGGATGCTTGATGCACAGCAGCACGCTTCTCACAAAGTGCCTACTGCTGGTTGTGGCATTTCTTCTTTCTGCCTCTTCTTCTTCTTCCCCCGTCCAGCTATTTGGTACAGTATCACACTGTGCGCAACAAGCCCATCTCACCACCGACCCTCCCTCCACCACCAGCATCCCTGGTCCTAATCGCAATAGACCTTTTTCCACTTGAAGCAGGGCCGCCGTTTCTGAGATGTGATGGAATATGCGTGCTCCTCTCCCCCGGTACAGCACAGTGCAAGGTTGCCTTATGCCAAGCTGCGCAGCACAACGGGCTAATTCGTCCCATCCAACAGCAACCGCATTCTATCTACCCTTTTCTCCCGCCGTTCGTTTAATCCACTATTCTTTGCGCTATCCTCCCTTGTGGGAAAAATGCCTAGCCTTGGCTTGGGTCGACCGTTGGACTGTCTTGCATAAAAATGGTATATCCGGGCATCCATGTGAAACACCCGCCATTCCGGACGACGGCACAAACACCCAGCTCTACCAGTTTTATGCTTTTCCACTTCACCCTCATCTCGATTGCGTGCCAGAGCTCTCTGCCCCGTGTGCTCACTGAAACACAAACGTGGCCGCCTTACTCGCGCGGGTTTGGCGCCCTAGGCGGCGGTTCATCGTTTATGACCAACCCTTTTTAGGGGGGTGTCTACGGTAGACAATGCCCAAGATGCCGTCTTGGAATTTGCCATTGGCGTATACACTGTGTTGCTAATTGCTGCCAACTTGCATGCGCACGAATGCCCGGCACTGGTGTGAGTGGGCACGGCCGTCGTGCTGGTGCTGCTGCTGCTGGTGCTGCTGGTACTGCTGCATCTCGAGAAATTCTGGCTCGAGGGATCGGGATCAGCTTAATGCACGATCGATGTGCATACGCAACCGCCGACCAAGAATGCAGTGCCTAGTTTTGTTGGCTTGCAGAATAGACCGCATTCACGCGCTGAGATTTTAAGATGTGAGCGATTGCCCCAGCATCGTCGTCGTTGTCGTCGTCGAATTGTGGTTGCGGCTCATTCATCCCCACGCTTGCACAACCCGCCCTCGTGTTAGTGCACAGCTACCCCAGACCAAGTCGTCGAGCACAAACGTGGCACCGTGTCAACGTGCAACATAAAAGAACATATGCGATTTTTTGCCAATGGTCGTTCTATGCATCGGTATCATCCCGTCCGGTTGATTTTGTGACAAAAGGCAATGCTACGGCAGCACTGGACGCAACGCGGCATGTTGATGCGCTCAGGTTCCTGTCCTTTGGCAAAGGGGCTTCATTCACCAACACACGCATACTCGTCAACAAAGAATGCACCCTAAACATACCGACAAAGGTGGAACAAGGGATAAACTGTGCTGGAAACAACCGTCTCATTACAGGGACTCGGGAACATTGCGTGTTTTCTCCGCTGTTGTTCTTGTTACACTTTACCAACACGGCGGTTCCGTAGGGGACGCTCTCTGCAACACTACACGGGTCAACTCAGACCTCAGCCAACGCAGGCATACTTGTCACACATCTGTTGCAATGGAGCTCCTGCAGCATGTTGATGATCATCATCATGGCAAAAGGTGAGCGGCTTCTCCCGCCCACCGTAACAGAGAATCAGAGCTCTCATCGTTTAATTCCGTTACATCTCACCGAGGGGCGACCCTCGCCTACAGCGCCAGCAAGACATACAAGGCTTTATTCTCGTTGTGAACCCCAGCAAGCGCTGTTAGCGAAGGTGACGTGCACGAGGATTCCATCCCCAGCTTCCACGCGGTGCGTGCGGTACAAAAAAATTGGTAAAGACGCACCCCTTTTGACAGGAAAGGGAGCAGAATTGACAGGCGATTCTCTGCAGGTAGCAGCAAAAAGCGCACAGTGCGGGAGAAACCCTGGATCTTACGGACGGGAACTGTGCGGTAGATCTGGCACCAAAGCCAGAGCACTGACGGGTTTGAGTGCTGGAGGGTGGGCACTGTTACAGCGGGCAAAGAAGCCTCCAGCGCTAGTGATGCTCGCTGACGGTCGGACCGGCAGCTCCCATTGGGCAAAGCGCCCTGTGTGCGGCCCCCACCGACGAGGGCAACCGTAGCAGCAGCCGGGAAGTTTCGTTGGAGGTACCTGGTACAAAACAAGTGTACCGGCCCTGCTGGGGCTAAAAATAAGAGCAAAAGAATGGTGGGCAGTTCCCGGCAGAGCCTGATCCTGTACGTTGGACCAGAAGAGAACGAAAAAAGTGACGCTAGCTTAGCGCTGCCTCTTTTTTCTACCCCATTATTGCTGCAAGTCAGTCGTTTTGAGGTGTGACTGAGAGAAAAAAGACGAGGCCCGTGTGACGGCGGGCGGGATGATGTGATGGAGCTAACGCAGCAAAGAGAAGATCCTGGTCCTTGTTCCAAGCAGTAGCAGCAAAGCATCATCAAAAAGACGAGACCGACGAAAGAAAACAGGGCTACCAGTACGTATTTCCCAGCATCACGGGGAGAAGAATGGTAGTCGCCAGAACAGGCAGCGAAACAGAAAGTCAGTCGCCCTCCATTAACCCACGTACCCGGGTCTGGGGTGTGCGGTACGGGAGCTGGTATTGGTATTGCCGCACGGTACCAATACTAGCACGCGGCCCAAAACAGATAGCGCTGGCGAAAAAGTCTATCTGTGCGTTGAATGAAACGGCACGCCTTGGTGCCGGAAAACCCCAGAGCGCCAACTTGAAACAAGGTTGCGCGGACGCCGAGATGTGCAAACTCTCTTTTGCTGCGGCTGTTATCCATTCCATGTCTCTACTCAGCTTGACTACCAACATCCATGGGAACGAAAAAAGTAGTAAAAAAGAAAAACGAAACGAGAATGTAGCGGTACAACGGCCTCTCGTATCGGTAGTACAGATATTACACGCACGCAGCTTCGGACAACTCGAGCCGGTCGCCGTCGCATCCGTTCCAAGCGGGCAGGCTGGTTATTCCCGCCATCGCCCGTACTGCATTGGCTGTTTATTTCCGGCGGTTCGGGGAAGCGACCCCCCTCTTCTTCTGGCGGCCCTCCCCCCTGTACATGCGCTGCCCACCTGAAAAATTTACGACGGCGTGCTGCCTCACCGCTGACGGTGACGAGGGTTGTGATAGCAGCACAGTGCAGTCTTGGCTTGTTGGTTGGTGGGAATATTTCATTGACCCGCCGGGTTAAGCGACCAGCGACTGCTGCTACGGTACAGTAGCAATACTAGAAACGTGATGGTGCTGCTTATTAGCAAGGCGACGACAACCTTGGCCAGGGGGGTTGATTAGCATACCCGGCCGAGAAAACGCAAGATCGGTTCCTACGGAAGGAGAAGACGAATAGCGACCAAGGGGGATTTGGTAATTTGCGGTGGTGGCATACCACAAAGCTGGGGCATGCCGATCGCCAAAGCTGGGTTTTCGGAGGTTGACGCCTCCGAGAGACACTAACCCGACATGCTGGACCCCCGTTGGCTTGCGGGCGGGCGGGCGTGCAGGCCGAGATGAGAATGCGTGCAACGGTTCCAGGGTTGTTTGAAAGCGTTTTGACGCCTTTGGGGAAATAGATCGACAGCCTTGGGTCCCCTTTTTGCGCGCCGGGCGGGATAAACCCATCTCAGAAACGTTTACAGGCATGCGCATCCTCAAGTGCCGAAAGCAAGCTGGTTTCTGGGATGAGAGCGACAAAAGCATACGGCGGCAGCCAGTACAGTACATGAATACCAACCCCAATACAGAAGCAGATGCCTGTAATAGCAGTAAGTAGGTACAGTACATACTTACAGCAGCACAGTATGACGTCCTGTTTGGGGGCAATGGTTGTCCTGATTCAGTCTCCTTCACCCTAAAGATTGGTAGCCCCATCTCTACCAGTCATTCTGGCGGGCACTATTCCCGCCAGTCAGAGGCGACCTTGAACGGCCACTACGAATCACAGTGGTACTGCACTGGCGCAGTGCTAACTGCTCCCACTGCGCTAGGCTAGTTTGTCACCAACGCTACCGATCTTGACTCGCGGGATGCTGCTGCTACTACTGCGCTACGACCTCTCAGCCCTGCCTGCCCAATGGGCGAGCTTTGTCTAGTGTCCTGCAGCAGCAGCAGCAGTAGTAGTAGCACCATCAGCCGCCTGCCGAAAAACGGTTACCAAGTGGTAGTGGTCTCCCTCTCCCAGTGTTTGGTACTGGTCGCGCGCCACCCGAAGACAGATACCACAGATCAGCTTACACAACTCTCTACTGCTGGTGCTTCCCTCGGCTGTTACAAAAAACAGTACAAGACGACCGCTGTCCACGAACAGAAGGGCCAGGTCCAAGCCACCACCGGCGTCTCGGGCCTCGATGCCTGTCTGTTCGCTGGTCACATATCACTTTTGGACCATCACCACCACTCCAACAGCTCTTTGTCGTTACTGGAAACAGCTTCGCAGCTGCCGTGCCCAGGAAAGGGGGCGAGCAGCAGTGGCGCTGTAGCCTCCCGTCTCTGGGAGGGGGGCGGTCGACTCTAGACGAAACGACGGTGGGTTGGTGGTTTAGGTATTGTAGTTTTTGATCATCCGTCTTTCTTGCTATAGGGCCCTTGTACACCCCACTAGCGATTTGCTATCGAACCGCTTGGTCTTGGAGTCTAATCTCCTTGAACACGCCACAATAAAGAAGCCAGGACGAGCTGCCGGGGTGGTTCCAAATACAGATAGATGTCCGTGGTGGCTGCCACATGCTGGCATATGCCGCCGTGACAAGCGATGAGATTCCACACACGCAGGTTCCCTTTCTTTCTACTGCCGGCCGTTGGCGGTGGGAGAGAGAAAAGAAGCTGCTTGTATTCGGCGCACCAAGCTTCTAGATATAACGTTGAGGCGTCACGCTATTGAATGGGGCTCTCTTACACGCACGCGCTGCAAGCATGCTCCGGCAGTTTTCGCATCGTCTGTTGTCCTGGCGGTATTCTAGAACTGCGATTGACGAGAATGCACGATGATGGGACACGTCAAATATTCAAATTTGTCCCGTTTCTTGTTTGTTTCTATACAGAAAAAGCAAATAAAGAGGGCTGCACTATAAAGTGGACTAATTCGAGGTGCGTGGCGACCGTTGAGCGCATGTTCCAGTGGGCCCGGGGGCATCCTGTAGCGTGGATGGGGGGCCCTTAAAGTCCGCTGTATTTTGGCCAGCGGCCCTCTAAAGACAACCCACAGGATCTTGTTGGGTGGTGGTGTGTGGTATGCTGTTAGTGCGCAAACGCAGCGCCAGGTATGTCACTGAAGAAAAAGCAAAGTGGCGGAGAAGCACACTGCAGCTGCACCCGCATCCGGAAAAAGCAAATACACTTCCCTTGGTGGTAGTGTGGAATAAAATAAAATAAAAAAAAGAAAAGAAGAAGAGAAGGAAGAAGCGGATTTGCAGATCTGCGGAGTTGTAAAAACGGACAAGTGATAGAATTCGAGATCCAGCAAACAACAAAAAGCAAATATGCATCTTTGGCTTTCTGCCGCTACTTTCTGCTGCTAGCCGCACTGTAATTCCCGTATTACAGCACCTATAGTGCACCTTTTACAGGCGTGTACACTGTTAAACGCTGTTGCACCTATAAGATACTGCACTGTCAACTTCCACTCTAGCTGACTGCAAGTTGACGTTTCCGCGCCGCTAGCAGCCGTTGACGCTAAAACGCACAGTCCACTACAAAAGCAACCACTCAACAACAATACCAGCCATCATCACCAAGTACACTCACTCACTCACTCAGCGTCTCACTACCATGCCTTGTTTTTACACACTACAGCGGCCTTACAATACAAAAAGAACCAAACAAATACGCCATCGCCGATCCCCTACTAACCAAATGTCTCGCCCTTTCACCCGCGCGCTTCTCGTTTGCCGGCATTCCAACCACCTCCCCTCCCCCAAATGTCTCACGCATCTTGTCTGGCGGTCAAGCGCCGCACTACTATTTTCGAAGAATACACAAACAAACAAGCCCAGGCCCGTACCGTAGACTTGCAACAAAGAAGCCGTACTATCCCCAATTTGACACAAACCGCTCTTCCGTCAGTGTCGCTGAGTGACCTGTCTGACTTAGTTACAGACAGTGTAAGTGTAGCCGGGCCGAAAGGGCCTCTGCGGCGCATTCCTCTTCTTCTCAGTGTTCGTATGTTCCACTGTGACTTGCTCTTTTTGCCTGCTTTGGCACGCAGCCCCCAACGGTATATGTACTTGTGCCGATTGACCTTGTTTGGAGGCAGTATGGACAATCCAAGACAGAGAGCTGCGTGTTAGTCTAATCGTTGTCCGAACTATCCCAAGATATACACGCCCCCTCCTCCTCCTAACACTTGCGCAGACCCCGGAGCGAGAGTTCGTCATGGCCAGATGCGCAATTACAAATTACCTGTGCTTGCTTTCAAACAGGACCCTCCTTACATGAAGCCACATGGCAAAAGAGTAACAAGGAAAAAAACAAATATAGACGAAAGAAAACGAAGTAATCCATCTAGCAGGCTGCAGATTGTGGTTGGGCGCCACCCACCAGCCCGCACGAGCTGCATAAACTTGTTCCACCAGAATATGCTGTATCTGCTATACTTGCAGAAGGAAAAAAAAGGAAGGTAACCGCGGTTATGTAACTGACAAAAAACACCGCATACTGAATCCAAACACGCCACACCACATCAACGCCCTGTCTATATGATCTCCAAACAGATGTTCTAGACGGCTGTCGCACCCTGGCAAGTTCCGTGTGTTAAAAAGGACCATGGCAAATAAGAAATGCCCTCTTGATTGGCATGATACATCTGGGCTTTGTACGACAGAGGAGATCCAGTAAAGTAAGGGTGGGTGTCTGTCTGCCTCCTCTCGCTTTGCTTCATGAGACATCCGTTGGGATCGCCCCCAGCCTCAACGGTTTTCTTTCCCACAGCCCGCGCCGTCCCGGAACCCGTTGACTCCGGTCCTTTCAAGGACAGGATTGAACTTGAGTTGCTTCCAAATGAGCAATTCTTTACACCCCGCGATGCCCTCAAATTCCAAGCAGTTGGTTGGTGTCGTACGTCCTTGTCAAGCCCGGCGTTTACACAAAACATGGCGTTCACTCTCTCGTACCAACAATATAGTCAAAGTCAATATACATCCATGTTTGAAAATATTCAGCGCTACGGGGGGTGTCTAAACGAAAGAAAAAAACTACCCTCCTTCCTTCTCATTTTGAATGTCTTTTATTTACAACAAGTCATTACATGCGTACAAAGTATGATACGCCGCTCGTCCAACCATATCCACCGCCACTCTCCAAGTCCATCAACTACCGGCAACGGCCCCGGATTATCCATTGGTCATAGTCTCTAGGCGGAGGTAGATCAGGCCAGAGGATCAAAGGCCGCCTTAGCATCACCCCGGCAATTTCCTGTGCAAGTATCTTTCGCGAACGCTTCGTTTGGTTGCCACCAAGCACCAGTTTTCCCTACATCGTGGCCTTTTCCAGCTGGAATATCGCTGTTTTGGCCCTCTCCCGGACATCCAGGTCGCGGTCGTGGCATCGTAATATGTCCATCTTGGAATGGAAACCCATCCTCCTCAAGTCTTGGGCACGCTGGGAGCATGCTTGGACTTCGTTGTCGTCGTCCACCCACGTCAGGTTGATTATCAAGTGGCAGACCGCGCAGCGGACGTCCCGGTCCCTGTGGCTGCATTGTATGGCTACCCGCTTGAGTAGTTCTGTCTGTGCAATCACCAATTGCCTGTGTCGCGGCACGCTAGCCGCAATATGCACGAGAATAAAGATGACCGCAACCATCACCCTAGGCTTCGGATGTAGCACTCTCACCTCTCCTGTCGCCGTTGTTCGTTGCCCAAACGGATGAAGCGCCTTAGACTTTAGCTTGGAGGCCAGAATCTCAAACAGGCGGTCTTGTCCAATAGCGCTGAAGAGGTAATCAATCACATCAGTGCTTTCTCCAGACATGGGACGCCCGATAAAGTTGCGAATAAAGTCCAGACCCTGCTCCTGAATGGCAAGGTCGTCGTTACGTGCTCTGCCAGCCGGGTTGTTTTCTGCTTCACGAACGCCTGTAAGGTAGTCCTCTAGCTGGCGTAGCTTCGTCGACTGGGAGCCATCTAGTTCCCGAACGCAGCCTTTGGAGGCATAAAGCCATCGAATAGGCATATCGCTCTGTGATGTCTCCATGTCTTCGTCCAAATCATATCCAATGGGTGCATCTGCTGTGTAAAGATCATTGTCGTCGTCATCATCGTCGCTAATGAGCTGAACCAGCCATCCTGGCTCCAGCTGTTCCAGGCAAGCCTTTTTCAAGTCAGGGCCGACAGCATCAACAAAATGCTTAAGGGCCCAGAGAGAGTTTAATCGTAGCTCCGGGTTATCTGAGTGAGCATGCTCACATAGCACCTTCATTAGGCCATTAGCCGTAAGAACCTATCCCCCATGTTAGCACTTGCCTACTATCAGTCTTATACCGTCCTTCACACAATGTACATACCTCTCGTACTGGGCTTACTTCTACGACAAGGTTAATTATTGTTGCCGTAGCCGCAATCTGTACGTTGATGTCAGGGTGGCGCATGAAGCCAAACACTGGCATAGCAATGGCATAGTCTACCAGCGCGGTCCTCAGGATATTAACCGATCTTGACAGCATTCTGACCACATAGCACGCTGCCACAATGACTGACAGTGGGTTGGTGCCATATCCTGGCGTAGGGACTGTGGCCACTGGCTCAACTGTAGGCTTCTCCTTTGACCGGTCCTGGGCAGGCTTTGGCTTGCCTGGAAACTCGGCCAACGATTCAACCACATAGGGAACAAAGTCTTCTGCGACAAAGGCCTTGCGGTACTCTTCTTTGGTAGAGGAGAGTGACCCAATTGCCTTCAGCGTGGATTCTCTGACCCGGATCTGATGGCAAAGCTGTTGATTTTGGCCACCATCACCAAGCTGCGCCAGCAATGGCGGATTCGAGTCAACGTCCATGCCAGTATCGGGACTAGGGGACCAATATTGGGGCTTGTCGGTTATTGTCACTGGCTGGTACGCACTCTTGAGGAGTCGCGTTAGCACCTTGACGCCGTCGCACTCAAAAGCGCTCTTTTGAAGATAATCGCAATCAGTGATTAACCGCGCCAGGATAGCCGGTGCCTTTTCTAGAACTAGTCTCTGTAGTTTAATTGCTTTGCTTGTAGCATCAGCCCCCTCTACACTGTATTTTGCAATCAACCCGACTAGAACTGGCACGACAAGGAGGCCAAGGCTTGTCTCCCTAAGTAGCTTGGTACCAAGCCCAGCACGGAAAAGCGATGCCAAGACGGACGCAGCCATCAATCTCTCGTAGTCGCCTAATGAGCGAACCAGGTGGACTAGCCATGGGATAGTAGGACTCTCAACGTCTCGTGTAGGATGCGCGGCGCTGGGGGCCCGGAGACTGGTCTTAAGCACGTCTACTGAGCCCCCCAAGACGCTTTTGCCTGTTGTCGGTCGGTTCGGGGTATGTGTTCCTGATCGATTTGGCGTTGAGTACGGCGACTGCGTTGACGACGAGTTTCTGGAATTGACAACAGGGACAGCGGGCAAGATGTACTCCATAGCGGTAAGCCATCGAGGCCGTGAGAGACCTACCGTCATGTATTCTGTGTCCCGAGGGTCTCCCATTGAATCGAGCGAGAATTGCTCAGCTCTGATGGGTGGGAATACTGCCAGAATCGTCGGTGAGTTGACGAATCGCGCAGCTCGGTATTTGGAGTCGCCCAAAACAGCGGCAATGGCTTCAAGTACCTGGCCGATATTCGCTCCAGCGACTGCAGGCTCTGGGAACACATCAGATATGCCGTCCGCACGAGCAACAGCTTCTGCGCCGGGCACAACGTATCCGTCACGCACAGCAAAGCTCGCCAACCTCATGGACAAGAGATCCAGAACGCCACCGCTCGTCAAAGCCTGTCTATGCTTCTCTTCTTTGCAGATGCGGTATACCAAGCCGGTAACAAGGTCGGTTTGGATTCTTGAATTGTAATTTGTCTGATTGCCGGCTAGCATCGCCGTCAGTGATTCGATATGAGTTGAGGTAAAGAGCACGTCGGCAATGGCGAGGACATTCAGCGGGCTGTTTGGTGACGCCAGCAAGGCAGCTTCTGCCATGTTTATAAGAGCCTTAAGCGCAGCAATAACAATTTGCGGAGGATTATAGACGGGTGATAGATTCATGAGAACCGCACCGAGGGATCGAGAGGCATCGAGGGGTTGGAGAAACGCGGGGCCACCTAGTACAGGCTCCGTTAGCGACAGGTCGCGCATCAATTGGCATTAATTCCCCGTTGAATCCTTACCATTGGCAAAGCTAGCAATCAGTTGGAGTGCCTGCAGCTTGAGGCTTTCGACTGGGTTGAGCTGCCGGTGAAGCACGTGTGCAGGTGCATCCTTGCCGTGAATCTTGGTGCTGGAGCGATTGGCACTTAGAGCTCGGACAATGGGATCGAGGACACCCAAAATGACCCATGCCTCCTTCTTCTGGGGATGGCCAACAATCTCATTTTTGAGCGACTGGAGCGCGGCGGTCTGGTCCTCTACTGTTTTGGCGCTGCGCAGCTGGGCAAGGATGGGGGAGCTTTCGGTGCGCGCCATGGAGACGGACAGGACTCTGCACCTGTTATGGCAGCGCTCGTTATTGTTGTGCGCAGTCGGGCGAGTTCATAGAACAAGGAAGCAGAGGCGTAGTAGTAATAGCAAACAACCTGTGGGAGCAGTAGTAGCAGTAGTAACAGGTCCGCTGAAAGATGTAATATCTCGGTGCTCTACGGAGGAGGCGTCGGTATTTTCGAGAGTTCGGCGTCGGCGTCGGCCCGGGGCGGGCTTGAAGAAGGATGATTAAAACGAATGCGTGAGATAAGAGGTGCTGTGAAATATCAATATCGGCTAAAATATCGCAGCGTGGTGATGGACTCGACGCGAGGCGGGATGTTGTGCAGGTCTGCAAAGCGCCCATGTGCCGAGCAGCAGCTGCCAGGTGCATCGACGTTCCGCCCGCCGGAAGTAGCCACCCAGGCGTCACTCACCTGCAAAAGAATTATGGGGCACGTGGTTTGGCAGCGCACAACTACCCGACGCCAGTGCAACACCGGGATATTCTGGGGCAAGAGGATTTCCGTTACGTGTAAGACATAAGCATAATAGAAAAACGAAATACAATTCCTTTTTAAAAATATAGAAGCAAAGATTCAAATGAAATGGTTGCATTTATTTTTATTACAAGATAAGAACAAAAGTACAATGTGGGCAATTCCGCAAATGGGCCGCATGCAAGTACAACAGCATCAACAACTTCAAATAACATTTACATCGTCTCCGTGAGATTATAATACAAAGACACCCTCTCAACTCCAGCCCTTTAAACTCCCTTTCCTCCATATCCTTGCCAAATACAGCCCGTCGCCTTGTGTGCCGCGGGGAAGCAGCCCCTGCGGTGGAACAACCAACAGCAAGACACAAGCAAAAACTCAAAAAGACGAGTGTCATGTATGTGTCAAGCAGCGCTCCAGACAGAACAGCTGCATAGCTATGACTAGAGATACCATGCGATACAAAATAACACCAGAAACAAGCTTCCGCCTCAGATCCGGAGAATGCTAGATCGCTCGCTCGCCTGCCCTGGTCCCCCCAAACTCCGTGTCTAGCAGCGGTTGACGCCAGCTAGAGAGATTCGTGCGAGCACGTGGTAAAAGAAAAAAGACGAAGAATAAACGCAGAAAATGTAGAAACGCCCCATAACAGGTAGTAGGTAACAGCATTTTTCATCTTCCCCTTCTCCCGCCTACGCAGCAACGCTTCCATCCTCTCCGCCGCGCAGCGCAAGCATGGCTCTCACATCGTGGACGTACTGCAGACCTTCCAAGAGAGGAACCAAATGCATCAAATCGTTATCGGTCGGGTCGTTGATCCAGCCTTGGATAGGAATAGCATTATCTGCAAGTCCATTGTTAGTTGCCATGCGGCGAAATCATCATACATGGTCGTCCATACCTTCGTGAAAGAGGTAGCTCAGTGGGCTGTTGTCTAAAATCATGACTTTGCTCAAGTCAGGCTCCACTGAGCTCAAGTCCTTAATATAGGCGCCTTGTCTAAAGGTGCAATGCTGGCGGTAGTAGCGGGCAGAGAAGAACTTCTTTTCAGACTCCAGCCAGTCAATGACGGGATCGGCATATTCTTGGACAGAGGCGGTAAAGACAACCAGGTTGTACCACTTGCAGATTCGGCGCAGAAACTCGTCGCAATAAGGTCGCTTGTTCACCCAGTACAGAATTGGGTGCTGAGCTGTTGCGGGAGCACCTCCACCGCTGCCGAGACCGAGGGAGGCAGCATTGAGGCGGACCTCCACCATGTGCCCACTGCTGCTTCGGCCACCCTTGGACATGCTATGTATCAATGTTTCGTCAAGGTCCAGAATCAGCGTTTTCAAGTGCTTGCGAGAAGGCTCAAGGTTCAGGTAAGATGGCTGGCGTCGCGGAATAAGAGGTCTAGGGGGGGCAGGCGCCTTGGGGTACCTGGTAAGTGCGGCAATGGGAGAAGTCGGGGATTTAATATGGGCAGAAAGCTCTTCATCGAATTCACTGCCCTTGGTGCGCGAGGCAGTGGATGCTGTTTTGCGGTGCTGCTTTCGCTGACGGACAGCGTCGTCGTTGGTGAGCTTGATGCGGATGGAGCGGCGCGACGAGTTTCCGTCGTCGGTAGTAGATTGTAGAGACTGGGATCGGGCGTGCTGGGATCTAATAGAGTGTGTTTCATCGGAGTCGGATTCGGAAACGGAGACAAGACTAGAGGAGGAGGAATTGGGGATTTTGGAATTGGATCCAGGGAGATTTGAACCAAGCGAAGCCGAGGCGCGTCGATGCTTGCCCTGGCTGCCGTACACGTGGTGGTGTCCCGAGTTTTTTCTAGAACGGTTAGGATAGACGCCAAATAGCTTCTTAAGCTGCGTCATTGGAGCGAATTTGCCATCCTCGTCGTAGAAGCAGCCCATAAGATAGACGCCAGGAGAAGCCAGCGTGGCCAGGACCCAGCGGATGGAGTTTACAAAGTTGGATATGATTCGTCTGGGAAGAGAGGCCCAAGTATACGATTTGTTTTCGAGTGAGGGATGGCCGCCAAAGAGGGGTGTAGTTTCGGAGGGTGACGATTTCTCGTCATAGTCGTGGTCATCGTACACAGCCTGATTGATGGAGTCGGCGTCATTGTCTAGGCCGTCGTCGCCAAGCGCGTGGGCCTTTTCGTCTTGCTCTGTAATGCTGAGGCCTATTGTGCCAAAGCTATTGGATCTCGTCGGCGGTGAGCTGGGCGGCGGTGAGACGCGGGAGGTTATCATGTTGAGGGAGTTCATCTTGAGTGGAGGATGCCGGCCATCAGCCAGGACCGGGGTGGTGGGCGCGGGATGATGACAACAACAGCGGGACTAGCACGCAGGCGCTGCGCTGAGATACAACAGATGGGAGGACAAGATGGAAAAATTCGGTGGATTCGGACGAGTTCAGAAAGGAGAAAGCCCTTGGCGGAGGGGAGCGTGATGCCGTGGCTGTGGTGGGCGCGAGAAAAACAATCCCAATGGGTTGGGGGACGAAGGAGCGTGGGCGGATTGTGAGAGACGACCAATTTCCCGCGAAAAACAAGACCAGAGATGGAAAAATAAAAGAAGAGGGCAATTTACCGACGACTGCGAAGAGAAGACGGATTTATTATTTACCTCCTTTTTGGTCGCGGGAAAAGGGAAGCGGACGGCCGGAATAAGGAACGGAGGACGGAGGAGGAGGAAGAGAGAGGAGAGGAGGAAAAGGGAAAAAGGTCACTGGCGAAGTGTCAGACGGAGCAGAGAGCGAAGAGCGAGAAGCAGAAATCGGTTGAGGCGCTACGGACGGACACAGTGGGCGGGCAGCGGAGCCTCGGGGGGTTGTCAGCGTAGCGTGCAGCCGGCGGGCAAGTGCAGCAGACAGACGTACAGCGAGTTTTAGCGTGCGTCGGGCGGCTGTTGGGGGTGGTGTTGAGGGCAGGCTTAGCGGCGCCTGTCTTCGGTTTGGAGGGGGCCATGTGCACTGGCAGCAGGGCGCTGGTTGGTGCAGACGGGTCGATGACGTGGGGTGGTTCGCTGTACGTGCTGTGCGTGTGAAGTGCTGCATTGGGGCGGCGCCGGCAGGCGGGACAGCAGTTAGCAGCAAAGCGGGAATTATGCTGCGAGGCCTGTGATATCCGGCCTTGATGATTGGGTGGTGGCTGCTTTTCTTTTTCTTTTGCTCTCTTTTTTATGGGCATTTATTTTCCTTTTTTTTTTTTACTTCACCATATGGCCGTCCAACAGAACCACCACCACCAGCTATGCAGCCCGCAAATCGCATATTATACAGATGCACCCAATATACGTAGCGTTTTGCCCTTCGCGCTATGCGCCTTGTCGGTGCTGGGCACCGTGCACCCGAATAAAATCTGCATAACATGTCCTTGGGTTACATGGAGAGCTCGCCTCTTCTTTTTATTTTCCCTAGTATTTTCCTAGCCCTAAATATTCCCTGCTATAGCACTCAAGCTCTATAGCACTCATCCGTTTCCCTCTTTGGTCCTGCCAACTGCCCCACCATGGCCACAAACCTCGGGGCGGGGGACCTTTTCTTTTCCGTCCCGAATTTTGTGCTGCCTTTTTTGAGTCATCACCTTTCGCGCCTCACACGCACACCTGCAGCAGCAACAGCGACGCCTTTGGCAAACCACGCCGCGACGCCTCTCCAGCACACGAGAACCCTGAAATCGCGATATTCACGCCTGAAGCATTCCTACAGAGCTCAATTTACCCATCTTCCGCAGCTAGTGCCGTAATTGTGGTGTGCTCTTTGGCCCCCATCCACCACCCCTCCATCACGACTTTTCTTTCTATCAGAGACACACGACCAGCTCAGCACTGCATCTAGCACAAAAGCAAGCCTATTATGCCATCCGCAACCGCGGGCTTCGCGCCTAACTTGGAAAAGTTTCTGAAATCTCCCAAGGGTCAGCCTTTGGAGGCGTCCGTCGAGTCCCTCATCTCGTAAGCCCCCCTCCTCCCTTCGTAGGCGCCAGTCTTGCCTACCATCTGCGCATCTTCGTCGCTAACAACGATCCCTATCTAGGCTCTTGAAGCGTCGCCAAATCAAGGGACCCGAATCCTGCGCCATTGCCACCGCCCACATCCTCCTACAAGTCGTCGCCCGCTCAAAATGGCAAGACGTCGAGACGCTCATTGCCAACGTTTCGCAAACCGGCCGAAGACTCGTCGAAGCACAGCCCAACGAGTTGGTCATTGCCAACATTACAAGACGAGTCCTCAGTCTTATCCGCGATGAAGCCGTCGAGGACCGCAACGACCTCACCAGCGAAACCATGAGCGACTGCCCCATGACGCCCGTCGAGGTCCCTGTCACGGCATCTCTCTCTCAGCCCTTTTCGCCCGCCACCCTGTCCCGGAACGATTCAATGGATGCTTCCATCCCCGGCACGCCTACCGGCCGATCACGGCTGTTGGCCTCGCATAGCAACGCTGGCCTGCCCAAGAGTCTCTTCCACCTGCTCTCTGCTTCGCCACCTACCGACGGCGATGCTCTCAGCTCCGGATCGCCCTACAGAAACTCGGGAACATCTACCCCGACATGGAAAGGCACATCAAGCCAAGTACACGCGCTTCGTTCCGAAGTCATTGACGGTATTGAGGAAATCAAGGATGAAATCAGCCAAGTCGATGATCAGATTGCCGCGCTCGCCGAAGTGCAGATCCACCCCGGCGATCACGTCCTCGTCCACCAGCCCACACAGACAGTCGAGCGCTTCATTCTCCGAGCTGCCCAAAAGCGCAAGTTTACACTGTTTTTGGCCGTCGAGCCTCCCAAGAGAGGCGCCACAGAGCCCCAGTATGCCACGTTCCGCAAGAAGCTCGAATCGCTTGGAGTCAAGGTCATTAGCATATTTAACTCGGGTCTTACTGCATACATGTCGCGCATCGACAAAGT
This sequence comes from [Torrubiella] hemipterigena, assembly GCA_000825705.1. Taxonomy (NCBI): domain Eukaryota; kingdom Fungi; phylum Ascomycota; class Sordariomycetes; order Hypocreales; family Clavicipitaceae; species [Torrubiella] hemipterigena. The sequence continues at coordinate 273,176 of CDHN01000004.1, forward strand.
TGTCATGGGAGCCAAGGCCATTGTTGCTAGCGGAGGTGCCCTGGTGGACGGTGGCGGTTCATCTATTGCGCGAGCTGCCAAGGAGCACGGTAACCCGGTCATCATTCTCGGTGGTGTGTACAAGCTCAGCCCCGATAGCCCGTTTGCCGAAGATCAATTGATCGAATGGGGCGATTCGTCCAGTGTGGTTAGCTTTGAAAACGGCCCTATTGTCAACGAAGTGATAGTACGCACGGCTGTGACTGAGCTGGTTCCCCCAGGATGCATTGACACATACATCACCAACCTGTACGTATATTGGATCTCATCTACTATCAAGCATCACGTCTACTAACTCTACTATTTATAGCGGCACGCATTCACGCGACCATCTCTCCAGTCTTATTGCCGACCACTACAAGCAAGCCGATACCGATTTCCATCTGAGCTCGTAGGCCGATGCTTAGCCAGAACTCGACAGAACCCATGCCTTGTATCTACGTATGCCCAGATTGAGGCATTCATGCCTATTTTCGCTGCCTAAAGTGTGTAGAGAAGTTACAGAAGAAAAAGCAACTATTTAGCATCCGTAGAGAGTTGTTATGTGGTAGTGGCTGCATGGAGAGACGTAATAATATAGGGCTGAGGCGCGGACTCGTCACCCCAGACGTAGTTGAGCTGCGGAGGGAGGGCAGCGATGAAAGTTTGGCAAAGGACCGGCGTCCTTTTCTTTATGAAGACGAAAAGTTTCCGTCTTGACGATAGAGTTGAATTACAGCATTATTTTAATACCAGCTTGTTTGTTTAGTTGTTTCGTCTTCACTAGGTGGTGCACCAAAGATGGAATTTATACTGTTGACGGCCCTGTAAACCCCAGACACTTGCTTATATTCTCTGTAAAAATAAAGGTGTTAAAAAGGAAAACTTACACAAGGCAAATCATAGCAATAAAACCATCTTTCAATAAATAAAAATACAAAATACATAGCCCTGTACATCTTGGGCGCCCCCCCAGAAACTAACCCGCCCACCAATTTCGTACCCTAAAAAGCCTAGCGTTCCACCTGGCGGTGCGCTGAAAGGACGCCGCGCGTTGCATGACGCACCAGGTGGCAGGTTGCGCGGCGTCCAGCAACCATTAGCCCGAGGCTGCCTAAAACCACTTACAGCCGCACCACCCCCAGAAAGTCATAAGAAAAAAGATGCGATTTCTCCTTTAACAAAAAACATGTTTTGAATACTTGATGCTTGAGATTTAATCCAAACACTTGTCTCTACATCACACGACAACCGACAACAAAATATCCCCCACGACGCTGTAAGCGACACCCCATCGACATCATGAGCTCGTTACCGCACGACGCTCCGCCTCACGGCGACGAAGCTCCTCCGCCATACTCCGAAAACGACATCTACTCAACCTCCGGCGCTGCCCAGTCCATCGCCGGATCAGCAAACAGCCGAGGCGACGAAAGCCTGGGCACATCCGAGATCATCTACACACCGCCCGCTACTCCCGGAGGCTTCGCCGAGACGAACAACCAGGGCGCCACCCAGTACATTGATTCCCGCCCAGTACCGGCCAACATCCCCGGCGGCACCACAGTGAAGCTCATTACGCTTACCGAAGAGTCCATTGCAGACGATTTCGCATACGACCACAGCCTTGCCAGTCGTGACGTCAACTCCCAGGACTGGGCCACCTTTATCAACTTTCTCCTGCCCGATCACACGACGAGGGGCAACGACGTCATTCTCGACCGCAAGCTTCGCGAAGAAGCACAGAGCGAGGCAGCCAGTAGCAGTGGTCGATCGGAAGCTGCAACAGCACACCTTGAAGGGCTGCGTGAGCGCGGATTCCGTCTCTCGCCAGAAGAGCTTGCCCACCAACGCACAGTGGCTAGAGGTACTGTCCAGCAATGGAACCGAGGCTTCTTCGGTCCCCGCGGTATCGAAATCCGCGTCAATATACAAGATGGCCCACCATCAGATATGCCTGGGTCATGGAATCCTGCTTTTTCAGAGCCACCGCAAACTGCAAGTCGGGCTACCCAACCCACCGCTGCTGCCGCTGCTAGACAGGCTTTCAACGTGGGCGGTCTGGTAATGGACTCTGAAGGCATACGCTGGGGCAATTCTGTTACTATGGACAGCAATGGAATTCGTGTTGGCAATCTAGTTATGGATAGCAAGGGCATTAGAATGGGTGGTGCATCGGGAGGTTCTTCCGCGGTGCCAGGCCCAGATGCTCGTGGGCTTCCCAACCAGGGACACATGCACCATGGCCATCCATCTGAGCGCGGCCGTGGCCATATGCCCGGTGGATTCCCACAACGTCGCCGCTCTCTATCAGCTTCATCTGTCTCCTCAAGCTCTAGCGAGTCCTCGGTTGGCTCACTACCCGACTACGACGACGTCAAGGAGGCTCAGATGCCCGTCTACCTATCCATTCTTCAAGATCTTACCGCAAACCCGGAGAAGATTCGCTCCAGAGGGGATCTAAACCACGCCAGAGCCGCAATCAAGGCCGCGAAAGCCAATCCGGTCAACCCTGCTCTGAACAAAGCCACACTCAAAGCCCAAATCAAGGGCCTGCACCAGGTGTGGAAGAAGATTAAGAAAGACCAGAAGAGGCTCCAGCGAGAAGAGCGCCGCGTTCGTAGAAAGCAGCGCAAGGGAGAACGCAGGGAATACCGCAAGAATAAGCGGGAGATGAAAAAGGCCATCAAGACAAATCCGTGGGCCTATCTCGCCCAAGCAACCGGCCAGCCTCCCATGCCTCCAGGTGCTCCAGGCGCACCACCTCCGCCTATGCCTCCCATGCCGGGCCAATTCCCCGTGCACCCGCCTCACCCTCACCATCCTTTCCACCAACACCACCAACACCAAGACAGATGCGGTATGGGGCGCAGTCGCGGGCGAGGGCTGTTTCAGCCTGGGCCATCAGGGATGCCGGGTCCATCTTGTCCACCAGGGCCCTGGGGACGGGGCCGGCATCAGTTTCCAACACGCGGTGGCTTCCCGTTTGCTGATACTCGCGGAGCACCGGGACCAGGACCGGACCCAGAGAGCGTGGCATCAATGGCCAGGGAGCAGGCAGCAGCAAGCTTGCGAAGCGAGATTGAAAAGCAGCAAAAAGTAGCAGACTCACTTGAAGATGGGCCTCATAAACGAGGTATCGAGAAAGCGATTGAGGCCATGACCGAGTCACTTTCATCTTTACAGGTTGATGGAGATCATACGCCAAACTACCACCAGTAAAGAAGAAGGAAAAAACATCGTCCTTTTGGTTAATAGCATAGCGTTGTGATTATTGTACTTTTATAATAAATAGTCAACTTTTTTGAACCCTGCCGTCTTTCTTGTCCATATACACATAACAAGAGTCATGATGACTCCCTTTTGTTTCCCGCATGACGCCGTACATCCTTTCCCGTCTTCGTACTTCAAGTTTTCATTCTGGTCTCCGGCAAATCACAGTCCAACAGTGACGTTCATCTCACGGCCTTTGCCGGCCTCTGGGTCTCTACCGACCTCGCCGACGGCATCACCCTCATCAAGGTGCTCGCCGTTTTCTGTAGTGCCATTTGCTGTGGCCTGTGCCTCCTCGTCCTTCTCAGCCTGCTCGAGCTGCTTGCGAATGTACTCGAGGTCCAGACGCATGGAGTAGGCGTCCTCGCCATCAGCGTAGTACTTGGACTCCGTCTTTTCGTTCTTAAAGCCGAGCGTCGTTTCGTACAGGTGGCGGGCAGCGACATTGGAGTGACGCACGTGAAGCGAGACGTACTTGGCGCCAAAGGTCTCAACCATGGCGAGCTCTGTAAAAGTGAAGGTCCTAGTTAGCGTATTTTGCGCACGTGTGAGGTTGTAGATGGTGGGTGGTGGTGATGCTTACGGCTCTGTCTCATGAGCTTCTCGGCGATGCCTAGACGGCGATGCGTGCGCATGACGCTCAGACTCGTAATGTGACCGTGTGCAATGCCGTCCGTGGGCTCTTCCTCCATCTTGGCGAGCACGTAGCCCACAATCTTGGGGTAGTCGTAGGGGCCCTTGGCCGGGCGGGAGACGTCGACGGCGACGTAGCTAAGCTGCGGCCATGACAGGGCGTGGTACAGGTAGTACTTGAGGAAGTAGTTTTCGGGGAGGTTCTCGAGGTTGGCGTGCTGGATCAGCGGCAAATCCGAGTTGCGCAGAAGCCGGATATCCATGATGGGTGGTGGGTGTGTGCGCGGCGGCGGAGGAGGGGCTAGCGGGCGATCGAGCACAGTGCTAGAGATTCGAGTCTTGTGTTATAGGGTAGACTCGTTGTTTTGGTGAGGCTGTCGGCGTCGATTGGTCGGGCCGCGCGGCAGATCGTGGGAGATGGTTTGGCTGAGGAAGCGAAGTCGGTGATGGAGTCGAAAAGCGCACTATAGAACAGAGTGGTTGTAGCCCCACCAGACGAAGGTTACAGGGAAAGCATCTGGCGCTAAAAAGAGGGACGTCATTACAAATGTAGTAAAATAGCAGTAAAATAATTATATAATACTAGAATAGTTAATGATAATAATCACGATTCTGCAGTAGTCGATCCCAGTCTATGTATAATTCCACATCGAGGGCATTATCCAAGCCAGCCTTCGCAACCACGCCAAGATTACCCCGAGCCTCAATTAAATACAACGCAGTAAGTATCAAGCACCACAGATATAGAAATGAGACTGACTAGAAAACAAGATTGCAACATGATCAAACGTATGACAATGATGATGAGGGCATGAACTATTCCGCATCGCACATCGCGGGTATAGAAAGTGTATCGCAGCAACATGACGTGCCAGGTCCTGAAAGTATAAGGCTATCTAGTGAATAGATTAATATTTCTAAAATAACTAAGCTACTAATACTTCTATAACGATAATAGGCTATACCTGTCTAGCAGTCAAGCTTAGTACGAGGCAAGAACTTATTATTGATTGCTTTCTTTATGACTTAAAAGCATGTTGTATTCGATCCTTCTGCATAGATAGAAGTAACAATATTATTAAGTAATACTGTGGCCTTTGTTAGTATTTTAAACTAGCTATATTCCATCTACAAAAAGATCTTACAACGACTTAGACTACAGTGTCCCACCAACAGGTGAATCATGTTAGTCGAAAAAAATCATTGCAAAATCTATTTTCCTTTGTAACCCGGGAACAACGTAAAGAGCTGACTGTGGAACTCGGGCAGCTGGGGGCAAGCCAGTCCAGCAACAGCAGCCTTGATAGGATCCAGCACGGGGTCAAGCAAACCACCAAGAAGAGAGAGAAGACCATCCAGCTCATCAATTCCACCGGCCATAGCAGCTTGGAAGGCAAAGCAAGCAAGGTTGTTTCCTTGGAGGAGGGTAGTTGCGTCAAAGACACCGCCAGTGAGGTCAGCGAGATTGACACCAGTAAACGAGTTGGTAGTTCCAGTGTTTCCACCAATGCGGAACGTGCCAGGCTGTTCAACATTGCCAGCAAGCACATCGATGAAGACGTCAGCGAGGTTGTACTGGTCCAAACCTCCAGGGCGGCGGTACCAGTTCTCGGGGATGCGTTCCTGGCCGGGGTGATGCACAAAGTTGTTGTCGTCTCCAGTCACAGCAAAGAAGCTCTTCACAACGTCCTTGGTCAAGAAGCCTCCTGGGTTCTCAGCAGAGTGGTTCGACATGAAGTTGATGACAAAGTTGTGCGCAGCAGGCGCAACGATGCCAGAGAAGGGGCCGGAGAAGTAGTACGGGTTGTTGCTGATGGAGTAGTTGGTGTTGATTTGGGACAGAATAGTGGTTTTCGCAAGCGTCAAGCCGTCGTCGCCAGCGATGTCAATGAGGTTCTTCCACCGGGTATTCTGGAAAATGTCGACGTTGCCGTTGTTCAAGTGGGCATCGCCACGAACAATCGAGGCGTCACCTTCGTACTTGTTGTGTGATCCATAAAGACCTTTTGGGTTGGACAGAACCAATGGCAGCGTAGAAGGGAATCCTCCACCAATAGACCATCTGAGCGATGGGATATCTCCGGAGAGGAGGACGGCAACTGCAGCCAAGGCAGCACCCAGCACAGGGTTCATGTTGTAGGCTTTCTCCAGGCCGGTTGCGGCTAAAGTCCCAATTAGTAGACAGTCTTGGTGTATTTTTTGAAGAGGCCTATTACTTACTCTCAGTGATGGATGGAAGTCCACTGCGAGGCAAGAAGCCGTGGTTGGCAGCAGCATTCAAGCCGGGGCATTGTCCGCGGCGGTCGTTGGGACCAGGAGACTGAAACTCATGGCCGCTGCCAGGAGTAACATCGACATACTGCGCCGCAGCATCAAAAGAAGGGTTTGGGTGAGCAGTACCCGTGTTCAGTCGGCCTCCAGAGGCTGCTCGTTTCAGATGCATGTCCATTTCCATGACGGTAGGCCATGCAGCCACCAAGGGTATAAGTGGAAGTAGAGTAGTAGTAAGCTTTACCATGGTGGTGGATAGCTATGACAGTTTGAATTGAATAAGAGAATTGAGTTTTTTTGATGTTGTATAAAAAGCAGAAGAAGTTGAGTGAGGGTTGCTGGTCTATATAGCTGCGTCCAGTCACCGCAAACTTGTCTTGAAGCTTGGTAGCGTGTATGAGAAACTCCGGCAGCTTGCAATTCACACATTAACTAGGCGATCATTATTCGTCATTCTCTGGCCGATTTGCGTTTAGTACAAGAGCCGTGCGGCACCTGTAGTGTGGTGTGCCACGTCTGCTGCAAAAGACGATAGCGCGGTTCGGAAACGCAGTCAAAGGTAGCCAGCTAAGTAGGGTGAGCAAGTAAGTACAAACACTACTTTTCTCTTTTAGGCAATATAGAAAGTCACACAGGTGGCAATGCAGGGTTTAGACACTAGGTATCCCTTGCCGATGGCTGGCGGCCAACCTTGTAGTCAATTGGTGAAGCAGTGCACGATTGAGCTGGTATAGGAAGACAATTCATGTGCTAACCTCTCAGTTGGGCAATCACTCTGAATGAAGACTTCGTACTCTTGTTTCTCTGGATTAAACATCTACGCCATATCGCTAGTTGACAGCCTAGTTTCGCCCCGTGCACCTGCAAAGTTTAGCTCAACACTTTGTCCCACGTTGTAAGCACACTTACAGCCATTACCAAAAGGGGACATCTGATTGGGTCGAGGCAGGTTGCAATAGTACTGATGGTGTGGTTCATGATTATATGGGGATTGTACGGATCTGAACATCTCCGGTACTTGGCTACGAGAGGCTGCACTTGTGTCTTAGCGTGCCGAGCCGTGAGACACGTTCATTGGTAGAACAGCCTCGTCCCAATCCTTCCGCTGCAACTCTTTCGCAATTCAGAGGTAGGATCACGAAGCCAAGCGAAAATATAGCGTGTATGATGCAAGGTTAGTCTCAGTCTGGAGTGCAGCCGTTCTGCATGGCCTACACGCGCCTCATGTATGCACGCCGAGTCTAGTTGGCCTGGACTCATGTGTGTGTGTGTGTGTGTGTGTGTGTGGCGATACCACAGCCACCGAAAACTAGCAGCGTATGCAATGAATATCCTTGATCTTTCTGCAGAAAGCTGTCCAGAGATGTGCAGGCGGATATCACTCGATCCGAGATTTGTAGTGTCACGTCTTAAGCAGGGATTTTCCCATGATGATCAGCCCTCAAGTACGCTAATACTACCGCACCACTGGAAAAAACAATGATAAGTTAGCATAAGAGGTTTACTAAACCGGTACAAAGTCTTAAACATGGAAATAATGGCTCAACTTGCCCAAGTGCAAGGCATCAACCCCGAGTGGATGGATAAGGTATATGCGTAGCGTAGTTGGCGATGGCACAACAATCACTACCAAACCACTGGGTGGCTGCCCAGTCGTCAAGATCTACTCCACCAAATACGCCACAGGCGGGGGATATGGAAGCGACCAATTGGGATGAGATGGTTATCAAGCAAGTCGGATATACAAGGAGTCCATGCACAAGTAGGCCCAGCTGGGCCAGTGCTGAGGACTGTATTCGTAATCTTGCGTCATTCCGTCTATCTTGAATGCAGGTATTGGCTCATAAACCAGTTTCTTCCCGTCAGATTGAGCTGAATAGCAACATGAAAACTGGGGGAGGGGCCGCCATATCGCTGGATACGGGGTCGATTCTACCCATGGGTTCGGTTTGATGATGATAAGTCCTATTTTGGCACCTTGGCGGTAGACGATGGGACTAATTTCATTTTTCTTTTCAGGAAGGGCTTCTCCCGCTGTCTGCCACCATCTGCTGCATTATTGCGACATCTCGAGCATTGCGACATGGCCTCAATATGAGGGAGACGATGACGTGCTAGTGCGTGCACCGGCGCCTAACAAGACCGTGTAAGCACCATTGGGCATATTGATTGGTTCAGCGATAGATACCCTGCCAAACTTGGAATGAATCACTCGGAAAAGACGGCCCGAGAACTGATTTGGATTTGCCGTTGCTGTCTCGGATCCTGACAACCAACTACACATTGATGTTTGTCTTGGTGAAACCGTCACACTTCCCAGTATTGTAGTGACTATCAAGACTATGACGTCAACTAGAGTTTTAAGTGATATTTTCTTTAGAGTAAGAATACTGTTGATATTGTTGGTATTAAAAAAATACGATGAGTATGAAAGAAGTAGGCTACTGTCTAATATCTAGACCGTATAGGTCAGTGACCCCACCAAACGGCCGGCGTGGGGTCCGCCAGAAATTCTACAAACACCGCCAAGTGATATTCGTCACAACTCAAAGAGTCCGACTCACAGATTCACATTCACCACCAAACTATGCCAGAATCAGAAGATCCCTTTGAAGACATCTTCAACCTCGAAGATGGCTTCTATCGCCAAGGCTACCAGCAGGGCCTCGAGGACGGCGAGCAGGCCGGCCGCATCGAAGGCCGCCAGTTCGGCATGAGCAAGGGCTTTGATAAGTTTCTCGAGAGCGGCCTCCTCGCAGGCAGAGCCACAATCTGGGCGAACCGTCTACCAGACCAGCGACTGAAGCGCGAAGAGCAAAACAAAGCAGAAGGCAAACCTCTCGACGCCTCTCGCGCGCAGCTCCCGGCGTTACCAGCCAACGCCAGACTGGACAAGAACGTCAAGATGCTCTATGCGCTGGTTGAGCCGGAAACACTATCTACTCAGAATTCAGACGAGGCAGTACAAGACTTTGATGACAGAGTCAAGCGAGCACAAGGGAAAATGAAGGTGGTAGAGCGTATGGTTGGGCAGCGGTCTTGAAGGCCGATTTTACGCGCAGCTCCCGGCGTTACCAGCCAACGCCAGACTGGACAAGAACGTCAAGATGCTCTATGCGCTGGTTGAGCCGGAAACACTATCTACTCAGAATTCAGACGAGGCAGTACAAGACTTTGATGACAGAGTCAAGCGAGCACAAGGGAAAATGAAGGTGGTAGAGCGTATGGTTGGGCAGCGGTCTTGAAGGCCGATTTTACGAATTATTTTGCATAGCATGGAGTTTGGGGGTCGGAAAATGTCTTTTTTTTAAATAAAAAAACAGGCGGATTATATTTATAGAGCATACAGCTGGATCATAGCAAAATCATACACTTAAACAGTGTTCCTCGCCATTGCAGGTAGCAAGAGGCACACTACAAAGAGACAGCCTTGATCAATCACGAAAGCACATAGTGGGCATCATGCTTGTTAACAAAGTAAAATGTCTGATGTTAATATTTCCCTAACAAGCGTAGGTTTCTTCTATGACTTCCAGCCTCTCCTCCACTTCTTCCTTCATTATATACATACAGGCAAGCGCCTCCATTTTACTGGAACGATCTAGCAGGGTATCTATCACAAATTGTTAGTCAACACACCCAGTAACACACAACCACATAAAAATAAAACATACTCTTCAGGGTACGACGCCTCGTTGACGAGCTTATACTTGTGCACGTCCCACTTGCCGCTAGACAAAGACTGGCCGCTAGGCGTAGGGGGAAGACCGCCAATGAAGACGTCCTTGGTGGCAACACCAGCCGAAGACTTGGCCAGGAACTTGGACAGGCCGTTGGTCTGGCCGTCTTGCTTGGCAGCAACGAGCTGCTTCTCGCCAGCCTCGCCAATGAGCTCGACCTTGGGCTGGGCCTCGCTGCCGACGGTCAACAAGCTGACAACATCGGCCTGGTTGACGACAGAAAGGCGAGGGTACGCACGGCGGGTGTCGCGCTTCCAGTAGGGGTTTCCGGCAATATCACCAGCGGGCAGCGTAACGGGATCGTCGTACTCGAGGGGGTCGTTGGCACCGGGGGCGGGAAGACGGAAGGTAGGGTTGAGAGGAACACCGTTGGAGCGCTCGGGGTCGAGGGCGAAGACGCGGCGGAGGGCCTCCCAGACGCCGGTGGACTGGACAGTGTGTTTCTGCAGAAGAGGTGGCGGTTAGCAAATGCTGTTCGAGAAATACTGGACTGATTGACGTGGTGCCGGCTAGAGAGAGTTGTAGCGTCGCTGCCGATGATTATTTGTCTCGCTTGTGGTGTGCGGGCTTCGCGGCGACCAATCGAGCGGGTCTATCAATTGGATGGTGTCAGTCGGATTATATTTACCTTGGCAATAGAAACAACGCCGCCAGCGGCTTTGGCAACCGCTTGAGAAGACATTTTTGGGGTATTTGTGGTGGATGGGAAGCTGGCGAGGTTCGAGAGAGGCGCTTGTCGGGCGGAAGTCGAATTGGCATTTCTCTGGTTGGTCAGTTGGTGTTTAGCCGAACATCTGCCGGTGTACTACCCGGGACCAAATCAGTCCATCTGAAATATGTCCTAAACACAGAGGCAACATAATTTTTAATCCTAAAAAGGGTTTAATCAGTTACTAGATAGTATATGGTGTTCAATTGGGTTGTAAAAGGAGCTGTTTCAAGGGATGGTACGTGTTGGTATTAACCATGAACATGATCACGATAGTAGGCGCTACACCAGCACGCGCTTCCATATTTTGCCGTTCTTGTAATTTACGTTGAATCACTTAAAAATATACTAAAAAAGTCGTTAAATCTTAATTGCTGTTCCATTTCACAAGTCCTAAACTAAGAATACAGTACTACACAAAACGTGCAATTGCCAACCCATCAACCTTCAACCAATCCAACACCAGAACGCGTGCCATATACCCATCATTTACTTCTTAAGCTCCTCAACAAGAGCCTTAACTCTATCAACGGTGCCCTGGGGGCTACCAGCCTCAGCGACAAGGACCTTGCCCTCCTTGCTGACAACAAAGACACCGCGCTGAGTGCCGCTAGGGCTCTTCTTCAAGCCAATGGCGGCAATGAGCGTCTGCTTGGGGTCGCAGAGCAGAGGGTACTGGAGCTTCTGCTTGTCCTTGAAAGTGGTGTTGGCCTTGGGCGAGTCAGCGCTGAGGCCGTAGATGAGGAGGCCGTCGGCGGTAAGGGGCTCGTAGGCATCGCGGAAGAAGCAAACCTGCTTGGTGCCTGTTTGTTTTTGAGACCAAGTTAGCCAGTGCGCGCCAACACAAAACAATTGTACTTACAGCCGGGGGTAGAAGCCTTGGGGTAGGTGAAGAGAACGACGCCGGAGCCGCTGGCCTCGACAAGCTTCTTCAAGGTCGTCTTCTCGCCATCGTTGGTCTCAATCTCGCCGCCAAAGGTGTCGAGGTCAATCTTGTCGCCAACAGCAACCTGCTTGCTGGACTTCTTCTCAGCGGGAGCAGCAGCAGCAGCCTTCTTGGGCTCAGCGGCCTTCTTGGGCGCAGCAGCTTTCTTAGGAGCAGCGGCCTTCTTAGCAGCAGGCGCAGGAGCGGGAGCAGCCTCGGGGGCCTTGCGCTTGCGAAGTGTGGGAGCCATTGCTAGAGCTTGTTGTGACGGGGAGTACGTTTCAGAATTGCGCAAGAGAGAAGAAGAAATCCGAGTCTGTCGTTTTGCGCAGAGCTCTAGAAGGCAAGTCAGAAAGTGCGCGACTGACGAAAAAAAAGAGAAGAAGACGAAGGGAAAAATTGGTTGCGCTCGCATATGGCGCAAAATGAGCCCTTGCGCCAAAACGTGGGTATGGAGAGGTAGCTCCAAGACACGCAAAAAAAAGGACAAGTGACAAAACAAGATGACTTACCAGGTAATGCGGCAGAGATTCAACCGGTGGAAGCAAATGCAACAATGAAGCAAAACAACGATGCGAAAAAAAAAAGTGTGAAGAGGGGGAGGGAAGAGGAGAGAGAGGAGGACAGGAAATGCGCAGCGCAGCAACCAAGAGGAGGGCTGGAGCTTGGGCGCAGTGTGAGGAGGAGCTGTGCCTGTTTGCCTGCAACTGGGGCTATAACTGGTGCTAATTACTCCTGCTGCTAGTGCTGCTGCGGCGACGCGGGTGGGCGGATATGCTGCAGTACCTGTGCTGTGGCCAGTAATCGTCGTGGTAGGGCCGACGCGAGCACCTGTTTGGGCTGTTCTGGGCCGCCAGAGGCGCTAAAACGGCTCCAGAATAAGATGCGCTTGGGGGCGGTTTGCACTAGCAACGGGTTTGCTGGCTTTCTTTGCCGGAGCTTGGGCCAATGCTCTGCAGCACCACCAGCGGCAGCTCCTCCACGGGGGAGAGGATCCTCCAGGGGTTCTGGAACTTTGATAAGCGGCGCTGCGTTTCTCGCTTGCGGTTCACCGGGGTAGTAATAAGAGGCTGTTGGCGGCGTGACGCAGCGCCAAAAACAGAATAATAACAGTAGAAGGGTGGAAATGATAAATGCGAAACGGAAAAATTAAAGCGCGACGCGGGTGCTTTTAAAATAAGATATATTCCGTGTAGAAAATAACTGCAGAAGCGGTATAAAATAAGAATCCCATCCCACATGTTAGAAAAGAAACACCAGAAACAGTCTGCATGGGAAAGAAGAAGCATCTTTATCAACACCCGGGTTGTTGTAGCAGATGATGCGCGCAATTTTGAACAAGGAAAAACAGATTCTATTTGTCCATTCCCTAACAAAAGCCCATGTAGTCCAAAAGTTCAGCGGTAAAGGACCAAAGAAAAAGGAAAAAGTGTCCCATGTGATATATATGTAACAGTTCGAAGTGATAAGATAAAGGTGTATTTTGCTGGGCTTGTCGTCCGTCTAGCACTCAAGGAGTCGACGTCTGCTCCTCCAGCAATGCTGCTGCCTCTTGACGGGTCAGTGTCAGCTGGCGCATAATGTATTCATATGTCAACATGGTGACGGTGGCCGCAGGCACCGCACGCATCATGTTGGTGCCTAGTCCGGCGTAAAATGCTCTCCACCCCTCCTCGTGTAAGATAATGCGGAATGTGTGTACAATTCCTCTGTATTTCGGTTCTGCTGGCTTGGGAGCTGATGCCCCGTTGGCTTGGCCCGAAGCTACGGGTCGGCGTTGTGTCTGTAGTCGTGTTCGAATGACTTCGTGAGGATACGTTGCGGTACTAGCAAGGATTTTAGAGAGAATAGACGCGGACAGGATGCCGCTCCAGTGCGCATCCTGACCAGCCGCCGGCGATTCGCCCATGCCTTGGCCGGTAAACGTCTTTTTAAGGAATTCGTATGTAGGGAACTGAACAGCGACGTGTGTCAGGCCGAGCAGTGCTGGTGAGAGGCCGGAGTAAAAGGAAGCCAGGCCCTCGGAGCTGTACATCTTGCGGGCTGCATCTAGAGTCGACCTGTAATGCCATGTCGACTGGGCGGTAGGTCTGGCGGTGGGCGTGTTGGAGGATTTAGGAATGTCGTGATGATAATGATGCCTTGTGGCATTAGGGCTGCTCTGTGACATGAGACGAGTTTTGATGACCCAGATTGGGTTTGTGGCAATGGTGCTGCTGCCGCCAGCAATGATGGAAGACCAGAAGCTGACGATGTGGGGATTATCTACAGACTGTGTTAGCGATACGTGACGGGTAGTATACTCTGCATAGAAAAACATACCGTGATGTTGGCCAAGGTATACCTTGCACTTATTGTACACTGTGAACCAGACTGCCCATGTAGGCAGGTATCCTAAGATGATGGGCCCTAACCCACGGTACATGCCGCGGAGGCCGTCTTCCTTCCAGATGACTTTGGCCGTGCCGATCAGGCCGTTATATAATTGTCGACTGCTCTTTTCTCCTATCCGCAAGCTGCGTTGTGCTTGCAACTTAGTTTTAATGACATCCAGCGGGCATGTGACGACACCTGATGTGAAGCCACCGACGGCGCCGGCAATGGCGTTGAACTGGGAGTCGGACGCTCGAATCGCCCATCGTTGCACCGGCGTCAGGCCAGCCGCTTGCTGCTGCTTTGCTGTGTGCGGCGGGATGGCATATGAAGGCGCTGCGTTCTCTTGCGGCTCGATCTGGGTTTCCGGCGAGTGCGGCTGTGGATGGTGGTCGTGGGACATGGCGGGCAAACAACCTCTGCGAGCCAGCTGCCGGGAGGCGACGGTCTCGATTCTCGAAGCAAATGATTAGGACGGTCGGTGTCCAGCACCAAGTTTGCCAGCTCTGTCACCGTCTCCGAGGCCTTCCGACGACTCTGGTGTTTGTCCAAGTCGAAAACGTCGAAGAAGCCTCGAGGGACGGTGGCTGCGTTACTGGACGGCGGCTATTCGACGGGCCCGGTCGTACGAGTATGCATGTAGCGGTTCGTAGGCGGTACTACGCAAACTGCTAGTCTATGAAGCTGTCTCTGTCTTGTGTTCGGGGCGGCGGGAAGATGGTCCAAGGCGCTGCGGGGGTTTTTGCCAGACAAAGCTCCAAAAAATGTTGCTCCGGTGGCCGCGGAAAAGATTCGCCGGCGGGGACGACTGCACGGGTCTATTTTATTGAATAATGGAGAGGATTCGTCGATTTACTCGAGACCAGCGGGAAACGAGTGCACGCTGCCGAGACAAATGGCCGTGGTGCGTTGAAATTGGGTTTTTGGAGTCGTTGACGTTGGAGTTTTTTCCTCAGCGAGGTGGAGAGGAGCACAGCATAGTATTAAAGTGCGGACCGACCAAGATGAACCGATGGCACCCCGGAGCTGGGCGTGCTTTTTTCTGCGCTGGGTGGGCGCTCAGCGGGTGCTTTGGGGGATTAGCGGGCATCTTTTAGTGGGCAGTGGGGGGAGCAAGAACCGACTGTACCCAGGCGTGCTGTGGGTGAGGTGAGGTGATGTAAGGCACGGTGGGCTGCTTGCTTATGGGTTTGTAGCAGGGGGATAGTAATTGTAGGGTTATGGAGCGTGTTTTGTTGAATATTTTAGTCCTAGATGCTGCTCAATTGGTGTTTACTGTGCACATTGTCACACGCACATCGCCCTGCCTAGCGATGATGCAACGCCTTCTTCAGTAGCATGCGCCTGCTCGCTGTCCGCGGCCGTTTCTTAGTGGGCGCTGGCGCTGGAATCGCCGGTACCGGGAACAACCGGGGCCACGCACCCAGCATCCTTGTTTCTAAGCTTGGAAAACAGCTGGCTTGTGACGTCGGCTGTTTTCCCTTTCATCCAACGCCATTCTAATGAAATAAATTGGGAGGCACGCCTATAGGCTTGCATGACCAGTTGTGTACACGGCTGCAGGGAACAAACATCACCAAATCAAGCTTTCAATAGCGCTGCGTATGCAAGCCCAATCGGCCAAGCGGAACGGGCCAACGCCACTAGTTGTGGTGTTATCCCAGACACACGCGAGCCATGCGACTTGCATTTTTGGATGCAATATGTAGATATTACTGGCTGAGTGGCTTCGGTGCATGTTCATGGCGTGATGTGTGCTTATAGCTCGGGCGTGTCGGCCCGTTACGACGTTTCAAAAGGCTATATGAGACGTTTAAGAGGGTATTTGCGGTATCTCTGCGGTTGCAATCGCCTTGAATTCTACAGTTGTAATGGCAACATCATTTATAGGTATGCTATTGACAGCCGTCTAGTGTTTATCAGACTGTTACTCTGAAGAGAGCACCGTATGACCCGGCAGTGTTAGATGTCCGACGATTGTTCCACCACACAATGCTATTCCTATAAATAATTACTCAAGCCGCTATAAAGACTATTATACGTAACCCATGCACAAACTTTTTATTTATTTTCACTCTCCTTGCTTCCTCTATACGTATTTCACGGCCTCTCACTTACACAGGCAAACGATCCATGTCACGTGTCTTCAAGACATTCCCCTCACGTGACTCGACAAAACCCGCCCAGCTGGCCCAGCAGCCAACCAGACCAACCAGAAGCCTGCTGACGGGGACCTTTTTCATTTTCGCGCAATCCTCTCCCCCAAAGGCATCTCTCTCCCGCCCTACCACGCATCAGCAACCACAACCACCCGCCGAGTCGCCCATCATGCCCGCCTCGCTTGCTCCTTTCGTCCTCCGCAGACCTTGGTTGACCAAGTTGCTCACTCCCGCCGCTTCCTGGTACGCCAATGCCGCCGGCTACCGCAAGCTTGGCCTCAGGTACGAAATTCGACTTTTCCCCCGACAGACCGCGAATCCAAACGACAGCCGATTGCGACTTAGCAATGCCTACAAATGGGATATGCGGTGCTGGATTTGCCTAATTGAGCTCTTTTGGAACGAATTGGGCCGATTCGGCACCACTGTCTTGATGCTGCAAGGCTTGTCCGGCTCGGTTGATCTCGGAATCGCAGGGGGACGAGATATAAAAACAACACCAACCACGACAGCATAACTAACGTGTATTTAGATACGACGATCTCCTTGAGGAGGAATCCGAGGCTGTCCAGATTGCCATCCGCCGTCTCTCCGACAAGGAGGCCTACGACCGTGTCTACCGTCTCCGCCGCTCCATCCAGTGCAGCTACCAGCACAAGCTGCTCCCCAAGTCTGAGTGGACCAAGCCCGAGGAGGTAAATAAAATGCGATTATCAACAGAGGGAATGTAAATTTACTAACGTGCTTGTAGGATGTCCCCTACCTCCGCCCTCTGGTTGCCCAGGTTGAGGCTGAGCTTGCCGAGAAGGATGCCCTCGACTCCATGAACGTCATCAAGAGCCACTAAGCGCTAGTGGATCGAAAATGTAAAGCAGGAGAGATGGATGGAATATTTTTTGTGTATACCAAAGACGGAGGAGGGGAGAATGCAGTGGTGGGAAGCGGCGACACCAGCCCCAGGACGACAGATTTAATTCCTGAGCCCTGCCATACGGACAGACCGGGCAGACAAGACAGGGTACGACAGGGAGGAAAAGCAGGGAGAGGGCATCTTGATTGAGAAGACGATTCAAGAGTGCACCTGATCCCGTGTATCCTATGTATAGACAACCTCTTTTTTAGTTCGTTCGAGCCGCAGAAGCGCGAATGAAACAAAAATCACTTTCAGTTTTTCTTTGTCATAAGGCTTGTTACCTCGCTCACAGTGTTCGAATCAGTCTCTTTTATGTTCTTTTGAAAAGTAGATTTGTATTACTTTGCCGCAAGGGCACAGGGTATGTAAATCTGAGATCCAACTTGAAGAGATCCCATCTGTTCCAGCGCTGCTTTGTTTTCTTTCTAAATGACACCTTCTTTCAGCGGCCGTTTCAAAATACATATGCAACAACTTCATCTCCTTCTCCCCAATAAGTCCTCCCTATTTTCCATTATCCCATACATGTATTCGCATACCACTCCTTCAAAGTCCCTTTACCCAACCAACACCTGACACCAACCATCCCGCAGGCAGTAAGTAGTAATAGCACACCAAAAGTATTGTTCGAGAAATGCTGAAACCAATAAAACTATCCTATCCGGTGTTCGAACCCATTTTTTACATACGTTCATAAAACAAAAGATATGCCACGCGGTTATCTTTGAAGTTGTCCTTGCTGTACTTCTCCTTGCTAGGAGTGCCATTGGCAGACGGGCTGTTGGCAATGCTGCTCCAGCGCTTGTGATGGCCAGCAGAAGCAGTAACCTGATTCCAGCCGCCATCTTCGTCGCCTTCGTCGTCATCGTCATTGATAGCTCCGAATCTGTTGGCAGAAGACGATGAGGTAGGAGTCTCTTTGCGAGTCTCCTTGACCTCCTCTTCAGAGCCCATCTCAGCCACGTCTTCGCTGCGAACGCGTCTCAAAACAGTGTCGTCGAGACGGAGCCATTCGCGGCCATCTTGGCGGCGCACATCAACAGTGTAGTGACCGCCAGAAGCGTTCTTACCATGATGATAAACAACGCTGATGAGCTTGTATCGAGGCATGCGGCCATCACCCATAGTCTGTCTGGTCTGGCGGGACAGGGCCTCACGAGGAATCTCGAGCTCCAATGGGTATCCAATCTTCTTCCAAATCTTGACGGTGCCACCTTCTGCATTAAACTGGAATCGCTTCAGATGCAGAATGAGAACTGGAGGAAGAGATTCGATAAACACCTGCTTCGTGGCAGTGACATCGTTGCCACGAGGCGAGTTGAAGTTACCCTGTAAGCGTTCGGGGCGGGTCAGACCACGCAGAGCGTCCACAACGTTGCGAACTTCGGGTGACCCAATGTCAAGTTGAAGCGGTTGGTACGGTTCAGTAGTAATAGAGTCTTTGAGGCCGGGAACGCGGAACTCAGACCGCAGCAGACCACCAAAGATCTTGGTGATGGGAGTAGATGTGTTCAATCCAGATGAGCGAGTTACGGCAGAGCGTTGCTTGCGACCAACCTCGAGCCAATCGCCTGACGGGTCGACACTGCCATCGACAGAGGAAGTCTCTGATGTTGCGGCAGTGATAGCAGCAAGGTTGTTCATAACTGTGGTACACTCATCATCAAGAGATTGGAGCATGAAACCTAAGAATTCTTCAGCATCTTGCTGGTGACCACGCTATAAAGCTGTTAGCATCTTATGAGAGAACCTTGTCTGCAGTAAACTTACTCTCATACTATCAAAGCGTGAAAGCTGTCTTATAGCTTCATACACAAACTCTGGAGTAAAAGGGTCGCCACTCTTGTCAAATTCTTCGGGTCGGGTGGCTTTCTGAAGCTGTTCCACAGAAGGGGCCGACTTGAGAGTTTTGAACTCGTGCGAGAACATAATCATGGCGTCCAAGAGGGGGGTCTCGCTCTTGAAACTATGGGCTGCGCGCTTGCCGACCTGATCGAGGAAATCGTAGAATGGCACGCAGAACATGAGAACTTGAAGGATCTGGTAGTAATTGTTAGCAAAGCGAAGCCTCAAAGGAAGCAGGGAGTGTGACGTACCGAATTCATGTAACACATGTTACCAGTGTTGATCAAACCACGGGGCTCTAGAAGGGGAATAAGCTCGGTAGCTTGAACACGGAAGGCTTGGATGGCCTCGGCCATGGAGTTGGCACCAGCCTTTGAAAAGCCAGCGCTAACAACGCCGCCCTCGGCGCCTTCGTTAGCTTGGCTAGCTGATACGCTGCCGTTTGTGCTTGCGGCCTGGGAAACAGCACCGCGGGTAAAGAGATTAGCCCAACTTGTAGGCGCCGCACGAGGAGCAGGCGCTTCGACTTCAGCTTCCGCCTCGACAGCTTCAGAGTCTACAGTGGCATTTGTGTCAGCCTGAGCGGTATCGGCAGTGCCGACCGCAGGTTCTTGTGAAGGCGTCGCATCGCTGTCGGTAGGGGCACTGGGAGTGTCGGCGGGCAGGGAAACTGCCTGGTTGTCTTGTGCCAATTGCTTGCGTCTTCGACGCGATCGTGGGGTTCTGGCGGGAAAGTCGAGGTCGGGTTGAGAGAACCAAGGCAGCTACATCAGATTAGCAATAATCATGGCAGTCACAGAACTAAAGAACATACAGGTGGGCGGAAAGCAACTCGAGATACAGGTGCAGGCTCTTCTTGAGGGATGGGAGCAGGCGCGGGTTCGACCTCAGCCTGCTCTTGCACAGGCGGCGCTTGAGGTGCAGGAGGAGTTTGTGGCAGAGGAATCTGAGACGAGTGCGACGAAGAAGGCGTGTGTGATGACATAGGCGCAGGAGCAAGAGGAGGTTGATAAGGTGTCGACAAGCTGGGCGAATGAGGAGAATGGCGAGGATAGTTGTTGGGAGGGACGGCAACTCCGGCCATGGGGACGTATTGATGCATCATCTGGGGAGATCGGCCGTAGCCCTGGTAAGGCATATAGCCGGGAGATGGCATGCCTCCATTCTGGTACTGTGGCGGAACTTGATAGTAAGGAGGCGCATTATAAGGGTTGTAGTTTTGATACATGGGGTTCATAGGATGATGGTACTGCGGCATATACTGAGGCTGCTGCTGGGGTCTCCGTCTAGGAAGACCTCCTTGGGAGCCAGACATATCCATGTTTGGCATCCCAGCAGCTGCGCCTTGCATGTTCTGCCCAGCCGGCAGATGATGACGGTTGCTCATCGTGCCGGCGTTGGGATTGGGTTGATACGGGCGTCGCGCAAAGGTGACGCTACCGCATCTACTATTTGACGCCGGGACGGTTCAAGTCGACAAGAGACTCAATGATATAGTCAGTGGCCTCGAGGGTGATTGCAATCGGTCGATCAGGTTGTGTCGGAGATGACTCTGGCGAATTGACTCGGTGCAGGATTCGGCGCAAGACGTCGTGATAAAAAACGCGACGTGTCTTGCAGTTGCAGATGCGATGCGCAGCTGTGAGAGAATAAAAGCAAATATGCAACAAGGCAAAAAACAAGACGAATCAGAGAAGATGCAAGTGTTGAAAGCCGAACAGAAAAATGTACAGTAGAGAAGATGGACGCGATGATAGGAAGGAAGAGGCAAGAAAGCTGAGTCAACGGATGCGAGGTGTGTGATTGGGGGAAAGGCTGCGATGTAATAATGTTCGGCCCTCGCCCCGAAAAAAGGCTGGGGCAGGCAGAAGACGTGCTTAGATCAGCGAGGCGCTTGTGTAAAAGTGGGTGACAGGGTCCCTGGATTGCGCGGAAGGCCACTGTTACAGTAGGGTAGAGACTGCTGTAAGGGGCTACTTATAGTGGTTATTTTAGCACTCACAGGGGGCAGTGACCAGCAGGAACCTTACCTGTGATAACTCCGCGTCAGTGACACAGAATGCAGTAGAGATCAGGAACATACTCAGTGGTAAGCTGGGCATCATTCACTCTTATATAGAACTCACCTTTCACAGCAAACCCAAAAGTTGTAAAAGTCTGCTCCTAGAGTTTTGCATACACAGCTTCTGTAAGCGAAACTAGACCACGAGGCGACATGGAAACTGTTAGCGAAAAGGTTAATGCTAACCTTACTTGATTATACTAGGCTGTGCAGAAGCACTGGTCTAGTACAATGATGATTGCTAAAACCTTTTCGAAGGGGAGGCAGCCTTCTACCCTCAGCTTGATCCCGATCGATCCGAGAAGCATACAGCCGCGCACCGAAGTTATCGACCAGTCGAGGAGAACGAAACTGGAACAGGATGTAGTCCCTGTCGTCAAGACTGTTGACGTCAACAAAGTATTCAAAGAAATCAACAAACATGTGTAGACGTTGTGGTTCTGTCAAACTGTCCCCAGGAAACATCCCCAGAACGCCAGTGAAGGACGGATTCATCATCATGGGGAGCTCTGGGTACCAAGAGACAGTGCCCGTATAACCATGGCTCCATAATCGCATCTCCAGATCAATATTGATTAGGCTGATCAGCAGGAACACAAGTGGACGTTGGCCTTCGAGCTGCTGCTGCATCTCAATATCGTAGAAGAGCCCAGCAAGCCTATGCACCGTGTATGTGTGGCGGTTCCGCGGATTCTCGTGCTTTAGTTGTTCGATAATGTGAGGCCAAAGAACGCCCTCTCGATTCAGTGGGAAACATTTTCCGTAGTTCCAGCATACAGCTTCCATGGGCCCGGCGAGGAACCTATAGGGAATATCTGGCGCCAGCGGCCAAGGGACCGGTATGCGAAAGCGAGCAAGGGGAAGCCCAACACTCATGATTGCTACCTGGTGTTGAGATGGTTCGTAGTCGAGGCAAGTAAAGCTTCAGTAAATGGTGATGGCTTGCGTGGTCTGAAATGTAATGTGGCGGATACCATACGGCACGTTATATGGGTTTTGTCAGAGGACGAGGCTCGCAACGATAGTCATGGCTATACATTGTGTGTAATTTGATATCGTCTGATATCCGTTTAGTGTGTAGGGTGCTCTCCATGACACATTCTATTCGCTGCATCAGTGACGGAAGGTGCCGTTCGTTAAGCAACGAGAAACTACTGTGCCTTCTCTACTTACATGCAAACAAAGGACCCTACATGTGCTTTGTTTGCACCAATCTTGTTCAGCAACATCTTTCACTTATACTGGTCTTTAGTACAAATGGCAGAAACGGGTGTAATCTGGCTTGGTTGCCTAAAATAGTAAATGCTTGATGGTCCAACTTGACTCATTACATGTTCCGAACGCCATGCGTAATGCATCATTTCTAAAAGCAAGAGTAAAAATCTACCCAAGTAACGCCAAGAGGTGCTTCCGCTCCAGCTGCAACAGTCGCTATGTACAATCAACTTCAACTATATACATCTTCTTCGGTCTATTCATCTCTGAAGATCCATCGACCCCCAGGCCTCATGGCTTCGCGGTATCTTTCGGCAATAGCCTGTCTCTCTCGCTTTGCCGCTTCAGCCCGGTCTGATTCGAGGTCTTGCGTACTGGGGAAGTCAGCATCCCAGAACCCTGGGGGCGAGCGCGCTCGTGCGTAACGATGTCGGTGTCTTCCGTATTTATCTGCCAGCTCTTGTGTCTTGGCTTGGAGCCAAGTCTCCTCTCGTTCTGGCGGCGTCATCATTGCCAGCTTGTAAGCCAAATCACCAAGGTAGTCCTCTAGGAGTTTCTGTTCCTCGCGACGTTGCTCAGGCGTAAGCGGTGGCTTGGGCTTCTGTGATTCAGCAAGAGCACGGAATTGTTTACCGCAACAATGCATGTCTACGCATCCTGACAGACACGCACGCTCCTCCCGGTCTCGAACAACTTCGGAGTATGCGTAATCGTACCCCTCATTGGCGGCGGGGTTGATTCGGAAGTCATCCAATTTCAGATCGGCTATTGAGACACCCCTCAGTCTCGACGTTCGAGCCTTACGCGCTGTTGGTGTTGCTTTCTCCGGGGAGGGATTGCTGATTGCCTTGCGCGCTGATGCGGGCTGTTTGGTGGTGTTTAATCTCGCGGATTTGTCAAACGGCAGCTCTCGTCTCTGCGGAACACCAAGATCTGCAGGGATGGTCGCTGTTGATCGTTGTTGCCTATTGGCTTTTGGTCTCGAAATTGTCTCGTCCGTGTCTTGGACTGGCGTATTGAGCAGCGTGTCCAGCCGTGTCCTCGATGGTGTCGAGTTGCTGTCCATCTTCGAAGGACGGCGATTTTCAGCATCATCCGTAGCGCCTGCTATGCCTTTTGTAAAAAATGAAGCCTTAAACTTGGGCTGGTCGCCCCCCGATTGTACCATGCGTCGATTGATGCTTATGGGTGTCAATACAGATGAAGTGTGGAGCTTCTTGGCAGTCTCTGGCATAGGCCGTAGCGTTGATGTCAAGGATGGGGTAGACTTTGATAGGGATGGTAACGGTAATGGCGTAATACCGACTCCCGAACTTTCATGTCGTTTTCGTGGCGTCATCATTGGTCTGCCGACATCGTCTAGGTCCAAGCTCTCTTGAGATTGCGGTATGACATTCGATATATGTATCGGGCTCGATGCGTCGCGAGGTTCTTGCTTAACTCTGGCACATGGCGTTTCATTTCCATCGTTGTCGTCTCGTTTACGCTTGACTGGTCGCTCCCACATGAGGGTCGGTTCATCGGAGGACGCCTCATCCTTAATTCGCACTGTCTCATCTGAACCCGTCAGTTGTAGAGCTGGAAGTTCTTCCGTACTCGTTGCATCTGAAGAATCCTGTGTCGACTCGCAGGTAGGGTCTGTCTCCGTTTCGAGCTGCACTTGGTTTTCCGTGGCCGCCGCTGTTGTCGACTGCTGTGGCGGGTCCATACGTCGTTGCTGGTTCACTTTGAGAGCTTCAGAGAAGCTATCCATGGCATTCATATTAGGTGCGGCCGTTTCTATGGGCATAGAAGCTTCCATGCCGTGACATGATTCATTAAAGATGGTGATGCCATGCTCGCTCTCGGCCGCCTGGATTGTGTTTTTGAGCGTTGCAGCGAACTTTTTCCAGCGATTCCGCTCGTCTCGGCGTCGATTTAATGCCTCCTTTGCGACTTTAAAATTTTCGTCCAGAGCTTTGTATTGTCGATATAGCTTCTTGTGGGCGGCAATGGGAACTGTGCCGTCTGGGTTTCCCACGGGAGTGGAGGCAAACGGCGTGGACGGATCGGTGCTCGAAGGCGTCGGTGGCACCACCCTCTTTTCTAGTTGTTGACGAAGCAAGTCGTTTTCATTTTGTAGGTCTTTC
This sequence comes from [Torrubiella] hemipterigena, assembly GCA_000825705.1. Lineage (NCBI taxonomy): Eukaryota > Fungi > Ascomycota > Sordariomycetes > Hypocreales > Clavicipitaceae > [Torrubiella] hemipterigena. The sequence continues at coordinate 297,441 of CDHN01000004.1, forward strand.
GATCGTTGGAGGGCGTCCTCGTAGAGAGTTTTATAATTCTGCTGCTGTTCAAGCTCTGCTGCACGTGTTAGTGACATGTTCGGAGAGCTATACATCGACAGGTCTGAATGGCGCACCGGCTGTAAGATCAGTATCAATCTGGGAGCATATTTGATTTAACGCCTCAAACAGCGCAGGCCGGCCTTTTTGAAACCAGCCCGCCATGTTTGGGTTGCACAGAAGTGGTGATGTTGGTGAACCGTTCACAGGAACAATTTGCTGTCGACGAAATGCTGGACGCGTCCCCACACACGCGTTGGACGGTAGCGATGGGGGGGCAGGTTAGAGACGCCGCCACGTGAGGATGACGATGGTTCGTAGGGGATGATCTAGGGGGAATCAGTGCGTAAAAATAAATCAATGTTAATAGAGGGTACAATTTATAGTCAATTCTTTATATTTTATTTTGTTTCCCTCCTTCCTTTATCAGTGCATCTCTCCAATGCTCAACAGTTGTTGTGCTCACCCGTCACCGGCGCCACCCCTCCACGCCACACCTCGCACCTAGCCGACAGGCCGCTAAGAAATGCAGTGGGCGGGCTACACACACACACGCACGCACAGCAAGAACAGGTGCCTGAGCTGCACTATATTCTACTTCCTTTCTCTTCCACACTTTAATTTTCCCTTCTCTTTCTCACATTCTCATTTTGCAGAGTGCACGCAAAAAGTCAACGGCAATTTCATCCTGCTTCCACAGAAGCCCATCGATCTACTGGTAAGCAAGTTCTTCCCATCATCGGACATCTCAACATCATCAACTCCTCCTCCATCCCGTCCACAAGTCAGTCATTCAGGCCGTTGCAACTTCGACTCTGCTCGCCCTCTTCTTCTTCCCTTCCATCGCCCCGCCAAAGGTGGAAACTCGGGTCTCTGCCACATCCATCAACGCAACCGCCGCTACCACCACCACCAATTAGCCCGCCCCGCATCTCTATCCCACTGTGCTAGGCCAGCTAGAGGATTATCTCGTGCGGTCGTTGTCTTCACCAAATCGGTCCCCGCTGTCTCGTTTTTGCACTGGCCCCCGCCGCTACTGCACAATTGGCACGCTAAGCTGTAGTGGAGTGGGTGGCGCACTTTATCGCTGCGAAAAGCTGGAGCCTGCAGTTGCCAAAAAGTTTTCGCGTGGGATTTCATTTACCCTGCTCTGTTCACTTGCGCCTCACTTCACTTTTGCCATTTTGGAGCTGTTGTCTTTTGTTGCAGAACGCTAACTTGACCCTGCTTCTTCTCTTCCTCTTTATAGACTACCACCAATTCTTACAATCAGTCTGTATGTTACATATGCTCGTCGCCGCACCTAGTCGATTTACACCTGCGACGCTGTTTCTGCACGTTGAAAATTCAACCTGACGGTTGCGTCAAATGTCACGAGATCGCTTAGAAGCAGCGCCCTGTATTTCGTCATGATGCTGGTGACAAAAGACACCATTGCAATTGATACTAACCCAACTAGTATAGATTTATATACCAAAAAATGGACTTCAACGGTTCTGCTGCCCCGGCCCCTGCTGCCGCCCCTGCCGCTCCCGCTCCCCGCGCTGCTGGAGCTTGCTACTCTTGTAGGTTTCCCAATTTGAAAGACCCTTGTTTAGGTCGTAAACTAACATAGTCGCTATAGGCGGTAGCACTGATCACCAGGCTCGTGATTGCCCTACCAAGGGACCTGCTAAGTGGTATGTCATACTTGTTCACCCATCTACATAGTACAACGCTAACCATATTATAGCTACAACTGCGGTAGTATGTATACTCTCTTTTGACATAGAAGACTTTTGATATGCTAACCACTTTCTGCTTCAGACGAAGGTCACATGAGTACGTCTATCCGATTATACAACACGACATGGTGCAGTGAATGTTAACCGAGTCTTTCTTAGGCCGTGATTGCTCCCAGCCTGCCAAGGACAACAAGTCCTGCTACAAGTGCGGCCAGCCCGGTCACTTGTCCCGCGAGTGCTCCATGGGTGGTGGCAACGGCCAGTCCACCGAGTGCTACAAGGTACGTCATTTGGAGATATAACAGCGTGGGTGACAGATCTAACAGTTGTTCTCTAGTGCGGTCAGATTGGTCACATTGCTCGCAACTGCACCAAGGCCGGAGGCTACGGCGGCGGCTACGGTGGTGGCGGCTACGGCGGCGGCTCTGGCAAGACCTGCTACTCCTGCGGTGGCTACGGCCACATGTCGCGTAAGTATCACAAAGGCGAAGGCATGTTTGTTAATGGCGGAGTATAGCTAACCAACGAGTAGGCGAATGTGTTAACGGCATGAAGTGCTACAACTGCGGCGAGTCCGGCCACTACTCCCGCGACTGCCCCAAGGAGTCCACTGGCGGCGAGAAGATTTGCTACAAGTGCCAGCAGGGCGGTCACGTCCAGTCCCAGTGCCCCAACTAAGGGCTCGGGATGAAAAGCGCGTTGCTTGTCTTGCCCAGACGAGCGGAGAGACTTGGCGTGGCGGCTGCATGATACCCACGACGAAAAATGTTTTTCTTCTCTGTTTAATTTACGACACGGGTTCTTTTTTTCTTTTCTTGCAGGGGTGGTTTTCATCGCGAGGTATATCATCCCATATACGAGTGATGAAGCATGGCCTACGGATGACCTATAACGGAGTTGGGGATGCAGGCTAAGGGGAGGGAGAGGCGGATGAATGAAAACGAAAAGGCGCAAAAGCTCAATTGAACCATGGCAGATGATGCATATGAAGCAGTTAACACGAACACAGATGGTAGATGGAGATGTATAATCTCGGACAAATGATGATTGACTGCATATACGGTTCTGGTGTGTGTGAATATGACGAAGCTTGCAGGCTTTGGTACAAACTAAAAGATACGACGTGTATATGATTACCGTTACCTGTGATATTGAACATGCTCGTTCTGTTATAGCTTTAGGACCAAGTATGGGTTGCCGTATAGCTCCCCCAACCGTTGTGCATGGATCTTTAAACCTCAACCCCAAATTATACTACCATCCATCGTGTGCCCAGAATTTCAGCGCTGTTCTTCTATTTTAATTGCCTATTCAGCACTAAACTCGCACTTTCACCACCCAAGCCCATTACATTTCACGTGCCTTTTTCTTGGTCCTTTTCGCTAGCGCTAACTAGATTCCCCCGGATTTAGCGTGCCCACCCCACAAGCCAATGACAGCGTCGCTAATTCCAAAGTCCGTTCCCTGCGAAGCCGAGGCTTCAGGTGGGCCCTCTTCCCCAAAAACGCCGACCAGGTTCCTTACAGGCAACGCGGGACAAATCAAAGACCGAGGATAACTAATTCTGGGGTTTGTGGTTCGACTTGTTCTCTCTCTTTACATCCCACAAATACACACGTCTTTCGGTGAGTTGTTGTATCCTCTGCTCCTTCGGTGCATCAAATCGCTGGAGATCTCATCGCTAACAGCCTCCTCCTGACAGATTCAAGTCAAAATAGACAAATAATCACAATGGCTCCTCCCGCAAAGACCTTCACCCGTGACGAGGTGCGCGAGCACACCAGCGAGGATTCGCTCTGGTGCGTTATTGACAACACCGTCTACGACCTGACCGAGTTCGTCTTCGCCCATCCCGGTGGTGAGGCCGTCCTCCAGCAGATTGCTGGCCAGGATGCCACCTCTGCCTTCTACAACCTTCACAGACACGAGGTGCTCACCAAGTACGCCGACCTCGCCATTGGCACCATCAAGGGCCAGTCTCCCGAAGTCATCACTCCCCAGCCCGGCGACCTGTGCCCCGTGCCCTACGCCGAGCCTCTCTGGCTTAACCCGGTCTTCAAGAGCCCCTTCTACAAGGAGTCGCATCACACCCTGCGCAAGGCCATCCGCGTCTTCACAGAAAAGTACCTGATCCCCGAGGCCCAGGACTGCGAAGCCACCGGCCGCTACATCAGCCAGGACATGATTGACCACATGAGCCGTGTTGGTCTCCTGCACATGCGTCTCGGCCCCGGCAAGCATCTCCACGGCGTGGAGCTGCTCGGTGGTGCCGTCAAGGGCGAGGAGTTTGACTACTTCCACGACATGATTATCACCCAAGAGATGTCGCGAACCATGATGCGTGGCTTCATGGACGGAAACATGGCTGGTATGTGCATTGGCTTGACCTGTGTCCTCAACTTCGCCCACGACCAGGCCTGGAAGAAGAAGATTGCCGACGAGGTCTTCAGCGGCAAGAAGAAGCTCTGCCTTGCTATTACTGAGGCCTTTGCTGGCTCTGATGTCGCTGGTCTGCGCACCACTGCCGTCAAGACCCCTGATGGCAAGCACTACGTAAGTAACTGACGACCAGAATTTTCATGAAATTTGGCTAACCTTTGTGTGTATAGATTGTCAACGGTACCAAGAAGTGGATCACCAACGGTGTCTTCTGCGACTACTTTGTCACTGGTGTCAACACCGGCAAGGGCCTGAGCGTTCTTCTAATTGAGCGTGGCGAGGGTGTCGAGACCAAGGCCATCAAGACCTCGTACTCACCCGCCGCCGGTACCGCCTACATCACCTTTGACAACGTCAAGGTCCCCGTCGAGAACCTGCTCGGCCAGGAGAACAAGGGTATTCACGTTATTCTCAGCAACTTCAACCACGAGCGTTGGATGATGGCCTGTAAGTGACCAACAAATAAATCGCAGCAGCAGCGGCAGGGAGCTCTATTTGCTAACTGAGAACTAGGTGGCTCTATCCGCGGCGCCAGAATGATTGTCGAGGAGTCCCTCAAGTGGGCTAACCAGCGTGTTGTCTTTGGCAAGCGTCTCATTGACCAGCCCGTCATCCGCCAAAAGTACGCCTTTTCCCCTCAAAGCTGATTACCAATTGATGTACACATATGCTAACTACCATTTTCTACAGGCTCGCCAAGATGATTGCCCTCGTCGAGTCGAACCAGGCCTGGCTCGAGACCATCACCTACCAGATGTGCAACATGCCCTACAAGCAGCAGGCCCAGCACCTTGCTGGCCCCATTGGTCTGCTCAAGATGAGCGTCACCCGCGCCGCTCACGAGATTGCCGACGAGGCTGTCCAAATCTGGGGTGGCCGTGCCCTGACACAATCCGGCATGGGCAAGCACGTCGAGATCTTCAACAGAACATACAAATTCGATGCTATTCTCGGCGGTGCTGAAGAGGTCCTTGGTGATCTAGGTGTCAGACAGGCCATGCGTGGCTTCCCCAAGTCTATGCTGTAAACTGAGTCTCATTTGTTCTAGCGACTGTATTTTTGGTGTTTGAATTGTAAAAAGATTACGAAAAGATTCATGTTTAATTTGCTTCTATATCATATCGTACACGTGTATGCTCTAAGTCTATTCTCCTTCTAGGTTTGGTGTCTCTGTTTTATTGTACGCTTTGGCGATGCGTTTCGCAACTAGTTCGCCGCTCCAATAAGCCCCCGTGGCAGTACCCAAGGCGACAAATGGTGCAGTATGCTCTCCGGCAAACCACAGTCCGTAGTCTGGTAGCCCTTCGCGCATGATTTCAATGGCCTTATCGCCGTCTTCCAGCCCAATTTGGAAATTTGCGTAGCTGCCGTTCCCAGCAAGCTCGTCGTTGAGCCATTCTGTCGCAAGGAACTCAATAGGCTGGCACTTCGGATCGCTTGCGTTGTAGTTATGAAGGCGAGAGTAGCATGGCTCAAACATTGAGGTCAAGAACTTTTGCTTTTGCTCTTGTGTGTCTAGACTGGCGAGGGTGGAGGTGACATGCCTTGATTGGTCGCCAAATATATAGAACAGCAAGGTGGGATGCGCAGCTCGAGGATCGATGCTTGCCAGTTCTACCATTTCCTGATGCCATTTGTGCGGGTTTGAAGAGGTGGCATATTCTGGAGATATCCATTGGACAAAGCCCTTTGTCTTCTTGGTCTCATCGGAACCCTGCAGCCAGAAGGCTTCTGGGAAGTTGACGTATACTTTTTCCAGGCACCCGTACCCTATTTTGTCGATTGCTGAAGAAAGGGAATGCGGTAGAGGTGGTTTAAAGGCGCTGTCTTTGTTACGTTTCAGCCACCCCAGCGGTGTCGTGCAGATAACTTCGGCAAACTCCAGTGTTTGATTCGTATTGGTAGTGACTGATACTTGGCTACCAGCCTGCTCTAGTCGTGTAATTCGTTGTACAGTAGTATTATACTGAATTGAGGCAGCGTCTAGTGCGGGCTTTGCGATGGTTTGCAAAATTTGTTTGTAAGTTCCCGCACAAAGGAGGTTTTCTACCGCTTAGATTAGTATCTGTTGAGTGTTTGGATATACTGAACATGTACATACCTCCGTCTATGCACTCTTCTAACCAGAAGTACTTTAGACTCTGTGTAGATATCGGACTTCCTACAAACGCACCCCACATGTGGCACATCTGCAAGATAATCTTTCGCTTTGACTCAAAATTGGGCTCGGTGCGCGTTATCTTTTCCTCAACTATCTCCCCAAAGAAGTCTAGAAGACTTCGAGATGGGTCAATTTCTGAACATGACTTGTTTGAATAGGCAAAAGCGTCTTGGATAATGTTCCACATCGTTGTAGAGTAGTTTTCGCCTTCTTCTTGCGAGAGCAGTGCTCCCTGTTCGTCAAAGATGTTGGTCGAGTCGTCCCAGCTGCCGATTACGGTACCTGTATCCTTGGCTAAATCATGTATCGGGTTTTCCTCAGTACCATGAATCCAGTTTGGGCCCATGTCGATATCATGTCCGCTTTTCATCGTCTGCTGGTGGACCCTGCCGCCTACTCTGTTGCGGCCTTCGAGAATAGTCACGTCGAACCCATGACGAAGCAAAACGTCAGCACATCTTAAACCAGATATGCCGGCTCCAATAATACAGACACGGGGCTTCGCTCCGAGCTCGAATGCTCGATACTGAAAGGAATTAATCACAGTCGTTATGAAACTATAAATGAGGCATTCACCTTTTGATATTGATTTGTAGTCATCTTGAAGCGTTCTACCTCTTCTGAGTCTTTAATAGACAGCTTCCCCAACCCGGTTGTATAAAAGAGGTCTTGATATATCCTTGATGTGGATCTTTCCGAAATATTAGTAAAGCATACGGAGAATGCGTCCATGCCCCGGCCAAAGCAGGAGAGTAACGATTGAGACACCCGTGTAGGGTAGATGTATGTCAGGTGTATAGGCTGTTGTGCTAGTCCAACAACTAGCATCAGCGTTGCACTGTGCTGTAATATGGGATAACCCTCCGATTGGATGTTCTTATAGTCGATAGGGTGGTATCAAGAGACTGTGGTACTGTACTGTAGTTACTGGGGAGAGTGAGGCCTTTAGCGGGTCCGGCAAAGAAGTCTGACAGGTATACACGCTGCTGCCTGAGTTTGGATGACAGCAAATAGGTCGTACTAGTATATTGTTGCATATATTGTCCCTGTATATTTTTACAACCACGTATTGTTGGTACCCAAGTTATTTTCTATTGGGAGTTAAGATGACCTGGCAGCGCTACAAGTAAGCCAGTTGCTACCACAGCGTCTGGCACCTGCGCCAGCTGGGCCACCTGACGTCCAGCGCGTGGTCGCCTGATGACGCGACAGGTTAGCCGGCAAGCGAGTCACGAGCCCGGCGCCTAAAGGAACCCACTGAAACGGCCGGCTTTCAGCGACCAGGGCCCCTCCAAAGCCACTGCTGCCCGCCAAAAGCGGCCCAGATTCACCACGCTACCTTGACTCGTGCCAGCTACAACTGCCTGCCCTGCCAGCTTCGCCCGCCTCCCCGCTACGCCGTCATCCCGCTACGCCGACCTTCTCCAACTCTTAGCTTGGCTGTCTGGACGCAGCTCTGCATCCTCCCTTAGCTTGCTTCCGCATCTTCGTTTTCTTCCGCAGCGGTGCCTACGGCCTTTAACTTAAAACTCTAAACTAATCTTTAAAAACCCTCATCACTCGCGCATCGACCACCCTCAAAACCACCATGCACCGCCCCCACGCCAGTACGCTATCCATCTGTTGATATCGCCACCGCTGGATGGCCGTGACCGATTTGGGTAGCAAGGACAACGACTACCCCGATATATAATAGCGGAAGCCGCAGCAAAACTACAATGACATCATTATTCCAGTCCTTTCAGAGCTCCAGCATGCCCAAGCGGCTGCTGCGCTATGCTCTTGCGCGGCTCGATCTGCTGGACTCTGAAGCGTTGGACTTGGACAACCTGGAGCTAGCTCTCGGTCGAAATGCCGTCTTTGAATTTAAAGATGTAGGAATTCAGCTACCGGTAAGCCCTTGCAGGATAAACGATTTCTTTGCAAACATCACTAACAAAATCCCAAGAAACTAGAGGCGCTGCTCAAGCTACCCCCCGCCTTCCGGATCGGCAAAGCCAAAGTTCTACTCCTTCGAGTAACGATTCCGATGGACTTTTATACAAGCTCTATAACAATAGAAGTGGATGGTGTCGATATCGCCGTGAAAGTTGACTCCAACCACGTCAAAGCCCGGAAATCTAGAGCGGACGTCGATCTTGTCCCAAACACTGTCGATTTAGCGCAATCTTTTCTCGAAACAGAACCACAAAATGAGAGAACAAAGCTTGAGCAAGCGTTGGCCGTGGAAAATCAAGATCTGGCTGCGTCAATAGCTTCGACTGATGACGGTAGCGAAGATGAACTGCCGCTTGGCACTGGCGCTCCGCTCACACTGCCTGGCTTCTTATCCAACTTTCTACAGGGCATACTTGATCGCATGCAAATCTCCATTAAAAATATATCCTTTCAACTCCAAGTTGAGGTACCGGCGGAGCCGAATTCGACAGGCCCAGAAGCTGTATCCTTCAAGATTGCCCTCGACGATATTAGTATCGAAGGCGTAACTGCCTCGCCGCCCAGCACAACCGATGAGAATAACGCGAAGCGAAAGGAAGGTAAACGTCATATATCTATCGATACGATACGGGCATATCTTGTTTCCGAAGCGAACGTATTTCCCTCGTTCTCAAGATCACCCTCGGCATCCTCAGCTCTGTTCCCGCCATCGCCAGGGTTTACAAGAGAGTCGTCGTCAATATCGAGTAAATTAGGAGCTAGCGTCGGACATGTGGCTCCGCCATTTTCAGGGTTACAAGAGGACAATAACCATGACGATGATGTGGACTCTCCGCTTGGCGATAGTGAGATTGCTTTAGGCATCCCCTACGAACTACCTGATAATGATGACGATGAGAGTAGTTCTCCTCAAACTCCCAGGGCCTCAGTTTACCACGAATTGGATGCTGGAATGCCCTCTACCGATACACAAACAGCCAGCCAGCAGTCACTATCAGGTTTGACACCTGGCCTATCGTCATATGGCTCGGACATGCGGGCTATGTTTGCGTCTCAGCAAGTACAAGGAGCCGAGCTTCCTGCTCCAGAGCCGGTATCTGACGATACTCCTGAACGAGATAATCAAGACGAGTTTAGTGATGCATCTGAAGATCTTACAGAATCCCGACTCTATTCGCATGAGGAGGCTACAAGTATGTACATGAGCGCCATGTCTCAACGAGACGTTACGCATCAGAGCTCGGCGGCCCTGGATAAGTCGACTGACTTAGCTGCAAATAAACCAACGCTATCGGAGGATAAAGTTCAGCCTCCGAAGCGCCGTGTTGCTATGCCAGGCGCTTGGGGAGAAGAGAGTACGATTGGTGAGAATATGCAAGCATCGGTTCACTCCCTACCTGCTGCTACTGTAGATGAAGCGACGACATTGGATGCGTTGCCGAACGAACCAGACCGCACAGTACCAGATCAGGCCGCGGATATCGAGGATGCACCTACTCCAAAAGGTCCAACCAGGGTTATGAAGCAAGTTCTATACCTGAAAACACTATCATTGTACCTTCCATCAAACCCCAAAGATACAGTTGAGCCTCATGAGGCACCTGATGCTGTCGGAGCACAGTCTATGTACCAATCAGTATATCCACAGGCTCCGGGTGCCTTCTCCGTACATGGCCAAAAAGCTCTGTCAAACACCTCTGGCCGACTCTCAACTGATTCACCATCGACCGCCGTCATTCCAGAGCCATTAGAGATCCAACTGTCACCCATCGTGATAAACTTCGATTCATCATTGGTCTTCTTGCTTATAAATGTCATTCGAACCTTGACAGCTGCCTTGAAACCAGAGTTTGAAGTTGAGAGCCCTACCGCAGCGCCAGCGGATACACAACCAGATGCTCCCGTAAAGCTACAGCCACCTGTAAAGTTTTCCCTTGAAAAGCTGACCATCAACTTCCTACACCGTCTTATTGGTATTGCCGAGCGACCTGGGCGTTCGCAAGATCCTGAAGAATGCTTCGTCGGCCAAGATGTCTTACTCAATCTTACTTTACAGCACTTGACAGCAGAAAACTCTACCATTGCGCTCAAGCCTACCAAGCCTAACACGAAACCATCCACTGGAGTTTCAACGATGATCACGGTCCAGAAATTCCGATTCGGCTATGCTACGGAAGACATTGTATCGTTTGATAGCGGGCGACCGATGAGCACCTCTGTCCGGGATACGTTCTTGTCTGAAGGAAACGATGTTGCCATTAAAATGTTGCAGTCAGCGGATGGCAATCGGACGGAAATCGAAACTCTTCCGCTAGCTGTGCAAATCGAAACTCTTCCGCTAGCTGTGCAAATCGAACTCCAAAAGCTTGATGAGACCTTTAGCTGGTTTGGTGGCCTCAGCAGCTTTTTAAATATGAGCACATCAGCGGCGATTTTGTCACCAGCTAAATCAACAGCCGTGCTTCCACCAAAAGCACAACCTCGAGGCGTTCATTTCGATGCACCCATCAACCCAGACGATAAATCTGTCGCCGCGTCCAACAAAATCAACGTGCGGATTGGTGGTGCATTTGTCGAGCTTCTTGGTAAAGAGTGTAGCATTACGGCCGAGACGAATGCTATTAAGCTGGTCAGCAGAGATGAGGGTATTGGCATGGCATGCAGCATGATGCGCGTGTCTGGCCCCTATCTAAAGAATTCTGCAGCAGATCCATCGATTACTGTTGAGCTGGGCGGAACAAGATTGGACTTTTTGAATACACCGAAAGCGACTGATTTAGAGAAGCTCTTGGAGCTTATTATCCCTTCGAAAGTAAGGTATGACCATACCACAGATGAAATCATGGTCGATACATTGCTACGACAACGACGAAAAGGATCCGTCCTTCGTGTTGGGGTAGATATGGTCAACGTTCGTGTCAAGAACATGGCACAGCTCACCGTTTTACCAAACCTGGGCGAAGAGCTCGCAAAGTTATCAACAGTCGCCAAGTATTTACCAGAAGATGACCGGCCCGGTATTCTCACCTTGGCGAAATTGCACACCATTGCTGCCGATGTTGACCTTGGTGGTGGCATTGGTCGGATTGGTGTCGAGCTTCAGAACACCGAAATTGGTCAAATTAGCATTCCATCACTTGTTGCAGTCGTTGTGCATGATATTTTGGTTTTGAGAAATGGCTCAGAAAAATTGGTGCACTCTGTTGCGTTTGGGTCTGCAAAGGATATTGCAAACCGAGCACCTGCACTGATGGTGAGGATGATTGGCGATGAGATTGAGCCTATCGTCAAGTTGAAGCTTCACAATTTGCAGGTAGAATACCGTGTACCAACCATCATGGATATTCTTGGCCTCTCGGAAGAATCGACACCGCAGGACTTTGACGAGAGTTTAGCTGCTTCTGTTGCAAATTTGGGTGACCAAGCTCACACAGCCCTCGGACGCCAACCATCATCACCTTCGCCTAATTCCAAGCATGATCCTCCCATCAAACTTGATATTGGATTCCAAGATTGTCTGATTGGCCTAAATCCCTTGAAGTTGGATTCGAAGATGGTAATCGCGCTTACCGATGCGAAACTCGAGGTCACCCTACCTAAGGGAGGAGTGATGCGTACAGAGCTAAATATCAACAAAACGTCCGTCCTTCTGATTGACGATGCCTCTAACATAGGACAGGAGGCACCCCCGGGTGCTCCTCGTACCAGATACTCGTCGTCCGCATCACCTCAGGTAATAGACATGTGCGCCCGAGGCTTTGTAGACATTTGTTACATGTCCTCTGCCATGGTCATTGTTAATGTTCAGCCCGGGCCAGACGGCAAAGACCAAGTGGAAATTGAGGTCCGTGATGATCTGCTGGTGCTGGAAACTTGTGCAGATTCTACCCAAACACTGATTACATTGGCCAATGCGTTGAAGCCGCCCACGCCACCTAGCAAAGAAAACAAGTACAAGACCAACATTGTGCCCGTGCAAGATCTTCTAGCGTCAATATCCGCGGAAGCTTTTGGCCAGTCTGAGGGTGACTACGATTTTGACCAAGATTTTGCAGGGGCTCAAGAGATGGCACGAAGCGAGTCTGAAATAGGATCAGAAGTAGGTGATTCGCCTCTTCGAGTCGAGCCAAAGTTTTACCGCCATGAGTCAGGAGAGGAGCTATTTGATGCGACAAAGATGTCTGGCTTATCTCGAGAAACCAGCATGGAAGAAACGCAGGATGGGGTGCTGTTAACAGGGTTCGATGCAACCACCAGCCAGCGGTCTTTCGATAGTGAAGACTTGGAGATTCACGACGACTTCTTCAGCAAGGCACCTGCGCGGGAGGAAACCGTGAAAGTTTGGAACTCAAACAACAATACTTATGACGATGCGCCTGCAGAGCTCGTCCGAATGAGCCCGATTAAAATTAACGTCCGAGATGTTCATTTGATTTGGAATCTCTTTGATGGGTATGACTGGGTGCACACGCGCGACATTATTACCAAGGCCGTCGAAGAAGTTGAAAATAGAGCGCTGGAGCGACAGTCACGCGGGGCTGCTGCATTTGAAGAGGAAGAGGAAGAAGAAACGATAGGCGACTTCTTGTTCAATTCCATCTACATTGGTATTCCCGCAAACCGCGACCCGCATGAGTTGTCACGGGCTATCAACGAAGGCTTAAACGACAATGCCACGGAGACGGAATCAGTTGCGACTACGGCGTTCACTAATACTACTTCCCGCACTGCGCGCCGTCTCCAGCCACGCCCAAGAAGACTGCGTTTAAATCGCAGTAAGCGTCACAAGATTACATTTGAGCTACAGGGAGTTAATGTGGACATGGTTATGTTCCCGCCTGAAGAGGCGGAGACATTGAGCAGCATTGATGTGCGTGTTCACAACCTGGACATTTTCGACCACGTACCTACGTCCACTTGGAAGAAGTTTGCGACGTATGATCAAGATCAAGGCGAGCGAGAGCTGGGCACAAGCATGGTTCACTTGGAGATTTTGACAGTTAAGCCCCTCCCTCAGCTGGGGGCCTCTGAAACCGTGCTACGAGTGACTGTTCTGCCGCTTCGCCTGCACGTGGACCAAGATGCGTTGGACTTTATTACTCGATTTTTTGAGTTTAAGGATGAGTCGATCCCAGTACACTCCTCACCAAGCGACGTACCTTTTGTTCAGAGGGCTGAAGTCAACAGTATTCCCGTCAAGCTAGACTTTAAGCCGAAACGAGTGGATTATGCTGGCCTTCGGTCTGGTCACACTACGGAATTTATGAACTTTATCGTGCTTGAAGAATCTAGGTTGGTGCTCAGGCATGCCATCATTTACGGCATCCCGGGCTTTGATAAACTGGGCTTGACATTGAAAGCCATTTGGACTCCCGATGTAACAAACAATCAGCTTCCTGGCGTTATTGCAGGCTTGGCGCCTGTACGGTCTCTGGCAAATATTGGCGGAGGATTCAAAGACTTGGTAGAAATCCCGATTCGAGAGTACAAGAAGGATGGACGGGTGATTCGCAGCATCTCCAAGGGTGCGGCAGCCTTTGCCAGAGGAACGGGTACTGAGATTATCAAGTTTGGAGCAAAGCTTGCAGTGGGAACGCAATATGCACTGCAAGGCGCCGAAGGACTTCTTGCCCAGCCGCAGGGCGAAGCGCAATGGGAAGAGGATGATCTTGACGAGGAGGACAAGAAGCAGATTTCACTGTATGCTGACCAGCCGACGGGTGTAATCCAAGGCATTCGCGGCGGATACCGATCCATGGTTCGCGACATGAACATGGCCAAGGATGCCATTATTGCTGTTCCTGGAGAAGTGATGCAAAGTCAGTCTGCTGCCGGTGCAGCGCAAGCAGTGCTCAAACGAGCGCCGACAATTGTCTTCCGGCCGGCCATGGGAGTGACCAAGGTGATTGGAAAGACGTTGATGGGGGCGACGAATGCGATTGACCCGCAAAATAGACGACGTGTGGAGGAGAAATACAAGCATTGAGGGGGGAGAGGCGGACGCACGATATGATAGACTTGCATGGATGGTGCGATGACGGATGTACATGGACGGACAATTTGTGTTGACTATTATAACCATCATTGCTGGCGTTTGCGATTTAGAACTGCTTTTTGCATAATACGCGTGTGGTTATTGCTGCTGCTGTTGTTGTCGGTATTGCCACTACTACATTGGCAGAAACAATAAGAGAAGCAGCAGCCCGTCTGCTATTTGTATGTATGTATGTATGTATGAGTGATAGATTGACGAAATGAAATGTACGACATGAAGATTACTTGCTTATAGAAGTTGTGTTGTAAGGTTGGAAGCGGTGAACTGGATTGCTCCGTGAATGCATATGTTGGTTGTGATTGTAGCCTACGCGAATGATGGACATGCATCTAGCGAAGCTTCATCGAGAGATGGGGTGAGATTGTTGGTGAACGAGGGCACCGCCTATACCAAGTGGGCGGGAACGGGTGGGCCGGACGGGTCCAGCCAGCCACCCAGTCTTGTTCGTGATCGTGTTCTGCTAGTATTACGATGACGAAAAGGGGGTGGGTTACGAATCTCGATATCGACCAACGTTGACAGCTAGCTGTTCGAATCTCGAGCATGACAGCAATCCATGGTGGCCTAGTGGTTAAGGCGCCCGGTCACTTGTGACTGGGAACCGCGTGTTCGAGTCCCGCCCAAGGGGTTTCAGTTTTATATTCTTTTGTTTTTGTAACCGTGATTTCGTAGTTTACAGTATAAAATCGGCCAAAGCTATGTTGTTGAGACGGATGGCAGGCCGACGTCGCTCCACCCTCCCCACCGCTGCCCATCATTACCCAACAACCAAAACCAAAGTCCCCTTTCCCACCAGCGGTCAAAGGCAACGGGAAGAAAAACGTTGGTGCACGCGACCCGAAAAGAAAAACGAGAAGGCAATTGGATGAAAACACTTAATGATTCATAGCTTACAGTGCATGCTTGTATTTGTTATGTTTGGAATTGGAATCCAAAGGGACTAGCATTGTGAGACCCCCAAAAAGCTTGGCCTTTGGGGCTGCCCTGCGTGGTAAATCATCACGCCTGGCTGTGTTGTTACTGTTGCCGTTCCAAGACAAGACAGCCAAGCTCTGTTAGCCTGCGACAAATCTCATCAGATCTCCGGTTTCCCTACTTTGTAGGCATGCGTACGGTACGGTACCTGCACACCTTGGTATTACAGCGGGCAGAAGCAAGCCTAGAACGCCTGCCGAGACCTTGGCTTTTGCTCTAGTGCGTCCGGGGGTTGGTCCCCCTGCTGAAAGAGAGAAGAAGATGAGCCACTGGGAAGATGTTCCGGCAGCGTGTCACTGCGTCCCCCCAACAAAGCCTGGCACTGTAGGGGAGCCGCCCGCCGGGGAACATGGACGACCTCCGGAAGCAGTGCAGTGGAAAACACCGGTCCCCTGGTTACCGACTAATTTCACCGTATTTTCAATTTTCTTTTTGTTCTCTGTGGCAGGCAGCCCATTTACAAAATTGCCTATTTTTTGTGTGTTTTCAATTGTTTGCTTGGCGTCATGAATTTGTTTAGAGTAGACGCAGATGCAGGATGACCTGACCGTGGCAAGGTTTCAGTGTTCCCGCACATCGCTGACAATCTTACGCACCATCTTAGTGTCCCTACATGCCTCCGCGGCGCCAAGTAGTGCGGTACCGCAGTAAGAGACCGTAAGAAGCGGAATTAAGCTTAGCTTGGATGCCTGTCGATGGGTCACGAGATTACGCTTGGCGATGGTGAATCCATACATTTCATTGTTTTTTGTCAGTGGAGAGGTAGACCAGAGACAGAAGACAATAGAGAGAGAGAGCCGGTGAGGCATCAATGCAGTGCAGGCGGTATCGGCGTAGACCTCTGTCGGAGTTTATAGAGCCTCAGTGTGCAATGCTGGAAAGGCGCACAGTGAATGAATTGAGGCTTGCTTGCTCCTAAACACATGTTGTGTTTGGCGTGGCGTGGCCTGGCGATGCGATGGATGGCTGGGGGGCGTGTCTTGCGCTGCCTGCGTAAAGCGGTGGAGTCGGGGGTGCATCAGCGCATCTTGGTACAGCAGGTGAAAGATGGGTTCCCTCTTGAGAAATTGAGTTTGGCTGTTCTCGCCAGTTGTCCGTAAAGGTGTGTAAAAACGTGCAGTGTGTGTCTGCGAGTACCGTCTATTTTATAATTTCCATCGTTGTTCTTGCTAGTATTCCCATCATCTTTTGCGCAAGCCACAAAAACACATGAGCATGCCAGCACCTAAAGAAAAACCCCGGGTTTCGGAGTTGCACCGGTTCGTCGCAGTCAGATCTTACAGCGGGATTACAGCGCCTGGCTTGGCGGTACCCGGGGCCCTGTTCTAGCGCCAACTCAGCCCTTCTCGTCTTTTGTTAGTGGGGAGGGCAGTGCTTGTTGCCTCTCTCCCAACACTCAACCACCACCAACACTGTATTGCGTATGCTGCATCCACGCCCCCACCCCGTTCACTCCGGTAGCTAGCTCTCGACCACACCACCATCTTCCGCAACAAGTCAAGCCCAGCTTTGCTTAGCTGCCGTCCACCCCCTCCCCATCCCCTCTTTACATATTTAGATCCCCTTCACCTCCTCTCACTCACCTTGTCTTCTTGTTTTTCTTCCATTTATCCTTGTGCCATCTTCATCGTTTCGCTGCCCACGTGCTGCACCTCCAACTTACACGCAACACCACCACCCACCCCGACCGTATAAGTCATCGCAAGCGCCCACACATCAATTCCATCATCATCATCATCATGACCAGAATCGCCGCCCCCGTCGCCAAGCTCACCCGCGCCATCAGCTCGGCTCCCGCCGTCGCTAGATCCGCCAACCCGCTGCTCGACAGCACCTCTCACAGCGCCAGCGTCACCTTGATGCCCAAGTACGCCGAGCTCCTGCGCAACCGCCACAACGAACACTCCGACGTAAGCCCAAACCCCATCCATCTCATCAACTTTCTCTCTGGAGAAAAACAAGTCTGCTAACCAAAACAAATCGCACAGTCATCGCGTGGTCTCTCCACCCAGCACCGCCCTACTCCCCAGCCCAGCATCGCCAACCGCACAAAGCCTCTGATGCAGACCTTCCACTCGTCGGCCGCCGCCGCTGCTCCCTCACAACACATTGACGCCACCGTCCTGCCCAACATGGACTTTGAGACCGTCGTCTTCTCCGCAGAGCCCCGCGTGCCTATCCTGCCCGACAACTACAACGTCGCTCACGGCCCGGCGTCGGGCGATGCCCCCGTCCACATGCCCGCCATTGTCGCTGCCGATCCTGACCGTGTCCTTCCCGCTACGCCTTTGTCGTCGGTCGACACTGTTGGCCTCGATGGCGTCGAGCTCAAGTTTGTCCATGAGCAGCCCAAGTACCCCCAGGAGGCTGAGGGTGGCATGCTCCGCGATCTCTGGAAGGGCATGGTCGATGATGTCCTGGGCCCTGCCCCCGTCCAGAAGGCCATCTAAATCTGGCTTGTTCGGAACGGACGCTTAGGTGTTGACGTCGAGCCTCGCCTTGCGAGACTTGCTTTTATGAACTATTATCATGACATTTTTCTTTTTACATGTATCCTCTGCGCGGCATCATATATGTCGGCAGAGCACCGCTCAGACTGGGTCGAGAGACGGAAGCATTTTATCATTTGTTGTACTCATATTTATATATCTAATACCATAGGCAGTGCGCCTCAATGACCTGTTGCTTAGAAGCAGCATCGGTTACAATACATTTTTCAACCAACATTTTTTACATCACTAATTGTGTTGTTCAATTCGTTCACGGTAGCAGTGTCCAGTGTGAAATTTCAGTGATGTTTCTTTTTTTATTCCATCCTAACTAAGCCACTAATGATATCATGTCCAATTGTTTGTTTGACCAAACTATGAAGAAAACTCGAGAAAAAAAATACAAAGGATAAAATGTCATTGCCAAATATACGCATTTGGCTGTACATGTCCAACCTACGCCACCACCTTGTATCCGTATGATCCGGCTTGTCCGTCCATAAAATCCAAGCTTCATCTATAGTGCGGGTAGACCTGCCAATCTTCTGTCAACTGTGTCTTCCCCTCTCCCTCTCATGCAGCCACTCTATCTTCTCTTAGCAGGTGCTCTGGGCTTGCACTCGTCGTTCTGGACGGGGTGAAGCATGACCTTGATAGGGTAGCTTTGCGTGTTGTGCTGGTAACCCTTGCTCCAGTCGTAGCTAACAGCGTACGCAAAGATGCTACCAGACTTGTTGAACGTTGTGGCTGTGATGCTGCCTCCGACGGTGGGGTATCCCTTGAGACGGTGCTTAGCATCCTTGTCCCAGAAGTGGAAGGTTCCGTCCGAGCCCGATGTGCTGAATGTGCCGTGGACAGGGTGGAACGAGATGGCGTTGACGGCGTGCACATTGACCGTGTTGTTTTGCACTGGGTCGCGGTGGCACTTGAAGGAGAAGTTGGAGCTCGAGTCCTTATCTTCGACGTATTGGATGGCGCAGCGGCCCTCGATACTGCCAATGGCAAAGCCAGCAGCATCAGTGAAGCAGCTGACTACGCGCGTCTGCCACTTGAGAGGGCTTTGCAGTGTCTTGTAGAATTTGGTGGGTTCCTTGAGGTTGATGACGTTGATATAGCGGTCGGCCGTGCCAATAACACAGAGGTTGTCGCGAACATCGAGCGAGTACACACGCTCCTGGCACTGAACAGTGGCAACGGGGCCGCTTTGGCGCATGTCCCAGTATCTGACGCTCTTGTCCCACGAACCAGAGACGACCATGGGTGTTCCGTTGTTCTCGAAGAATCGGACGTTGCGGACGGCCATGTCGTGTGTACCAATGGAGATGTCCTGCTGCGAGGCCAGGTCGCAAACTCGTACGTGCTTGTCAGCACCGGCGGAGGCTACTTTGGTTCCATCCTGTTTCTTGTTAGCAAATGTTCACACGGTCCGCTCGTCGTCGTCGCGAGCACATCAAACGTACCTTGGAGAAGTCGCAGTCGAGGACGGGCTGTTCGTGGCCATAGGCGTGGCGGCCTTGACTTTGGCCGTTTTGTGCAATCTCGTAGATGCGGACCTTGTTGTCCCAGGAGGAGATGGCGAGGAAGTCGGGGCCGTTGGGCGCGGGAGAGAAAGAAAGGGCGGAGATAGAATCGGTGGGAGGATCACTGAGGGCGATGTCCGACTTAAGGTCGCCAACGGAGCTCGTTGTGGACGCCGCAGCGCTTCCAAATACACCAGACATTGTGATTGCCGCTTTTTCGAGATTCCAACAGGGTCGAGCAAGAGAATATTCAGGTCGTCGGTGATAGTCGCGAGAGCTCAGACGCGGATCGCGGTTTTCTTCGCCGTCGGTGCTCGCTCAAGGGAGTGCGTGCCTCAAGCCCAGAAGAATATTAGGGTAAGGAAGGCCTCTTGGAAATATATACGGCGCGTCGAAAGATTGTTTGTGGTGTACGTCGCGACGCAATGGTTATTTTATAAAATGTTCACCAAATTATCTAGGCAGGTTCAGGCACCACACCTAGGCTGCCTGTTCTACCAGCTTAGGTGCTACCCCCGATAAGTGGGCAAGCCCCCTTACGTGCATTTCCAGGTGCCCGCCCCGCTAACGCGGTGGCCCAGCAAAGCTCTACATGGGCTTGTGTGGATTTCCAAAAACTTTTTTCTTTTCCTTCTTCTTCTTCAACCACCGTCGCTCAACAGATCGCTATTCGAAGCTCACAAACAAAGAGACTAGGTAAAACTGGTCTCTTACCCGTGTACTACGCTTTGGGAGAAAGTCCCCGGACGTCTCTGGTTTTCCTTTTGGAGGGCTAGGGCCTGCGGAAACGCGCCGCCATAGAAGCACTGCGGCTTACCTTGGTTCCTTGGCTCTTTGGTTTGCGTCATGCCCCGCCTGCCGCTACATCTGTATGCTGCAGAGTCGCTTGTTACATCTTGATGTCCTACTGTTCGTCTCGTCGCTTGGCCCATTACAGGATGAAGATACGAGTCCGAGCTGAGTACGGGGTGAGCTGGAGGCTCTTTATGTGCGGTGATTTGGACAATGGATGGTAGATGGACGCTGTGGCCATTCCAGATTGTTGCGGGAATCGAGGGATTGTTGTCGAGGTTGATAGATATGCGATTGCTTGGTGTTCTTTGGATACCAGGTTACTCGATGGGGCTCATTCTTGATGCGAGGGTGGTTCAACCAAACACCTTGTTGTTTAACAACGAGGTTGCCATGTGATGGCGTGTCTCTTTTTTTAAACTCTACACTTCATTGGAAGTGCTTTACTCGAGACTGCCGTTGCATGTCAGTCTTTGTTTTCACAAACAGCTGGTTCAAGTTTTACATGATGATGACCAATATAGAGTCAAGCACCGAGACTTGGTAATACCAGTCGATGTGGACTACCAAACAAAATGTCAACTGAACAAACTTGAACCAGCTGGGTTGGAAACGATTGTAGACGGCTGTGTATGCACAGCAGACGTAAGTCAAGCAGAGATGCGAATGTAGAGCCTCTTTGAATGAGGATGATTGTCTCGGCTCGTCTAGTCGGTGGTCAAGACGCAGCTAGACAATCCGGTTCCTGACAGTGCATTTGCACTGTAACGACAGGTCGTACGTAGTCTGTTGTGTCAATATTTCCACTATTGCGTCCGTGCTTCCTGTTAAGGTCGGCAGCTGAAGAACGCCGGCCAGCCACACCGAACACGTCAAGTGACCTTGTCTGTAGTGGTTCCTGGTTCCTGGGAGTTGATCATGAACGCTGATTGTTTTTCCATTGTTACGAGTTATCAAGCCATAAGCATAACGTTTTTTCATTGCTTACGACATCTCACTTGGTCGCTACCAACGAGCAGCCGTAGACATTCTTCATCGCTCATCTGATCCCTCTGCATACCGCACACTGCATAAACAATGCACCCTCGCAGCCGAAACGTCAATCACCCCGCGTCTCAGCCCCTGCGTCCCGCGACGCCCGTTCTAGAAACTTGCTCCGAGAAAGCCCCAAACTACGGCGCTCGCCATAAGTGGACGGTGCACGGAACATAGAGTAGTCACGTTTTGTCAATGCGAATTGTAGATCTGTATAGAGGTACAAGTTGCCGCTCTCCTCTGACACAAGCCACCGCCAACCAAGCCAGCCAGCAGAGCGCCTTTCTCGCACACTTTTCTTAGTGTGTTTCTTGTCTGTGCTTTGTACTGTACCTGAGCCTCTACAGTAGCTTCGGGCTAAGACCGCCGGACTGCAGGCGGTGGCGTCGCAGCACATGCCAGGCGGCTGCATTGGCGTTATATTGAAGGACCCGTCGTGGTGGATTCAGTATAAACGCCCGTGGGTAGCGAGAAGTGGCAAGAGAACCGGCTATAGTAGTGATTTATTTTCATAAAAAACGGGTTACCCCAGTTTGGCCGTGCGCAGGAACAGGGAAAGGGTTTCTTTCTTTTTTTCTCCCCTTTTCGGATTTCTCTTGTGTCGGCCTGTTGTTTGAATCACCAGTATCACGATGAAGACGACGACACTCTCCACCGCCCTCTCGGCTATTACCCTAGCACCCCTTACACTAGCAGCGAACTCTACTCCAGACCCTGCTGCCATTGCAAAGGCAGAGGGTGCTGCATTCAAGCAGGCCTTTGACGGCATGCCCAAGTGTGCACAGTTCTGCATCAAGAACAATACGGCGCAGGTCGGCTGCAATGTGACGGATCTTGCGTGCCAGTGTAGCCACCTGCGGCCGCTGATTGTCGAGGTTGCTCCGTGTATGATTAAGGAAGGATGCGAGATGGAGCAGATGATGCGTATGTTTACTACCAGTGAAAAAAGACTGGTCAGTTGCTAATGAATGTCACACAGAGGTTGGATCGACAGTGCTCACGCTTTGTGTCGACTTTTACAATAAGACACACAACGGCTCGCTGCCGCCTATGAGCGAGATTCTCGCGGCCGAGGCTGCTGCTTCAAAAAAGAAGACAAGTGCTGGCTCTCGCGTATATGCTGGAGGATGGGTGCTGGTAGCTGGTGCTGTGGCGCTGGCAGTTTCGGCCTTGTAACATTATCTACCACGACCTCGGACGTTTTGGCGTTGATCTCTTTTTTTATTGTCTATTATTAGGGAGCGGATGCCTATGAGAGCGCCGTTGTTTCTAGTTGATACAAAATACCCTTTTGCTTGTCTTGTCTAATAAATTTCCCACACTTGTTACATCGTACAATCTATCTGCGTCGTCGTCGCCCTTCACTCTGAAGATGGGCCATTTAGCCAGGGCCGCAGTAGGCCAGAGCACCATCCTTGCCACCATCAAAGAGGGTGTGCATTTCGTCAACCGTCTTGAAGCCCGTCACATATTCCATGCCCTGGCGTCTCTGGGCCTCGACGCGGCGCCAGTCCCATTCGCCCTCGACGGAGAGATCGACATCACTAACATCGGCACTCTCGTCGCCAATCTGGTTCTCGCCGCTGAGCCAGCCACCCGGTCTCTCGGGCAGCAGGTTGCAGTTCTCAAGAATGGTGGCAGGAGACACAGTCAAGCGGCCAATCTTGAAGACATACTTGCTGACAGCCGTAGCGTAAATCTTCTTCTCAAAGTCCGGAGCGGGCTGGCCGGCCTTGCGCGTGCGCATCTTGGCGCATTTGGGATCGAGCCACTCGCTAGGACGAGCAGTGCCCTTGGGAACAAAGTGGGTGACAATGTACATCCACTTGCGGTCCCAGCTGACGACTTTGCTCCAGAGCTCGTAGCCCTTGTAGGAGGGGATCTCCTTCTTGAAGCTGCAGGCCACAGAGCCCAGCATGATACCAAGGCCGCCCTGGGCGACCTTGCCAGTGGTCGGGTCCATGACCATCTTGCTCTTGGCGTTCTCGGAGAGCTTCTTGAGGCCCGCGCGGCAGATGTAGCTGACGAGGTGTGTGCGGGAGATGTCGAGATCAGTAAAGTATGTCGAGTTGGACTTGTGCAGGTTGTAGTCGGTCTCAAGGAGCGGCGCATGAGTAGGGGTGATCATGGGCTTGAAGAGAGAGCGAGGGCCGAGTTCAGGCGCCCTTCGGAGGACGTTGTGGTAGATGATGGCGTAGAAGACGCGGAACTGTGACAATCCATCCGCGATTAGCAACGAACCACAATCAGCGTTTCGAAGTACTTACAGTCCATGCAAAGGGCATGTTCTTCCAGTTGAAGAACACAAAGACGAGCAGCGCAATACGCGAATTGCGCCCAGGACCGCTCACAAAGTTGCGCACCGCAGTCTGCCAGTCGACGCGCCAGGCAGCGTAGCCTGCCGAGCCAACGAGGACCGGCAGGAAGAGGCGAGCTGTCACGGTGAGCGTGTCCATTTTGCTCGCGGCGGAAGCCATTTTGTGTGTAGTAATGCCGGACTAGATGCGCCGGACGAATCTACTCGTTCGTATTCTTGTCTTCGCTCTTGGTGGTGTCGGGATGGGCTGTGTCGCGACGGGAACCTCGAAGGGCCGCGAACAAGATGATGACGACGGCGGCGATCCAGAGGGGGACAGCTTTCAGGTAGCAGTAGACGAGAGACGTTGCACACTGGAGATTTGGCATGAAATTGTACAACAATACCAGTGCCCGCGTCGATGGTCGAGAGGGAAATTGTTGGTGACGAGGGAGACGGAGATTCAAAAGGATGGTGGGGGACTTGGCCAAGGTCGGAAAAGTTGCAATCTCGTTCCTGAGTCGCTGCCGAGGCCCGGTTGTGGCGGACGAGCTCCTTTTTTTCTACTGTAAACTTTTTGTAGTACTGTAGCTTAACGGGAATGACGCGCTAAGTCCACCAAGCCGGGTTAATGACAGGCTGACGCCGAGTTGGACTACACGCCGGAGAGACGGGAGATTATGCGATAGGGAGCTCCGTCCACTACAAAGGTACAGCTTTACTTTTGGTATTGGTGCAGCTCGATTTTCTACAAAATAATAATTTTTCTTTTAAATATTTTCAAATATGTATTTAAGCAGGCCTAATCATGCTCACAAAAAAACACCGCCCGGCGCTCCCGTTTGTTGGGAAGGCTGCTAAGATCCGCATCCACTAACTAGGAACAGAACCGGACTTTTGCGTTTGCTTGGTGGCGCCGCTCGTACCTTAAACCTAACCCAATCTGGTACTTTCATGCAGCAAAATATATTGATTCGCATTATCATGCTTTACAACTGGCGCTGATTGATACAATGACCCGAGTCGCTCTTGGTCTCGTCCGTCAACGTCACCGCTCCCTTGGATGAATTGTACGGCTCCTCCAAAGCACTGGTCGGGCCCTTCGTTATCTGTTGGGCTGTTCTGCAGCATTGCATGGCTTGCTCTTCACACTAGATATCAGCCTTGTTGTTCATGTTGTATGTCGCACAGATATCAAGACAGTCGTTGAGGCTCGCCGCAGAGCGGTTTACAATGCTCGGCGCTTATTAGCCAGCATTGGCTTCTATCTCTTATGACGTTGGTAAGTACCAGCCATTATGTACAACGCATCTTTTATTTTATGGTCTGCTTATTTCAAAAGCTCTATCGGACAACTTCAGTTCCATTGGCAGGCTCTAGAACCATCCAGCTACATTCCAGCTGCTTGTTCTCATTGTGCTCCTTCAAGATGGCAATAATCTTGTTCGCAATCACTTCAAAGTTGGTCGTCGCCAAGGCGAGAATGGTAGGACCAGCACCAGAAAGGCAGACTCCCAGGAATCCGTCTTGTGTCTTGGGAGACATGGACTCTACAATCTCGTTGAGACCGGGAATGAGTGTCTGGCGGTACGGCTGATGGATCTTGTCCTGCATTGCAAGGTGGATGAGCTCGGGGTTTGGCGGCGACTGGCCTAGGGCAACAGGCAAAAGTGCGATTCTCTGCAGGTTGAATGTCTGGGATTGTTAGCGTCACTGGTGTTAAGCTCATGGTAGCCGCAGCACTTACGACATCAGGGCGCGCGTATTTCTCTGGTAAAACAGCACGAGCAGCCGCAGTTGGGACGATAAACTCGGGAACAATAGCGATGGCCTTGATGGCTCTGTTCCAAGGGAATTCGATATGGTGGCCAATGCCATAAGGAGGTGAGGGAGGCTTCTTGCCAGTGTCAACACCACCAGCCGGGGAGGGGAGCACTTCACTGAGAGGAACTTCGATTCTTTCGGCGTCTTCAGGCTTAAGTGGCATCAAGTAGGTACCAACAAAGCCACCAAAGAGGGCAGCACCAACATTGTCCGGATGTCTCTCTGTAGAATCGTTAGCAATGGCCGCAGCCAGATCTCCAACAAGCCAAGCCATGACTCACCAATCATCAAGCAGTAGTCGAAGAGGCGGTTGTTGTCCAAATGCGTCAACTTTCCAACTTCCTTGCCCAGGAAAACACCCGCTACAACAGCAGCTCCTGAACTGCCCAATCCTCGGCCCAATGGGATAGGGTTCTTGATGTGCACATGTGTCTCGACGGGGAACTCGCGCTGGTCGTGGCATCGGAGGACGTAGAGAGCGACGCGGGTGATGAGGTTGTTCTGTGGATCGAGGGAGATGTCGTCTGATCCTTCACCCTGGCCTTCGTATGTAATACGGCAGTTGAGAGGATGCTCAGACGACGTCTTTGTGCGGTCAATGGTGACTTCGAGCTCGAGGTAGATGGACAGCGCGAGGCCAATGACGTCGAAGCCGGGGCCAATGTTGGCGCTAGAGCACGGCGTCTTGATGACAAATTTCTCCATTGTAGCGATTCTTCTATTTCGGCTCCTTTTTTGTTTCGTTAATGACCCGACAGCGTCAAGAGGAGCTGTTGTAAAGGTTTCGACGCAAGTGTGGTGCTGCTGCCGAATGCAGAAATCTCGCCGGCCCCGATAACCGGAGGGGCACGCGCCAACCCCACCTTCCATTACCAGCATGACAGCGCACGTAGAGGCGGGGGGCATGCGCTAAATTTCAGCGGCTTTAGCTGCTATTACAGTGAAATACTCGGTCATTACGGTAGAAGCTATCAAGGTTACTACAGTGGTAGTGGTGTTTATTATGGTAAGAGACTTTGGAAAGTCTAGGTATCTTGAAATTAAATTACAGGCCTATATAATCAGGCCTTGGAAGTCTCACATCCATTGTTGGTACCAGCAGGCGGGTTGCGATCCATCCATGGCTCATACAATTGAGCGCCCTTAAGCAGACTGCCTACCGTCTCCCAAATAAGCAGGAAAATAAAGAGTGCCACGGAAATACCCATAAACTTTGTACAGTTGAGATGTTCCTCAGCAAGAGGAAGCAAGGCAAAGATGATGCAGACAACAAGACGCATAATCATGCGTATGGGCTTTCGCATCAACAGGATAAGACCGTCTTCATCGCGGAACAACATGCCGTACACCCACAAGCAGAAGAGGCCAACAGCAAAGCCGCCGCACATGAGCCAGGCTTGGCCACCTTCAAACTCGTCAAACTGCACGCTTAGAGCCGCCACATGGCCAGCAATCAAAAAGGACATGGATAGTGGGATGTGCAGCAGGAAGAAGCCAAACGCCGTCGCCACAGATCGACGAATAGGATGTGTTGCTTCCATGCTTCCATCGCCGCTGACATAGAGCCAATTGAGCGAAAACGCAATGCCCAGTGTGCAAATAGCCTTGCCGTAGCCAGCTGTAAGACCCACGCCTGCTGGATCACCCAGAATCACAACGAGCACAAACTCGCCCAGGATGATGATGAAGAAGGCCGCAAGGCGGTCAATCTCGTGGGCAATGTCCACAGCCGTTCCGTACTGGAGCTTCAGAATGCGCTTCATAAAGGGGCTTAACGCAAGCGCCCAGGTTATCTCCTGGTAGACGATGAGGACGGCAACAACTGCAATCTTGGCCTGGATGCTGACCGACTCGAAGAATAGCGGGATGGCGATGAGTAAGCCGATAAACATGAAGCCAGCCATGACACGCGCCTGAAATCGGTGCTGAAAACTAGCAAAGGAGCAGATGATAAAGGTAATCATAATCGTGAAGCGCGCGGTAAGGTATGCGCCAGCAGCGGTGCGCATGGCTGAGATGTCGTCGTCGACCTTTTTGGCAGCGTTGGCGTACAGGACAAGCAGAGACATGACCCAGAGGATGATGATGCGCTGAACCAGGTCGTCAGTGTAGTACGAGTTCATAATCTCACGCAGGTCCGACCAGATGTGCCAAGCCGGGACGAAGATGAGAATGTACTTGGCGAGGTGTTTGCCGTCGGCATGCTCTGCGAGCTCCTCGCTAAAGTTGGCAACAATGGCAACATCTACAAGCTCCTTATTAGCTTTTTATTCTGCAGAATACAATGCATTGCAGCTTGGTACTCACACAACAAATCGAGAAATAGCTCGAAGCGGCCGGCCTGGCGCTCCTCGTCGCTCGCCTTTTCCAGGCGCCCGTTGTTGAACCATTGCAGCGCCTTGGGCCGCTTGATGAGGTACCGCGACCCTTTCGTGCCCTGCTGGATCTCGTTGCAATTCATAATGCTTTGCGTTATCGTATTTCTGCGCGTGCAGAGGGAACACTTTGCGGAAAAGCAATAGGCGGCACGGAAGCAGAAGAAATTATTTTGGTTCGAACGCGTTGGGAAATTGGGACCCTTCGGCTTTAAAGAGGGGGGATCCGGCGTGGCGACGCTAAAATATGGTTAATGTATCGTACAGTAGCATCGGCAGTGGTCCACTGAATCGCACGATGGATCCGGCACATCCAGTACATGGCACCCGTTTTATGTAGCAGCTGAAAAAAACATGACGTAGAGCATAAAATAAAAGAGTAACCGCTAAATAACAGCTATAAAAATCCCAAATTCAAATTCAGATCATATAGTATCATTATCCAAAATCACACAATCTCAACACGATACCTCTCCCGCTAATTGCCCTCTTTAATCATGTCGCTCAGCTTGTAAGCCATGGCTCCAATGGGCGCAGTGGGATGTCCGGAGATCTGCTCAGGGAACACACTGGCATCCATGATTCGCAGGTTGTCCACTCCGTGTACCTTGCATTGCAGATCCACGACGCTGTCCTTGGGTGATGGGCCCATGCGTGCAGAGCCGACGGGGTGGTACAGTGTGAAAGCCTTGGTCTTCATCCAGCGCAGAAGCTGCTCGTCGGTAATGGCGTCGTAGTTGCTGCTGCAGTAGGGCCACCAGTAGTTGTTTTGGTCGTCAGAGGTGGGTACAGTCTCTAGCTGTTCCTTCATCGCAGGCGAGCGGATAATGTCGAAGCCCTTGCGGATGCCAGCAAGCAGGACCTTGCGGTCATTGTCGCCTTCGTCAGTCCAGTACTTGGGATCAATATTGGCTGTTGGAAGTGGTTAGCATATATATCTAGAAATACTTTCTCCTCTTTTGGATATGGTGTTCACGTACGGTGTTCAAAGGGATCGTTGCTGCGCAGAGTAACGGTTCCCTTACTCTGGGGACGAAGTCCGATGGGAACGAAGCTGAATAATTCTTCGCCTGGTATTCCCGGCTCCTCTCCGTGATGGATGTATCCCAAGGCTGCAGCAATGAACTCAATGTCGGGTCCAACACCACCAGAGCCGTGGTCCTTGGGCTCATTGCCCTTGGTTGTTGCATCAAACTTCATCTCTGTGGAACGGACAAAGGCGGCCGACTCGCCAACGTTGCTGGTGAGAGGTCCCTTGCCGGTAAGCAGCCACTGAGCCAGCGCAGGGATAGCCTTGATGTCGTCCTTGAGATAGTCCATGGAAAGACCGGGCTTCGACTTGGCGTGGATGCCTGTGGAGCAGAAATGGTCCTTGAGGTTCTCGCCTACAGCGTTATTCTCATAGACAACGCCAATGTGGTGCCTTCGCAGCTCCTCAGCAGGGCCAATTCCACTAAGCTTAAGAATCTGAGGCGTGTTGATGGCACCGCCGCAAAGAATGACTTCGCGCTTGGCGTGAACCTCGTACTTGTCGCTCGTCTTGGAAGTTTGAAACTCGACGCCGATTGCTTTGGGCTTCTCGGCAGAGACAAGATCGTGGAGAATGCGGGTGACATGCGCACCAGTAGCGACAAACAGATTGCGGCGCTGCTGCACCTTGCTGTTGAGGTATGCGGTGGCCATGGACGAGCGGGTGCCCTTGGGGTCGATGAAGGTCTGGAAGCGGGTAACACCAAGCGAGCCGTTGGGGGTGTTGATGTCTTCATTGTAGGGGATTCCGGTCTGCTCGCAGCCCGGGATCCATCCCTTTTCGATGATTGGGTTGAGGTGAGCGTAGCCCGTCTGCCACTCGCCTTCTGTGCCTCGGTGAATCATGTTGACGGCTGGGCGATCTGGGTTTGGGGTGAACTTTTCCATGCGGCGGAAATAGGGAGCAATATCGTCGTAGCTCCAGCCCTCGCACCCAAACTTGTCCTTCCACTCGTCAAAGTCGGACTTGGAGCAATGGTGGTACATCATGGCGTTCATGGACGAGCTGCCACCGAGCATGCGGCCGCGGGGCCAGTAGAGCTCACGGTTGGCAACACCCTCTTGCTGGGTCGTGTAGTAGTTCCAGTCGTGCTCTCCATGGAAAAGCTTACCAAAAAGGAGAGGAGCCTTAGTTTCGAAGATCTTATCATTGCTAGCACCGGCCTCTAGGACGAGAACAGTGACAGTTGGGTCTTCCGAAAGCTTGCCAGCTAGGACACTGCCTGCGGCACCTCCGCCAATAATTACTGTAAAGAGATCATATTAGTTTAGCTCTGGAGTTCATAGTAGCGCAATTGGATATTGTGTCAGCCATGAATACGCACCATAATCGTAGCTAGGCAAGGAGCGCTCGGCATCAGCCGTAGCAACGGGCGCGCCATAGTTTCGTTGCTTAGCAGCATAATGCAGCGGGTTAGTGAGAGGGTTTCCCTGGCGTCCCATAGTGAGCTGTGCTATGACTATGATCAATTCGTGTATGGAATTGATTTAGAGGAGGGAAAATACAGAGTGATGGAAGAAGTGCTGGAAAAAAGAAAAGAAGAAGAGGGGAAAGGACGGCAGTATTGTAGGTGGCCAGCCAGGTTGCAAGGCTATAGGATTGCCGCTGTGGCGCTGTGCCGTGTCCAGGCCAACACCAGCCAAATAGCCTGTTCGGCGAATACTTTTAGTGCAAGCAGTACGCTGCACATTAATGCCCACTACACAGGTACCAATACCGTATAGAGACTTTGCACAAAACGATTACAACACCCCTGTGATCCCGCCCGCCCGTCTCCAACAGTTGCTCCGATCCCTTTCCTGTAGCAAGCCCCTACGTTGTGCCTAGCGGCTAGCTTGTAGCGTATCTGCTACCCCGCAAATGGGACGCTGAGGGGGGCGGCATAGTGGATCCAACGAGCGAGCTGCCGAGCTTTGTTTGGCCGTGCACATGCAACGAGGAAGGGGACCTGGAGGGTAATTTTGTACTGTGGCTGAAAGGTACTACTTTACACGCATGGGCTTCGGTTTGTTAGTCTACAGTAGGTCGCTCTTATACAAGGCTGTGTTGCCATATCACGGTGATAGAAAGTGTCTGAAGTCGATGAGAATCTAACAAGGTATATGAGGAGACGAAAAAATGAAAAGCGCAAATAAAATGCCAAAGAAAGAAATTCAATATTAATGAATTCAAGTTGCAAGGATATCATAATGCTATTAGCCCCCTCTAGTGGAGGAGCTCATTCAGCCAAATCTTCAACTTACGACCTTGCTGCGTCTCCGTGTTGTCACCCACCAGAATGTTGTAGACGGGAGCAACGTGAGCCTCACCTGGACCAACAAACAGTTCCGTGTCCGGCAATCCCTCTCTAAGCTTATCGGTGAACTGCTCAATCAAGGGCAACAGGACCTCATGCTCGCCACCAAGAACGAGGACCTTTTGCACAGGGAAGGTCTCAAACCAGCTGCCTGGTGCATCCATCGGGTCCGTGTAGTTGTCTCGCTGCTGGCCGCCAAGATACGATCGGATCCAACGGAGACTAATTGGTGGCGAGACAATATCGCCGCCCGAATATCTCGGAATTCTGCTCTGTTCCTCATCCAGCCACGCCCACGGAGCAATGAGGGCAGTACCGCCGAGCTCCTCCTTGATGGCGATCTTCTTAATCTGAGGATGGGGATGTGCCAGATGCGACAGCACACCGACGGCGAGGTTGCCGCCTGCGGAATCGCCGCCAAGGAACACGTGGGACGGCTTCCACTTGCCAGTGCCCAAAATGTAGCGCAGACCTTCAACACATTGGGTGAGCTGCGTGGGGTAGACGGCACCCGGAGCAAGATCGTAAGTAATGGCGAAGACGGCAAGGTCCTTGCCAGCTGCCTTGGCCGACTTGATGACACGGGTAAAGAACTTGAAGTAGCCCGGGTTAGAGGGCAGGCAGAAGCCGCCGCCTAGATATGAAATTAGCAATCAATTAACAAGGGATGATAGAAAATGGTGTTCATACCATGGAACCAAATCAAGACGTTCTTTGAAGTCTTGTCGCCAATCCAGTGGCCCTTGGAGCCGTGGGCAAGCTCGACGGTGTCGGCAGTGAAGCCTGCAGAGCGGGCATATCTATCGTAGACGAGGTCGCTATGAGGTTGAATCAACCTGGATATCGTCAATTAGCATCTTGTTCAACAATCGTTTGCACGTGATATTCCGGGGTAAACGTACTGTAGCTGCTTGGGGGAGAGTCGCAGGGTCGACTTGCGCAGGATGGCATAGGCAATGTGCAAGAAGAGAGTTGGCGCATCCTGTTTGGAGCGAAACGGCGCAGTGATGGTTGAATAGATGGCAACCAGAGCAATAGCAGCAATGCCTGGGAGAATGTCGAGCTTTTCACCCAGCGTCAGAGGCTTGCGATCTGGGCCAACAACTGTCATTTTGTACGGCGATCTTGTGTCTCTTTTTTTTGTTGGTTCAAGTCTTCAAAGTTGGATACCAAGAAACGTGTCGACACAGAGCGGGAACGGTGTAAAATTAAGATACTACAATTGCTTAACAAATCTGTTCGATGCAATGGCGTGTTTGCGTCTGCCTGCCGAGTGCCGCTGCTCGCAATGGTTCGATGGTGTCTTCCAACAGTGAAGCATACATTCTTCTGGGTAGCGACGGGGTCGGCGTCACTTTTGGACGCCCGCCCGGCGCCCATGAGCGCGTCCCCGCAGCGCAAAACACCACCCGCGGTTGGCTGGGCTTAGGGCTCCCAGTTAATGCGGGGAGGCGTAATCAGAGCCACAGCACTACAGCATTGTGGTGGCTGCAGAAGGTGCGCCATGACGCTAGCTGGCTGCCGCCTAACGTGCACTAATTTTGTAGCGTTTACTTGTTGAGTGTCACATGTAATTACAGAGTCCTGTATTGTCGTGGTGGTAGCACACAGGCGGCTGAAATGGAGGGGATGATTGTCGCTAATCGGACAACGTAAGATGGGCTTTACTGAGTCGCCAGGCAGAGAATGGAAAGAGGGGTTGGCTGAGCACATGTCAGATTGCCTGATTGCGCGTCGTTTTATTGGGTCATTTGACAGCAAGGCAGAGACGGTGGTGATTTTATTATTTTAATTTTTTTACTCGTCTTTTCTGTGGTTGTTTGAGTTTGCGCTGGTGCCCAGCAAGGCCAAAAGACCGTTTTGGGTAAGGCAAACGGGTACACCGAGACGGTATCCCCCATGGTCTGACCTGTGCATGACGTTTTGATAATATAATAGCAGGGAAAATACTATACAATACATCTGGTATATAGAAACGCTGCTATTGAAATATTATTAATATATAGCGGGAAATAACTATACCTTCCGTACTCCTAACCATTGCCACTGCAAAACATGCTCCGGCACAGCGCCGGCCAACGCACGCACTCGGGCCAACAATAGCCTCCGACGCATCGGCTGGGTTGGGGTGGCCGGCCCCGCTTCATGGCCCCGGTAGACTCAACCTTGTATGGGCTGGCGGGGGAGCCGAGGTTTTTTGGGGTTTGGTGAGGGGGTGCTGCGACTGGCGCAAAGACATGCGCCGTAAATTCCTGTGATTATTTTTTTTTTATTTGGTTGCAGGTTTGTTAGTAGACGCCAACGCTAGCGCTGTAGCTTAGACATCGTAGCTGCTAAAACATCACTGTAAATAAAACGTAGAGTAAATTTTACAATCGCTGCCAGCTGTGCCAGCTGTGCCACTTGCCACTTGCGGCGATTGATAGCAAGGAATAAATCTCCGTCTACAGTTGCATCAACATTATCATCACCACAACCAATAGACCTCTTGTGCCTAACAAGGAAATACCAATGCCAGCGAGTATTCAGGAAAAGCGGAGCGGAATTTACAAACTACGCTTGCCACATACGTACTCCTTCACTGACCCGAGGTTACGCTAGCTTGGTCGTCCCCTTGTTAGTACTTTGATGGGCTAGCCACACGCAGCTCCAGCGCTACCACCTGTGACCTTCCCCGACACGCCACTCCGGGTTCGCGAGACAAAAAAGTTAAAAGAAGTTTCTCGCCCACACACCCCCGCCGCCATACCCACGGTTCCTTTAGTTTATTCCATATTCTTTCTTCAACGGTTCGTTGCATTGACTTTGGCTTCTTGCTTTCTGCATCGATTCATCTCTCTGCTTTACACAGCCAACCAATTCCTCCCCTCCCTCCCACGCTCCCTTTGCCTGACGAACCACTACTTCTCCCGCACCCGCAAACCTCGATACCGTCACCATGGCCGCTGTCGACTACGATGTCATCATCGTCGGTGCCGGTATTTCCGGCATCAACATGGCCTACCGCCTCAAGGAACGCAACCCGGGCCTGACCTATACCGTCCTCGAGGGCCGCCACGAGATTGGCGGTACCTGGTCGCTCTTCAAGTACCCCGGCATCCGCTCCGACTCGGATCTCTACACATTTGGCTTCGCCTGGCGCCCGTGGATCGAGAAGAAGTCCATTGCTGAGGGCTCCATGATCATGGACTACCTCCGCGAGACTGTTGCTGAGGAGGGCCTTGACAAGTCCATCCAGTTCAACACCCACGTCGACCACATGAACTGGTCCTCCAAGGACAAGAGCTGGACTGCCCAGGTCACCCAGAACGGCAAGCCCAAGAAGATCACTGGCCGCTTCATCTTCTTCGGCACCGGCTACTACAACTACGAGGAGCCCCTCCAGACCACCATCCCCGGCATCGAAAACTTTGCCGGCAAAGTCATTCACCCCCAGTTCTGGCCCGAGGACCTCGACTACTCTGGCAAGAACGTCGTCGTCATTGGCTCTGGCGCCACTGGTGTCACCCTTTTGCCCTCCATGGCCGACAAGGCCGCCCACGTTACCATGCTTCAGCGCTCTCCTAGCTACATTCTCTCCGTCCCCGGTAACGGCTGGTTCGAGGACATTGTCCGCTTCGTCTTCCCTGCCATGATGGCCCACCGCATCATCCGCGCCAAGTGGATTTTCAGCGCCTACATGCTCATTGGCTTCTGCAAGCGCATGCCCACCATCTCGCGTTGGCTCTTCCTCACTCTCGCCTGGCTCCAGCTGCCCAAGGGCACTTCCGTCGAGAAGGACTTTACACCCAAATACAACCCCTGGGAGCAGCGCATGTGCCTGTGCCCCGATGCCGACTTCTACCGTGCCATCCGCAAGGGCAAGACCAGTGTCGTCACTGGCACTATTGAGAACATCACCAAGAAGACCATCAAGCTCCACAACGGCCAGGAACTCAACCCCGACATCATTGTTACCGCTACTGGTCTTAAGCTCCGCGCACTCGGTGGCGTTGCGCTGAGCGTCGATGGCGTACCATACGCCGGTACCGACAAGGTCGCCTGGAAGGGATGCATGCTCGAGGACCTGCCCAACGCGGCTCTCGCCTTTGGCTACGTCGATGCCAGCTGGACCCTTGGTGCCGACGCTACCGCTCAGCTCATCAGCCGAATGCTCAACGCCATGCAGGACGAGGGCGTCAAGGCCATCACTCCCAAGCTCACCGACGACGAGCAGAAGAACATGGTTCGCAAGCCCTTCATCAGCCTCAACTCTACCTACGTCAAGGCTGCCATCAACACGCTTCCCAAGACTGGCGACGGCCAGTGGGTTGCCCGATCGACTTATTACAAGGACATTGAGAGCGCAGCGTTTGGCGACATCAAGACCGGCATTGTCTGGGAAGAATAGAAAGGATCGCCACTCGGCAACTATACATACATCTCTTTTTGCACCGGGATTGGAGTTTTTGACGACTTGATTTCTTTCGTTCCTTTTTACCATTTTTATTAAAGACGGGTTATTTTGTAATGTACTAGTATACAATGGGTTGGATTATATCCTTGGTCATATCCGGCACGCAGTGCCACGCGTAGCTTCTAAAATAGACTGGAAATTATACATATATATACATTTTCATTTTTCACATCACTTCTCCCTCATCATCATGAGCCGCGGACATCTCGAATGACAGACTCGAGCAGCTTTCGGTACTGTGCCATGTCCGGCGCTTCTGCTTCCCAGAATGCAAACTGTGTCAGTACGGTTGCCATCATCCCGCCGATTGGTGGCACATCATCTGCCCAAGAGTCTGTGGGAAGAGGTCCCCAAAGGGCATCCTCGCCTCCCGGAATCCAGTCCGAGTGTCGGCTCTTGACAAGAGCCAGCAGGATAAGCGATGCTGTCATGATGCTGCGCAGATCAAACCACAGACCATGATGGCGGTGGCCACGGCAGCGGACTTCAATCGTCTTGATGCAGCACTCGATGCCAGAGACCACAAGGCTGCGCAAGACTTGCATGTCGTCATCGGTAAGCTGTGAGCTTCGCCCGGTGCTTGGGTTTAGCAAATGGTCGATGCTGGCCTGCGAGACGCTGCCTGCCGTAGGCGCGCTATTGCTAAAGGTGTCGGAATGAATCATGTAATAGAGGAAGGGCTGGTAGAGCCAGGTCTGCATCTCCAAGATTCGGTTATCCACAGCCCATGATAGCTCTCTTGAGACGTGTGATGGATCCCGTTCGTTTTGAAAGCTGAGATGCGGAGCGCGGATGACAGATGTTGTTTCGTAGCGCTGCATAGCTGGTGGCAGATGGGCGGACCAGGACGAGACTTGAGCCTCAAACTCGCGCGCCATGTGTAGAAGCGGCTTGATGCCGGTGAGCCAGCTTGTGCGGTGTTGTCGGAAGAATGTGTTTACGATCCTGTTGCCGATGCGGCGAAGGGCAATCTCGGTAAGGTAGTAGTACCAACTTTCTTCTTCATTGCAGAGGCGAACAGCATGGCGTCGGAGTTCAAGCTCTTCGTTATCTTCATAGGAGCTGCTAGATCCATTGTGGCCATCTGATGGTGTAGAGATTGGTGATGGCGGCGAGGGGAAGAGGTCGGGGTATTCACCGAGACTGATTTCAGACTGGTTGAGTGGCAGCTCTACACGGAACTCGCACTCCGACTTGAAGCAAGACCAGTACAGACTCTGCTCGAGTCGCTTCATTTTGCGGGCAGTCGAAGAACCAGAGTGGTGGTGCGTGGAGAGTACTTCTTCAAAGTTGCCGCCGACGCCATGGGCAGTCTTGAGGTGGACTTGAAAGAAGATGGAGGCGTGAAGGAAGTAGTGCCATGAATCCAACGGCCGAAGTGTATACATTAGATAGACTGTTATTCCATGGTTAGTTGAATGGCTCTACACGACTTGCAATGTGCGGGACACATACCTCCGGCGAAAAAGTAGCACTGGGCACTAAGCATGGAATATTTCAGAGATCCGAGGCGTCGACAGGCAAGAGTAAAGCATGAATCACCCTGTTCGAGCTCTTTGGCATGTAGTCTTGCTGTCGATGGCGTCGACGTAGATACGTGTCTTCTGTCGTACACATGGCTGTCCGGGGGCATTGGTCTAGAAAACGGCTTTGCTACTGATCCCAGCGCGCACGCCATGAGAACAAGGCAGGATCTCGCATCCCAGCCAATACCTCTCTCGGCGCATTGTCGGCCGTGCTTCACCAGCGCCTCGACGTCGAGGATGGGGTTCTTGGTGTGAACATTTTGCAAGAACCTGTCGATGAGCATGGGAATCTGTTCATCCTCCAATGGCGTAATGCTTGTGTTTGTGGTAACCAGGTTATTATGGAATGAGCCTGCCGAGTCTTTGAAAAGGTTACCGATCAGCACATTCTCGGGATACTTGTTGCCAAAGACTTCCCAGCGAAGGACGGTGTCAGCGCTGGCCCTATGCGGGGGGATCTGGAGGAAGTCTCGGGACGACTCTGCGGCAGATACTGTTTGCACGGCCTGGCGGACCTTGACTTTCTCAAAGGGATCATTGCGAACAATCTCGGGTGTCAGACCCTGGGCAATGCTGTCGGCGCTTTTGTCGTAGACTGCCTGCTTTACTGAGTGAAGCTCTTGGCGCAGCTCTTCGAATTTTTCAAGAAGCGTGCTGGTAGCTGTCTCGAGTCTATACAATTTCCGCAGCGGTTAGACCATGTACCAAACCCAATATAAAATATAAAGAAAGGAAGGGCATACGTTAACTTGTCAGAAGGGTCGTTGATGTATTCGCAGGTCTGACCACCCGCAGAGCAAATCGTGCATGTCGGACGCTTCTTATCGCACTTGACTTTTCTCAATCGACACGGCTGGCATGCAGCTTGCCTTCTTTGGGGTAACTATTGAAAAAAAGAAAGAGACCGTTTTATTAGTATGGCTGTCATGCAAGGGCACATTCAAAACGCATGGTTACGTTGAGCGGGGGGGGCGATGGGGTCTGGAACAGCAGCAGCAAACAAACACACTTACATGGGCCAATTCATCCTCTGCTTTTCTGGGTTTCTTCCCGATCCTCTCAGAAGATGCCGGGCTGTCATGATCCCGCGTCCTCTTGTCGCGTGTCGACTCTGGGGAAGACATGACGGGATC
Organism: [Torrubiella] hemipterigena; assembly: GCA_000825705.1. Taxonomy (NCBI): domain Eukaryota; kingdom Fungi; phylum Ascomycota; class Sordariomycetes; order Hypocreales; family Clavicipitaceae; species [Torrubiella] hemipterigena. The sequence continues at coordinate 335,544 of CDHN01000004.1, forward strand.
GATGGCCGAGTCCAGTGATGGCGGCGAACGGTCAGAATTAAGGACGGGGACGAGCAGCAAGTCCCCGACGTGACAGGGCCGTTATGAGGCGTCAATCAATGGAGCGGGGGAAGATTCAATAAGCGGCGGTAGATGCGCCGTGCGTCGCTATAGCCGGTGGCTGAGCATGGGGTTGGTGGTGAGAGTGACGGCAAATTCGGCGAGATGGCCGGACGGGATGATTTTTTTTAAGGCGCCGGGGCTTCTTCCAAGGAAAGGCGGCGCCCACTAACACCCACTGCTGAGCGCCCTGCGGAGGTGCCTATTTAGTGCTTGTTTGGTGGCTGCTCGGTGGCTGCACAGCGCGCCCAGGTGCCGAACTAGTGGCTTGGAATTCGGGGATTTGGCGGGCCTCGTCCCCGAAAGCGGCATAGTTCGTGTCGTGGGGGAAGCAAATGACGATGGCAAGATTCCCCAGAAAAGCAAACGGCGGGGAAGCCAGCAAGTAAAAAAAACTCGGACGTCAGGCACACACTTGACACTACACACCACACAACTTAAAGAGGAAACACACACGAGGTCGGAGGCTTGGGGTGCTTGGTACTTAAGATCCCCTTTGTTCCCCCCCCCCGGTCTTCCCCAGAAACTTGAATCATCACACAACTTCTTTGTTCGTCAGGAGACTTATCAATTCATCTCTTTTCATTCAATTGAGCTTCACCATGAAGGGCTTCCAGGCCTCACTGGCAAAATACAATGTTGCCAACCAGCTCTATAAAGACACGCTGCTCAATGTCGTCTGTCTTATTGCAGGTGTGTCCATCTTCTTCTTTGGTTACGACCAGGGTTTGATGGGCGGTGTCAACACCACACGCAGCTACGCCGAGCTCATGGGCTTTGGCCACTGGGACGAAGATCTTCAGATTGTCGTCGTGGATAAGCCCTTGCTTCAAGGCGGTATTGTGAGCGGTCTCCTATCTCTCGTCAAGTCTGACTCTTTTCTAACATGAACAATAATAGGTCGCTGTCTACTATCTCCCTGGTACCCTCGTTGGCTGTCTCCTCGGCGGCTGGCTTGGCGATCGCTATGGCCGCATCGCCACCATCGGTCTAGGCTGCATCTGGTGCATTGTCGCTGCCTCGCTGCAGACCGCCGCCATGAACGCAGAATGGATGTTCTGCGCTCGTGTTCTCAACGGTATCGGCACTGGTATCTTGAACGCAATTACGCCCGTCTGGGCCACGGAGACGGCCTCGCACAAGTCTCGTGGCCAGTTCGTCGCTGTCGAATTCACCCTCAACATCTTTGGTGTTGTTGTCGCCTACTGGCTCGAATTGTAAGCTTCTTTCTATCCCCAAATTCCTATCAAAGAGAAACCATAATGTCTAACCAGCTTTTTAATGCAGCGGAACTTCCAAATACCATGATCCTACGTCCTCTTTCATCTGGCGCTTCCCTGTCGCCTTCCAAATCCTCCCGCTTATTATCCTGCTCTGCACCATTTGGTTCATGCCCGAGTCTCCTCGCTGGCTCGTCAAGGTTGGCAGGGAAGATGAGGCCCGCTTCATCCTCCAGAGACTCCGCGGTTCAGAGGGTGAGGACGGTGAGCTCGCTGAGGCAGAGCTGCAAGACATCATCAAGACTCGCGATCTTGAGGCAGATACCTCTGACCAGCAGAGTTACTGGGCCATGTTCTGGGGCATCGGCTCCGGCAAGCTGCATACCGGCCGCCGAGTCCAGCTCGTCATTTGGCTCCAGATTCTCCAGGAGTGGATTGGCATCGCAGGTATCACCATCTACGGTCCGCAAATCTTCACAATTGCTGGTATCAGCGCGTCAGACCGTCTCTGGGTCAGTGGTGTCAACAACATTACATACATGGTACGTACCAAATCATACAAGCAACTAATTTTCTGGTCACTGCTAATACGGCTCTCGTTTGAATAGTTGGCTACGTTAATTTGTGTCTTCACTCTTGATCGCATCGGCCGTCGCTGGACGCTGTACTGGGGTGCAATTGGACAGGGCATCTGCATGTTTGCTGCTGGTGGTCTCGCTCGCGCAACCTTGAATGCTGACGCTTCCAACCGAGCCCAGATCGGTGGTGCTGCTACATTCTTTGTATTCTTGTACACAGCCATCTTCGGAGCCACTTGGTTGACTGTCCCTTGGCTCTACCCGGCGGAGATCTTCCCGCTCCATGTCCGAGCCAAGGGCAACTCCTTTGGCGTGGTCGGATGGTCCATTGGCAACGGCTGGTGCGTGCTCCTTCTGCCCACCATCTTTGAAAGACTACACGAAAAGACACTCTACATCTTTGGTGGCGTCAACATCCTCGCTATCATAGCTGTCTGGGCACTGTACCCAGAGTCCAACCAACGAACACTCGAAGAAATGGACCTCGTCTTTGCCAGCGACAGCATCTGGGTTTGGGACGCTGAAAAGAACTTTGCGAAGCTTAAGGCTGAGAATCCAGACTTGATCACTGCCACAAAGCACGATCGACCCCGGGACACCGAGCACGGCCTGTTTGGATCTCGTCGCCCGAGTCGCGCCGTTGAAAACAAGGCGTCCGAGGACGAAGTGAGCGTTTCTCATAATTAATAAATGCATTTAGCCACATCATGTACATTTTATAGTTTATATCCAAATAGTCCATGTAATATTCCATACGCCTCTTCTAGCCTCAACCAGTGATCACTTGGCCAGCTTGGTAAACAAAAGAACACATCTATACTGAAGTGAACAGGGTGTCTGATGAACCTGTCATGCAATATAACCCAAAAACCATATATACAAAAAGTTACCACAAACCACACGTGCTCCTCTTTCTACTCATCGTCTTCATTGAGATCGCCTTCTTCGTCACTGTCTGTCAAATCGACAGCCATCTTCTGGGCTTCAATCTCCATCATCTCTCTATATGTGCTCCAGCTCAAGGCTAGAAATGCAACCGTAATCATCAAGCCGCCAATCAAGGCAGCAGCGCTGAGCGGCTTGCCAGTCAGGAGCCAGTCGGATATCGCCACAATGAAAATGGTAAGCAGTGCTGCCACGGAAGAGAGAACCGGCGATGTCAGTGAAATAAGAACAAGGAACGAGCCGCTAAACGTGGCATTGGCCAGTACAGCTAGCAAGATGAGAAAGCAGGTTCTGGGACCAGGGATCTCAAACAACTCCCACCCGAACCAGTGAAGGAATGGCAGAGGCAGCCAAAGAACAAGCATTGTAAATAAGCCAATGCATGAACCAAACGTGTTGGCAAAGATCATGCCACGGCCAGGAGAGACGCCGTCAGGTGGGCATGCAAAGCGCTTATACAAAACTTCGTACAGCCCGTACAAGACAGATCCGAAGCCAATGACCAGGTTGCCTGCAAATCGCTGTGCGGCGCCAGGATCGCTGCTAGACTCTGTACCAGGCTGCTCGGGCCCGACGTCACCATACACGACAACTAGTACGCCAAAGATGGCAACGAGCACAGAAAGCGACTTATCTAGACGCAGGGGCTCCTTGAGCAGCGGGACGGAGAATGCGTAGGCAAAGAATGCAGAGCAGTTGTAGATAGCAGTCAAGTCAGACGGGGTCGTCATGCTGACTGCGATGTACCAACTCAGACCAGCTACCGTCAGAGATGTCGTCACAAACGCCGTCGTGCGGAACATGTAGCGAATAGATCGGGAGCTGTACTGCATACCGACGCCAAAAACGTCAAAGGTGCGCAGTTCCACCATCAATGCTGTAGTTCTCAGCAAATTCACATGGCGCCTCCAAAAGACATCCCACGGGATGGACAGCTTCTGCGCCCGCAGAATCATGAGCTGCACTGGCCACAGCACAACCCACGAGCTGTGGGTTACATACATCATACAATACGCCTTGTTCCACCCGAGTTCATGCTGAATGTGTGCGCTCAGTTCCGTCTGGACGCAAAAGGTAATCAGGCTGACGACAAGAAAGAAGGCAGCGTAGGTGTACTTCTTGCGCGCCGTCTCTTCCGCAGCTACACCTCGGGGACTGTGGCCGCGCATCGTCGATCTGCGGCTTAGTGCTGGTCTGACCTGGCTCATCACTGGCGGCGTAGTGTAGCTTTCGTTCTCAAACGATCGTCCGCGCTCAACATCGTCCGCGCGAGAGTCGGGTTCTTGATCGTCAGGCTTGTACAGCAGCGGCGTGCCCGATTTGCCGTCCGATGGCCGGCGGTAGCCAGGGCGTCGAGGAGAATCCATGGTGACAGGGTTATTGGCGCATGAGTTTACTTAGACTCGGCTGGTTAGGGAAGAAGCCGTAGCGAAGGGCGCAAAAGTAGTTCAGTTGGGCGAAAAGGATTGTGGTTGGGTTTGGCGTGAATCCGGGGATTTAGATCACATCGGCCGGTTTCGGGATAGACAGACAGCAGCGGGCCAATGGCAGGCGTCGGCTGATTACGCGAACGTTACGGGTTGAAAAAGCGGTTATAGCGAGTGTTGTCGACAAGAATGCGAGTGTGTTGAAGGAAGAATCGGATGATTTGGTTAAAATCCCATCCGCAGAGTTTAAGGGGCCACGTCGTGTGCCGGGTTTGGCAGGAAGAAGCCGCTAAATTTGGTTTCGTTCCGGGGGACGTGCCCACTGCAACACGAAGTTTTTAGTGGGGTTGTGACGCACCTGGAGGGGCGGGACGTGGGTTACAGTTTGGGTATTTTTAGCGGGCTCCAGTGGTAAAGCAAACGCTGCTACTTCATGCTAGGAAACCGTTTATTACGCTGATGATGCGCCTAAAAGTGAACCGCGGGCCATCGTGATGGTGTCACTCCCGCTCCCGCTGTCTCATCTGATACTCAATCTGCTGCTTTTTGCGCGATAGTCTCTAGTGGCAGGCTCCTCATGTGATGGATTATGCAATGCATCTCAGCAGCCCGCGTGCAGCGAATGACGGCTGTGGCTGCGAGAGGCTGAGACGCAGCGAACGAGGCACACGGGCTGGATGATTTCAAAGTGGCGGTTGATTTTTAGCAGAATTATTTTGTTTTTAACGTGGTTTGCTATCTTGTCACGCAGTAGTGTGGCGGATGATGATGCTAAACAGATTGCTATCTACACAGCTTGTGCCTTATGCGGCCACATCATACAACAGATTCAAGCGTCTCTTTTTTTTCAACGTCTTTCATTCTCAGCCGCAGAATGAGTCAGCCATCCGTCGTTCTTTATTTGGCTCCTTGGGCGAACAGCTGTCGCGTATCGTAACCATACTCGAGGTCGCCGTGCCAGTAGTTGGTCGAGTCGCCCTTGGACACAGCCCAAGCCTCATCAAGAGCAGTAACAACCTCTTCAGGCAGAGGACCCTTCTCAAGGTTGGTCAGGTTATCTTCAAGCTGGCCGACGTTGGAAACACCAATAATGATGCCGTCGCGGCCGTTCTTAATCTTGAGGCCGGAGTGGTGAACCAGCCAGCGAAGAGCGGTTTCGATGGTGGTAAGGCCGTGCTTCTCGGCAGCCTGTTCGACAATTTGCAGCGCCTTGAACGTTCCCTCACGGAAGTAGCGGTTTCGGTTGAGCGTGCCGGTAACAGCCACGTCGGAGAAGCGGCCAGTCTCGGGAACGATATCCTTGGACTTGATCTTGCCTGAGAAGAGGCCACCGGCAATAGGGTTGTAAACGACAATATCGAGTCCGTAACGGCGGCAGGCGACCATAAGCTCAGGCTCAATGTTGCGAGTGATGACGTTGTACATTGCCTGAAAGACCGTGGGACGCACCCAGTTGTTGTATTTGCAGATTGTGACCACTTCGGCAAGCTCGTAGGCAGTAAAGTTGCTGACGCCAAAGTTGACAAACTTGCCGGCCTTGTGAAGCTTATCGATGGCCTCGAGAGTCTCGGCAAAGGGGGTGCCACGGTCAGGTCGGTGGAGATAGAGTAGCTGGTCATTGTGGTCAGCGAATGGAGCAAGACAAAATGAGGTTCCAAGAATCAACTTACATCAACACAGTCGGTGCCAAGCTCCTTCAAGCTGGTCTCAACAGATTCAATGACATTCGCAGCGCTGTTGTCGCCGTGGTTGGCGGGGTACTTGACCTTGGTGGCCAGAGTAAGTCCTCTGTCCTTCCAGTTAGCCGCAGCAGTGTGTGCTTCCTGTGCGCCTCCGACGTAGATGCGTGCAGTGTCTACTTCGTTGTATCCTCTGCTTTGAAAGACGTCGAGGGCCTTGCCAAAGGTCTCTTGGTCAAAGATGCGGGCTCCCTTGGTCTCATCAGGGCCAAAGGTCATGAGACCCAGGATGATGCGATCACCGACCTGATTGGCGACAAGAGGCATTATGAATGGATTACTGTACTGGCTTAAATTGAAAGAATTGATTTGTAGAGACTGGACTTTGGCTAAAGGTCAAGCGGGGAAGCACGCCTTAATATTGTTGGTTAGTCTACCCCGCTGATGTCACTATGGCTGGCCGATTCACGGCAGCTTAGAAAGCAGGATGTTGTTAAGTCCCGTATCTCCGTAGATGTTGCGCCAAGTTGCTTTCTGATGTCGTAGTTTGGCTAAATCGGCTATTTGGGGGTTCTAGCTGTATGGATGAAAGAGTATTTTGTTTTCTGTTTCAATTGGCTGCAGATAGTCCCCAAGTGGCGATACGACTTACATGCACCCTTTTGGGCAGCGTCCTTGTGCAGGACAACGGGCATATGTAAAATATTTATAAGATAAAAATATCAGTGAAATAGTATTTCAACTACCTTTGCTGGTTAACTAATATTATTGGTATTATTGATGCGAAATTCAGTCATGCTATTCGGTATTGTTTTTGTAGGGTATTACACTCGTTGAGCCGCCTCACCACATAAGCTTATAACCTGCTGAGTCCAGTAACGAAGAGCATCCGCGTCGGCTACCACATTGTGAATTTTAAAATAGGTTTAATTACGGTGCAAAATGATAGCTGATAATTCCTCAATTTGCCACATAAATAATTTAAACCCAACAATTCTCGTCCATTTTACAACAATGGCTCTCGTCTTAAGGCGGCAGAATATCGGCTAATCGCTCCCTACCCTTTCAAGCTCCACTAAGAAATGTTCCTAGCAGCAACAACAGAGCAATCGTTATTCGGACCAACCCAGTCAACAGCTACCAAAACAGGCCTGAAAAATGTCGACGAGTGCCTTTTGCTGTTAATATCAAGCCAATTGGTAACCCAGTGCACATTTCGTTGGCGCACCGGTATCCTACCGCCGCAATGCGCGCCAACTTTGCTCGACACGGCCGACGGCTCTTTGTTCATCGACCAAGGGGACCATCCTGCGCGGTCTTTGCAGCACCGGCTAGACGACGACACGTACCGACATCAACAATCTATTATGATTCGAGACGTACTTTATTCAATCTCTTCTTCCAGAAGCCTCCCCGCGATGTCCGGGATCCCGAGTACGAGCCCGGTTGGCAGCAGATTACAGTCTGGACAAGTCGCATGCTCGACAGAGTCCGCCCGCCGCCTCGAAAGGAGCTCATTGAGTCGTGGAGAAAGCTCATGGAGTCAAAAATACGACATAATATGCCCTTCAACAGTACACAAGCACAGCAGTGCCGCGACCTGATAGAATACCTCGCCCATCCCTCGAAATCGGACCGCAACGTCAAACCTCTCTCCTCTGTCGACCTCGCCATGACCCGTCAGGTCCTTCTCAAAATCAACCCTATAGAACGAACAGAACATCATGTGGCACTCGCCCGAACGTTATACGATATCTGGTCCTCTGGGAACTTCACGGGGAAGCCTCGTCCTCAAGAGCTGCAGTGGAGTTTCCTAGTGCGCGCCCTTTCCGAGTACGGTCGATCCGAAGAAGCTCTCCGACTGATGTACGAGAAGTGGGACGACTCGTCATATTTTGAACGCATTACTCAGGAAGACAATCTCCTAGAGTTTGTGGTGCAGGGCCTAGCCCGCGACGGTTGCGACGAGCTTCTGGTGCAGCTTCTAGACAAAGCGGAAAGCAGTGGTATCGCGTATACTGCGGTCCTTCAGGACATTGTCGTCAAGCACTTTGCCGAAAAGAATAACATTGAAGAGACCAAAAAGTGGTTCACGAAAGAGATTCAACAAAAGCGCCGACGACCTACCGTGTATAGAACGGTCGCATCATTTGCCAAGAGAAACGGGCTTCAGGACTGGGCAATCCCATTCTTTTTGGAGCTCGGAGAGTCCCAGCCGCGCAAACAATACTGGGATGTGCTGCTCCAGGCGATTTTACTCATGGGTAAAAGCCTCACAGAGGTGGAAGCGATGATGTCTCACATGGTCGATTTCGACAAGCCCATCTCCCCTGACATCGCTACGATTAACGGACTCCTGACCGTTGCAGCGGAGCTGAACGATGCGGGGCTTAGCATCCAGCTATGTACACTTATGAGCAAACTCGGTCTCAGTGCCGATGGAGAGACGGCACTCCGCCGGATGGCGCTCAACCTGCGCTCTGGTAACTTGGACGACATTCCGGCCGACTACGATCAAGTCAAATATTTGCAACCATGGGACAATGATTCTTCAGCCCATCTCTATGGAGAATTCCGTGAGCTTGTCAATGAGTATTTCATTGCTCTCACAAAACAAGTACCACCCAACTTTCAGCTTATTTCCGCGCTCTTAGTCTCAGTTGAGGAGGAGCTTCTACGATTAGAGCCGTCAACAGTTGCTTCGACTTGCATTCGATTCCTCGAAAACGATCAACACTTTGATGTCATGGATGCCGTTTCCATGCACTGCTTCAAATATAGCGACCCAGAGCGCGAGATTGTCCAGGACGCCTTTGTCAAGTTCTGCGTCGATCCGGGGACCAGCACGCAACGAGCTTGGGATTCATATCAAATTTTGCACCAGTTATTCTCAGACACCAGCTTTGAGCGACGAATGCAACTGCTCTCATCGTTTTTCGCCCGCAAGCGATCAGACATGGCCTGCCAGGTATTCCGTCATATGCGGCAACACGCCAACAAAGAATACCATCCTCGCATGAGCACGTACTTGGAATGCTTTGAAGGGCTTGCCAAGTATTCCGATGCCGAGGCGTTGGAGGCTGTGCACAACATGATGAAGATGGACACGACGATCCAGCCAGACACAAAACTGTACACTGCGTTAATGTTTGCCTTTGCATCGTGTGAAAAGCCTCTGATTGCCATTGATTACTGGCACCAAATCACAGGTTCCAAGCAAGGGCCATCATACGCCTCGCTTGAAGCAATTTTCTACACTCTCGAACGACGATCAGGCGGCCATAAGCAGGCCCGCGAGATCTGGGATAGAATCGAGCGCATGGATCTCGACATCCCTGCCTCGGTTTACAACGCGTACATTGGAGCTATTGCCGGTAGCGGCGTAGAGAAGGAGGTCCGCAATGCCATTACCAAGATGCCGGCTGTTGTCGGTTGCGAGCCCGAGGGCATGACGTAAGTTGTTTCATTATTACCCATTCATAGCATATTGCTAACCGTAACCACAGATTGGCCATTGCCTACAATGCCTTGCCTGGCCAACAACTTCAAAGAAGTTTTATGGGCTGGGCATCGGAGCAGTATCCGGAAACATGGAAGGTGCCCATGAAGATCGGCCGCCGCCAAAACGAACTTGGGCTTTGCCAGTTCAAGATTAAGCGGGAGTTTAAAGCATAAAAAATGCTGGCTAGCCAGCGCATCGCCCGATAACTTTAAAAGGGCTTGTAATTATACATAATGGGGGTTGCTCAAGGCGCGCTATTGTACATATAGGCATTTTGTAACAAAGGAGAATAAAAAGTCATGCGCCATATGTTCTTGTCCCGTATCAAATCGAGGCGGTCTGTCTGTCCATCCGTGCTGATATCTCCATGCTTTTTGCTTTGTTTTACCACACCATCTCTCCTCCATTTACCTTCGGCCCTTCTCGGGGAAGAATTCGTTTCGGATGAGTTCAGGGTGGTCGTGGATAGTAGGATAGATACCCATGCCCTGGATACGGCGAATCATCTTGGCAACCTTGCGCTGGTTCACGGGTCGAAGCTGCGTGACGCTCGGGTGGCTAATCTGGCCAGCGGCGTTGGTGAATTCCTGGACAAGCGAAAAGTTCTGCAATTCAACCATACGTTAGCATATCAAGTCCCTCCCTTTTGTGTTTTCTCAGCGTGACTTTCTCTCACCTTGTACATGTCCAATGGTCGAATGCCCAGGGCATCAATCACGTCGGTGCGGCGGCCTGACCGTCTCCTCCACTTTTGCATCTCGACCGGGCTCATATCATGCGGCGAGTAGACATCACCGGCAGCCCAGCGGCGCGGCATCTGCTTGAGGTAGTCGTCGGAGATCTTGCGGTTGCGCAGAAAGTCGAGCTGGGACTGCTTCTCGCGCAGCGCCGAGTTGGCCTTGTCCTTGAAGCGGGTCATCATGCGGTTGGCAACGGTGCCCTTGGGCTGGAAGGCGTTCTGGGAGGCGGCAGCAGCAGCATTGGCGCGGTCGTCAATGGAAAGCAGGCTGCTTGTCGACGAGGTGGGAGTCGTAGCGGACGCTGTGGTAGGGCGATGGGGGTGAGGAGGCTCACGAGGTGGCGAGGCGACAGCGGCAGTGGAAGTAAATGTGCGGGTGATGGAATTGGAGATGTTGGCGACCTTGCTAAAGGCGCACGGCGTTGAGAGCAATCGTGGCGGCATATTTGTGGTCGTTGTCGTTGGTTTTGCTTGATGAAAGGGGAAAACTAGAGGAGGCCCGTCGTGTGCTGATGTCGCTCAGCGGAGAATTTCCGTTTGGTGATGGCCCCGCATTTATTTTTTTCGAGATGGCCTCGAATCTTTTTTCCCCAGCCAACTCTACTACGAGAACAAGACCGCCTCTACAACACAATACATCCGACAAATAAAAAATAGTTGCCGGTCAAAATGGTCAGAAAACTCAAGCATCACGAGCAAAAGCTCCTCCGTAAGACGGACTTCATCACCTACGCGCAGGATGGCAATCACCGCGACAAGGCCGTCGTCCGCCGCTACATGATCCAGAAGCCCGAGGACTATCACAAATACAACAGACTCTCTGGCGTACGTAACTGTACCTGAAATCCTCGTTGAAACCCCGGTACTAATGTTCTTTTTCACAGTCTCTTCGCCAGCTCGCCCACCGCCTCTCCCTCCTCCCTCCCGACAACGCCGTCCGCCGCAAGCACGAGCAGCTCCTCCTCGACAAGCTATACGATATGGGCGTTCTCTCGTCCACCTCCAAGTTGTCTGCCGTTGAGCACGCTGCCACCGTCAGTGCCTTTGCCCGCCGCAGACTGCCCGTTGTCATGACGAGGCTGCGCATGGCCGAGACAGTGCAGGCCGCCACCAAGATGATCGAGCAGGGCCATGTCCGTGTCGGTGTCGAGACCATTACGGACCCTGCATACTTGGTCACCCGATCGACGGAAGACTTTGTAACTTGGTCTGTTGGCAGCAAGATCAAGAAGAACATCATGAAGTACCGCGACCAGCTGGACGACTTTGAGCTACTGTAAGCCGCCGTACTGGCAGATTAAATTACATGGCGTTTGTAATGGGAATATCGGTAAAAGCTTCGTTTTTGTCAAATTTTGGCATGCATACCACGGCGTTATAGGAGTTCGTTCGTTTTTCGGCCAATGCTTTATGAAGGGGGGACAAGGCGTGGTGGTCACGCCCTGAGCTCCGCGACGGGCAGACACCGCCAACGTAAGATTAGCAACATGAATATATTGTCTATACTTGAAGAAATTCTCTCCGATGCTTTTGATGTAAATTTTATTTTGTTATCTTGGGGTGGTGCTGATTGATGGGAGAGTGTCTAGGCGTTTTGTCGAGGGGCAGTTGTGCGCAAAGGTATTTTTCCACCCCGAACTCTACAACAGGGATATTAAAGATCAGAAAACTTGGCAAATCCATGGCAGGTATATCTTCCAGCCTGTGAAGTATTTATTTTGAGCATTAAGTAACGTTTGTCACCCTTTCAGACTTTTGTTTCAACATCGCCAAACTGGCTAAACGTCACTCGCCCACCAACGAACAAAGGTAGCCCGAATTGGGTCATGACTATACTCGTTCGAATCGCCATGACCCAGAGAATAACATTATGATATCCAATTCTTGTCCAAAAAGTTGGCTTCAGCTCTACGTCGAATTGCCCAGATTTGACCGGCTCGTCGTCTCGCAGCTGGCAGCACTGGCAACCCCACAAAAACGCCGTCAGGCTTCACGGGGGCGTGCGCTCCGTCGCTTCACTCCGGCCACTCCCCCCGGCTTGCAGCGCCAACAGCTTTGCCGCGATTCACCTAAAGTCTTTGGGGGCGTGTTGCTTGTATTTATTTCGGGATGAATCTGCTTGTAGACCAGTTTGCTCCTTCTGTACACCCTCGCTCTTATAAATCATGACTCTATATAAAGCCCTTGCCCTCCCTTCCCCTCCCCTCACCCACACGATCATGTACTTGACCTACTCAAGCTAATCTTCTTTACTTTATTCCCTTCTAGACTGGTTTGCTCACCCAGTAAGTCTTTAACCTTCCCAATACTTGTAAAGGATTTTGCTTACACTCGTGGCTATAACAGTTGACCAATCCCTCCCTCCCCAAGTACAACTACAAAGATGCTTCCCGTCAAAGAGCTCAAAGACAACTTGTTTCGGCCATGGTTCCTCATGTTTTGGGCCTTCAAGTTAGCCCTCAGAACCATTGGGCGTCTTATTGCAGCCGGTGACTTTGCAACTCTCTTCTCCCCTTCTGCCCTCTTTGATGCCTGCTTTGCCAACTTCTGGGGCCTCCTCTCGCCTGGCTTCAAAGACGACATGGCTCCAGTGGTTCGTCCACTTTATGAAGGTCGCCTACACGATGGCAAGGTTGTTGATAAGCCTGTTCATCCTCCAGTCAGTGGTGTTGTCCTGGAGCTCGGTGCAGGCAATGGCAGTTGGATCAAGGAGTTCGCCGAGATTGGCAACATCAACACCACTGGCAGCGATGACAAGCTTCGCAAGCGAGGCGGCACTGGTAAACCAACCATCAGCAAGATTTATGCTGTGGAACCTGTACTACAGTCTGTCGAGGTGCTCCGAGAGCGTATTCAAGAGGCGGGCATGGAGCATGTCTACGAGGTGGTCCCGGTCGGCGTGGAGTCCATCAACGATCCTTCCAAATGGGATGGCAAGATTGAGCCCGAGAGCCTTGATTGTATCGTTACAGTCTTCTGCCTTTGCAGTATTCCTGAGCCTGAAAAGAATATTGCGGCTTTGTATGCGCTTTTGAAGCCTGGCGGTCGTTGGTACGTCTACGAACATGTCCGGTGCCATCGTTCCGTCTTTTGGATTGCAATCTACCAGCGTAAGTGCCCTCATTCAAAAGCTAAAACATTTTCTAACCACCTTTCTAGGCTTAATCGAATTTCCCTGGAAGTATTTGGTGGGCTGTGGGCTTGCCAACCCGGCCGGGCCGCAGCTTCTTAACGCTGGCAAATGGTCCCATGTTGACCTTGGTAGCCCGGACGAAGAAACTCCTTACGAGGTTATACCTCATATAGGCGGTGTCCTCACAAAGTGAAGCAGTACATGCAGGCGAATATGGAATAGAGTCTCTCTTAAGTAGCGTTAGATTGTAAGGGGTATCTTTGGGGGTGAGCTATTTGGCTCAACTCTAATGCTATAGTTCGTCATCATCATCTTCAATCAAGAATATGGAATTCCGCTGGCCTGTGCCGGTTTCTCTCATCATACCACTCTCAGACAAGACATCTTCTTTGTGACCTTGCTCTTCTCTTTTCGCAACCGGCTCCGTCTTCAAAGCCTTGGGTTCCGGTTTAACATGTTTCATATCCTCTTTGCTATCGCTCTCTTGGCCATTATCCAACTTGGGCTTGACATCCTCCTTCTTGATGTCATCAAGCTTGACACCCTCAGACTTAATACCCTCGGATTTCACTCCTTCGTGCTTGATCTCCCCGTGCTTCAGCAGGTCGTCCTTGATGTCTTCATCTTCAGTCTCCTCATCCTTGAAACTCTCGTCTTTAATACGGCTATTAACGCCCTCGCTTTTGACTATTGCGGCTTCGATGCTAGAAATTGGCGTCTCGTCGCTGAATGTAGACCTGTTTGCAGCTGCTAGTGCAGCAAGCCTCTGTCTCCTTTTGTAGAATTTCTCCAGGCAATTGATTCTTGCTTCCTGAGACCACCCTTCGACAATGAGTGCAAACTCACGAGCATTCACAAACCCAAACTCGCGCGACATCTCACATAGCTGCCGAAGACACACATCAGCTGGTGGGTGAAACAATATCGTTCCAGATTGAGACTCGGCGGTTGAAAACAGTGCGCTGTGGCCTTCCACGTCCCCTTCTTCATACGACATTAGCTCGGCTCTCTTGGATAATTCCTCTTCGACCTTCGAGGATCCAACCACTTCAGCATTATCGTGGGTATATTCTACTCCAGCAGACGTTAGGATAGCCTGGATAGCGTCCGTTTTGGGCTGGGCGGATTTTCTCTTTTCAATAAGCCTTTGCTGGTCTTCAGCAGTGAGAAGAGCCGCTAACTGTCGCATACCGCCATCTTCGCCATCAGCCTCTTCTTTCTTGACTAAAGCCAGTCCATCCTCATCGGTAGCTGCTTTGTCCATATCCACATCAACCAAGCTCACGCCCGCCTTGGCTTCTGCAATGTTCGTTTTATTGACAATGTCGCGGAGAAGACTGCTGTCGCTGTGGTATGTGAAGATATTGGACAACCCAAAGATTTCTCCCTTTCTGTCTGCATCTTGTTGGACTCCTCGAAAGTACCGTCTCTCCGAAGAGGCAGTGTAGCCAATGTTGGCTTGCTGCTGTTTATACACTTGGCGAGCATATACAATTTCTTCAACGGTTCCGAGGGAGATGAAACGGAAAACTTCGACGTCTCGGGTCTGTCCAATACGATATGCTCTATCCTGAGCCTGGAGATCAAAGGACGGGTTCCAATGCGGATCCATGATGACCACCTTGTTAGCAGAAGTGATGTTAAGCCCAACGCCACCTGCTTTGGTAGAAATGAGGAAAACGAACTGCGACGGGTCAGAATTGAATGTATCAACGACTGCCTGTCTCTCTTCATACTTCAAAGAACCGTCGAGATAGCTCAATGAATAGCTAGTGTTGTGGAAGAGATGGACCAGGATGCGAAGCAATCTCACGCTATGTGAGAAAACTAGAACCTTGTCGCCATTGCCATGCCAGAACTTGAGCAATTTCTTCAAGACTTTCCACTTGCCGCAGAGCTCAGGATTTACCAAGCTTGTTATGCGGTCTCTGTCTTGGTACATCCTTCTCCAGTCGTTTGGAAAGCATACCTTGAGCAGCTCTAGCTCGTTTTTATGCTTCTCATCTCCTTCTATTGTTGATGGTATCATCAAGTTGACATGATTTGCAAGTTTCTGCAAGGCAAACATGCTAGGGAATACGACACTTTGCCATGTCTTTCCGTTGGGCAAATGGGTTCCACAGCACCATCCTCGTTTCTTCCCATGTTCACATCCTTCCGAGATATTGCGAATTATGGTGATTTCTTCACTGTCGAGAAATGTTTCGTAAGCCTCGCGTTGGAAATCTGTTAGTGGGCAGAAGACAACTCTGTCTGTCTTCTTTGGCAGCTGGTCCGCAATAAGACTCTTCATTCGTCTTAAGAAGAATCGCGGTAAAAGGTTTTGCACTAGCTTCTTCGCCGTTTGGCGAGCAAGGCTAAGCTGTGCGTTTGTTGCTTCATGAGACTGTCCAACTGCCAAGGGCTTGCTGACGCTTCGGGTCCATTCAGTCTTTGTCCCGAACTGACCTGGGTTTGTCCAATCCAGCAACGTCCACAGCTCTTCATATTTGTTCTGAATCGCAGTACCTGTTAGGCCAATACGACAGAGAGCATTGATTTGATTGAGGGCCTTAGTTGTCTCTGAGTGGCGGTCCTTCAGCTTATGGCATTCGTCCGCAATGATAACATCCCACGGCACCATGTTTACATGGCTACATCCATTCTTGTATGTTTCGTAGGTCGTTATCATCACCTCCAGAAGACCAGCTCGGGCTGTCCCTAAAACATCGTCCTTGTTGGGTCCATGGTAGATGTCTGCGTGCCACCAACCCCATCTATCAAGCTCGTTTTTCCAATTCATAATCAACGATCCTGGGCAGATGATAAGAACTCTGGGGTACCATCTGTCGGGGTAATTTCTGATAGCACGCAACCGTCTTTGATCACGATCATCGCCAGTTTTACCGAAAGCAACTGCTAAAAATGCAGCAACCTGGACCGTTTTCCCCAGGCCCATATCATCACCCAATATAGCTCCTTCTTGGTAGACAAACTTGCGATGCAGAAACTTGACGCCGTCAATCTGGTAATCTCTCAGATATTGAGCTATCGGTGCAGGGATGACGCCCGCAGACTGCGGTAGCTCAATATCTTGATATGGTCTCCAAGGTCTGATTCCGCTGGCTTCACTAAATACAGGCCGCTCTTCCGGAACCGAATCAAAACTGCGGCTTTCAAGATCGATACCTTCATAGTCTGGTGGTATCATCAACGCACCAACGTGGTATTTTCGGCGCTTTTCGTCAAATTCTGCGCGTCTTTCGCGCAAATAATCCGGTATATCTGCCATGGCATCCTCATCCTCGCCTGAATCACCGTCATTAAGGGCTTCGGCGTCAATCTTTTTGGTAGACTTGGTAGACTTGCTCTTGACTTTGCGCTTCTTCTTGGGCTTGCTGGGCACCGAATCGGACTCATCAGTCCAGATGATTTTGTAGCCTTCTTCTTCAACTGGTTCTATCTTTCTCTTCTTGTCCGTATTTTCTGATTTGATTGATAGCACATCGTCAGCTTCCGAGGCAGTGTCATCAATGACCACCACGTTATCGCGGTTAGTGGGCGACATGGCGCGTGCTACTGGTTCCAGTGCTGTTGTGGGGAACTGCATGCGATCAGACTGTTGATTCCATTTCGATTATATCTTCGACGTTGTTACTCTTGATTTCTTTTATTAAATAGCTGTCCTTGGTCTTCAATGTATCATTTTTGGTGAGTGATGTGCTGGTGGCGGGAGTTGTAGAGGTTATAGCCACTGTAGAAATACCGTGAATGGTACCTGGCCACCCCCACTACAAAACAAACTAGGCAGAACAGCCAACTTTGACGTTAAAATTCCTGGAGAGCACAACTCAGTAATAAAAGTTTTATTGTAAACTTTTGCTTGCTAATTAATTATATCTGACAGTCTTGGTAGCTTCGCTCTTATTAGTATGATAATCTTCCACCACTCGACCGGCGCCATGTAAACTCTCACAGAACCCCAACACACACAGTCAAAGTTCACAGGCCAAAGAGTACTACAGCAAAAATCGGAACCCATTTTCTGCTGCTTCTCCTGGAGCAGAGTTGATGGCTCCTTCCACTCGCTCGCCTCGATCTAGCTTCTTGTTCAAGCGTGCCAGCATAATACGAAGCACTGACGCTGCGGCAATAGACACAGCTATCATGGCGCAGTTGTGGATAAACGCCGCTGTGTATCGAGGTGCTGCTGTCTTGGGGTACAGATACGGCGTGTATATGGAAGTCAGGTTGGAAACAGCGTTGATGAAAGCCAATGCCGCTGCTCTCTTGGCTGGCGGCCTCGGAAGTGTGTTGCTAATCCACGCCAACGCTGTAGTGTAGCCGCTGTACAGCCCGGGAATCTGTATCCCTCATGTTAGTAAGTATTCTCGCCGCTATGCATTCTTTAGAATCATACCATGATCATGATGGCGACGTAGCGTGCAGCAGTATTGGTCGTTGCTGCAGCGAGGATGAAGGAAGCCATAGCCACACACAGAGGAATCGTGATGTGGAAGAACCGCTCCCCTGTTCTATCGGCATGCCAGGCATTAATACACGTCGTGATAATACCTAACACATAAGGCGGGCTGGTCAGTAGCAGCGTCGTCACTGGTGGGTAGTTGAGTGTTCCCACGACAGACGGGAAGAACGCTGTGATGGATGCCGCCGTAACATTTCCTGTAAGCAAGAAGAGCTACATTCGTTAGTAATTTGCCACTAAAAGAATGCGAAAATAAAGCTCACCAGGGGCCATAGTTTGATATCGCGAAGCGCAGATTTGAAGCTCTTCCAAAAGGTCTGCTCCCCGCTGTTGACCCAGTCATCCTGACCAATATCCTCCTCCAGTCTCCACACAGCCATTGCCATCTCCTCTTCGTTTAGCCAACTCGTGGTACGAGGGAAGTTGGGGAGTATAAAATATGCTGCGATAGCTATGCCAACGGTAATGACTCCTTCAATCAGAAATAGCCATCTCCATGCTCGCAGTCCTCGAACTCCGTCCATGTTGTTGGTTATACCAGCTGATATAAGACCAGAGAAAGCGCCAGATAGCAGAGAACCAATGTACAGGGTCGTGGTACGAAGACCGAGTTCTTTACGAGTGTACCAGCAGCTCAGATAATATAGACAGCCGGGCTATAGAAGATGACAGGTTAATAATTGACGTCAAGGTTTGTTTTGGGCGCAGTAACGACGACTTACAAAATACGCGGCTTCAATAAGACCTAAGAAGAAACGGCATGCAACAAGGCCCCCGAAATTGTTACAAGCAGCAGTTGCTGCTGAAATTACACCCCAAACGGCCATCTTTCAAATGCGTTAGTACGTATTCCAAGGTGCTAACATGATACTCACACAGGCAGGAAGATACTGTCCAGGTTTGCCAATCTTGTTCAACATGAGATTAGACGGAACCTGCATCAAAATATAGCTTTGGAAGTTAGTATTATATATCTGCTAATACTTTTTCTATTACTCACCCAACAAATAAAATGCCAACGGCTGTCTGTATTTGAAGTTAGCTGGAGTTGCTTGTGGTTCTAGATCACGATGCGGACGTACGGAAAATTGAGTTCCGTCCTTGTCAAGCTGCAGTTCCTCCTCTAATCCTGCATATCTGGCGGCACCGATATTGTTTCTAAAACGTGTGAGATATTATAATTTTGAGTTTGGACTGTGATGTTCTTCTTACCTGTCAATGTAGTTCATGACATACATCAGCATAACCATCGGCAAGAGTCGCATGTCAATCTTCTTCCTCACGCTCTGGTTCAATTGAGCGCGTTGTTCAGAATTCATACGCTGCAATACTTCCGGCATTTGCAGTCCTGATGGCAATTCATGCCGATCAGAGGAAACAGTCTTGGCGATTTGTTCCATAACTTCTGTTGTCTCCTTGTTAGACCTATGGTCAGCCACATCGGAGGTTCCCGATGACATTATGGGCAAGAGATGGCTGGCTGCTTTCGGAGGAAAATGTGGTGGGAAGAGGTTAGCTTTTTAAGTACCGGCGGCTAATGGTGAGCCGTTGGTTTTACTGTCTGTGCACCTGTACCTCTCACAAGGCCAGAAGAAGAGATGATGGGCACCATACGAGGCAATCGAATGTTATGTAGTTGACTGCGTTGGTCCCAACATAGCGCGGAACTAAGGGGCCGTTGTGGGGTCTTTTAGCCGTTAATCTGCGGGGAAGTAGGCTATTGACAGCACCGGCTTTGGTCCCGACAGTGATGAGCGCGGACTACTCTCCGCGATGGAAATGGCTTGAGACAGCTCTACTAGAGGTTTTGTTCAAAGACGCCATCCAGGCAGCTAGAATCTATGGTTTCTGGCAAAACTCGTGACGCGAAGTGAACGCAAAGTGATTGCCTGGACTCCAGCCGCCCCAACGAAGGGCGGCAGATTGGTGGGGACACGGGCCTTGTAGACGATGCACTCAGCAACGCCACAGTAATAGACAGATGTTTGGGCGGTAATTTGCGAAATGGAAAGGAACGAAGAAAGACAAGGGTGAACAAGAACTCCTGAAAATCCAACTCTCAACTGGTTTGGGCCAATAGTACTGCCACAGGTTTGCGTAGTTAATGAGCATACCAACAACTTACGACGGTAGGAGAGTCATGTACCTTTCAGTATTCACTACCCTCTCCTTTTGAACAATACCGAATGTCTGCCTAAAAGTTTTGAGGGGCACCTTTGTGAATTACAAAATTGACATGATTCAATATCCCTGTTCAGGCTGCGGCGGTTGCTGCCGAGCCTGCAGCTTAGGCTTGGTTGAGTTGGTCGAGGTGTAATCAATTATTGCTACATCTGCATCTAGTTCACAATTATTAAACAGAATTTGTTCCCGTTATTCAAAGCCTGATTTAAAAACAAAGTATGTCAAGTTCATTTGATTAGCCAACCAACAGACTGTGCATCAGGCTTAGACTCTAAGCCTCAGTTTCCTTTAACAAGCCTTTTCATCCACGCACAACACAGTAACCAACCATCTAGTCCGTGCCAAATTCAAGCAAAACATTTCAAATAGTAAAATTCAAACTCTGAATTTGGAATTTTAAAATTTTCAATCAGTAAGGCCGATCAATTACGCACGATTATACAAACTCCCAATAGCTTGCCCGGTCGTCCCCACGTGACTCGGCGCCACGCTGGCCCGTCATGATACAACAAACTAGCTAATATAGTGGCCATCCATCTTCAAGACGCAATCCTCACGACGCGATACCACAGCTTCGACACGACAAGGCCGTCAAGATGTCTTCCACTGCTACCAAAGGGGCCGCAGATTCCGATAAGCAGGAGTCGAAAACTGTCCAATTGCACATCCAAGCCGTATCCGCGTTCGACTCGCCGCTGGCAAAGGGCTTCGCGTTGGGCCGCCCCGCGATCCTGCTCGCAGCCCTAGCTTCGGGCATGAGCTATCTTGTTGCAGATCCTACATGGGCTCTTTGGGTATCGCTACCTGCTCTTTCGCTGCTGCAGATGGGATATGTTATTACGACGCTGCCTGCGGCTGGTTCAGTAGCTGTTACCAAATCTCGCCCCGGCGAGAAGAAGAAGAAGAATGCAGACCCAACGAGACCATTCTTTGTAGGTGATAATGCGAGGCATGGGTGTTCGCTACGCTTTTCTAACCGTCCTCGTTTTTAATACAGGTCTCCCTCTTCTCCCTCATTATGAGCCTCGTCGCGACCCCGGCCTTCTATATCCTCTTTGTGCTCTTTGGCGCCCCTTTCCTCAACAACACATTGAGCACGCTGCTCTGCGCCATACACTTGATCCTACTCGGCTTCTTCCCCGTCTTTTACGTTCGAGGCCTACATAAGGAGTCGTTCCTGGCAATTGCTGGCGCCACTGCTCCGCTGGACGAAACGTACGGTGCGCTGCTGGGTGCTGTGCTGGGTGCTTGGCTCGGAGCGATTCCTATTCCTCTCGACTGGGACCGCGACTGGCAAAGATGGCCTATTACTATTGTTGTAGGCATGTATGCTGGTTCTTGCTTGGGCAGTCTGCTGTGCGGCACCTTGTTGCATGGCAAACGCCTGGCGTCTCCCTCGACGGAGGACGAGAAGGAGGAGTAGTAGTCGGATTGGCACAGCAAAAAGACGCATTAACGATACCCGGGCACACCGCCTGTAACCATAATCACTTGTAATATAATAGACATTGTTTCACACAAATTAGTAGCTGTACGTTGTTTTGTATGATGACTGAGCATTACATTGGGCTGTCCTGTGGTGGGAAGCAGGGAACTAGTTACAGCGCATATAAAGACATGTCGTGCTGTGTGCCAGTCGTTGTTTTGTGCCAAAAGGATGGTATATGTTCGAGACAATCATAATTCTTCATCTGGGTTTAATGGCAGTCTGGCCTGTCGCTTACCAGGCGCCGTGACGGGAGCGCCAGATGATGGTGGCTGCGCTCGTTCCACGCTGTAGTGCGTCGTACCACGGAACATGGGTGTCACAGCAGGGGCTGTTCCGTGGCGGAGTGGTGTGCTGAGGGAATAGCATTATAGTCCCCTGAGTAGTAATGTGGTTTTTTGTATTGCATCATTGTTTTCTTCGTTGATTTCACTATCGATCACTGTTTGACGCACCTGCATTAACAACGGTCGCAGAAGCAGTCTTGATCAACACTGTGTCTCCAACAAAGCGACGATCGCACAACGGGCAGTCTCAACGGTGACGCTGTGGCTACTGCCCATCGATTGTCACATCGCGATGACCGAAAGAGCCAAGGCAAAGTGTGGCGGTGCGCTGCAGTGTGATGCAAGACAAGGATCCAGTTCACCAGTAGTTACGTCCACCAAGGCAGGGAGCCGTTGGTGTGGCGCATGAGGAGAAATGCTGGCGTCACCATCACACTCTACTAAATCATGACTGGCCGAGGGGAGGCATCCCAAGTAGGCGGTGATCCCGTAACGGCCAAGAAGCAAGAAACAAGAAACAGAAAAAGAAACAGAATGGGGGTCAACCATGCGACAACGCAACCTAGAATTTCTGCAAGGGCTTTTTCTGTTCCCTATAGCGCAGCGCAGCCACTACAGGCCCTCGCCAAGCGTTGTTAGTTTCGTTTCCACGGACGCCCCCAATGACGTAGCGCCATCCATGGCACATGGTCAGCCGGGCGCCGAGATTAACGCTCACTCAACTCGGAGTAGATCGCGAGCAGCGCTAGGCCTTTCTTAGCGTTGCTTTGCATTGCCGTGCTTGCTTGCTCTGGCTGTGGCTTTGCACCTCTTTTACTCGCGGGCCATTGGCCCTACGCGAACCGCCAGCGTTGCACCCAGAGGACGAATGCCGCAGGTAGCGAAGCCACTTTACCTTTTTCTTGTTGCCGTGCGGCAAAGCCATGCCAATGAAATTCCCCCCCGGCTTTGGCTTTTTTTGCGTAGAAGCGTGGGCGTCGTAGTGTTGGAATGGGGGGCTCGACGCTAACCACAGCTCATGTGTTTTGCATGTACCATTGGCCAGGCACCCCTCCCCGAGCTACAGTACAGCTTAGTCGATGGCCAAAACAAAATCAATACAACTACAGGCGAATTTATTAGAGGCAAAGGTAAACAATGTGCGCGTAATTGTTTTCTCGCCTCGCTGAGGCCGGCCAAGTTGTGGCGTAGGCACAAGATGACGCAGGCAGGGCAGTGACTTTGGCGGGCGGTGCCCCAGCCATAGCGCCGTCCCCGGCACCTGCATCGCGCTGCACAGGTCCCCGCTAAAAAAAAAATATAGCGTTGGTGGGTACCGTGCCGGAACCAAGCTTTTGGGGCATCTCAGGCGATTGCTTCCCTCTGTAATTTCCTGCAAACAGCTAGCTGCCAGGCTAACTAGCTGCGGCAGTGGCCTACACATCTCTTTCCGGTCCGCTGTCTCTGCCCGGTGCTGCTCCCCCTTCAGAGTGACTTCTCTGTCATCTCGCGTTCTTTTTTTTATTAATTGTTTTTTTCTTGCGCTGCCTCTGCCAAGGAACAAGCTTTCACTCCTCCCCCCCCCCTCCCCGCTCCATATAATAGCTTCCGTCCTCGCTCTCCTTCCTCCAACTTCTTCTCCTACACACATTCTAACCTCTACCACACAAATCAACCCTTTAGTTTCTTATTTAAAAGCCTTTTAGCTTTTCATCCATCAACATGCCTTTCACCACCAGGTAAGCGCCTTTTCCTTTGCTGAGAGCTCTCGACGCAGCTTCCGTCGCCGCCGCGAATCCATCACGTCATCGATCGGTTTGTCTGGATGCGCTGCCGAATCCACCTTCTGGACCTCGCTTGCACGGCGCTGCTCGGTTGAGAGCCAGCTCGCCCACAGCTCGAAGTTCTTTGCTAACGACGTGTGTTTTTTAATAGCGATATCTGCAAGATCCTTCTTGCCATTATCCTCCCTCCCATCGGTGTCTTGCTCGAGCGTGGCTGCGGTGCTGATCTCTGCATCAACATCCTTCTCACCATCCTTGGTAAGTTTGCGCCTATTAGGCCGCTCTATTCAGACCGGACACGTGTGGGCTAACTCGGAGACCCTAGGTTACATCCCCGGTATCATCCACGCTCTCTACATCATCCTGAAGTATTAAGCAATGGGCGCGCAGCCCATGGCGCCTCTGTAATGTCCCGCCCCTGCTTGACTGCACGATAAAGCTCCTTGCACTTTGCAGGATGCCTTGATCATGCATGTCAAGTAGAGCAGGCATTGCCCCGAAATGCTGAAACGACCAGTCACTCTTTGTCCGCTGCCCGTGGCAGCGGCTCTCTTTCCTTGTGTACACTATGCACACCCTCCGCATCACCGAATCTCGTTAGTTGCCTTTGCTTGGTAAAGCAAACAGGCTTTTTCTGCTTTAGACGACGAACGCTGGCCTTGGTTTACGGTGCCTAATTTCGATACCCTAAATGCTACAAACATTTTTTCTTCTCTAGACTACTGTGTCACCCCTTGCCTCTGCATTGTCATGTAAACGCCTAGTTCCAATCGTGAAGCTGATTCAATCGATAAATATGCTACGCCTTTGTCGTTGAGCTCGGTTTCAAAACGCCAATATCCAAAATAGATGTCGCAACGGGCTATGTAAAGCTGTGCCCCCCATGCTTCCCCAAAACATACATACTTATAGAAGTTCCCCATCTCCTTCCTCCAGACCGTCCTCTTCTTCCTCCCAGTCGATATTGGCCTCCATCTCTTCTGCACGACGCTGCACCTCTGCCAGACCAGAGAGTTCAGCAACATAGTCCTTCTCTTGTAGAGCGCGCTTAAGGAATCCCCACTCGTCCTTGCGATATGCCTCAATAACCTTGGGACTGCACGCGCTGCAGCAATCGTATGACTGGCCGCGAATGACCATGTTTTGGAAGGTGGAAACATAACCTCGGATCTGATGCGGGACTAGGCCAAGGGGATGATTGGGCGGATCTCGCTCCGGAACTTGGCCCTGAGATGGCTGTGGCGCAGGTGCGGCATTCTTCAATGGGTGTTGCAGGAGACTTGTAAGCATTTCGACAAGAAGAGCTGATGCAATGGCAGCAACACCGGGTCGAGTTACAGTGCACTGCTGGTCGAGTGTTTGGTCCTTCATTGACTGTATGGCATATTAGCAACATATTCACAAAACAAAGTATAAAATATCCACTTACATCTGCAGGCGCAACTACATCGTTGCAAAAGTAGCATCCGAGTGAGTTGCCTCCGTCTTGTGCTTCAGCTCCATGGCGCATGACTACATATGAGTCGAAGCCAAGCGCAGCGTTCATGACAATCTTGCCTGCTGCTTTGCCCATCACTGTGGGAAACCAACGTGATTCTCTGGTATCCATCAGCAGAAAGATGACGTCGTGCTGGTCAATCAGTTCCTTGAGCTTGGCAAGGTCCGCCTTTGTCTTGCCTTCGTCCGTAAATGGGTGTCCAAGCATAGGCACTGATAGCGAGTGTCCTTCACTCTCAACTCCTGGGTAAATGCGCTTAAGCATTTGCGCGGCTGTCTCGGCCTTGGGTTTGCCGCCTCCTGTGCAATCCTCAAACTCGAATAGCGGCTGTCGGACTGGATTCGAGTATGACACCCGACCGTAATCAACAAATGTGATCTTGCGGACTCCCCAGCCGAGCAGGTTCCGTGATACATAGCCTCCTAGGGTTCCAGCACCTAGCAAAAGACACTTGGTTTGCTTAATAAGGTCCAGGTCCAGGTCAGGAGCCAGGCGCCATTTCATAAGCTTAAGATTCAAGTCGACGGATGAATCGGCAAGACGTGTTGGATCCATGTATTCTCCAAGATTGGCTTGCTGAGCTTGCAGCTTGCCATTCCGAGATCTCTCCCAACCGGTAACTTTTGGCATCTCGCTAAGCTCCATGGCTGTGACTGCTTCCATTTCAAGTGGCAAGATGATACTCTTGGCTTCATGTCGTCTGGCATGTGTATCTCTATAGCAAAGGATTTTGACCTTGGAAAGCTTGAAACGATGTCTAATCAGTACCAAGAGGTTTCGTAGCGGCCATGAGGGTCCTTCGGGATGTGTTGAGGAGTCGACAAGCGAAACGTATTGGTCCTTGGCTGGGACGCCGTTGAAGAAGCCGTCTTCAAACGCACGGAGCGATCCAACTTCCCATCGGAAAGCAAGTTTAGAGTTCGTCTCTTCATCCTCGGCCGCGTTGGGATCTTTTCCATAAACCTTCTTTGCAAGAAAAAACCCATGTTCGCGACCGTCAACGGAATACCGCCATGTCCCGATTCGCTCAACTAAGGCGCTAGTTTCTTCTGATGTAAGACGCTCGGCCGGTCCGGATCTCTTCCATGTCGGGTCTGAGTGCAGTGCTGGAAATGCAAACCAGTAGGTGAATTTGTACTTTTTAAGATCGGCGTAGGAGAGGATAACAAAGGACGAGAGTAGCGAGGGTACCGAGTAGATTGTACCATCTTTGATAGCGTCCCATATCTACTACAATTAGCACATGACTTTCTATACGTCTTAAGACGATAATACCTGTCGGCCTGCTGTTTTGAGCATAGCGGTTTTGTCCATATTCTTGAAGTCTTCGAGAGTGTTCACATTGCGGATAATGCCTTCCGCTCGGGCTGTACCGAGTGGTGCGCTGGTAATAGTCAGCTTTGCGCTACGCCTTTTATATCACGTTATCTCAGAATAATACCAACCTTTTGCTTGTTAGAGCGTTTCCGAGAATCTGCATCTTGCAGCTCGCATCGGGCTCCTCGCCTCGCGGTTCGTAGATGCCTTGCACCAGGCGCGCCGAGTCGTCCAACTTGTCATAATCAAGCTTGGAGGCAAAGAGTGCCGAATAGAATGGTAGTTCAATCTCAGACGCGAATGGCGCGAACTGTAGAGGTGTTGCCATGATGGGCGTGTTGGTCGTTCCGATTGCGGCGCCGGGAGCTCTTCCAATGTGACGTCGTTTGCTGTGCGATGCGATATCTCAACAAGGGTAGATTCGGATACTAAAATTACGGTTGAGAAGCTAAGTTCTTCCTTGAATGCTATCACGGTTGATAAATATTTCGTCGTCTATTCTGCTGGTTGTGCGTCAGGTGACAAGCTAGGAGTCATTTGGTTGCGACCAGGCAGATGATGTCCGAAGGCAGGTCATCATCCTCAGCCCCGCGGCGGGGCTCAGCAGGCTCTGGGGTGTTTTGGTGCAAGCGCCTGCATACTTGCAAGCTGTCAGCTTGGGCGCGTAGCCGACCAGTCAAAAGAAATTTGTGTAAGAGATAAAAACTCTTCAAAGAGTACATTTAATAATACGGAAGGTAATGGTGATAATACTAATGTAAAAAAGAGCGAAACAAGGTACAGTTGGGCGAGGAAATCTAAAAGGTTGTTCAAGTATACTTTATAATATTAAATAACACCAAAGTCTTCAACAAACATCATCCGGTATGGTGTAGTGGCTAACATCGCTCGCTCTCAAGTAGGATCCGAGCAGCCCAGGGTTCGATTCCCTGTACCGGAGAAGTTCTTTTTTTGCCTTTTCCTTCCCCGACCTGTGTAACCCTCCACTTCCTGCGCACGTATTTTTCCCCTCGAATTCTCTTGTCATCTTCATTGCTGTATTTTGGATTATTAATTTTTGTTCCTGGGAGTCCTAGATCTCGTGAAGTTGGAGAAACGGACGTACCGACTTTGAGCTGTTCTCCAACGACAACCCCACACATTACACGCGCCGAGACACGTCCTCCGCATAAAGTTATTAAACCTTACCAACTACTCGCGACAATCTCAGGAACAAAGGGCCCAAACCAGTGCCTACCATGCTCATTGGCATCTGTGGGAGTAGGTTTTTAGATGTTTAATGAGCGCCACAGGCTAACTGTCAGTTAGGCATCTGCTCCGGCAAAAAGACGGTGGCTCAGTATCTCGTGGAACATCATGGCTTTAAACGCTTATATATCCAGTCTGGGGGAGTAGGAGATTCGTCACTGAGCGTAGTCAAGGCAAACTCTGGGTCACAACCCGCAGAGCTGAACGGAATTAATGATGCCGCTTCAAAGGGGTTTATCAGTCGTTCGCCATCCTCGACAGCGCTGACATTTGATACCACAGCAGCTATGCTCGATTATGTCACTACACGCTGGCAAAACCGGTTTGTTACAACAGATATTTGTACAGAGTCTATTTTGGAGGTCTTTGCACGCAGGCCGTTCTTCCTTATGTTGTCAACCGATGCTCCCTCGACTGTACGCTGGCAGCGTTTCCAAGACCGAGCCAAGCAACGGGGCGAGCCAGGTCTGGACCTTGGAGAATTTGTGCAAAAGAACGATGAGATGCTATATGATCAATCCACCGGTCTCCAATCACTGATATCGAAAGCCGCCATCCGGCTTCTAAACACGTCGTCATCACTTGCACATCTCTACGCTACTCTGGGCAAACTTGATATCCCCAACCCTGATCGCCTTCGTCCAGGATGGGACACCTACTTTATGGCTCTTGCATCCCTTGCCGCTAACCGATCTAACTGCATGAAGCGCCGAGTTGGTTGCGTTTTGGTTGGAAACGGCCGTCGTGTTATCAGCACGGGATACAACGGTACGCCGCGCGGGCTTCGTAACTGTGCCGATGGAGGCTGTCCCCGTTGCAATGACGGAAACAGCTCCGGCGTGGGCCTGGCAACTTGTCTATGTCTTCATGCCGAAGAAAACGCGCTTCTTGAGGCTGGGCGGGAAAGAATCCGTGAGGGCTCGGTCTTATACTGTGATACCTGCCCGTGCCTAACATGTAGCATCAAAATTTGCCAGGTTGGAATCAGCGAGGTTGTATATGCATACGGTTACAGCATGGATAATGAGACAGCGGCTGTTTTTCGTGAAGCAGGCGTCAAATTACGCCAATTTACACCGGTATGTGTTTCGGGAACCCTTTCAATGTGCATGCGGCTAACGGTTTATAGGCACCAAACGGTCTCATTTACCTGGAGAAGATGGAATTGTATTAGTGTAGTTGGTGCATGGCGTAGGCGATTGGGGTATTTAGTTATTGTTGGTGTATAAATGCATATATTGGCGTTGAACTTTTATTCTACCCTCGCATACTCCGTGGTGTAAGCTATGTTACTGTAGGTTCTACACCATTAGCCGTACACTTCTTGCCCCAGTCATTGGACTCAGTCGATAAAGTTCTACATGCACAACAAAACATTTGTTAAATTGCCCCGGAAAGACAAATATTCTCAAAATATTAATTAAGAATTACATATTCCAATAATAAATTACACTGATATTTTTTCTTTTACAGCACTGGCGGGCCGATTTGTGTATAGGGTAAGACCACGATATCCACCAACAAACCCACAACCCTGCAGTCGCGTAAAAATGGAAAAATGCGGTAAAGAAATATATTCCAAAAAATGGATTGTTATTCTCCATATATACGCCCCAGCCCCATGATTGTAGTATCCCATGATCAGCCCCAAAAATCTAAACAAATCGAGCGGTTGGGCGGTCTGATGCCAGACAAGCATCGATTCACCGCAATGTTGAACAAGGTGGTCTTGAAGCGACGCCAGGCAAGCCTGCCAGACAGTTACAGGGGAATTTGACAGATACGGGGGTCCAGAGTTGGTCAGAGAACCGCTAAAAACCAAGCTACATACCCTGTCCCTTACACCGGAAGTTATGCGGCTGACGAGAGCCATCAACGAAAAACAGGCGCTGGATGGGTCCCGGAAATCCCTAGTGGAAAAGCATATACTCAGTCCGGACAGAATAACGGCGGTGACAAGAGCACAGGGAACAGTAAAAAGCGTCCGGCAAGTTTTGCGTGTGATGCTCTAAGACATGCAAGGATATAGCACCGGAATATCACCATGTGAACAAAACCTCCAAGTAGGTCTCATAGAGCGGACTCGCCGGCAGCCGTTGACCCCTATAATAGCATCTGCGTGGCCGTCATTCCAGTGACTGACCCGAGAACAAAGAAGCACGTTGTGTGCTACGAGTCAAACGACGCCACTTTTCATGTTGTAAGACTTGGGACGCTCCTTTCTCCGGACCTCCTAATCCAAACTCCAAAGGCGGGACAGCAAGTTAGGCGGAAGCCACAGGGTTTGCCCCGGCCGCCAGACCCAATTACAGACTCCACAACGGCTCCGAAGCATTTTTTTTCTCATTGTTATGGGCAAGGATCACGCGCTCGCGATGCACAGGGTGGGAGGACGGAAGTAAAGGAAATAGGGGGGCTTGTGGCTCTCACCGGATGGCTTTTCGCTTGCCCACGCCAAGTGGTATTAATTGCCCATGATTGCGAGTAATGCAGGAGCGAGCACCTGCAAGGGAAATCTCGATGTTTGGGTTGGGCGCAGGACTGCATTGGGGAACCCTGGAATAGGGGTGGCGACCAGAGGCAGACTCGCACAACAGGTTTGTTGATGATGTTATTGTTTACTTTACTACTGGTTGCTGTGCTAGAGCGCAAGGCGAACGACATCATGGCGCGACGATGGCAACACATCACCATCTTGGATCTTCACCAGTAGCCTGTTATTCCATAAATATACTACGCTTTGATGTCATTTCTGTTACCGTGCGAGAGGCTGTAACCGCGAATAGACCTCTACCAACAGCGGCTAGCCTAAACCTGTCAGACGGGACGGCTGCGTCCACTTGGCCTAACCCGTCTAGACGCGAAAACTATTGGGCTCGCGCGAGACCTGAGCAAGGATGGCGCCCCCCAGCAGGCGTTTGACAGGGTTTACTGGTTGAAGTGGGCCATGGCCGGGCATGGCCGCCTCCATGGGCTGCTCCTGTGTGTCGCGCTGAATGAGCAACTGTCTGAGGCTGATTAACAGGATTGACTGGGCGTAACAGACTGACGACTCTGTGGATGAGAGCAATTAGAAAACTGGCGCATTGTTGATGAGTCTTGTCTCAACAGCAGTGCAATTGACAGGCTACGCTACAACAAGGACCCTGGATGAGGTAGCAGAGCGGGCAGCAAAGGAAGACGTAGATTGCAGGACGTTGTTCCTAATCTTGTGAGGCCTCGGAGCACAGCGCGATGTAGCTGTTGTATTGTGTCAGTGGAAATTGGCAATTCAAGCCATAAACGGCGAGAGATGAGAGAGGATAATCTAATAATATTACGGTAGTAAGGAACCAAGTGCTGGATGGCAATGAACATGTTTGCATCATCGAGCACGCCAGCAGGACGAACCTGATTGCTGCAACCGTGACAAGCTGCAAGCCCAACGTAGCCACCCAAGACCCTTGAACCGCTCTCGATGGGCCGTAGCGGTGATGGATGCAGAGGCATGAGAAGAACTGGTGGTGCTGGTGGTGGCAAGACGCATGGTGGATAGTGTTAGTGGCGGTGGAGGGGAGCACCAGCGTACGTGGCCCGCGTCTGGAAGCGCTGGGCAAAAAAGAAATAAAATAAGAAATAAAATAGAATATTCCTTGCCCAACAGCTTCCGCGTTAGGCTCGTACCAAGCACAAAGAAATAATAAATAAATAAAAATGGAATACTAATACTGTACACACTGCAAATGCAGACAAGGGCCCTGCTCCCCACCAATTTTTTCTCTCTTTCGCCTCTTGAGACGCGTCCCGAGCGCGACGGACTAACCCGTTTAGGAAGTATTGTAAACAAATGCGTCACTGTGAGTTGACAAGCAGCGCGCGGCGCATGGGGGCGGCTCCACAACCGGCATCCGCAAGATGGCCGGCCGGGACGAGAGCCACTAGAATCAATTAATAGAAAGGAAAAAAAAAGGAGACTTTGTTACGTTCTGGCTGGGTTTAATGGTCCTGCAGCCACCTGTAATTAATCCCTGTCCAAACAGCGATACACTGTCCCGTGCACATCTGAGCGGGTTCCCCCAGCTGTGCCCAGCCTGTATTATCTCGTGCACCCTTTATCCATCCCCTTCTTTGATCTTTTGTTCCTTTTTTATTCATTCTCCCTTACTTTGCAAATCCTAGATTCCCGACATCCTCTTACAAGGGCTTGAGCGCATCGTCATAGCGCTATTTTTGTTGTTGTTCTGGTATACTGGCAACCAACACGGGCGACATCCGCCGCTTACGCTAGCCGTCGCCACGCCACTCCTTCAACCATATCCTCTCGTCGACCGTGAATCTCAGTCACACCTCCACGCACTTTATCCTTCCAACATTCCTCACGACCACTTGACCCATTCGTCACCCGCCACTTTGGTTCCGTCCGAATATAGCACACTGCTACGACCGAGCCGACCACTCCCGATTCGCGCTGCTGTCACGCGCCTCGATACACTGGTTTCCTTGTTCTAGCGCCTTCTTTCTGATTCATAGAATGACCCGCTGTTGACTCCAGGAATACAAGCGAAATATCATACGTCTGACGTATTTGTCTCCTCCAAGACAAGCAATACGGTTCATCTCGCGCCCAGCTAACCCTCGGCGCTCTCACACACATTCAGGGTCTGCTTCAGACAGCACACCCTTTACTGCTGCCTAGCTTACCACAAAAGACGCGATAGTGGGAAAGACAAATTTGTAGGTACAGCCTGCGAAATTATCAGAGTACGGAGACTCGCGTTCGCTGTTCTCAAGGCAACACACTCGCAACATCAAGCGTGTGGCGACTGTCCTTGTGACCGAGCCATGATCTAGGGTCTAGTGTCACTCTGCCAGTCGTCATT
This sequence comes from [Torrubiella] hemipterigena, assembly GCA_000825705.1. Taxonomy (NCBI): domain Eukaryota; kingdom Fungi; phylum Ascomycota; class Sordariomycetes; order Hypocreales; family Clavicipitaceae; species [Torrubiella] hemipterigena. The sequence goes on from CDHN01000004.1 coordinate 367,973, forward strand.
TTCTCTCGTCGAAACCCCAAAGCTTGTTGTTGGCTTCGAATAGTGGAGAGTATCTCACATTTTTCAACGCTCAACTGCGCCTTTCGGTGTTGCCTTACTGCGCTTTTGTCTCAGACTTGGGGCTGCGTGGATTCGGTCAGACCCCGTCCCCGTCATCACCGTTTTGCAAAGCAACACTCGTTCTTGCCCTCTCTGGCCGAGTCATGATATCGTGTTGCTAGGCAGACGAGTCAGCTTTCTGCCATCGTTAATCTGCCACTAAAATACTCGCGTGGATTTTATAACGGTTTTCTACATCTTAAGCCTGCCGGGTCGCCGCTCGCCTCCTCCCTCAACTCTTGCTCTTTTGACATTTCTATCATTGTCTCCCAATCATAACACACACATACGCGGGGACTAGTCTTCTGGAACAGCTAGACTATTTTTTTTTTTTTTTGGGTGAACCAGCCGGAAGGTTTCCATTTACCCTCTTCCTAACGATACTCCCTGCGTTGTCTCGATTTTTGTTCTCCCTTGAGCTCTTGGGGATCAGATTGGTAGAAACATTCCATTCCAAGTCCCTTGCTTCGCACATACACGCCCCCCGATCTCATAACATTCCATCTCACAATGTCATTCTCCAATTCGTCCGGAGGCACGTTGGCACTGCCCTCGCCAACACACGCCCACCAAATCGATGTCACATCGGCGGTCCGCACCCTCCGCCGTTCCCTGTCACGCTCTCCATCCAAGTTTTTGTCGCGTACAAACTCACACAGTTCCGATAACAGCTCTTCCCAACTCTCGCCACGCACTCCCAGCCGACGCTTTGGATTCACTCCCCAAAACGCGCAACAACACCGATTCGTTTGCCATCAACAAAATCATAACGAACCTCAGTCAGCGCCACCCGCCGCCCAGCGAGCCGCGCCAGCTACCACAACCCCACATCGCGCGCCGTTGTTGACGCCGCTGCGAGCAAGCGTCAAGCTCTCTCTGCGCTCCGCAAAATCAATCAAAGCACTGTCACCAGCTTCTCGCCACCTGGCACGCTCAAGGTCTTCGCCCAAGAGCCCTGTAAAAAGACCTTTGACCGCGGCGCCCGACGCAGCAAACTTCCAGATCTTTCAGTCGACCACCCCAACCACCTCGCCTATCGCTGAGCGCTCACCTTTCAGACGCATTCACCACACGGCGCCGGGACAGGAAAACTCTTTGTTTTCCTCTCGCTCTACGACTCCCACTGAAAGCGCCACTAAACTAAACCGACACAGTCTGCATCTTGACGTATCAGGAGTTTCTCAATCCGAGTTCTTCAAAGCGCTGGACGCAAACGACCAAACCTATATGACCACAACAACAGGCGCTCTTAAGCGTAATGATGCTACGATGAACCTTGATCACCACAGTCAAGGTAGCCCTGTCGCTAAACGACGGAGCATGTACGGCGTTGCGGGCAACGCTTCTACAGATAACCTCAGCATTTTTGGCACAAACACAACGTCGTCGCAGAGCTTCGATATTCACGAAGATCCTGCATCAGAGTACGAATTATTCGCGTCTCCAGACGTCATGGATCCCGCCGCGTTGGCCTCGCCTAGCCCGTCAGCCAATGTTCCCAAGCGCTCGTCCTCGCTTCGCAAGTCGACCTTGCAACAGCGATACGGAGACAGGGGATCGCTTGGCCGACGCAACGGTGAACGCCAACTCGGGCAGCTGGCTGCGGAGTTTTCTACACCCGGTAGAAGTCGTCCTCGACTCTCTACGGATCACTTCGTCCCTCCACAACCTCCTCGCGAGAGCCCATTTTCGTCTGGAACACCTCTGCCAAATGCATCAATCCACTTTGTAGATGCAAAAAGCCACCAGCCTCATCCGCTGTCCAAGTCGCTCGTCTCTTCCAACTCTGGTGGCAGCCTAACGGAAGAGGAAACAACACCAAGTGCGCCACTAAAGTTTTTCGATAAGCCCAAGGCGCACCCTTTCTCAAAATCTCTACCTCTAAACGCCACTCGACCTACCGCTCGCCCTACTCATGACCATACAAAGGCTGTTGCAACACCAAACCACGCCAACCGCTTGTGGACTGCTGCTTTCAACTCTACCGGATTGATCTCAAAGGTCAACCGCAACCCAGAAGAAGAAGCTGACAGGAAGATTGCCCCTCCAGATACGCCCTGCAAGAAGCACAGCAACCCATTTGCTACTTTCCCCCCTCCTGCCGTTAGTGGACTGAAGAGAAGAACCAATAGCCGCGGATCTTTCTCCGGCCTTCCTTCAACTCCATTCAACGCCACTCCAGCGCGTCTTCCGGAAACATTTGGCAATGGTTCCAAGGGCCTATCAATATTCCAAAAGGGCTCTAACTCTCTGGGCAACCGACGTGGCAGTCTGCTGAGCCTGGATGGAGAAGACCGTAAGCTCTTCGGTGACAATACCGAAAACCTTCCAGTGGGCGACAGCGACGCTCCTCCCACACCCACTAAGAATGCTTTGCCCAATAGCCTAAGCAACCTGAGTGAGCAGTCTCTGGAAAGCCCTAGTACGAACCGAACTTTTGCTCTTCCTGTTTCGGCTGTGAAGCCACCCGCCTTTACAGAGCCATCATGTAAGAAACATCCACTAATAACCAATTGTGATCTCGCCTACTAACTACCTTACTAGTTGCCTCTTCTATTCCTGCAGATGGGCGAAGAACCCCTCAAACTCCTCACGAGGGACTCCTTCCGCTTGACACTAGCCGCCTATCCATTTCTCTTCCCGATAATGCCGACTTCAGCATGCCCCCTCCCGTGACACCAACCACAACGGACAAGGACTTCCGTTCTTCGACAAGCATCTTCGTAACTCCTGTCAATGTTCGTACCAACAACATCGACGTTGATGCTAGTCTTGTGTCCAAGTTTGACAGGGTTGAGCAGGTCGGCAAAGGCGAGTTCTCTACCGTGTACCGTGTTACGAAATTGGAGATCACGTCGCAAGAGAGACGCCCATCTATGACGCCCAGTGGTTCTGACAACCAACTTACCACCAAGGGTCAAGTGTTTGCGGTGAAGAAGAGCAGACACTCTTATCAAGGTCGCAAGGATCGGGATGCCAAGCTTCGCGAAGCCAAGATTTTGCAAGCTCTATCGCATGCGGAACACGTTGTGCACTATGTCGATGACTGGGAGCACAACTTCCATCTGTATATCCAGACAGAATTTTGTGAAGAAGGAACGCTCGAAAGGTTTCTTAGCAATGTCGGCCGCGGTGGTAGACTGGACGATTTCCGCATCTTCAAGATCCTGCAGGATCTTTGCTTGGGATTGAAAGAAGTACATGATGCTGGCTTTATGCATCTGGATATGAAACCAGCCAATATTCTTGTTACCTTTGAAGGTGACTTGAAAATTGCTGATTTCGGTCTGGCTCAATCCTGCTTGACTGCAGAAAGCGTTGATGTCGAAGGTGATAGAGAATACATGTCCCCTGAGATGCTGAAGGGCCATGTTGGCAAGGCAGCTGATGTCTTTTCACTCGGGCTTATCACGCTCGAAGTCGCGGCTAATGTTGTTTTGCCTGATAACGGCCCTACATGGGTGGCATTGCGCTCCGGCGATCTCTCAGAAGTCCCCAGTCTGACCTGGACGCCTTCTATCGAGGTACAGCGCGATTCTGCTGGCAACCCTACCGAGACTGTCCACAGCGGAGACTTTACGCATGACAAGGTTCACAGCGCCGGTAGCTTGTTTGGCTCCTTCAAAGCTACTGAGCTACAGCAACCACCAGAGTTTATGGTTGAAGCCTACCACCCAAGCTCATTGGATTCCATTGTGCGGTGGATGACTGCCCAGGAACCTGGTGAGAGACCTATTGTGGACCAGATTCTTGATTTGGAGGGCTTGGTCTGGGTTTCTGAGCACAGAAATGCACCAGCTACCGTTTTCGAAGGCAGCTGGGGCCCAGCCGAAGTCCGTCCAGTCTCATTTTCAGTCGACAGCGACACTGAAATGACAGACATTTAACTTCGCCCATGACCTGCTGTTTTAGCAGTAGTCAAGAGGCACTATTACATACATAAGTACACATTTTACAACATATGACACGCTACCCATTCATGACAGCGCTGGATGCATGGAAGATCCGTCAATTCAAACCGCATGACTTGGGTAGTCAATACTTGAGGGCATACATAACATGAAGGATATGATATTGGAGGGAAAGGAAATATGGAACTGGCGTTTGGGGTCATGTACGTATACATATATCACAGCAGGCGGCTTGCATTAGTACAATGTTTTTGTTCGGATGGGTAAATTAAGGAAATCTGGAGTACAAGGGGCATAGCCAGGCTTGGCATAGCCACATTACAGATTACGATTGTAACGAAACAATAGTATGAACATTTTACGGTTGAAGTACGTCTTTGTGTCCATCTTATTTGCCTCCGTACCAGTGCTCATACAGTATGTCTGTGGATGCCAAATGGCTCTCTGTCTAGTCGCTCAACATATGTTACGCACCGCCAGGGTATCGTTTTGATTGCAAACTTCTCTAAAGAAATACCAGTTAAAATTGAACCTACGCATTCTATCGTTGTTTATATTTCCAATTATTTTTGAATAATATTTTACGTACTTTACGCGCGGTACAGGCAGTACAACAAGGTAATGCGCGCCCCAGTTTAGCCGACATTTTCCCATACACAACCTGCCCAGCCAATCAAGTGCGATGATTTTGCAAGCAGCTCCCAATTGGCGACCTAACATTTCGCCCAGAGCCTTTGCTCAACCTCCACGCCCGTCTCTTTTCCCCTCGCATCCGCCATCAACCGACTCACAACGTATCTTTCTTTCGCCAATCGATCTCCTACAATGGCGAGCAGGATTACTCCTTTCCTCTTCCGCAGCTGCGTCCGCCCCGCGGCGCGCATTGCCCGTCCCCAGGCTCGCGCCTTTTCTGTCACAGCTGTCCGACCGAGCGGCACACTCCATGTGGTAAGGACATCCTCGCTCACAAATGCTATCAGCAGCCAGAGGCGTATCAACTTGAAATGTCTTTTCTGTCGCTTAATGACGCAATTGAGTGCTCAAGACGGTGCTATACTGCTCATGTCCGCGACCGAAGCTGGGAAGCCAGGGCTAACGTTTTTTTGTTTTAATTTTTGCAGCACCGCAACACAGCCGATAACAATGCCGATATCCCTTTCAAGTTTGACAAGAAGAACGAGGCCATCATCGAAGAGATTCTTAAGCGATACCCCCCTCAATACAAGAAGGCTGCTGTCATGCCCATCCTCGACCTGGGCCAGCGCCAGCACGGCTTCACCAGCATCAGCGTCATGAACGAGGTCGCCCGTCTGCTTGAGATGCCTCCTCAGCGTGTCTACGAGGTTGCCTCCTTCTACACCATGTACAACCGTACTCCCGTCGGAAAGTTCTTTGTCCAGGCCTGCACAACCGTGAGCTCCTGCACCCTCGCGTCACCGCCCCTTTACAATGTCGATACTAACGTCTTGTTTTTGTTTAGACTCCCTGCCAGCTTGGCGGCTGTGGTTCCGATGTCATTGTCAAGGCTATCCAGGAGGAGCTCGGTATTAAGCAGGGCGAGACTACTGCCGACGGCCTCTTCTCCTTCCTCGAGGTCGAATGCCTCGGTGCCTGCGTCAACGCCCCCATGGTCCAGATTAACGACGACTACTACGAGGATCTCACCCCCGAGACCACCGTCCAATTGATTAGAGCCCTCCGCGCCAGCGCCTCGGCCGTTGGCGGTGCCGCCGAAGCCAAGGTCCCTGCCCCTGGCCCTCTGTCTGGCCGCGATACCTGTGAGAACAGCGCTGGCCAGACTAACCTTACATCGAAGCCCTGGGGCATCGAGACCACACGATCGGACCTGTAAACGATAGATGGCGGCAGAGTATTAACAGCAGAATAAGTACGGAAAGACGACTCCTTTACTGCTAGCTTTCATTTGTTTACGGGGATCTAGGAAGTAGAGATGGAAAGATGGGAGGACGATGTATTGTATATAACAACATTCAAGCTGTTCTTTATGCTAGTATTTCTTCAATGCCACAAAAAGTTAATAGTGTAATTGGCTCGCACGGGACAGTGCTATATTTCGTAACGCTTATATCGTGCAATTTTGCCTACAAATAAAAACAGAGACTTGGCTCGCAAATGATAAAAGCAAAACATTTTCATCTGCAACCACTCTTGCATCGTTGTTCATCATGATACTCTCTTACAGACGAACTTGGAAACAGATTACGCAAGACGCAAAATCCAGCCATCACCCATTCTTCTACTGTCCTCGCCAAGACCACCCCAGACGAGCACACCACTTTCTTCATAGTCCGTGATTGTTGCGCTTGCCAACCACCCTCTTGGCTTGGGGAGAGACTGGCTCTCCTCAGGATCAAATGGTGCAGATGCCACCTTGAACCACTTGGCCTCCTCAGGCTTGCGACCAATCGCAGACATTAGTGTAGCTGTGATATGAGCTGTAGTGATGCCTTGAGCAGGGGGGAGTGGGTAGGCCCAGATGTCGCGGAGGAATTTACCAGCGCCTGCGTGGCCTTCAGAGCTGGGCGCAGTTTCTCCAAAGGATACCACGAGGTAGTCTCGACCACCAGGTACCGGAACAACCTCCAAGGAAGAAACGCTTCGGGGGCTAGGCCAGGCATCGACCTCACCATCCGAGGATGCTTCACTGGTCGCAACCACAGATTGCCAACCTCCCTTGGGTCTGATGACGCCTTCGGTTTTGCGACGTCCATCCTCAAACATCTCGGTTTCAATGTCAAGGAAGTCTAATTGGCCGCCAATTTCGGTTTTACCGTCAAAGCCTCCGAAGCGGTACAGGCGGCTCTGGTGAATAGTGATGGAGGTACCGCCACGTGCTGGACCAGGAGCGGCGGGAATTTCAAGCCACTTGCGTGAAGCGATGTCGAATGCCCAAATGTCACACGTGCGATCACCGCCTGCAAGACATCCACCGTGGATGATGAAGGTACCATAGCCCCTAGCTTCTTCATCAACGGCATTCTCGGCGACATAGCCGACAACAGGGTCCTGGGGAATACCCGTCTTTGAAGTATCTCCCAAAGCCCATTCCTGCCATGTCTCGGTTGGCTTATTGTCGCCGTCTGCTCCAAATTCCTGAGGTCTGTCATACGAGGTAGCACAATGGTAACTACGAGCAGCAGGATGAGGAACAATCGCGCCGCCCTTGATAGCAGGTGCCGGATCGAGATAGGACCATGTGTTGGTGCGGGTATCAAAAACCCAAACTCTGCCTGCTTCCTCGAGTGGCTTCATGTCAGGGCCACCGCGGCCGCCAAAGAGAAAGATTCGGGAACCAATGAGGGCAGTAGCGTGACCGACACGGGCTTCGGGAACGCTGGACAGAGTACTGCTCAGACCAAGAGCAAGCGCCTTGCCCTTGTCCTTTGTGACAAGTGGTGTTTCGAGAGTAACATCGTCCATTGAAGAATCCTTGGGCAAGCCTTTCTGTTCGGTAGTAGTGTCCTTGGATTCAGGCTTCTCAACCGCCTCTTTGGGCTCCGCAGCCTGTGGCTCGATCTTGGCGGGTTCAGCAGCTCGGTTGGTCGCCTTGATTTGATAGTAGTCTGCGCTGGCACCGCTGAGAGGCAATCGCACAACGTGCATGTCATTGTCGACTGGCTCCCGTGGGCTAATCTCACCACCAAAAATATAAGCCGATCCGCCGACAATGTTGACGGTGTGCGAGGATCGGGGAATGGACGGGACGTCAATCTTCTCCCACGTCCCAGCGAGCGTTTTGCCCTGTGGACGACTTAGCTGCTGAGCCCACGAATTGGTCCTAGAAGAGATGGATTCAATGGTGGGCATTGGCGGCAATTGGGGCATAGCAGGCATAGCAGGAATAGCAGGAATAGCAGGCATGGTTGGCATACGCTCAATGTTTTTTTGTACGAGCAATGAGGTTCTGCGCTGGAGATTTGTGAACTGCTCTTTGACACTCATTTTGCGAGGTAACTCGGCCATGGCGGATAACGGTCGAGTAGTCGTAGAGTGGGGGAGCTATCGAAAGAAGAGGCTGGAGCTAAAGAAGACGGGATGGAAAAGCAAATATCAATCGTTGAAGCGTTGTCGGAGCAAAACGAAGGAGAAAGAAGCTGGTTAATGTGATGACGTAGGAAACTCGTGTTGTGGCTTGGTAGGTGGGAGGAGAGGAAGAGGAAGAGAGAAGGACAAGGTTGTCAGGTCGAGAGAAGTGTTGGAAGAGGAAGACGAGGACGAGGCGACGGCTACCAGGGAAGCTGACGCTCGGATGAAGTGGGACGCGCCTTTTGTGTTTGCTGGCGTAGCTTTGTCAATGAGGCTGAGTCCGTGGGAGCAGTAACAGCGGCAGCAGCGATCTCTTGTTGGTGCAGCTCTTGCTGCTGATGCCACAGTGAGGGCACAGCCTGATTCCCAGCCTGTGCTGCCCGTAAACGGTCTGGCCCGTCACGGCGCTAGGCGCTGCGCATTTGGTGGATGCTGTCCGCTCATTGGCTGCTGGTCCCAGGCAGCGGAAGGGCTAGTGGCTGGCAGGGCCTGTCGACGCTGTCCGAGCGCTATATTTGGCGACATAGAGGGGACAGGGTGTGCTTGCTGCGGCACAGGTCAAGAGAGGGTAGGTTAATGCGGTACGTACCTAGAAACAGTGCACATTGTACAGTGTAGTTACAGTACGACACCCAGCGCTTGGACTTGTGCTTGCCACAGGCTTACAGGCCGTCTACACCTGGCACCAGCTGTCACACAAAACAAAAAGGAAGACAATTTTTATTTACAGTGCATTTCGCTCTTTATCCTGCAGCAGCTATGCTGCGAATCACAAGCACATACATAACAAATGCTCCCCTCCGATCTGTTAACCTTTCGGCGTCAACATCCACGATGTCGCCCTACCAATCAGCGCTAGTGCTAGCCGCCGCATGACCCTAGCTGCAAGTTTCAGGCGTCGCGTCTACCAGGAAGGAGGGAGTTCAGCTTTCCCCTTTACATACACTGTTTTTTATTGATGCCTGTATTAAAAAGTACATTTATCTGTCCACAAAATGAATGAAATGTACGAAAAGCTGTGCGCAGCCGACCTCTGGCGGATATCTCGACAAGGCAAGGAGACGACATTTGACGTGTCTGAGGCGTGGCTGCAAAAAGCAACAGGCCAAGTGACAATCGAACAATTTCAGGTGGACGCATCGACATTTAGCAGTTGGCTCGAAAATGAACACAGAAATATTGGTGCTGAAAACGAGTCATATCTGCTCCAACGCCTGGTTTGGCTAGATGTTGATGCCGAGAAGCGCAGCATCAAGCTTACGAGTAGCATATACGATCAACTCATTACATACTTCGGCCTGAACCTCGCCAACAAGTTCTTTACATCATACATTACTGGCCTTTCATCTGTCCCGGCAGACTGCCCTGAGACGCAATCGGCATTTACCCTCAGTTACGCGCCCAAGTTCGCTGCGCTCTGGTGCGAGCAGCGTTTTGGACCCGACGAGAGACCGCCCGTGACCAGAACTGTCATGTTTGTACCGGATGCCGAGAAAGAGGCCGCTAGAAAGTTTCTGAAATCGACGTGGGATCCTTGCATGTACTATAACTACCTGTTCCCATTGTTTCTTTGGGCAATACAGTTTGAGTTCCAAATCGATCAGACCCAAGCCACGATAAGGGAGGGAATCAAACAGTTGGAAGGGAGAACGGGATATCATACCTTTGCGAATCGAGAAAAAGACGCTGCTGTTGGCGAACTAGGGCCTCTGGCGGCCCGTGCAAGCGGATACGCAACCAAGCTGGCCAGCGTGGACCGCAAAACAAAAGTGGTCGAAAACATCATTGCATTTTTACAAGAGCAAGCTGAGAAGACTGACTGGACACTGTCAAAAAACGATGGAGGCTGGGTTGCTCTTATTCAGCATAGTTTCAAGCTCCTCAAACATCATATTGGGGTTCTGGGCAAGCGCTCAAAAATGCAAGCGCTGGATTCACAGTATACTCAAACAAGAGTACAAATTCAGATACAAGCAGTAAGCAACTCTGGTTGTATAATTACAGTATAAAGCTGACAAAACTTTTAGCTGTCTAGTCTTATCACACAGAATGACAGCCTCACCAGCATTCACCAGGCTCGACTCACACAAGCTCTCGCTGAGGCTAGCTATCGCGACTCTTCTTCAATGAAGACGCTAGCCATTGTCACAATGTTTTTCTTGCCAGGGAGCTTTATATCTGCAATATTTTCTATGCCTATGTTTGAATGGGATCAGGTCGACAAGGCCTCAAGCTCGATCGGAGTTGGCCTGCTGCCACAATTCAACTTATACTGGGCCATTACTGTACCACTAACCGTCGCAACATTTGCCCTTTACTTCTCATGGCTACTGTTTCTAAAGAGAGAGGCCAAGAATAAAACATCGGCAGCCGAAGGAAATGACTCGTCAGCACCAGAGAAGGGCTTGGTGTCTGTTGAATCAACTCGTTTGGCCCAATGGCGACACCGAGAAACCTCTCTTTAAGGCGTACTGAGAAGTATGCATAAGGTTAAATCCAGACTTTGGGCCTAGTACATGTATATAAATCATAAATAAAACAAGCGAAATCAATTTCCAAATTTCCAATATTTTCTTTGCATGATGTTGAGTATGAAGTTCGTGGTCCCGTGCTAGTCGCCTGGCGGAGTGCCGCATAGTGATTATCTGCCACTTTGCCTGATGGCGGGATGCCTGTCTGCCACCTTCACCACAACAACGACAGCACGCGGCATGAGCGGGGGGTATCATCAGCAACGGTGCTGAAGAATATAACCAGTCTCTTATGAAGGCAATTTAAATCTCAATCTGGACAGATTTAAGCCACGATCATAGCTGGCGAAAGCGTCATGGCTAACCCCGCGTCAGGAGGGGCGGCTCCCGCGCAGCTCGGATTCCTCGCCATATTCAACCCGACTTTGAGCGATAAGGAAGAAAATTTGGATGACCAGATTGTATATTATGCGTCTGTCAGTTCAAATTCTACGACAGGGAAGCGCAGGCGCACCCGGGGCCGGCCTACCGAAGGCATCTTACAGGAAGAACGCAATGAGCGACTACGCCAGATTGGTCTTGCGCAAGGCATGATTAGCTTCAGCCGCGGGTTTTCTGACGGCGCTCCCGTGAATGCCATTGAAACAGAAAAGACACGCGTGGTTATTCACGAGCTGGAACCAGATTGGTGGATTTTGGCTGTAAGCTACTGAGACATACTGTGATCAACGGCCTCGCTAATTGTTGACCCTAGAGCATAGATCTTAACAGGCTACCTTTGCCACCACGACTGCCTGTCAAGGCTGGTGCAGATCAAGAGGAGAAGTTTGATTTCTCCACAAAGGAAATGAAGCCGACGTCTTTAATATTAAGCGACTTGCTGCGTGCGCATAACACATTCATGTTTCATCATGACTCCTCACTCACCTCCCTTCTTCGACGCTTACCGCGGAAGAAATTCATTGCATCATTGAGCCGATACTGGGACCTATTTCTATCAACATGGAATGTTATGGTTCATGGAAATCCGACAAGGGCAATCTTTGGAGGAATCAATATTGCCGCCTCTGGAGAACTGGGTGTTGGCGTTGGTGAAGAGGAACGCGGCAGTGGTGAACGAGAGGTTCTTGAGGGTCTTGTTGGGCGAATAGAGGGTCTGGTCGACTTGGTGGTTTCCAAATTTGGAGAAGAGGGAGATGATAATTCTAATCCCAAGGCCACCAAAAAAGATGCAGAAGAGCCTTGGCTGGGATCTGGCCGAGAGCCTGGTGAAGAGGATGGTGCAGTTTTCCTTGGTACTGGAGCCTTGACACGAGCCTCAGTACGGAACTTGACTCATTGGATGGAAGATATATATTCATGGGGAGAACACGCCTACGGAGTTATTGAGAGTCCAACTTCGATACGGCGGACAAGACCCAGAAAGCCGGTACCGCAAGAACCAGAAGAGAATAAGACAACGTCTTCGAGCGCGACTGGTGAAGTCGTGCCTACAGGGAACGACGAACCACCCAAGGCTTCTGACGACACCGAAACTAATACAGGCCCAGAGGCTGATAAACCAGATGAGGATGGAAAACTTGATAAGATGGTTAGCTATCTCAAGCTCGGATACGGCTCCTACTGGTCTATTCCTGGAGTTGCAGGTAGTTCTGGAGCCGCCACACCACAGTCAGACGCAGCGCAACCGACATCACTACCGAAAGCAGAACGCCCCAAGCTGAAAAGGCAGGCCTCAGAAGCGGCTGGCCACTATCTGATTGGCCTCAGAGGTGATATGGAAGAGACCCCCGAAGGAGAAGAACAAGACCAAAGCGATTCGGAAGATGACAACTTGCGAACCGTCTTGCGCACTGTACATGTTGAACTCCAACAAATCGACCAAGACGTCGGTCGTGCGTACCTATCACCACAAGCCCCAGCAAGCACTCCGCCATCTATAACAAACGAAAAGGTCCGTGTTGTGGTCTATGTCAACAGACCCTTTATTTTCGTCTTCCTCTTCCGCCTACGTACCGACTCGCTGGAATGGGAATCTCTCTACCGATCGCTTCACTACCAGCTAGCACCGCTTCGCAAACCACTTCTTGCATCCATGCGCTTCCGACCCGACCGCCCAGATCAAGGCTCAGGCATCCGCGATGTCATCTGGAACCCAGACCAGCTGACCCTACACTCAACGCTACCAAACATTCCTGACTTCAACTTGGTGGAATCCGTTGGGCCGCTCGCACCACCCCCTAGAACATGGTGGTCGCGCGTAGATGCCGTCAACACTCACCTACAGATTCTCGCCATCTATGGAGCTACGCGACAGCAGTCAACGTCGGACATTGAGCGCACCTGTAAGACAAGTCGTGGGTGGTGGATCGTGTGGACTCGCCAGGCGCCGGCTGGTCATCCAGTGCACGTTGATGGAGGATCAAGCGCTCACGATAGCCGCCCGTCGTCCTCACATGGAGAAGGCAGCCGGGCCGACGAGAGCATTGCAGATGATGCTGCTGCTGCGCCTGGAAAGGAAGTCATTTTGGTGCGCAGGGCGGGCGACCACGCGCGCTCAGGTAGCCTCGGCTCTGCGGTTGCGACTTCGTCTGGCGGAGCGATTGAAACCGCAGGCAAGCTTGCACAGGGTATTGGTGTAGACACTCGACGCTACATCGAGGATTTACTTAGCATACTATGAAAGCTAAAAGTTAATAGACTTTTTTTTCTACTAATTTTTGTCGCATCGCTCGATCAATTAAGGTTTTGCAACGATAACGTTGGTCGGCCCATGTCTCAGCACCGCTACAAAGTTAAACTTTCACAAAATTGGTTGTAGCGGCAAATCGATGTTTTAAATTTTGTTTTGATTTATTCAAAAGTTTTTGTAGATCTAAAATGGCTGCCTTGAAGCTAGCCAAGATGGGGGTACAATATGTACAGAAGAAGTAGAGAAAAATCAAAGCGAGCCTGTTTGAGAGGCAATCTGAAGGCATCCTGTTGGCCATTTCTATATCCATCCATGTCCTGGAACGTACACTTTGTTTGTGCACGTCCACTTCTATTTTCATTCATAAAGGAGTGTGTATGTTCGTCATCAAAGTCTCCTGCTTGCTCTGCATTGCCCGGCGGTCCTGGGCCGCCGAGTCTTGTCCAGACAAGATTGAAGAGGAAAAGCTCTCCAGTGCAATGTGGCAGAGGCGCCAGCCTCGCAGATCGGTCATAAGGTACTCAAAAAGCAAAATATGGACGTTTCGTTAAAGCATGGGCTTGTCTTTTAGTTGAAAGACCAGCTGACCTGGCCACGGCCAAGGCCGAGGTCACCGAAGAGCTCGAGGAAAGCCTTCTCACTGAGATCGATGGCGCCGGACTTGCAGGTAGGGCACATGTCGTGGACAAGGGCCTGGATAGATTTGCCATCAGCGTGGATGGTGATGGTCTTGCCACACAGGGGGTTGCCGTTGGACTGCTTACCCATATCAACACCGGCGATGGCGACAATGTTCTCGGTCCTATCCTTTCCAGAGTCGTCAAAGCCGCAAGATCCCAAGCCAACAGCGAAGTAGGTGGCATCGCCAGTGTACTGCTTGCCACCACCAGTACCACCAGTGGCAGGGGGAGAGTTCTGCTTGGGAGGCTCCTGCTTGGGAGGCTGCTGAACAGCAGGAGGAGTGTAAGCAGGAGGAGTGTAAGCAGGAGGAGTGTAAGCAGGAGGAGGAGGAGGGGGAGGAGGAGGAGCCTGAGCCTGGGTGTTGGAAGGCGCCGCAGGGGCAACGGAAGCAGACTCGAAGAACTGAGCGCGCGAAGGCTTGGGCTCGGCGGTGGTGGCAGCAGCGGGAGTCTCCTGACCGGGAGTGATCCAAACAGTGGTGGTAGCGTCGACAAGCTCAGTGACAAGCTCAGTCTCGGTGACCCAGACGGTGGTGGTCACGACGGCATCGCGAGCGTGGAGGTGGCCGTGACCGCGGGGCTTGGCCGCGGCGGTAGCGACGAGGAGCGCAGAGGCGACAGTAGAGTACTTCATCTTGAATAAAGAGAAAAAAAGAGATTCGAAGTCGTAGACTTAAAGGGTTGGTGGAAACAGCGATTTAGAGATTGAACGAGATCGGCGGGCGATGTGTTGATTTAGTCACGAAGCGTGTGGCTGATGTTACCAAATCTGGTGTTATGCAACGTTAAGGAATGTGCTGGAGTGGACGGCAAGATCGAGAGAGTGAGGATCGAGTGCTGAGAGTCCGGCTCCAAGAAACGAGATAAACGAGGATAGTTTGATTGAAGGAGTGTGTGTGTGAAGAAGAAAGGAAGCAGAAAGAGAAGCGGATGTGCGGTGGATATAACAGGCTGCATCGACGAGAATCGCAAAGGCGGGCGGGGAGAGGCTGCACGACTCACCTGGGACTCAGGGCCAGAGAGAACCATCCAGCGCCTAACCCGCGCCATCAACCCACTGTTTTTCCTCTTGTCGCCCAATTCACAGGCCTATTTTTCTTTGCAGCTCCACTGGGAGCCATTGAAACAGGGGAGGGGGGGGGCCACGCTACCGTTCTGGAGTGTGGTCGAGAATGCGCGGCAAGGGACCTGTCGTGGTACCTGTGGCTGCCAGCCAGTTATGCTGCACGCGCAAAGTATATGTGGCAACGGATGCAAGTACCGATCAACTGAAAAACAGTCGCCCCGCGCCCCTGACTAAAACAGCGCCAGCCACGCAGCGGCCTTTCGGGTGCCTGTCGGTCGCCCCACTTTTGTCTGATTTTTTCTTGTTGCAGGCGGCGATAGCATCTGATTGGTCCAGACATGCCGCTATCACGTTGCACTTTAGCCTTTTAGGTACCTCGACCGCTGTAAACAGGCGTTGCGCGGCCCTGTGTAGGGGCCGTTTGGAAGCGTAACCTGGGCTTCCCTACACTGCGTCTTTTTTTTTTCTTCCAGCGGTGCGGCCGGCTCCACTATTCCGCTGTCCGCTGCGCCCGCTGGCCAATCGCGGAATCGCTGTTCCTGGTGATAAGTGGGCAAGCAGACAAACACAGCACACACACACTTCTCTGTTCCCGCGGCACGGTACTCCCCATTCGGTACAGTTGGGTATTGCTTGATGACTGTGTTCTGTGTGTTTCCTGGTACCTGTATTGTGGCGTGGCTGTTATGGCGGCATTGGGCTGAAAACAGAAAGTACATGTTGACCAACGCAGACTGCAGAAACGCCTCTATTGACTAAAAACCTCGCGAAAACTCTTCTTGCTCTTGCTTTTGGCGCAGCTCCGAGTCGCTTTGCGAGCCCGTCCCACTCACACGCTAATACTTGCGTTTCCGGCGATGAGCCACTGCAACGAGGCCTTCGCGAATGCTCTCGTTTCAGCTGGGCACGAAGCTGCACTGACTGACCTTGTACAGTACTTTGGGTGGGCGCAAGTCCCTGTCCTTGCTCTCACCCGTCGGTCTTCACGAGCTTCGCCTCCAAGCAACGGCCAGGGTCAGGCCAATAGTCAGAATACCGGCCCTGTCTGTCCAAGTAGCTTTCTCACACGTGAAGACTAACAATCGTAAAGAATACGTAGACCCTGGCTGTAGTTGCGCTTTGGGGTTCCCGGCAACGGCGAAGCCTGCTTTCTACTGCAAACTGCATTCTGCATTTCCGCTAATGCACGATGCAAAGCTACACCTCGGGCGGGAATGTACTCTGTACCGCAGCGCTCTAAGGCTGTCTCAACGGCCATAAGCAAATAATGCGCCGGTACCATCTTTTCGCTGCATGTATTGCCCTGACACACGCAGCACGGACGCAATTTCGGAACGGGGCGAGACGCCAAAAGCAAAAAAAAAAAAGACAAAAAAAAAAGGGCAAACAAAACAAAGAAGGAAGTATATTAAGGGAATCTACTTGAATATTGACGTGTAGCATTTGAGATTGAGCTGCTTTGCATACTCCCATTTGCCGCCCTCACCCTCACCGAACTTGCTTTGCCCAGTACGAAGCTCAGCTCCTCGAGTCTCACCACAGACAGCATTGCGGGAGGATGTCTGCCGCAATGCACCCGAATTTTGATTGCCGACAGCTGTAGTATATCATGTATATTCATCTATTGTCATTAATCATCTAAGTTGGTACCAAGGTAGCTGGCGATCAAGTCCTTTTCCGTCCCCCCATCCCATTGCAAGCCAGGTTGCAGACGTTCACTCTCCGATGCTCCCCCTCTAGAGTACTTTACTTCGTTTTGGAGATGCTGAGATATGCTATCACAGCCTTCTTTAGAATTTAGTGCTCGTATTGTTGCAAAGAGTGGCAGTATTGTCTCCAAAGATCGCTGTGCCACATTCCAGTTGGAGGCCGTTAGACAAAGGAAGCCATGCGGATTTCTCGGGACCCCAAGCGTTTCCATTTCCGGCGCTGCATCCAAGACACTCTCCGAGACACGAGATTTTCTAGAGTCTGGCCTTCTAAGTTCCTTCTAGGGGGCGAGAATCACGGCGGCTAGCAGCTAGACTGCAGAAAATGCCACGTGATCCTATCAATTTCTCTGTATCACCATGGCTTTGCGGAGTAGTCTTCGCCAGTGCAACTTGATATTCGACGCTTGATGGCAGCAATCTAATTCGTCTCGACTGCCTCTGGTGTAGGCTGCTTGTTAGTCTTGGCCACCTTTGCCGCCTTTGCCTCTGCCTTTGCCCTTTGAGCAGCGGCGGATTCCCTGCTGCGAAACGTGAAAAGATGAAGATTCAGACGAGAGAATACTGGCCGATCTTCGTCGAATAATTCTTCCACAAAAAACTTCTTTTTAGCGACTTTCAGAAACTGCATGTCGGCTCTACGTCTCTTCTTGAAGCAAAAGTACACCACTGCCTCTGAGTTTAGCTCGAATAAATCTTTGAGCGTCTGCTGCAGTAACGGGAACGCAGGCTCAAAGTATACGCATTCGGCGGCGATAATAACATCTGGCTTCTGTTCGACAATGATATCTGGCAGAGGCTCACCCCTGTGATGATCCCGGTCAGCCCCTAGCGTGGGCAGCAAGGAAGGTGACGCGATAACTCACCAGTTCAAAATCATCCCCTGCGCTCTATCATCCACCTTGTTTAGTGTAATATTGTGCTGCAACAGCTCCAGCATTTCGAGCTGGTCCGTGATGTACA
Organism: [Torrubiella] hemipterigena; assembly: GCA_000825705.1. Taxonomy (NCBI): domain Eukaryota; kingdom Fungi; phylum Ascomycota; class Sordariomycetes; order Hypocreales; family Clavicipitaceae; species [Torrubiella] hemipterigena. The sequence continues at coordinate 385,611 of CDHN01000004.1, forward strand.
TTGTGTGCTGTAACTCACAGCCAACGGCTACTGCCAAGCTGACAAGGCCACCACCGGCACCCAGTTCTACTCTTCAGCAGTAATCACGTTAGCCTACGTAATTTTATAAATGCAACCTGATGAAACGTACATCTTAGCGGACTCGAGCTCCTTGCGGTGGTAGCGCAACAGGTGTTTGCCAAGAACCATGCCTGCAGGCCATGTTTGGCCACCGCAACCTGTTCGCACATCCTCACGGAGGTCCAGAGAACGGGGTAGCTGCCCATCAAAGTCTATGACTGCATTTCCTGCCTCTTTTAATTCAGGCAACGGCGTGAGATCTTCGCTGAATGTAAGCGGGTTGAAATCGGGAGAGAGTGGTGGTGAGTCCATAGTTTTTGGCGGCTGGCTGCACAGTCTGTTCTTCACTGTACGAGCCAAAAGTTTGACACTGGGTAACACAAGCAGAAAATTAACGACAGGTGGTCTAATTTGGCCGTGGCTGCGTCTCCTCACGCTGGCCTTGCGTTTCTCCTCGTTGCTGCTATTTTTTCAAAAGTGCGTCTCCGTTTGTGCGATGCGCGCAAAATGTTACTGCGGATAATGGCAATACTGCCTATAATGATTTTCCTCTTCCCCATTTAGACCAACCGGATTGAGACCCTTCCCCCAAGGCTGGAGCCGCGCTGCAGCCCTTTTCGGCCCGCAATGGAACCCTGTCATCTCTGCATCGTTGCAGCGCCCCAGATAAGTCAATATCACTGGCGTTGCAGTATAATCTTAATGAGCAGCCAAAGACGGCGTCGCGAGAGCGCTGGATGAAAACATGTCGCGGTGCTACTAATAAACCTCGTTTTTGGACGTCGTTGACGCGTTTGAGTGCACCAAAGAAGGCTCCCTCAGGCACTAACTAGAGCTAGTTCGCGGCGTTCAAAGGGAGACGACAAACTCGTCATCACGCGACGCTCAACCATCGAGGGCAGAATGTTCTATTGGAAGTTAGGCCCAATATATAGACTATAAAAGGATTTTCGCGTTCCAATGGGCTATCGGCACTGCCCGGATCGCCCAATATTCGGCCACGCTCCACCCCAATAATCCCGATGATACAAAGAAGCCTCCGATTCAACAGAATGCTTTGTTCAATTATTGAAAATCTCCGTACAGCAATACTAGTCATTTCCATTTCTGCGGCCCCTCCAACCCCGCCGGCCAGGGCAGGCGGCCAGCCTGCTGGGTCTGCTGCCAATGTCTCACCTACCACCAATCTTCACATAGCAACCTCACGCTGGAATGCAATTTCAGTGCCACACCCCCCAGAACGCAGCTCCCAGCCTGGCCCGCGCTCTTTTCTATGGCTTGGTAGTAGCACTTTACGCGTCTAGAGGTGTGAGCCTGGTTACTTCTGAAACAAATTGCCTCGGACCGCAATGAAAGATGACGCTATCTGCCCAGCACAATGGGCGATTGTGTAGGACTCTAGGAATGAAGGGGCTGACATCTCCAGCTTCTACCCAGCCATCACAATGTCGAATTTTGATACACCTTCTCGGGGGCTGCTGTTCCTATGTTCCTCCTTTACTTCTCCCTTTCTTTTGTTCCTTCATCATCATTTTTCCTCCCTGACAATAGCTATCGCTACAGCAAGCATCTTCCCGACAGGCCTGCTCTACAACATCTTCAATCTATCAATCAGCAAGGATAGCAGACATCGCATGCATGCTCAACTGCAACAGATTTCATTTGTAACGGTTCATAACGACAGTCGCCCGGCGCGACAGCCTTCATCATGACCGTCAAACAAGCTCTCATCGCTGGTCTACAGCTTGCGCAGCTCGCAGCGGCTGCGCCGTCTGTATTTTTCCCATTCAACGCTCAACTTCCTCCCGCTGCGCGAATCGACACCTTCTTCTCTTATACTCTCTCTCCTCACACATTCGACGCGGCTGGCCCTGTAACTTTATCTTTTGGTGATAACCATCCATCTTGGCTGTCTATCGAAAGCGACGAACGCCGTATATTCGGTACCCCCAAGGATAGCGATTTTGCTTCAGGCGATATCGTTGGCCAGCAAGTGGACATTATCGCTACCGACCAAAACGGTTCGGTGGCTATGAATGCTACAGTTGTAATTTCTCGAGAGAAAGCTCCTACCATTCAAATCCCACTAAGCAAGCAGATTCAAGGCTTTGGCAACTATTCCGCCCCCTCCAACATCCTTGCATACCCATCGACGGATTTCAGCTATTCCTTCGATAGACAAACTTGGGAACACCAAGAAAAACTCAACTATTATGCAGTCTCTTCAAATAACAGCCCGCTACCAGCCTGGGTAAAGTTTGATATTGCGACATTGACCTTTTCCGGCAAAACACCACCATTTGAGAGCCTTGTTCAACCACCAGAAACATTTGGACTCAAATTGGTAGCATCCGATATTGTAGGATTTGCTGGCTCTAACATTGAGTTTGCCATTGTAGTTGGCGCTCATAAGCTTGCCACGACAAACCCAATCATTACTTTAAACGCGACCCGCGGGTCTACAGTCACATACGATGGACTGGAAAACGGGGTCACTTTGGATTCCAAGCCGGTTCAGCCTGGAGATCTCCGAGCGACTACCAAGGATATGCCCGAGTGGATGACCTTTGACAGCGCTACCGGTAGACTCCATGGTACTCCTGACAACAACGCCCACTCGACCAACTTTACTATTACCTTCTCCGACAACCATCTCGACTCATTGGACGTCATTGTTGTTCTCAACGTTGCAACTGGCCTCTTCAAGACTACCTTTACGGACATGCAGGTTCGACCTGGATCCAAATTCGATGTCGATGTCGCCAAGTTTTTGAAGAATCCCGATGATATTACCATTGACGTCTCGACGGAGCCAACGGAAAACTGGCTCAAGGTGGATGGCTTCAAGCTTTCTGGAACTACACCAAAGTCTGGAAAGGGATCATTTGATATTACCGTCAAGGCAACATCTAAGTCTACAAAGCTCACTGAGACTGAAAAGCTGCATGCTGCCTTCCTCGCGGAGGATGGCACACCAACCTCGAGCGGCAGCTCTTCCCCCACCGGATCATCTGGTGATCCCACCAGCGAAGTTGGATCTGATGGCTCAAACAATGGTGGAGGCCGCCTTACAACTGGCGATATTCTTCTTGCCACCATCATACCCATCTTGTTCATCGCTCTTGTGGTGTTACTTATGGTTTGCTTCCTTCGACGACGCCGAGCTAGACGTACCAGCGACAACAGTGTCTACCATAAGAAGGTCTCCAGCCCTGTCCCTGGGAGCTTCCGTGTTGAGAAGTCCGCTGCCAGCATTGAGGAAGCCGAACGGGCTTTGGTGGATGAGAAGAAGACTGGCCCCGTCGTTTATACCAACGTTGCACCCGTATCGCCGGTATCTACTGCTCGCCCCCGATCTTCAGCCACCCTGGGAAACGCATCTATCGAGCATGATTACATCCACGACAATGTATCCCCTACTATCAGGGGTCTAAGTCGCCAAGAGAGCAACAACAACAGGCAGTCGTGGGAGACAGTCGAAGGGGACATCCCAGTTATGAGTGGAGGCAAGTCTATGGACTATGAAGTCACAGAGGGAGTTGTCCCAATGGTCCCTCCTTCAATGCCTTCAGCCTCTCCTCGTCGTGCCAATAACTACACACCACCCAAGCTCAGAGACTACCCTCAGCTCCAGCCTCCTACCATGGCTGCTTTCAAACAACCTCCAACACACAGTTACAAGAGCGTCGATGTATATTCTAGTATAACGACAAGCTCTGCAGCGTTGCCTGCCAATCTGTCAACATACACAAGCCCTGTAAAGACTATTGGATCTACACTGGCAGAGTCACACGCCTCAGGACCTAACTGGGAAGCATTGTCGACTTCAAGCAGTGCCGAAAGCCGTCTGGGAGAGCTCCAGCGCCCTCAGATGGCTGTACTGCCTGCCAAGACAACAGGAGATCTGCGAACATGGAATTCCGGGCTACAATCTATCGAAAGCAGAAGCATCGTTGCCGACGCGTCGTTTGGATCTTCAGAAAACTGGCGGGTAATTGGCAAACGTGACAACACTGGCCTCTCCTACGACGAACTTGTGGAAGATTCACCCTACCACCCTGCTCGTCCCAGTACTGCGAATCCCGACCGATCATCGAGCCCTGACTTGTTGTCTCCTAGCAAATGGGGCACCACACCTCGTCGTATTGACGACATGCCCGGAAAGATGGGCATTCCCCAATCCATCTCAGCGTTATCGCGAGAGTGGAGGAGGGAAGATTCCGGAAAGCTTTCCGATGGGAGCTTCAAAGTCTTCTTGTAATTAAGAAGCTGCAGCATGGCGTTTTGATACTTTTTCCTTTTTCACGTTTTATGATACCACCCACGAAACATGCCTGCTATGTTATTTATGTGTATTTTTACGAACTGGCATTATGACTCTGTTTTATTATCAACACGTTTATGAAGATCTCGGCAACGAGCACAACTCTATTAGATAGCTTTAATACTTAAAAAAGTACTAATGATTTCACAACCATTTTATCTTACCAAAAAATAAGTGACTATTATTACGCTGTTAGATGAACCCTATTTTAATCCCTCTTGAGCCCAACACGGCCCACAGTTCTCAATCCGAAGATTCCGAGGATTGCGCAGCCAACGAGCATGGCAAACATGGCCCAAAAGCTGGCTCTTAATCCCTCCAAGACAGCGAGAGGTTTGGGGTTGTTTCCATGATCCTTTGTGACCGTGGTGGAAATGATCTGCATGATGGCAAGGCACAGTGCAATGCCAAATTGGGCGCAGGTGTTGAAGACAGCACCCGCGAGCGCCTGTGTGTCGCCAGGAAACACATCTGAGATGACGATGAGGCCAACAGTGAAGAGGATATCGTTGGAAATTGGAGAAAGGACCTGGGCGATGAAAGCATTCGCCCAGTATGACCAGGTGGGTTGGACAACAGCCATGAGGAGAGGCGCCACAGCGCAGGCGAGAAATGAGGCTGCTACAATGGTGCGAGCTGAAACTTTGTCCACGTAGAGGCCGGTCGTGAAGTTGATGACAGTGCCAACTATCAAACTAGGGAGGACTTTAAGGCCGGCAATGAGGGCTGTGTCGCCTTGGACTTCTTGGAAGCTAGATTCTGTTAATTGGACACTCTGCCACAGAAGCTGGGTACTATGACTTACAATAAGCTGCTAAACAGCTCAATGCAGGTGGTTACACCGAAAGAGATTGCTACCGTTATGCAAATGACGGAGAAGGCACGGTTCTTCCACATGGAGAGTGGAATCAAGGCTGGTTTACCGATGCGAACTTGTCTATGCATCCAGAAGAGGAAAGCTGGTAGAGAAGCTGCACAAATGCAGATGAGGGCAATGTTTGGCCCGTCACGAACAGAGTTTACATCTGTACTAATATTTCTGGACAAAGTTGTTAGCATATCGAGGTACAAGGAGATGGCACGTCAACTTACGCAAAGAGATAGGATAGGAGCGCCATGAAGGCAGTCGCAAGGAGAGCACCGACCCAGTCGACCTTTTCCTTAGCATTTCGTAGACTTTCCATGACACTTGGCGAGGCAACTTGCTTTGGTGTAGCAAAGATAGCGACAATAGTGCACAGGATTGTTAGCGCTCCGTAGATGTACCACCCAGCTCGCCAACCAATGGCATTCTGCAACACGCCGCCAATGACTAGACCAAATGAGAAACCGAGGGGTTGGCTAAGACCAAGACAGGCGAAGCCGATATTTCTGGAGCGGCCTCTTGGTAGAATGCTTGTTATGATGGCAACCGAAGAGGCAAGGTGCATCGCATATCCGATTCCCTGAAGGGCACGCATGGCAACCAACTGCGAGCCATTCTGCGAGAAACCGGCTCCTAGCATGAAAGCTCCGCTAACGAAACCGCCAGCAAGATTGATCTTTCTAGGTCCGATGGAGTCTGCAATAGAACCAGCGAGCAGGAGCGTCGACGCATTGGCTAGACTAGCCACCGAGGTTGGCCAGAGCGAGAGTTCCTGTGGGATAGCGAGATCGGCGGTGATGGCAGGCAACCCAACGACGACGAGGCCGTTGACAGCGCTACTGGCAAAGTTGATAGCCGAAAGTTGGATCGTGACCGTCCATTTATGCAAGAGAGAGACCACTGCTGGATCAGGCTCTTGGATATTTATTTGCTGAAGTACAGAGGAGGTATCCTGCTGGTGCGAGAGCGGCGTTTGAGCGGCCTCGGTTAACGTCTCTGTCGACATGGTTGACAAAGTTTCTGTAAAAAGCAGAATCTCTGACGAGTCGTAGGTGAGGAGGAAAATCAGAAATCTTCCACATAGGCGAAGAGATCTCTCCATTTAAATGGCATGAGTCGCCGCGGACGCCGAAGCCAGCCAGGGCTTCGATATGTACAAATTGGGAACCTTAAATGCTTGCGTGACCCACTCGAAAGGCGCGCACGTTTGTTCTACGCATACTGTAGCGGCGATTACTTTTTACGGGGCGCGTAACGGGCGATTTTCGCGGTGAGATGAGAAGCCCATGGGGCACACACATCATTTTGGCCCGTTGTGGGCTTGGCTGTAGGGATTGGCCGTGGGGTTACATCGTTAGGCCAGAGGCGATAGTTTCCGGGATCTGAGACGAATTGGTGGCTGCAGATAGATTATGCCATTGCTGGGTTGCGGGGAGAGGCCTAGAACCCGGCAGCTTCGGCTGTGAGTGAGTGAAAAGGTAGAGTGTCTGACTATTTGTGGTTGGTTGCGTGATTGTGCGGCGGGAGTGAAGTGAAGCGGCGAAGGCGCTGTTTGATGGTGCAGACAGGACGAGGAGTGAGGGCTAGCGATGCTGGATCTGCAGTTGCAATATGTCCTTTGCGCTTCTACGAGGGTTATGCATTTACAGTGAATATATTGAATTTGCCAGCTGTCGCCAGCTGTCACCTGGTGCAAACTTTGGGGCCTGTGGCCAGAACGAATACTGTACATTACTCGGTGTCCATGGTGCACTCACTGGGTTTGCACTACGCTGTAGGCAGCCGGCCACAAGACCCTGCTTCCGGGGACGCTCTGCCCTTCCCCGCAAGCAGACAGCCCACCGCCTAAACAACGCCCGCTAATCGGGCCTGGCCCCTCCTCGTGCAGCGCCAGCACAGCCTAGCGCGGCTTGCGTCTTTGCCTCTGCTTTTGTTATCAGCGGCGATTACGTGCCCTGCGCCAGCGAGAAAATTTGCTTGCGGGTGCGGGCAGACAGCGGCATGATGCCCCGCTAGCAAGAGGACACAGCACAGGCCTGAACCTAAGGCTGCTAAAAAAGAGAAGAAAAAATAGGGAAAAAAAAAGGGCAGTAGTTATTGCGTGGCATATCTACAGCTACGATTAATAACATATTCTCTTTAAACTGAAATTAAATCAGTACATTTTCCTAAAAATAAACGATCCAAATAACACACAAAATAAAAAAATTCACCCACAATGTCCGAAAGCCGACACCTATGCTGTCTTAGGTCGTTCCCCCCAACGGCATTTTCCTCTGTCCCCCCTCCCTCCGCCAAAAAACAACACCATGTCAGCTGCCCACTAAAAGCTAAGCTAACCACGAGCACTGCTGTAATTGCCNTCCTCCACCCTCCGAAAGCCACCACCACCAGAACTCGACCAATTCCTCCGTGACTCTCTCTTTCTCCCATCTCTTTCCCACAACCACCCCGTTACAGCTCCCTTTCCGCAACCCAAGGAGACAATCTGCACCGCTGCTGATTTCTACCTCCTCTCTTCCACCCGATCCGCACGATAGACCAAAGCTGCCCGCCTTGTTCTCTTCGTAGCCCTTTCAGCCTGAGCGCCCGCATCCGTCGTTGGCCCGAATCACGCACACATCTTCCCTTCGCCCTGCGCCCAACATCGCCAGTCACTCACACGACCTGACTTCCTGTTAGCTACCACTATCTACACGCTGCCAAAATCCCCGACCTCGAACTGAAATCATGGGTCAAACTCTCTCAGAGCCCATCGTCGACAAGGTGCGTTATCTCGCCTGCCCAAATCCCACATTTGCCCCTCAACATATTCTCTGCACGCCGGGCCACGCCTACTTTGTTGCTTGACCGCAGCGGTCCTAATGATTTCGAGTGGATATGAATACGATTGAGAATGGCACCTGTCAGCTTTTTTCCAAGCCTAGTTTTCACTCTATCATCACCACGCAAACCGTTGCATCGCTGCGCAAAGGCTCGCCCGCCGCGTGCAAACCCTGCGTTTCCCCCTCCTCGTGCCCCGCTACGACTCTACCTGCGGTCTGACAGCCTAACGCCACGCATTACCTGCCTGCCACAGATGTCTACGTTGTGAATGTAAACCCTGTGAACTGACCATGATTATTGTTTTCTAGACGTCCGACAGTGGTGAGGATGACAGACTCATCTACGGTGTCTCTGCTATGCAGGGATGGAGAATTAGCATGGAAGACGCCCACACGACAGTGCTCGATATGATTGCCGCCACCACTGGTGAAGCTCCCAAGACCGACGGCAAGAGACTAGCATTTTTTGGTGTCTTTGATGGTCACGGTGGTGACAAGGTAGCTCTGTTCTCCGGCGAGAACATCCACAACATCATTGCCAAGCAAGATTCATTCAAAAACGGCGACTACGCCCAAGGTCTCAAGGACGGTTTCCTGGCTACCGACCGTGCCATCCTCAACGGTACGAATATTTCAACCAAACTCTCGCGATGCAAGTACTAGATGCTCTAACAATACATTCAGATCCCAAATATGAAGATGAAGTATCTGGCTGCACCGCTTGCGTCAGCTTAATAGTCGACAACAAACTCTACGTGGTGCGTTTTGTCTCTACGATAACCATCTTACGATTTTACAGTCAAATACTAACATCTCGCCCAAGGCCAACGCTGGTGACTCTCGAGGTGTCCTTGGCATCAAGGGCCGCGCAAAGCCTCTGTCCATTGACCACAAGCCTCAGATGGAGAGTGAGTGACTAGAAGCCAACTACGAGTAGGCATGAGGACTAATCTATTTCTATAGGCGAAAAGAACAGAATCACAGCCGCTGGTGGTTTTGTCGACTTTGGCCGCGTCAACGGTAACCTCGCTTTGTCTCGTGCCATTGGTGACTTTGAGTTCAAGAAGAGCGCTGAGCTCTCTCCCGAAAACCAGATCGTCACAGCTTACCCCGATGTCGAGGAGCACGATTTGACCGACGAGGATGAGTTCCTTGTTCTGGCCTGTGATGGTGTGTAAACTCGCCTGCATCTACACTTGAAATAAGCGCTAATTTATTACAGGAATCTGGGATTGCCAGTCCTCTCAGGCTGTTGTTGAGTTTGTTCGTCGAGGTATCGCTGCCAAGCAGGATCTCGATAAGATCTGCGAGAACATGATGGACAACTGCCTTGCTTCCAACTCCGAGACCGGTGGTGTTGGCTGCGACAACATGACCATGACCATCATTGGCTTCCTCAATGGCAAGACCAAGGAAGAGTGGTACGAGGAGATCGCTAAGCGAGTCGCCAATGGCGATGGCCCTTGTGCACCCCCCGAATATGGTAAGTTGATATAGGCTTTCCTTTGCTTCGTTGATGATACCACAGTTGGCTAATACAGACTGTTTTGTAGCGGAATTCCGCGGCCCTGGCGTCCACCACAACTATGAAGATAGTGACAGTGGCTATGAGCTGGATGGCGAAAACAAGGGTAAGGCATTTGGAGCAGGCGGGCGTGGCCGCATCATTTTCCTCGGAGACGGCACTGAGGTTCTTACTGGTTCAGATGAAACCGAGATGTTCGATAACGCCGACGAGGATAAGGACCTTGAAAGCCAAGTCTCCAAGGCCACGCCGTCAACCGATAAGGACACCGCTGACGTTAAGTCAGAAGACACGCCCGCTGAGGCCGAGACCGCCGAGACCAAGCCTGCCTCCACCGAGGCGGAAAAGAAGGAGACGACCGAAGAGACGAAAGAATAAAGCGATCAACGATTGGCCAATTATCAACTTCTGCGAAAACAGCGACACATACTTTACTCTCAAAAGAACTCTACTACCCCCCATTCTACGAACCTGGGCGAGGACAGAATCGTCTGCGTTACTTTTTATGCACATGTTGAACGATGAAGGCGACTAGATACGACTTTTTGGCAACTCTGCTTTTTCTTTTCTTTCAAGCTCTCTCGCCTGCATTAGCAAGGTGGGCGTCCCTCGTATATCTTTTTATTCTGCTGTCTTGAGGTTTGGCTCTCGTTTTGTTTGCCACGGTTTTTCTTGGGGCGACTTGGAGTTGCGTGCAACAACAAACGATCCTGAGAAGGGAGGTGTTGCATGGATCATTAAAACGGAAACCCTTTTTAAAAAACCACGGTTTGTTTCTTCTAGCGAAGAGGCGGTGGAGAAGGAAGAGGAGACGAGAAAGAAGAAGGACCGGATCAGGTGGGAATCGGATCGAATGTTTTTTTGGACGCACGGTAGACGGGCACAGGCGATGCGGATGGGCTGGACATACTGTCTATAGGAGCATTATTCTGTTTCCTTGTGCACTTTTTTGTCTAACGTGCTGACTTTGTATCTGCGCAGCCTTCGTTTTAGCTGCATGTTACGATGTTATGGAATAACGCTATGCGGGAACATAGACGGAGGACGCGGTGATGTTACTACACAAATATACCACATGTCTTTTGAAAGTATTATGCTGCGTGAAAATGTGTCATTTGAATGATTGCCAGGTCAGTAGGGCCTCGACCTAGAGGTATATTGCTAGTAATACATGATGAGCACATTGGCTCGTCTATTCTATCATACAAAGATAATACAGGGATTGGGGAGTGTTCAGCTTCGTAACGTAGTTGGTAGAGCAGAACTCTAGGTGCCAATCACTTCCGAGTTCTTGACTCAAGTAGTTGTTCCTCTAGATACCGTCGTTTCAGCATTGTCGCCTTATCAAACGACGCATCCAGCACCATGGTCTTTTGCTCTCCCGCCTCGTTCTGAAGCAAGATCTCCAATGCAGGCAACGCTTTAAAAGCATCCGTCTCGTCCTTGCTAGGGCTCGGAAGCTTGCTGTATCGGCGAGCCTCGCCATCCACGCGGTCCGCTGCTCGGCGCAGAGCTACTGATAGCGGCTCGACGGGGTGATAACCATCGTACTCGGACAAGAGAGCCCATTCTACCCCGGCAATCATATGCTGGGGATGCGACACGGGCGATCCTTTCAATCGCTTCGCAGCGCCCTTGGACAAGATATGTGGTGTTCGATGGGCCCATACGCCAGCACGACTGCCTACTCTTATACCAGCAATCATGTTGGCGTACTTGCGGGCTCGGTAGCGCATGCGGCGCTGGAAGATGGCGTAGACGAGTGCGGTCGAGTACGCCTCGAGGTGTTCAGATGTGACGCATGCCACTAGAAGCTCGGCAAAGGCTGAATCGCTTAGCTCGTGGCCGTTGCGCTCGAGATTCTCAACGGCCCAAACGGCACTCTGAAAATCGCCCGGTGTACAACCAGCCGCATAGTGCAGAACCACGTTCAATGTCGACGCGGGGACCTGACCGGCAGGATACATTTTTGCAATGGCCTGGTGCAGCTGCTGATGGCTAGAGGAGCTGTGGTACCGCAGAAACTCGTCAACGATGCGATTAAATGCGCTCTCTGAGAACCACTCCTGGCCGTACCTAGATGCCTGCTCGTCAAGGAAGACGTCAAGGGACATGCCGCTCCTAAAAGCAGCATGTGCATCCGCATCCGCCATGATGTCTGCTATGGCGCGCCGTGTCTCCGGATACCGGAAGAGATCGTGCTCAAACATGGCAGCAATGATGCGGCGGCGCTCAACGTCCCGCTTAACAAGCTCGACAAACAGCAGCCATGTCGTCGCGTTGGGCTGGTAGCACCGCTCGCGCATTTTTTTCAGGAATCTGAAGAAGTACAGCGCATCGCGCTTGTGCACGTACCCGCGCAGCATGGCATTGAATGTGTGCGTGTCGGTCGGGATGCCCCAGCCTTCAGAGAGCGTCATGAGCTTGTCTGCCGACGAGATGTGTCCGCCGCGCGGGGCCATGAACATTATAGCTGCGCGCAGGTTCTGTGGTGTCACAAATGCCCGGGTATCCGGGTCCTGGAAGGCATTCATGAGGAGCTTCACGCGGACACCGTCCGTGTCGGCCGTCTTGTTAGGGCCGGTGCGGTTATACAGCCGCGAGGCAAGTTGCGGCCGCAGGCGGCCCGAGACAACGGTATCAATGTACTTGTTAAACGAGTCCTTTGTCCATGTGGCCGGCACAGGAATCTCTTCATAGCGGCAGTCGATCCAAATCTTGGGAGGCTCGACGTGCACCCATATGCCGTTGTCGTCGGTGGCTGGTTTGGAGCTGCTAGGTGCTGGCCAGAGGCGCCATGAAGTGTAGTCTTCGTCAATAACGTCGCCGAGCCCGTAGATCTGGCAGTCGGGGCGTAGTGTGATGAGCTCGTCAGCTGCCTTTTTCAAGATGGAGCTTTTGCCGCGCAGGATAATGGACGACTTGCTGTGCGAGTCGGCGCCGATGCGCAGCATAGCTACTAGACCGGAGACGGACTCGACAAAGCGAAAGGGTCCGTTTTTTGCATCAATCTCTTCATTTGTAGGTAGCACAACCCGCATGGCTGCCATTTTCGGCCTTTCGAGCGTCTTGGGGGTTGTCTTTTTCAGCAGGTCGAAAATATCGGTCCAGTCGGGCACTTGGCTGGAAAAGCGCTCTGCAATCTTGTCGAAGCCGACTTGGACTCGGGCGCTCCGTACGGCTCGGTCTCTGCTCCTCGTCTTTGCGTCTTCGCACTCGTATGTTCGAATTGGGTCGACAAAGACGGAGCCGAGCTTTTGCTCGACCAGCCGCGCTACCTCTTCGTCGTCTGCGAGGTATGCATGGCGAAAGAAGTTGTTGCGGTCGCGGTTCTGGGCATATGGGGTGATTGGTCGTTCATTCGTCTGGCTCGCGCCTTGTGTTATCGTGCTTAGGCAGCGGAGGTTGAGTTGCGCCAGCGGCAATCTGGCGATGGATGGTGGTTGTCGATGTGCGGTTGTGAAAGAGGGCTTGTGCAATGGGCGAGTCCATTGCATTCGCAGCATCCGCACTGCGCTTTGCCTCGGAGGCATTTCTTATTGAATGCACATCCGTCTCGGCGACCAAAGTTGAGATGGGCGAGGTGTGGTGCTGGTGAGTTGACGTCGAAAAACGAAATCGTTAGAGGTTGGCGGGAAAGGTTCCACCATCACGTGTGGGCGAGCAACCTGTATAAGTAGGTGATATAACACATGGAAAAATGAGAATAAAAAAATATATTGAAATATACATATAATCTATTTATGCTCTCTTGTTCATCAATTAAGTTATGCATTAGTTGTCTGCACGAGACAGAGGCCTTCTCGCTCAACAAACAATACTCTAAGAAATTGACGTAGGGAGTGTCGTGGTGTGGATGATGCGCTTCCCAATTATGCAGCCGTTATATGCAATAGTAATGCCAAACAATATCCAAAAATGCAAATAAGACGGAGGAAAGGGGGTATTTCGGTACAAAAAGAAAACAGACTGTGGTTGTAGCAGCAGGAGCCATTTAAGCCGGCAGCTTGCCCTTGTTTGGAGGCGGCGGGCCGCTATCATCGATGCCCTCATATGTTTCGTAGAAGCAAGCCTGATCGTCTTCCAAGCTGAGCCTGGATTCGCCATTGGCAACCATGTGTTTAATGTCGCTCCAATATGCTAGCTTACGGACCTCTTCGTCGGCGTGTCGAGCGGCTGCGTCAAGTGCATCCTTGCGCTCGCGAAGGTCCAAAGTGTCGTCTTTGGCAAGCTCCGCGCTGGTCTCGTCATGTTTGCGCATGAGGTGGCAGAGAAGGGCGCGTCTCGAGGCTTGGAAAACGAAGAGAGACATAATCTCATGCATCTCCGACTCAAGACTCTCCAGGTCTTTACCGTGCTCGAGGTAATTTTCCACAGCTTCTCGTTTCTCACGATCGATTCTGGACGACCGCATGATCTGCATCAACATGACAATATCGGTAATATCTCGATTCTCCGGTGTTGTTTCGCTATTCGATAGCTGTGAAAGACTGGTTTTGCTGTGAACGCGGCTACTGAGACTGCTGCTTCCACTAAGGCGCGTGCGCTGCGAAGCTGGTCGAACTGTGAAATAGTCGGTATTCAACATGTGAGGATCGGAGCACATTTCGTCTTCTCTCTTCTTTACGCGGCGGCGGATCCAGGCTCTGCGGCGGACAAACGAGTTCCACCACTTTGCTGTGTGCCACGAAAAGCGCTTGGAAAATGCAAAGGAATATTCCCATCCGAATTCATCCATCCCGTCCTGGTGATTTACTCGCCATTCTGGCCAAGCCCATTCCCAAGACGGGTCTGGAACCTGGGCTGTGTTGGTGTCTGTTAAGGAGGGTTTATGAAAGGCATTTGCTACAGATGGTCAGCATCATCCAGCAGCAGCTCACAATTTTGTCACAAAGAGCTTACTCCATGGAGGGGCATCCAGGCCGCCAAGAGCCTTTGAAGAAAAGAGCGCAGCTCCGCATAGGAAGCCGCCTCTCTCGTTCTCGTATAATATGTCTACGGCGGTTTCTCGTCTGTCGCGTGACTTTTTGGACTCGGGGTAATGGTGGGCTGGAGGGACGGGGGCTGGTGTCGGAGCTTCTTGCTATTAGTATATGGTGGTTGTGCGCTTAGAATTGAATATGATCGTACCTTGGACGTCTATCGAAGGACCGACTCCAATGTGAATATCTCGCTGCTCGCCGCTTGGGATCTGCGGTGACGAGGCGCTTGTAGCGTTCGTCTCATTGGCGCTTTCGTTGCCATAACGGTCGGTTTCTGATTCATCCCCGAGATCCTGTCTCCTGGTAGATGGTATAGAATCACGGACTTCGGTTAGCAGGCGCGAAACGGTGCCCGTTCTCGATATTTGAGCCTGGAGGGCGGGGTCCTGGGATGTGGATGACGGCGCATCGTCGTCATTTACAAGGACAATCTCATGATCGTAATCGCTTGGCTTTAAGCCTTGCGATCGGCGAGAGCTCCTGACTTTCATATCCCGAGACGAGGCTGCACCATGACGTTGGTTATCGAAAGGTGGTTGTGTTTGATGGTGACGAAGGGTTGGAGGGACACGGTGGTGGTGAGTTGCAGACGGCTCAAGTAGACGGCTAGTTGCTAGAGCCAAGCCGCAGTGGTTCTCTTAAAGGTGAAAAGACTGGCTCGTAGGATTGTTGCTCGTTGAAACCGTGAGCCCGTTGACGGTGAGTAGAGAGCGAGTCCGAGCGTAGTAATTATGGTGATGCCTGCGAGGCAGCTGACGCTGGTGAAGCTGAGGGCGGGAAAGAGGCGTCGCAGGGCAGCAACAGCGGCCACAAGCAGCACCTGAGACACTGGTTGGCAGAGAGCAGCACGCTGTAAATTACAGATCCAGCTGCTGGAGCAAGATTCAGACGGTGTAGTCGAGATACAAAACAACAACAAAAATAAAAATAGAAATAAAAAGGGACACCGATGTCAGGCCGCAGGAAAAAAAAAAAAGAGGAGGCAGACGCAAGATCTTGGTCTCGGTGCGTGGTTGGCCCCATGTAGTGGCAGTGTTGGCTGTGCCTTGGAAGAAAACCCTGCAGCAGCAGGTCTTAGCGCTGAAGCGAAACAGAAACAGTGGTTGATGGGACCCTCGATTTGGAGGGTGGACTGATGATGATGTCAGCTCAAATGACGCGCTGTAAGTGAGTAACCATGCGTTAGATGGACAAATTCGGTATAAATTGGAAGAAAACAAAAGCATAGATCCCAATTGATCGTTGGAAAGCCCCTGCAATATTCAAGGACCCCTGTTGCTGGTTCAAAGAGGAATGCTGTGGCACAGGTCTCATAGAAGAACATGCATTCATTCACATGTTCTGTACCCCAGTCGCATAAAGAACAAAAAATCACGTAAAATTATCCCTTTCCACATATCGCCAGCAGAAACTCTGCATCGATCTATTTTCCACGCCATCGTCTTGTCCCGTAATCGGGTGCCACAACTCTTACCCATCGCCAATCTTTCTACTGCTCCTCCAGTTCCCCAGGTCGTGGCGCATCGCTGGCGCAGCGCTGGGCTCCACTGTAAAAACCTACGACGTCATACACTTGTCCAAACCGTTCCGCAGCTGCTGCAGAAGAAGCTGGCGGAGTTGCAGTTAAGCTCAGTTTTGTAGCAGCTGAACAGCCGCTAACGGTTGGAAAAGCCAGGCGGAGTGGTCAACTGTAATTTCATTTCGTCCATTACTGATATTTTTGCATTTACTGTGCGTTACAGTACCAACCAAAACAGATGCTCTCTTATAAGGGAGAGCGAGTGACATATACTACACTTACAGATTGGCTACCATAAACAAGCGCACTTACAATAAATAAAATAAACAACAACTAAAATAAAATCAAAAAGATAATCTCTCCCAATTACACCAATTCCATAAACCACTTTACTTCTTAGCTGCCCCCCTTCCAAGTTTAGCAGCGCCTTCCAACCCCCCGAAAAACAGGGCACTTCCGTCCGCCTCCAAAAAGTCAAAAAATCTATCCAGTCAACTGCCGCCCTGCCGCCCACGTTGCTGTGTCCAAGTACATAAACAAGGTCCCGGGCAGCTTTCTTCACACCCTCTTCTCGTTCCTGTTCGCTTCCCCCTCTTTCTCTTCTGCTTTCTCCAAATAAAATTCCCTCCAAATCATTCCCATTCATCTCCAATTCCCACGCTTTTCTACTCCATCACCATGTCCAAGTCTCGCATGCCCTTGATCCTCGGCCTCGGTGCCGCTGGTGGTATTGGCTACTACCTCTACAACTCTGGTGGCAACGCCCAGGCTGCTGAGAAGAAGTTTGAGAGTAAGTCCTTTTTTGTTGCTCTCGTGCAGATGCCCAAAGCGCGCATCGTCCCCTCGAGAATCGATAGAGAACCCCTCAACTAACAACCAACTGTGTAGGCGACGTCCACAAGGCCTCTGCTAGCATCAAGTCTCACCTGCCCACCGGCAAAGACATCAAGGGCGCCGGCGCCGAGGCTGGTGCCAAGTTCGACAAGGCCATCGCCGAGGGCGAGAAGCAGCTCAACCAAGCTCGCAGCTCTGCCGAGAGCTACGTTAAGGGCGCCCAGGCCGAGGCTCTCAAGGCCGTCGACAAGTTCGACCAGAAGGTCGAGGAGGGCAGCGCAAAGGCCAAGAGCTCCATCACCAGCTGGTTCAGCTCTGGTAACAAATAGAAGCCAGACTCCTGACTTTCTCTAACTTGCCTCAACGCGGTTCCCAATTGACCGCGTTTGTGGCAGCTGTCATTTTGGCGTTTACGACGTTTCCGACTTTTGTTTCTACTTCACGAACGAGTATGTCCTTGCGCAGCTCTAATCATCCACCTTTGTAAGGTGGATTTGTGTGTTTTTATTCTTCGTGGCTATTAAAAATAACACATTCTTCTAATTCTTCTCAATCACGGGTGCTCCGCAAAACGTTGTGTTTGACTCTTTTCATGTTATGCCTTTCGATGGATCTACTAACTTACACCGAAAAGGTACTACTACTGCTGCATGCTAAATAACATCGCCAGGCCGACTTCTCCCGACAGACACTCCAGAATTGAAACCAAAAATACAAAGAACGCTCAAATAATACAAAATGGCTCCCTCTTTTTTAACAGAAAATTACTGCTCCAGCTCAGCGGCGACAAGCTTCAAAATCTCTTCCACACCAAGGCTAGCGTTGCACGGGTTTTTATTGATCGACGCCCAAACTTCGCCGTGTTTAGGCTCGTTCGATACACACTTGGAAACAACATCGGCCCGTTTCTCGTCAGTTCCATGCTGCAGCAGGAACTTGTAGTACCAGGCCCACGAGTCGCCCATGTCGGGATCCAAAACGAGCGCCTTCTCGAACCAGTTTTGCGCCTTATCAAGCTTACGATCGGCCCAGAAGATTCGCGCCACGGCCACAAACAGGCCCGCATCGTTGTCCACCTTCTTGATGGCCTCCAAACTGCGCGGCTTGCGCTGTGTACGGGGCTCCAGGTGCCAGATCTGCTCAACCCACAGCAAGCCGCTCTTGGGCACGTCTTGCTGGGCCCTTGCCATCAGCGCCTTGGCCTGTGCTGCGTTGCCTGCGCGGCGCTCTAGGCGCACCGATTCCACCCACAGCTCGGCATTCTTGGGCACGGCCAGACGAGCACGATCCAATACCGAACGAGCCTTGACAATGAGCCCATTTCTTTCCTCCAAGCGCGCGTAGAGTAGCCAAAGCGCAACTGATGAAGGCGCAGCTTTGACGCCAGAAGCATAGGCATCTCTCGCCTGTCCAGTCTTTTCCATGTCCTCGTAGATTTGTCCCTTGAGCATCCAGAGCTTGGCCGCATTCGGGAAGAGCTGTAGCGCCTGTAGAACCAGATCCAAGGCCATTTCACTAGTGCCGTGCACACGTTCAAATACAACACTCTTCATCCAGACACGGTCCGTAGGCGCCTGCTCCCGTGCAATCGCTAGCAGCTCCCGTGCTCGGTCAATGTTGCCGCTTTCCGACTCGAGCTTAACGGCTGACAGCCAGATATCTTCATTGTTAGGGTTTTGGTTAAAGGCTCTCTTCAGAACCAGTCGAGCATTATCCACCTCGCCGGCCTGCCACTTTTCCTTGGCCAGCATCATCCACAGGTCATCGCTCTTCGGGCATGCTTCAACAGCCTTTTCAAGCACCTGCCATAGTGCTTCTCTTGTGTTGTGGTTTCTTTCAAGATCGGCTGCAGCCAGCCATGTTGTCTTGCTGTTTGTAAATACACGCAGAGCGTAGGCGTAGATGGCTCGCGCTGTTTCGTATTTGCCGCGGTTGATACTTCCTCTGGCGTCGTCCATCCATGTTTCTTTGCGATCGTCGTCCTCGTCCAGACCCCATCCAAGGGTTTCTCGAATAATATTTTCACAAGTAATAACAGCTCCATCCTCCTCACACTTCTCGGCTTCGGTGATCCAGTCTTCGCGCTTGGGCATGGCTGATTCCTTGACCAGGACTTGGACTGCGCGCTTCATGACGCTAAACTCGGCTGCCTTGCCAAGTTGTTCCTGCAAACGGGCCGCAGCAATCCAAATCTCGTGCGACGTAGGAACGGCTTTTCGCGCCTTGTTGAGGACTTTTTGTGCGTTTTCGGGTGTCTCCAGACGAGCCAGGGCAAGCCAGAGGTCGATAGAAAGTGGGATAAGCTCAGTAGCCTTTGCAAGCATGAGTCTTGCGTCTTCGTGATTCTCCTCCAAGTTGACAGCTTCTTTCCACAGAGCTTCTGATTCGGGAACGTGATCCAGGGCTTGTCGGATAACGCGCTTCTTGTTGTTAGGGAGATGCTCCAGACGCATAGCTTCTACCCAGAGCTTGACGGATCGACTGTTTGCCTCAATAGCCCGTCGGGCAATAATCTTGGCATTGTTGGATTCGTGGTTAAGTCGGATGTTCTCCAACCAGGCATCTTCACTCTTTGGACATCTCTGACAACCCTGGTCAATAGTTTTCCTAGCTGCACCAATCTTGCCAGCCAGTTCTTCTAGACGGGCTGCGGCAATCCATCCAAGCGCATTGTTCGGGTTCGTCTTGACAACTGATTGTAGAAGTTCTCGTACACGGTTGATGTCGCCAACCTGCGCTTGCGACTCGTTCATCTGCATCTTATTGAGATTCGTAATGTAGCCTTGCGGATCGATGCTTGTTGCGCTTCCGCTGACCGCATCGCCAGAGCTTTGTGACGCTTGCTCCAGCCTCGACTTGAGAACCTTGTCACGAGCAGCACCAATATCTGCAAAGTTGGTCATGGTCCCGTCCTTGGAGTCGCCGTTGCTCGAGGCCATGCCGTCGTCTGCCACCGTCGTGCCCATTTCGCCAGCATCTCTGGCCGCCGCCAGGACGCTATCCGGAACTGCATAGAATCTCTCTCGCAGCGCCTGCTTGCTTCGGCGGTTTTTGCCTGTGAGATCACCAACTTCAGGGAGGTTGGCCCATTCATCGTCGGAAACTGTCGCAAGGGCGCGCTTCAGATCAGTGAACTGCTGCTGGATTTTCGGGTTGTTTCGTTCGTATTCGTCTCGCTCGGCTTGTTCACGCGCTTCTCGTTGCTTCTTTCGTCGATCCATGCGCTCGTCAACCCATTCCCAAATCTTGTCGGCCTCCTCATCGTCCTTGTCGTAAACGCTGCCGGCGAAGAGACCGACCTCGTTGTCGGGATCCTGGTAGCGCTCATCGTCTCCGTCATCTTCTTCCTCTTTGCCCTTCTTTCCATCAATGGCAATGCCAGCTTTGGCGGCACGCTTTGCCAACTCCTCCTTGATCTGTTCGTCGCTGGGACCATCGCGCGCCGGTCCAAGATCCGATCGCGTGGTGAACCCAGTTGCGCCACGACCGAGACCAGCGACGTAATTTTCCGGTGCCGGTTGGCTTAAGAAATCCCGTCGGCCTGACATAGCTCAATGGGCCTGTGGCAACAAAGGAGAGGCGAATTATGGTGATGATTGAAGGTAGTAAGTGGTAGCTTTCAGGCATCAGGCGATAAACATCTAGCCTAGAAAAAGCGGGTACAAAGCGTTGGAGCCGGGTGTCAAAAAGGGTGGCAACGTATGCCCATACACATGCAAAATCCACACCATGCTGGTATAAAATATCCACATGCCTTAGGCTTATCGATAGTCTAGACGCAAAAAAAAGTCTCCCGCCGTAACCACCCCTCCATCCGCCAGTTGATTCAACTCTACTCACAACGAATAAATCAATCATGGCCAAGATCAAGACACCCAAGCGAAACGGAGGTGGCTCGAACGCTCCCTACGAGCGCAAGGGAGGCGGTGCCCCCGGTGCCGGCTCAGCGAAAAACAACGTATTCAAATTCAACACAGGCTTCGGCCAGCACATTCTCAAGAACCCCGGTGTATCAGACGCCATTGTCGAAAAGGCGTACCTGAAGCCCACGGATACCGTTCTGGAAGTCGGCCCCGGTACCGGCAACTTGACAGTCCGAATCTTGGAGCGCGCCAAAAAGTGCATCTGCGTGGAACTCGATCCCAGAATGGCGGCGGAAGTGACAAAGCGTGTACAGGGAAAGCCTGAGCAGCGTAAACTCGAAGTACTGCTCGGCGATGTAATCAAGACGGAGCTGCCAGCATTCGACGTCTGCATTTCAAACACACCGTACCAGATTTCAAGTCCTCTGGTCTTCAAGCTGCTCGCCATGCCGAATCCACCCCGCGTCTCTGTTCTCATGTTCCAGAGAGAATTTGCGCTCCGCCTCACAGCCCGCCCCGGCGATACCCTCTACTGCCGTCTCTCAGTAAACGCACAGTTCTGGGCCAAGATTACACACATTATGAAGGTCGGCAAGAACAACTTCCGCCCTCCTCCCCAAGTCGAATCGTCCGTCGTCCGCATCGAGCCCAAGATGGGCAAGGACCGCCCCAACGTCAGCTGGGACGAGTGGGATGGCCTTCTGCGAGTCTGCTTTGTCCGCAAGAACAAGACGCTGCGTGCAAGCTGGCTGGGAACAAAGGAAGTGCTTGCCATGGTGGAGCGCAATTACCGAACATGGTGTGCCATGAACGGTGTAGCTGTCGACGAGTCTGTTGTCGAGGATGGCCAGGATGACGACGGTATGGACGATGTGGACGGCGAGGAGGAGGAAGTGGGCGGTGGCGACGATATGGATATGGATATGGAAGACGATGATACCCCAGCATTTTTCAAAGAGACCAGCGCTTCGACAATACCAAAGACGAAAAGCAAGAAGAAGAAGACAAAGGTGGCCGAGCTGGTTCGCGAAAAGATCCGCAAGGTTCTCGAAGACGTTACCGAGTTGGCTGACAAGCGAGCTGGCAAGTGTGATGAAAACGATTTCCTACGACTGCTTTTTGCCTTTAATGAGGAGGGTATTCATTTTTCATAGAAGCGGTGCATTCAACCATATGGCGAAAAGCGCATGCATTTCCACTATAGTTACGTTAGTTACGAAAGCCAGTTAAGACGTCACTTTTACAAAAGTCATATATGTTAATATTTCTAAAGTGTTCACGCTGCGAGCAAATCAAGAGCCTTCGCTTAATGCTATATTATGGTATCGTATGTATGGCAGGCTTTAAAACCTGGCGCTATGCTATCTTCAACAAACTTGCTTTGAGTTGACCAGCTCGTCTTCCATCACAGTTACAGTAGCTTGCGGTTGCTACCATATCATATTAGAAAATATTGTGTCCCAACAGCATCGCAATGTGTGATATGTTTATCCATGCGCTTTTTCTTCTTTTTTTCTTTGTCATGCATTTCATGTGTCATTAAGGCGTTACAATTACAAAAGACTACTGGAGTTGCCTCCCAAGTACTCTCATGTCTTCTTCACCAGGTAAACCTCTAATATACTAGATGTCTGTCCTAGTCTCTGTGTAATACTTTCAAGCAAACGTTGCTGTCCCGACATGGGCCAGGCAGACGTTACATTGCTGTTTGGCGTTCGTCATAGCGGGTCGTAACGCAAACAAAGGAAATATGGGTATGACCATTGGCTTACGCAGCGAGGTATTAGCTGCGAAGCTAATGCCAGTTTATGAGGCTGGCTCGGTCTGGTTTGGCTTTTTAACGGGATCATTGGCCGAGTTGGGTTTGACTTTTGTTCGCCCAGAAACGGTTGCGCTGCGGACACGGGCACTCAATGGGAGACTGTACTTGACAACACCCTTGATAATGAGATCAAAGTTGTTTTGATAAATCTTCTCCCAGCGTGCTGCGCCACCAGCCGTTCCGTTTCCAGGATATGGTAGTTTCATTCCGCCAGTATCAGTCGACATGCCTTGCTGGAATAGTGATCCGCCAAAGGTTAGGGGGCTGTCAAACTCGGTGATGCGGCCTAGCAGAATGTTTGGTCTGTCGTCGGCCTTGGCTGATACCACAGCAGCGTCATTACCATCTCCAGGGCCATCAGGGCTGCTCCACCAGTCTCTATCAGTACCAGCGTGGTCCGACTTGGCGAAAATCTCCAAATCTGTCTGATCTATAGTTACGAGAACTATATTCGGGTTGTGGGCTTTGATTGTCACATCAAACATGAGAACCTGTTCACTAGTGACCACGTTGTCAATAGAGACGATTTCAATATTGCTCATGGGCTGCGAGGTGGCAAACATGAATCCAATGGCGCCAGTAATGACAAGGAGAAACATCATGGTCAGGACAAGACAAGCTGCGAATCGGTTCAAGTAAGAGGATCGACGAGTATATGTCTGCGACTCAGCTTGACGCAAGTTGTGCGGCCCTCGTCGTCGGCCAGACCGCCGGGTAGAGTTCATTAGTGGCGTGCGTTCGTCGTCAGCACCACCAGCCTCTTCCATGTCGTAGATAGATGACATCTGTAGAGCAGATCTCTTTGTTGACAGACCACGAGGGGAGGTATGATTGCGTGGGCTTGTAGCGCCCGAGTTCTTGACATGTCCATTGAGCTTAGAGCGGGATGCTGTCGAAAAAGGAGACTCATTATCGAAAATTGAAGCGTGTCCGTTGCCAGGCTGTCGACCCCAGCGGCCAATGTGGTGATGGTGTCGTGTCGTGCCACGACCAGAGCCTCCTGCACTTCGCCCAGTGCCCTTGCCGTCCTCATCGCCAGTAGTAAGGCCGTCAGTGCCGGAGCCGTTGAAGGTATTGACGAACTTCATGCTCTTCTTGGGCACCGGTCCGTGACCTTCTAGAACGCCGTATATGGATCGAGAGTCTTGACGGCCGGCTTGACTGGCCATGGAGGTTGCGCTAGGTGTTCGAGAGTGGAAGCGGCGAGCGGAGCGGTCGCCCGCATCGGGCGGGTTCGAGTCGTAGACAAATGTCTCTTCAGAGTCAGACGTGTTGGCTTCATCGACGGCACTTGCAATTTTGGCTTCAAAGATGTCAGCCTTGGAGGAGCCGGTGGCGTTGCTGACACTGGCTTGTTTGCGCGTCGACTTTTTCTTATCCTTGCGGGGTCGAATTGTCTCTGTACTTTGTTTGGCTTTCAAAGTTCCGTTTGTGTTGTCACCCTTGTTTCCTGTATTCAGCGCAACCTGAGGAATGCTCACAACTGTCTCTGTTTCGACAGTCATATTCTGCGTTGAGCCCTCGGGTTTTGCCTTCTGCTTCGTCGACAGGCTGCTAGACTGGCGGGGCATCGGCGGCGGAACCGAGGTTGTTCGCCTAGATTCAGCTCGGTTTACGCTGCTGTCGCTACCGCTTTCATTGCTGGTAGGGCTTGGGCGCGATCGGACGTTTCGCCCACCATCGCTCATGGCGCCATCAGATTGGCTAGATTGTTCTGGCAGGACCAACTTTTCCTTGACCTTTTCCAAGAGACCTACATCCCGTCCGGGAGTAGCGACTTCTTGAACGGTTTCCAGCGCGGAGCGTACGGGGGTTCTCGTTCCGGAATTTTCTGTGTTGGTGTCTTCGCTGCTCTTTTCCGACGTTATTGGGGTGCTATCCGCAGGTTGAGGAGCTGGACTGGCTTGCTGTATGTTGATAGCTGGTGGTTCAGTATCCGCGGCAGGTCTCGGGGTTGCTGGATCCGAGCGACTTGGTTGTGGAGGAGGAGAGCGAAGACGAGGTGACACGGGCCAACGAGCACCATCCCTAGCATCGATTGAAACTGCCGTCTTATGTGGCGTTGCGGTCGGCGTCGGTTGCTCTTGTTTAGCTGGTGGTAATGAAGGTGTTCCAGAGCTGGATAGGCTTCTGGCCGCGGCAGTATAACTGGGTATTTGAGATCTTGAGGGTCGCGTTGGGCTCAGGTCTTGCTGACTGTTGGTGCGAGAGCGGGTGCCGCGAAGGCGACTTGATGAGGAAGCTTTTCGTGGATATCGGATGGGTGAGGCTGTTCGGGTGACTTCTGAAGTCGCTGCCGACTGGGCGGCTAGTGATGGTGACTGTTTGGGTGTAGCGGCTCCATTCATGACGCTGATGGCAGTTGCTGTCGGCTTCGGGTCGGCGCTGGCGTTGGGCGCCGCTTCTGCGGCCTTAACGCCGTTGGTAGCTGTTGATTGCGAAGCCATCGATCCGTAGAGATGAGGGTAGTCTGTTGAGGAAAGGCGTGGGAGGAGCAGGCGCGGCTACCTGATCGCAGGAAACTAATGACTACTGGTACAACAGTGTGTAGGCTGTATTTTCATTGTGGTTGGGGCGATACAGGGTAAGCGTCTAGATTTCGCGAGGTTGAATATAGTATTCGATATTAAATCCTTCCACACAACTTGGGTTGACTTCCGTTGTTGTTCGTGTTGAAAGGATCAAATGCGCCGAGTGGTTTTGTGGTAGATTTGGTGGACAAGCTGGTGACGATGGTCGCGATGCGGTATCGGGCATATAAGGTGAGCTCAAACGTCGATATTCCTCTTGTATTGTAAATTTCTGGCAATGGAACCCGGTATTGAGAATAGTCTGGAGAGTTGTTGGGGGAGAAAGCTGCAGTTTGAAGACACCAGCGCAGG
This sequence comes from [Torrubiella] hemipterigena, assembly GCA_000825705.1. Taxonomy (NCBI): domain Eukaryota; kingdom Fungi; phylum Ascomycota; class Sordariomycetes; order Hypocreales; family Clavicipitaceae; species [Torrubiella] hemipterigena. The sequence goes on from CDHN01000004.1 coordinate 411,112, forward strand.
CAAGGAACCGGGTGGGCAGTCGTGTGAGGTCAGCGCCAGTGACGAGACAACGCAAGCAGCCAGGGCACAGTGTCCGCCGTGCGAGTTAGACGGTATTTGTTGAAACGAGACGAGCGATGGCGCGTGATATGAAACGTACGCACGCAGCGCAGAAAAACAAAGGCCGACTGTGTTTTTGGTGGATGTGTAGGAAGACGACAAGAGGAAGAAGAGGCGGAAACTGGTGTGTGGCATATACAAGAGTAATGCAGACCGCAGACGAGGAGAACAAGGGAAAACAAGCTCAAGCGGCCAGTCAGTGGGAGTGGGACGGGCAGCGCAGTGCGGTTCAGTGCAGCCAGGATTTTGGGAGGTGGGCAATGGCGGGTAGCTGCAAAAACGCACAGTGGAAGAAACTAGAAAAAACACAGCGCGAGTCTCGGTCCCTAGGCCCTGCAGTAGGCGTCATCCGAGCGCCCCGGAGAACCAGGAAGTGGGAAGAGGACCCAACAGAAAAAGGCGACTCAGGCGTGCGGCGCGGGTTTACAGGGAACTGCGAACAGGGCATGGGGGGCGAGGGCCACGACTGGAAGGGGGGGGACAGCGCAACAGCCGGAGCACAGGCAAAAAAAATAAAAGACATGTAACTGTGTGGTTCACGCTGGTGGGCGGGTACTTCTCTCTGACTTTGCTACGCCAAGTCGCAAGTGGCACAGTGCGGGCAAGGCAGTCTGCATTTAGACAGGCCAGGGCGTGGTGGGTGCTGGTATGGCTGGGTGGTGCTGTAATAGATGGGTTGCCAGAAACAGGGCACAGTGGCTTAGCGTCTTGGGCCGGCAGCCAGACGCGGATAGAAGTGTAGCAGAAAGGTTCCCTATACCCACAGAGTGGTAGGTCTTATAGTGGGGGCACAGGTATTCGCTACACATCAGGTTCAAAATGGCACATGGGACAACAGAAAGGGAGACGAGCCAGCCAGTGAGTGCGTGGTGGGTGGTATTGCTGCCAAATGGCCTGGAATTCTGGCGGTTCTCATTTCTCTATTGTCGTCGTGTAATTTCACAAAAGGCAAGTTTGGTTTATTACTCTGTAGAGTACGTCACCTTGTATTTACTGTACATAGACTTACTGTTACCATGGTCACTCTGCTCCTCCTTACCGGCCCATGGCCTGCTTTCGGCTCTTGGTGCTGCTGTTGCTGCACAGTGCGTAAGCTGCACAGGTCCGCCGCGGCTCCCCTCTAACTGCTAAAAAAAAGTCGTTGACGTGCACAGTCTCGCCCCCCAGGGCTTTCCAACCAGCACGCTGCACTGATTGCACAGCAAAGGACAACGCAAGCAAGGCCCTATAAAAATACGGAAACGTAAAACAACAATAAACAAGGCACCCATCAGACCCAGCCTACAGTACATACGGTCTACCCTCTTCTCCTTATTCCAAACCCGATACCCTCGACAAGCAAGGATTCTGTCATCGGCCATAAACAACAAAGAGATGTTCACATGACTGGCCAACCATCCATCCATCTCATTGCCGTCTTCCGCGCCCCAAAAACCTTGTCGCCCGCTAAATTAATAGGCACCGGAGTTGCTTGTTCCCCCATATTTTGTTGGGCCCCCGTTCACTGACGCAGCGGGCTCGGTAGTGTGTCTACAGGGGAGGGGAAACACCACCTAGCACGCCCCAAACAAGCTCCGCCTACAGCGGCCCCTCACCCTTTTACAGGGGGCCCTTTGTACCGAGCAGCAGGAACTCCATTCAAAATATAGGTAAGCTTCTTAGGCTGACCCGGCAGCGCGGAACGACCCCTCCAGCATCCGGCAAAGGCCAGTCTTACATTGTTTAGCCCAGTCTTACCAACGCTAGCTCCACATCGCCCTTTGACAACCCAACACATTGCATTCTTTGCTTTCTTCTGCTGCTTCGGGCCGCCGCGACAGAAGAAAAATCATGGCTCAGCAGCCGTTTATGTGGCAGATATATCAGCTACGGCATACAGAGTAGATCCATCGCCACAACTTGCGTTGGCAGTCGCTCACCACCACCGCCACACGCGAGGGAGAAACGCCCAGCCCACTGCGAAGAAGAGTCCCAAATGTCAAGCCTTACCGCCTGGGGTGGTGGTGGCACACAGGCATTAGTGCGAGCCGTTTACCCCGGTTTTGGAAGTCGACGGGAAGGGCTCTAGCACGAATACGGTCACGCCCGCATTTGCTTCTTTGCAGTAAGTTAGTACAACTCTCTGGTAGCTAAATGGGCAGACGTGTAATCGACTGTGTCTATGACGCCTATGAGCTTTAAAAACAAGGCCAACTTAAGTCGAGTGACAAAACCGCAACACGCACCGTCCACGTCGGTACTGTATGCTCTAGTTGGCCGACATAGCCCTCAGCATAATAGCCTTTTGCTGCAACGGCAACGTTGCCCGATGTATCGGCGTTAAATTGCGAAATAGTCGAGCAACCAGTCTCTACGTCCTGACCGACGTTTCAGTTCCAGACCAAGTTAGGCTCGCATGCTACCAGGCCTTCGCTATGAACCCGAGTGACGTCGCAGAAGGGCTGATCCGGGCCTCGTCTGGCCAATTGCTACCACTACTAAAGCCTTGGGCCGACGCGCGGAAGCCCTTCCGGTAGTAGCCCATCTCAATGAAATGAACCCCGAGGTACACGGTGCCTGTCCCGTACCAAGTTGATGTTTAGCTCCTAATGAGTCTTCAAATTGCTCTTCTCCAATCTTCGCATCATATGTGTGGCTTGGACTATCATAGATGCAACGTTGGGCACCATCGAGCGCGACGGGAAAGCGGATGCATCATCACCATCATCGAGATCGGCACCTTGCAAAGTTCCGCCGCGCCGCCGAGAAGGCACAAATTCCCAAAACAGCAGCAGGCTCTCCTGGCGGACGGGATGCCTACTGCTGCTACAGTAGCTGCAGTATTCCTTCGGCAGAGCAGCAGGATTGGGGTCGGGCCACGTGAAAGAGCCGGCATCGAAAAGGCGCACGCAAATGCAAATGCGAGAGCGCCACAGCCTGCGCAGGCTTGGACAACGAACCCGCCACACTTTGGCCTCTCACAGAGCGACACGACGGCCACTGGCCTTGTCTTGTGGAACAGCTGCAAAGCAGCGTTTCTAGTCTCCGTCTTCCTTCCCACCGCCTGGAACCTTGGGTTGCGACTGTTGTGGCAAGTGGCTGTGGCACATTTACCAGCCTGACGCGTCCACTGATGCCAACACAACATTCGATGTTGCTGCGACCAAGGACTAGGTCGCCCCTGTCTCGGCTTGTCTATCAAAATTATGTTGCTGCTGCTGCTGCTGTTACGGGTGAGATTTGTGCTTCGCCGATGTCGCGGATAGAACCCTCCGAGACGTGAGACTCTGACAGGTGGTTTTACTCCCATGCAGACTCTCATGCTCGCTTAGTACCGATTACTGTATTCTTGTTCCTGATCTCGCCTGCGTCCAGAGGTCTGCAACACCTTTTCACGTTGGGCATCCAGCGTATACACTGTATCCGGCATGGCATGCTGCAGTCGCTTCCCGCCCTTCCCACTGTAGCTATGCCAAGCTTATCTTATTCGCTTCGTAAAACCAACCCGCCATGCCAGGGGCAATGGCATGTCGTCGGTGGTACCTTGGGCGTGTTTGTACTGGACATTTTGAAGGTCCACATACACTATTCCAGAGAACAACAGCGACGACGTTACAGATGGTAGCAGCAAAAAAAAAAGGCAAGTAGCCGCGCGTCTAGGTTTTAGAAAGTACTTCTATTCGTAGAATTTTTGTAGAAAGATTTCATCTACCTCTGCCTATTTTGGTATAGACCGTGACTTCTTCTTTACAACAGCATTTCAACTTTAGTCCTCGCTCTTACCCTATATGAGAAATCTGCATGAATCCCAACCACCTTGACGAGATAAATGATAAAGAATATGTAAATTTTAAACTTCTAAATGAATATCTTCGTTAAGCAGAATTTGGACAAAATAAACAGCGCCATATTATGTTTGTACTTGTACTGATGAACCACGGCTATTCAATTATGCTAAGCCCAACACTCTGGGGCTTCTTGAGAAGACGACGTTCTATGAGATGCCATTATTATAACAAAATACGCTGGAATGTAAGACGCCGGCGGGGAAAAATGTACTCGATTTCTATGTCCATTGATTGTATCATTCCTTTACACGTATTGTGCCACGTCGTCGCCTCTGACAGCAACGGCGACACCATTAGCAAAATGCCCGACTAGCCCATGTATTCCTTCGTCTCGTTTCCCATTATCATATCGTAAATAAGTGACAATACTCCAAAACAGTAAACTCCCGTCCAATGAATACGCAATTCTGTAAAACACAATGGATTGCACAGTCCGCCAACCTTGCGCCAAACATATAATGTCCAAAAGTGTGTATCGAACCGCTGGCTACAGATGAAAGACTCGACAAAAAAGATCCGCCATCGATTGTGCCAGGGGATCTACTCTCGCTATTCCGGATCTTAAGGACATTCAATAGTGCCAAACCCAGTGTAGATGAGGCTGACCTCGAGAAATCATATTTTCAGGAGAGAAGCACCTGGTGCTACACATAAGTTTCCGTCGTACGGTTGAATGCCGAGTAGTCAACTCCGAAGCCAGGATGCCCTCCCTCAATTTCCACTTCACTCGGGAATAGGGTTGCTGCTTGGGGGTGCAGCGTCATCCTTCTTGGCCGCCCAGTTGGAGGTCCAGCCGGTATACCAGCTCGCACGCTTGTTGTCCTTGACAGCATCTGGGTTTTCTTGCACAAGTCTAAGAGGGCGAGGCTTACCGCCCGCAAAGGTCTTGTGCTTATCGCTCTGGGAACGAGGCGGCGATTGTGAGGGTGGTGTTGTGATTTCACCAGAGTCACCGCTAATGCTAGAAGTTTCGCTGCGTACTCCAGGGAAGTTACCCGATGAAGATGGCGCAGCGCTGCCGGAGCTGGGTACGCGCGACTGAGTGCCGCCAGAAACGCTGCTGGGAGCAAAGAAACCCTGCGAGTGGCGCTGGCTACCAATAGTAGGCGAAGCAGGGACGTCTGAGCCTCTATACATCTGGCTCACAAGACTTGAGCCACCAACAATCTGTTCACTTTGTGGTCTGGATCTTCTCACACTGTTAGTGCGGTTGAAGTTGCCAATCGGAATGCTGGGAGCACGCTCTGGGTCCGTGTGCGCCGAGTTGCTAGACGGGGTCTGGATGATGGACATGGGGCGTGCGCGCTTTGTGGGCGAGGAGGTGGCTCCAGCTGCTGTGTTGGCAGTCATGGCCTTTGCCTTTTGAAGGAGGCCGTTAATAGCGGGAATGGCCATTTCCTTGTTTGGGTCTGCGGGAGTAGTAGGCTTTGAGTCGCCGGTTTCGTGAAGGATAGACTCAAAGTCCTGGTGCTGCAGCAAGCGTCCGATGATCTTGTTAATATACAATGTAAGCGCCTTGTTTTGCTCCTTCATGGACTGAAGTTCCATTTCGACCTGTCTATCGCCATCACGCGCTGTCTCGACGGCATCGGCGTCGGACAGTTCATCTGCCAGCGAGGATGATGGGCCCTTGCCTTCGAGCGCATTCAGGGCGTCCTGGTTGACACTCGTGCTCATATAGCTGAAGTCATTCTGGCCAAGGTCACCCTTAAGAGTCCTTTCTTTGAGAAGCAGCTGGTAGCTCTCGTTGTCCTCCAGTAGCCTGGCGTTGGCCATGCGGGTTTCCATGAGCAGGCGCTCGACTTCCTGGAGACGGCCTCCGCCTTGGTTTTCCGATTCCACCAGCTTGATCTGAGCCTCAGCAAGCTCTAAGCGAAGGGATTCGATAAGTTTGTCTTTTTGCAATATCAACTTGGAGCTGCTGCGAGAATCGCTTCTGTTGAGGGATGAAGGAGGTGCAAAGTTTCCGTCCAAGGCGGGTGAAGCGCTCAGCTGCCGTGAGGGGCGATCACCATCCTCAGCGCTGCGCTGCGCAAGACTGTCTTTGAGGCGTTGGATGATGGCCTGCATCTCTTCTTCCCTATTTGCCATCTCCTCCTTCTCCTTTAGGATGGAGCCTCTCTCGGCTTCATAGATGGTTTCCATTTCTCGTATCTGACGTGAGGATTCGCGTTTCTCGTTGTTTAGAGCCTCTACCTGTTCCTCGAATTCATGTACCTTCTCTTCCAGTTTGGCTGACTCCTTTACGGCATCGTCAAACTTGGACTGCAAAACGTCGATTTGTTTTTGTAGTTGTTCGGATTGTCTCTCCTCCTTTTCAAGCCTCTGCTGTAAATCTTCCACGGCAGCGGTAGCCTCAGCTCTGGCATCAGCGTCCGCATTGCCTAAGCCGGCGCCATCTCGTCTCGCAGCAGCAGCGCGGGCAGAGACTGGCGTACCAGATCGTACGGATCGAGTGCGAGTATGACCGTTTGGTGTTGTTGAGGCAGCAGAGGATGCTGGTGTTCGGGCGGTGCGTGAAGGCGATGCATCAACTCCAGCTGGCCTAGCAGCACCAGTTGATGGTGGTTTCTTTGCGACTGTCGACATGTCCACGGAGTCAGAGTCGCCTTGACCGGGTTAATGGTTGTCTTGAAGATGGGGCGGTCAGCGTTGGAGCGGGGGACTCAGTTGAGCATAAGACGCAAAGCAATAACGGATGATGGGCGCAATACTGGTTGGAATATGTAATGCCAGATGTGTTGGATAGTAGAGCGCAATATGAAACGGTTGTTGATAGAAAGGAAAATAGGAGGGACAACAAATGCAAGACAATGTCCCGGATGCCGTTTGGGGGCCCCTTGTCTCCACACCAACGTATCGGGGGGAGCGCCCAGAAGGTCTACTCCAACTTTTTAGCGGGCGGCAAATTAGGTGAAGAATACTCCTTTGCAGTATTACTATTAGCTTGCACGTCGTCCACTCCAGCCGAAACGTGGTCGAATCTACAAGGTTATGATGCGGCTGGGGTTAATTAATTAATTTTTAATTTTTTCCCGCCTTCTTCCATTAACTCGATTTATGTATCGCCCTTGAAACCAGCCTAACATCTGAATCGTATAGGGCAGAGGCAGTGAATTCTCGAACCGAGCCAAAACTCTATTTCACGTGCTCTGTCTCATGCAAGCGGTCCCAAGCGCTGTCGTTGTTCGGACACTTGTGCTTGCAGTCACGTTCCGATGCAGCAAGTATGCAAGTATGATTACTACGCAAACTCGTATACGAGTGTCAGGGACAGCCCATTACTTGTGTGAAACCAACACCAGCTGGCCCTGGAATACTCCGAGCAGGGATTACTATCTCTTCAAGTCACAATATATTGTACAAGTTATGTCATAGCAGGAAGCCAACGTCTTGAGCTGTATTGTTTTCATTGAGATGTCTATCTCTGCGCCTGTTACTTAGGCAGCAGTAGGAAGATTTCGATCATTGATCGAGGACTGTATTGCGCGGGCTTCAAAGGAGCCATCACGCCGCGTCCTGTGGCAAGATTTCATGTCATCACATTGATTGGTATATGTTCATTTGTCTCACATGCCCGTGACCCGAGTTACCCCCAACGCCTTGAAAAAAAATAAGGATGCACTTTTTAGGTGGGCATTTAAGCCTGCTGGTCGCTGAGGATATCGGAGTCACCGGCATCGAGGATAGCCATGGTAGAGCAGCGGAAGAGCTTACCACAGGCGGTACCGAGCTCAATCTGTACGAGAAAATACGAGTAAGCATATGAACCCTCCAAAGTCAAGATAGACTTCTTCGCTGGGCAGAGCACGAGAAGATTGTTGGCTTCTCGGCTCAACTACAGCACCTGAGAAGCAGATGAGAGACATTCCAGGGCCGCGCTTCTACGCACACAGTGTGTGTGCTTCCACGCAGCCTCATCCTGTCGCTACGGATAGAGGAGATTTGGAACTTACGTTGTTGCCAGTGAAGTGGTGGATGGGGGCCTTGGACAACATGCTGTAGTACTCGAGCTCACTCTTGCGGAGAGGAGGAGTGTTACCAGCGATGATGATCAGCTTGGCCTTGCCGGAACGAAGGCTCTTGAGCGTAGACTTGTAACCAAGAGTGACTGTAGAGATTTGTTAGTGATCTTTCGACTGCAATTAGGACCAGGAACAATTCCTTACCCTTGCCGGACTTCATAACAAGCGCCAACTTGGAGTTGATGCTGTTGGCATCCTTCTTGCTCTTCTTAACGGGGGCCATTTTGTCGATTGTTTGCTACTTCGTGAAGATGGTTAACTAAGAGGAGTCTTTCAGATTTCCGATGCCAAAAAGTTTCCAATGTATTTTCGCACCTTGACCCACGAGAGTGGGTGGGGCAGGGCTCGCGCCCCTCCACCAATCATGTTCACGACACAATGGAGCGAGCCCTAAAGAGCCGGTGTTTAAGCGATAAGACTCACCACCGAACGGGATTACCAAGCCTGCTTTGAAATCAAAGTGGTGCGTCTATAGGCAGCCAGGCGACTTTTGCACCTTTTTTGGCGGAAGACCACTTCGTTTCCTAAACCATCACCAAGTCAACAACAACGAAAAATCCGTCAAGATGGCTCGTCGTCCCGCCCGTTGCTACCGTTACTGCAAGAACAAGGTAAGAATTAAATCTACGCAAAATTTCTATTTTCGACGACAGTTCTACGACATCGAACGAGCGGAGGAGGAATCAACATGAATATGGTGGCGATATGCCCTTTTTTCTCTCCGACGCTCGACCTACGAACTGATGAAGACGATGCAAAATTGCTACCGGAAACAGGATGACAGAGTACTAACTCGCCGTTCTTTTAGCCGTACCCCAAGTCGCGCTTCAACCGTGGTGTCCCCGACCCCAAGATCCGTATCTTCGATCTTGGCCGCAAGAAGGCTGCCGTCGACGACTTCCCTCTCTGCATTCACCTCGTCTCCAACGAGTATGAGCAGCTGAGCTCCGAGGCCCTCGAAGCCGCCCGTATTTGCGCCAACAAGTACCTCGTCAAGAACGGTGGTAAGGAATCCTTCCACCTCCGCGTCCGCGCCCACCCCTTCCACGTCGTCCGTATCAACAAGATGTTGTCTTGCGCCGGTGCCGATAGACTGCAGACTGGTATGCGTGGTGCCTGGGGTAAGCCCAACGGTACTGTTGCCCGTGTCAACATTGGCCAGATCATCATGAGCGTCCGTACCCGTGACTCTAGTACGTATAATCCCTTCTATATAATGCAGGTGGCGAATCATTTAGCTAACAATCGCCCTCCTCAGACCGTCACCTCGCTCTTGAGGCCCTCCGCCGATCCCAGTACAAGTTCCCTGGTCGCCAAAAGATCATCGTCTCCAAGAACTGGGGTTTCACCCCTCTCCGCCGTGACGAGTACCTCGAGCGCAAGGCTTCCGGCCGTGTCAAGGATGACGGTGCCTACGTTCAGTTCCTCTCCAACCACGGTTCTCTCGAGAACAACATGCGCCGCTTCCCCGATGCCTTCAAGGCTTAAGGGTTGGACGTGTGTTTGAAAATGGAATGAGGTTGGCGTCAAATGTGGCATGTCAATTACAGATGTTTTAGTCTTATGATCAGTCAATTTAGACTATAGTAAAACTACGCAATACCATGTGTACAGCACGATGAGCAAGATAGACTCAACTTGGTGTCTAGTGAGTGTATAGCAAAATGTAATATGTAAAGACTGGTTGTTGCGAGTAAAACGCGGCATGGCCAGATTGAATGTAGGTGTCCATGTCTTCAGTGTACCACCTGGGTTGATTGATATCATATTCCTCCGCTGTGAATGCTCACAAATACTGAGCATGATCGACCAAAACGGTTGTTGTTTGATCTGGCATCACAATACCTGCTGTTAGCTGCAGAACAGGATAGCCCCGCTAAAGTCGAGTAGCCCAGTTTTCGGAAGTGTAGGATAACGTCATGATATAAATACTCAGAACTTCACCGTGCAGTGCATTATAGACGAAGTTGCCAAAGTCTTGCCCCAAGGCCCTCTATGCAGATGCAAAATCCCCATCGAAACAATCCCCCCTCTTAGAGAGTCCACTGTGTGCGACAAAGCCTTGTCGGGGGAGTTTGCGGGGCCGATCTCGAGCCAAAAGCCCCCAAACAGCCCTGCTAGGCGGCCCTCATCAGGTATAATGCACAGCTTATCTGTATAGACTACCTTGGTTTTAGCCAATTAGGAATTGAGTTTGGTATGCTCTACCAAATTAACCCTCTCCAAAGCTTATAGCACAACTAAACTTATTCGTCTTTTCAATATTCTAATTTGATACGCGAATGATAAAGACGACCCTCTACAGACGCCAGCTGTCTTACATATCCAATATCCGCCGTCTGAGAATAACCCCGAATGTTAAGAACCTCCTACAGGCTAAACACTGAGAAAACGGTTACATGCTACTCCAAATGTTGCTTGCTCCTTGCCCGTTGTCTAGAGTAATTGCTAGGTACATCGCCGGGAATATTCTATTTGCTTTTTATAAGAGCACTATAGCAAACAGGCGCTGTTCGACATCAATTTGGCGAGATATGGTATAGTTTGTCGCATTTCCCGTATAATTTATTGGATGTAACTAGCTAGACGAATAAGAATGAGGCTTGGCATTTTGTTGGGCTTTGTCTAGCCACCTACGACATATCGTTAGAATGGATGTGTCTAGGGCGCATGACCCGCAGCCCAACTGACGCCATCAACACCAACCACTGACCCCTCGTCTAGCAGGCCTGGGCTATTCTCAGTAGGCCAGACAGGCATGCGGTCAAGCGCTGTGACCTGTCCCTATCCAATCAGCTCCCTATAGACCAATATCCTCGCCAGGCTGCGCCCAGACTCGCCAGAATACTGGCTGATGCACTATACCCAACAAGTACCCATTCCCTTTGGCCGAATAATCGAACCCTAGATAATATCTCTCCGACTACGGCACCTTTGCAGAGCGCACTGGCCCATTAGATGGGCGGTCACGTCCTGCGCGTTAGTTGGGCCCCCACTACTTAGCCGTAGATATGCAGTATTATCAGCCAGGTTTAGCAATACACGGTGCCACGCCAGCGCGCGAAAGGCGTCATTTAGAGAAAACTAGGCTGGTGCATCTTTTGGCTGAGGCCCATCAGCGCAGTGACACACACGCAAGCGTTATCGTATGGGGGACCGGAAACAGGCCCGCCGGGGATGCGGAATCATTTGATGAAAGACACGCAGGCGCCTCATTGCGGCAGGGCAAACAGAACAAATTGGCTGAATACTATTACTTGCGTAGGAAAGGAAACATCATTCAGCCCAAGTGTAGGCAGAGGGGGGGTTGGTGGTGGTGGCATGGGGGCACCGCAGAACAACAGCTGATCAGTGTAACCCTCCAGGCGGGTTCTAAGCGCTAAACTAGACCAAAATCCACTGTAGGTCTCAGCTGCAGCGTCCCTCTGGCTTTCCGTATCCGGCACGCGAGCAGCATATCGCACCCCACCCAAGATGCTGGCGCCGCCTCTGGTTGGATGCCGCCAGCCTTAGTGACACTCTCAACAAAGCAATTCACTCATCCCGACCACGTCGTCTTCCCCCTTTGCTCTCTCGTCATCCTTTGGATCTCTCCCCTCTTCTCTATCTTCCCCATTCCTTTATTTTCTTCCACGATCGCTGCATAGCCTTTTTACAGCAACAAATACATCTCCTAACCGTGGTCGTCCTGACCAACCGATGCACACTTGCCCCCGGTAGTTGACCGCCCGATTGTCACCCATCTGCCGCCCTGTCACATCGCCACGACATCACCCATCTAAAACAATATTATTATCACCAACATGGCTTTTCAACAGTCTACCAGGCAGCCAGTGCAACGAGTTGCCCGCCCCATAACCCCCGAGGCCGGAACGCGGACAAGACGCTCGTCAAACTCGCAGCTCGAAGAGTCCCAGACATGGGTCCTCTTCTCCCCGCCGACCGAAGCGACAACTGCATCGTATCTTAGTGGAACCGAACATTCTATAGAAACTCCTGGGCGCTCACGCCTGAGCGACTTGGGAAGTCTCGATACAGTCGCACGCTCAACGCATCTCGGAGACATACCTTCCTCAATAGTAGAGGACCCCTCAGCCGAAGACGACGCTGAACTGGACAGCCTGGATAGCCATCTACCAGAATTTCGATCGCTACCAGACGGTATTGAACCAAATTTCGCTGCTGGACACCAATCACAGCCTCTATTTCCAGCTCACGATGGCTTGGGATCTTTCCGCCTAGACCGCCCGGTTATTGGACAAGAGGCACAAGACCGATTATACCAGTTTGAAAGATTCAACCCTAGAAAGACACATAGGAGATTGGACAGCGCCGAACAAATTACTTTGGAGCGGGACTATTCACACAATCAAGAGGAAGAGAAGCGCTCACGGATCGAAGCTTGGAGGCTGGAACACAGCCGTGTCTTGCTGGACGAGGTGAAGCGAGAGACACGCCGCCGCCGTGCATCGTTGGCTTCGGCCCAAAAGCATCAACTAGAAGAGACTGATGCGCTGGCATGGCATGATGAAGATGCTGTTGACAATGATGTGGAGGATCGTGGATTAATTGCACGACTAACTCGCACTGTTGTTAAGAATGTCCTTGGCATCGACGATAAGCTTCTTGACATCCTTCTCGGTGATGTAAGTGTCGCTGACGATAGCGAATTGTCAGCCACTCCTCAGGTGTCGCAGTTGAATGAGAATTTGCCTACCGATCTTGAGGAACAGTCATGGCAGCTTCGTTTACTAGAGACAGTATCCCGAGAACTAGGCAAGCTTGTCAGTCAACTTTCTCATCACCCTGGTGCCTTTAGCACATACTCAAGGATGCAGGTCATGCCTATCCCATATGCTGGCCTCCCGGTTATCCCGGAAGCTGCGGATGTTGCTGCCCAGGAACCTTCCAGCCGTGCATCGCAGCCAGAGTTTCACCCAACAGCTGGCCAAACATCTCGACCGGTTGACGTTGGTGGCAGAGGTGCGCAAGAGCAAGCCGAAGAGCCGGCGGCATTCACGAAGGAGGAATGGGAACAAGATCTTGACATCAAACTGGTATTCCGATACTTGGTTTCCCGGTTCAAGTCCCGCTCAACCGCCCCATCTGTAAACACGGCGTACACTAGCAACACCGCCCCTCAAGACGTGGCAGCTAGAATCGCCCGCGTTCGCCAATACCACCCGCTGATATCGCGCGCAAGACCTCTGGAGCGACGAACATTCCGACCATCCACTCCGAACAGCCCTGTGGCGATGCGCCATCAAAGCAGCTGTGCCAGCCAAAGTACAAGACGATCCGCTCGTCGCAGCAGCGTCTCATCCCGCCATTACTGGGATATCGGCGGCTCGCTAGGAACTGGATCTGTGATTGCACAACCTGGGCCCATGGGTAGCTGGGGAGAGGTGTAAGAACTGAATTGTGTTGCGGCCAACACGCTGCAGCTCTGTACTATATTATTCCATCATTTGAGGTTGGCGGCTGTAAATGAATCTTGGAGGATTACACGATATAAATGACTCATTTTGCATAGACAACTACATGTACTTTTTGTGTCCAGGCATACAACACATATACAATACACGACGATGATGCTTCGCCATATATTCTGCACAATGCACCTTTGTTAAGCTAGTATTGGAACTAATTATCGTGATGTGCAGATGGCTGCTTATGACGTGGCTGAAGAGTCATGAATGAGTCATTGGAAGCCCGCGTGAAATACAAATATCCCACTGTCTGCCTGATAATGAGGGTATCCAGCTTCATCGATGGTGTGGAGGAGACGGTGTAGGTGACGGAACAGGAAAGGCTGCAGAGTTGGGTGGCTTGTCCCAAAAAAGCAAAACGCGACATGCGTGATGCACGACAGTGTGTTGGTTCCCCTTGACAAGGGAACGACAGCACGCATACGCAAAATGTTTGCGTCGTGTAGTATCTCGTTGTTGATCAACAACAGACGAAAAAATTGCGTATACTGTAGTTTCGTTGCGTGTCGTGCACGCTCCAAGCAGGGTTTATAGTGCATTGAACGCGTGATCTTACACTGAATAGTACGTACGCGCTGGCCTAAGATGCCACGCCAGCGCCGACGCAACAACTGCTTAACGGACGAACCTAATGGGTGCACCAAAGAAGAAACCAAGACCAAAAAGGACGCAGAAAAGTCTATTCCCGATTTCTCTGCAGCGGCTCTGCAACACACATCTAAGGCTGCATCGAGTATGTATGTAGACCCTCTGGCCACCCAAGACGGGCCGCTGTTCCCCTGTTGGCAAGCCCGCTGAGCCAGTAGTTTTCCTCGCTGCTGATCAAACCGCTGACCACTTTAGCACGCTGCAACGCTGAAAAGGCGCGTTCTACAGTGGGGCTGAGCCGCCCTTGGTCCCTCTTTGGCTGGCCTCCCCGCCTGCCGGCTCCACTAAATGGCCTGGCCTCTGTGGCTTGCTGGGCCCCCCTCTCGTGCTGCCTCTTCTTCGCAACGTCGGGTCGCCCTGGTGAGCCTTCTTTCTTCTTCCACACCTCTCCTCCCACCTCTCCTCCGCCAGCATTTTTTTCTTCGCATACTCCTTGTATTTCCGACCTCGTTATTATTTTTCTTCTTCTTACGCCTGAATCTGCTTAATGTTTATCTGCTCGCTCCGCCGCCGTCCTATATAAGCTGCATCGTTCCTCCCAACCTCTCATTTATTCCTCGACCTCAGCTGCAGCTACCCGACTCGACAAGCATTTTCTCTCGAATTCAAGCATTAATTCACGATACAAAAGCACAAAGAGTGAAGCTCACCACCAATACATTGTTTACGCGTAACGCTACAAAATAAAACCATACATTACGCCCCCATTTGCTCTTCCCGACGCTCTATATTGACGATTACACCTGCGGCGGCAATCCTGATACTAATCTTGCACTCTTCAATCACCTGCACCGTCTATCTCTGAACGCTGATATGAGCTACGCCATGCTCTAGGCTCAATATGGTTGCGGCACCATACAACCAGTTCCGGCCGGTCCACGACCCGTTCAATGTCTACCATGACGCCGCCAACTTGAACACTCACCGAGGCAGCCTACCTCAAGGCGGCTGCAATTTCGTCGATTTGACACAGGGAGCAGCAGGAACACGCTGTGGCTGCCGGAAGTATTGGTCACGCCAAACAATCGAAGGCCCCAACCCTGCGATATCCCACCAAGGCTGGTGTATGTGTAATCACCATGCCTGTTTCCACGACGACAGACTGTCCGACGAGCAGGTGGCACCTATTCCTATTGCAAGCGGTCAAGAAAATGAAAAACCAAAGCCACTACGAGAGCCATTATCTCCTATGATTGACGTACAATCTCACATGCCCCAGCCCGCTCAGAATCTAGGGTTCCCTAGTTTCTCTGCGGGTGGTGCACCCTTATCCTTTATTCACGACAACCCTATGGATTTCAACAATGGTATCAGCCAGAACAATACACCTCAGGTGGCCCCTTCACTCCCTGATACTATTCATTGGGGAGACTTTGTCCAATCACAAGTTGAAACGAGCGGCCTTCCACCTATCCCGGCACAATGCCTACTAGCATCACAAACAGCATCAACAACATCTTCGGTTCAAGCAAAATACCTTCGACCATTTGCAGGAAAAGGATTAAATACTCTGGGTCCTCCTGCTCCCAGAGCTCCTATTCCTCCCAGTCCGTTGTCGAACAAATTCAGAACCCCGTTACAAGTGCAGCGCGAAGTCGAAACCTCGGCGATGGTCATTGACCAAGGATCCAGTACCCCAATGACGACGATAACGACACAAATAGAGCCTAGGTCAGCAGCGAAGGGTCCATCGTCTCGAGAAGTTCTAAAGAACGTAACTGAGACGCTTGGATCCCACGAGCAAAGACTGGATCGACTTGAAACTACCTCTTTTGCCGCCCCAGCACACGATGAATGCCATGAAAAGCACGAGCATTTCGATTTGCGTATTACGGATGTAGAAGGGAAGCTGGACGAGTTATTAGAAAAGCAAATCAACGATGATGGAGCTGTTAGTCGCCGTGGCGACAGAAGAGATGATGATGCTACAACTCAAAGCGGTCTCTCTGTGGTCAGCGACGCGACCAGTCGACCAACCCGGGACCACGATCTGCTTGCGCAGATAAAGGCGCTTCAAGACCAGGTTTTACATCTTCAATCTCTATCACCATCTCACAACAACCCATGGGAGATTGAAGTAGTCTTTTTGCCATTCCCTTTGAAGCGCGTCTGGCAAGACATGCATCAGTTCAAAATCGAGCCTAATGCCAGCAGTGATGACTGGACACAGCTTCCAATGACGATGAGCTCCTCGCCCATGCGAGCACAAACTCCAATGTTTGGAGATTGGGCTACTTCAGATCACGAAATAGAATGGCTTTTGCCAAAAGCGTGTGCCGATACTAGCGTTACCGATCAGCGACTTCGCAGCCGCGGCCTGATCAAGACTGTATCAGTGAGGGGGACCGATGCCAGAAGCATCCAAGCCGCCATCAACAACACCTTTGCAAGCGTATTTGAGGAGATGCAGGTTATGCCACGCAGCCATGAGACGGATCAACGCCTATCAAAGTTCCACGGTCTCCAGTCATTCTGGGTACCTCTTCGCAAGATCCATAAGGAGTCACGGCTCCGCTTCCTTAGCCCAGCAGAAATGATTACTCCTGCTGTCTGGGATGCCTCTTTCCTGAACTCCGTTATGATGCGATCTTCTCAGCGCCGACTGTTCATTACTCACCCAGATGCCTACTTGCAGGATCGTACTGCTTACGACTCTGGCTGGACATGGCAGCGAATTAGAGAACTCACGCGTGTCTACCCAGGATCGGATGCATCACAGCGAGTACCAGAGGCCGACGCCCTGGAGGATCATTGGTCCTGGAATGAGCAAATGGATGAACCAATTTCAGCCAACAACTCTGGCAACTTTCGACAGCAGCACCGCATATCACGTTCACCCTCCTTTGCCCAAATTGCACGTATCGAGCGATGGAGGTCACAGAGCCCAGCCATTCTGCGCGACTCAACTCCAATGGGGAGTGGGCGTCGCGGTTCCATGCCCCCTCATCTTAGAACAATGTCGGGGCCAGTTGTGCCTCCAGCCCGGCCTTCTCCATTGGAGCCTCCGCGGAGAAATGCGTCAATGACCAACTACCACCGGTACGCGTCGCCAGCTGTCCGTGTTGGACCGAACGGTGGAATAATGAAACCCCGCCGAACCCGATCACCCAGTTTCGCTCAGGCTACGCCCAGGTGGACAACCTCACCAAGCCCAGCTCCATGGGCCTCACATGAGCGACATGGCCAACGTGGTATGACGCCTTTCGCCTATGCCACTCCGTATAGCGCCACGCCTGTTCAAGACCCACGAGCCACGAGAAGCGGGAGCACTGTGCGTTTTGACGCTCAACACCGTTACTACGACGATGATGGGCAAGGCGAGTACTATGGCAATTTTGGTGCCGAATCGGCTGATGATGAGGATATCGATGTATACGAGGATGATGTACCGATTAAACGGGATGAAAGCGACTCGGATAATGACATTGACGCTGTCCCCATGGCTGAGCGACAGGGCGAAGGCATCCCCGATTCTGGCGACTTTCCTTGTGGTGATGATGACCCATGGCCTGGCATTGAAGATCAGCCGCCATCAGACGGCGAAAATGTCGATCCCAAGGCGGTGGGGCGCGAGAGTGCAGCGAGTAGCCAGCCGTCGGAATATCCCAGCACGCAGCCGGCTTGGCCAGCCGAGCCTGACGATTTTAGCATTCATGAAGACGCATAGTTGCGATCTTGATGACATCTCCATTTATTGTATGATTTTATTTTTTTGGCATGTTTTTCTTGCACGGCGTTATATGGAGTTGGATATCTACATCAACATTTTCCTTTGGAGGAGCACATGTAGGGGAACGTAGGAAACAATTGTATACCATGGGACATTATGTATTGCACAAAACAAGCAGATGCTTGCTTTTAGATAGATGAACAAGAGAATTTCTCCTCTATTATACTATTGAAAAACTCAGTAGCTTTGTAAATGTAACAAGAGGACTAAACTGGTGTGTATTCAGAAACAATTCTATTGAATATATTCCAATATGTAGAGCGTATCTTGGGCATCTACACCATCATCTGGAGGGCTATTTCTAATGCAAGACTGCCTGTATGCTATATGTTATGTACACTTCTATCGTAATGCGTAAAAGTAGTAAAAGAAAAAAGAGATTTGTGAGCCGTTAAGGATAAGGCTTGTACATGAGTAGTGTCAAACTCCATCGAGGGAAGACAGGATCATTGATGCCAGCTGCCCTTGTCGTCAATGTGCTCAAGAATCTTGCACACCTTTTTGGTGCAGAGCTGCTCGCGGGACAACTGCTTCCACTTAGGACCGAACGGGCCGCGAACATAGTGATATTGACCAAAGAAGCGCCACTGGCGGTGGTCGGCAAGGGGAAACAGATCGTCGCCCCAAGCTCCGCTGTAATGGAACCAAGAGGTCGGCATGTTTGGATTCGATGATGCTGGGGTAAGATTGGCAGTGTCGGTGTCTGATCCATCGTCGAGAGCGGTACGGCGGAAGCCCTGCGTCGTCAGGTCCTGGGCTTTTTGCTCGGGAGTAGGGGTGTAGTGAAAGGCGTAGTTGTTTAGAGTTGGGTCCCAGACGGGCCCGTCGTTTGTCTCGTCCTTGAGCATCTGAAAGGGCAGGACATAGGGGTGGTTGCCGGACGTGGCGTACATGGCGTGCGAGCCAACAGCCGAGTATATAATGGGACGCTGGGCGCCGTTTGATGACGTCCTCTTGTTGAGTGCTTCAAAGGTGTATGCTAAGCCGCCTTCGTGCTCAGAGAGGAAGACACCCTTTGGGATGCCGTTCTCAAAACGGATCATGCAGTGCTCCCAATCGCCGACGTGGTTGCCGTAGCGAGCACCGAGTACGGTCTGGCCAAGGTTGTAGGCGTAGAAGAAGAACCAGAAAGCATCGAGGATGTCGTTACCCTTGTCGACCATGATAAGAATAGCGGGAGCAGAAGAGTAGCCACTCTTATCTGGCTTGTGGCCGACGTGGACTGCTCTGGCCTTCTTGTCGTTGAGCTCGGCGACGTGGTACCATGGCCGTTTGGATGGCTTAAAAGGTTTGGCGGAAAAGGTTTCCGTTTCAGAATCCGCTGTATCGTTAAGGTTTGGGCGGCTATCATGACTGAAGAGCCACTCGGGGCGGCTTTCAACGTCTTCTTGGCTAGAGAGGACGACCTTGGAGGAATATGAGTTTAACTCGCCCAGGTTGTCGAGTGTCAAGCTGATGTTCTTGGCGACACGCTTGAAGTGGAGGGAGGGGTCTACGTGATTGATAAATTCCTTGATATCACTGGGCCAGAAGTGCTCTGCCCAGTGTAGGTGGATTAACGGCGCATGGTCAAGCACAAAGCTGGGGATGTCCTTTTGGCCATCCTTGGGCTTCTCGGCAGCCGTGCTGGCGCGGCGACGCAGCTCGTCTGGAAGATCGTCGTAATCCGCATAGCCTGGGTGGCCTGCTCGTCTCTTTTCTTCGTCTGTTTCATTTATTGAGTGCCCGGGCGGGTCTGATCGGAGATGGTGCAGGCCACAGAGGCCAAAGAAGCGGCAAGACCAACGATCTAGCATGTACGGGCTGGAGTCTATCCATTTTCGTTCGGTGATGATTTGTTTCGGTGTCTTCTTGACGGGATCGAGGGCGCTGGGCAGAATCCATACGGCAGCCAGGGCGACGCTAAGCGTTAGACTGAAGATGACGAGGCACCTATACCTTGCGAGACAAGATCGCTCCTTACGCATCCATCTAGGCGTCGGCTGTGGAGGTGCCGGTTCAGCATCTGGAGGGAGGGTGTCGGCCTCCCATGGTCTAGCTGCTGCCTCTTCCTCCTCTATGGGAATCGGACTGAGCGTCTGAAGACCTGTTTCTGACGGCATAGTCTAGTGGTGATATGTATGATGTTGAAGAGGCTGTGGCGCTGGCCACGATCGGCAGTGTCGGAAGGCTCGCGTCGAGGTGTTACGCGCTGAGGGACAGGCCGTTGTCGAGAAGAGAAATCGAGAAGAGAAATTCGAAACAGTTGAGAAGTAGTTGAGGACTCCAAGAACGCTACGGTGTGGCGGGGGAAACACCCTTGTCAAAGCGTGAGGCGGTATGGTTTGGTCGCTTACCAGGGTGTTGGCGAGGTCGTGTGATGCCGGACAAATCGCTGCGGAGAGCACGTAGATGTGCGGTAGCAGACGAGGACAGTAAGAAGCAGGCGTTATTAAAAAAAAAGAGGGTTGTGTAGCAAAGGAGAAAGAGACCAAAATAGCACAGAAACAACAACCAGCGGCGTATTTGGGGAAGATGGCGAGACACGGTGACGTGGTTGCGACGCTGCGGCTTAGGTTAGCGGGAATGCCATTGTGGTGCACGATACGCTAAAAACGAAATCGGAACGTCGGGTTGGACCAATCACAGCGTCGGAACAGGCAGCCTGGCAAATGGCTGCGGTCGGCACTGGCTGACGAATGTAGTGCATGGGACCCGCTAACCTGCAGCAGGGGCGGCGCTAAGGGAGGCCCTGTACTGTAGTGGGTGTAGTCACTATTAACACACACTGTAATTAAGAGACGGCAGACGGGCGGTGGTGAGTGAAAGACGCATGGGTGCATGGAGCTAAGCCGAGTGGGTGAATGGCGCACTACGCTGCTGTACAGTACAGTACATGGGATGAGATTGAGTGTGAGTGTGTGCTCGCTGTAGCAAAGCGCGGCGGTAAGTTGCTGTACTCAAACTGCGCTACTCCGTACTGTACTTTGGATCGCCTACAGCGCATGTCTTGGGCCAAAACCAAACCCGTGGGGCAGCCTGAGAGCCTATCGTTTGCGCACCTGGCTCTTTTAGTAGTCAAGCTGCACGTACTTCTGAATACATTTACAAAAGAAAAACATGTCAATTAATCCACCCTTGCGTTTATTTATTTTTATAGCAGAGCAGAGGGTGTATATAAGCAACGGCTATTTGTCTATCTCTTTTCTTTACCCGTTTTGAAGGCTGCTCACAGGTTCTTGCGTTCTTGCTTGCCCTCCAATTAACTGTGTTAAGCTTGGCATACTTGACGACACAGTCAGCAAGTAGCAGAAGAAGAAGAATACCAAAATAAATTTAACTATCTCTCATAAAGTTGATTCCTACACCACTTGCGGTATTAGCCTCTTTCTAGTGTCTAACGAACTATTGTTCCCATGCCCCCCGCGCGTCCTCCTACTGCTAAGCTGCGAGGTACATTTCGCCAGCTGGCAACACACACCAACTCGACTCAAATAAAAACAACAGTCGCCAGTGCATCGAACATTAACTCCCAAAGCAACAATTATAACTGCTCGTGTGCCCAATTTCACCACGACCTGCGCAGCGAACTGATCTAGTTGGTCATGGCTTATCAGATTGATCAGATAACACTGTTGGTGGGGGGAAGTATACCAAATTGATCATCCTCGACGCCCTTTCAGCCTCAAATTCTAAGCGAATGACCCGCTTGCTCTCGGACTTAAGCGGGACGTATTCAACCATAATATGAATTCATGTGCGAGAGAATAAAATCACGGAAATAGGCCGAGAGATGAACAGAGGAGCGAGCAGACAGCTGAAAGATGCTTACAGATTGCGTCGCATCCCCTCCTCATGTACATGTCCCTTCTGTTCGCTGCGTCGCTTTCCCTCCAGCATCTTACGCTTTTAGTCTCCGACAATTGCAATGCTCGAAAAAGCCCCAGACACCCAGGTCTCCGCAATGGCTAACGATGATACTGGAGCAACGCCTACGCCGAGCCAAGAATCCGCCTCCGCCGTAGCTGCCGGTGTTGCCAAAATTCAAGGTATCACGCGAGCATGGAACAAGGGGCGCTACATTTTCTTCTGGGCGTGCATGATGCTCATTGCCATCTGTGTCAGTCTCGATTATCAGACCGTCAGCGCCTACCAGCCCTATGCTCTGTCCGAGTTCAAGTCACATTCGCTGCTATCGGCCGTTAGCACGCTGCAAATCATCTTGTTAGTGTCTTTCCAATTTAATCTTCATACATTTGTGATAGCCGGTAGATAAGCACTGTATACTAACAATACCTTTGTCCTAGATCTGCATCATCGCAGCCCATCATGTCGAAAGTAGCCGATGCTCAAGGCCGTACCGAAGCCTTTGGAGCATGTCTTGCACTCATGGTTCTCGGATTCGTCATTAATGCGACATCTCAAAGCGTCGAGCAAATGTCGGCCGGTCAAATCTTGTACGGGTTCGGCCTGACTGGCCTTCAGTTTATCCAACAGATCCTTTCCGCCGATACTACATCTTTAGAGGATCGTTCAATCTACAGCTCGGCACTCTACTCCCCTGGTATCTTTACATCTTGGTTTGGAGCACCTCTAGTCAACACGTTAGTGCCAAATCATTGGCGATGGTAAGGTTCTGTGTGCTAGTCCAACACAAAAATTGCTAACAACTTATTATTCTTAGGGGCTACGGAATGTGGTAAGTGATGTCAAATGGCCTATTTACTAGCATACTCTGAACTAATAAACACAAAACAGGGCCATTACCTTCCCAGCTGTTGCCAGCCCGCTTATTGGTCTTCTTGTCTGGTCACAAGTCCAAACTAACTCCGTCAAGCGCAACACGACGAAGAAAACACTTGCTACTATGGCCTCTGAGGCTGACATCTTCGGCCTCTTCTTATTTCTTGTTGGATTGATTTTTCTCTTATTCCCTCTAACAATCAACGCTCGCTTTAAGGGCGAGTGGTCATCTCCCCAAACGATTGCCATGATGATCATTGGAGGTGTTTCATTTATCGGCTTCATTGCTTACGAGCTGCGTGTTGCTACATACCCTATTCTAAGTCTACACTTGGCAAAGAGTAGAACCGTGGCCGCGGGTTGCCTGGCTGAGGCACTCTTCTTCTGTAGTGGAACTTGCTGGAGTGTATACTTTTACTCGTTTCTAATTGTGGCCAACAACTTGTCACCGGCGGCGGCTACCAACATCGTTATATCTGGGAGCGTTTCTACTGCAGTATGTGGTATGGCAGTAGCCTTCCTGTTGAAAAAGACTGGTCGCCCAAAGTGGATAGTCATTGCTGGCACTTCGATCAAGTTAATCGGAGGTGGTTTGATCATGCGATATGCCAACTCGGATGCTACAGTGGCTCAGATATTGATTGCACAGATAGTGCAAGGAGGAAGTTCAGGACTGATATCCGTGATTGTGCAGACAACAGTACAGGCTGTTGGCAAGCATCAAGGTAAGCTGCTGCTGATACGACTGCCTCTATCTGACTCTAACTGTTGTGTACTCTGTAGATGTTGCCAATGTTACAACTCTGTATGAAACTCTCCGTGTCATTGGTTCAGCAACAGGGAGCGCCATTTCCGGTGCCATATGGACACATATGCTGTTGAGTCGCCTGCAAACGCACTTACCTGCCGCAGCGCAAGGCCGTGCCACCGCTATACAGAATTCCTTTGTCATGGCCAGCTCTTTTCCAGTTGGAAGCCCTGAGCGAGACGCTATAAATCAGAGCTACACTGACGTCATGCGTGTTCTTCTTACTATCACCCTAGGCTTCATGGCTGCCTCATTCTTGGCATCTCTCTTCATTGAAGACATCGACCTGAAGGCGGTAGACCGAGAGCGGAATGAGACTATTCGGGCGACGAGCGAAATGTCACCGAGGGAGGATATCAGTCACACAGGCGACATCCCAGACGCGGCAAAGTAAGATGTTACTTAACACATAGAACCCTCAAGGTCGACTGGGGTACTGGCCAAATACTGTAGACTAAACCTCAAATAAATCCAATATGTCCAGAACAGCACAGCCTACATAGCCATGTTGTTGAGACGCCCTTCGCTACCCGCGCTGTCCCGGGCCGGTGGTCATACGGAGCGGGAAGTGGGGCACGCCCGTTGACGACAGCGAAGCTCGGAGCCTTAACGGCCAGAAGCTTACCTGTACATAACCACGATTCCCCCGAAAAAAATATTTAACATTCTCAAATTCTTGCAGCTTCACCCAATATGACTGTCCCAGATCTCCCAGTTGGTCCTCTAGCGTCCAAAGTCGACGCTGTACCTCCGGCCGGCGCCTCTCTTCATGGCAAATACACATCCGTGGTGAAGCTAGCCACAGGCCACGCCCCGGCCCTCTACAAATCTCTCGGAGGCCAAGAGAACGCTTGGCGATGGACATATATGCTTCGTGGCGGCTTTGATACTCTCGAGGAGTACCAAGAGTTCACCACGGATCTGGCAGGCTCAACTGATCCCTATGCATATGCCATCCTCTCGGCTCCCGAGGCGGAGACGAGCGCAAACCCCGAGCCTGTCGGCGTCTTCTCATTCCTAAACATCTCGGCGCCTCAGAGGCGAATTGAGATTGGCTCGGTCAACCTCGGAGATCGCCTGAAGAGGACAAGAATGGCCACGGAGGCTTTCTACCTCTTCATCAAGCACGCCTTTGAAGATCTACATTATCACCGCGTGGAGTGGAAAGCCAATGCACTCAATGCTCCCAGCTTGTCGTCTGCAAAGCGCCTGGGCTTCGTCTATGAGGGCATATTCCGGTAAGCACAGAAGGTCATTGATAATAACACGGAAGCTAATAATTCGGCAGCAAACACATGATTGTGCAGGGTCGTCTTCGTGACACAGCCTGGTTCAGCATCACCGATGATGAATGGCCAGTTGTTAAGCAGGCTTTTGACACTTGGTTGGAGGAGAGCAACTTTGACGCCGAAGGCCAGCAAAAAAGAACTCTGCAGGCGATTCGCGACGAGATTCAGAAGTCAACTTCATAAGCAGATGCTGGTGCTGTATTGCATCGTAGTAACGGTTATAGAAAGGAAAAGTTCATTACATCGTAAAATAGGCGCTCAAGGCACCGGGTATCACATGTTTAATCCTCCATTAAAACATCGTCGTCGTCATCATCTTCTTCTTCCTCGTCCTCATCGTCATCACCACTGTCATTGTTATCAGGGGTGGCCAAGTCTTCCCAGTGAGAGGGCGTTGGTGTCGACGCAGCGCGGCTCCCTCCTCGAGCAGCAACACGGCCACGAACTGTCGTCCGTGACACTACTCTACCTCTTCGGCCGCCATCACTACTAGCAGGGGGCTTTCGACGGCGTGGGCGTGAGTCTGGTGGTCTGGTGTCGTCAAAATCCTTGCCTTCGCCGGGCTGTGCATACACGGTCACATCGTCCGTTTCACCGCGCAGCTTTTTCAGAGCCATTAGGTTTTCCAAAAAGCGAGCTTGCGCTGTGCGCTCTCCCGATTGATCTTTGCCAACAGGAATATGGATACCGTATCCTTCCCTTGCCTGCGCAAGGTCATCATGCACTGGTTGCCGCGGCTTGACTATCTTCTCCTTGGTTATCAGTCGAGCACTACTTGCTGCCAAAAGATCAATATCTCCAGCGAGGTTTCTGAGTGCCGGCAGTGGCTGTTTCTCAGAATGAGCGACAAAAAGCATCTCAGTCCCAATCACTTCCGCCCACTCAGCCTCGAATACCCGACCTTTGTAAGATATTATCGGACGGTCAGACTCGAGCTCGAGTATTTGTATGGTGTTCGACCCTGTCTGCTGTTCCTTTTTTGACGCATCGGTGCGCCCTTCTTCATCAGACTCGATTTGTACGGTGCTTGCTCTGGGAACAGCCGGTGCTTTGCCCTTGGCTTTACGCCGCGCCTCAGCTGTCGCCTCTTTCTCCATGGCTGCGGTTTCGCTGCGAAGCGCTGGGTCCAGTAGCATGTCGTCGTCATTGCCGCCTTCCTGACGACTTTCAACTTCGGCATCGGGTTCGTTTTCGTCGTCATCGTTATCCCCGCCATCGCCATCCTGGTCGTCTTGGTTGTGTGCTTGCTTGGCTGAGGATGCATCTCCATCTAGTGTATGCTGGTCTTGCCAATGCTTAAAGTATCCGCTGCGGCTATGTGGCATCATTTTCGTCGGTGGTTTCTTCAGCCCGTCGTGCGATAAATCGATTGTTAGATAATATGTCTAGACAAGCTATTAGCGTCGTCTGTACACAGGCGTTGAGCAAGATATACCTCTGTCTCGGTAGTGGAGTACTCGTATTCCCACTCGTCCTCATCATTTTGAGAGCCGGATGCCAGATTCGGGTCAATCGGAAGAGCGCCAGTATCTGGCGCATGCTGGGTTGATGAGGCCATGATGTCCAACAACTGCCTACGCGGTTGACCAAACTGCCGCGACGAAGAATGGTTATTGACGATGCATCAAAAAATGTAGTGTTTGTTCCGCGCGGTGCGCTATTCTCCGTATCAAGAGTTATATATATTTAAATTCGTCTTTAATAAATACCGGCGCAACAATTGTAAAGCCGTCACGCGTCGAGCTCTCTCGCGATGGTGTTTAGAGCAGGAAACTCAAAGCGGCAGGTCGGCCGGCATCCAACGCCCCACCAAAAAGTTGTGCCTGCAAGCACTTTTCCCGCTTCTCGGAGCTGTGCAGCCCGCCAACCCAAATCCTGACTCACGACTCCAACAAATTCAACGGTCCTGCCCAAAATAAAACTTGCGACGTGCTCGACCTCGACCGAGATAATAAGCGCAACATCTTGTTCTATAGAGACACCTTTTTCTTGAATCCGCTCCCGTAAAGGCTGCTCAACACTGACTGCATCTGCTTAAACCCCTCCCCCACCACTAGAAACCATGCCCACCGTCCACCTCTTGGACTATGTTGCTGGCAACATTAGAAGTCTAGTCAACGCCATTGAGAAGTGTGGCTACCAAGTGGATTGGGTGAAATCACCCGAGGATGTCGCCAGAGCTGAGGTTTGTTTCAACAATGTGATGTACTATGCGCAGCGCTAACCTACCCGGTAGAAACTGATTCTGCCCGGCGTCGGCCACTTCGGCCACTGCTTGTCGCAGCTCGGCCAGGCTGGTTACCTGCCTGCTATCCAGAAGCACGTTGCCTCTGGAAAGCCCTTTATGGGCATCTGTGTTGGTCTCCAAGCCATCTTTGAGGGCTCCGTTGAAGACCCCGACGTTGTTGGTCTCGGTGTAGTCAAGGCATCCCTCGACCGATTCGACGACTCAGCCAAGGCTGTGCCACACATTGGCTGGAACAGCGCCAACACATATGGGAAGTCCATGTACGAACTGCGACCTACATCAAAGTACTACTACGTGCACTCCTACAAGTGCCCTTACAAGCCCGGTGAACTCGAGGCCCAAGGCTGGACTGTTGCGACAGGCACCTACGGCAACGAGACCTTTGTCGGCGCTATTGCCAAAGGAAACATCTACGCTACACAATTCCACCCCGAAAAGTCTGGTGCTGCTGGTCTGCGCACCCTCAAAGCCTTCCTGACTGGCGAAGGCGCTACCACCCTCGGCCAGCCGTCCGAGGCCCTCACTACTCCCGCCGAGAACGCCTCTAAAGACAGCCTCACACGCAGAGTGATTGCTTGCCTCGATGTACGCACCAACGACCAGGGAGACTTGGTAGTCACAAAGGGTGACCAATACGACGTCCGTGAGAAGGGCGACGACAACAATGTTCGCAATCTCGGCAAGCCTGTCGAGATGGCCAAGAAGTACTACGAAGCCGGCGCGGACGAGGTCACGTTCCTCAACATCACCTCGTTCCGCGACTGCCCTGTCGCCGACGTCCCCATGCTTGAAATTCTCCGTCAAACCTCGAAAACCGTCTTTGTGCCTCTGACCGTTGGTGGCGGTATTCGCGATACTGTTGACACAGACGGCACCAAGGTGACGGCGCTTGAGATTGCCACCATGTACTTCAAGTCAGGCGCCGATAAGGTCTCTATTGGTTCCGACGCTGTCATTGCCGCCGAAGAGTACTACTCGCTAGGCAAGAAGCTATTTGGAAACACGGCCATTGAGCAGATTTCGCGCGCGTACGGTAACCAGGCCGTTGTTGTCAGCGTTGACCCGAAGCGAGTCTACGTGCCTAAGCCTGACGCCACACGCCACCACCTCGTCGAGACAAAGTTCCCCGGACCCAAGGGCGAGACATACTGCTGGTACGCCTGCACCATCAAGGGCGGCCGCGAGACGCGCGACATGGACGTCGTTGAGCTGGGCCAGGCCGTGGAGGCCATGGGCTGTGGCGAATTGCTCCTCAACTGCATTGATAAGGACGGTACCAACTCTGGCTTCGACCTTGAGCTGATCCAGCAGGTCAAGAATGCTGTCAAGATCCCCGTCATTGCATCCAGCGGCGCGGGCAACCCGGCTCACTTTGAAGAGGTCTTCCAGAAGACTACGACGGACGCTGCTCTTGGCGCAGGCATGTTCCACCGTGGCGAGTACACTGTTAAGCAGGTCAAGGACTATCTATCGGAAAAGGGCCTGTTGGTTCGTGAGTTTGAATCTGCAGAGGACTTTTAAGAAGAGGAATAGAAGATGCAAAAAAAGGATGGGATAGGATCTTGCTACACTGGGCTATAATAGACTTGTTTAAAAATACAGCGATTTTTACTTTTTCAATAGACACAGGTTTTTCTTTATAAGGAACAAGATAACATTCGCGTATAATGGCATCAATTGCTGGCTAACTATAAAAAAGATGCATGGGCTTTTATGAATGGCTTGTGGTCGAGAACGACCAAGCCGCCCTACTCAAATTCGCAATAATATCGGTCAACTGCTATTGTATCTTGGCCCTCTCACAAAGAGTTTAGATACAGCAAAGAAGGAAAAAAACGGTTCATCAATAGCTATTCAAGTCCAATCCATTGGATGAATGGACAAGCGGACGGGATCTTAAAGCTCCATGGCCATGAAGACCCAGGTACGGCTCGTTACGTCCACGTCGTTGGCCCAATGGTCCAAAGTCGTCATTTCAAAGCCAACCCACTGGAGGCTCTTGGTCAGCTCTAGCGCTTCCTGCACAGGAATACGGCGGTCGATGCAGCTGACGATGCGAGCGCAGTCCAGTGGCCCGTCGGCAAGTTCAATGAGTGCCATCAGACTATAAATCACAACAATGTTAGTGGGTAATGCTAAAGGAGATGGCACAAATAGGAGGCTGCTTACGCTTTCTTCAAGTCTCTGCTCATCACGCACTCAAAGTCGAAGAAGACGAAGAGTGATTTCTCCTCTCCGTTATCAGCGACAAAGGCGCGGAAGCTCGCACCACCGACGTAGTCCCAGACTTCCATGCAGCTCTCGACCTCAAAGCCTTGGGCCTTGAGATCAGCAGCCTGCCCGAAGGCATTGGAAAACTGGTTGTCGGGTGGTGGAGTTGGCAAGTAAGCGCCGGTCAAGCCGGAGCCATTCATCGACAGATTCCGCTCACCTTGGAAAACTGTCTTCATGGACTCGCAAAAGAATCTCTCACATTCTTCCTTGATCACTAGCGCTGCCCCCCCTCGTCGCTCCTGGCGATGGCGATAGCCAGAAGTCTCGCGCTTCTTCTGCTTAGGAAGAAGAGCGAGCTCGTTGGACGAGGTTAGTGCGGCGAGGGGGGGACTTGTTGGTGGGGATGGGAGACCTGAGGTAGGGACCTCAGGAATACCACTCCGCTCCTAGAAGAACAAAAGTGTTAGTCTTTTTTGCATTGCCA
This sequence comes from [Torrubiella] hemipterigena, assembly GCA_000825705.1. NCBI lineage: Eukaryota > Fungi > Ascomycota > Sordariomycetes > Hypocreales > Clavicipitaceae > [Torrubiella] hemipterigena. Next base: position 440,695 of record CDHN01000004.1, read on the forward strand.
GTGCTGCTTCAGCCGCGAAGAAGAACATACCTGTAACCCCCGTAGTGCAGTAGTGAAGGCCCTTGAGCTGGGCGGTGGAGTCTACTACGTAGCAAGAGGCGAGGACGTTGACGCGGGAAGCAACATCCTCGCCATAATTACTACTACTATTATTCTGTTGTTTGTTCATTTTGAGATTTGCAAGATTCCACGGTGTCTGATTTCTGGTGGGCAAAGAGGCGAGGCTGGGCTGGAGGCGATCGATCGGCTCGTTGGACGGGTGCAGGTAGGCGTTGTGATGAATAGTAGTGTGTGTTTTTTGTTGCAGCTGAGTTTTCAATCGGCAGACTATAGAAGTCGGATGCGATGGCCACCTAAAGAGGCTGGTTGGAATGCGTTGCAGAACTGTTGAGTGAAGGCTTTGTGTTTGTGTGGTGAGCAAAGGAAGAAGCAGAAGCAGAGGGCGGAAAAAGAGTCGGTGGCGACAAGAACATTGGGCCGCACGCACCGCCCGGTGGCCGCGGATGGGCGCTGGAATTCAGCGGCGGCACCAATGGCTCGGGCACCAAAACAGCCACTGGCCTCTGCCAAGCGGGGGAGCACGCAACGCCGAGACAGCCGCTGTAAAAACCAAACTCCACGCTAGCAGCCAGCTTAAGCCTCATCGGTCGAACCAGGTGACTGACTCTTGTGTACCACTAAACCGTCATACTTGCGCCGAGTACCTCTGAGACGTTTGCGTCTCGGGCAGGTATTTTCAGCATGCATCGGCCAATCTGCTTAAATTTTATTTCCGCAGGTGCAGATTCAAGGCTACTTTAAAACAAGATACATCAATCGTAGTCGCTCCTTTCTTGTTGCTGCCCATTTTGCCATTGTTCGTCTTGCGCCATTCATTGGCTTCCAAACCGTGCGACCGTTCTTGAAACTGGATTGGCTTACGAGGCTGCGTGGCCCCAAACTCTCATCTCAACGCTAAGCCGATTACATGTCCGCACCATGGTTGAACGAAATCTTGTAGTGTGGGACGTTTTTATTTTTTTAATATTATCCAAACTCCTTGAGCAGTGTTTATCCATTGCTCATCAGATAAGCTACATAAAGTATCGTGCCAGCCTGTTGGCTAGGCTATGAATTGGGGACCCTGATATCTAAATCGATATCCAGTAGACCATCTATATCAACGTTGGGGCGAAAGCTAGGCTCAATGCCACGCTGGTCCCCACAGACAACTTAAATACCCAGAGTAAACAGTGTAATAGACGAGGATGTATAATGACTGACTCATAAACACGATCAGCTTCACACATGTCTAGCGCTGAGGCTAGCAAAAGCGTCTGGACTATGCCGCCCGTTTGTCCAGGCCATATCTTTGCCCAGATTCATGCTCTCTCTGCTAATTTTTCGTTGGGCACCTGCCATATCAATTGAATTCTGTGCCGGGACAGCAGAGTTCAAATATGGATTATTGCCTGGAATAGGCTGGGAGACGCTCCTGGACTGCACGCTATAGGGGTTACCAGCGGCTGCTGCAGGCGTGTTAACAGCTTGGTTTTCCGGAATAATCGCCTCTTGTGTTTGCAGAGCAGGCTGGAAACCGGTAGTATGTAGGTTATTGGATGGCTGGTTGTATAAGGCCAATATCGAAGCTGTGTCATGCTTTGGCGTGGGATAATACTGAGCTGGCTGTGGTGCGGGAGTGAAGAATGGATTGTTGTTTGGAGATGCTAAAGGCGCTGGCGAACTTGTCAAGTAAGGCGACTGGCCTTGCTCTGGGATCTGCCCTAAAGCCGGCGAAGATACCATTCTCGTCGGGGACCGTAAGAAGGGATTGGGTGTTGTCATGGGTTGAACTGCGCCTGTGGTGTTAATGGCAAGTGGCTGTTGGTAGTTCTGTGGCAATGATTGGTTGGGATTTTGGGCAAAGTAAGGATTTACGTTGCTCCCTTGCATTTGCGTGGCTATTTGATTCTGCATCATTGGGTTTGCATAGGCGACACTATTCATGCTGGCAAATCCAGTGCCAGAGTAAATGCTGGGGCTAGTAGGAGCAGACTGGGGATATAACGTCTGTGGAAAGCCCATGGGTTGAACGTTAGCTGCCACATTCGATTGCTGTGGCGAGACGTTTAAACCATAGAAGGCTTGCTCAAGTTGTGCCTGAGATGCCATGGACGCAAACGGGTTACTTGCAGCCATTTGGAAGGGGTTAGTGTTTGGGAGTGACCCTGTTGATTGCGCTGTCTGTGGTTGTACGCGGTTGATTGCATCATATGGGTTCGTAGATGTCGTGGACGAGGACGTTGGTCTGTCCGTATCGCGACGCTTCGGCATTGGGAACTCGCTAGCAGATGGGGACGAATACTTGGTAGTCGGCGTGAATGAACGAGTTGCGCGTAGCCTTGGGTGGTTGTTGCCCGGGTTTGGCAACGGCTTGTCAAGGCCGTCACCCTCTCCCAGCCGAATCAGCGACTCAACGGCTTGTTCAAAATTGCCATTGACGCCTTTGAGGACCATCTCATTCCGCTGTGCATTTATGAAGCCTAATTCGCGAAGCTTTTGTAGCTTTGATTCGGTATCGTTTGATGGTGAATAGTCAACGGTAGTGCCAAATACCTTCGACGGCTTATTTGTCAACGTTGGTGAGTCGCTTCCTAACGAGGCCGCAGCGGCTGCTTTAGCTTCTTTTCTAGCTTTCGAGGAAAGCGGAAAGATTGATGACGCAGCACGGAAGCCAAATTTGGAGGTATTCTTTGGCGGCAAGGGAGGTGGTGTTCCTTCTGGAGATCTGGGGCTTGACGGTTGGTGGCTACCCGTGGTTGTTGTCGAAACATTGTGTATGTATTTTTGTCGTATAAATCTTTCCATAGCAGAATCAGCCTCGTCTGCATCTACAGGTACCGGCGCTCGTTTGTTGTCGGGGTTGTATATTTGATTCGAGGCGACGTTGCCGACTTTGCGCATGTTCTGAAATTTTACAATTAGTATCATTTGGCCACTTGGACGGGATGCCTTGCATACTTCAACTTGTTCGTTGGACCATGTATCCATGCTCAAAGACTTTACTTTCGATATGTGCGTTCCCAGCTTTCTGTGTATAGCCGCGCAGCGCATGCACAGGAAAACACCGAGCTACGGAGATGTTAGCTTTCAGCATCCGGAGAATGAGGGGCTAGGTGGTTCGTACACTCCATGATGCCCATGCTAGAGAACAAACGTTGTTAGCAACACAAGTTGTACTACTACATTGTCATGTAGTCAGAGTATGCTAAATATTCCTTACCTGGGTTTCTAGCATGGCAGTCTGCGCAAAGGTTATTGCCCGGCACGGACGCCACCAGCTCCTGGAGTTGCTTTTCGTTCCGCGCCTGCTGGCGTTTCGAGATGGTAGCAGCCATGTTGAACACTGCTCAGACCTAGATTACAAATACTTCTGGAACATCGAGGTACCGCAATCGCTTCGTATAAAAAACGAGGGTTGTCAGTTGTTCGAGAGGAGCAGGAACCGCCGGGATGGCTGTGGATTGATAAATTCGTGGAAATAGTGCGATTTAACCGGCCGTCATAATGTGAAGCATGGAGACAAAAACACCGAAACTGACAGAGCGTTAATCCGAAATAGGACCAAAATTGCACCGCTACTCGAGGACAGGAAATACAGTGGCGAGGCGAATGTGGGATGGAGGTGCGGGCCTCAGGAGGTCACGATGTCAGTTGCTTAGAAAAGGAGAACGCCTGCAAAAAGTCCTCCCACCGTTGCGCTGCTACTAAAGTGGGAAACTGGCAGCGGCAGCGGCAGGCCGGAGAGGGGCTTGGTTCGACAGCGAAGCATTGTGTGGAGAAAAGGCCATGCATATGCAGGCGACAAGACGTTCGATGCTGTCGAAGCCACTTAAAAAAGAGAAGAGCGAAAAAAGAAAAAAGAGAAAGATTAATATTTTTAGATCTAGGATGGTATGCACCCCACTCCAAACAAAGAATAACAGAAAATACAAGTGGGATGGGAACAAAAGCTGGTGCCTTGCCTACACCGAACCCCATCAGGCCTTGCGTACGTATTCGCATACGTACAGCGGTTGAGCCACACCCACCACGCTACAGTCGCTTCCCACCCGGTACGGGCTAGGCAACTGAAATTCGTCCTATATTAAAACAACCAGGCTCCAGCCAGCACGGAATTGAATTTTTCCTATTTTTGTTTCCTACTTTTTTTTGTTCTAAACCCCAAGTTACAAACACAGTATCAAAGCAACAACATCTTCCCCTCCCCTTCCCCCAAAGCTAAAACTGTTTGGCAGTCTTCAAACGCACGCTAAACCTGACGAGGAGCACTGTGCTTGTCTCAGGTACCAAAGCGCTTCTATACCTCTCAGTGGCTGAACCCCACCCTGCTGCTGCGCCAGTGCCGCTAGCCTGTAACTGCTCAAGCTTTGGGGTCTCGGCTGGTAATCTGTTATTTTCCCGCTAGGAAAGCACGCCGCAATTACGGTAGCAGGACCCAGCCTCGCCACGGTGAGCCGAAACTACGTGCCAAACAAACGTGCGCATCAATATTACCTTGGAATTTTCCTCACCCTTTTCCATCTTCCATCTTCATCTCTTTTCCCCCATTCTACCAACACTGCCGATTTCCGAATACCACGACCGATAAACATATTCTTTTTTTCCGGATCATCTGTCGACTGTCGCCTTGCGCTTTCTACCCGTAACAAAACAAGCTTCCATTTTAGGGGACACGAATACCTCAACAGCTAGCTACCATGTCGCTCGCAGACGAGTTCCGAACCCGCAATTTCAGTGCGTTGAGACTACAGATATGATGGGAGTGGAATAAGCTTTAACTAACATTTCTGCTAGGCATTTACGGCCAATGGTACGATTCTTTGATTCTCGCAGACTAATGCGGAAGATCAACAACCTCCTTGTAATGGCGCTCCGGACGGCAGAGCTGTTCAAGCCGATGCGCATCACCAAATTCTACGCAGAGTCGATGAGATTAGTATTCGAACATTTATCTAACCCAACTTCTATGTAGGCTCGGTATCCTGTCGATGATTCTGTGCTTTGCTCTCGGCATCTCCAACATCTTCACATCCCTGTTCTGGCCTCCCCTCATTGTATTTTGCGCTTTAGCCCTGTAAGCATCCGTCCAGTCGTCGATCAACGGCGTGTGTGATGGTGTACTAACCTTCATTAGCGCATCGGCTTTCCTCATCCTATTCATTGAGGTACCTCTCCTTCTCCGCATCTGCCCTACCTCCAGCGGCTTCGATGGCTTTGTCCGCAAGATCTCCAGCAACTACCTCCGCGCCGCCGCCTATGGCGTCATGGGTGCCCTTCAAATCATAAGCAGAGTTGCAGGATCTAGCAGCTTGATTGCTGCCGGCGTCTTCCTTCTTCTGACTGCCATCTGCTACTTGATTGCTGGCGTCAGAGGCCAGGACTTTGTTGGCAGCAAGACTCTGGGCGGCGCTGGTGTTGCTCAGATGATTGTCTAAATGATACCCGCCTTTGCCAAGAGTACACCGCCCCGGTTGAACAACAATATCCTTCTGACAGTCCCTTCGGATGTCGGAATGGATGTTACTGCGGAAATGTGGCTCTCTCGTTGGCTTTGGGCATAACAAGAACGACCAGCTTTTGTTTTGATTCAATGTTTGGCAAGTATCATTGCCTAGTATGATCAGTACGATTTTATGTTCCAACTGCTGCTAGCAGTAGTTATTTTGACTTTTCTTTCAAGACTGGTGTGCGCAGTGAGGAGCGGAAGCTTTACAGAGTTGCTTGTATGGCATAAGTGGGATTTGCCTGTGGCGCCATGCATTTAGAATATTTATTTAATTAGCAAGAGATTAAAAGAACGCGAGCAGTAGTGAGAGACTTGAAGCCGGAGCTAGCTGGCTGTCAGCTCATCTACTGCTGCCTTTAGAACCACCTGCTTCGCATCTCGTTGTAGTGTTGTAAGCAAGCCTATCATGCGCAATATTCCAAGATTCTACAGTATCTGATCGAAGCTGTCTCTCCACGGCTGTAGTCGTTAGGCAGTAACGCAACGCATAGCATGCAATGGTCCCAAATACGATGCCGGGTAGTAAATATTATCGTGACAAGTATAATAGGAAATTTTATCCAGCTTCCAATCACTAAATGCAGATCCGGTTACTTTTATCTGTCATCGGTTCACCGTGTCCTTTTTTCGTCATTCGCACCGTAGCAATCAGTGGCGCTAGTCGATGTCTGCGACCGCCCCCGAAGCTCCGCCAATGACAGGCGGCCTAATGATAAAGCCCCCAGAAAATGGTCACTGGCCTTGGCCCATCCCTCCAGCTAAGCTTTAGCATCGTCCGCAAGCATTGACAGGTGCCGTGCGGGACAAAAGTCAGCCATCTTTACCCTTTTGCACCTTCAACTCTGTCTAGTCCCGACAGCCTTTCATCCCCAATCGTCTTCTTTCCATCTAGATTTCCCAGTTTTCCATCATTGTCTGCGTGTTTAGATTCCTTTCCAACAGCAACTGCTCGTCCCTCGGTAAGTGCCCTTTCCCACCTACAACCCGCATTCGGAGACCATCGGAACGGCGCTGTCATTCATGAGCAAAATGCGTGACAATACCCTCCAATGTTGCTTTGTACTGCACATCCTGTTGCGATATATGCGCCAATTGGCATTCTCTGCAAAGGCTGAAGCTTGTCGAATGTATGTTTTGATACACAGTGCTAACACTCCATTGCCCTCCCCAGATCCGACCTCGGCTACCAACGATTTCGAACACAACAGGCCGCCAACGTTTTGAGCACAAAGAAAAAGCATGGAGGCCCCTACAATTCCTGTTATACCTCCAAGACCTTCCAAGCCTCCCAGCAAAGATGCTGAAGCTGCTGCTGCTGCGGCGCCGGCGGTGCCCCAGATTCCTGCTCGCCCCAGCAGGAAGCACGTGGAGCGCTCAGTATCACCCAATCCTGCTCGTTTTGCCCAGTCTCCTCTTCGGGAAGGTTTCTCGAAAGGGTACAAATCGAGCGGATCCAAGGACTACTTCGCTGGCGTCGCTCCCGCTGAACCTATTGAAAGAAGCCCGAGTGTCGGTATGCCCTCTGTAGGTGAAGAAGGCATGGAATACGGGGCACTCGACGAAGCTGTAGCGCTCACCCAAACCGGAATTGTGTCTGATAGCCTCAAACTACATGCACCCAAGCCCTCACTTTCACCCGAAACCGCCAAAGAGCGGGTCAAAGCCGTCACACGAACAGACTCAGACAAGGCAGCTTCTTTTGGTCTCGGCCGACCTAGCTCTAGTCAGGACCGGTCATCCTCTCGCCAAGGGCTTCGTAGAAAGCCAAGTTCTACTTTCTCAGTTGCTAGTGACCAGGATGACGAAGGCATCCCTGAAATTGGACAGCGTGTGCCCATGAACCGACATCTGGGAGATGTTCAGGCCCCATCGCAGGATAATGGATCTGAGGCTGTGACTAGGCACCATCAGCGCAAGCTAAGCAGCCGTAACTTGCCACCGGGAAGTTATGGTCTTCACGGCCACGGCAACCTTGAAGAGGATAAGCTGGAGAAGGCATACTACGAGAAACACCCCGAACTTCGAGAGAAAGAACATGTTTCGTATAGAGACCGTCCCAACGATTTTGCCATGAGCAAAAATGATCTTAACCGCCTGGTTAGAGATACGGTCAACCGACCGTCATCAAGTACGTCTCGATATATGGAACTGCGTATTGTCTATTGCTAACTATTGAAAGCGTCTTCCCGCGAGGTCGTAGGAACACCGACTGAAGAAGTTGCATTCCAGGCAACAGACTACTATGCTTATAGCATTGCAGCTCCCAAGTCTGCACCACCTTCAAAGCTGAGCTTTGAAGCTCCAAAGGCAACAGAATCTGAGGCTAAGGAGCAGGAAGCTGAGGCGAACACTATCCATGTTACGGACTCCAACCACGCCGAATTCTACTCATATGGTGGAGAGCATAATGTGGCTGATGCAGACGAAAAGTCATACACCATTCCTATTCTGGCCTCAGATGAAATTGATATCGGCCCTAATGCCCGTGCTCAACATCCGGCTATTCATCCACAGGACCGATCAGAGCCGTTCGAATCCGACTTCCCCGCCAAACCAGCTCCCGTACGCCCGTCAATTGTACATCGACCCTACTCTCAACCGGAATTTTCATTCACGCGACTGGATGATGTCAAGGAATATGACCCTCTCTTTCCCGAAGAAGCTGCGAAGGATCAGCAGAGCAAGCGCGAGGAAGCCGAGAAGAAAATTCGTCACCATTTTCCCAGCAAGGATATTTGGGAAGATGCCCCCAACAGTGTGCACTACACTGTCGAAGTGTCTACGCCTGATGTGGAAGATGAAACTAAGGCAAGACGATCGTCAAGCTACCTGGCTGGACGACCCATTACAACTGCCCAAGCTTTTGCCCAATACCAAGAGGAGCTCGCCGAGAAGGACTCTCAGGGTCGAGCCCATAAGTTTCTACCATTGCAAGATAACGTACCAAAGCCCTCTTGGATAGAACATCAATCGCATCTTGGCGTCCGCCGACCTGCTGGCCCAAAAAGGTTCCCAAGCAAAGATGTTTGGGAAGATGCACCTGAAAGTCAACTCTATGAGGCGGAACTATCTGAAGAGCCACAAGCTACCATTGACGAGGACAGAGATGCGGACGCCAAGGTAGCACCAGTTGTTGCTGCTGCTTCACAACCGCCAGCCATTCCGGAGCGCCCTAAGCCTGCCCCGAAAGCTGTTGGTCAGGTATCGAAGCAACCCTCAGCGGTTTCCGAGAAGCCCAAACCACAAATACCTGCTCGCCCTACTAAACGAGGCTCTGGTGATGCTTCTATTAGCGAAGCGGCCGCTGCAAAGGCCAAGCCTCCAGTGCCCGTGAGACCCGTCGGGGGCAAGATTGCTGCTTTACAAGCTGGTTTTATGACTGACCTCAACAAACGCTTACAGCTTGGCCCGCAAGCTCCTAAGAAGGAAGAACAGCAAGACTCGGAACCAGCTGAGGAAGTTGAAAAGGCTCCACTCGCGGATGCCAGAAAGAGCAGAGCCCGTGGTCCCCAACGCAGGGCACCCTCAAAAGCAGCTTCTGCAGTGAGCAGCTCAACTAGCCCAGCTGCTGCTACCCTAGCCATATCCGTTCCCCAAACTTTCTGGGCTATCAACCCTGAAAATGGCCGGTTGGCATTGACTGTTGATGAGGAGCATGACGTGGCTGGCGAGGTAGCCCCTATTGTAGAAAAGGCTAAACCTATCAGCATAACCGAAGAAACTGAGAAGGTCGATGAGCCAGGAAAGGCTAAACCTATCAGCACAAGCAAAGAAACTGAGAAGGTCTCGGAGCCAGCAGAGCCTCCTGCGATAACATCACAGGAGGAAGAAACTGCAACAACAAAGGTTGAACCAGAGCATGATGAGACTGTCGTTGAGGAGAAGGTATTAACAGCGGAAGCAAAGAAACTAGTTGCGGATGAGAGCGTCGGCGCAAAGACGGAAAAGACCGAAGTGGCGGACGACAGCACTGATGTTGATAAAGTTATCGAAACAGAAGAGGCTGAGTAATATTTGCTAGGCTTTTCTTTTACTAAGCCTTGTTTTCTCAATCTACCATATATTATATTTGGTTAGTGTAGTACTGTAATTAAAGACTGTTGCGTAAGATGTTTGAATGTTATATGGTTGTAGTGGTACAAATATTATTCGTTGGGACGATCATACTGTATCTAACAAACGAGACCGACTATTTACCCCAAGAACTATTCTCCTGTTCTGAACCCTGCCGTTCCTTCTCTAGCATTGCATCGAACTCTCGCTGGGCCTGGCTACGTTCGCGATTATCATCACTAGCTGAATCTTGGCCCCAGCTCTGCGGTGGAGTGGGCTGCTGTTGTATTTGAGGTCGTTGACCACCGGAGGCTTGCTGACGGACTCTATCCCAGGCCGAAACGTTGCTATTAGCCGCAAAGCTGTCTCTCTGCGCAGCTGGTGCGACCGGAGAGCCATCGTCAATGTCAGATGAGGCCCAAGGATCGTTCGAGTTGGCTTGTTGGGTGCTAATGGGTGGGCGTGCCGACCATGAATTCTGCTGCGGTTGCGATTGCGGCTGAGGCTGAATCTGGCGACTGGGTGAATCCGAATAGTTTTGCGATTCCGAGTCTGTGGGCTGTTGTTCGTAGACGGCGGAAGAATATTCTGCTTCGGTATTTTGTGAATAATCGCCAGACATGGCACCGGAGGTAATGCTAGCGGCCTCGTTTCGTGCCTCTCTCAATAGTCGGCTGAGCCTAGGGTCCTTGTCGGTAGCGAACTTGCGATTCCAAAAGATAAGAGCCTGTAAAACTGGCTGGACGGTGAGGGCACCGACCACGTAGTATGCGACGAGCCGGGCGCCATGGGCCATGGCTCGCTTGAGTGATCGTTCTGGACCAGGGTTTTGGGCGAATGCTGGTGTGAAAATAGGGAACTTCATGGTGCGTCTGCCTCTCCAAGTCATGAACAAGGCGAAGCCTGTGGTTGCAAATGACGCCAGGACATTGTTGTTTGTCGCCGTCAGAAGATGCTCGGAAATAGCCTGGGTTTCGTGATCCTCCAAGTTTCGGTCGTAGTGAGATGCGAAAGAGACAGCCACTGACTCGGCGAGGGCTAAACTGCGCTGCGTAGTTACACCAGTAACACGAGCGTAGAGAGGCGCCCGATAGTCCCGGAAGAGTCGCTGCATTTGCGAATGGACGTATGGTTGGTACTTTTGGCGGTTCTGGAGATCGTGCTGTTTGCGCTGTTCCATTGTAGCCCTCACCCGGCGTGTGTACTCGGCCGGCGAGACATTTCCTTGATCGTTTGGCCCGTTCATAGCGATTGGATTGCTTAATTGATGAAAGGTGAAGTTCGATACGAATGCGTCATTGATGGAGCTGTAGTCCAAAGTGGACTAGAGCTTTATCGATAGCTATGCATAGTGCACGTGATAACAAAGGCCACCCGTGTTTGTGTTGGTGGGGCGTTGCGCTGTCACTGTGGCAGGCGCGCTGCAACTACAGTTAGACGCGTCGAGGGCGACGCTTGTTAAGTGGTTTGTTCCAGGAATTTCACAACTATTTTTGGCCATTATCCTCGTTTTCCCGTTGCTTCATTTTTGGTTGCCGGTGTGCTTTTTTGGATGGATCGCTGGCAAAAATGAGAATTGTTTGCAATGCCACTTAAAAAATCATACTCAGAAAGCATCGGTGCCGGCAAGGTATGTGTCGTTGTTAGTCTGGCAAACGCCGTTAAACATATGCTCATATGTCATCTAGAGGTCATCATGGCAACGATCACATAGCCACCCAGCTGGTCTACAGACACCGAAACCTCGGCCGCCGATACCCGTTTCAGATGCCACGAAAAATAAGCTCAGTAAATTCAAATATGAAGAAATGGAGGAGCAGGGGTGCGAAACCACGGCTCCGGAAGCGACGAGCGCAACACGAATAAAGACAGACCAGGCTGCAACTCCCGCAGCTGCTCGCCTCAACTGGCGTGATCTGGTAGATCCGAGCCCTGCAACAGAAGATGAAGTCACCGTGTCGCCAAATGACAAAATATTATGGGACAATAAACGGCAACCAGTCTTCGCCTCCAGCCTGTCACCGCTCGTCTCGCGAAAAGGCACAAAGCGTGCTCGAAGCTCATCTCCGATGTCGTCACCAGCAACAGAAGCACCTGCACCTCCTTCACTAAATGTACAAAAGCTAGCAAAAGCGTTGAAATCACCACATGCTGATCCGACGCTGGAGTTGTGGGATCGATACTCGATGGCGAGAAACGAGAGCCCAGCCTCAGCAGTTGGCTTTACAAATCCTAGTCTAGCACAGCTCATGGTCTCTTCGTCACCTCGACCATCTAAAGATATCACCTCGTCACGATCCAGTAGCAGCTTACGACGAACGGTTAGCTGCGGTCTACAGGCACCGAAACGTCGAAAGTTTGAAAAGCCGAAGCTGGGAAGCCAGGGAAGCCGGGGACAGCGAGATCTGGAGGCGGCGTCAAAATCATCGCTAGTCACAGCTCTCCTGGAAACAGTAACAAGTAGCATGCAAGATCTCAGCCAAGATGCCTCAACACCGACAGCCGAGTCCCCATCGCCTAAAAAGCCATCTGCAATGGCACCACCTCAACTACCAAACAACGCCACGCAACCCCCAGAGAATATGGACTACTTCGATGATGATTTTGATGACGATGTCTTTATGGAAATGGAAAAAAGCATGAACCCAAATTCACAAACACCAAGTAAAGCCGCCCCAATTTCGGCAACTGTTGCAACCAGTGCAAAGGGGCTTCAGGGCACTGACTTGGATGATTTGGCTGATATTGCAGACGATGACTTCGATGATGATGTAATTCTAGCACAAGCTAAGAATACAGCGGTTTCGGAGAAGACATCAAAAGGAGCACCAGACATGCCGAAGAACGAACCGGACGAATTCGACGACGAGTTCGATGATGATATTGCTGCAGACTTCGATATTGAGGCCATGGAATTTGCGGCGACTCAAACCACGAAGAAGAACTCTAGCAATATAGCTACTGTATGTACATCTGTAATGACATAAAACCTATTTACTAAGCCCCCTCACTAGAGTAAAGCAAAGACAAAGACAATTCAGAGGTATCTTGTGACCCAAGTACTTGAAGGCGAGTTTACCGACTCGTTTGGCAACAGCCGCCCTGAAAAGGTATATTGGATATTGAATTGTGTTTTACTTGTAATATGCTAAACTATTGAAGGTTTTAATGATCGAGGCGGACAATACAAAGATGACGAAGACGCTGCGGCTCCGAGGATCCTGGTTTGAAACTCCTGCGCAACCGCAGGCATATGTCCATGTTATTGGGCAATTCACCTCCAAGGGGCAGTGTATTATCGATGATAACGACAACTTGCTTATCCTCCACCCTGATCAGCTGATTTCTGCAACTGTAGTTGCGGATTCATTTGGATGTACGCGCCGCGCCGTTTTACAAGATCGGGTGAAGGCCACAAGTGATCCATCAGCACCTTTGGTATATGGTACTATGCTTCACGAAATTTTCCAGGAGGCTCTTTTAGCCAACACTTTTGACCGTCTTTCTCTTTCGAAAATCATTGACCGAATTACGGAAAAACATGTTGAAGATTTATATACCATTAAAGTCGGAATACCGATAGCTAAGGAACATCTGCAGTCGAAAATGTTAGAATTGAGCCATTGGGCAAAGGCATTTGTATCGTCTAAGCCAAAAGTAAGTGCAGTCATCTAAAATTCAACCATGAAACTAACAAATCATAGCCGGATGCTATTGTTGAGGGTCGTCATGGAGAGAAGGCGAACATGGCGGTGACAAAGTTGCTCGATGTCGAAGAGCATGTATGGTCACCTATGTATGGGCTCAAGGGAAACATCGATGCCACTGTGGAAGTCGCTATGTTCGACGGAAAACAGACACGCACTTTAACGGTACCGTTTGAGGTAAAAACCGGAAAAAATGCGAATACTAGCCACGTTGCACAGACAGCACTATACACGCTTCTACTCTCGGACAGGTATGACATCGACATTACATATGGTGTTCTATACTATATGGAAACTTCAAAAACCATGCGCGTACCGGCCATTCGTCACGAATTACGCCAGATGATACTGCAAAGAAATCAACTAGCCTGCTATGTGCGAGAGCGAAGTGTGCAGCTTCCACCGATGCTCCAAAGCAAACACATGTGTGGGAGATGCTATGCCAAAACGTCTTGCTTTATCTATCACAAGCTCGCTGATAACGGAGACGGAGAAACTAGTGGCATGGGTGAGAAGTTCGACGAGGTTGTAAAACACCTCACACCGCTACACCAAGAGTTCTTTGTTAAGTGGGAAAACCTACTCACACTGGAAGAAAAGGAAAGCCAAAAGACCAAGAGAGAACTATGGACTATGACGAGCGTTCAACGAGAGAAGAAGTCGAGATGCTTTGCGGATGTCATCATTGAAGAAGGATCATCGTCTGTTGACAATGATACTCCGCGCATTAACCGCTTTAATTATTCGTTTGTTAAGCGTCTTCCCCAGGCCGGCTTTTCTTTCCTAGAATCAGAACTGAGCGTCGGTGAACCTGTCGTGGTATCCGATGAGGAGGGCCATTATGCGCTCGCTATTGGATATGTCACCGCAGTACAACGCAAAAGGATCAGCGTTGCCGTTGATCGTCGATTGCACAACGCCCGTATTCGACAGCCTGGTTTCGATGAGGTTGACAATCAGGTATTTGCGGGTATCATGGAGGTGGCTCCCGAAGGTGCAACTCCTGAACAATCACAAGGCCGTATTAAAGAGGCCCCCATCCGTTATCGCCTTGACCAAGACGAGTTCAGTAACGGCATGGCGACGGTCCGAAATAATCTTGTGCAAATGATGGCAAATGATGTCCCGGCAGCACGGAAAATCAGAGAGCTCATTGTTGATTTAAAGAAGCCGAGGTTCAAAACTGTCGCTACCCAATACAGCATCTCTGGTAAAGAGAGCCTTAATGTTGATCAACAAGCTGCCATTGACAAAGTCATGAGCGCTCAAGATTACGCTTTGGTTTTGGGCATGCCAGGAACCGGCAAGACTACGACAATTGCACACATTATCCGGGCGTTGACATCGCAGGGCAAAAGTGTCCTTCTAACGTCACATACACACACTGCTGTTGATAATATTCTTCTTAAACACAAGTCTGACAAGATGAAGATACTAAGGCTAGGAGCGCCAGCCAAGGTTCATCCAGGTGTACAAGACTTTGCTATATTGGCTGGTCATCCAATGTCGAATTTCGAGGAAATCAAGGATGCCTGGCACGGTACCCCAGTGGTTGCAACTACCTGCCTGGGCATTAACCATACTGTTTTCCAGGAGCGCTCGTTTGACTACTGTATCGTGGATGAAGCTTCGCAGATTTCCTTGCCAATCTGCGCAGGTCCAATCAGGATGGCTAGGACTTTCGTCCTAGTTGGGGATCACAACCAACTTCCCCCCGTTGTCAAAAACGAGCAAGCCCGTACTGGTGGTTTAGATGTGAGCCTGTTCAAATTACTTTCAGATGCTCACCCTGAGTCTGTTGTAAATCTCGCTCACCAGTATCGTATGTGCGAGGATATTATGACCCTCAGCAATACCTTGATTTATAATGGTCAATTACGCTGCGGTACTGAAGAGCTGAAGACTAGGAAACTCTCTACACCGAACATGGCGGCGTTATCACACCGACATTATAACGGTCTTACCCTTTCAAAGCAAGCTACGCCGCGATCGATCTGTCCAGTGGCATCCCCATCACAATGCTGGTTATATGACCTCGTTGACAGTGATGCTAGAGTTCGCTTCGTCAATACCGACACTCTAGTACCAGCGATACGAGAAGAAGCTCACGGAAAGCGAATTGTCAATTCAGCTGAAATTAGCATTGTATCTCAGCTTGTGGATTCATTCCTTACAGTTGGTGTACCTGCTGAAGAAGTAGGCGTTATGACCCATTATAGAGCACAACTGTCCCTGTTCAAAGACAAGCTCAAGTCCTATCCCGGGATTGAAATGCACACTACGGACCGTTTCCAAGGACGAGACAAGGAAGTAATTCTGCTCAGCTTGGTCCGCAGCAATGAAGCTTGCAACATTGGCGATCTGCTCAAGGATTGGCGCAGAATCAACGTAGCGTTCACACGAGCCAAGACAAAGCTACTTGTCGTTGGCAGTGTGAGCACGCTTAAGGGCAGCGGCGAAGGCAACATGCTCAGCAAATTCATTTCGCTTATGGAAGAGAAGAACTGGATATATGATCTTCCAGCCTGTGCACTGGATAACCACAATTTTGAGGATCTTCTGGCGACGCAATTTACAGCAACCGCTCCTACACCAATAACCCGAACGCCGAAGCAGCCGAAACATTCGACTTTGCAATCAAGCCCCTCAAAGGGAAAAGAAAACATGCGACCAACGCCGAGATCAGCACGAGTCGGAGAGAAAGTGTTGCTGAAGGGAAAGCCAATAACACGAGATATTTTGAATGAGATGACCAATGGGGCGTATTAGCCAGTCTTTTGGAAAGGGAAACATGCGTCCTTTTTGTTAGGAGTTTATGGAGCATATGGTATATGATTTGAAATGTATTCTAAATAGCGCGTATATGCTTAATACCAGATGATGTTCCATGTAGAACATCAGTTTTCATGATTCGTAAAATGGTCGTCAAAACTGTGATGTGTTAGCTCCTGAAGAACAACTCGTTCGTCGAATGATTCTACTTACCCTTGCTCTCCTACAATGAGCTTGGTATATTTTTCAATCTTCTCCAGCTGAACAACGCAACCAGTTAAGCTCTGGTCATATGAATACCGATATATCTCGCTCCATTTCTTGTGTGAGCCTAGATTACCAACAGCAGTGCCTTGTGCCATTTGTTCTTCCAGCCGTTGTGTTTCCAGAAGCAATCGCTTTCTAGCAGCTGCAGCACTCGGTATGTATCTGGGAACCTTGCGATGAGATCGCAAAGCCCCGGCAAATATGTATAGATTAGCCAAGATGGCAGCTACAGCATCTCGTTTGTAACTAAGCAGCTGGTCATCCGCTCCGGTACCGCTGTCTTGAAGATGCCCAGCGTTGTGAAAAAGAGCCGATTGGCGGACCGCAATAAGATGCTCAAAGAGCTGTTCGCACGACTCGGCAAGTGCGGAGTATGCTACAGGATCGAAAGGCGCTCGAAGCCTTGCTTCGTGTCTCGTGAGGACAAGGAGCTGTCTTATCCTGACGAATCCTTCCCGTAGACGCCCCTCGAGTAGTTCGGACTGTTGAACGTCGTCTTCGGTCGGAGGACAGCCGTCTTCATAGTAAATATAGGTCGATAGAACCGATCTGTATACAACGCTGACATAAAAGAGTATTGAGGATAGGGCAAATCGCAGCTCGTGTCTAGCAATAAATGGCCATAGAAGCCAATTGACCAGGATGGGAGCTGCTGTGCCAACAAAGAAGACGACGCCTCTATGAACGGCTAACAATGCAGGTGGCGTTATCCCACCATTGTCCAATGTTAAAGAAATGACGACGAACGTTATGCATCCAACTAGGCCGGACCTAGGGTGCGTGCTCTGAGTGAACCGATAGGACATGGGGAAGAGGTACAGTGCCGCAAACACAGCCATGATGTAGGGATTGCCGTCCCCGGCAGCATATGCAGCACCAGCCCATACAGCCCCTAAAATTGCAAACAGGGAGCGGTTGAAGAGGTCTTGGATGTTACCGCCAACTCGTGGGTGCATTACAATCCAGCTCATGGCAACAGCCCACCACACTTGATAACTGTCCCACCACTCTTTACATTCGTCTAGATAGGATGGGATTGAAAGTAGCGTCAGAACCAAACAAGCTTTGAAGGCATATTTGCTTTCAAATCCCTGAAGGCGATGTAATGTTTTCCATATGCTGTAACGAACACTTGTATTTTTGGCTGCTGGGGTAGCGCCCTTGGGTTTCTTGGTGTTGGGTATCGTGGCTTTTGACTGAGATGATTGTGGTCTAACTTCAGGTGCTGCACCCGGAGTAAAGTCGCTGCCTTTTAGTGTCTCCAAGACTTGTTCGATTTCGCTGAAGGTCCCCTGATAAGATCCTGCGGCAGCACCACCTCGATCATGGCGAATCTGGGCATTTGTCCGATAAATTGCCTTGGAAAGGGGATATGAGGGTAAATATATACGTGGCCAAGATGACTTTTCCTGCATAGTTTGGACATGAAGTATCAACTTCTGGATTGTGACTGCGGATTCGCGCACATGTCTCGAAAAAACGAACGCTTCGACAGCGGCAGAGTTGCCAAGGTGCGGACTGGAATGTATTGAACAGTCAAGTAGTGTTGATTCAATGGCATCAAAAGTAGCGAGAGCCTTGTCCAATTGTATCTGTACGACGGCCAAGTCAGATGATATGCCTTTGGCTGGCCCAAGGCGATTTCGGAAGCCCGATTGATCCATCAGAGCTGCGTTGCATCGATCCAGGCTATCTTTCATTGCGAATATTACCCCCTTGATCGGAGATTCTAATTCATCCAGAATCGACTGTGTAGGATCACCTTCAGTGTGATGGATAGATATATCTTCGTCTGCATTAGTACTTGGTGTCGACGATGAGGCATCGTCTGGACTGTCATTGTCATCGTCATGTATTAGATGCGCAGCCGGTTCGATGGCAAGGATTGCGCGAATGACGCCTTGCATCAAATTTCTAAGCTCCCGCACATCATCGGGATGATATTTCGATATTGACATGTCCATAACCATGTCTCGTACCATTTGTGACAGATCGACGAAACACTGGACAAGTTGGCGACGCTGCCGGACGTCTCGCTCACCAGTTATTTCCAAAGCTGCCTATCAGGTGTTAGTATCATGCAACTAGTTGGGGAATACGCTAAAACTTACACTCATGGTGTTCAAAGCGCTATTTATGGACTTGGAGACTGCCCATGCCCCTGTGTCGGGAAAGATTGCGATGTTAATAGCAAGAGCCAAAACTTGCCCCAATGCCCAAGGAATAAAGAATTGTAGCAATTTAAACCACTGAACATCCTGGCTATTGGTGTCTGCCACAGTAGTGTATATGATTGCAATGCCAGCGCATAGGACCGCCTGATAGAAGCGAATGAAGCATGCTCTGATCCATGCTGTTCCTGCGATAAGGAGTACTAGAAAGACAGCCAAAACTCCACCATATCCAGCCTTGGCGGCGAGCGTCGATGTTGACAGAATGAGACCAACGACACCCCAGCCAAAACCAACGGCTGTACCAACGCTGGTCAAGATGACTCCGTCAAGCTGAGATCCAAGTGATCTTGCGGGATGGTTGAATATGACTGAAAGTACCAAAATATAATGGTATGGGCCAAGCCATTTGTGAATAACGGGTACCAGACATATTATGTACCCAGAAAATATTGCCATAAATGCCTTTAGTAGCTGAAGGCCAACGCGCGTAGTAGTAACACGTTTGGTTATAGTTTTCAGCTCTTCCCATTGCCGTGGTATAAAGTTTTTAATTTCAAATGGTGATGATTTGTCGAATTCAGCTGGAAGAGTGCTGTAAAGTAGCTCCATTTCCGCATCACGCTTCGAAGGCTTTAGAAAAGAGGCATCGAAAAAGCCATCGCGAACCTCCGTTACGCCGTAGTTGTCGGCATCTTTGGACTCAATGTCTTGCAGAAGCTGGCTAAGCTGTGACAGGCTGACTACAGAGCTTTGACGGCTACCCATTTTGGGTCGTTGAAAGCCGTTAACTCCTTCATCAGCTATGAGATCGGTCCATTTTGGTCGTGGTGCAAATCTTGACGATTTCGGTGAAGCATGGGCACTTCGATCTGGGCTAGGAGTGCACGGAGTATCGTGGCTAGCCTCAGCAAACGAGGTCTCCTTGCTCATTGAACCCGACATACGTTGCTGTATGCAATGTTAAACATCTAGTAATGATCCGACTAGTGTTTCCCTATGACGTAGAGAGATTCTGTTGGAGGCGTAGCTGGTTATGGATTTCTTTTCTGCTTCATTTTGCGATATTATGAAGCAAATAACGTAGAACCAAGTGTTTAGACTAAGATAAGAATTTTCTAACAATTAATCATTTCGTCGTGAAGATGCAGCTCGTTGAAATAATATCCAGGTCGCTAATAAAGATGCAGTTGAAATTAGCTGACCTATGAGACTGTTGGCTACTTTCAGGTGGGTCGCCATCTTGTTGGAGCCAGATCAAGGCGGGTCACGTGATATTCCGGCCCAGCACGTCGTTTGCTCCTCCGGCATTCGCGACCCTCAACCGTCAGACGCAGCATCTTTTTCAATCCACGCCCAATTGACCCCGCCCCGCGCCTCTCGAATCTCCGAATCACACAAAAGTCGTTATATTTGGGGAAATGGCCATCATCAGACACACTGCCGCGCCGCTCCGAGCGGTGCGCTGCCTCCGCCAGCCCGTCGCCACGAGGTCCTTTTCAGTCACCGCCCAACGACTAGGCGGCGGTGCTCAGTTCGAGCCCCCCAGCGGCTGGCTCTGGGGTATCAAGCCCGGAGAGAAGCCTGAGCCCGAGGGATGGGAATGGCCCATGTACCTTTTCTGCGGCAGCTTGTTGGTTGCCACGGCCGCCATTGCTTTCAAGCCCGATACAAGGTTAGTTTTTGAGGACGCGGATATCAGGACTATGCGAACAACGATATGGGATGGAGGCATCAAATGCGTGCAGCCCTGCAGGTAGTGTAGGATTGAGCTCGGCCCTGTCGAGGGACTGGCATAAATATCCTGCAAAACTGCCGCAACAGACAGCATTGGCGTTAACAATTGACTCACAGCGTTTCTACCTGGGCTCTGGAAGAGGCCCGCAGAAGACTCGAGGCCGAGGGTGTTATTTCAGAAACAGAAAATGACAAGAAGGATTCGTAAAGCATAGAATTTTTTGGGCATCAGGCATTAGAGATGGAATGACATGGAAACCGCCTCGTCGCGAGGCAAAAACAGTGTATATGGTATCAACTTATTTCCTTTGTTTGCGCTGCTCAAAGGATGAAAATCTTTGGGCTCCCTTTATTATTAGAAGACGGCGATTAATTCACAGCATTCACCGTACTTTGTTCCCCCCCCCTTTGTTATAAACGTATTACAGGTACAAGGCAACACATGGATCTGTGTATAGCATGTTACTTGTTTTTTTGATCACTATTTTAACTTTACATCTGTTTACTCGGGGGTAACATAGCTCCACTTGTGAGGCTCCTCGCCATATTGAATACCCTCAATCCAGTCCTTCATTCTGAGAGCAATCTCACCAGACTCCTCGTTGGCCTTGAGACCGCAGTCAACGAGGTCACCCTTCCATGAGATGGCACGGATGGGGCTGACAATGGCGGCAGTGCCAGCACCGAATGCCTCAATCAATCTGCCCTCCTTAGACGCTTCAGCAAGCTCAAACATCGTGTACTTGCGCTCGCTAATCTTCCAGCCTTCAGGAACAAGGCGCTCTCTAGCAAGCTGCAAAACAGAGTCACGAGTGACACCCTCGAGAATAGTTCCGTCAAGAGGGGCAGTGACAAGCTCCTTCTGGCCAGTCTTCTTATCCTTGATAGCAGCAAACATGTTCATGGTGCCGACTTCAGTAACGTACTCCTCTTCTCCGAAGAGCCAAAGGTTTTGTTGGAAACCTCTGCTTGCAGCCTGCTGCTGAGGAACAATGCAGGGGGCGTAGTTTGCACCAAGCTTCTTGTCACCAACACCACCGGGCCATGCGCGGACAGCGTAATCTGTAGCCTCTAGCGAAACGGCCTTGAAGCCGGTGGGGTAGTAAGGGCCAACGGGCGAAGCAATAACAAACAACATAGCGGACTGGGGGGTACCAACACCAAGGGTCTTCTGAGTACCAATCATGGTCGGGCGGAGGTACAGCGAGTAACCCTTTTGGTCGGGGATAAATCGAGACTCGAGCTGGGCAAACTTGGAGATGAGCTCAATGAGAGCCTCGGAGTTAAAAGTAGGAAGGGCGATACGGGCAGACGACTTGTTGAAGCGGTCCATGTTCTTCTCCGGGCGGAAGAGACGAACCTTGCCGTCCTTATCTTTGTATGCCTTCATGCCCTCGAAGCACTCAAAGGCGTAGTGGAAGACGCAAGTCGCCGGGTCGAGAGAAAGGTTCTGGTAAGGGGTAATGCGAGGCTCACGCCAGCCCTCGGTGGCATCCCATTCGATGGCGAGCATGTGGTCTACAAGTATTGTGTTAGGAGACGGCGCTGTGGGAGCATTGGACGCAGTTTTGAAATACCTGTAAACATTTTGCCAAAGACGAGGTCCTCGGGCTTGGAAAGCGGCTTGGGCTTGGTAGCCTTGGTGATGGAGAGCTTGGAAGCATCAAGGTCCTTCAACTTTGTCGCCTGCGATTTGGCACTGTAGAATCGGGCAGCATGGCTAGGAGCAGCAGCAGTAATGCGCGTGGCCCTGGCCGAGCTCAAGAGAGCACGGCGGATGGCGAAGGAAGAACGCATGGCAGCGGAAAGGCGTCGGGAGGTGGTAGCAGCAGTGGTGAACAGGGCTAGGCCGAGCTGTTGCAAGATGTACGACGGGGTAATATGCAAAGAACACAATTCCGTCCGTAGATGCCGGTGCGCCTTTTGGTGATGTTCGGGTTTGACAAAGAGAGAGACGAAACCGGTACCGGAGGGCAAGGGCGTCGTGGAGTGACTGGGGACAAAGCCGAACTTTTTTAGCGCGTGGACCGCCTGTATGCGGCAAGGGTGCTTATCGCACAGCGGGTTAAGGGACCCCGTGGAGACACCATTTGGGACCGAGCCAGATTGGTGATAAGCCGAGAGCGGTGGGCAGGCATTGTGTGAGAACCCGTCATATAGTCAGAGGAGAAAAGACTAAATCGTAAATCGTAAATTGTGATGAAGGATGCTGACATTTAGTATTTAAAATAATTTCACTTCCTTGGCTGGTATTGTTGTGTTTAACTGTTAGCACAGTTGCTATGCAAGATACTCTATTCAACTGTTTAATTACACGCAGCTCATAATCCCAATGTTGACAGTAGCGGTTCATTGGAAGCTCATATGTTTAAATTTATTTAATGTACATATTGTATTAAAAAATCGTCTCTCCCATATACCCATCCTCGTCAATCCCACCCTCTGTCAACCTTACTTACAGGTATCTGTCCCTCCGCCTGAGCCACACTGTGGGGGAGCCGCGCTGTGGCGGCGTGTCGACGTCAGCGCCTCGCACGCACTACACCACAGCTAGCACGCGCGCGCTGCTTCAACGCTCGGGTCTCCCAACTCGAAACTCTTGCCAAAGCAACATTGCCTTTGCGCAGCCCTCCAGACTGCGGCTGCAAACTCTGCTTCCATCAACATCACCAATACACTGAACCGCCCATCAACAGAGCGCAGGCTGGCGCAACGCGGTCTCCTCGCAGCTCCTCCTCCCCCCTGACTGTATAGACATGCCACCATCGTCCACCACAGCCTAAGACCATTACACAACTTCTTGAGACATCATGTTTTCCTCAGCACTGAAATCGATATCCTCGACCAACATTACCTCCAACTACTCCATCTCGTCAAACTCGACATCGACAGCCGGACCATGGAGAATATACGACGCCAAGAAGAAGTCGACGGGCAAGGCGTACAGTGTCTTCGTCTTTGATAAGAAGTCGCTTGATGCGCATGGAAGCTCGCTTGGGCGATCCGGTGGCGCATCTTTTAAGAAAGGCTTGGAAGAAGTCATCGAGCGCCTAAAGAAGGAGGCTTCTAGCTTAGCCAAGCTACGCCATCCCAACATTCTCGAGCTAGTCGAGCCCGTGGAAGAAACAAGAGGTGGCGGTCTTCAATTCGTGACAGAGGCTGTTACCGCTTCACTCTCGAGTGTGTTACAAGAAAGAGACGAACAAGAGCGATCCGGCGGCCCTGGCGGCCGATCGAGTCGCTATGTCACAGAAGACGCCGACGGTAGCAAGCGCAGGCGCGAGCTGGAGATGGACGAGCTTGAAATCCAAAAGGGTTTATTACAAATAAGTAAAGCACTGGAATTCATGCACGAAAATGCAGGCCTCGTACACGGAAACCTGACCCCAGATGCCATTCTCATCAACTCAAAGGTACACTTGTCACACCTCGTTGTCCTTTAAATTGTAACTAACAGCTTCTAGTCGGATTGGAAAATTAGCGGCCTATCTTTCTGCAGTGCCCAGGAAGGCTCCACGAAACCTACATCGATCCAGAGCGTTAGCCTTCACGAAGTCCTCAACCTCGATCCTCGTCTGCCGAAATACGTCCAACTAAACCTCGATTATACCTCACCCGACTTTGTGCTAGACAACAACATGAATCCATCAGCCGATATGTTCTCCTTGGGCCTTCTATGCATTGCGTTGTATAACTCTCCGCACCGCTCACCACTCGAATCGCACGGCAGCGTTTCGTCATACAAGCGACTCTTCTCGTCTTCGTCTAGCATTCCTTCGAGCTCCAATAGCTTCTTATCCTCTCGACCGATACCTAAAGATCTTGCTAGCCACGTGCTGCCGAGACTCATTACAAGACGCCCGGCCCAGCGTATGACGGCAAAAGAGTTTCAGCAAAGTGAATACTTTGACAATATTCTAGTATCAACAATCCGCTTCCTAGATTCATTCCCAGCCAAGACACCAAACGAAAAAGCTCAGTTCATGCGAGGATTGAACAAGGTCTTACCGTCGTTCCCCAAGTCAGTGATGGAGAAGAAGCTCCTACCTGCACTCTTGGAGGAACTCAAGGACAAAGAGCTCTTAGCCCTGATTCTTCAGAATGTTTTCAAGATTGTAGAACTACTTCCTTCAGGACGAAGAGCCTTTGGTGATAAGGTTCGACCTGCTCTCAAAGAGATCTTTGTAGTCAATGCAAAGCAGAATGAAGAAAAGGATACTGCCCGAGACGCTGGCTTGATGGTGTTTTTGGAAAACATTTCCGCTGCCGCAACTAACAGTTCCGGCAAGGAATTCAAAGACGGTAAGTGTTCATGTTTAGAGGTTGGTGTACACTTGAGCTAACTCTAATGATAGACATCCTCCCTGTGGTAATTGCTGCGATTGAATGCCCTACTCACTCCATTGTCGACGCTGCTCTGCGTACGCTCCCTGTTGTTCTGCCGACACTAGACTTTAGCACTATCAAGAATGAGCTCTTCCCAGTCGTTGCGCAAGTATTCAGCAAGACGACTAGCTTAGCCATCAAAGTTAGAGGACTGCAGTCCTTTGTGATTCTCTGCGGCGGTTCGCCAGATGCAGCTGGAGATGACGGATTAAGCGGCTTGAGCCAGGAGAAGAAGACTTCAGCTTCTGCACTGGACAAATACACCATGCAGGAAAAGATAATTCCTCTAATCAAGGTGATTAAAACAAAAGAGCCAGCCGTCATGATTGCTGCACTCAACGTCATCCGCATCGTTGGACAGATTGCGGACGCGGACTTTGTTGCCATGGAAATCCTTCCCATTCTCTGGAGCATGAGTTTAGGTCCACTGCTCGATCTAAAGCAGTTTCAGCAATTCATGGATCTCATCAAATCCCTATCTCGCCGTGTGGAAGATGAGCAGACCAAGAAGCTCCAGGAGCTCTCTGGTACTAGCAATCCTGGCACTGCTGCTCCAGCCGAGGACTTCCTTGCTTTCGGTGGCGTCACTGGCACTACTTTCGATAGTGGCAGTGGTGGTGCTACTGCGGACGACTTTGAAGCTCTTGTCAAGGGTCGTGCAGGAGGTGGTGGTGGTGTTAGCAACGGGCAGTCTAGCTGGGATGACCCAGCTCCTGCAACGACACCTAGCATGTCGCAACCCAGTCCAGCAACACCGCAAGCTGCTACTTTCTCGTGGTCAACTAAATCAACACCGTCAATGACACCCACCAGTCAAGCCAGCGCCGGATTCCGAACCGTGACGCCCGACTTGAACCGCTTTGAGCCCATGGCGCCGTCCTCGACGCAGTTCAGTCAGCCTCTCCAGCCCTCTACCAGCAATGGCTTCTCGCCACCAGCTGCTCATCAAGCTACACAATCCTCGTCCTCCATTAACTGGTCCACCACAGCGAACACAAGCCCGCCCAATCCCTGGGTACAGTCTACTCCAAACTATTCTTCAAGTAGCAACACCATGAGCATGAATTCGTCCATGGCGAGCATGTCGATGGGCCAGCAGCGCCCTTCTCTCGGTGGACAAACAAGCTCATCACGCGGCTCGTCCTTTTCTCTTCCTCCACCACCTGGAGCAGGATCCTCGCAGCCCATCTACTCGGGCATGTCTGGCTTTGGCATCCAACCTCCGCCTGCGCAATCGAGTGTATCGGCGTGGGCCAACAACTCGAACACCAGTAACTCAATGGGTATGCGAAATATCAGTAACAGTATGAACGCAGGAATGGCCATGAGCAAACAAAGCACATTATCTATGGCTAGCCAGCAGCAGCAGCAGAAGCCAGCAGGCTCAGGCTTGGACAAGTACCAAAGTCTCATCTAAGTGCCCTGTTTACTACCATATTGTATAATGCCTTCTTTTTTTTTTCTCTCAGCATTAGTCGCGCATGATATAGACAGATATGAGCACGTAATGACTTAAAAAGCATTTACCATTAATAAAAGACTAAAATGCCATCTTACCCGATTCGCCAACAAAACATACCATGTGTAATGCAAAATAATACACCGGTGCTTTCCTCCTCTATTAATCTAGGCGTTCTCCTTGTCTTCCTCCTTGGTCTCCCCCTTGCTCACCTCTTCCTTTTTAACTTCAAAGACATGCCGACTCACATATCCTTCCTGCAACCTCACAGTTACGACTTGGTCCTTGGGAACCATATCATGAACCAGTGGCCAGCCGAGACGACTGCACAGTTCGGCAACAACGACATCACAGTCTCCCAGCAGATTGATATCGAAGCGAGTATGAGTAATAGCCTCTCTAGAAATATACAGCTGCGGAATCTCCGGTGGCAAGAAGTTGACAATCTCCGAAACAGGCGTAACCTTGAGCGACGTGCCAATGATAATCACAAGATCGACCTTGTCGCGATCATGTTCTGTCAGACGCCGCCCGAACTCGTCCGGAAGCTCCTCACCGAAAAAGGTAATGTCCGGCTTCATAAGGCCATCTTTGGAGACCTCTTCTTCAGACTCGTCAGATGTATCGTCGCTCCATTTCGACTTTTTGGCCTTTCGCTTCGGCGCTGGCTTCTTGGCCACCGGCGCAGCGCACCGGGGACACTTGGGAATAACACCAGCCCGAATATCCGGGTGTATCGTCTCACCGGGAACCTGGTATTTGCAGTCGATGCAGGATGCAGTACCAAAAGATCCGTGGCACTGGACAAGTTTGTCCTTGGGGATGCCGGCGGCTATTTCCAGATTATCAATGTTTTGCGAGTAATTGGTCAGTAGTTTGCCGCGGTCATGCAGCATAGAGATGAATTTGTGCGTGGGCGTGAAGCGTGTAGTAGCAGGTAGGATGTCCTTCGCTATCGAGTAAAAGATGGACGGGTCCTCGCGGAACATGCTAATGTCAAAGACCTCCTGGGGGTCTGAGAGGCCGAGATGCTCCAGGCGCGAGTACAAACCTGTACCCTTTGATCGAAAGTCAGGGATACCGAGGGACGTAGAGATACCGGCGCCAGTGACAACCATGATGTTTTTGGATTTTGCAATGAGGTCAACGGCGTCGTCGACAGTGTTGTACTGCATCAGTTTGGCGCGCTTGGCCAGCTCACGCGTCATGACCAGCGATAGCACGCTATAATACGCATAGTCTGGCTCGCCCTCGAGAAACGCGGGTGGGCTGACACCAAACGCTGTGATGAGCTTCTTTGCAGTGTACCGGCCCGAGTCTACCGTCCTTTGGCAGAACATGGCCGGGCCGAGTCTCTGGAGATCTCGTCGCAGCCTGAGCGATTCCTCGGGCGTGCAAGGGATGAAGTCTGTCGCAAGTGTTAGAATGGCGTCGGCGGATGTTTTCGTTTGTAGCAGCAGGGAAAAGCTATTTCAGTAAACTCACCTTTGGTTCCTACACCATCGTCTGTCTGCTGCTGCTGCAACGCATCTTCCAGCAGTGAGTCTGTCTCCCAGGCATCCTGCGCGTCTGCAACACACCCTTCCAAGTTCTCCATTGCGGACCTGGCATCAGAGTCATCACCAGAGTCATCGCTTCTGTCACTATGTTCACCCTGTCGGATTTTTTTAATTTGTGTCGTCACAGGGCTCTTTGAACTGGCCGAAGTGTTGCTTCTCTTACGCTTCGTCACGTCCATCCCGACCGCAACGCTGCCTCGCAGCTTTTGCCCTTTCGGTCTTTCTTCCTTCAGAGTATAGTTGAAAACTAGGAGAGCAAGAGTTGCTGTTTATGTACAGAGAGAAACGTGGCGAAGAAGAAAGGGGGAAAAATCCCTTTTTGGCAGTAAACTAATTACAAGGGCGAAACAGACTAAAGAAGCTAAGGGCTAAAAAAGAACAATGGGCTGGTCGGGAGAGGGAGGAGGGGCTTTCTGATCACGACACCGAAAGTAAACGGTGCTTATAGAATTTAATAAAGACGCTCTCTATCCACAACGTGGGCTTAATGAGAGGGGCAGGCAACTTTACACAACGCCTTGGAAAAGCCAAAAAGCAAACACGATGCCCAACAAATCAGCCGCAGTGAATAATTGGCTGCAGCTTCGTCGGGCTCAATGTTACCTGCCTGGTGGTGATGGTGCTGCTGTATTCAACCTGTTTTTGGTGGTAGCCTGGGCGACAACTGTCCAGATAGACTGTTCAAAGCACACTGCAACAACAGTCTCTGGTTCCACGCCGAGTTCTGTGAGGCGAGTAGATGACGCGGAGGAAATGTTGTCAATTGTATCGTGTTGTTGAATATGGGGGACGGCGCTGTATTTACAGGCACCCCGCACTGTGCCTCCAAAAAACTATCCTAAGTACGCCGCCTGCCAGCTGCCACCACTTGTACCGGGCATAGCAACTGCGCTATGCACTTGAGATCTTCAACAACAGCATGTCTCAGCTCCAGCATCGTCCCTTTCTCTCCAAAGAGATTGGTAGTTGTCAAAAGAAGCGGGCTCGCAAAGCCTGCTCTGGCTGTCGAGCCCGCAAGGTACGCTGTGACGTGCTCATTGTCGGCCACCCGTGCACCCAGTGCCGGGACAATGAATTCGAATGCATTGTCAAAGAGCGAAAGAAACGGCAAATGAAGGCTATGGTTTCATTCAAAGAAAAAAGAGACTCTGCCGATTTTGTTCCGTCGATGCCTGAACACACCATGCTGCATCAAGTTCCGTTTTATTCGTTTTTCAAGACCTTCGCCCGCCTGGGAAGAGGCACACAGCAAGTTGCTGCTGGCAATATGCAGCAGAGCGAAGTTGCTCTGCCTATTTCTCTTCGCGAACCTTGCACGAATTCTACCGGAGATGACCTTGAGATCGAGTTTTTAAAGCACAAGGGGGTGTTTACGTTGCCCCCAAAACATATTCTCGACGAATGTATTGCAGCCTATTTTCGAATATTTCACTCTTTCTTTCCCATTGTAGATAAAGTCGACTTCTTTAACGCATATGAAGGAGTTAATCATGATGACCGGCCGCTAGAGAGGCAGGGGCCAAGTCTCCTGTTACTTCAAGCTGTATTATTTACAGCAGCTTCGGTAAGATTGACGCCAATTCAATCAATTTTGTGTGGTGCTAATGCTAGTGTAGTTTTTGCCCATGGAAAAAATACGAGAAATGGGCTTTAACACCAGACAGCACGCGCGAAGTACCTATCATCAAAGGGCAAGAGTAAGTTAGACCTCAGGCACGTTGGCCGAGACTAAATATCTAACTAACTTGCGTAGTACTTGTACGAGTTCAACTACGAACCCAATATCATCACCAATATTCAAGCACTGCTCCTAATGAGCCATTACTACACGTCCATGGTCGAGCAGAAGCACACCTGGTTCTGGGCACACCAGGCCATCAGTCTCGCCCAAGGAGCCGGTCTGCATCACCAGTCTGCTCGTCAACCGAAGCGAAAGCTCTGGACGAGAATATGGTGGGGTTGTGTTGTACGCGATAGACTCATAGCCTTGGGCACTGGGCGGCCTATGCATATCATCAGCTTAGACTGTACGGTACCGATACTGACAGCAGCAGATCTAGCAGAAGCTGGTGACTCGGAAGAAGATTGCGCAGTTAAGCAGGTCTTTATCGAATTTACAAAGCTTTGCCAGCACATAGAGGGCGTTCTTTTATTGTCCTCTACGGATG
Organism: [Torrubiella] hemipterigena; assembly: GCA_000825705.1. Taxonomy (NCBI): domain Eukaryota; kingdom Fungi; phylum Ascomycota; class Sordariomycetes; order Hypocreales; family Clavicipitaceae; species [Torrubiella] hemipterigena. The sequence continues at coordinate 470,522 of CDHN01000004.1, forward strand.
AAGGCCTGGTTCAAGGTCAACATAAAGTATGTGAAGCCGCGCTGCAGGGCTGGCTCCATGATTTACCCCAAGTAGCCAGGCGAGACAGCACTGCGCAGACATGCACTGGAGAAACACCCGTGCTTTACCGAAATATCTTATATTTAATACTCAAGTAAGCGCGAATGCCAATCTGTAGTGCTAATTTGAGATGTGGTTAACTGTGATAGCATCGTTCTCCTGGCCCTTTACCGAACAAGCCAGCCAGATGCGCCAACTACAGCAATCCCTTCTTCACAGATGCAGAGAGCCGCTAAAGAATCAACCCAGATTATTTCAGAGCTAATTGAAAGTGATCTTGTTGGGATCTGTCCGACTATATGGTGTGTTCTTCTACTTCTACTACTGAAACATACACTAATGCAAGTCGATATAGTGTTACCGCTGTTATTCCGCCGCTGATTGTGCACACGCTGGTTATGCGTGGCTCTGCAGAGAAGTGCCTTATTTCACAAACTTCTCTTCACTTTCACACATGCATGGAATTTCTCAAAAGATTGGGCGAAATATACTGGCATGCAAGCTTCTACCACGAATTCTTTGAAATCGTAGCGCCGACAATAGAGAAGCAAATACCGCGCTTGCCCGTACGCAGGCAACGTTCTCGGCACCCTGCCACGGACGAAAATACTCCATCTTCTCCAAGTAATACTGGTGAGCCGACCATTTCTAATGAAACACATTTTGACGCGTCGAATTTCATGGTGGACGAGCAAGTATTTGAAGATTGGCTGGCAAACTGTACCAATTTCCACGTCTTTTTTCCGTCCGCTTAATGAACGGCACAATTTACTACTTTATCTTCATTGAAAGTTCATGATAGAGTATATATATAAACTTTGCCGAAAAGGTATTTTTGCGAGCCTTCGACTATGAGAACTTCACACTCGCGGGCCCTCTCGAATAGCGAGACCCTGCTCAGTTGTCCAAAAGCTGCCAGTCGGATACTCATATTTAGCCACGGCTTCGGCTTTGTACTCGACACTATAACCAGCCTCCCAAGGTGTCACAAAGTGTCCATCTTTGGTCTGCACCGGGTGCAACAAGACTTCGTGGAACGAATTAATGTGCTCGAGAAGACTCTTCTTACCCGACACGCAGACATAGTTGAGCAGAGCGAGGTGCTGCGTATACTCGTTTAATCCGATACCGCCGCTGTGAGGAACAATTGGAACGTTAAACCTGTACTCTTTGTTAGTTTATCTTCTTCTTGTACTTGGACTAGGGGACGAAACGTACTTTTTCGCCATTAGCAGGACGGCCAAGACTTCGTTAACACCTCCGAGTCGACAAGCATCAATTTGGCAATAGTCAATAGATCCTGCTTCAAGAAGTTGTTTGAACATGACGCGATTTTGGCAATGTTCGCCTGTCGCAACACCTACGCCGTACGGTTTGAGCGCCTGCCGAATCTTGGCGTGGCCGAGAATATCGTCTGGCGAGGTGGGTTCCTCAATGAACCTAAAACGTCAGATCAACGCCTATTCGTGTCATCTATGAAACGTTAAAAAAAGAACTTACACTGGCTTGAATTCGGCGAGCTGCACCATGTAGTCAATGGCCTCCGGTACGCTCCAGACTTGGTTGGCGTCCACCATGAGCATGCTGTCGTACCCAATTGTGTCGCGGGCAAGCTTTAGCCTACGTCGGTCGCTCTCAAGATCGCCACCTACTTTGAACTTGAATTTATTCATGCCCGCTCCAAGATTTTGCTGAATTAAGTCCACCATTCGCTCGTCGGAGAACCCCAACCATCCCGCCTGCGTCGTGTAAGCCGGCACAGCGCGGTTCTTCTTTGCATCTTCCACCCGCGCTGCTTTGGTCGCTTCTTGCTCCTTTAGCAATTTTACCCCTTCTTGAGGAGTTATAACGTCCAATATATACCGAAAGTCTATGCAGCGCACAAACTCTTCCGGGGACATGTCAGACACTAGCTTCCACACCGGCTTGTCGAGGTAACGTCCCCAAAGATCCCATAGCGCGTTGACGCAAGCGCTGAGCCCAAGATGGATAACTCCCTTTTCAGGGCCAACCCAGCGCAGCTGCGAGTCAGACACTAGATGTCGCCACGTTGCGCCCATGTTGTCAGTGAGTTCTCCTAGGGTTTTTCCTATGAGGCGCTCGGCAATCATGGACGCGGCGGTCGTGCAGAGGTCGTTGCCTCTGCCAATGGTAAAGGAAATGCCGTAGCCCTTGATGGCAGTGTTTGTTCTTAGGGCTACATAGGCAGCACTGTAGTTTGGACCAGGATTCATGGCGTCAGAACCCGACGCATCAAGACTGGTAGGGAAGCGTAGGTCTATCCACTGCGATTAGCAAGGAGAGTGGTGATGTTGGAGATGCCGAGTCTTGCCTTTGGTCTCAAATCCAATGATTTTCACATCATGCGCCGAAAGGGTAGAGCCATTCACGGCGTTCCCATGAGTATCATTCTTGGTATTTGTTACCGTCATTTTTTCAGCTTTCAGATGTTGGGTTTCTTGCCATAGACTGAATGCTCCACGGCACGCCGCAATATTTGACAGCCAGCCTAGCGGATTACCAAGTGATTTCCAATCAGCAAGGTTCCATCATTTTAGGTAATGATACCCTTTCTTTCGGCATTTCAGCAGACAGTCCTCTGTATGTTCGTACAGTGCTGACAGTCTTCATATTTGCGCCAACCAATCACAGTGGAAGAACCGGCTCTTCGGCAATTCAGACGCCACATCCCCGCCATTTCCCCAGGTTTGACCCCCAATAGTTAGTTACAATGGGTAAGCAAAAGTTACAAGTAAACTCGGTTTTGATTAATATTTCAAGTATTCTTTCATATATATTGTAAAATTGGTATTTTTATCAATCTTTGTAGAATATTATGTATGGTATAAATACGTTATATCCATCAAGATTTTAGATGATTATTACATATAAAGTTTGTGTAAATATATATGTGGAATGCGTTTGTTGAAATATGGACTACCTGTAACGCTTGTTTACCCACTGTAGCCAAAAGAGCCGACGGGTTTTGTATGCAGACTATATATTTGTGTGTTTTAACCCCCGAGTGAGCAATAGCTTATACCTGCATAACTGTATCTGCAACAAAATTTACAAAAAAGAAATGGTGAACAAAGTTAGTACTATTTTCCCATGCTATCTTTGGGCATAACCCGACTAACAAGAGTTGACATGCTAGAAAGTCTATCTCTATGGCCTTGCACCCTGTGCAGGCGGTCTTGCTTTTGGTTATGTAAGTTGAAGGTTTCTATTATCTAGAGAGCCGATTATTAACACATTTAATTAGGACACTGGTTCTATGAGTATGTTACTTTTCTCGCCCGAAGCTCGCCTACTAATAGAGCAGGTGGCATCTTGGCTATGCCCCAATTCCTCGAATTCTTTGATAATCCGAGCAATTTCTTGCAAGGTGGCATCACAGCATCGCTCTTGGCTGGATCCCTTGCCGGATCTATGCTGACAGGTAGATTTCTCGTTGACGGAATCGGGCGCAAGCGGACGCTACTCCTTGGGTCAGCCCTCTTTACTCTAGGGTGTGCTGTTGCCGCAGGAGCCGTTAATCTCCCCATGCTAATCGCAGGTCGAGTTATCAATGGACTCGGAAATGGCTGCCTGACTATGACTGTAAGATTAATAGGGCGTATTGTGGTGAATACTGCTGATACTGGCTCATAAGGTCACTCTTTACCAAAGCGAAATCTCACCCCTAGAGTAAGTGGATTGGCTCATCTTTAATACTAAAGTACTAAGTCTTTTTCAGAGTTCGTGGTAGAATAATTAGCTTCTTCCAATGTGCCGTCAACTTCGGCATTCTCAGCGCATTCTGGATCCAATATGGATCGAGCTACATTGCCGGATCCGTGGCGTGGCGATTGCCCATGGGGTTGCAAATGATTGCAAGAATTCCTCCACGTTTCTTCTATAGATTATTGCTAACTATTCTTATAGGCTACCATCTTTTTGCACGTAGTCATGTGGTTCATGCCCGAGTCACCGCGATGGCTCGTTCAAAAAGATCGAGAAGATGAGGCGCTTCACGTTCTCGCCCGGATCCATGCGGCGGGCGACATCAACAACTCGTACGTGCAGGCTGAATTTTCCGAGATTAAAGCCAAAATTGCTTCTGAGTTGCTTCACCCTACACCGACCTACTTGGACCTGCTCGTCGGACCCCAGAAGCGCCGCATGTGGCTTGGCGTTGGAGTGGTTAGTACAGATTTGTGCTATGAAAAACGTGTTAACTGATATGTAGCAGCAATTTTGGCAGTCCATGACTGGCATCAATGTGTGAGTAAAGACTAAAATCAAGAATTGACCATTTTCCTTACTAACATACCTAGCATCATGTATTATGCTGTGTTTCTATTCCAACAGGCTGGCCTCGCCAAAACATCATCCTCGTTGCTTGCCAATGGTCTCCAAGGTGTCGTTCTTAATCTCTTTACCTTACCAAACATGTATTATTCCGACAAATGGGGCCGCAGGTGGCCCATGGTCATTGGCGGCATTGGCATGGGCATCTCCATGCTCATCATTGGCACGTTAATGAAGACAACGGGCAACCCGTACTACAACCCAATTACGAGAAAGACCAATTTCGACTTTGCAAGCAATGCAGCTTCTCAGACTGTGATTGCCTTTGTCTACGTCTACGTGGCCATCTTTGCTATTACGTGGGCATGCGTTGCGTGGGTTTACCCCCCGGAAATCTTTAGCATGAATATGCGCGGGCGTGCTACGTCGCTGACGACCACTACCAATTGGTTCATTGTAAGTCGCGCAGCTGTGCTACCATTAGGATGATTTACTAATGGGACAGAATTTCTGGTTTGCCTTGTATATTCCTACAGCCATGGAAGAGATTAGGTGAGCAACTTATCAGTCGCTTTCGAAGCCCTTTCCTCTAATCACACGACGGATATAGCTGGGCTCTATACATCATCTTCATGGCGCTCTGCTTTCTCATGGCCATTGTCGTTTTTCTCTTTTATCCAGAGACTTCAGGCAAGTCGCTCGAGGAAATCGACTTTTTGTTTAGTAAGGACCGCTCGCCGTGGACATTTACTGATCGACAGGCAACCAAAGTTGGGTCGCTCTTTGGACGTAATATGAATAACGGTGAGGCCTTGACCACATTTAATAACGAGGCCCTAGTAAAGACTGTATTGTAGATGATGAAATAGTTAATGAAACGGACACTACAATTCAAGTCCTTTTCTATTCTAATTTGTTGTACAAACTCTAGCGAAGCACATGACAACATGGATATATGCATTGTTTCATGTCAATGTTGATTTACAAGAAGCTACCTAAAACACTCAAAACCCCGATGGCGGCTACCATAGTTTGAATCTTAATAACGCTAACGGCAGAGCCTGTCACCACTGAAGGAGTTGCAGCGGCACCAGAGCTTGCTGTAGGGGTTCCAGCGGGAGTTCCAACGAGGAAATAGTCCGAGGCGATAGGTTCGCCGAGATTAGTCTCAGTCGTGAAGTTGGAGATATCGAAGCCGATTCGGTTGTAAACGGATGCAGTCAGATTGTTGAAAAAGGGGACGTAATTTGCAGGAACTGCAAAATTGACACTCTCGTTGTAGAGGAAGAGGGCATAGGTATGAGTCTGGCCTGCAGGTGGACCAGGGCCGATGTAGGGAGTAATAGCCTTTTGAGAACTAGCCAAAGCTGAACCACTCGATCTATTAAGACCGGTAAGAATCCAGTGCAGAAGCGTAGTGTTACCCGGAGCCGACTGAGGAGTTTGGACGCTAAGGTCTAGCATAATTGCAACGAAAGGGCCAGCATTGGAACCTGCAAGAGCCAGGCTAGGAGCATTGACAGCTTCTATTTTATCATTAGCAACTTATAATATTGAATGTTGAGTACAGAATACTAACGGCTAGCCTGGAGGGTAATCCCGGCAGGCTGGACCTCAATACCGCCGTAAGTCACGGTCAGATGATTTGCAGTGGCTGGTTGGAAGCCAGGCGGACTCTGGGCGCATCCTGCTGCTAGCAAAGAGGCAGTGGTGATGATAGATGAGAGTGAATGCATGATAAAGAGTTTTTGGTAGATTTGGACTTGGTCGAGTTGTAAGATCAATATTAATACGACATTGTTTGGAGTATATATGAATTAGCCACGGCGTAAGTAACGTGGACGCAGCCATCCCTTATATAGTTTTTTCCCATGGTTATAGTCATACCCATGCAATTTACTTCATATTATTGCGATACAGTTTGAACCATATTCAGCGTTCCGAGAAGTCGGCTTGCCCCAGACCCGTTGTGCTCACATAAGGTACTAAGCCAAATGTAGTATGTGCTGCTTTTCCTTGGCTCGATCTCGACTCCACCAGGCGATCAGCCACGCGCTTGGTAATCAGCCATACTAGAGGTTGTAAGTGACACACTTGAGCTAAACCTTAAAGGCCCTGTCTTATCTCAACACATACCGAATCCGTTCTTGGGCTGGAAACCAGGATTCCAACCTTGTCCGCCTAACCCTACGACGACTATCTATCCCCAAGTCTAACAAACATGGAGAAGGACAATGCCCACCTCAGGCAGCCTCTAGCGTTCCGCTTCATCGAACAATCAGGCTACAGGGTAGCCGGATCAAGTCACGGAGTCATCCGTTCTCATGCCATGAGAGAAGTTCGAAACCGACAAAAGCTACTGAGGCATTCGAACAATCAAACTAAGAAGAAATGTGATAATACAACTAAGGGTTCTGGACGCCTATCACCACGTAACCCCAGTCAAGGTAGAACACCAGTGAATTTTATTTGCGCTCCAAGTCCTTCTACAGATGCTAACTTATAGAAGGGATACCATCACAGATATGCTTAGAAAACCATATCGCTTCCGTCGCCCTTTTACCTCAGCTGTCGGTAGTAGAGATTGACAATTTTGTCTCCATTACCGAGCTGCTTCCACGTTTATTTACGAAGTTTCCAACCGAAATAAATATTATTAAACGGCACGGTATATCCCCTTGTTACTACTAGAAGCTTGCACCATTTTACTCATTTTGTATAGCTCTTTCATTTTCCCCTAGTAACTTGACAGCGATAATTTTCCCTGTGGCGCTGCAATCGCCAGGATTACTAGCTAGCATGCTTTATATGACATACTCGCACCTTGCTACCACAAGGGGCACTTATAATAAAGAGGTTGCTCTGGCTTTGAAGGGACTTGCTATGGTACAAATTAACCAAAAGTTGAAGCATCCCAGCACAGCAACCTGTACAAAGGTCCTAGCAGCGATTGCATATCTCTCGACAGGAACTTGGGTAAAGTCATACCGTCGCATATCAAGGGAATAGAGTCATAGCTAACAGCCTCAAAGATCTTTGGAAGCCCTTTTGAAGAAATTGAAGCGCATTTCAAAGCAATCGAATACATGGTGGAACAACGTGGGATGCCCAGTTTAGGGGTTTACCAGTTTGGCAAAACTGTTCGCAAGTATCTTCTACAGTAAGTTTGCGTTATAACCCATACATTGTGTGCTATTGAGTCTGACAGCACCCGTAAAAGGCAGCACATGCTCCTAGTAGCTCTCCATGCACGGCCACCCGTCTCATCCTTTCAGTTCGACTATGTTACACAACAGGAGCCGTTGGGTGATACACAATTCCATTCACCACTATATTGCTCTGATGGAGATTTCAGCGAATGCGCAATCCACACCCACTTTAGAGAAGCTACGTCTGGTATTTTGCTACTTGCTGGCAACTTAATTGACTTGGTCATAAGTCAACAGGCAACTACGTCACAGCTTGTCAATACGTTGGGTCGTATGAGAGCCGAGCTGGAAACCTACAGTCAGCATAGGGAACTGGATACTCTTTCTCCGGACGATTCAATCCAAGAATGCTGCCGGCTCGCTACGCTGCTTCTCCTTAATGCTATCGAGTATGGTGTACCTCTTAGGTTAAGCGACCCGCTGTTGGTAACTCGCCTCGCTCGATGCTTAGAAAAAACTGACTACCGAAGCAACTGGGGTGGTTTTCCTGGCTTGTTGCTATGGGTATCGATTCTGGGAGCTGCTTGCAGCCGCAACGCCCTGGATGGTGGTGTATTGTTGGTGATTCTGGGCCGGGCCATGTCCCAAGCGGCATTCACCGCATCCGAATTTGGACCTGCAATCATACCGATTCAGCGATTTATTCACTTCCGAAAGTCATTGCGGCGCGAAGGTGGTAACAGACTATGAAAAGAAGAGAGCTAGTGACTGGGGCCTGAAAATCCCATATTCCTTTAGTAAGCTTGTATATTATAGTCACAAAGAGCCGTCTCAATTTCAAATTAATTTCAAATTAATTCTTTTCCACTATTTTCCCCTGCGCCTCTGTCCTAGCGTTAGTAAATACTGCCTCGTCTGGAAGCATACAATCGGCTTCTTCCACTGAGGAACGGCATGGATCACCAATGGCACCCACACCAGTGGACATGCATGCTTGATTCGGCAGGTGCTGATAGGGCATCAGCCGCCCAACGCGCCGCCACAGCAGAGACTAACAGCCAGTCGGCATCCCTTCCTTTTAGCGTATCGGTAAATCAGGGTTGCTGGTGAAGATCAATTATCCTCAGAAGCTTCCGTAAGCAAGTAGGTTTAAATTACACAAGTTCAGCAAGCTTGATCGTCTAGTGAATTTGTCAGCCACCATAAGTTGGCGTTAGAAACCGTCTGTAAATAAGACGCAACATTTCCCTTCCAAGATCCTTACCAAAGAGTGCATAAAAAATTCCAGCATGCTTAATATTTTAGGTAGGTACTCTCTATCAATTAAAGTTTAATTACTAAGTCGTCTTTCAGTTATCCACGGATACGTCCAGTCAGCTGCAACCGTGGCAGAGAACACTCTCCCTTTACGAGAGGCTCTTGCTGACATTGCCCATCTACACTACGTTGACGGTCCTCGTTTGGACGCATCTCCATCTCGACCATGGTGGATCCTCGATTCAGACTTGGAACATGATATAAGGGCAGCCGATAGGTGGAAAGACGTTGTCAGTTATGCCCCTACACCTGGCGGTGAAGAAAAGCTAATCATCTACGCAGGTGGAATGGTGGTCACAAGAGCTATCCAAAAATCAATACGATGGGATTATTGGCCTTTCCCAGGGCGCTGCTATGACGGCGTTGCTACTCTCTATGGTAAGGCTTGCTTGAAATATTATACGCAAGTAAATATACTGATGAATCTTGGGAGCAGCTGAAATCTCCCGAAAAGGTGCCAGGTTTCAAAGTAACCAAGGAACAGCCGATTCAGTTTGCAATCCTTTGTTCTGGTTTGTCGCCTTTTCTACTTAAAGATTATACAGGCTTACAGCTCTTGTTTATAAAGGTTTTCGGTCCCAGTATGAGCCGCATGGCAGTTTATACGAAGTTTCGAATATACCCACGTTACATAGCAAGTGGAATCCTACTAACTGAGCGGTTTATCAGCTGGCTAATGTATAATTGGCTACTAGCTGTCGATCCAGCAGATACGATTGTACCAGCTTGGAAGACGGAGGCTTTGCAAAAGCTTTTCACTGATTCGCAGCTTCTAAGTCACAGCGAAGGTAAGTTTTCTAATCCGAAAGGCCATGAGATTCCGTATTTGTATTAATTTTGTTTATTAAATGACATATAGGTCATCGCATACCTGTACAAGGGAATTGGCCTAAGAACATGAGAAAGTTTATTCAACAGAATATGAGAGAAGGCTAGATTATATTTTGCTCGAGGCTTAGAAGCTGGTCTCTCCATGCTGGTGGTACGGCATGATGGGCTTGAGGCATCAGGCAACCAGTTAGTAAGTGGCTCACCTCACCTACAATACTACACACTGATACCTGGTCGCAAGCTGGCACAGGTTGGCACATAGAAGAGGGAGCAAGACACGTTGAAAGACGTAAATGTGAGAAATTCTATGTAGATATTCACAAATAATGATATATAAACACTATTTGGGTTCGTGTGTGTTATGATGATACAAAAGGCCAACGAGTGGAATCCCTGCGGGAAAATAAACCGAGATGCAGAAAAAGAAGAAAAAGAACAAGAAAACTCCTGCTAACGTGCGTGGCTATAGTGTATCTTACTGGCTATCCGTTCTTTTGGAGCCATTTCCTTGCGCTTCCTGCCCTTCGCTGGAAGCGCGTCCATTAGGCGACCAGCCCGCTGCAACACCAGCGGCAATCAGGCCAGCCATGACTGTTGGCGCACCCAGAGCAGAGTTGGATCTCGATCTGTTAGATCTAGAGCGCTGTCTCTCTGGTGTACCAGCTTGCGAGCCAACGCTCTCATCGAGTGTGGGCGTCGCTGCACCGTTGAAGGAGTTGGATCGCGAGTGTGACGGGCTACGCGATCTCATAAGAGTTTCCTTGGGATGCTGGATAGCAAATTTGAGGTTGTTAAGGCGACCGCCCTTCATTTTGCGCAAGAAGTTGAGTTCATCTCGCACATCGGCTAGAGGCTCCGGGTACATCTCCATTTCCTCATCGGAAATGGTCAAGCCGGGAACATTGCGGCGACGGTTCTTAAGGAAGGCGGGAATCATGGCAAGGACATATCGGTCAGGAATCAGACGCACGAGGATGCCCATGGGAATCGACAGGAATCCCAGAACAATGGCAATCGCCCAGAAGATGGGGTGCTGGTATGACGCAACGCTGAACGCCTGGCCACCATAAAAGACAATAATCACTTGTCCAGCGCACATGGTGACGCTAATGGCAATAAAGAAGATATTCTTGGTCAACCCTTCGAAGATGTTGAACTTGTTGTCCAGACGACGGTTGTTCCACTGGTTAAAGATTTGCATCCACACAAAGGTGTTGAATACAAGCGTATCCAGCTCCTTTTGTGTTGGTGAGTAGTCGCTCGGTAGCGGGAGAATTCCCTTGGGACCGCCATAGTAGAGCATAAAGGTAATGGCAAGCTGGTACACAGCCTGGCCCATGATCATCTTCCACATTGTCACGGAAATAATAGATGAGCCCTTGGGTTCGGGCTTGCGGTCCAAGACGCTATCATGAGGAGGATCGGTGGCGAGGGCAAGGGCAGCTAGAGTATCCATGATGAGGTTCACCCACAGCAGCTGGACTGCAGTTAAGACGGATGTTTGGTCATCGCTCGAGACAGCACTGACAAAGGTCAAGACGACTGCGGTAACGTTGACTGTGAGCTGAAATTGAAGGAAACGCTTGACAGCATCATTGACAGCACGACCCCATTTCAGAGCCTTGACGATACTAGCAAAGTTGTCATCCATTAGAATAATAGCAGATGCTTCCTTGGCAACTTCGGTACCAGCGATACCCATGGAGAAACCGACATCGGCAGTCTTGAGTGCGGGTGCATCGTTGGTGCCGTCACCAGTGACAGCTACAATCTCGCCCTTGTCCTTGAGACGTCTAACCAAAATTCGCTTGTCTTCGGGACTGGATCGGGCGAGAACGTGGAGCTTGGGAATAATCTCTTGCTGCTGCAGCTTGCTTAGATTGCGGAAGTCAGGGCCCTCCATGACAATACTGTCATCCTGGAGGATACCACATTCTTTCGCAATAGCCTGAGCCGTAATCTTGTTGTCTCCAGTGACCATGCGGACAACAACACCAGCCTTCTGGCACTGTCTAACAGCCTCAAACACGCCATCACGGAGAGGATCCTGAATACCAACAATGGAGAGCAAAGTCATGTTCTGGAAGATGTCTTCAAAGACAACTTCCTTACTTTTGCCCTCGCCACGACGAGCGTCACGGGGTGGCCACGATTCAAAGTCTCTGTAGCAGAGACCAATAGTTCGTAGCGATCGGACAGCGTAGGATTCAATACGGTTGGTGAAGGTTTGTACGTCTCCCTTGCGAAGTTCGGTAAGAGAATCGTCAGAAGCTCCATCCTGAAGCATCTGGGTGCACTTGGCCAGCAAGATTTCAGAGGCACCCTTGACATAGAGCCTAGCCTTTCCTTTGCCGAGTTGCACCACAATACCCATGCACTTGCGGCCAGAATCAAAGGGGACAATCTGGAGCGTCGTTGCGCTGCTACGGAGCTCCGCAACTGGGCCCATAGCAAGGTTTTCCTGGGCAAACAGTAAAAGGGCAGTCTCTGTCTTGGAACCAATAAAGGTCTTTTCACCATCCACTTCACCTTCGAAAGCAGTGGAGTTGAGGGCAATGGACTGAACAAGAAGCTCCTTGACGGGCTCGCTGAGCTTGTTGGTGAATTCGGAAGGGGAAACTTGGGTGGTGGGTAAATCGGATTTGGAATCTGGTTCAGCGCTTGCTCCAAATTCAAGAGATGTTCCCACTGAACCAGCAACGACCATCATTTTGTTCTGCGTTAGGGTACCCGTCTTGTCCGAGCAAATGGTTGTGGCATTGCCCATGACCTCACAAGCCTTCAAATGACGTACAAGGTTTGCATCTTTAAGCATTCGGGTGGTGGCAAAGGCAAGTGCAAGCGTGACAGCAAGAGGTAGACCTTCTGGAACAGCAACGACAATGATGGTAACGACGACGATGAAGATCTCCAAGAAGTCTTGACCCTTCTTTGCGGGTGTAACATCGGGGGGCTGGCCAGGAAGCTTGACAAGAAACTCGATAAAGAGGACAATGAAGAGCAACAGACCGGCGGCACCACCAAGCTTAGCAATATATGTGGCAATAACATTGAGCTTGGCTTGGAGAGGTGTCATCTCTGGGTCTTCATTCAAAGCCATCAATGTCTTGCCGTAAGAGGAGAATATGCCAGTAGAAGTAGCCATGTAAGTGCCGACACCTTCCATAATGCGTGCGCCAGATTGAATAAAGGGATCCATCTTCTTGAGGCTCTCGTGATTTTCAATTGCGCTGTATACTTCATCTCCAGGTCGTTTTCGGATAATGTCGGATTCGCCAGTGGTCTGGGACTCATCACACTTAACATTGAACCCCTCAATTAGGATGCCATCCACCGGCACCAGGTCTCCAGGTTCTAAGTGGATTACATCGCCCGCCATAAGGTCATATACTGATAATTCGAAAGTTTTGCCTGATCGTATTACTTTGACGTTACGATCTTGTTTTCTCTTGTTCAGCTTAGCGAACTGGCGTTCCTTTTGGAAGTCGTTGAGCGAGCCAACGAGCACGACGATGGCAATGGCTACAATAATAGCAACACCTTCGACCCACTCAATCTTGGCCTCGCCTGCTTTATGCTCGCCTCCGAATGTTTGGTAAAGACCAACGCCGAGACTGATAACAGCGGCGATGGAGAGAAGAATAAGGACTTTGTCGTTGTAGGTGATCCACATGAGTTCCCAAAGGCTCTTGCCTTTCTTCACAGGAAGACGATTGTCACGGAAGACACGGTATCGGTCAGAAAAGGTGTCGGGTCCGGCGTTAGATTGGCGAGTGGTAGTCGGCTGCAGCGTGGCAGCAGCTTTTTTGCTGGGGGCGCCATCGGTGGCGGCGGTGGCGTCTTCAAAAGAGACGTTGCCGGCAAGCTTATTTTCGTCGACACTCAGTCCAGCTTTGCGGTCCGTGCGGAGACCCTTTTCAATGCCAGCGAGTCCACCGAGTTGGTAAAATGCAGGAAGACTCTTTGGGTTGAACATCTTGTTCAGCTGGCCAGGCGTAAAGGCAAACGGGTTGTTGTCGACTTCAAAGTCTGCTTCGGTGCCGACGTCGGGCTTTAACGCGGTATCATCCTTCATAATCTTTTCGTTGCTCAGCGATGCGATCTTGTACTTATCAGACTGGGTCGAATTGGAAGCGACTACCGTTGTTTCGCCGTGAGAGTATAGTGAGCGGGAGGCTTCCTCGGAATCCACTGAATTCTGTCGTGTTCGGTTATCGCCAGAAGGGACAGAGAGGAAGCCTGCGCCGCGCTCTCCGAGGGCCAGAACTGGGCTAGAGACATTGTGAGGGCTTGTTGGCCGGCTATCTCTGCTCTCGAAGGATGTTTCCGCGCGGAGGTTCGGTCTTCCAGGGCGGGCCGAGAAGCTAGATCGGGGCTCTTCGATAATAGTTGATGGGGAGATGGGATCATCGGGTGACAATGTGTCGGCGCCAGCGGTTCGGATAGGAGGAGGCTGATTGTCGGCCATGTCGAGTGGTCCGGCGCTGGTGCTGCCGTCGGTTGTGTCTATAGTAATGGTTGGGCTGCACGGACACGTTCACGAGTTAGCAAGGTACGGCGATCTTCAAGCCCCAAGACGACGGGAAGACGAGGGCGATCTGAAGATATAAGGAGGTAAGAGGTGGGTACTAACGCTCGTCGGCGCGTGCCTGCTGGCGGAGGATCGTTATTTGATTCAGCCATATCGACAGAGGTTATAGCGCCTAGGTAAAGAGTAGTGCGCGGTCAATGACCGGGAGAAAACGAGGGGGCGACTCGTGTGGAGGCTGTGCAGGGTCTGGAATAAGGTTGAGCTTCAGTGGAGCGATGACATGAAAGACTCGAGGTGGCTGGTCTTGGTAAGGACGCGAAGTCGGTGGTGACAGTTGACGAAATTGGGGCGGTTGCGGATGCGTCGTTACCAAAGGAGCAGGAGGTTCAGGTCAGAGATGGGGAAGAAACAGCCTTGTTTGTGTTTAGCGTGGCGTTAGGTTAACGAAAAACGATGAACGAGACAAGGGTGTGGAATAAAGACACAGGACAGAAAAAGTCGTCGAGGCGAGAGAGGGAGGGAGAGATATGAGGAGAGAGAGGCGAAGTTGGACGGCGGAAAGGAAGCAGCTGGGCTGGCGAGTCAAAAGGGAACGGGAAGCTGTTGTTTTGGAACAAATGCTACCAAAGAGCCAGGATCGTCGCGGCCATGGTCGAGAGTTACAGCGAAGGAAACAAAAAAGAAGAGGGTGATATTTCGTAGTCGAGACAAAAAGAGGAGAAAGGAAGAGAACGAAGGGAAGAAGACGTTGCAGCCAGCAAAAGCACCCAAGCGGCACCAGCTTCAGTGGCCTGGGGGGACTTGTTTGGTGAGACTGCACAAGGACAAGGTTTGCCGGACCGCCAAGAGTTTACGTTGAGGCAGTGCACAGCAACGCTGTGATTGGTCGGTGGAGGGCGTGCGGGTCTCTGACGGGACGCTGGTTCTGG
This sequence comes from [Torrubiella] hemipterigena, assembly GCA_000825705.1. NCBI lineage: Eukaryota > Fungi > Ascomycota > Sordariomycetes > Hypocreales > Clavicipitaceae > [Torrubiella] hemipterigena. The sequence goes on from CDHN01000004.1 coordinate 485,632, forward strand.
AGCGGTGCCTGCTACCCGCTGTTTGGGCTTTTGTCTGGGGAGGCGTGGCGCTAGCCCCAGGTTGGCATTAGCGGCCTGTTGCCGCTGAGCTTGTTGCGTCTTAGTGGATGCTCAGTGGGCTGCCCAGCGCCTACAAGAAGCCTGACGCGGAAGTCACATCTACTAACGTGGTGGTGCATTGCAGCAGTAGGTTGGCTTGCATCAAGCGAAAGACGCCTGCATCCAGCCCGCGGGCATGCAGCGGGAAGAAGGAGTATCGCGTGCCGACAGCTAGTCATGGTGGCGTTTGGTTTTCTTTTGATTTTCTTGGATTTCATCTCTTCTTTGTTCACGCCCAATGAGCCCGTAGGCGTCATCTCTAAAGCATAAAGGACAAGCATGAACTTTACGCAGCCCCGAGCAAGAAACACTTAATTTTACACCCTGACAAACAATAACAACCTCAGTCAACTGTACTTTGCCATCGAATTGTCGTGCCGATGGCTGGTGTCGATCCGCTGCTGATGTCCAGGTTACACCCGCGTATAGTAGAGTAACAGTCCCCTAATCAGCCATGTTTCGGTTTGGTTGTGATATAATTTGAGCTTCACTACTCTTATGACTCGCGCGGCGGCCACCTAGGGAGCCTGTGAGGCTAATAGATAAATTCTGAATTAAGCTTTTGGTTTCACTAAAATTAATGAAAAGAAAATTCCGTCACGCACAAAACCCTGCCCAGCTCAGACATTCGCTATAGGGAGGCTTGGGTGAAGCCAAGCGCTGAAGGTCTTGGCCCAAGCATGTGGCGCTTTAATAGAATTTTCCTTTCTTTTTCATTTTTCTTTTTCTTTCGAATTCTTCGGTCCAGAATACTTATTAATATTGTAAATTTCAGTTCTTTCCCCTGACCATCCGCTCATTGGCCCTTACTCATGCTCAGTTTAGCGAGTGGGCTCTCTGTTTTAGGCAAAAAGCACCCCTGCGGGCCCGTCGGCGGGCGCCGTTGCTTCGTCGACAAACCACAGTAATTGTTTTACACGTCCTCTGCGGTACCTCCGCCATGGCACACTATTCACAGAATTGATCTCATCTCAGAAGTATATGCGCCAATTTCCGGGCGCCGATCAAAGAACTCTTCTTGGAAGGACTGCATTTTCTACTCATCATAGTCCGAGGTTCCAAATCATCGCATCACATCGATTCGTAAAGCTACGTCTGTCCGCCGACGAAGTCGCCACGGCGGCCTCCAGTTCGCACAGCCGCCATTGCTTTCGTCACCATGGCAAAAACGACGCTTCTTTCCATCTCTGATCTGCCTTGATGGCATTCTAAAGTCTTTTGGCTAAAGGTAACCTAATTACTGCGTGCGATGGTTGACACGGCGAAACCTTCCTCACTACACGAGACACAGCCGGGTAGGTGACGCCATCATCTCGAGCTCAAGTGGGCATTTGGCCACCGCAAGAACATCGTATTGATTCCATATACGATTACAACCGAGTATCTGGTCCGTTGAATGAGGCTGTACACCTGCACACGTGTGTGTGTTGCCCGTCGCTAGCCTTCTTTGTAACACAAATACTCTTGGCCGCCGTGATCGTCATCGATTCCTGACAGTATCTAACGGAGATGATGGCGTATATACACCCCTTGACTACGCTGAAAGCTTGGTTCATAAGAAAAATCCTTTGATATCGACAAACGCACATGTCTGATTACAGCCGGCCTCTGCAGACATCAACCATAGTGTCAGACGCATATGTTCCAGATCCATGCTACATTACCAGGCGAGCTTCATAAATGCATACACAGCCTCGTTAATGAGAGCCCAAGTTTTACCTATTTTAGCACTATTGGGTGCGGTGGCATTATGTCATCTTCGTAATTATCACTTCGCTTAGTTCACCGGACGCCCGCAGTACACGGCACGGTATGCCGCAACACGGTCTTAGTGAAGGCGACATGTGAAGGATGCTGCACTGCCTCAATGAGGGGTTGGTGTTTTACAAAGGCACCGACTACAATAAGCTGTCAATATTTATGACCAATATTTATCCGTTTGTGAAGGAAGTTCAGTCTCGCTCAACGATCTCACTCACGGGATCGTCAGATAGCACCACCCAACAATTTTTGTTCGACCGTAGTAAATCGAGGTGCATTACCTCTACTTTGATTCGTGCGAAATTATGGTGGATTTTTACAGTTCCATGATCAAAGTATAACTTGCTCAAAAGTGAAATTGAGCCAGAGTATGATGCTACAGGGTACATGCTGAACTATACAGGTCACAGCGCCGTATTTTCAGAGAGCTTGCCGCGTCGAGAGAGAGTTTGATACAAGAAATCATCCAAAATTACAGATATTACAAAGCAAAACACTAGCAAACAAAATGCTTAAGCCTCCCGACTTGGTTCCCCGCTCCGCGATCTTGCACTTGATGTTCCAAAACCTCTTGCCTAATGCGGCTCTGCACAGCCTCAATGCCTCCACCTACCGCTGAGCCTGTTTTACTGAGTAAAGCACTTAGCGCACGGTCGGAGCTTGAGAGCGTTAGCGAATGAATAAATAAATAACGCATCCTCATGTCGGCTTTAGCAATGCATGCCCATGTATTTGGGAGCGGTTATCAAAAGTTCGTCACGCTCAGTCAGGGCCATGCTTATTTAGTGGGGCGGCTTTTAGCCAGGGAGCCTTGTTCGTCAATGTTCTCTCTACGCAGAAGCATTCTCGTTGGGCCTGAGTCAAGTATAGTGGGCGACTGCACTATATCATGTTTAATTGATCAATTGCATGTCTAGGCATATATATATATGTAGGTACTATGTTCAATAATGCCAAGTTCATATAATCTGTGGGAAATCATTCAGCCATCTCCCTGTGGTGTGGCATCAGCGGACTCAGTTGGCTCAAAAGTGCCTGAGATCCTTTTGGCAAAGCCCACCAGAGGCGAATATCCGTTTAGCGGCTAAATTCAAACATGGATCCGTCTTGCACAGCCTCGATCACAAACTGGGTGTGTCAATACCAGCTAGTTTGCTCTCTTCGGTCCTCGGTTCGCGAAGCACGTCGGGGATAATCCGTTCCCATAGACCGGTGTTAATTACACCTGACATCACAGGAGTGTGGGGGTGATAATTTCCACAAAGACATAGGTTATTTCATTGAGACAGACATGAATCCGTTCAAGTTACCAGGCTTTCAGTCCCCGACACGATTTGTTTGCGTTGGCAACACTTCGCCAAGCAGCGGCGTAGATGCCAAGCTCGGGAGGCCTCTTGGACACACTTGTGGCAGAATCAATTGACATCATCATTCTGAACAAGCTTGGATTAGTTGTTTTCATCTTCTACCAAGATCAACCTTTCGAACTGGGACCATATCATCAGATCCGTCTGTAGACAACAGGGCTGCCTGGTTAATGCCAAAAAATGGCACTACGGCTTCCCTGACAACTCCTTTCCAAAAGCCCTGGACGATTTCTTGCAGATCTCCTCCCGTCTGTTTGAAATCAGGAAATGCGTTGATTTCGAGAAGCCATGCAGTTCCATCGGCGTCAACTAAATAGTCCAACCCGAAAACCTCAAAAGCATTGGGCATTGTTTGGAAGTGAATTGGCATCGCGCGAGCAGCAGCTTCGAAAATCTCGCCAGTAACACCGCAAATCTGCTCAAAAATGGCATCAAGCCTTTCCTTCGGCAAAGGCAGGTTCCAGAAGCGTTGTACAGTGTTGTCATTCGGAGATTCCTGGATGCAAGTATTCGTGAGAAAGGTTTCGAGGTCATCGGGCGACTCCCACGGAGGAGAATATGGTTTCGCGGCAAAGAGTGCCAGCATATGTTTGTAAACGTATACTTGAAGACTTCCAACACATAGTACGTAGGTTCTGATGTGAAATTTGTGGCCACCTTCCCCCATCACCAATGGCGGGTGAATGTATGGTTGGGCGACGAAATGTCGAAGGTGAGATGCTGTGATGTAGTCACCAGCTTCGTCGCCAGTAGTATCTCTATCAGCATCCTCAATCTCATCTTCTTCATCGCTATCCGGACGCTCAGCCTCCCATGTATCGAAGATTTCTTGCAATTGATCCATGGTACTGAATAGGCGAATCCCTTGACCTCGATCACTCATTCCAGGCTTCAAAATCCACCATTCTTTGTCCCGCTCGTTTTCAACCGCTTCGTTTCTGTCAAGGCTTTCTCGCAAGTCAAATGCCTCTATCAGAGCATCATCTAAAAACTCTGCATAGTCGACCTCAAAAGCATCGCTTCTCTTCATATGCCTTTTAAGGACTGAGGTTGGGTTCTTGGCGACCCAGTGGTCCATCGTCGTCGAAATGTAGTGTTTTCGGATGAGCGCTTTGCGGATCATATAACTGTTGATCAAGTAGGACTCATCATGAGACGTTGCATATTCGAAATCAATGGTTTCGTACGGCGTGATTTGCAAAGCTCGACAGTTAGCTGACGCCAGCCACTTCTCAGCAGAAACTTCACCGTTCTCAGACTCTAATGTTGATGTTATTTGGACTAAGTCTTTCGGCAAGAGAGATTCGAATGCATTTAAGATTAGCGGCTGGACATATTCGTCTTCGTACGCAATAAGCGCCCTAAGTTGAGGTTCTTCTTGGTTGGACGTCTCTTTCTCACGAGGTAGCGCATTTTCGTTTACATCTTCGCTGTTAACTTGGTAAGAATTGTGCCTATAAACATACATACATAACCCGTAGCCATGTTCTTGCCAGATAGGAACAACAATGAGGTTGGCCTTTATACGCCGTACTTACAGTTCCAGCTCTTTTTGAAGCTTATCAGTTCGGCTCATGGCGAAGTTGGCCTTTAACGGTGTTACACTATTCGACTTGTTAGTAGGTATTGTCATTTTGAATGCCGCTGGTACTTGCCTCGTGTTACCCTCCTGGACAACCCAGCCATCGCTACCCGGTCCGCCATCCTCAACACTCTTGTAAACATCGGTGAACTTTGGAGCCCATTTGTAACACTTGCGTTTATAGCCTGCAGCCGGGGCGCCTCCCTCCTGTTCTTGTCGCAGTTGCTCTTCAGCATCGACACTGTCAGGAGCGCCATCTTCGACTTCGGTGAAACAACCACCATCTGTCCAGTAGTTCTGAAGTATCTCAGTGAAGATAGTTTTGTGTGTCTCCACGCCTTCCACAAGGGGGACGTTAACACTATAAAGATCAGCGCTATTATCTGATGGCCATTGTTTGTAAAGAGCTTCAATAACTCTGACACTGTGCTTGCAAGCAGCTTCAATAATCACAGGATCATGATTTCTGGTGAAGAAAGCGAAGCTGAGAGCAATCGACTTCTTTCGCAAGGCGGCGCCCTCAAGAGCAGCTCCCATAGTGCCCGAGCTGAGCGCAAATACAGCAGTCGTATTTCGGCCATAGTTGGGTCCGCTGACAACTAAATCAACAGGGCCCTTATCCTTGAACAAGTGATTCAGCCCAATTTGCGTGCACGAAGCAGGTGTCCCATCAATCAAGACCCATTCATCGCCATCGCCGTTAGCTTTTGGCTGGGTATGCGTGGTTCCTTGATCACCCTCGCCGTGCAATGATGCTGATGGTCGATAATAGACCGGCTTCAATGTTTGTCCAATAATATGTGCCTTTCCAATCCAAGACCTCTGTGTGTGTGGCAAACACACAGAGACTATGTGGCCGGCGGCCTTTAGATGCTCAACTAGACAGTGAACATAGGGCGACGAATGGGACGATGGCGGGCCATCATCGTTGGTGATGAGAATATGCATGGAGAGTCGAGTGGACTAAGCCAAAGATGTCGTAATGAAGCAGATTAGAGTCGGGAGGAGCTGCTGTCGACTATATCTCGGGCTGATTGAGGGAAATCGAAGCGGCTAATTTTTTTTTAGCAGTGACGAGTTATGGAGGGGTAAAGGCCAATTTGCGTTTCTCGGTCTCCTCTCCGGCCAATTGCGTGGCGCGACCCCCGCGACCCGCTAATGTGCATCGCGCAACCTACTGTACTACAGTAGGTATATACGTTATACGTTAAATAGCGTAGGTTTAGCTAATGCTGATTACCAAAGACGTGGCTGGTGATTCTAAAGTAAAGCTTATAAATTAAATGATGGATTCAGTGTACTTTATAAATAAATAGAAGTACTAGTACTATTAGTTATGTATAAAGAAGAATTATCACTTGATTTAGTATAACGTGGTTCACGGGCGAGTAGCCTACCTAAAAGCACATACAAATTAATACAATTTTAATTCTACCATTAACTCCAATTTAAATATATAAATACTATAACCCAACGCATCAAATTGTTATTTGCAATAGAAATTTCCATTATCATCATCATCATCATCATCATCATCATCATCATCATCATCATCATCATCATCATCATCATCATCATCATCATCATCATATCTTCATGCTATAGCGACCGGGCTGCGGTAATAGCTCATTCTCCAGTATATCCACAGCCCTGCGAATAAACACATCGCCATGGCGCTTGCAACCAGGTGTATCTCGGAAGATACAGACGGAAGAGTTGTACGTAGCAACATGCCGACACCCATGCCAGCGAGTATCATACATATGGACTGCACCTTATGCACGGCTGTTTCCACTATGGAATTACACAGCACCAGCAATACTATGAGGAAACATAACTTGTAAGCTTGTTCGACAACCCGCACCTGACGTAGCTATTGGCAGAAGGAGTGAGACAGAGGATACTTGTTGGGGCACTTACATGGATCAAACGCAAAGCGAACGTCAGCAAGCCTAACTGACCAATACCAAGAGAGCCCTCGGAGATATGGCGCCATCGAGGACAAGGTAATAATGACAAGTAGGAGCGGTACTTCAATATGGAAATTCTGAATTAATATGGGACATGTCGCGTAATTGCACGGGGAAGACGCAAAAAGAATGCATCACTTACCGGTGCTCTTCTCAAATCTGCTGTTGAGAAAACTGGAAGCAGCTATGACGATAGCAGAGAGAGCAATGAAGTAGTATTCATGTTCAGAGTCGGGAGGTCCACCATAGACTTCCAGGAATGGGGGTGGCCGCGTACTAAAATGTACCAATGCCGCTACGACAAAGAAGAAAACCGTAAGAATTTGATTCTTCGGCGAAGACTGCAAGAGGAGCATGATGCTCGTTAGAACTTGCACGGAGTACTGGTCTCTTCTCGCTCATTTGAAACCGAGATATTTCACAACAAACACACTTGAAACGTACCAGAAGTTGCGCTCCCGAAAGCGACGGAGTTAGTCTCCTCTTCAATGTGGCTGATATCCATCCCACCTCTTCGGGCCGGCCGACTCGATTTCGCCCCAGCGTGGCGACGCATATGTGCAAGACACCAGAAAGGAAACCTAAAAAGCCAATGTCTGCCGGATCTGCTTCGTTATCATTGGGCGAGTAGGCCATGGAGGAGAGGACCCGCATTGGTAACAAGATGCGGAGAGCAGCAAAGAGCAGCACTCGTGCTGTGAACTTGGCAGGCTTGAGCGACCACCACGACCAGAGGACGACGAGGAGTATAGCGAAGACGAGGCCCTCTACGACACCGGTGATGACCTGGCGGGTGAGAAGATCCTCCGAACAGGGATCACGGCTGAGGAAAAGATGCGCCAAAGGATGTAGATACCCTATCAAGCAGAAACCAGAACGTTAACGAGTTGCATCTTTGCGTGTGTGCGTGTGTGTGTGGCTTGTGGTAGGAAAAAAAGGAAGCGTACATACCTTTAAGGATAATAAGCTGGGAGAAAATTCTTGTTAGGGGAAAATATATGATGAGTACAAACGCAACGACTTGCGCCGATGCAAACCCAATGATATAAGCAACCCAAGGGCTCGAAGTTGGGTAGGTATGACATGTAAAGTCCATAGTAACATCGAAGAACATTTCTGACGACAGCTGCCATTTTTCATCATGTGTTATTATCCCTTGATTGTGCGAGTTTCCCCTTTGGCTGTAGGTTCGGGACAAGTGGTGGGCTTACCAAAATAAGAGTTGCAAATAGGAGCTCGCGCCTCCAGCTTTGGTCGGTTTCGTGCATCACCTTGGTCGGGCTGGTCATCTCGACAAAGCTATTTCCGTCACTTGCGTTGGCAGCATCCGAGGAGTGCAGCCGCAGCCGAAATTGATCGCTGCGCCTCATGTAATCAAGCATCCTGGCCTCGACGCGCAACGCTGTCTCGCGCTCATATGTGTTGTCACGCCAATCATAGGAGCACAGGATCGCCCGGTGATAGTTTCTCTCGCTGCCAACGACAAACAAGGCGACAGGCGGCTTGCGGGTGGTAATGTGTGTGACGGTCATCATGTGCGTGTCCACTAGCGTAAACCTGAATTCCTCTGCGCACCGACGGACAGCAGCAGGCTGCTGCGAGGAGCTAGCTTCTTGCTCGCCTTCCGCGCTGTCACTGTCGCGGTATTTTCCTCTAGGGGCGGACTCGACCTGGGTAAGCCGGCCGTGGTTGTATCCCCAAAGGTGCTTCTCGACAGTGGCCGCGTCGACATGGCCCTCTATCCCTACCAGATCTGCCTTTGTCTGGTGCGGCCACGATCTCGTCTGCGCCCAAAGATACAAGACGGGTGCTAGCAGCGCTGGCAGAGCAAACATCACGGCACTTCTGCGCCGCATTGCAGACCAATCCATCCGGGCTTCGTGTTCTGCTATACTTAGGCCGAGCAGCAACACCAAGGTCATTAACCCGAACCAGACGAGTGGCGCTGTTAAAAATCGACTCCGTGGCAACTCGGCAAGGCGGATGCTGTTTGCGTCAAAGCCGTCCCAGCGGATAGCAATGCTGGGTGTTTGATTCATGATGAGGGTGTCGGGTGCGTCGTCCGCCACATCAACAACACGGCTGCTGGGCTGCACGTCGCGAATCTCGGCGTCCCACACATCGTTGACGCTCTCGAACCAGGCCAACGGCTCACCACTCGGCCGCGTCGGCGGAAGCAGGCAAACCATGCGGTTCAAGAACTCCCCGCCGTCGTTGTCAAGCGAGAGCCGCGCAAAGGCCTGGAAGCCAGAGTCGCTCTGGCGGATTGTTGACCGCTGGCTGATGGGAAAGAGGCCCATCAGTGCATACACGACGTCGCCCGAGGTAAACTTGTCCGTGCGGCGCGCGGAGAAGCACGCGAGCGCTGTGCTTATAAAGTTGATGGGCGACAGTATAGCTGACCCCTCATAGTGGTTCACCAGCTCCTTAACGAGGCTTGCGTCGTCCCAAGCCGTCTCTGCAAAGTTGCGTTTCTTCCGGCTAACCGGCTCGCCGCGCCCTTTCTCGCCAAGGACGTACAGCTTGATGTCATGCTCGCGGGGGCAAAGCAGCAGCTCAGGTAAAGTCCAGAGCCGGGAGCCCCATTGCCGAAGCCATTTATTAGGGTCGGGATGCTGCGAGACAGCGTGCACGTAGTCTTGACCTGCTAGCATTGCGCCTACCTTTTCCGCAACTGGCGGCCCGGTCGCAATAATCATAGAATGCGCAGCGCGTACCACGTCGCAGATGCGGTAGACATCGGCGCTCTTGCTTGCGGAGCGCGCGACGTTGTCTTGATCAACCACGCACTCAAAGTCAATCCAAAACGCTCGCTTGCCTGCCCTCTTTGCCGCGTCAAGCCCCCACTGCAGAAGCTGCTTCCGGTCCTTGTCTGCGAGGTCGCTGTATACCTTACGCGTAGCCTCGTCCGGATATCGTGTGCGGATCTCGTCTTTGGTTGCAACGCAAAACTGTGTGCGCGTGTACGAGACAAACACAAATCCCAAGTCCACATCAGCGCCTTCTTCTTTAAGAAAGACTGCGACATTGATGGTTTTAAGCTCGTCTTGCTGTACGTCTGTGATGTAGCACAAGTGCCGTGGACGGCACTTGATACCTTGATCGTCATTTTCCATCGTCGTGGTGTGCGGGTCGTCGTCCTTGACGGCGTTGTTAGATGGCTCAGGGCGTGAGATGTCACTGTCCAAGTCGATATTGTCTCTGTAAAGACGTCGCGAGGCCTCGGCTGCACCGTCTTTAACCGCTCCGTGAATGCCCAGGTGCCGTACAGGCTGGTATTGTTCATTTGGTGGAGCACTCCAGGCAGCCATCGAAAGATGCCCTTTATAGAAAGGTGCGCTTATGAATTCCAGGCCATGAAGCTAGTGGAATCGTTAGCAGCGAACTTTGCACCGTGGACTGCGCTTGGAGTCAAGCCCAAGGCATATATGTAACTGCGCGCGTACCATACAACACGATACGGGTATGGACACCAAGAACCTCAGTGCTACCTCGCAAAGAGCAATGCCGTTGGACATATTCACGTCTCTGCTGCCCGGCTTCAGGATAGGCGCGCTGATCCAGTAAGTTAGTTTTCCTAACGCTGTCGCTGGGGACAACGGCCGGGCCTCAAGGCGCTTCCAGAGCTGCGTGTGCGGCAGCGAACGAGCGTCTTGAAAGCTTTGCAGGATTAACGGTGACTGTTTTCCATTAGACGGGTGCACGTAGTACAGCAGAGGCTTACTACTCCCTATAGATGATGGTGCTGGTGCTGGTGCTGGTGCTGGTACGCCGCCATCGCCAGCCTCCAGACGCTGCGGTTCATTCTGATGTAATGACATGATGATGTCTGGTTCTTCGCTCATCTGATCGGGTGCGGCCCGTCGTTGCGATGTGGACTTGGTTTCCCGTCGTTATTTATTCCCGGATGAAATACGCCCGCCTGGGTTGCCTCGTCTGCGCCACAGGGGGTGGCCATGCGAGGCGTCAGCGTCAGCATCTACTGTACGTTGATCGGCGAGTGCGAACCATTTAGCGCCGAGATTCTGCGGTGCAGTTTAGTTTTCCCTGCTGTTTCATGTCCCATTCTGGCTTCCCTTTGCCGTTGTTTCCATTGTTCACGGCTTGGCGCCACACAGTTCTCCGCAAAAACAGCTTCCTCCCCACCGCTGTACGGCCATCACCAACACCTCAACCCGCCAACTCTGTATTCAACCACATAAAAGGTACAGAAATCGCAATTGGTTATTCCGTGTTTGAGGCTGCTAAATTGGAGACAGCTCCAGTAGTACGCTTCTGTGCAGCGGCTGCCATTGCGGTGTGAAGTGTATTCAGAGCATCTGTAAATTGCATGGAGATCTCACGTTTTCTATCGTTGGAAATCGAGTAGTCAAACTTTGCATCGTTGCGGATCGCTGAGATTTCGTTGTAGGGGTTTTTTTTGGCAGTCGGCTAAGCTGGACATGATTGTGGTTATTTGCTTTATTAAAAAAAATGAACGAAGTTCGATATGCAAGAGAGAGGCCGTATTGGTTAGTCTCGTGCTATGGAGAAGAAGAGTGAGAAATCGTGACTCACCAGGGCGTTTTCAAGGGCCATCAGTGCACATGATGTCGCTATTCGCGGCCACCACGTTTGGTGGGTGGCTAAACAATAAACCATGAATTTTCAAGAAATGTTCAAATTCGCTACAAAAGAATCTCCATTTATTCTCCTTATTAACTTCCTTAATGTAGAATCTTATAGACAGAAGTTTGTAATATAGATCTATCACCCAGACCTCTTGTCAATGACGAGCGAACACAACTATCATGGGTTGGGTGGTGTTAAAATGAAATGTACTTCTGGCCATGCCTAGTATGCTAAAACCTATTCCTATATACCATTACATGCTAACCAGTCGTTCAGTCAATCAATCTATACGAGGCATTCGACCAAGTTAACGCGGGCCTAACAATAGACACCATAGATTGAGTAAGTAGGCTTGACCTGACAAGTGCATTGAGTCTGTGGACGGATAGAAATGGTTCGCTGGTTTCCTTTTTCGCAGTTGTGATGCGGCCAAATGGTGTATTTGAGACACTTCTTCTTATCCACGTTCCCTGCCGAGGTGGATGCATATGCACTGGCCCAAGTGTAGCATCTTCTTGAATAGTAATGATTAAAATCACCATGGCAGGTTCGCTCATCAGAAAGATAAGCGTAGTAGTAACCGGGATCTCTTTTCTGGATTCCATTCGATGCCGAGGAATTAGGAACACGATCGATGACTTTCTGGCCCCGAAGACCCATTTGGACAGCATCTGCGTAGCGAATGCCCGAGATATGGGCGCTCTCTTCCTGAGCTGGGTCATCGAATTCGCTTGACTCAATCGCAAGAGAAACGGTGTCAGCTGACGAATCAATGCATTTCCACATCTCTGCGTCCACGGTGTCCAGGTCAATTGTACGCTTAGTAAATGGTATTACAACCAAAACACCTTCATCCACGTACGCTCTGTATGATGAGCTGAGAGCTTGCACGCAGTTGCTAAAGACAGAGAAGTGTTGTTCCTCAAGAGCACCTTGACCCATGACAGACAACATGTCGCTGGAGTCAGATAGACCTGTAGTGATGGAAGCTGCAAGCGCAACACCAACGCCAGTGAGGAAAGTAATAAATCTCATGGTCGAGATTGGAATTGCTCGTCTATAGTTAGTAATGAGGATGAGAAAGCGTAAAGCTGATGCGGAGAAGGCTTACAAGTATATCTTGTGGGTAGATACGAGGGCTTTTTATGACAAGGAATTCAAAGTAAAAATAAGAATTGAATAAATCACAGGTAGAGGGCGGCCTGTGATACGGATTTTATATGCCTCTGCCGCCCTCCGCTTTATCGCTCACTCGACACTCTTCATACAGCTGCAGCCTTGTTTTTAAACGAGTTATTAATTGCGACCGATTTTTTATTGATTAGGCGTTGACAAATCGGCAGTTGAATGATTTCTCAGAGTGTTCTTGACCGTCATGATTGCCGGTGAAGCACGGCTCAGCTATGGTTACACAGCGTCGTTTTCTCGGTGCACGAACTCATCGGACAGCTTACTGTATGTGACGCTGATGTCGATACTCACTCAGTTTGTGTGTCTGCATGTCTTCCTACTTCGCTATTTGACTTTATTAACAGTCCTTCTCTTTCACTGGCATTACCTTTGAATAAGATGAGGCGGATAAGCATAGAATGAGTTTTTATTCGCTTATAATAGTGCGATTGTTGGTGGAGACTTGGATCGCCTTAGCTTACGATGGGTGCTACAGCGCCACGATTAGCGGGCGTCAGGGCGGGGTGCGACTGGCGCTCGGTGGCAACATAACCCCCACGCCAGCTTCGCCTTCATTAACATCTACTGCACATCCCACCCAAGAAAGAACATTCCAAGATTCACTCCCCTAATCAAGCTGCCTTCAAAATGTCAGAAGATTGGATGGACTTTGGTCGCTTCATCAGCACATTTCAACTGAAGCTTGATAAGGAATTTGATCGTGACGGTATCGCTGCGTCATGGGCTCCATCAACCAACGGCGCACCTTTACTTTGGGGGAATGAGCTTAATGTATTGGAGCTCAGTGATGATGCCTTGTCAGAGACAGCTGAGAAGCCTCGTGCTTATATGGTACTGAGCCCAGATGGCAAATTTGTTGCAATTTCAACCAACTGTGTCGTGAGAATCTACTCTGTCGACTCCATGTCCGTGACGGCAGAGTTTACCGGCCACGAAGACATGGTTGAAACGGTTCAATTTTGGCTCTACAACAACGAAGACGAACGAGAAGTTCAGTATATCATATTTTCGCAAGACTCTGAACCCGTCGGTGCTGATGGCGTTATTATGGCATGGCACCTCAACAAAGAAGGAAAGCTAGTTGACGACCAAGAAACGAGCGTCAACTTTGAGGGTAAATTCCTTTCTGGGGATGCAGCGGCTCTCAGTTGCAATAAAAATCGTCTTTTACACTCTGATCGAAGTCTCTCAACCCAAGGCTGGGACCGGCCATCTGACTGGCTTCCACAGCTCGTCATCCGCTCGCTTTCGGACCCAGCCACAGAGGTCTGTCGTTTAAAAGGCCATCAAGATGCAATCAAGTGGGCTGCCTGGTCACCTACTGATCCAAATATCGTTGCGTCATCATCTTGGGACAGAACCTGTGGAATCTGGAATGCTGCCACGGGCGAGTCTGTCCACATCATCCAGCACTCCAATGGACAGAACTGGACAGGTGACTTTTCGCCGAATGGAGAACATGTTGTGCTTGCAGCTCAAAACCTAAATGGGACAGAAAATGTTGCGATTTATGCAGTTGCCACTGGTAGCTGCATTCAGCGGCTGGAGATGCCCAACCTTGGCAGCTGGTCTACACCACTATCATGGTCTCCAAATGGTGGTGTAGTTGCCCTTGGGATCGACCGCAGTGTCTTCCTATTGGACGTTGCTAAAAACACAACTAGCGAAGTCATCAAGGTTCATAGTGATGGTAATCTGCGTGACAGATACTGTTCCATCACCAGTTTGAAATGGCTCGACCGAAAAGGCGAGAAGCTGCTTATCCGCCTTACTGACCATACAATGTTTATCTGGGATATGAAGAGCAACTTGAAATGGAGATTACAAAGGCCATCAAATGTTCAGGAACTAAGGACACACTGGAGCAGCGAAGTATTTATTGAAGATAAGAGTCTGTTGCTTTCTCTTGATGGAGACTGGCGGGTCCGAACCTGGGAGATTAAAGCGTAATGATTGAATATAATTATATTTAGTTAGTGGATATATCTAGGTTAAAAGTGAAGCGACATCACGCATTACAGTCCTGAGTCTCTTCAGGGCTTCAAGAATACAGCAAGTAGACTCTATTGCCCTTTCGTATAGGTAGACCTGTCGTGCTAATGGTCGCACACGCAGTCAGACGATAAAGAGTCACAGATGGAACATAGTTGTGAATGAAAAATTATGTTTACAAATCTTGATTCATTGTGGCATTCTTGCTCAACTAAAAATATTCCGGCAATTATTATCCTTCTCTCCCTTGGGTGAAACGCCGAATTCCGAAAAACAGATAAACCTTAACATTCCCGCTTCCATCATGTTCATGTGCCAAAAATGTGTAGGCAACAAGTGTCGAATATGCTTGACTCTAAACCGTACTAAACAAACTGTCCAATATACCATGCCTTCGAGGGCTCCAATTCATTAACAGGAAAAAAAAACAACGGAAACCAAAGAAAGTGATAGCCGTCAAACCTATACAAGGCAAGAAAAGAAATATGAGTGTTTACTTAAGCGCGCGTGCGCTTAGCAGGTGCCTGATCCAAGGTCTCGCCAACTCGCTTGGTTGAAGCTTGGCCGCGAGGGTCTTTGATTCGGGGCCAAGAGTCAAATGGACTCTTGCGGCCCTTGCTCTTGGAAGGAGTAGCCAGTTCCTGAACCCTGTTGGTTGATCGAGTGGCTCTTTTGCTGTCTGGTGGTGAAATAGGTGCAAATCGAGGCGCTTCAGGCGTTTCCACGTGGGTCGACTTGGCTTTGCTAGGTGTGGCAGGTGTTTGGCGTACTTGGGATTTGATGTTATCCTCGACATCGGTGGTTGCCTCTTCCTCTTCCAGAGCTTCGGCTGACTTTTCTTGAGGGAAGAGCAGACGAGGCTTGATGGAAGATCGGCTGAGAGGCTGAACAAACTGTGCGTCGGAGTCGTCTCCTTGAAGTTCGTCTTCGTCTTCTGAAAACTTGCGGAAGAACTTCTTGCCACGGAATACGTACACCATACCGTCTTCGCGGTGAGCAGCATCTGAAATGGACTGAGCACCCTCGCCAGGAATAAACACATTGCGGCGCTTGGCGCGGCGCTGAGCGGCGTCCGTTGTCTTGGCTGAAGAGCTGTAGAAGGGGTTCTCAGCGCTGTTGTCCTTGACGGGGATACGATCTTGGGAATCAGTAAAGATCTCGATTGAATCATCCTCGTCTTCCACGGTAAAGCTATCCATCGTCATGCCTGAGTATTTCTTTCCGCGGCGCTTCTTAGGCATAGCGGAATCATCCGCCGAAAAGAGGTTGCGAGCGAAAGTTTGAATGCTGGTTGAGGCAGTCGTGTTGGATACTTTTCGAGGAGTTTTTGATGGTGTGGGTAGGCCAAGACCGTCGGCCGTACCAGATACATTGCGAGACTGGTCTCCGGAGGTCTGACGCTTCTTGCGTGGAGATTGAAGTGGTGAGGTCATAACAACCGATTTTTGTGTGTTGGCCTTCTTCGAAGTTCTGGGAGTGGCAGGTGATGGGGTTCGGACAGTAGACTGCTGTGAAGAAATTCTGGCAGACTTGCGGGGAGTATAAGGTTCCCATTCGTCGTGGTAGCCAAGTCTAGGAGCAGGAGGAGTGTAAATCTCGGTGGAAGCAGAAAAAAAAAAAAAAGATCTCATTGGAGCGACCATTTTTGATAGCTGTGAAAAGTGAAGAGCAAGTGAAGTCCTGTTACCGGCGGTGACAGCCAGGTACTGTGCCCAAGCGGACGCTTTCCTGTAGTCTGGTGACTGGCTGTTCTTGACAGTAGAGGTGTTGCACACTTTGGTGACGACAACGTCAGCGCTACACAAAGCAAACAAAGGGCTTTGTAGAATAGCAGTAAAAATAATCGCCGGAATTCAAAATGATATCTGAAGCTTGTAGGAATCGAAAGCGATGCGATTAAACAATGGCGATGAGAAATTGAGGAATTGAAAGATAATGGTTGATGAGAATGAAAGGAACAAAAAGTGGAAGGGAGGTAGGGATTCTGAGAATTAGACACTCCCCAAGGAGGCTGGGGCCACTGGAATGCATGCGCTGCCAAACCAACCACCCTTGTGCAGGGGCCGTCAGTGGTGGCCGACCCACTGAAAATAAAGACAATCGCCTGGGACGCGCCTGCAACGCGTTGCTTTCGCGACCAGGCGCGTTCCAGTCGCCCAATAGGGCGGCACGCTTGCGGATAATCCTTGTCAGCCGCTTAACGGAAGTCGAAAAGCCCCTCCAAGCGCACTGTAGAGGACCCCTCCGCAAGAAGCGATTAGCTACGAGTCTTGTAGCGTTGTTTCGACTACCGGTTGTGAGACGACAAATATTGAATCAACGCTTTTTTTTGTCCGCCGCTCCATTTCATATCGCCATTGGCCCAGAACATCAAGCATTGTCACCATGGACGATTCAGAGATCACAGAAACAGACATTTGGGCATCGCCCTCACAGTTAGCAGCGCGACCAAGGCCAAAGAGTCCTCGAACTCCAAAGACTCCTAAGACCCCAACATCCTCGGATCCCGTCGATCCGGAAGTTGCGCTGCGTCGCGAGCTAGAAGGAGTGCGCAAAGTGAATGAGGCTGTGGAAGGGATAATTGCCACTCTTGAGCGAACTGGTAGCAACATGACAGTAAGTTCATTGTCTGCGCACGTGGCACTTCCGCCAACTGTCAATCAACTCGAAGCTGACATTTACAGACTGTATCAAATACTGTTGGTAGTGCCTCAACTTTGCTCAACACCTGGACCAGGATCCTCTCCCAGACAGAACACAACCAAAGATTACTCCTGCATCCCAATTGGAAAGGAGTCACGGAAGACCTGGCTGCTCAAGAAGCCGAGGCGATCGAACGACAACAAGCGGCTGAGCGACGTGCGCTGGAGGAAGAACAACGCCGAGAAGAAATACGCCGTCGGCGAGATGAAGAGGAGGAGAAGCGTCGCTTAGGCGGGTCAACTTCGTTGCGCGGTCGCCGAGGATCAAGGATTACGCGCGGGGCAGCTGTTGCACGAGGAGTAAGAGGCAGTACACGTGCATCGTCGACCTCGAGGATAGGGACCGGTTCCAGTTATCTGGCAGATACTACAGCATCGAGCACAACAAGTCGAAGAGGTACATCAGGTATTGGTAGGGGCATTGGCTCAACCAGAAGTCGCGCGAGAGGGGCCCGGTAATGTTTATAAAGCTTCGTATTCTTTACGACTTAGTAGTACAATATTCCTTTTTAGATACCCAAACACGCTTACTGTTACTTCTTAGTAAAAAAGGCGCTCAACTTCTTCATGCCCGTTGTGTTAACCTTCTCCAACTGCTTCACTCCACGGCTCTGCGTAGCCTTGCGTTTTTTCTCCTCTTCCAGCTTTCGTTTTTTCTCGGCACGTGCTTCATCTTCTTCTTCATCATAGGCTCGTTTGCGGGAGTAGTCGCTCACAGAGCGAGCTGCCATTGCTTCGGCTCGAAGCTTGTCTAGCTTCTGAATGAATAGATCAAGTGGCGCAAAATCCACAGATGTCGCTTCTTTGACCAAAGATGTCTGCTTCAACATTTCAGCCAGGTGATCAGACAAGTATGTTGCGCATATGAAGTCGAATGCGACTCGTAACCGTTGTAGTTGCACGATTTGTGGTGATGCGGAGGTAGATGAGCTGACTTCGGTATTGGCGGGGGCATCTTCAACAACAGATGTCGCTGCTGTTGATACCTGTGACATAGCGCTTACATTGCTATCCTCAGTAGCAAGGCTCAACTGCGAATCGACATTCTCGGGCTTCGGCGTAGAGGCTGTGGAATCGGCAGCGGCGACGCTAGCAGCACCGTTTACACCCGTCATTTCTCGTCGCTGGAAAAGCAGCGGTGCCTCAAGCGCTTTGGTAACGAATTTTTCCTCAATGCTGGCAGGCAAAGAACCGGATTGTCCCAACCATTTGGCTTTATCCCAAATAACACCAGCGAGCTTCTGTTCGTTGATACGAAACATGGATTCGTCACCAGCGTCGACAGAGTCACAAACAGCAGCCAGTCTATTTTCGAAACGCTTTCTTGTCCGCTCGCATCGTAGAAGTTCTGACAAATGCGATGCGTCCTCGGGGAGCTTGTCAAAATAGTCGTCACTCAAAAGGAATAGTCGTTTCTTCTCGCCGTCCTCACGGGAGGCTTTCGGAACAAGCGCCGGAATGATGAGGAATAGCGGATCAATAGCAGTTGCAACAAACATTTCGGGCTCGCTTATTGTTTGGGAGCTAACATTGCCCTCGATCAGCCAACTTCGCGGCGCGGTTTTCGGCGTCGCAACTTTCGTAAATTCATATATGCCGGTGTCGGGGCAGACCAAGTATCTCGACGGCGATCCATTTCTAGGATGTGGAAGATTGGCGATGCGCGACATTTTCGAGGCTTTCGATGGCATAATAAATATTTTCTGCGAGGATCCGGTGCTGTTGGAAAGGTGGTATTTTGAAGTTGACTTGGTAGTGTCGGCACCAGCGCTCTTGGATGGCGCTGGCTTCGTCGATCGTGTCCTCGTCATAGCAGCTCTTTAAAATAGAGAAACTTGTGCCTTTTTTCTGGTGTTCAAATACAATGGATATGTAGTAGAAGGGGTGGGATTCAATGGTTGGCTGTGTTAATCTTGTCGACGCTGCGATTTGAAGTTATAAAAAGCCCAGCAGGGAGATTTCGCGAATGGTTACTGAACGCGTTGAGCGCGTAAAGGACACGCCGCCTTAGGGCATTGTGTGTCGAGCGGCCCCTGTAAGGTGCCGTTTGGGTTCCATTGTTAAAGCGGCGGGCCACTTGTGTCAACCCTCCACACGACCAACTACCTACCCGCCTGTAGCGATCGTGGCTCCAGCACGAAACTAACAAAAATACGGTTGAACCTCTTTGCAGCATAACTTTGCTAACCTGTATGGGCTTACTATAGCATTTAGGCTATGTACCAAGTTATTTTCTCTACTGTATAGTGCTATAGCGCTGCCGCGTAGCCACTGCAACACACTGGACGACCTGCGCAATTCTGCTGCTCTATCAACATGGCACCCGGTAAGTTCTACCTTTCCGAATAAACCGTTATCAAGACTAATATTTCATAGCTGGTAAGGAATCCGAGCCCCAGTGGCCACCAAGGTCACCCCACGAAGCGCTCATGAGCACACCCAAAGGGAGAAAGAAATATCAAGATATGCTTAGGAATTCTGCCTCTCCTTCTCCTAGCCGCGGAGTTCAGATGCGCTCAAGCCCATTTCTCGCGAAACTTGCACAAACAAACAACGAAGAAGACGACGATGACGATGACGATGAAGAAACGTTACAACTTAAACTTCAAGAGATACAGGCTAAACTGAGGCTGAAGAAGCTCCAGAGTGCCAAGGCAAGGGGAACAGCTTCCACTTCAAGCCCATTTGGCGAACCTCTTCTATCATCAGAAACTAAGTCACGAACAAATATCACCAATGCAGTAAACTTAAGCCACCGAGACACCCATCACCAAGTTGAAGTTCCAGCATCACCGGTACGGAGAGCTCAAGCACCGATCACAGACCAGTCACCCACTCGTGTGAGACTTGGGATAGACAAGGGGCTTACTGCTGAAGACGTATCTTTGAAACGGGCGCCAAGTTATAAACGCTTAAACGGTAGTCCTCTTGGTAAACGGACGCTCGACAGATTTGCGCCAGCTCAACCAGCACAGCCCAAACCAATCAGCTTCAATGAGCGGTTGGCAAATATGCGCAATGACGAAGTTTCCAGGAAGGAACGCCAAGAGAAGATTCAAAAGCTTCGCTCAAACACATTTAATATTGGTCAGGATGAAATGGATAACTACAAAAACACAGCAGTTGATATTCCTGAGGAACCGGCGCGAGCTCCTGTCTTCTCAAGAGAACAAATACTTCACGGCACCGGATCGGGAATTTCACGAAGCCAAACGACTCCCGCCCTTTCAAACACAAATTCCGAAGCTGGAGAGAAATTGTCTGAGGATGCGGCATCCTTCGAAGCCTATTCATGTTTACACCTATCTCGCCGGATTCTTCCTCACAATGTATTAACACGCCACGTGTCCGGAAAGAAAATCTTCAATATCAAGGATCTCCTCAGAGAAGTGAAGTCGCCAGATTATAGCCTCCCCGATATCGAACAAGATATTGTGGTCTTTGGCATCATGGCAAAGAAATCAGAGCCCCGTTCGCATCAGCCCAAGAATGATAAGTCAAAGAAGGCCGATGATGAACGCGGAAAATTTATGATTATGACTCTTGTTGACCTCGACTTCGAGGTTGATCTTTTCCTGTTTGACACCGGATTCACACGGTTCTGGAAGATTGTGGAAGGCACAGTGATTGCCATTTTGAACCCGAACATTATGCCACCGCCTCCAGGACGAGCTGATACGGGTAAATTCAGTCTAGTTATCAACTCAGATTGCGATACTATATTAGAAATTGGCAAAGCCCGGGACTTGGGCTACTGCCAGTCGACGAAAAAGGACGGCGAGCTATGCAAAGCGTGGGTGAACAGAAAGAAAACAGAATTCTGTGAATATCATTCAAATGAAGCTATCAAGAAGCAAAAGTCAACACGCATTGAAATGAACAGCAGTGGGTTTGGGCACCGTCAAGGAACCAATAGCAGGGGGGGATTTAGAGGAAACGGCAAATTCGGGAATAGCTTCGGCGAATCTCACCAAAGTTCCAGAAACAAGAACTATGATTGGGAATCACGGTCACAATTCTTTGCAGCCCGCTCCATGAGTGCCGCCGACCTTTTGGACGGCAAGGATCTGGGTATGACGGATAGAAAAGAGCGAAAAGAATTTCTGAAAAGAAAGACTGAGGCGCAAGAACGGGAGCGAGATATCATGAAGAAGCTAGGGCAAGTTGGCAGCTCCGCCGGACGAGACTACATGAAGCAAACAGGTTCTCGTCTGACAAACATGCCTGTCCCTGGGACTCAAAGCACCATGCCCGAATCAACAGGCGACGCAGAACTACCATCTAGAAACGCTGAGATTTTGGAACTGGCGCGAGGAGAACGTGCCATTCATCTAAGTCCAGTGAAACGGAAGCGTCCAGAAAGCTCAGATGCTGGTTCATCTGTTACATCTGTCACAAGATCCAACACATCAGCCGCGTATGGCTGGGGAAGCAATTTGCGAGACAAGCTGTCGAGCATGAAACAGGGCGAGAAGTTTATACAGAAGGAGGATGTGCCTCTTCGAAAAAAGACGCGATTTGTCACAGAGAAAGGCATTCGCGTGGCTGGGCGCGAAAGTCTTGGAAACGAGCTGTCAGAACGACAAATCACCTTTGACGATGATGATGACGATGATCTCTTTATTGTAAAATAAAACATGGACAGGCCAATCTTGCTTTTTCAGTTATCCGCATACAGTCACTTCTAGTGCT
Organism: [Torrubiella] hemipterigena; assembly: GCA_000825705.1. Taxonomy (NCBI): domain Eukaryota; kingdom Fungi; phylum Ascomycota; class Sordariomycetes; order Hypocreales; family Clavicipitaceae; species [Torrubiella] hemipterigena. The sequence goes on from CDHN01000004.1 coordinate 507,599, forward strand.
GCACGTTTCTCAGCATGAATTTGGCGCTTCATAGGGTTAATCTATATTGTTAAAATTCAACCACGATTTCGTTTGACAGGCTCAACCTGGTGCAATACGGCTTGCTCGTATGGTGCACGGCTACTCTATGGACATCCGTCATAATGTTTGGCTCGAGGATGTGTCCACTGCAACGCCGCCTGATGGAGGTAGGACCCAATCTGACAGCAAAAAGGCGATGCTACCAAGACAATAAGCATTTATACACATTACGACTTTATTTATGCCGCGCCTTAGAACTTTGACCGTTCTCGCTTCATAGTATTCCTCCATCCGCTAGCGACACAGTGCAGAACCGAGAAGCGATTCCTTGTCGCTCAACTCAACCCAACCAGTGTACAACACTTTTTGTACAGTTTGTCCACATTTGGCAACAGCTTCGCTTCATAAGTATTGTCGTTATAATAAAATTGATTCATTCTTTTCTAGGCATTATTCCATCAAAAAGGCGCCTCAGATTCATAGCTGGATGCTTGCGTTGGAGCGGCCTGTCACTAGCTTCCCGCTTAACTTCGCCTCTTGGCTGGGCGAACTATGGCGGATCGATCGTATGGACTGTGTGCGAGACATTATTTTGACGAATCATGGCTCCGACAATCAGCAGCCGATCAAATAGTCATAATAAGACATATATCGCGCGCAAGCAACAACAGCGACAGAACGATGGTCCGGACGCACAGCTTCTATTGCTTGGCTGCCGTGGAATGCGACGCGCAAAGGCTGTAGTATATATTACTGTTTGTCACGTAGGTATGGAAACACTTGCCTGATGCTTTACCAGCATATCGACCACGCTGGCCTCGATGAGGTTGTATCGACGGCGACGTTGCCGTTTAGCGATCGCTGGTGTGCCAAGTCCGTGCAACACAGTCAAACGACCTCTAACAGCCGGCATAGTATTCTTCCAGTCAGCCTAATCCCATCTGAGATGCATTACATCGCATCTCTGGCATTTTCGTCACAGCTGCATCGGATCTTTCCTCTTGGTTGGTGACATTGGCTCCGTCCTCCACTCCACAGCCGTTAACTACGATGCCTCCCCGATCCCCTGGCTAGAAAATATCTACCGTGTCCAATAGAAATGTTACCCTGTCATGCAGCTTGCAGAAGTATACGGCTAGATATATAACTCTCTTTTGTCTCAGACTCATCATCTGGCCCGAGGATCAACAAGACTCGGCTGTCAACCTTCGCTTACCAAGTCCTCTTGAAACCCTACGCAGTCATGTTGCCCAAAACAGTTCTCATCTCGGTATTCTTTGCCTTGACAAGTGCTCTCGACCAGAAGGTTGCGACTATTGGTGCTTGGCCAGCCTCTCAGGATGGTGCGGTCCCGATCCGACAAAATATCAACAAACTACACGCCGATGGCGGACCTCAATGGTATTTACTGGCCTCTCCTGGTCGTCTTAGATCATTCACTAATGCAAAATCCCAGGGATCTGTACATCCAGGCCCTACGAATGATGCAGGATGCTAATGAAGACGATCCCTTTTCGTATTTCCAACTTGCTGGTATTCACGGTCTTCCATTCATTGAATGGGGCAACACCGGTGGTCGTAATAACGCTACCGGATGGGGTGGTTATTGCCCTCACGGAGTAGGTTTCCTGGCGCAAGAGAACTTGTACTGGCTAACATAATCTCAGGAAGCCATGTTTCTCCCTTGGCATCGTCCGTATATTGTTCTTTACGAGGTAAGCGGTGCAACCCAACGTCCACATTAACGCGAAGTCGATCATTCTAACAGTGCAAAGCAAATTGTCGTCAACAATGCCAGAGCCATTGCGGAAACCTACCCTGAGGCCCAGCGAGAAATCTACCGCAATGCCGCAGACCAGCTCCGCGTTCCATTCTGGGACTGGGGTGTAGATGGAAAGGTGCCAGATGCAGTCGTTCCGGAGATGATTACTATCAAAGCCTCACGCGACGGCACAGTAAAGGACGTTACCATTCCTAACCCGTTGGCTACGTTTGTATACCCAAAGTCATACGGAGCTGGAAAATATGGCCCTCCTCCCATCGAAACTGAGAGGGTTTTGCGCTGCCAGGCACCTTATAGCTTCCCGGCCACTGCCAATGCCAACCTCCAGCGACGAAACTACCGCCAGAGAGTGGTGAGTGCACACGGTAATGGACTTTTTCCGGTGACTTTTTGTTAACAGTCTCATCTCATAGTACGATGTTTTCAGTCGTGCTGAAACCTTTGACAGTTTCGGAACTGTAGGCAACAAGGGCATCAGTCTTGAAAGTCTGCACAACAACATCCACTGGGACGCAGCCTGCGACCATGCACTGGTTGCTCCCTCCACCTCAGGATTTGACCCCATCTTGTAGGTGACTTTGTGCATTGTATTGCGTAATAGACCTTACTCACCGTCGTCTTATAGTTTCCTTCATCACGCAAACGTCGACAGGCTTTGGGCCTACTGGGGGGCAATGAAGGGTGATGAGGGCAGCCTCATCCAACCATACGTCGGCGGCCCTCGTTGGTCGACTCCCAACGGAACTACTATTAACCCAGACACGACTCTCCAGCCCTTCTTCGATCAGAACAATCAGTGGTACACTATTAAGTCTGTCGCTGATGTTGACGCTTTTGGTTACACATACGAGGGCCTTGAATTCTGGCGTAAGTCTGACGAGCAGATGAAGGAGGATGCCACTACCATCATCAACACACTCTACGGCCCTCGAACCCCGAAGGTTCGCCGAGGAGGCTCCCTTATTCCTCGTGCCAGCGATAACACTAGACTCTTTGCCGAGATAAGCGTCGAGGCTTCTGAGCTTAAGGACAGGCCTTGTGAGATTGAGATTACTGTCAAGGGCTACAAGGCCAACAGCATCGTCGTGCTGGCTCATCCCGTCAGCGGACCTGTCTACGGAGGCTTCTCACTGGACGAGGATGAAAGCGCAAATACCTTCTCAGCCCAGTCTGTGGAAGAGACCGTCTCCTCACTGGACGATAACATGCAGATTGCTATTATCAAGGTAAATGACACAAAAGGCAGACCGCAAATCGAGCAATGTAGACTGACAGGCCATATAGCCCGACGGAACCCGCTTGGATGCTAGCCAAATTCTGAGCTTACAGGTCGATATCGAAGAAGTCGACGTCACACCCCGCCAGAAAGACACGGAAATGCCGGTTGTCTCCTTGCCCCGTGTACACGAAGCCGTCCGTGCTGGCAAGAAGCTGCCTAACAAGCGTCGCAACCTGTAGTTTCGCCACTAGGGTTGGAAGGTGTCAGCTTGGTTAGTGCATTGCATTGAGTGTAAGAAGCATATTTCAGTCGCTGCAGCTACGGATGTGACGAGGTAGGCTCCGTCTTGCTCAGCAGCGCCAGCAGCTTGTCCTCGGACATGGATTGGATGGGCATATAGATCCGGGTTGTTTCTGATAGATATTGTAACACATGTAATGAATATACCGATATACTTGACCTGATTGCTTTCCGACGCAGGCAGCCTGTTGACCGTGCCGTCCATGGAACACCAGAGCTCAGATGCTCTCCGTTCCAGAACTTAGCCGTGGTCAAGTAGGGGTAAGATCGACTGCTGCCGCAAGCTGTTGCCAATTTCCTGGGATACGGCATACGCAATGCAACAAGCAGAAAGGGTGCCATGTTTAAGCACGACGCTAAGAGTTTCTTATTATAGAAACATGATGGGCGGGATGAACAGCTTCAGAATCGGGAGAGCGCTAGAGTCGTAGCGGCGCTGGTCGGCCTAGAGCAGCCCGCGGCCAACTTGCAGGGCGACATTGTGCCTTGTATGGCAGGCACAATTGCTGCATGATTCTATCTAGTATTGTATGAGGTCAATAACGCGACACGTCCTATTAGGCAGGGTTTGGTACCTGGAGGCAGCACGCACATGACTGTCAAAATCTAAGTTATTCGGACCAATATCTATTATTCACGACTCGCAAGCAGGGTCCAGTTAAAATCTTCAACCCCCAGTCGACAGGCGGGCTAGCTCCACGGGACCCCGCGTTGCATTACGAGAAAGGTATTGCCAGCGCCGGTGGGCGTGGCTTTTCGATTTGGTAATGGCTCCCTTTTGGCCCCCGCTCACCATCAAATCCCCTGCTGCAGGCTGTTTGTTCCTCAGCCTTCTGGGACGCCACTGAACTATCCCAGGCGACTGAGAGAAAGTGAATGGCAGACAGTGACGGCTTGGATGGGCCCACGGACGGCACTTTGGTTCCAAGAATCCAAGGTCGGGGGAACGCTAACAGGTCGGTATTAGCGTGGATTATGACAGGTAGCGCAATCTCTCGTCTCACGCTCTCTTTCTCTCGCCTTCTGTTTTGGAACACGCCTTATGCTAGTAGGACCGACTAACGATTTAACATGCAGGCAGGCCTTGGTCTCAAGAACGTCGGTTAGAGGATACGGGGCAACGTCCCCCCTAGCGAGCCGTTGGCTCTTCCTCGCTACAGTAGCGAAGAGAGGTTGACAAATTATTACAGTGGCGGCCCCAACTCGATGGCGTCTTTTGAGTTTAGTCCGCCGTCGTTTTGGCGAGTCACGACGGCGGAGTTACAACGCCGCGAAATCAAGCTCTAAGTTATCCTGTTGAGGCTCGCAAGGCTGATGGCTTTTACCTTTTTGTCATGATTTTATTGCATTTGATGAGTTGTGAGTGAGCTGGACTTATCGGCGCAATGGACCTCCGCCTTGGTCTCTGTTTGGAAGGAGGCGACTTAGCCTGATGCGCTAGGGGCCGCTGCGGCGACGCTATCCAGAAGAGAGCAGCCCAGCATGTTTGTGACCAGATTTCGATTGGTGGATGCGGCGCAGGAGCGTTGAAATGGCGGAGTTTGATATTTCTAGGCAAAGACAGAAGCTGGCGACCTAATTTGTCTAGATTTATGGTTGCCTTCCTTTTTGGTAAAACGTCCGTTGTAGTTAGACTGTTAGACAGGCAGGGTAACTACCTGGTGGTAACTTGAATCCACCGCCAGACCAAGGTTCGCACAGCTGCCGTTGGTACTATGTGCCTGAGCCGTCCCGCGGTAGAGATTGAGTAATTGTATTACGAAGCGTCATAGACAAGCAATCAATGGCCGCGGCATGACGCCAAAACAATTGGCGATGATGCAGCCCGTGCCGCGTCGGAGCGCTATTAGCCCAAGATTTCGTGCCGCGTAGAGAGATCTAGCAGAAGCCGGGCACCAGGATCCGATTGGAGGGGTCCATCACTAGCCGTGGTCTGGCGGCAAGAAACTTCCGAATCAGGATGCGATGCCGAGGCCAAGTTTTGGAGAGGGCAAATAAACAAGACAAAGAAAAAAGCGTCGAGTTTGTCACAGATGCATGGTTTAGCAGCTGCGGCGGGTGTTTCTTGCTGGTGCCAGACTGGGTGAATGGGGGGTGGGGGTGGCAATTGTGCTTGTACACTGGGGAACCTTCGCACCAAGTTACATTCGGGCACTTGCCAAGTTACAGTGTAATAACACTACAATAATACGCCTACACTGTACTGTGCGCAGCAGCAGATCAGTGTTTACCAATAACACAAACCGGAGACACTAAGGACTCCAGTACTGGGGAAAGCGCAGGACGTGGTTAGCGTACTGTACCGTACAGTGCTCTAAGCTACCACTACCGCCTAGGGCCGTCCTACACTCACTGCCCACCCACCCACCCCCGCCTAAAATGGACCGCCCTAGGTACCACACCACACCACACCTCCCTGTTTTGGCCGCCATACGCCTCAGTGCCTGTGACTGGGTCTCCGCTGAAAGATTTTCCCCACCTGGCCCTCCACGATGAGGTAACGCTGCTGCCCTTCCCCAGCGGCATTGGTCTGCCTCCAGTCGTACCGCTTCTTGTTGGTTCGTTTAAATCGCCGCTTGCGCTGGGAATCCCCATACGTACTCTTTTTGCGCTAACTGGGCTGGCGCCGCTTTAGCCTTTCTCCCCGCCTGTCTCACACTCCTCGCCTGCTCTTTCTCTTCTCTTCCCCTCCATCCTCTCTCTCCATCCTCACCAGCAGACGCCTCGCTGTATCACTTGTCTCGTTCGCCTGCTTCTACTTCTCTTCCTTCGCACTGTTGTCTCCTCCTGTCCTTCTACTATCCCATCTCTCGTTCATCACTCTCAGCCTCTCCAACTTCTACCGCGTACATCTCGTCCTCGCTTGACCTCTCCGCTGAACGACTCCCAACACTTCGGACTTCATCCGCACTGCACACCAACCGATTTGTCTACCGCACTGCCAATATATTGTTATAGCTCGATCGAATCGCCGAATCGCGAATCCTGCGTGCACTTCCACAACCTCTCTTGATCCGTCAAAATCGTCCAGTTTTACAGCCCAAAAAAGCAGCCTTCAATCTTGTTTGGTGAGCTTCCTGAGCGTGTCCATGCCTCTGGTCAATAGGGATAGCAGCATCTCTGCCTCAGTTACTTAATAAAATCATCAAACTGTGGTGCAATTTTCTTGCGATAGAGAGCGTCTGCCTAGCCCGCATCGCATTATATATCACTGCCCTTGCCGCCAGCACCTCCCAAGGCAAGTAGCAACTATGGGTACTGGGCAGAGTCAAAAGAACTCGCCTGTTGGTCTCCAGCCACGCTACAGCCAGGATGATACATCCTCAAGCGCTGATGTCGACAGCGGTTCGCCTGTCGAGCTTGACCTCAACGCTGCGCGACCACGGTCCAGCATCCTGGCTAGCCCTGCCTGCAGCACCTGTTTAACCACTGGTACCACTTGTACATTATCCACAGACCATGACGACTGTGTTCTTTGTCGTCGGACTGGGCATGAATGCTCACTCAACCCCGCCAACTCCCAGTCGCGCAAGCGAAAGTTGCATGGCGATGCCGCCACTGCAGACGGTACATTCAAGCGCGGGTTAGTCTCTCTTAGTGTTTTGAGTCAATGCAAAAGTATAGAAAGCTGACATGTCCTTCTCCTCTCAGTGGCTCGACAGCACCCGATGCCCAACCCGACGCTCCAACACCACTGGACAGCGCTTCCATGGTTGAAAGTATGGCCAACTGTGGTGGCCCAACCTTGCTCAAGCGAACACTAGGCCTTCAAGTCGATCGTTATCCTCAGTACATTGGAGCCACCACAGACCTGGAGCACGCACTCATTAACCTATCCCTCTTCGACGCTCGTGATGAGAGCCCGCTCCCTGGAGCTACGCTGCGCAAGGTGCACCCGAAGCACACGTTTATGCTTATGGAAGAAAAGGACCATCCAAATTACCCTGCCATGTCTCAAGACTTGGATGATATCGAGGCCGTCGTCGCCCCATATGGAAGAGAGCTTGTCGACCTCTATTTTCAAATGGTCCATCCTCCGTTGCCTGTCGTCCCCCGACATGTGTTTATGGAATCATATGAGAAGAGCTATCGCGAGCTCTCCCCATGCCTTTTAGCAGCAGTTTATCTGATTGCGTTGACTTGGTGGGATAGACACCCCGCCTTGGTTGACAAGCCCCGACCCAACATGAGAGCCCTCGAACGACTAGCAACATCCACATATAATGACGCAGCAGCACGACCAAAACTATGCACCATCCAGGCTGGTCTTATCCTATCACAACGACCAGGTGGCGAGTCCTGGGCTATGACGGCGCAGCTTGTTGCCCTGGCCCAGGATCTCGGCCTTCATCTCGAGTGCGGTACCTGGAAAATCCCACCCTGGGAGCGAGGATTACGCAAGCGCATCGCCTGGGCTTTGTACATGCAAGACAAATGGAGCGCCATTACTCACGGTCGTCCATCACATATTCACAGTGCCAACTGGGCCGTTCGTTGGCTCTCGCCTTACGATTGGGACGATGTCGAATGGAATGAAGACGATGTTGAAGAGCGCGCTGATATCGAGAAGGGTCGCCTAATCTTCTCTCGCAGCGCCCTTCTCTCCGGTATTCTGGCTGAGATGCTGGAAACATTCTTCAGTGCCCAAGCCATGCAAGCTGTCGAAAACGCCGGTGCACAGGGAGCACATTTGGTTCTGTCTCTCGCTAAACCTATTCAGCTCAAACTGAAAGACTGGTACTCCAACTTGCCAGAGTTCATCCGACTGGAGAGTCTCTCCTCTGGCGGTTTAAGCGATCGGCCTTCCAGCGTTGGCTATTTGCATGTAGCATACTATGCTGCAGAAATTACCTTGCATCGCAGAATCATTGCTTGCTTAGCAGCAAATGCAGGCTCCGTCGACACATACATCCAGGACGTGTGCCGAAGTGCCGCCAAAACAAGGCTTATCTCTGCGATGGATTTCGTCAATCGTCTGTCTCCCAACCATCTCAAGTCCTTTTGGTATTTCTCTTCCAAAGCAAACTTTGCCTTGATTGGCACGTTTGGCTCACTGCTGTGGGCAACATCACCTGGCCGTGAGGAAGCTGAGTGGTACAAGCGCCGGTTGAGTGAGTATCGCTGGACACTGTCTGTCAGTTCTCAGTCGGTGGGCGAGAACTCGCCAACTGTACAAGCGTTGACCATCTTGGACCTGTCGACAGAGTTGCTAAAGCAGCTGCCTGAGAAGCCATCTACAAGCCGGTCAGGAAGCTACGCGAATCTAGCCCGGTCAAGGGCGCGGAGCAACTTTGCAGCCCGAGCCAGCATTCTAGGCGGCTACAGTCAAGTATCCAGCCCGCGTATGCATGCTGCGCGTCAACCAAAGATGGAAGATTATAGCAGCGGCGGAGACGAGGATGACGAAATGTATGATGACCCAGTGCGGAGGTGATGACACCAGTCTGCCATCTGCACTACCTTTACTTTGATCTATATTTTTTTCCTGGGATATATTAAGCGGTTTTCATTGCAACAAGGAGTCTACTGTGGTATTGTTTTTCTTTACTTTTGGTTCTTATCTGTTCTACATAGGGGAGGTGTTGCGGTTTAGCGGATGGATATACTACTATATCCCGTTTCACACAGAGCGAAGTTGTCCATGTCTGTCCTTTACTCACTCACAATCTGTATATTGCCAATTGTTTTTTACTATCTGACCCACCGCTCTATACTCTTTCCACTAGACTTAAAATGGAAAGATAAATAAAAAAGCTCGTGTTGTTTCCACTTAGCGAAGCCACCCTAAGAAAATCCATTTTCCAGGCACGCGTCGCTGCCTACGAGGCTGCCAGTGGGGCACCGAAATTGGTTCGCCAACAAAAGCCAGGCGATGAAACAGCTCTCAGACACTTTTTCTTTGCCCGCAGCGTTCCATTGTTGCAACTCTACCGACGCATTGCGATGATCGTAGCCACAGGGACACACCGTTTCGTTGGTTACTAGTGTTTCGTCATAGCCGACCGTTGAATATCTGGCTTTCTCGCCCGCCTCTTATACCAGCGTAGTCCCCCCGCCGCACGCCTTCACGATGCCTGTAACCTCGAGGAAAACACCAGCCAAAATGGCCGCTTCTACCGCTGCCGCCGCGAAAGCTCGCCAGGACGGAGAGCTACGCCGCCGAACCAAAGATTCCAGCTCGCCCTCAGCGCCGTCGACACCCATTTTCAATGGCCCTCCAACCGAGGCACGGGTCCAATATGTAGAGGAGGAAGAGCGCTATAACAACGAGCTGAAGCAGCTTGCCGAGCAAGCGAAAGCCGACGCCGCCTTTGCTCGCAGACGTATGGTTCTGCTCGCCAAGGTCGTGGGCGTAATCACGCTGCTTGCTGTGGCGGCGTGGGCGTCGCAGCTGAGCTTAGCGCCGGTATACGGAGGTCTGCCGGCCGCGAGGACACATATCTTTGTCATTGGGTTTGGCTGCTTTGTTGGATGGGCGCTCAATGCAGATTTGACGCTGGCTTTGGACCGTGCTGGCGTACTTGACTGGTTTGGTGCGCCAGAGATGCTGCCCGTGTTTACGGTGTATGCTCCGCTGCTGCATCTGGGCTTGGAACGGTTCAGCGATTTACTTGGTATCTACGGGCCATTGGTGACGGAAATGTTCACGTTGTTCCCTTTGGCTGCTTTGTCTGCCGCTACCGTGGCAGACTGTGTTATTGAGGCCAAGGTGGACCACTTGATCCCGAGGAGAGTGCCCGGTTTGATCGCTGACAGTGTCCCGGGGTTGGGCGTCTGGCTTCTGTATATCAGAATCCACGCTCTTGTGCCACATATGTTCAACTTTCTTTTGGGCCAATCTATCGTCTTCACTGCAATCGGACTGCACGCTCTCGTGGCTGTGTTTCAGGCTGTCCTTGCTCCGAGTGCCTTGCTCGTGGTTGCACTCCCGGGGCTTTTCCACACGGCCATGTTCAACTACCATGTCCAAAACTCGTTTGGCGACGCTCTTGTCAACAGCACTCTGGTGGAAAATGGATGGAGAGTCTTAGAGCGAGAGCAGTCTGTCACAGGATACGTGTCCGTTCTGGAAAACATTGAGGCCGGGTATCGTGTCATGAGATGCGACCACAGCTTGCTTGGCGGCGAATGGGTTGCCGAAAGGGGAACTCTCCTGGCCGAGCCCGTCTATGGTGTCTTTGCGATGTTGGAAGCCGTCCGCCTAATTAACAGGATATCTCGTGTTCCTGACACCGACGCCAAGGCGTTGGTTATGTAAGTGAAGCTGGAAAGGAAATATGTTCAGCTGGGTTCTAACATGGAGATGCAGCGGTCTAGGTGTAGGCACGACACCCTCAGCTTTGGTCACTCACGGAATCAAGACTACGGTTGTCGAAATCGATCCTGTTGTGCATAAATATGCGCAAAAGTACTTTGGGCTGCGCGAAAATACACCGGCAATCATCGACGACGCTGTCTCAGTTGTTACTCGCCTAGTAGACGATTCACCTCTGCGATTCGACTACATTATTCACGACGTCTTTACCGGCGGTGCTGAGCCCGAAGCCTTGTTCACCGGACAATTTTTAGCCGATCTTGGATCCCTTTTGAACGCAGACGGAGTTATTGCGCTTGTAAGTTTTTGTATGTTGTATTGGTGTCAGTCCTGCCTCTAACCTCTGGTAAACATAGAACTACGCAGGTGATATGGCCTTGGATTCAACAAAAGATGTCATTATTCGCATCAAACAAACTTTTAGAATGTGTCGTATGTTCCGGGAATATCCTCCTGATGCAACGCTGATTGCTACGTCGGGCACCGATTTTGCCAATGGGGTTCTCTTCTGTACCAATCACCCCTATGGCATTGACTTTGATACTCCAAACGAGGACGATTATCTGCGCACGTATGCTCGACAGCAATTCCTCATGCCTAAACATGAGGTCAACATGGATTCATTCATCCGCAAGTCTATGGGCTCACACATGAAGAAGCAGCGCAGTACTTGGGCAGTTATCAAAGAGGATTACATCGGCCCATTTTGGCAATATCGAAAAGGCAAGACCGGGCCAGTAAAGCGAGTTACCAACAGAGAAGAGGCAGCTTTTGGACACTGGAAAATCATGCGTACCGTGGTTCCCCCTAGAGTCTGGGAACTTTGGTAGATTATGTACAGTACGGCGATGTCAGATTAAATGGGTGTAATTTAGAATATGAACCTATATAATCAATATGGATATACCCTGTTCAGGTTAAGCTAATGAATGTCATGTCATGTAGCACTTCGCAAGCCAAGGTTTGCGCCAGTCTAGCCTTGGGAAATTGATTTGGCATACTCCAAGTTGGACTTGGAGAACTCCTCGGTATACTCAGAGATGTACTTGGGCAGCTCTACGCGGTTATGCGGTGCTGGGACCGGCTCGCCAAATGTAGACTGCATGGGAATAACACCAGTCCAGACGCTGTTCAAAACATCCTCGCTTTCCATGTCTTGCTTGGCATCGCTGCCACCGCCAGTGCGAAACTTGAGACTTCCTGAAGCAATGGTGATTTTGAGAACACCAGTGCTCTGCAGTTCAGAATTGGCAGGGGGCAATCTGGAATTCTTCCAGCGATCTGGAATGACAGAGTTTGTGACTAGTTCCAGTGCGTAGACCTTCTCGGCAGGATCAGTGACCAGAGTCGCGTGTCCAAAGAGCACTGCTGAGCGGTAGTTGTAGCTTGACTCGAAGGACGAGAGGGCGAGTACGAGGCCGTCTACATGAGAAGCAGAAACACAAACAGGTACACCCTCGCTACCAGCAGCACGGCCGTTGTTGAACATGCGGCTGGTGACGTAGCCGTGGACGTAAAGATCCAGCGGATCGCCTAGGTCAGCGCTTGGTCGGTCAAAGGAGCCCATCTGGCCAATCATGGGCAGCGTAGCTGGGAAAGGAGAGTTGGGGATGTTCATTGAAACGTGTAGTAGATGAGTAGAGTTAATGAGCTCATGGATTTTACGAAGAGCATATACACCTAAGCCAGTTAGTCGCAGGAACAGTCAAGATGGTGGTCTCATCTACCTCTCTCATCGTGTCTCTTAACAAGGTTCGTAGCGTCCTTGGGATACTCCAGCTCGTGTCGACCCATTTTGTAATATTGCAGATTGCCGATATATCGAATTGTTTGTCTAGGTATCTCTTTACTTTGTTAGCATGCGTCTAAGAGGGGTCCACCACTTATACGTCCTGTATTGGACGGTGCAAGAGAACATGTACTATACCTCTCTTACAGAATAGATTGTCGCAGAAAGTAACTCGGCGCACCTATTTTGCGGATGACGAAGGGAAAAAAGAAAAGAAGAGAACTAAGTCACACTAGAACTGGCCTGCTGGGTGCTGATGTCGTCTAGCCGCGCCCTACAGCTTGCCAACACAGGCCTCGTGATTCGTCGAGCGGCGGAGGACGGCGTCCGCGGGGCACTACGGCGGCGCGGGGCAAAGGCCGGTAGCGGGCAGCGTCGGTGTGCAGCGCCTGACGGTGACCAACAGCCACTAGCAGCGCACTGTTGGAAAGCATGTCTGGTTACTGAAAAGGGTGCAAACGGATAGAGAGGCCAACGCTAATAATGTGCTTGCCTGCATAGATGCAGGCGTACAGTAGCGTAGACGGACTTACCCAAACTGGACTAACATGATATGCGACGCAATCCCTCTTCTGGTGTCGTCCGTCAAGTGTTTCCCCCTCTTGGCTGCTTTGGGTGGAGAGTTTCGACGCGTAAACAGAAATAGAACTGCGGAAGCTGTAATGCAAAACAAGTCGTACCATTGCACCGATTTGGGCTGAGGCCTAGGAAATCCTCCGTGTTTGGAGCCATTGAAACGGCACCGAGCACACCGACGGAATGGCTCTCATGGGCAATTTCCGGAAATCATATCGTGGTTTTCTTCTGTTTCCCTCATGGTCAATCCGTCTTGCTTAGAGACATACCTCATACACCAACCGGTGGGTGAGGGTGTCTGTGCTCGCAGACGGGCTGGTGTTGTGCATGTTGATGCCTTTTCAGTGGGCCACAGCGCCTGCAAACGCCCCTGCACCTCCAAAATGGCTGGCAGCAATAATTGCCCAGGGGCCTTGCAGCTCTCCACAGGGAGGCGACCCTTGCTACATCTGCTGTTGCCAAACTCATCGCCCAGACACGCTTTTCGTCGTCCTGGCACCTGGCAAGCACCTGGCAAACCTGGCACAATACTCGAGTTGGGCACGTTTGCGTCAATTTCAAAGGCATTTCGTTCTCTTGTAGTTTATTTCCTTGTTGTCTTTTTTTACCTTGGGTTACTATGAACAGAATCAACTTAATGAATGCACCCCCAAGTTGGGAAACTCGGCGTTTTGCGTAGATTACAGCGGCGGGCATCGAGGGACAGCCGGGAGCAATCCGCGCAATAACCGGCAACCCGTCGGTCGAGCAAACAATAAATCCGCCTTGACCAGAAGCAAAACGGTTGCCGAGCTAGTCACTAAGATTAATTTTTGCGCGTGCTAGCCTAGCCTCTGCTGGAGCTTCTGCTGCACATCTGCGTCGCCACACGTTTTATCATGTGTGTTCTGAAACACCTCCGTGCCTCACCTGGCCCAATCGATCGCAGCCAACCATGGGGGACAAGCCACTAAACTCGGCAGCACGGTGCAATTCGCATCAGTAGCTCCATCCTCAACGCTGTGGATTAGAGCTCGAGCCAAGGGGCATTATGGCTGCTTCGCACTTCCTAAGGCGTTTCGTCAGTTCAGAGTCTGACCTTCGGCTCTGTCTCAAAAGACTCTATCAGCCGGGTCCCCGTGACAAGATGCAATATCGTTCCTATTTGGCGGATCCTTTGTTTCTTTCTTTTTCATCTCTTGTTTCTTTTTGTTCTTATTCATCGTTTACTTCATTTGCATCTTCGTTTACTCAGCTGCAATACAGAACACTGCCCGTTAACGTTAGTTGACAATGAAGTACTGAGGATCATTCTCTAACACCCCGACAATGGGCATTACTGCATCACCAACGCTCTACTTTACGTTCATTTATACTACGCAGCAGTAAATAACACCTTCAGTCGACAATAACTTTCTATTCAACGCATTCTTCTTCTCTCCCACAACTTACATTCCACGTTTATCAACATGGCTTCAGCCGTCAACACACAGGCTTTAATAGCCACATTTGCATTGTAAGCGTCTCTGTCTCCTTTCCTAACCTTGAATCTGCAGCTTATCCCATACAGTGGTATCATCGTTTTAGCAGCCTCAGGTGTAGGATACATACATGTTAGAGAACATGGAAAGTACTTCTTCCGCGACACATTGAGGCTGGTCCTCTTGGGCTTTTTGGCGTGCGCTAGCCTGTGGGCAGTGATGGGCTTCGCTGCGACTCTACTCGACGTTAACTCAACAGTTCCATGTCAGGCAATTGTTGCTGTGGCTTCTACTTTTGACCAAATGGCCCGAATCAGCATCGAACAGTTCTTACTTAGCACTATCCATCGGGGGTTTCCGATGGCCATGAGCACCTACTGGGCCCAGGCAGTTATATTTGCCCGATTTGTGCTTGGCGGTGTTTTTGTGGCCATTCAGCGGCCAGATTTCAAACCTGTTTGTGTCAACACTAACATCCTATTCCCTCTCGGCATAGCAGCCACGGGCACAGATGCTTTCTTATGCTGCATGTTTATTTATAAGCTTGTTACGATGCCAGTCAAGAAGCATCCTATGATGGAGATTGCATTAGCGTTTTCTGTATGGACTGCGGTATGTACTCATATCCGCGCTCATATTGATCTATACATTCTAACCAGTTCAATCAACAGGCCAGTACACCCATGAACTTGGGCTTTTCGTACTTCGATCTCGTGGTCCGAACCGTTGTCCCCGCAGCTGGACTACTAGTTCTCATTGTCACCTTGCTTTTATGCAAAAGCGATATAGAGATTCAAAAGAACGTTCAGCCTCCCTTGACTCCCGGTTTCAATAAAGACGAAATGCCAGGCAAGGTCCGAATAACAACAAAGAAACCGAATGTCGGGCCGAAAGGCAAAGCACGCCAATCTACACATCCGTCTCGGCAGCAATCCCGCCGAGTTGAAGCCCAAGCTCCCATGCCGCCTCCCAAGTCTGTCAAGGTTCCCGGCCAACAGCTACCCGTCATTGCGGCGCCTATCCCTGGTCAGAGTTCCCATGGAGTGGGAGGTGTACCAATCCAAGGAGCCCTCATGCCGCCAATGAAAGCGCAGGAAGTGCCAGTTCTCACGCAGCAGCCACAACGAAAGCGAATCTTGCCTCCAGGGAAGCTCAAAATATCACAACCAGTCATGAGGGAAAGTACGGGACGCAGCATCATGGAAAAGATCGCAGTGACAGATCTAAACACTGCTGCAAAGATGCAACAAGAGAGGCGGCAAACTGGGGCTACCATAACTCCATCCTCCGCGGGCCTACCGCTCTCTCAGAAAGAGATGCTTCAGAAGCTACAGGTTCTACCAAGGAAAGAGGTCGGTTCTCCTAGCTTCAACCCCAACGGTTCCCAAGCCTACGCATCTGCGCTACAACCGTCTCCTGGCCTGCAAGATGTACGGAGACGTTCGACGCAATATTCCCAATTACACAGCCATCCTGGTCCTCGGACCGTTTCACAACGAGCATCTGTCATCGATAGTCAAAGGCTTCCTCATATCTCTGCTGTAATGACAAATTTCTCGTTGCCATCGCCAGGCCAACCGTTGTCAGCACCACCAGTGCCAGCTCAGAATCCTAGACGAAGATCATCCAATGGCAAGACATCACCTCCACGATCCAGCTCCCGCGAGCGAGTCTTCACGGACCCGAACAGGCCACCTTCCATCCCCAGAAGCCTTTTGCAAGAAGCCAAATTGGATATTCCCCCGAAGAATTTCTCTCCAGTTGGTGCGTCTAGTCCCTTAGTACCTCGTGTCTCTCCTCTATCTGCTACGTGGTCGGAATGGAACGAGCAGCATCGAGTCTCCTACATGTCACCTCAGGACGGTACTATGTATAGTCAGTCAGCATACTCTCAACCAGTATTTGAGTACCCAGGCTATGTGCAGCCAGCCTTTGTGGGCGAAAACAGCAGCCAGACAATAGTCCCGAGGAGTCGATCTGTCAAACTCAATATCCGACCCTCTCGCCATATGCCGCCATCGCCTCCCCCAGCTGTAGAGTCTACGGTAGCGCCCAAAACGCCCGTACAAATGCGTTCAGAGTCCGGGATACCTGGAAATCCTCGATCTCGTGCCTCAAAGGGCAAATTTTACACAGCGTGGGCTCCTCAGCCGCCCAACCACTTCGTCATCGACCTCGGCGCTGACATGGTTCCTGAAAATGCTGCAGAGACAGACTCGGCAGAGATAACCAGCCTAACGTCTTCTCATTTTTCGGTAATGAGCCGACCTCGGCCTGTTCCTCGAAAATCGAGACTGTACGGCTCCGTCAGCTCTACCAAGAGCTCTATTGAATCTCGACGCAGATCCAATTCAACAGGGCAAATCGAGAATCTGCGAGCGATTCTTACTGCGGTTTTACAAAATGAGGCAAACGGAGATTCAGTGCCAGCTGCTCCTAAAAGCGCTGATTTTGTCTTGTTCCAAACGGCCCCAAACGATTCTGTGACAGAAACAGCTTGGGAACCAGTCCGAGCGCCGCAACCTGCAACCGCAGCGTCTCATACCACAACCCAAGGCTCTAACTTATCTCGAAACGCTCCAAAAGTGTCCGATGTTTCTGCTGGAGAAGCGGAAAATCCGTATAACACTACAACAGCCTCCCCCGCCACTACCAGAATTCCGGTGCAGTCGAACTCATCTTTCGAAAGCATCAAGCGCCGTTCCTCGAACACATTAGCCATCGATGAGCTGCGTGTGCTTTCCATGATTGATTATTCTTCAAATTCATCACCATTTGCGATTGAAAGTTTACCCGGAGCCATGTCGTCCGGTCGCTCCTCGACCAAGTCCCTCTCATGGCACCGCAGAATAGGCGATCCGTGCCCGACATTCTCGGACCGCAAATCCGATGATGCATCACCACGGAAGGTCATTCCACCCAAGCCTCTAAGGCTTAGCACCTACTTTAATTCGGTTATTATCGAGACTGAGCCATCTCCTCTTGAATCTCCTTCCCAAGCACTGGACACAATACAACAACAACTTGATAGCCTCGGCCAAGATGAACCTGGATCTGGAGACAAGCAAGAGCGAAGAATGACGCTACTTGAGAGCCTTGAATCTGAAATGGATACTCATAAAATTAACTGGTTGAAGATGAAGAGTGAGCTGGCTCACAGGTCAACAACGGACCGATCTTCTACTTCTTCACTTTCCCTGACATCACGATATAACAGCGGCAAGACGTCTCCGAAATCGCGACCTAAAACAAGCGACGGTTTATTGGAATACTCCCAAGCACAGGCCGCTAGCACGAATAATTCTTCTCACACTTCCTCCCTCTCAACCATCAACTCTTCTGAAGTATCGGAAAATCAGCTAGACCGAAAGATCACTTTACACTGTCCAGGATCTGCAGTGTCTGTCACAAGCACAATAAGCCATCGAACAAACCCCACACCTCCTGATACCGATGAATCGGACAGTGATTATGACGAGGACGACGATGTTGCCGAGTTTACAATCCTGAGAACCGTAGGCCCTACTGTTGCCGGGACTTCCGAGTCAACATCACCATATGTAACCGATGCAACACCAAGATCTGCCGTTCGTGGCAACTCCTTGTCAAAAGAGGAGAGCGATGCGCTTGTTGCAGAATTGGCAGAGAGCATGAAGGACTCTTGGACACCAGGAATTCCTTCTGTCGTAGTAGTCTCGCCCGATCAAGCTTCCGACCCTGTTGTCACTGAGCAAACCCAGCCCGCCTTCAAAGCACTACTTTCACCTCATGGAGATCTGCCAACGAGACCATCCACAGCAACATTCCCACCTCGACAGAAGTTGGCTAAGCCGCCTCGCAGGAGCAGGCGAATGACTCAGCTGGCAGATATCGTTGAAAGCCCAGAACCACTAGAAAACAAGCGAGGCACACTTGGTATTTTCAAGTTCCCTTCCGGAGAAACATCAGATAGTGCTATCTTCAGCCCATCTGACTTCGAGGCCCAGTACAAGACTGATTCTGGAGTTCCACTGGCACATCCACTAACCACCGGCGAAGACAACCCAATTTCATTCTTCGATTCTGACAACGAAGAGAACGCTGGGGATAACTTCAGTCTGTCTGCAGATGAGGAAGACTACAGTGACGACGACTTTGATGACAGTACACTCTGGGAGATTGCCAATCTATTGCGTTCTGACTCCGTCCCTTCAAGGCACAGCTTACTTCCTCCTCCGGAAGACGAGGGTACCGAGAGCCCAGTACAGCCTCAAGATTTCGACAGCTCTGTTGCTGGAACCTCTCTAATCTCGCCTCACGCTGCCGTTACTCCCAATAGCGTGGACTCTAGGGCGCCTGATCTATGGACAGAACGACCACCAACACCAGAACCTGAGCACGAACAAGCCATCGTACACCCTACCGAAGAACAGTGGGCGTCGTACTTGCTTTCCCCACCCACCAACTTCTACGCCCCTCGCAACATTGACGCCTCCGATGTATCGGTTGTTAGTCAGGCTCTTTGGGCGATGCCTATAGAGACAGAGATACCGTCACTGGATGGAGCACTATGGGCGGCAACTCAGACAAGTCCCTCGAAGAAGACTATGTCAAAAGAACTATGGGCGCCAGTCGCTGCTAAACTTCCACAGGGCCACGGTCATGGCACTGCACAAGAAGAAAAGCTCTGGGAGTCAGCACTGGCCAAAGCCTGCCTTTCTCATGCCCGAAGTCGCACTCGTCGAACGGCCGAGCCCAAGGCCGCCGTCTTAGAGAGCAATTGTCTTTGGAGGCTCCCTTCTGTACCCATAGTCTCAACGGCTCCAGGTTTATGGGTAGACAAGTCAAAGTCTGTAAAGTCTATTCGCAGGACACTCTCGTTAAGAGCCAGTCAATTGACACCTCTGTCGCTGCCTTCACCTACGACAAGACAACCTCTTCAGTCCAAGAGGCCCTTGACTCCAGAGCTATTCCTTCCACAACTAGCGGGCTCATCTCTCTGGTCATCAACGGCCAATAAAGATTCGTCCCGTGATCGCCATTGGCTTGCTTCACCTGTCTTGTAAAGTCCAGCGATGGCTTCCATTAGACGTTGAAATTCTTTGTACAACTAGTAGCATTGGCTTAGTATTACTGTATGATGATACCATTACACTTCATTTGCTCTTTTCTTCTTATATAAACCATCGTTAAAAACATGAATGCTCTAGATGTATATTTAATAACAGCTAGTTTGAAAGAAAAAGCATGATTAAAATGATAAGACATCCTCAGGATCAGATCTAGCATCTGTTTCACTTCATCATAGCTCATTTGTTCTCCTTTTCATCATGCAGGTAGTCTACAGCACCTAAACCCTCCTCGCTCAGTCGGGCGTGAGCAACCAACTATCTGGTGAGCGAGGCCAACAGCGTATATGCAATAAAAGCAAGACCAAAAAAATGCAAATACCGCGAGTTCCGTCTGTGTGATTTGTCAGATGCAAGGGTTGCGTTGCAACCGTGAAGCAAAAAGCAAAGAACAGCGCCTTTCGTCCGCGGCACAGTTCATCAAACCAATGTCGACATGCCGTGAAAAGAACACAGCGTAAATATCATCGCAGAAAATGTACAACAGTGTAAACCCATAACCCCAAAACCGTCGCTATGCAATCAAAGAGGAAAAAGGCCAAAAACGGAGAAAAGAAAAGCATAACAGAAAGAAAAGGATAATACAAAAAGGTCATCATCATACTATGATGGTAGAACAAGTTACAGCTTCGTTGGTGTCGTTGTAGTTCAACTGAAGCAGCTCATTTCAGTCTCTCATCTGACTGTCATAAGAGGGAATCGGCGTCCTATTTGTCGCGGTGGAGAGCTTTCCGACGAGCTGTTCTCCATGAGGGAGGTGTTGCCACGGCTCCTAGCGGGACGCCTGGGTGGGCTAGATCCGGGGTCGTCAAAGACACGTGTGAATGCTGGACTAGAGTCCAATCCACGTTCATATCGTGATGGTCGAATGGGGCTCTCCGTAAGCTGGTCTACCTTTCGAACTGAGTCAGAAAGAACATCGCGAAGCTCGCCGGAGCGTCGAACAAGAGCCTTCAAGCTGTTGGTATCAAACTGCACTTTGCGCCCTTCTGGGCCTTCCATAGCTGAGCCAGAGTGGACACGGCCTTGCATTGCCTCCATTACAGTTCGAACAACGCCATGGGCATCGAAATCATCGTCATTAGCCGGATTAGCGACGGTCTGGTAGCCGTTGGTGGCATCCTCCGCTCCCGAAAGGCTACCTCCAAAAATGTCATCATCTGGGCAAAACACTGAGCGTCGTTGTGGGGAGTGTCGTTCTCGAACAACACCCGTCCTGGAGATAACAGCCGGAAGGGAGGGTGGCTCAAAATCAGCATCCATCTCATCAAAGTTGGTTGGATGGGTTGGAAGCTTGGCGTCACTGTCATCCGCTTCGTCTTCCTCGTCATCATCCGGCGAGGCCAGGGCAATAATACCCTCTGCTTCCTTCCACAGCTCTTTCTGGGGCCCTTCTAGGAGATCCAACTCTCGAGCATGGCGGCAGAGACGCTTTAGATCATTCACAAGTAACGATAGTTCGCGAATCTGCCCAGAGTGCGCTCTTACGCTCAACTGGCTCGCTCGAATCGACTCAGGGACTGCGAAGACGGTTTCTTCGTCCTTTGTATCTTCATCGATTCCACCCATACTGAACTCAAAGTCCTCATCCCAATCTTCACTAACAATTTTAGTGCCGAGGCCCCATGTACCATATTTAGCACCTAGGTTCTTTGAGTCGCCAGGAAGTTCATGCACCACTGGAACGCTTTGGCTGCGAACGTGGGCTGGTGCCGGTACCTTGCGAACAGCAGGGCGTCCACCTCGTGCGTCTAAACTCTGTTTGGCGTAGGCGGTTTGCGGTCGCCCTGAACGTCGTTCAGCATCCTGCTTGTCTTGCACAGTCTGCTCACTCCAGTCAAATAGGCTGCTAAGCGGGCGGTCACTGGCAGCGTCGACACTATTTTGTTCGTTCAAGGCGCTGCTTCCCATGTTTGCGAGGGCGAGCCTAACATTAGGGTTGATTCCGCTTCGTGAATTGACTGAGCTGCCTTTGGACGGCGGTGATAGAGCATTAAAATGCTCGTCTGAATCGTCATCTCGTGCCCAGTCTTCGTCAGAGTCATCGTCCATGGATATACGGACAAGACCATCTAGCATTTTCGGGCGGTCATGACCAATGGTGAGCTTGCGCAAGTCCAGGCTGGCGTCGTAGTCATCGAATGCATTATTTGTTTGGCGCTGGGGCCTAACGGGGGTTTGTGCGTGCTCATCTTCCTCCGTAATTTTATCGTCGTCTTCATCCCAGCCGCTGTGGCCGAGCATATCATGTATCGAGAGCCTCTTGGATTTATTATTTTCTGCCGTGCTGGGCGGCGACTCATCGTAGACGGATTCTAAGGGGGTTTCGACGGCCCTCACACGACTCGAGGCGACGGTGCGAAGGGAATCGTAGAGCGTGTCGCTCTTGAAATCGGTGTCGTCGTCATCGGCAAAACCATACGCTCTGCTGTCGCTCTCGAGGCCTTCCATCACGGACGACTTGTCATTCTGCGATGGGCGGCGCTGTGACATGGCACCAGAGGTTGCAGATTGTCCAGAGGGCTGATGTGGCCGAGTTGGGTGAGGCAGCGCTGAAACTACCCCGCCGCCAAAAGAAAAAGAGCCTGATGGTGCTGTAGCTGCTCGTGAGTAGCTGGCTTGAAAACTCGAAAGCGGGGCGGGCGGGGAGGAGAGGTTTCTTTTATGAAAAAGCTCCTGTTGCGCATGCAAAGCTGAACGCAATGGCGCAGGCGGGCCTCGTGCTGCAGAGGCGATTGGCAGGCGGCCGCTGTCGACAGCCCTGGCGTGCTGGCCCACAGCGCCTTCAGAGCCAGTTACAGGCGCTGATACGTGCCGCACATCCCCGCTAGCGCCTCCTGTGGGCTGTGCTATGCCCCGTTTGGCCCGCCTGAGGCTCCCTGATGTCTTGGAGACCCAGCTGAAGGATCGCTTCATGCGTGCCTTTAGTAGAGGCCCTGGTTGCTGCGAATCGGCGATCGCTCCAGGCGGCTCGGACACATTGCCCAAGGAATCGACTTTGGGATGCTGCATCTCCGCTGTTAAAACGTCGTTGTTTGTGACCGCATTGGCCATCGTTGTGTCCTCTGGAGTTTTCTCTCTAGAAAATACTCGTCGTTCAACACTAGATGTCGGTACAATCATGGCAGCCTTCACCAGATGTGGCATGTTGGCACCTTGTGACGGGTGATAAATGAGTCTATTGTGCGTGTGCGAATGCTGACCAGCTTCGCCCGCCGATGAGCCAGGAGTATTGACATTGGCCATTTTGGAATGAAAAAAGGAGAACCAGCTGGCGCTCTTCTGCCTCAAACTCTGGTTATTGTCAGCTCTGCCTTGTGATAAGTCAAAATGAGATTGGCGATCAAAGGAGAACTTTGCACCGTCATCAGCGCTCGACGGACTCTCTCCTTGAAGGTTAGAATTGACCTGCTGCTGTAGAGTAGCAGATCGTTGATGGCTCGTGGCTGGCCGTCGCAGAGTAGGAAGACCAGACCGTGATCGGGCGCGTGGGAGATTCTGATTCTCGGTCTTTTGAGTAGAAGGGGAGCGTTTGACGAGCTTATTCGGCGGGAGCTGAGATACAGCAGAAGGGGAATGCAATATAGGAGCCCCAGAACCACTCGAAAACGTAGCTGACTGGTAGTCTGGTATTAAACTAGAGCGTGCGCTGCTACCATGTTGGGATAAGGGTCGAATCGAAAGTTTTCTTATCCACGAGCCTGTTGAGGAAAAGGAATCCCGCGGTTGTTCGTCCTGTGTGCTATTCGGTGATTCGATAGGGCTACCGGCTGTCAGAGCAGAAGAGACTGGTCTCAATTGGGGAGTTTGTGAAGTATGTGGCCGCTGGTAGCGCGAAAGAGGAGGCCTCGACCTCGATTTTGGTCGGGATCTAATAGAGGACGGGTCAACGGGAGTCGAGTGGCTATCAATATATGCAGAGCTTGGCCGAGAGCGCGACACCTCTAATGGATATAGATGGTTGGTCAAGGCAGACCCCGTAGAGTGATTTCTCTTGTGTAAAAGTCGTCGGTTCGAAATCTGTCGATTATCGTCGGACTGTCCAAATGCTAAACCGCTTGCCGCAGCAGCCACGGCAGTGCCTGTGCCAACGAGCTGAAGCAATATATGTCAGTAATTAATCCAATACAATCGTCAAGTACAAGGTCTGTGGCAAAGCTAAAGCGAAGCTGATCGGTTACACCAGCTGGCAGTGTGTGATGGTAGGCACCGGGCGGTGTTCCAACATCAAACAGATACTTGGTAACGTTGGTGAAGTATGTAGCAAGTAGAATGGCACATTCTCTTGACAAGAAAGTTGAAAACGATATCACAACCTTGTTTGTGATCAAAGAGGGAGGGGAATACGTACGCTGGGAACTGTCTGCATGTTTGCAGAAGACTGGCCTGCCGATGCAGGTAGGTTGTAAACAAGCCAGGAACGCTCTTAAGCACACTCGAGTATCAAAATGTTCCAATGGCACATTGTTGAACGGAATCAACGGTTTGGTGGTCAAGAAGTCGAGCAGGTGATCTCGACAGGAATGCGCGCGTGAGGTGTCGACTCGGAGGCAGACAATGAATCCAAGTGGGCTAGTGGCTTAGATGTGGAACGCGCTGAGCAAATAGGATAGAGGGACCGAATTAAGATGGATATTGATGGACAATCATCAATTAGTATGGATTTTTCAACTTTCGTCTCGCGTTCAAGTGTCGTTGCCGGTAATTCACTTTGTATGTGTGGCGTGGGGGGAAGAGATGCAGCGTGTATTGGAAGCGTTGTCTTCGCGCACAACACAAATGCTCGGGGCGTGTTGGACTGTGGAGGTCGACGTTCGTAAAATGGTGTGATTCGTTGCAAGATGGGAAAAATAGGGAGATCAGTAAGAGGGTGTTGGTGGGAAGGAAGAGAAGAAAAAAAGAATAAGCAACAGCTTCAAAATACGAGTCGAGAGAAGATCGCCTCGCTTGGAGGAGAAGATGGCAAAGCAAGACGGCAAGTCGAAAGGAGAGGCGAAGAGGTTGCACCTGGATCCAAGGAAGTAAAGAAGCCGATGCAGGCAGGTGCAGTAAGAATAATACACGCGTTAGCTGCCCACCCAGTGCTAACTGTGCGTTCTGTTCCAAGCCAACCGGGCCTTGAACCTAAAGCGGCTTGGGGTGGGTGCAGGGCAAGCCAAAAGAAAATAAAAATAAAATAACGCCGATGCTCTCATCAAATGATGAGCCCAGGCTAGGCGACTTAGACCAAAGGATACGGAGACCGGTGTAACTGGGTCGCGCGCCTAACAAAGATGCGAATCATCACAGTGGATGCTCATAATGCCTCAGTGGGTTCTCCAGCAGGGGTTAGTGGCCCTGTCCACTGCACAGGCCCTACGGTGATGTACTGTACCGCTGTGCAGAGAGCCCACGGCACTGGATGGGGCCGCTGGAGTGTACTGTACAGTGCCTCCCGGGCTACAGCTGAAACGTGCTGTAGCTGGTGCTGACAGGCTGCCCAAGGCCCTGGCTGGCCGTGCCTGGCCGTGCCTGTGGGCCGCTGGCTGTGTTGTTGTTTTCCTCTCTCCAGGGGCAAGTTAACCCCTGTGAGACCTACAGCACTGTGCTCTGTGGCTTCTAGTGGCTGTGAGTGTTTATAAAGTGCGGCTGCAAGAAGCCCGCCTGGTAGTTCTCCAACGTGCCCCCCCTGCGTCAAGATGATAAACAAGAGACGCGCAAGATGGAAATTAGATGTTACTTTACCTTGCATCATTCATGGTCTTTTTTTCCTTTTTCCTTTTTCCTCGAAGCAAACAATGCATCAGTTTAATTTAATAGCAATCTCACGTCTACAGTATACCAGCATTGCAGCGGACGGCAAGCGGCAGAACGCATCTAATATGCTACGCGCCAACACAGTCACATCACACTGCAACTCATACTAGCCTGACTATAATTTAACACACCATCCGATAAATTCCAAAGAGGAAGAGCAGGAGTAAATATATGGACACTTACCCAATATCATCCTAACACCAAGTAAATTTATATTATACAAAAGGCTGATACGCCGTAGCCAAGACATCATGGTTGTAAGCTGGACGGGATATCACCACTTCGCGCCATCAACGCCACTGGTCTTCGGTAGGCTATTTCGGCGTAAACATGTCTTGCATTGCCACATTAGCATTTGCCACGCACAAGCAGCCACGAACCGTTGATTCGGACAATTCGGGCTGCGTAGCGTGTAATTTGCGGCATGCTCCAACAAGGCCAGCTCAGAGCCTCAATGTCCCCAATCACTCAGTGGGCGTTTAAGCCCAGTGGGCTTATAGCATGAAAGCATGCAGGTATGCAATAGCGGAAAAGCAGATCAAAGTGCGTGGCACCAATGGATGCGTCCAACGCCTTGTCTCGCAACCACACAGGCTTCCAACTAACTGCAGGCTGTTGCATGCGCGTCGGCGCCCTGGCCGCTTCAACGACATGAAGGATACCACCACATCCTAACCCAGCTGCCTTTTCAGCTTCGGCACTTTTACGCAAGGGATGATGGCTTTTCCATATTAACACAATTTATCTGACATCCGGTGAAAAATGGTAATGACCGATGCAAGATTCATCCAATTGTAGGGAGTTGTACTTCTTGCTCTCAGGGGCAAGGCTGTCCTAACCTGTCAGTGGGCAAAACCCAGCCAAGTAAAGCGCCTATCTGAACGCCTCACTCACTGGAACGCCCCAACCACAGCGGCTATAGTCAGAACATTCCCCATGGCCATCATACCAAACAGCAATTCACGGTGGGTATAATTCTCCTACTTCGTCTAAAAACGCTGTTAGGTAACTTTTTTTCACAATGGTTCCTCATCCCTGCTGACAACAGCGAATCCCTTGGCCGTCACAAGCAATTTTACCACCACAGCCTTCAGAGCCTTGGCCGAGCGGGCTTGTCATCAAAATGTTCATGCAGCTAAAACAGGCTAATGTGCGTCAGGGCTTTTGCACTTCCAAAAGGATCCGAGGAGGACATGGACTCTAACTTTGGCCACCCAGTTATGGCATTGGCCTACACATTAGCATGGTTCTCGGCCTTTTCTGCCCAATCCATTGGCTCTGCTTGTGCATCAGACTGATAGACATTTGGCCCGTTGTAATCCCCCTTTGGCGAGCCTAGCATTATGCGTATCATGCCTACAGCCTGCCACTCCATTTATTGATCCCGTGTCCATGGGATAGTACCTTTTCGCAGTCCAGAACTCTTCGGCTCTAATTGTTGAGATCCCAATAGCTCATAGCCGGCTCTGCCGCCAATGCAAGGCGTCCAGAAGGATTTCAGAATGGGACTACCTAATTGCGGTCCTCGACTAACCCACCTCCGCCCCATATGCAGTGTTGCAAGATTGCGGAGCCCAGAGTTGGATCGGCGCACTTCTTCCATCAGCACGCGAGTCTGACTACAATGGGCAATGATGGGCCATTGAGCGTTTGGTCACAGTTCGAGTTATTGACGGTGCCGCTGCGTTTCTTCAGAGGTTGCCTCACCATCGAAATAAGCATTGTGGACATTTTACCTATCCTCCTGATACCGTAGACGACTTGGTAAATGTTGGACACAACTAATCCATGGGGCTCTCCCGCCTGTCCGAGCAATCCTTTGACTAGCCTGGTGGCGTCAAAACGCCTCCCGACAAGCTTCCAATGGCTCGGGTTCAGAACAGAAAATGGTGGGTTGTGTGTGCGTGTCGTATCCCACTAAACCGCAAGTACGCCATCGTCCACTTGAATGGTCAGTCGGTTCGCAATTGGCCTAGCCGATGGTGGGCCAATCACTGTGCTGTTCCAGACAACCAATGCTCATCTCTTGCTATTCTTGGTATGGGCAAGGTGATTTTCAGCTCAAGCGATTTTTCGGCATCTAGTTTGCCATGCTGCCTCCTGTAACTTCTCCGGTCCAACAGTCAGCAGATAATGATAAGAATGGGCTGCTAAAACTTTGGGTTCATTGGTGTTGGAATTAGGCGGCATGTCATGCATAGAGCTGTAGTGGTCTGATCAAGACTGTCCGCGCAATTCTGTTATCCACGGATACTTTCCTAGGCAATCTATTTCTCTTCGGAGATCCCGAACCCGAGTTTCCATAGTCAAATCGAAGTTGCGTGGTTTCTGCCCATTAAGCCTGTGATTGGGCCGTTGGTTAATCCTGGCCCCAGATACGCGACGCGTGCCATACGCGCTTTTACTCTTTCGGTTGCTGCCGGTCGCTTGCTATTGGCTGGCGACAGCCTACCTCAGTTGGCGCTCCACCTTTGGGTCTATTTCTGCGTCAAGCAGCTTTTGTTAAGCGGGGAAGGCAGGCTACTCTGTGGATGGTGGTAAAGTATGCTTTGTAGACGGAGCGATTCTGGTTAGAAAATCTCAAGAGCTTGTTTCATGTTAAGTTTTTAAATTGTGGTATGCATCTCGTTCAGCTCCGGGATCCCTTTTGCTTCAATAGACCCTAACAATAAAGAATGCGTAGTTCGCAGTTGGGAAATCCTGCTCCCGTCCTGCGCCTAGGACTATGGTATGTCTGGAATACAGCCACTAGCAGCAGCTGTACTACACTGTATTATACAAGAAAATATAAAAATATAAAATTAAACACTCACCAAAAACATATAAATATTATACTACAAATATTTAGTCGTGAATGATAACTTTTTATAGCTATTTATCCAACTACCCTAAAGGTATGACATCGGCTTGCGGGTGTACCTATGATACCCAGCAGAATCGCCCGAATAGGAAAGCGGGCAACGTCGACTTACGCAAAACCCACCACATTCAACGCTCGCAATATCCATTACTTTGATAAACTATAGCCGCAACTTCGATAGCAGCTACCACACTCGCACCTAAACATATTAACTGCAAAGAAGCAACCTACAGTTTTATCATCCGATACAGTCGAAGACAGGGAAATATGGAGGCGGAAATCAAAGCCACCCTCCCGGATATCGACCCCATCGTCTCCGAATATTCCGTCGGCTACCTGACCCATGCATCCCGTACATGGGCCGGCGAAGACGATGCATCCGGCCTGTCCCCCTTGAATGAAGCATCCATTGCTATCACTGAGCTCCTAGTATCCGCCTCCGGTAATGTTGACACATCAGTGGAGGACAAGATCAAGAAGCTGGTTGAGAAATGGGTCAATAAGTACGCTGAGGCGAATGGCGGCGAGCGACAAGGTCCTTCTGCAGTGCGTCGCTTGGATCAAACCATTCAGGTCAGCAGCCAGCGTAATATGTCGTCCACACTCGCTGTCGCCAGTGGTGGCGTAGACCTTGAATCTGCCAATGTCCGCAAGGTCGAATCCAAGGTCGACAGGAAGAAGCTCGAAAAGGCAGAGCGCAAGATCGCTGCCAAACAGCAAAAGAAGCAATACAAAAACGTCGAGTACGAAGCATCCAGACTGTTGGATCAGGAGGACCCTGCACAGTCATACGAAGAATTCTACATGGCTGTCAACCCCTTGCAGGCTGCCGGATCCGCTAGCAAGACGAAGGATATCAAGCTGGATAACATTGATGTTGCTATTGGAGCGCAGCGCATCCTCACGGATACCACACTTACACTTGCACATGGCCATCGTTATGGTTTGGTTGGTAATAACGGTGTGGGTAAGTCGACTCTGCTCCGAGCGTTGTCGAGGAGAGATGTCGCTATTCCAACGCACATTTCTATTCTACACGTCGAACAAGAGGTAAGAGTCGAATGTCAAATGTTGAATAATACTGGTGCTAACAAGGCTATAAGCTTACTGGAGACGATACCCCTGCCTTACAAGCCGTTCTCGATGCAGACGTCTGGCGCAAGGTTCTCCTCAAGGAGCAAGATGTATGTCTAATACAACCACCCGTCCTGGAAATACATTCGCTAATGGTATATATAGCAACTTATTGCAGATCTTGCGTCGCTAGATTCGCAACGTGTAGGATTGGCCGATACATCGGCAGATGCAGCTCGTCTCGACCGAGAGAAAGAAACCAAAGACACAAAGCTTGGTGACGTCCAAGCTAAGCTTGCTG
Source organism: [Torrubiella] hemipterigena (assembly GCA_000825705.1). Taxonomy (NCBI): domain Eukaryota; kingdom Fungi; phylum Ascomycota; class Sordariomycetes; order Hypocreales; family Clavicipitaceae; species [Torrubiella] hemipterigena. The sequence goes on from CDHN01000004.1 coordinate 537,201, forward strand.
AGATGGAATCCGACAAGGCGGAATCTAGGGCTGCCAGTATTTTGGCTGGTTTGGGCTTTTCACCCGAGAAGCAGCAAAATGCTACCAAAACCTTCTCCGGTGGTTGGAGAATGCGTCTTGCGCTCGCCAGAGCGCTGTTCTGTGAGCCCGATTTGCTGCTTCTCGACGAACCGTCCAACATGTTGGACGTCCCATCTATTACCTTCTTGTCCCAATATCTCCAAGGATACCCCAGCACCGTTCTCGTTGTTTCTCACGACAGAGCCTTCCTCAACGAAATTGCCACCGACATCATTCACCAACACTCCGAACGCCTCGACTACTACCGTGGAGCCAACTTTGACTCCTTCTACGCCACCCGTGAAGAGAGAAAGAAGATTGCGAAGAAGGAGTACGAAAACCAAATGGCATACAGAGCCCACTTGCAGAGCTTTATCGACAAGTTCCGATACAATGCTGCCAAGTCATCTGAAGCCCAATCCCGTATCAAGAAGCTTGAGAAGCTTCCCGTTCTGGAAGCACCTGAAGCTGAATACAACGTCAAGTTTCAGTTCCCTGACGTGGAGAAGCTATCTCCCCCTATTATTCAAATGACCGATGTTACTTTTGGATACTCCAAAGACAATATTCTTCTGCGCAATGTCGATCTTGACGTCCAGCTCGATTCCCGTATCGGTATTGTCGGCCCCAACGGTGCTGGTAAGACTACTGTGCTGAAGCTCCTTGTTGGTAAGCTGCAGGCTCTGTCGGGTCTCTGCTCGTCCAACTCTCGCCTTCGCATTGGTTTCTTCGCCCAGCACCACGTTGATGCCTTGGATCTCACAGTCAGCGCTGTTAGCTTTATGGCTAAGACATACCCTGGCCGTACGGATGAAGATTACCGTCGCCAGCTCGGTGCTTTTGGTATTACTGGCACAACTGGTCTGCAGAAAATGGCCCAGCTTTCTGGTGGTCAAAAATCCAGAGTGGCATTTGCCTGTCTGGCGCTTACACAGCCTCATATTCTTGTTCTTGACGAACCTTCTAACCACTTGGATATTGAAGCCATGGATGCACTTGCAACGGCTCTGCAGGAATTCCAGGGTGGTGTTCTTATGGTTTCCCACGACGTCACCATGTTGCAGATGGTCTGCACGTCGCTTTGGGTATGTGATGGAGGAACTGTTGAGAAGTTTGACGGCGATGTCAAGGCTTACAAGAAGCGTATCGCGTCTCAAGCTGACGCCTCTGGTGTCGTTAAGCAACATTAAAAATACATAAGATAAGTCAGTGGAAAATATAATGAAAAAGCCTTTCTTTTCCAGAGGATATATGCAACTTGCGTGTTATAAAAGAATGCGAATAATGTGCTGAGTATGTCTCGCCCCTCCATCGGCATCATCTTATAAAACGAGAAGCAAACTTCTTTTTGATGCTGGTTCTTACAGCGAAGCTATTGTGCATAGTACTTACTGTGCTACAGCTAAAACGGGTTGTCTCTCAATAGCGGACGACAAGTCGTGGCAAAACGGAAGTGAATAGTGGGCCACCGCTCATCTCGGGACAACGCCCCCGTCCAACCAAATCTCCCGTGCTGGGCCCGATTGCAGGTGAGAGAGGGCCTAGAGAAAAAAAAAAGCTCTGCATAGTAAGAGCTGGGGCTCTGGGCCTTGGTTACTGGGAGATAGAAGGTATTAAACACGCGTAAAATCAAGCCTACTATATACATTATACCTTGGATACTCTTTATTTCCCCTCTAGCAGTGTAAACTCTTGCCACTTTAGAGGCGATTTGCTTGTTGAGCTCCAAGCTTCCGATTCACCACCTTTCCCAGTTGGGCAAAAGCACGGGCCACGAAGCTCCATTGTCCAGCAAGCAAGGTAAACAAGCCTAGTAGTCGGATACACGCCCTGTAGTACAGTGGGCGCCGAGCAGCCAGGTACCTGCCTAGGCCACCCGCTAACCGCGTCTCCATTGGACAGAAGAGCTCCTGCCCGCCCCTTCCCAGGGTGGGCAGGTAGCCTCTGTGGTTGGTGTTCCCTGCTGGTAGCGGTGAACCAATTTCCACCCTCTCAGGCCTGCAAGGCAAAAATCAACACACACCGGCTCCCCCATCATCCTCTGGCCTTCCCACTTCTTTTGACCTTTCCTCACCATACAAGTCAGGATCACCGCTACCTGTCTTCTTTTCCATTTCCATTATCCAACCTTCGACTTCTTTGTTTTACGTTAGCTTTTCCAAATCGCCAATATGCGTGAGATTGTAAGTTTCCTCTGCACCGCCAACCCCTCCTCTCCAACGCGTGGGAAATGGAAACCCCTGATTTCTACCCCGCCGTTGAACGCTGGGCTGCAACAACCGAAGCAATTATTCGACACCATATGCAGCCTATCCACACAGATAATATCGTTCATTATTTTATCATCAAAGCAATCAGCTAATCATTGTCTTTTTTCTTCTGCTATAGGTTCACCTTCAGACCGGCCAGTGCGTAAGTAGCTCTCCATGTCCACTTGTTTTGTGTATACATTTTATGTGCGCGGTAATGCTAATCGTGTTTTCTCCCCGCAGGGTAACCAAATCGGTGCTGCTTTCTGGCAAACCATCTCTGGCGAGCACGGCCTCGACAGCAATGGTGTTTACAACGGTACTTCCGAGCTCCAACTCGAGCGTATGAACGTTTACTTCAACGAGGTTCGTCACCGCCACCGTCCAAATCGACCCCACACCGCGTCGACCCGACATCACCACTAACCCACGATGTAGGCTTCCGGCAACAAGTACGTTCCCCGCGCCGTCCTCGTCGATCTTGAGCCCGGTACCATGGAGGCTGTCCGTGCTGGTCCTTTCGGTCAGCTTTTCCGCCCCGACAACTTCGTCTTCGGTCAGTCTGGTGCTGGCAACAACTGGGCCAAGGGTCACTACACTGAGGGTGCCGAGCTCGTCGACAACGTTCTCGATGTTGTCCGCCGTGAGGCCGAAGGCTGTGACTGCCTCCAGGGTTTCCAGATCACCCACTCTCTCGGTGGTGGTACCGGTGCCGGTATGGGTACTTTGTTGATCTCCAAGATCCGTGAAGAGTTTCCTGACCGCATGATGGCTACCTTCTCCGTCCTTCCCCAGCCTGGCTCTTCCGACACCGTCGTTGAGCCTTACAACGCCACCCTTTCCGTTCACCAGCTTGTTGAGCACTCCGACGAGACCTTCTGCATTGACAACAAGGCCCTCTACGACATCTGCGAGAAGACCCTTAAGCTCTCCAACCCCTCTTACGGTGACCTGAACTACCTCGTCTCCGCCGTCATGTCTGGTGTCACCACCTGCCTGCGTTTCCCCGGTCAGCTGAACTCTGATCTCCGCAAGCTCGCCGTCAACATGGTTCCCTTCCCCCGTCTTCACTTCTTCATGGTCGGCTTTGCTCCCCTGACCAGCCGTGGCGCTCACTCTTTCCGCGCTGTCAGCGTTCCTGAGCTCACCCAGCAGATGTTCGACCCCAAGAACATGATGGCTGCTTCCGACTTCCGCAACGGTCGCTACCTCACCTGCTCTGCCATCTTGTAAGTTTCTCCGTCACCTCTTTTGATAACACAATCGCTAACAATATTTCCAGCCGTGGTAAGATCTCCATGAAGGAGGTTGACGACCAGATGCGCAACGTCCAGAACAAGAACTCTACCTACTTCGTTGAGTGGATCCCCAACAACATCCAGACTGCTCTCTGCGCCATTCCCCCCCGTGGCCTTAAGATGTCTTCTACCTTCATTGGTAACTCCACCTCCATCCAGGAGCTCTTCAAGCGCGTTGGTGAGCAGTTCTCTGCCATGTTCCGCGTCAAGGCTTTCTTGCATTGGTACACTGGTGAGGGTATGGACGAGATGGAGTTCACTGAGGCTGAGTCCAACATGAACGATTTGATCTCCGAGTACCAGCAGTACCAGGATGCTGGTATTGATGATGAGGAGGAGGTCTACGAGGAGGACCTTCCCCTTGAGGCTGAGGAGTAAATTGCTCCGGCAGCATTGAACTAAGAAAATCGTCTCTGGGTAGACGAAAGCGAACCGTGTTATTCATGGTTTAGGAAGCCTTAATTTTCACTTCTAAGCTGTGGAGGTAATTACCTCTTTTGGGGTTCACTAGATATCCTTGACTTGAAAGAGGAACGCGTAATTAATTCGTTCTATTACTTCAATCAAAATTATTGTTGTACCATTATTATTATTTTATTTCTCCTACCAAATTGTCGTGGTGTCTTGTACAAGACATGTTTGGCGTGTACTTGATGGGCGCTTGGGAGGATCCACGTGATGTGATGAATAAGCTGCAAAAATAGCTGCCATTAGGAGGTGGTGCCAAACTAGGTACACGAGACTGGTCGCAAGGAACCATTAAAAGGAGACTATCCAACGATGGCCTCATTATATGTGTCAGCCAAGGGTGCTGGCTTGAGGAATGCCTCGTCAATGGCATCCTCATGCGCAGTAACCCTGCCTGGTTTTCTTATTCCGGCGTGGCAGACACATGCGACACGCCAGAGGAAGTTTTCGACCACCACGCCTCAGTTATCGAAGCTGGGGCGCACGCCGCTCTCGATTCCCCCCGACGTCGAAGTTTCCATGTCCGAGCCTATCGTAACGAAGAATATGACCTCGTATCTCCCCAACATTAAGAAGACGATTACTGTTAAGGGGCCTTTAGGTACGTTGATTCAGGCTCCGGCGGCTCCTCGTGCAATATCCTGATGCAACGACGAGCATACTTGCACCATTGCTGCTCGTGGACGTAGCTGGAGAGAATTTGGTCAATTCTTATACTGACAATGGTATTAGGTCAATTGGAAATGAGCGTTCCCGAATTCGTCAAGATTGAACAGGATCCCGAGAACCGACGCCTGGCTTTGAGCGTCGCCAACTCGGACATTACTGAACAAAAGGAGATGTGGGGTATGTTTGATCTTTACATTTTATGGATTGACCAATGCTGATACTAATGGTTCGTACTAGGCACCTCATGGTCGTACCTCAACAACTACATAACGGGCGTTTCCGAAGGCCACACCGTCATCATCCGTCTTGTCGGTGTTGGATACAGAGCGACAGTCGAGCGCCGCGCTGGCAAGGAGACCTTCCCCGGCCAAGAATTCCTCTGCTTGAAACTGGGCTTCACTCATCCCGTCGAAGAAGGAATTCCTGCCGGCGTTAAGGTGACTACACCGCAGCCCACGCGCATCTTGCTCGAGGGCATGGACAAGGAGGTGCTCATGTCGTTTGCTGGCCGAGTTAGAAAGTGGCGACCACCTGAGCCATACAAGGGCAAGGGTGTCTTCATCAACGACCAGACGATCAAGCTGAAGCAGAAGAAGATCAAATAAACTAGCATTGAGTCTGGCGTGGCTGCTTGGTGGATGGGATGCCGTGAGGTTCCGAGCCTTGTGTATTGTATTGCATGGATATTGGGGGATAAAAATACTTGTACAATGTATATTCTACTTAGGCGCTCTTGTAAAATGCATACATCTCTTTTCTTTATGATTCTTGTACTAACACAGTACATATATACGGGTTGGTTTAACATCGTGATTGTATTTTGTTTTATGACATCTATAAACGTTTTTCCTTTTATTGTTGAACCTTGAGGACTTCTTGCACAACGGCGAGAACCTTGGCGTGCACAGGAGCGGGAGCAGCAACAACGCCCTTGTTGTTGGCGAGGGTGCGGCCGACAGAGAAGTCGAGGCGCTTACCGTGGATGTCAGTGACCTGGCCACCGGATTCGCGGACAATCAGGTCACCAGCAGCGTGGTCCCAGATCTTCTCCTGGTAGGTAGCCTTGACAGGTAAGCGGAGGTAGATATCGCCAGCGCCACGGGCAATAGAGCCGTACTTGGCCTGGCTGTCCATGCGGACACTGGGTTCGGTAATGCCAAGCTTCTGGGAGATATCAGCCTGGTCGCCGTGGGAAGAGTGACCAGCTTCAACACTCTCGCAAAAGGTAGCGGTGCTAAGGTCTGTAAGAGCGCGCATGCCAATGTGCTTGCTCTCAGCGAGGGCGCCAGTAACCAGAGGGCGACTATCAGCGCCGTGGTTCTGAACGGCAGAAAAGAGAACGCCACGACCTTCGTCAGTCTGGTTGGTGCCAATGTCAGCAGTCAGGCGAGCAGTGTCGTCGACGGGAAGGTTGGGGCATCCGAGGACGCCAACCTTGACGTCACCGTCAACCATGAGGCCAAGGCAGACAGCGTACTGGCCACCACGGAGGAAGCCCTTGGTTCCGTCAATGGGGTCAATGGTCCAGATTCTGCCCTTGGCACCACCGGCGCTGTTGCCCTTGTCAATCAGATCGAGCATCGACTCGACACTGGTGATGGGGCCGCCGAGAAGCTTCTCGGAGGTATCATCAGAGAGCTTGGTGTCCTTAACGAGCTCCCAGATGGTATCTCTCAAGTTGGCATCCTCGCGCAGCTGAGCAGCCTCTTCTTCGGCAACGATTTCGTCTTCGGGGAAGTTGTGCTGGAGCGCAGAGATGATGAGGGCCTGGGCGCCAAAGTCGCCAATGGTGACAGGCGACTTGTCGTCCTTGCTGACGGTGCCCTTTGCCTTTTCGTGGAACACGCGCTTTGTGAGGATAGCGGCTCTTTGGACGGCGAGCTGAGCAATCTCAAGCTCCTTTGTGTAGGGGGGAGAGACAACCATGGTTGCGTGATTTCGGTTTAAGAAGTGGCCGGAGAGCTGGACGAGGCGGCGCGGGAGGAGGGAGGAGGCGACCTTTGCTGCGGGAGACGCCGTTTTGTCGGTGGCCGAGAGAAAGTTGGACAAGAAGGGAGTGTAGGAAGTCGATAGATGAGGGAGGAAGACGGCTGCGAGAAGGATTGCAGTAGCCGAGAGAAGTAAGAAGATCGAGTAAGATGGATATCGAGAAGAGCGGGTCGAGCGGCCTTGCGTCATCCAAAGCGCGAGGAGAAGGGCGCTGGCAAAGAGGAGGCGAGCGGTAGAAGAGACAAGTACGTAGCGTATAAATACGGTGAAGGGGGAGCTAGTTTCTTTGTTACAAGCTTAGCGATGTACGAGTTCGGAACGCCGGGTCGGTCACTGGAGAAGTTGAGTCGGCGGGAAAATATCATGGAGGGGTCGCAGCGATGAGCCGCGGGGCGGTCGCTGTAAAAGTCGCCGACCGTCCACTGCAACTAGCGCTGTCTCCGCTGAAAGACACCACTACAACAGCGCAGTTCCGGGGGATGCTACAGCGCACTACCGTTCAGCACCCGACCCACTGCACTGTTCTCTTATGGATCTGCCTTTGTGCCATCATTTTTTCCCCCGTGACATCGACATCTCAGATCCATCACCGCCAAACCACCCATTTGATTGCCGACAGGCTGAACCAAATACCGACCTATACTTTGTTCGATATTACCTCATAATCTCTACATTACTGTTGCACAATGGCCTCGACGTCATCACCCGCCCATCTGCGCTCTCTATACCGCGCCATCCTCCGCGAACTCCCGCCACGACCACTTCGCTCTTCGGCGACCCGCTCCCCTATTCACGCACGCGTTCGCTCGTCATTTACCACAGAAACAACAGAAGAAAGTGCTGCTGTTGCGAAGCAGCTTATTGCATACCTTCGCTCGCAGCGCACGTATGCGACGCTGCTGGAGCGCTACAACCCCGGCATGGACATGTCGGATTCGGAGCGTGTGCGATTGACAGCCCGCAGGGTCGGCATGGATTTGCCTAATTTGCACTCTGAAAAGGAATAAAAGCGGAAATACAACTGTATAGATACCAAACGAAACAAATACTGTATGATACGAGGAGAGGGTTGAAAATGCGCCAAGGAAAGGCGGCACTTTTCGACAACACAAAATAAATGTACATTAGGCTGTTTGCTGGGGTTTCTCTTCTTGATAATGGAAATATTTCAGTGATATTTGCATACAGGCTGTCCAGTTTTCAATGTGAAATGAAACGATGCAGCAGGCTAGTTGTACACAGTGATGATGATATATCCAGATTCGTCGCTTAACTAATGTAAAATGACTGCGTATATGCTATAACCTCTGTACGGGATAATCGGGGGTATCAACAAATTTAACTTATGCCATCTCCACCTCTTCTAGTGTTTCATCCCAGCCCCCAGTGTCGAGGAGATACTCTTTTGTACGTCTTTTGACACTCTGGACACTTGATCCTAGCGCGCTCACCCATTGATCCTCCACAATACGCACCTTATCTTGCAAGTCTTCCGTCAGCCTCCTGCTTTCAGTTTCTCGCAGCTTGAGCGCCTTGGCTGCCCTCTCGCTCATAGGCTCAGAAACGCCTTCCTGCTGTGGTAGCGGAGCTTCGAGGACTCTGCTTTTAGCGACCACAACTGCCTCTTTGACCTCGTGGAGAAGGCAAAGCAAATTGGTGTGCGATTCGATAAACTGATACGTGCTCTTTTCACCATGAAGTAGTAAACTAAACAAGTACTGCAGTGGGTGTTTGAGATAGGATGGATTTTCGTCAAACTCTGAAGGCGGAATCTGCACGTGAAACCCATCCAGATGGACCGGTACGCTATCCAGCAACTCGCTCAGCGGCGGCGCAATATCCCAAAAGGCTGATAGCTGGATGGCCACACCTCGCTGAACTGCTTCATCCAGAACAGACCGGAATTCGCGGGCGCGATCCAGGACCTCATTGGCAAATCCATGCTCCCTGGTTGCCTCATCGGCTGCAAAGAATTCCTTGGCCGATTCTAACTTCTCATTGTTGCCGGATAGACGATACGGTGTCAGGACGACTTCTCTATAGCGGTAATTTCGATCAGACAGCAGGTCATAAATTGACCTGTGCAGGGTCTCTCGCATTTCAAATATCCATTTAAGTAGGGTCAATTTCTCAAGGAGCTCTGGTCGGTCGTCGCCCTCTTCTTGAGGCATGTCGGCGTCATTTTCTCCATCGTAAAAGAGTTGTCGAGCCGTATCATCAAAGAGGTCGGTTGCTCGAGCGATGCGCTTGGTTAAGATGTCGTTGAGGGGAATGACGACTTCGTTTTGGAATTGATCGTATTCGGTCTTTTCCAGCTCCTTTACTTTGTCCTTCTCCTGCTGCTGGAAGTCTGACTCAATTGCCGCAGCGTCAGAGTAGCCTATATTTCCAGAGCCTATTTCGCTCTGAAGGTTGCTTCGGAGAGCTCGTTTTCGCTCAGCGGCGCTAGCAGCGAACTCTTCGCGTCGTTTGGCGCTTCCAATGGTGAATGTTTCCTTTGCAGTAGTAATTTCGTCAAGTTCGCTCAAACCTCGAACCGCAGTCCGAATGTGCATCAGTTGGGGGTGATTATTGTTAACTGCAGGGTGATGTCGAGGATATGGGGGTGGCATAGTAACGAGGCGAGAGACGTCTAAATATTGAGTTACGTTTGGTGTCATAATAGGGCCAGTTTCAGATTCGTGTGATAATCGTTGCGGTTGCGGTGTGGAGAGAGGCTCTTCCTGTTCATGCCAGCCTACCTTCTCGGGGGGATAGGCTGACGAAGTGCCTTCGCCGTACGGATCGTGACTCTCGTAAATCCATTGCTCCTTTGGCAGTCCCATGTATTTCGATTCTCGTTTCGATCGTTCCATCACCTGACCGGGGTCTCCCGACGAGTCTGTTTCCCACCATCTGCTTGGCGGACGCCCACGAGAGCTTCCATTATCGTGATTGTCACTCACGCTCATGCTGAGAATCGGCGAAAGAGCTGGCATGTAATTACCACCACTTCCCCAATTAGCAGGTGGCCCACCTGGAGAGGCTGGCAACTTTGCGGACGAAGGAGCAGAGTTTGGCAAGCTGTTACCTTGCGTGTTTGGCCCTGCGGATCCAAGATGGGATGGGGTTGCAATCGTAGATCCCGGAGTCCACGGTTCCTGAGATGTCGCAGATTCTCTTCGTGAATTTGTCATTGGCCGGAAAAGATCACGAGTGAGATCAAAAATTTCAGATCCCATGGCACCAATCGCAGTAGAATATCTCTCTCGGCGGATTCGTGATTCACTCACAATAAAGTCAGCGAACATTCGGACTCGATCGGCATCTGACTGAGCAGCAGACTCCTGCAAAGCAAAAGCCCGGAACCTTTCGACAGTGCTAGATGCAAATTGGTCGGCACTCTGGGTTGCTGCGTGCTTTAGAGCTGCGGGCGGAGGTCGTGAACTATCGCGATGTGCAGAGCTGGAGGCAGGTCGGGCTTGAGGAGGTGGCGTTGATAATACCTTGTGAGGCAGGTTTTGAGAGTCGTTGCCGTCTTTGGTTCTGCTGGCCAAGGGTGAGGGTTGAGGGGAAGACACGTCGAATTGTTGCGCCTGTGCCGAACTTGGCCCTCTTGGGGTCGAGTTGCGAGATTCATAAAGACTCGAGTCCCCAGTACGAGGTCCATCTGCTGGTTGCTTACCAGCGCTACGGGGTGTCCCTTTGTTGAGTGTGAGGCGGCGCTGTAAGCCGTTCGAAGGTCCGGGAACGACAATATCTGAAATAGAATTGGGTCGAGCTATGGTGTCGATCGAGTTTTGCGAGGCATGTGTACGTCCCTCACTTCGTCGTTGTAAGATTGTCTTGTCGTGTCGAACTGCTCCGGCGCGACTGAGACTACCAGTACTACCCGCAGAAGTCAGAGGCTCTGGAACTTGCGTTGCGGTTGCAGCAGCGTCCGTGTCGATTGTAAGGCCTGGTGAACGTGGCCGCTCTGACCGAGTTGGCTGCGTATCAGAATCAACCCAGTCTGCCGGGGTTGGTGGTACTGGTCCTAGATTTGTTACTCCTGTCGGTGGGCGACGACGTGTCGGTGGTGATATTATCGGTATAGTTCCTCTATCCATGCTCTGCACGCTCTGCGACCGAGAGCTGGAAGGAGGGGGTCCTGGAGGAGGCGGAGGAAGAGGCATCCCTGGCTCCCATCTTGTTTGAGAGGTGGAGCGAGATCGATTCGAGGTGGGAGTGTCGATTGCTCCGGTTGATGCAGCTCGCCGGGAGCTGGGGGGGACGAATTGTCCGTAAACAGCCGATGGAGCCACGATATTTTCCACATCGGCAGTCGCTACAACAGCTGGCCCTAAGCTGCGTCCAGAGTACGGCGCAAGGGGGTGCATATCTGGAGATGCCGTTGGCTGGTCTGAATCTCGGCGACGAGTAAGTGAAGGAAGGCCAAAGCGGCGTTCTCGCGAGGCGCCACGACCGCCGACACCAGGAGGTGGAGGGAATGAGTTGGTAGGCTCCGGAGATGGTCTTTGAACCAAGCTGGCGGCGGATAATCGTGGTGAAGGAGTTGATAGAGGTTGCAGGACATGCTCAAAAGCTGTACTGACGGGTCGAGCTTGTTGGCTTCGCGGCGGGCTGTATGGGGGCGGTGGAGGAGCGCTACCAGCAGCAGCAGAACCTAAGAAGCTGTGAGAAGTTGAATAATATGAGGAGATTACGTTGGAAAGCATACCTGAGCTATCGGGCGGGAAGTGCTGCGACTGAGCAGACATTTGGGCCGGCGACGCTACCCATTGCTGTGGATTGTAGGGCAGCATGGAGCTCGCTGGCGTCTGAACCGTGGTAGCATGGGACGATGCCATGGATACAGCCGACATTGGGGTGCCGTGCTGAGCACCAAAATTGCCCAAAGACGAGGTTGTCAGAGGGTTCAGTCCCTGGCGAAGACGAGTAGGGTCGCGGGGTGAAGAGGCCATGCTGGAGGACGCTCGCGAGATTCACGCCACAAGCGGGAACGTGTCTCTGGGTCGGGGGGCAGAGGCGCGGCAAATTGTCCAAAGATAGAAACCCCCTAGGTTGGTGGTTGGAAAGACAGGGCCTGTAGGAGGGGGCCACGCCTGAACGCTGGAGCGGAATATGGCTCGCGGCGGACGATGCCTGAGCAACGTTTCAGGACAAGCTGCGTGGAAGTGGATGATGCAGCAGCCCGGGCAGGCTGCAATCCATGGACGCGAGCGGCGGCTTGGGCTTTCCGAAGGAGACGAATGCAGATAGAAGAAGTAGAGGAGAGGGGAAGAAAAGACGGCGCGGCAGATGCTGCGCAGAAAGCAAATGCACAGCGGGCAACGAAGGCCGTCGGTGCGCGGTGGTGGTGGTGGGTGGTAACGGTGCAAGGCAGCTGAGAGAAGAATGTGCGGATCAAGATGCGCAGGCGGGGGGGCCCGACCACACGAGGCTCGCAACAGGGGACTACAGAGGCACTGAACCACTGTAAGTACAGCTGCTGCTACCACCTATCTGATACGGTATAGGCGTTTGCGCACCGCTATTGGCCTAGCTGCTGTGGACAAATATAGACACGGCTTGCTCTGCTCCAGTTTTTGAATTTTCCCGTTCTCACCACCGAGGGAAACACGATTCGAGGCCTTTCTGATGCTAAGCGCCGAGGCCTTCAGTGCGAGACAAAAGCTGCGCTCTGGTTGGTGTGATGACCTGCAGCCCCCCTGTAGCTGGTTCACGCTAGCGCATCAATGTGCACTAAGGCGTAGGCGCTAAGCTGCTTTGGGGCAGGTGTGGGAGAGCAAACAATGCATGGGGGCTTTTTCCTCTCTGGAGATTGCACGCAGCCACCTACACAGTACGAAGCAGCAACGTTGGAGAGAGGCTCTGCCGTTGCTGATCTTGAATCTAGCTGATAGCCGGCACTACCTGCAATATCGCTAGTCATATCTTGATTCTGCTGGACTATCAGTGAGGCTGTCCTCTGCAACGAGACTGATCTGTTCGGTAGATCCCCGCCAAGCACTGGATTTTAGCGAACCAAAAACTGTCAACCAGGTTCTTGCGCTGTGCATGCAGAATGAATGAAGAAGAAGCAAAGAGGAAAAGAAAAGAAGTCGTCTCTAATTCATTCAATTGCTCTATACTATCTGACAATGCTCTCTAATCTTCTAGTACAAGTTGCCGAAATATTGCAAACATCAAACTCGCTCACCACACCCCCAACTCCTCGCTTACACACTCATCTACAAGAAATCTTCATCATATACATCATCAACTATACATCTCCACAAATTTAAACGTCGATGTGGCAGACAACCTCGATGTTGTTGCCAACAGGGTCGTGAACGTAGGCGGCGTAGTAGCTGGGGTGGTGCTCGCGGAGGCCGGGGGCACCGTTGTCCTTGCCACCAGCAGCGATAGCAGCGGCGTGGAATTCGTCAACAGACTTGCGGTCTATCACAACAGTTAGTATTTATAACACAGTATCGATCCGTATATATATGTTCTTACCCTTGGCAGTCAGAGCGTAGTGGATGTTGTTGCCGCCAGCGGTGGCACCCTCATCGGCAGAGATCCAGAGATCAGCCTTCTTCTCAAGAGGGTCGTGCTTGGAGCCAAGACCGACGATATTGCCATCAGCAAACTCGTAGCGCTGCTCGTATCCGAGAGGAGCGAGAGCAGCCTTGTAGAAGGCAATGGACTCCTTGATCTTATCGACAGGGATACCAACAGCGAGATGGTCGAGCATTTTGGTTGATTGTGGGGGGGGGGGAGGGGTTTGTGGTGTTTGTTGGAAGAAGTAGAGGTAGAAGAAGCTTCGAGGTCCAAGAGATGATGTTAAAGGCGATGATTGGAATGAGATGATACCAAATAAAAGTTGCCACCTCAACGACTCTCCATCTACTCTTTATACTTGCCTTGCGCCTTGTGAACCGGCATTCGGAACGGACGGGGTTCATCCCAACAGCGCCTTCACAATGGGAGCTGTCAGCAAGATGCGCCGGCTTTACATACTGGATTCGGTTTCCAATCCCGCTTCTGGAAAAACCCAGGGTCGATCTCCAAGGTGTATATCACCGCTGACTTTACACCGCAAATTATGGTCGCATCATAATATTCGACAAGGCCGAAATAGGTGGAGGCTTACGGAGGGTTTACAGGTACGATGGCGGGAATCATGCATGTGGCGGGTGCTTGGCGGGGAAGGGTCGTTAGTTCCTAAATCAGGAAAGCGAATGAGGGGTGTCCAGGGAAGAAGCGAGCCGAATTAGTGCATCTCGGCATGTCAAAGTTGTGCAACAGACTTAATCTGTTTGCTAGAAGATAGCTAAGATCAGTACCATCTGCCAACTGCCACCTGTATCACGCAGAGCCTGTAAAAAGGGATTGTCTATGACAGCACAGCCAACACATCGGGCAGACAGCCCCAAGACATACATTACGGGGTTCGGTTTCGCCCGCTACTAACGTCGGGTATATCCTGCCTTGCCGTCGCATCATCTGGTGACGTTTAGCGGCTGACGTAAAGGCAGGCAAATGAGGCCTAAGCACTTAAAAGCATCCCTGCCAACGCTGTCAGTGGTTGGAATGTACTTGTACACCGAGAAGCTCCCCAGCCTCAGCCTCTGCTGAGTAAAGCCTAATTTCATTATGGCATTTACTATGAACAATGCCGACGAATGAAGCTGTCGGAAGCCGGGACACGTTGCTGTACAAACGCGCCTGCTGGGCTCAATTTTCAGACCGCTTACACGCAGCACACACGCACTCAGTGTTCTCGAAGAAACAGGGTACTTTCCCAACGGAGTTGATCGATGCAACATTATGTCTACAAAAAAAAGAGAATGTTCGTCATAGGAGGCTGGGAAAAGGATACTGTTATCGTATAGTTCTCTGATGTATCTGTACGTTGCGCTCGTTGGCGTTCGTCGCGCACTTGCGGTGTAACCGGTATCGTCACATCGGCGTCTTAGCCAGCTGTAAGCCGCTTTATAAGCATTGCTTTAGCTCAAGAATGCGGTAAAAGAATACACCAAGTAATAGCCCAGAGAATGAGGGAGGTAGTAGTAGGCAAATAAATAAATATGAAGAGTATAACTGATATAGCGGCAATATTGATATACTAAGCGTCTTTACTATTGAAGACAATATAATATAAAATAAAGGCGGATGTCATCACGTGAGGAACAAAGACGGTTCTTCTACGGTCTGGTGGTCTAGTGGTATGATTCTCGCTTAGGGAAAACCCTTAGCTACAGCTTGCGAGAGGTCCCGGGTTCAATCCCCGGCCAGACCCTTTCTTTTTGCCAATTTTGCCAATTTCCTATGCGTTACTAGGCTTGAAATGCAGCTAATAAAGAAAATCATGTGGGATCCTTCTTTTTGAACGGCTGAGTGCTTGCTGCATGTGCCAAACACGTGGGTTGTAGCAAGAATTCAGCATTTAGGATTGTTCGCTCTTTTGCTAGTGATATTATGTGTCTGTGTTTTCATTTCGCCATTTCTTTTACTGAAATTTCTTTTCTAAATAAAAACAAAATAATTTTAATCCCTTCTATCCCAGCCAACGAGTTTACTGTCAGCCCCACATCAACCTCTGGTGGGGGCACTGCCTACGAGAATTTCTAGAGCCTTCTGAACTTCTTTCTCCCCAGCTCCTTTTCTCTTCTTCAAGCTCCAAAGCATTTGATCACTCTGTGGCAGCAGGAACGGGATCATTGACTATCATTACTGCATAGAGTATTTAATTGGTAAGTGATTTGGATAATATTCCTCTTCTTTTTCTTTCTCTTCCTATTTCATGATGATACACCAGCTGGCACCAGTCATAGAGTGACTTGTACTCCCTTCATTGATGACATATTTTGCTGTGGTCCAAGACCATTTCTGACTTGAAATACCTCAATTTCTTCTACCAATCATGTTTTTCATCTTCAAAGTTGCGTTGTGCTAACACATGATTGCTGGCAGGCTTGACAAGACCAACATTACCATCATATCGACACCATGGTTCTCCATAACCCCAATAACTGGCACTGGGTGAACAAGGATGTATCTCCCTGGGCAAAGCAATGGTTCGAGGACAACTTGTTAAAGCTCGAAGTAACGAAGGGCGACGTGTCCGCCAAGATTAGCAAGGTCCAGTCCATGGACGGTGATGTAGACGTCAGCCAGCGCAAGGGCAAGGTCATTACCATCTTCGATGTTAAGCTGGTCCTCGAATATTCCGGTAGGTCATGTAACAGTTCCTGTAATTGCCGTAAGCGTCTGACTTATCCGTTATCCTAGGCTCGACTGCCGACGAGAAGGATGTATCGGGCACTATCACAGTCCCTGAGGTTGCCCATGATACCGAAGAGGACGAATATGTCGTAAGTTCTAAATTTGCTTGCAATACCCCAGTATTCAGTCGCGCATGACTTACACTGTCATAGTTTGACATTGATATCCACTCCGACTCGAAAGCAAAGCAGCCTGTAAAAGATTTGGTCCGATCCGACCTAGTTCCCCTTCTGCGCAAAGCATTTCAACAGGTTGCCCCGGCCCTGATTGCTGAGCATGGCAAAGATATCCAGCATGCAGCCGATGCTAACCCATCGAGCGGCTTTTCCACCCCAAAGACATACCCACAGGCCTCTACACCAACCAGCAACGACAAAGCTGCTAGCTCCAGTACGAGCGCTGGTGGCATAGTCAACACCACCACCGTCACTGATAACGAGGAATTCCGAACCACGGCTGCCGAGATGTATCAGACGTTTGTGGACCCTTCTCGTATTGCTGCCTTTACACGGTCTCCCCCCAAGCTTTTTGATGGTGCCAAAACGGGAGGCAAGTTCGAGCTCTTTGGCGGCAACGTGTCCGGCGAGTACCTCGAACTTGATGAGCCCAAGAAGATTGTCCAGAGCTGGCGTTTGAGTCAGTGGCCCGCTGGTCACCACTCTAAGCTCCAAATTGAGTTTGACCAGAATGATGTTGACCACGTGACGGTCATGCGTGTAATTTGGACTGGCGTTCCGATCGGACAAGAAGAAGTTACGAAGAGAAACTGGTCCGAATACTATGTGAAGAGCATCAAGGCTACTTTTGGGTATGTGAACAACCACCATGTATAGCAGTATATCGACGACTAACATTATATGATGCAGATTCGGCTCCATCTTGTAAAACATTTGATTTTGAAAAATGAACAAACGAAATAGCATTCATGGGATATAAAAACTACGGTCTAGATGAGGATGGGAGTTGAGGGTGTTCTTCTATCACAGGCGGCGGAGGCTGAAAAGTCATTTAGTAGGTCTAGCGGACTTCTACATAGGACCTAGATGCGTGTTTATGATGGGCATGAGCGACGTTGATGAATAAATCTTCTTTTATATATATCCAAAAGGTACTATACATAAAGGTTAACCTATCCCTATCTTCTTGTGCGACGCAATCTATCCACCGGTAAGTCATCTTTGGTCACGCCAAATCCATAGCTCTCCACGAAGACATCAGCCAAGTTGTCCCAGAAGCCCAAGTCATACATATTTTCCACTTCCTGTATGCTTTGTATACGCTTCCAGTCACCAGCGCCTGGCAACGACCGTCCACTAGAAGTTGGAGGCTGCCCATCCGTAGTGGCCATCAAAACCATCTGTGGTTCAACTGGCCATCGCGGGCAAAGAGGCTCTATCTGTCTATTTTTCACTCTACTTCCCGGAAGCGGGCGAGTAAAAGCATACCCGTCGCCGATGTCTTCCTGCCAATCAGACCATTTTAGTGATTCGTTTGTAGTAAAGCCTCGATATACGTGATATAACGTGTACGCGAGCAAGCCCCAAACCATTGGAGAGGTGAGCAGTGAAAGAAGAGTCGTTGCGCCAAGGTTAACTTCACGCTCCATTGCCAAAGCCCACGAACCAAAGAATTGGAAGGCTCCTTCTTTCCATGACGGCCACAAATGGAGCAGTGGGTATCTCTCGCGCATAGCTGCCGATAAAAGTGAAACCCCAAGGAGGCCGCCATATGTAGTTAGTAAGGCTGTTGATGCCAAGAGAAGTATGAACCAATGTTGGTTGCCGTATCCAACGCATGAGTTGATAAAAACACAATGATGGTCTGCTTTTGCGACACATCGTTTGCAGAGGCTGCAATGCTTTGAACGCGCCGGTTTTAAAATGTTGCAAGTGCGACAGACGTTGCCTGGGTGAAAGATGGCATAGTCGTAAGGATATAGCGACATATGATAGGAGTGTGTTTCGTTTGTGACGAACCCCGGATCACTGACGCAAGCCAGGTAGAGAAATATGTACGGCAAAGCAACTGTCACTATGACAGTTAATTTGACGAAATACGACGATAGGCGAGGCCACGCCGCAGGTAGGAACATGTATTCTCCACCTATCATGATAGCAGCGAAAAAGATCTGTAATGCTGGATTTAGAATGACGGGCTGACTGAGACGTACGCCAACAGACTCACCACAACAGTAGGATGTCGTTCGTGCATAAGAATGTTAAAGAATCGCGAGGAGCCACGGAACACATAGCCACCTGTATACCGCTCATCAAGCCTAGACAGAGCGTTGGGAATATGAACCCATAGTGTCTTGTGAAGAGCACCGATGGGTGTATTGCTTTGCATGGAATATTAGCAAAAGGGGGCTCAAGGACATGTACGTAGTTCCGGTGTAGCTTACCGTAGCGCTGGAATCCGCCCAAAAAATGTCACAAATACCATAAAAGAGAGCGCCAGCACAAAAATAACCAATTTTGTAAAAGTCTTCATGATGTCTGCAAAGGGTTGATCACAGGAGCTCAGTGCGTGGTGTTGGTGTTTTGGAGCCTTCTATCAGATGCCAAGTAAGCTCAGTGATCGCGACGTCATGAGCCGCCCAAGCCAAAAAGTCGAACAAAAAATGAGCCAGATGCAGCTGTCACAAGTAAAAAGAAAACTCCAAAGAAAACTTAGAACAATGATTGGCCGCTGCTGCTGCCTGCTGTAAACCAGTGCAGCAAAAGCTTGTTGGATGAGGCAGAGTTGGTAACGTGCTTTAGCACCTACACGTGATCACGCGGCGCCCCAAGTGCCCATCACGCGCTGCCAAACACGCCTAGTATTTTACTTAAAGCTACCCGCTGACTTTGTCGTTCAAAGCCAACTTGCGCCGAACAAATGTTTAATAAAAGGGGCGGATGGACTGAATTTGGCAAAAAAGAGTCGGGGTTTCGTCATTAGTGTCAAGCCGACTCGTAACGGACCAACTCACACAACTACATCTCTCCTCCGTCGACAGCCACATTTGCTTTGCCGTTACTTACAAAAGCATTGCAAAAAGATCTCCCAAAGCACAACGTCAAAATGCCCTCATCCGACAGTTTGGATCGGGGTGAAAACCCAGACCGCAGTATTTTCCAAAGCATGAAATTTTGGCTGTCTTTGAAAGTCCCAATGAGGAACAATATCAAGGCAGCTATCGAAGTATGTAGACCTACATCTTGGCGAGTGCTTCTGTACTAACTACTTGACAAAAGGATAACGGTGGTATTCTTGTTCATCTGGAAAAGGATGCCGACATTCTCATAGCAGATCACGCTCGCAAGGACTCACCAGTCGGATCCGTATCGTGGAAATTTGTTACTGAATCAGTTGAACATGGCATGTTACAGATTGAGGACAGATATATCATCCAATGGGATCCCAGGTCAGAGAAAAACCGCGTCGCCAATAACACTCAGAAACGGACCCGAGCAGCCTTCACCCCTAGCGAAGATGCTGCTCTTGTCGCATGGGTGCTGAAGACGGGCGCCCGCGCGGGAAACCAGGCCTACATGGAATTTGCTGAAAAAGTTGGTTTCGATGCCTTTACTGTCATATATTGTCTTTTAAAAACTAACTAAGTTATCCAGTATCCTTCCGACCACACATGGGCCTCATGGCGAAATAGATTTGTCAAGCGATTCAGTCATTTAGATCCGAAACAACTTGCCCAGATTGCTGCTGAATATCAGTCTTCCAACAGCGAAGACGCCGGGTCGAAGACAGCTAATACAGCAGAGGTGACTGAGAGCCAAAGAGACAGTCAGTCGGGAAATACAAGATATCACGGCCCCAAACAACAGTTCTACGAAGATCTCGACATGTACATTGACGCTACTGGTGCCAAAATCGAAAAGGATTGCATGTTCTCGGGAAAGCATTTTGAACTCTGGGATCTTGCAAAAGCTATCAACTCTCAAAAAGTCCCTGCTGAAGAACTGGACTGGGACAAGGTTGCCGAAGAGCTTGGTTACAACTGGGTTGCCAACAAAGACATTTCAAGGACCTTACAGCTATGCTATGAAGAGAATCTCATGGATTTTCTGGATAGTCTTGATGAATTTTCTCCGTCAGAAACAGCAGAGGAAAATCAAGGCGCCACCAGTTCAAAATCGAAAAGCGTAGCGCCATCCACCTCACCGCGATCATACGTTCCATCTTCTCCTCCCTCAAGATTTTTGTCCGGGAAGCGAGCACTTGATTCAGAACCAGAGCTGCCTCTAGGAGGAAAGCGTCAAAAGCTGAACAAGAACACTGAAATTCCATCGACACCTGAATCTGCATTGAAGGTTGCTGGACAGTCTAACCAGCGAACACCGACTTTGCAGGGAAGGCAATCTACGATGGATTTCACACCTTCCCAACAGCTTCAAGATGAGTGGAGCAATGCTACACCGATACCACTTCGACTGGAAGATGTAAATGCTAGACAGCCAACTCCTCGGGAAGATGAAGAGCGAGCTGTAGCTAAGCAAGCACCGAGACGATCACTACCTGCGGAATTCAAGAGCCGCAGTCCGCCAAGACAAGCCCAAATATCTGAACCAGCTAACGGCGATGAAGATATTGCTCATTGGATAGGGTTCTATGAGAGTCTTGGATACTCGCACGACATTGTCATTAAGGCTCTGGTAGCAACGTCAATGAGAACTGGCGGTGCCGCAGCTCAGACAATGGAAAGCTTGAAACAGAAACAGGGACTACCAACACATATGGAAGGCGTATGGACTCAACGCGATGACAACTCACTGAGACTCATCTTGTCCATAGATATTAGCCAGGTACCGTCAGACGCAAGTGGTAAACGCCGTGTCGCAAATGCCAAGCGTGAGGCTCTCCGACTGCAAAACAAACATGGCAAAGAGTCTATGGAATTGAGAAGTCAGTTTCTCGATGCTCTAGAGGCAAGCCAACAAGCATAAAGTGCTGCAGCCTTCCCTGCTTAATCCACCACTGTTAAACACGAACAGTGATGTACGAATAATGAATCACCAAGCGGGCCTCTGTTGTAAAGCTCCAGGTCCTTATAATTCAGTGTAGCTAAGGTTAAATACCCGGCGTTGGATAGATATAATTGAATTTCTTTTTAATAATTCATTTGGTCAAACTACTAGACTTCGTAACTACTTAGGGATTGGTGCAGAATACCTCCAGGCCCGTAACGCCATATCTTCTCTGACTTTGTATACTCCTTCTGCTGTCTCTCGGATAGACATGTCCACATCCACAACGCTCATACCTTCTTCACCAGAGCCCAGTCTGCCGAGACTGCCCTGCATGGGCAAAGCGGCTTGGCTAACACCAGCATACTCCCGCCCCAATGCGTCTTTGCCTGGTGCAATGCCATCCTCATCACCGGGAGCGGCACCGCCTGAGTTAACAAACAGAACAGCTGCTGTATTCTCAAATGCTCTAGCCACGCACATCGTATCAAGGAACAGAGTCTCAGCTGCGGGGTTGACATCCATACCCTCATCACCACCATCAGTAAGCAGCCAGAAAGCAGGACAAACTATGATAGTAGCGCCGTCGGCGATCAGACTGCGCATGGCTTCTGGGAACGCAATATCCCAGCAGATAAGCAGTCCAACTCTACCTAGCGGCGTGTCGAAGGCTTGATGAGGCACAGGTGCAGAAGATGCCTCGAGGATAGGCTTCTCTGGGTGCCAGAGGTTGCGTTTTTGATAGCTGCCCAAAACCTTGCCGTCAGGTCCAATGAAGTAGCAGACATTAGCCAGGCCGTTCTCCGGGGCATCTGCAGGCGGCGCAGAGAGTAATGTGCCGGGGACGATGGATATGCTGAGCTCTCGGGCCAAGGCGCAGTACCTCTCCAGGTATGCGGGAGACTGGAGAGCTACGCGAAGAAGGCCTTCACGGTCTGGAACCCATGACGATAAGTGGTATTCCGGAAGAATTGCTAGAGATGCTCCTTTGGATGCTGCATCTCGGATGAATGATTCAGCCTTGGCGAAATTTTCCTCCGGTGCCAGAGGCTGTGTGTCACCTTGTTAATCACAGTTCATTGACGGCCATCATAGCCGATGGGGATATAGCACGAGGAATTCGTCTGGATGGGTATTGCATTTACCTGTGAATACAACTGGATTAGTGCAACCTTCATGGTTGTGAAGTTATGGAAGTTGATGATGCTTGATGTCACAGATATGGTGGGAGTAAGATCGTGGGGATATGGGATTGAAAAGCTGGCGATGAAGAGGCGGTTCTCCACTTCTATTAGTAAAACCTCATCATAAGATATAGAGATACGGCACCGCTATGCAAATTGTAGAAATAATAATAATGATAAGGCCCTTCACGCTATAGCTACCCATTCCCATGGTATATGAAACACTCTGTTCGTATAGAGTTGATCGGACTCCAAACGGCGTTGAGAAGCCTGTATAACCCTTGTAGCCCCAACCGTTTATGTCAACGCCGACGTTAAAGGGTTCTATGAATGTAAAGAAACGCCGTTACTTCCCACGATGCTGTTCCCAATTTCAGTATTAAATGTTGGATACTGTTGCAGCTTGAATTTTAGACACTGCCCTGTAAGCGTCGAGGGATTGCATCTGGAAGATAGCGACAGCCAATATTTCACCTACTGCTGTTAGTGAGTGACCTATACTAGCATTCAGCTGGGGACCGACCAATAAATAATAAAATCAAATTTCTTAGAAATGAAGGTTTCAGCTGGTATGAGCCAGCCCAGATAGTAAGGAAAGGGCATGCTAAATATGGCCACCATTTTGTAACGCCCAGCCAGTCGAAGAGAGTGTCGACGAAGACGCCGAGATGAGATAGCCCGTGATGCATTGTATCGATATCGGACTGCATAGCATTCAAATGATTTTGCATATGGAGTTGTTTCGCAATTGATGTGTCTGTTTCGTTTTTTAAGAGGAGCAAGACCTGAGAAAGTTAGCTAACAGTGCAGCCCCAAGGCGTCGCAACCTACTTCACTCAAACCGGCAACGTTTGTCATAGCGGAGTCCTGTGAAGGGTATAAGCGACGAAATTTAGATATTCTTGCAGTTCATCCAACCATATTTTTGTTCAACGAGGCCGTGGAGGTTGCTGCGACTGCAATTGCATCCAATATTGGCTCTAGGGCTTCGATTGCCGTGTCAAACTTCTGTGTATATCGATTCAATGTAGTACGCCCTGTTTTTTCAATAAGATCCATGGAAGTCGATATATGATTTTCGAGGGCATTCATATTTTCGAGCCTAGTCTTTGACATTGTTATTGCTTCCTAATCATAGTGTCAGCTCCGAATCATCTAGCTTGCTCCAGATAAGTACCTCTGCGGCAGCGTTAGACTGCGAAATATGGGACCTGAGCGTTGAAATAGCGTCTTGGATGTCTTCTATGTTGGAAAAGAGCTTTTCGTAAGCTGTGTGGGCATCGTTTAGGTGTCGTTTGTGAAACTCTGAAAGACGGTCTTGGTTCTTGTCAACCGAATCAAAGAACTCGGCCATGATGCTAGCAATGTGTTTGTAAAATTGGACAGTAGAATCTTGACGGGTTTGTTAGCTTCTGGTATCTGAATGCATATGATTAGTTACCTTTTTCTCTATCTGCGCCTGCAACCTGACAGTAGACTTCGGTGCGGTGACGATAATTATGCCAAGTCTCCCACATCTTATTGTCCGCTGCGAATGCCTGAATGCATTGATTGACTTCTTCTGAAGAGACGTGTAATCCGTGGCCCTTTCTTGGTGATAGTTTTGCGAGTGAAGTCTCCTGAAAGCTTTTACATTGGTAGGGGATTGGAATTCTACCTCGCTCCAAATCGCAAATGGCCAGACTTATCGCATATGCATCAACAAGGTCCCGAGAGGAGGTAGAGTCGACTTCGCTGGCAGTATCTACATCGAAGAGCTGTTGACAATTTTTGACAAGAAGAGCAGTAGCAATTCTGTGACAATATGGGCGAGACTCCAGTTGCTCAAGTTCGCTTATGGCACGGTCGAAGGCGCTAGCCACTGCAAACGATTCGGCTGCCATTGGCTTAACGACTCGAGCTTCAGCAACGCGGGGTATTAGAGGTCCTTCTAGCTAGTCAGATTTTAAAAAGAAAAAGGACTGGTATTCACTATCATATTACTGACCTTGGACTTTTGAAGGCTTCAGGGACCAGGATAAGGCAAAGCCGCCGTGAGCCAGGACAGTAAGCCCTAAGCAGACTTGGTGCACATGCATGGCACTCTTGATTTGGGCTCTCTCGATGAAGAATGAGTTGCAGAAAATGTTTAGTATCAATCATAACTAGATGGTGATGTTAAAGAGAACGAGACTGGATTCAGAACTCCATTTATTACTTGCCAGGTGCCAGATACTAAATGCCAGCTGGCGGAACTGGCCATTTACCTAGCCCTTGGCTCTTCACTTGACACTCAGTACTGCAGTAGCCCTTCTGAAGACCTCTGAGCGTCTTTAATTATGGACAAGTTATTTTCTATCTACAGTATCGCTATGGTACTATGACGAGAGCCTCGACCGTCGCCATTTCGTCTCTAGGCTTGATTATGACCTGTGGTCGGTCCGCTTGACTTGGCTCCAAAATATGCACAGGCATAACACGGTCGTTTTTTGCAGGCACTCGAACCGGCTGTTTATCTTCGTCGGTAATTTCAAAGCCATAGATAATCATCGCAGCAAAAAGCAGAATCTCGTTGGTAGCGAAGTGGCGTCCAGGGCAGAGGGTCTTGCCACCACCAAATCCACGAAATGCAGCAGGATGGAAACCGGAGGAGCGGGATTTTTGGTCCAGAAACCTTTTTGGGTTAAATTCGTTAACGTCATGTCCCCAAATTGACCTGTCACCATGGATCACGCCTCCGGCTATTTGAACGACGGCGCCCTTAGCCAGGAAGTACTTGTTGGCAAGCATGGTATCCTCTTTGATTAGCCGAACAGAAAAGTTTTCGGAACCAATCCTGAGGCTTTCTCGAAACACGGCTGTCAACTTTGGACAACACTCTTTGAGAGTAGCGAGACTTAGAGCATTCGGCGATACATGTGCGTGGCGACTCTTACCGATTGCCTCGAGAATCTCTCGACGGACCTCGGTGAGGAGTTCTTTGTCTGCAAAGGTTCTCAAGATAACCCAGAATGTGGTTGTAGTGGTATTAACAATCCCGGCAAACAGAAATGAAAGAGCCGACCTGGCAATCATCTCATCATTCATGTCGTACGCTCGTTCAATACGAATGCGATCCTGGACAAGTTGTGACGCTGCCTTGTCGTGGCCGTTTTGCAAGTATTCCATGAGAGCCCTGACTACCCGCTCTCTACCATGATATGCTTTAGAAGCAGTTATAGAGGGAGCAAGTCCAATAAGCAACCCTCCAAGACCATGATCAAAGGCCCAAAAGTCTTGCTCTAGCTGGGGGCTATTGCTAATGGGATTAGACGGGCCAAACAAGTAATTGGCAGTGCCTATAGCGACATTGTGTCGCATCCATTCTAGCAAATCTACCGGACTGGATTCCGTCGTTGCAGCCAAACTGGATTTGGCAAACTCGGCAAGTTGGACACAGAGCTCCTGTGATGCGTCACAGCTAAGCTGGGTGAGATATTGGCCTGGGCCGAGGGACGTGTAGACCAGATCATGCATATCGGCAAGGAACCCGCGGGGATCTCCTGGTTCAGGGTCTAGATTCTGTCTGACCACCTTGACTGTTTTATCATCAAGCCCCAACACGCGCTTCGTAATATCTGGGACGAGTGGCGTGAAGGACAGCGACTTAGAATTGCGCTGAACAGCGGCAGCCAGAACAGGATCAGTCACAACATAGATGCGAGAACCAGGCACAGGGAGCGTGAATATGGGCTCATTAGGACGAGAAAGTCTGCTATAATCAGTTTACTGTTGTCTGGCTCTATCACGGCCGCGGTAAACATCGGAACTTACCCGAGTCGTTTGATATACCGACCGCCCTGGAGTGCCATCCCAAGGAGATGTCCGATGAAGGGGATCCATGATGGCAATATTACAGGCTCATTTGGATGCAATTTTCGGTTGGAAATAAACCGCAAGGCCGAGAACACAGACAACACTCCCACAATGATGGCAGTCGTACCGCTGGTGAGAAGGCTAGAAGAGTCCATCGCGGTCTCTTTCTAGTTGAGTCAGTTACAATCAACATCCATTCCACATCCTCAACATAGAGAAGATCTCAAACTAACTCGGACGAACAGTGCAAACGCTCTAATGCACCGACTTGATACTATTCAGGGCCAAAACGCAATCCCGGCCGTTAATCGCCGGTGGTCGTGACGGAAAGGTGGAGTTGTGATGAGGCGGGGGAAACTCTGATCAGCCCCCACTGTTCGTTGTTCGCGCGTCTCGGCCCCATCCCCCATCTCGCCTCATGGGCGCCGCGGGTAGAAACAAACTTGCTCGAGCGAAGCACGCGAGTCAGCATAACCACGACTTCACAAAAGCAATCCAGTCATGCCTTATCTAGCTTCAGGTAAGATAGTACACCGGAACGCGTGACCCATCCTACAAATTTATTACCCAATTAGGATTATACCAAGACCGCCCAGCGGTTATGTCATTCCTACTAACAGGTGTACCCCCAGCGCCCCAGCGCCCCAGCGCCGCAGGAACCACCATGTTGGCACCCTATCGGTGGAGTTCGCCGTCCTCAACAGAGTGACGTCAGTGGGAGGGAGAAAAGCTCTCACAGCATGCTGTTGCTCTGCCCGAAGCTGGGCCCAGAATGCAGCCTGTTAATTCGGTTACCAACCCGCGCACTATAATAATTGGGGCAAATGTTTATTGGCGTGCCACACATTTCTGTCAGACTATTTGATGGATACACCCGTTGGCACTACGTATATGTTTAGTGATACATTACACATCGGTGCCAGCAAAACGGGGCCGATCTATGTAGGCTCGGTTGAGTTATATGACCAGTACGAAATTCGACAGCTCACAATATTGACTCTTTAAGGATAGGGGTCTCGATCAAGCTGTCAAACCAAGCATGTGGGTAAAAGCACATGAAAGAGCCCAAGACAGTGACTGATCACGCAAGGTGCAGCTGGACCGAGACGCTCACTCATGCCACGGAATTGGGGGCGACAGCATTCAGGTGCTCGGATGCTCTTGATGCTGCAATCGAACCGTGCCATCGACAAATGGCAAAATTGCACCAGATGACATATTGCCTCAGTGTCGGTAAGCCTTGAAATTCGGTACACAAGAGCCCGATACTGTTTGATACGTGCTAGGCGGTTCTCGGCTTGGTTTATTTCCCAAAAAGAGAAGAGAGACGAGAAAAGGAAGAGATATTTTCACACAGATAGCACGATCTGATTGATATTCGGAAATGAGGCTCATGATTCCGAGCTGATATTACAGGGCTCTACGATCTCTGTCATCTGAAGAGGCCATCGCCAGTGTCGCTCTTCTTCGTTTTTGGCAAACGACGCGAAGGGGCTTCGGCACCGGGATCCGCTGCTAGTGAAAACCACTGCCCACGATCGGAAGGGGCTTGTTCTGAAGCATCCAGACCTGACGACCGGTGTTATACGGCCGTCGCAAAACGGCGCCAATCATCTGAATAATTTTAGCAGACGGACTGGGAGGTTTCCTAATGAGGCTTCAAGCTAAGACGGCGCTAGGTGGCTCACTCGGAATCCCGTCGGTGATTAGCGCCCATGGCGGGCCAGGAGAGCCTTACGAGGGCAGTGATCGTGTAAGTCAGCATCTCCGGCGATGGTACAGGCAAAATTGTCGGGCAGCTTTGCAGCTCATCTCTGTTGCCTCGTTGTGCTTCCAATTGAACCACTTTTGACTAAGTATTAAAGATTTAAAGCCAGGCGATCGAGAAAAAATTGAGGCAAAATACCCATATTATTCCTACAGTACGACGTTGTAATCTGCAGTAGCAGACGCCGTGGCAGCGGGTTGCCGCAGCGGGTGACAGGACCGAGTCTCCCGGGTCTGCCGTGGCTGGCAATAATGCAGCGTCATAGGGCACGCCTATTTCTCAACAATAAAGACGTGGGCACAACGTGGGAATAAACAAGCCGCATTGCGCAACAAAGACTGGATGCGATTCCGTATTTCCTCTTGGTTGGTATGGACACCCGGCACCTGGGATTTTGCCGCTGACTAAGGATCATGGCCGATGGTCTCCGGCGGGGGCAAGCCGGATTCGCCGTGGGCGGTTTTGGGGAGAAATGGGCTTGCGTGGAAACGTGCTCGCGGGGCCACAGCCACAAGGCGCTAAAGAGCGAACTCTAAGCCCACGGCATAGCCTCCCGTCTTGCACCGACGGTTGAAAGTTTAAATCACCATCAGGATTTTTGCGGAAGTGGAGGAGCGCGGTAGGAAGACAGCTGAAGGGTCCTGCCGGTCTTCCACTGCCTCGCTATGCTATCCATTCGTAGTGGGCAATAGATTAATACCATAGGGCAGCGGACAACCAGAACACCCGAAGTGCCGTTGTAAGCGCCTTGGCATGGCTAAAGTGCATCTCGAGGCAACGCACGTAATGCAACTCAGGACACCCACACACTAGAACCGCGTAAAGTAATCAGTAGTAGCCAAGGTGGCTCCAACGGCGGCGTTGGCCTGTCTTCCCTGCAGGGCAGTCATGCATGTGCTTAAGCGAGAGACCAAGCCCAGCGTAGTCCATTAAGAGGACAAGCCAATCAACCGCGACCGTTTGGCCCTGGCATACATCCAATCCAAGCTCAGAGAGTTCCCCCTTCTCCCCAAATCATACGATATCGCTCCAAGATTCGTGTGCACGAGCCACAGACAGGGACCGTTTCCAGCTGCCTACTGTCCTGCATGGCGCTAGTCTTGGTGGCTGCGCCGCAGATCCGACCTCGTTGTCCTCTATCTTGAGTCAGGTTGGGGTCCTTTTGCAGCGAGTCTTTACAACAAGGCAACAGTTGCTGCGCACCGGACAAGCTCCGATGAATCTGGTGACGTGCCGCCAAATGAGTTGGAGATGCCGGGCCGCCATCGCGAAGCTGTGAGCTACTCAGGTTTCGTTCATTTGCCGCCAAACGCCGCTTTGCGTCGATGGGGGTTTACGCGTTTGGGGCGAGCATCAATTTCCGACACCCTCCCATCATCCCCCCCGCGATCTTGCATGGCCAGCCATCCCTCGGCGGTCCAGTCCCTCTAAGGTTCAGTTAGTAGTACTGTAGTTATCCATCAGAAAGCACCCGGTGGGGGGTTAACTGACGCGAAACGGTACGGTTACCATGGGGGAGGGGGCAGAGCTCGGGATCCCGAGCAATGGTCGCCGTTAACTTGGCTATTACCACCGTTTTCTAACACGTCCCTGCCCCTTCGCCCTAGCTTGATTTGCCTTGGACGGCCAGGCCGAGGCGCAGCTGAAGCCCCTTCTTAGGCGGAACCTTATCCATCTGCCTGTTGTTTGCTGGTCCCCCTCCTCCACCACCGACAAAAAGGCCCTAAGGAACTGGGACCGCCTTCCGAAACGCCGCCGAGGGAAAAGAGGGCCCTGGTGCATCTAGTACGAAAGAAAAATAAATAATAAAAATAAATAAATAAATAAAAATAATCCAAAAATGAGAAGTTTCTGGATAATCTCTTGAGTTTGTATGAGTTTCTTCCCTATAAACGCAATCCCCAAAGGATTCCCGTTCCAACAAATCCATATACTTGGCCCTCGGTCTATATCAAGAACACCATTCCCGGCACTTGGTCACATATCTTTTGCATTTCGATTTATAAACATTTAATATACCCTTGTCATTTCTTTTCCAAGGATTTCTCTCTCTGCTACAGATCGGATCAGATTCTCCAATCTCGAACCCCCTACCCTGCCCTCGTCCGTCGCCTCATCCATTATTATATCTTTGTCACCCATCACCCAATCCCGCCCTTGCTTCCAAAGCAAGTTTCCAGTCCACATGTCAGAAGAACTATTCTCAGGCGTGTGCTTTGCAAAGAGTCTTGCTTCCTGCAGCCCTTTATCTTCAACATCTTGGAAAAAGCAAAAGTCGTTTGACTGGTCAGCTTCGGCGACCAAGCACATCCCCTCGGGCCAGACGGAGCTGCTCTCCCAGGCCCTTTATCCACTTTCACCCAGCGCAAACGCGGCAGACCAAGACTTGAAGCTTCCAGGTGATGCTTCTTCGCCCGCCCTTGTTCTTCCTCCATCCCCAACGTCTATTCTCTCCTCCTATGCCCGATCCCAAGGTGAAGAGCACTCTTCCCACTCACCATCCAACTCTTGGACTGGCAGCCCTCTAGATCCTAGCATGGGTGAGCGTGGCGCTTCTGATTCTGCTGCCCAAGGTTGGACCAGCACTACCACAAAGTCCCAAAACGACTCTTCACAACGAGAAAACTTTGCTCTGTCTTACGACAAGAGCTTTGCTGCCTCGAACCATCCCAGGTTAGTCTTCCTCTGCTCCTCCTCATGTTATTGTCACAGCTTGCTTTCTTTTTTTTGCTTCGGTCGTACTTCTTGACACCGATCGCTAACACCCTGCCAGCATTACTTCTGGCCCTGAGCTCTCTGGCGGAATGTATTCTACAAACCTGTCTGCACCCTATTGGTACAACTCCCTCATGGGTGGTGCCGCCACCGGAACCCTTCCGCAAGGCAGCACGGACATCTCCGATGCAATGGACACTGAAAAACAGCTCCAAGGCTCGGAAGAATATCCTGTCAACTCCAACCTTTTTTCAAATGGAATCAACTGGGGCTCCGACGGTGCGTCTTCGAAGCCAAGCAGTCAAGCGGCTGGCCTACACCGTCAAATGACCAGACAGTCATGGGCCGGACAACCACCGACTTCTGAAAACCCAAGACTAATGCCAGACGTGGCGTTGATGTCCTCTTCCCAAGTTCCTATCGTCCCATCCAATAGTGGCCCTCACGCGGGATCTGTCTCTTCTGGCTGGAATAGCCAGAATGGCAGCTCGACAGGATTCTCTCGAACTAGCACACGCAAGGCTTCGGTCGCTAGTACTCCATTAAAGAAACAGAGATCACATAGTGTGGCTAGCGAAAGCTCGTCCAGACGCGCCGTCAATCAGTCGGGCATGAGCAAGGACAAGCCACGCTCGAGCGACAGGACTACTCACAACGACGTTGAGCGCAAGTATCGCATGAACCTCAAGGACAAAATTGCAGAGCTCAAGGCCGCCGTTCCCTCTCTGCAGACAGCATCGGAGGGTGATTCGGATGGCGGGCTTGGTAACGCTGGCGCTTCCAAGATCAGCAAGGTATGTCGATAACCAAAGCGATTTGTATTTGTTGTCGCACAAACTAACATGTTGCTTTGTTTTCTAGGGAACAATTCTTAGCAAGGCCACTGAATATATCCATGAGCTGGAACAAGTAAATCGTATGATTCTCACGGAGCATCACCAGCTTGTCCAACGCGTCCAGCAACTGGAGAGCATTTTGCAAGAGGGCGGCGTCCCACACGCGCCGACTCAATATGGCCAGTTTGATCCTCAAAACTTCCCATAGGCTTTCTTTTGTCGTGGCTTTTTGTTTTTTTATTTCTGGTGTTTTGTTTGCATTTCGTTTACTTGGTTTTGGTCCTCGGCTTTTCGCTTTCGTTTTGGGCGCTATTTCGGGTGCCGGAGTTTGTGTTGAACCGGAATACAATTACTTGATTTCAGGCGCATGCGAGGCATTGGGGCTGCATAAGGGTTTTATACATTGGGATCTGTCTTATTTGACTTTTATAGATGATACATATATGTATATATATCCATTTTGTTTTAATTACCATCGTTATTATTCCAGACGCAGTAGACCACTATTCGCAGTTCTAGTGAATCAAGTACAAGGCAATGACTGTCAACGTATGGTGAGGATCATGCCAATAACATAATCAGTCTGCTGGGAAGAGAAAAACAGATAAAAAGGTCACACAAACGCAAATTAGGTTAATTATACACGCAAAACATCTCTATATAATTTTTATTGTATTGTTACAACACGCTGTATGTGAGCGTTAAAGTCTATAGGGTATGTCTACCGCGTAATCTAAAGCGGAACGCGTCGAACCGAAATTAAATCAGATCACCACTATGATGGCAATAAACATGTCTGTGTAAATTTTAGTCTCGGAGCGCCTCAATATCTGAAACCTCCTTCACTGCCTCAGTAGTGAGGATGAAG
The DNA here is from genome assembly GCA_000825705.1 of [Torrubiella] hemipterigena. Taxonomy (NCBI): domain Eukaryota; kingdom Fungi; phylum Ascomycota; class Sordariomycetes; order Hypocreales; family Clavicipitaceae; species [Torrubiella] hemipterigena. The sequence continues at coordinate 569,355 of CDHN01000004.1, forward strand.
GGTGAGGTTTCATCCACACATATGCTATCCTCGATACGAACACCCATTCCGCGGAAATGGGAGGGCCACTGCTCATTGTCAGGGACATAGATTCCGGGCTCTACGGTGACACAGTGACCTGGTCGAAGTAGCTCGCGGCGGCTGTATGTTGGGCAGTCATGGACGTCCAAGCCAATGTAATGACCAACGTGATGTGGGAACAACTGACCAATATTGGACATGTTGACGTCGAAGCCGATCGTCTTTAATTGTTCTACTAGTCCACGCGTTGTTGCACTGTGGATGTCCTCTAGGGACATACGTGCATCTGCTCTGCAAAGCGACACACTATCACGCTGCACCTTCAGAACAGCCTCGTATAGATCTCTCTGAGCAGGGCTGAATTTGCCTGAGCAAGGCCACGTGCGAGAAATATCGGTAATGTAGGTACCATATTGACCACCGGCATCAACAAGGATGAATTCGTCCTTATTAAAGACGTCGTTGTTGACGGTGTAGTGGATGCAGTTGGCACGCTCACCACCAGCAATGACGGGTATATACGCTGGTCCGTCGCACCCATTCATGATGAATTGATAATCAAGAAAGGCATGGAGCTCCTTCTCCTTCGTCCACTGGCGCCTCATGGCTTCTGTAATAGCACGACCAGACATTTGGCCTGCTTTTCTCATGTTGGCCACTTCGGCTGGGCTCTTAATTGCGCGTAGCTTATTTACAAGCGGGGAAAGCGGACTGGAACTGGGCCGCGGCTCGTGGCTGCCGAGCTCGCGCCAGGAGAATTTTGTCGGCGCGTTTGTGGGTGGCATATCGGCATACACAGATTTGGCGCTGCTCAAGAGGCGAGGCAACAGGGATCCGGCCGCGTCTATGGGGAATGATTCATCTGCGTTGAAGATATCCTCTGCGGCCTGGACCCCGTTCCTGTATCCGTTCCATTGTTCTTCTCTTGGGTTCTTGGGATTCACAAACATGTGGAACGTGTAGTCTCCCAAGTTGGGCCCCGTTTTGCGAATGACAGCGACAGCATCCGGCTCGTCCCATCCAGTCAGCCAGAGGAAATTCGACTCTTGTCTATACGGGTGAAAAACGGCGCCTGACTTGTATACAATGGGAGCGGCTTGAAGCACAGCAACACCACCGTCAGGTAGGGCATCGGCTACAGCAGCGCGTCGATCGGCATATTCTTGGGCGGAGATTCCAGCAGTTACTAGAGCGCGGTGGGTATTAGCGAATTGGATAGCTCTGAACAATAGCGTAGTGATAAGAAGGATCGCTTAGAGAGATTAATGCGTCCCGCGACATGTGTTGCACTTACGCTCTCCGGCTTGTAAGATATGGGGATGTGTCTCGTGCACCGGCTGTCCGAATCTCAGATCCGCTGCAGAGACAACGGAATAAGCTCTGTTAAATTTGTTGGACACGCGACTTGGCAACGCAGCGAATGCAGCAGCTGTGGAGCTTGCGGGAAGCTGGCAGGGTCGAGGGCGAAGGGGGAGCTGGCGCGAGAGGCTTCGGAATGGTGGCCGATGGAGCTTCATTTTAAGGACGCGGCGTAATTTTCACCAGGAATTGGGTCCACGAAGCACGATGGCAGGGGAAATAGTGTTGTGGGAAAAGCAAGAAATGTCAACAACGTCGATTCATGCGGCCATAATAAAGAAAGAGGTGGGATACCGCGCCTGTTGGCGATTTGTACGTGCAGGGAGAGAGGGCTGTGTCAAGGAAAAAGAAACGAGTGACGATGTGCCCGTTGCGTTGACGATGTACCGTATGCAGTGCCGGTGGATCACAGCCACAGCGAGCAGATAGAAGAGCAAACTGATGTGGCGGTACTGTATTTCTGGGAAAAGAGGTGCGGCGGTGCACTGTTATGTCTCGTACCTGCCCTGTAAGCCCGCTGTAACGCCGTGGATACAGCGGCTGAGGACTAATATTCCAGCGGGTTGTCTCCACTCTACGGCGCCCACCGCAGCTGTGGCCTGCAGAAACCCCTCCCGTTGCTGGTGCGTCGGCCTGGCCCGTGCGTGTTTTTGGCGTCCCGACCCAACTGGGCCTAGCGCTGTTATGCCAAGCGCGAAGTCTCCATCAACATCAGCTCTTCTCCAACGCACGCCTTTTCCACCGTGCGTGTTTCTTTCCCGTACTTGCTCCTACCACAACAGCTGGACCCGACTACTTCTGCTTCGGGATCTCTTCTTTTTCCTCTATTTCTTAACGGCCTACTACCAATAAATGTCTTCTTAGCATCCATTACCCTCTCGTGAACCAGCATCCAGACGTGTTTTCCCAAGTCACGTCGCGTGCTCTTCACACTAGCTACCTTTGATACGACCCGGCCTGCAACGCCCCTCCTCGCCACAGCTTCACACAGACGAGGCAAACACGCTCTGGCCTGACATCCAGAGCATGTCCATTGGCTAGTTTTATGGCAACCGTATCGCTATCTCCTACTCCTGCCCCCATTGCGGCCATGTCATCACGCAGAATCCCCTTGACCAACAATCCCAATGCCGCCAATTCTCCTCTTCGAGGATCATCGACTTTGGCTGCATTCGCCAAGCAGAAACGCTCTTACGCTACCGCCCAACGCGAGGAAGCCTACGGTCAACCGCCTCCCATGAAAAAGCAAGCTCTTGAAAATGGCTCGCACCGTCTTGTCCGATCGCCTTCCAAGCTCCCTCGCTCCCAGCTTGTCTCTCGAAGCCATGTTGCACAACCCCAGGCCCGAGACCGCGTTTCTCGGCCTGCAGCACCATCTAGATCTACTCATGATGCAGATGCTGAAAAAGAAGTCTGGAAAAAGCACCACATGGCTAGATTTCCTAAAATGGTCTTCTATTTCGAAAGCATCCCCGACGACGTCCGTGCCAAGCTTATCAAGCGTGTTACTTATCTCGGAGCTGTACGTTTACTTTGATATAATGCTTTGAAATTTTGCTTTGCTAACTAATGCTTTGTTTTTGTAGCGTCAAGAGCCATTCTTCTCCAAGGACGTGACCCACGTCGTCACGACGCGGCCGATTCCTCGTGACAAGCCTGAACATGATGCCGAGAAGGAACATGAACAGGAGCAAGAAACCCAAGAGCAGCCCCAAACAATTAACCCGTCGCTGCTGGATAGAAACACTAGTGAGGCAAGAAGAAAACTTCTCTTCGAGTTTCGTCAAACACCTCTTCCCTCCCAGTCCCAAGACGACTTAGTCAAGCGCAACAAGGCTTCCCGCAACAATGATGTTATTCTCAAGGCACGTGAAATGGGCAAGAAGATTTGGCCATTGGTAAAATTCCAGAATATGCTTTCTGTCCTGTTGGAAGCCGATCCCCAACGCGGCCAAGGCGTCCGTCATCTCGCCTCTGGCAGCCAGTATGGAGCTACTAGAGGTCATGAAGCCAATCTTCTTCAGCTTCTTCAGCATGAGCGTCTCAATGGTCCTACTGATCGTGACCCCACTGCTGTCAACAGGGAGTTGAACTACTTCAAAGGCCCCTATATCTATGTGTGGGATATGGATGAGAAACAAAAACCCATAATGGCACGCGACTACCCCAAAGTCGTCAACAAGACAGATGGCGAATGGCCCCAATTCCGAAGTGTTGGCAATGGTCGCTGCCCATTTGTTGAAGAAATGGACATTCCCGAGCGAAGCTACCGCAAAGCTAAAGAGCAGCGTGAGACGGCTAAGATGGTTAAGAAGGATGAATCGGTTACAATCTTGAAACCGCCAGAGAACCCTCTCCCTAAGCCTGTTACAGGCAAACGCACTTTGACTGAGATGGAAGATGGTCATAACAAAGCACGTGGCATGGCTGTTACTGATGCGTTCAGTGCTGCCCGTGCTACCATCAACAAGCCTAGTGAACTGCGTCAAAATGCGTTTATTAGCCGGGCTGAGGGTGGCCGTGTTTTGGGAGGAGAGCCTGTTGCATCTGGCATGCAGGCATCCAACATCACATCCGCCATCCGATCTCAAATGATCTCTTCTACCTCTGGCATCCATGGTGCTAAGGCTGGAACTAGCAAAGAGGTTCATGGACTTCAACGTAAGGTTCTGCAAAAGGCCGCCCCTGCCTCTCATGATCACAGCTCGCGACGCCTTGCCGAGGTTTCGATGGATGTCGCTTCTAGCCGATCCACGACCATGGGACGCCCCAACTCCAAGTTGGCTACTATGACAGAGGATAGCCAAGAGAGAGAGAAGAAGCCTCAGCCCAAGAGCAAAAAGGATATGAAGCCTGGCTATTGCGAGAATTGCCAGGATAAATTCCAAGACTTTGATGAAGTAAGTTGTCGTGTCTGTTTGTCTGTTTGGATTCATTGACCCGTTTTCTAACTAATTTTTTTTTAGCACATCTTGACCCGCAAGCATCGCAGATTTGCAGAAGACAGCGAAAACTGGACTGATCTGGATGCTTTGCTCTCACAGCTTACTCGTGTACCCAAGTACGCCGCCATGGACTCCGACACAGAGTAATTGCGTTAGCCTTAACGCACATTTTTATTGATAACACGACTTGACCCGACGTTGCATACGACTAATTTCAGTCGTCTGTAACCATTGACAGGCGCAAACGGATTTAATTTCTGCATCTCAATCAGATACCCGCAACTGCATTATACTTGCGACAAGATACCATTTTGACTTTGATCATTCTGCATTGCACGAGCACGCCCTTTCTTCCTGGCGGCCTGATTGAGCCCTTTTTTCTCTTTACTTCGAATTGTTCGGTTGACATTCGCATTTTTTGAAGCCATTGTTTTTTCTTAGCTATGACGAACTGCATGCGGAAGAGGTGGAAGCAGCATGGACGGTTGGCATATGTTATTTTTGGTTGATTTTTGGACTGCGTAATCTCGCAGTGGCGTTTATTTAACGGTTTGATCCTTGACAGGATTTATCATGGATAGCTCACATCGGTAGGACAGCATCTTATGGCGGAATTAGGCTGCATAGGAGTTGACGCACTTTGGTAACCAGGTTTTCTGGGACCAGCGAGATGTCTCGCATTATAAGTAGCGTGTATGCCAGAAAAGAATCAGATAGTATTGTATATATACAATTCAAATTACCTTCCTTGTGCTGTGACTATTTATTTTATAGGAAGTTCGCTCTTGGTACGCGGGGCTGCATGAGTGGATCCCCAACGTGCGTACGCCTAGAGCCTGTCGTTCAACGTGACTTTTGCTTTTGTCTTTACTTCTACAAGCTTCGCCCTCGGCGCTTTGGAACCTCGGTATCCAAAACTAGACAAAATGATGGCTCCTCCATCTGAAGAACGAAAACATACAGAACCACAAGATACCAATCTACAAACTCAAGATAGCGATTCCCCTACGCCCATCGCAAGTCCCGTTGAGGAGTTTGATGACGACGACAATGATGAGATACCTCTTACTCTGGCAGCTTCGGTAGTCTTGTCGGATTTGCCTAAAGATGCAGCTACTGCCTTAGCGGATATAGTAGCTGCGACAGCCTCTCAGCAAGACAAAAAGATTATTGTACGATTCAAGGCTGTCGGGTCGGCCCCTCAGCTCGCTCAGGACGTTTGCAAGATTAGTGCTGCTCGCCGTTTTGAAGAGGTGGTACGCTATCTTAGGCGGAAGCTACGATGCGCCGAAACAGACAGTGTATTTCTTTATGTTAACAGCGCTTTCGCTCCAAGCTTGGATGAAGTTGTCGGAAATCTACACCAGGTATGTTTACCAGTTGTACGAACGAGAGACCTTGATGCTGATCTGTTATTCCAGTGTTTCAAAAATTCATCAGATCACCTTGTTGTGGCGTATTCAATGACGCCGGCTTTTGGATGAAATCATTAAAATGCTATTGATGCTAAAGCAACGCGATATATGTCTGGAACTGGATGCTGGAGATGCCAAAAGAACTACGCCTATGGCGTATGCAATGCTCAACAAGGGGAAAGTAACGCCTCTACATGATCTCGACAGCCTTTGCGAACGCCTCTATCTGATCCTTCAGAGCTGGGTATGTATGCTCTGCCGCAGGATACTGGCCACTTTTGACGTCGTCTCGATACGCCTCGATTGCCTTTAACGTCTCGCCCCAAACATCGCCATATTTCTTCACGAACTTGGGCAGATACCGACCGGGAGGAAAGTTTCCAACCATGTCAGTCTGGACTAGGACTTGTCCCGAACAACCAGCACCAGCGCCTATTCCGATGGTGGGAATGTTGAGCTTTTGGGTAATAATTCTAGCAATCTCTTCCGGAACCGCCTCGATGACGATTGCAAAGCAGCCAGCCTGTTGCAGAGCTAGAGCGTCCTCCAAGACTTTCATAGCACCATCGCTGCTCTTTCCTTGGACACGGAAACCTCCCAAGGCATTTTGCCTTTGAGGAGTGAGGCCAATGTGGCCCAATACTGGAATGCCAGCGGTTGTGATTTTGGCGACAGTTGGTGCCATCTCTTTGCCACCTTCGAGCTTGATAGACTGTACGCGGCCTTCCTTCACCATGCGGATAGCTGAGGCAAGGGCCTGCTCTGGTGAAATCTCATAACTTCCCATGGGGAGGTCACCAACCTATGATGTATGTTAGATTTGTTGTCATGGAGATCTCGCCTATAGTTGGAAATGAAGTTAAAAGTTTTGCAAACTTACCGTAAAGGCAGACCGTGTTGCTCGGGCCACTGATTTACAATGAAGTATCATCTCGTCCATGAGTACCTCACTTGTGTCTTCCATACCAAGAGCTACCATAGCTAGGCTATCACCGACAAGGATGATATCCATGCCTGCATGGTCCGCCACTGATGCACTTGGGAAGTCATGAGCTGTCATCATAGTGATGCGCTCATCTTTCTTATAAAGAGATCTTAGCGTAGCCAATGTGATCTTCTTGCGTGCGTTGGCTGGGGCTACGCCCATGGGAGAGTGTGAGCTGCAACGGATCTGATTACCATTGCGTGTAGCAGTGACGGGTAAGGATAATGCTGGAAGCGGTGCAATGGAAGGGATGGCAGACACGTATCGGCTGGTATTGATGTTCGTGATAGAAGGCATCCGACAGGCACGTGCCACCACGGTCAGGGATGACCTACTTGTAAGAGCCATGATAGGCAATGTCTGTGGGTTTTTGGCTTGCAGGTGTGCTTGCAGGTTTGCTTGATTGGGGTGTAGTGGGAAGGGTTAAGAAGAAAACCAGAAGGACCAAAAAAGGAGGAAGAGAGTGTATTTGCAAGAATATAACCAAGAAATTAATTAGAAAAGATAAAAGATCAAGTTGGCTCTGTGATTTTGACGACCGCTGTTTTTATTCTGGCCCATCATGATGGTTTTTACATTGTAGAATTGAGCATCACCCAAGCGTACTGAGGCCTACCGGCGCAGTAAGCAGAACGCATGCGGTCCGCCGAGTACTGCTGGGCCGCTGGAACCGGTAGCCTCGGCCCTAACTTACAGGCGGTGGTGGCGCTGAGGTGTGCCGGTCGGAAGCACCAAAAATCCGCACGCCGGGCCATCGACGGGCTGGCCCGATTGGGTTTAGCAGAAGATTGGATGGCTGCAGGCGCATTCTGGTGACGGAAATTTGGTGTGTGTGGGCTGATCCGTTTTGTTTTCTCGACAAAGAACGCTCGCGACAGCCGGGTCTGCGAAGGATTTCGTTGTTTCTCTTGCTGCTACTGGCTAAGGTGTCCAGAATGCCAACAAATACAGCGCCAGCAAGGATGAGTGGCCAGACATGCAGAAGGACGGGCGCAAATAGGTATGGCTCGTAGGCAGGAGCATCGTCAAAGCACACGAACTAATGCTTACCAAGTCCACTTCCGTTGGTCTGCCACGGGGCTCACGACGCCCAAAAGTTCTGTGCGCCTGCAGCTAGATACTTGGCTCTGGTTGGATGATTGCTGTGGTAAGCGCTGCCATGTATTGCACAGAGTCCGTGTGGTCCCCCCAACGAGTCGGATACTAACGTTAGCTCCAAGCCTGGTCCAGTGTGTCTGCTAGCTGTCTTGGTCTTTGAAGACTTCATCCCCACGTGTTAGCAACGGGTTTGCAACGGAACGGCTTCGCTTCTGACAAAAAAGAAGAAAGTCTGTGGCAAGAATCTACATTCCCCCTTTCAAGCCGCCACCCTGTGGCATCCGGCACACCCAGGTGCGCCACTCGTCTCGTTGCTGCATCTTGGATTTCAAAACGGCTGACGGTCAGGCTGGGGCTTCGTCAACCACTTGTGACCCTGGTGAAATTAGTACAGCGGCGAAAAGTGGCCTAGTGTTGCCTCGTAGTGACTGCAGAATCCACATTGAGCCTCACCAGTGAACCAGAGCGGGAGAACCCCTGCAGCCTCCTCTCCAATTGCGCAGGTGAGCTATTCCTCTTTAGTGAGAAAAAACCTGAGATGAAGGCTGCGGCGGCCGTGTTGGGCTAAGTCGTCACCCAGCACGTTAACCCCTAATAAGAATCGAGACCCAGTAGCGCTGGTGACGCTTTGCGCTATGATCCTGTGCGGATTGTCTCTCCCCGTCTTCTCTCCCTTTGCTCTCGTTTCTCTATTTTGTTTGGCCATGCATTCGTTCTATTTACAGGCCTGTCTCAATTTAATTTATTAGTTCAAAAACTGGCACACCAATTGTCGACGCGACCACTGCGATTCACCAGAAGCTTTATTCGGCCGATTGGCACCTTGAAGCCACGACGACTCGGGACGCCCGTTGAGGGCCAATAACAATGAAGTCGAGCAACGTCACACAACTGCTGGCTCTTGTTTCAACATTGGCTTCTGCAGCCATATTTAATCACGAATTGAAGCCCAGGTTTATCGGTATTGACGAGAATGGCGCACATCTCTACGAAACGTACCAAATAGTCCACGGCACTGGCGGCGTACCGTCACGATTCTACCCTAGTAGCAACAAGAGCGAGGATGGCAGTATCGAGGCAGCCCTCAGAACTCCACGAGGAGTTCTGAATGTTCTACGAAATAAAAGGGCGGAATGTCAGCGTGGAAATAAGAAATGTGATGGTAAGTTATTGTTCGACGAGCTGGTATCACCTAATGCTAATCCTAGTTCAGGTGCCGATAAATGCTGTGATGGCGAAATCTGTTGCGAGTACGGCTACTGTTTGGATAAGGCCAGAATCTGCTGTCCAAAAGGAGGATGCGATGCGGGAAAGTTATGCTGCGGCCAAAGCAACTGTAGCCCAGCTGACGGTGCCTGTTGCCGCGATGAAAGCTCTTGTCAGAAGGGAAACATGTGCGTTCAGTTTGGTGATGCGGGAATCATGTGTTGCTCTGATAAAAAGTGTACTGCACATGTTGAAAACGGCAAAACGATAAGTGCTCCGTCATCAACCGCCACATCAACTTCAACCTCCAAACCTGGCGAGACAGTCACGGAAGGCAGCGCGGCTGGTGCCACGACCACAGATACTGGTGGTAACGCACGCGGATCGCCCACGACATCTTCATCAGGACCGCGCAAAACATCATCAACTGTGACCGATCCTGGTTCCAGTGCCGCTGACGATGACCGAAGCCATAACAACGATGGTGGTACGGCTTTGGGTAATACAGATTCCGGCCCTAATATCGGGGCCATTGTTGGAGGCGTAGTTGGTGCTGTTGGAGGCATCGCACTGATTGCGCTTATAATCGTATGCGTGCTTCGTCGCAACAAGCGTACCATGGAGGAGATTAATTCACAGCACCAACACGGCAGCCAATACCAAGGATCCATGGCACCCCGTTCTATTGTGTCGGGACATGGACAAGCGTCTCTGAGATCTGCGAGATCGGCAGTCTCCCCAGTCACAGGAGGCTTCTCACCTCGATCGCAGTTTGACAAGTATAGTCCATCGCCTCTTGGAGGGGCATCATCACCGAATCAGGATTGGAACGCGCTATCCGCTAGAAGTGTTGGGGCGTCAATGGGAATGTCAGTACTGGGATCCCCAGCACCCTCTCAACTAGCACAAAGCCAGCATGCAGTGTCATTACGAGACACCATGACTGTCGCTTCAACCTCAGTGAGAGCAGCAAGCATCTCAGCCATGCCGTCCATCGGACCAGGCGGCAAGCCCCAAACAGAAATTTGTGAAGCTCCTACCCATATAGCGGAGTTGAGACGAGGCCCAGTACACGAGGCTCCGACAGATATGTCGGATAGCCACCGGGGAGAGATGCAGGAGATGGAGTGAGCGTATAAAACCGGCGTTGCGCTGTATACTAACGAAACTGCATATTACTGCTTACCATGGAAGAGTAGCATATCTTTGGCTGCATAGTTTTTTGTTATCTGCATAGGGAGCGAGGGAATTCAATTATCATAATAGAAGATCTTAAATGTAATCAACTCTATTTTTCTAACCGGGTTATAACTGCGAAATGCATGCTTGCCATCCAGGTGCATGTCAGTAAGACGCTACTGGTGCATAGTAACTGAACGATCATGAGGTGTGTTGTATTCATCAAGAAAATTTGTACAATATATTTTGGTTTATTATCCATGTAATTTTATTTACCCTGAGCAGCGGTAATACATTTCTCAACGTAAACGCCACTGTGATGTTCGGTCCACGTAATTCAGTGCTGTACAGGTCACTGTTGCTGGAAAGCGCCGCGCCTTCGCCTCCGCCGCTCCCGTGACTGTGAGTCTCCAGCGGTTCTTCAGCGACCCCTCCGGGCTGGATGCAACCTTAGTCCTTCCCCCGCCTCTTGTTCAGCGACACACGACACTCACGTAAAAAGCCAGCGTCTCCCCTTTTGATTTACGCGCCAGAAGTACCTCTCTTCCATTTTCTCGAACCGACAAGCCCGAGCCGTTTTGCTACAACCCATTTTAGCACTTTGTTTCTCGACTGCACCGCTGGTGCTCGTCTTCTAGTTCAACCACCACGGCACGGAGCACGCAAGCAGTTTCCCCCGCGCCAGTGACGTCGATTTGCCGGTCGCGGACATCACCACGATACACCAGTTAGAGGCAGAATCCCTCTATAACACCACCCACAATGAGTAGTCCGCGCAGAAGAATCGAGACTGATGTGAGTATATCCGCCTCAAATCCTCTGACCCAGCAAATATGTTGCATTCCATTTCCACTAGATACTAACGGTCGTTGCAGGTCATGAAGTACGCCACCCACAGTCTGACTATGCTTGGATGATTTGCTAACAAGATACAGGATGTACGAAATACAAGCGAATAATGATTATTGAGGCCGGAATACTAACGTATGGCAGGCTCATGAGCGATTATGAAGTGACCTTGGTCAACGATAATAGTAAGCTGACTCGGTGCTGACCCTGTTGATCCCACACTAATTAGCTCGCAGTGTAAGCCTGCATAACTCGACAACCGTCTCCCTCTTCTACCCGACCAGTAGTATCTAACATCAACCGATTAGGCAGGAGTTCTTCGTCCGATTCAAGGGCCCCGCCGAGAGTATGTGCTTTGGGTTATTGAAATAGCGTCTAGCCGGGTTTGCTAACCTGACGTCACAGCACCGTTCGAGGGCGGCTTTTGGAAGATTCACGTGGAGCTGCCTGATAACTATCCATACAAATCTCCAAGCATTGGATTTGTTAACAGAATTTTCCACCCGAACATTGACGAATTGTAAGTCACTTGATCAGGAACGAACCAGAGCGTGCCTCTTACAGTGGACTCCTTCTAGGTCTGGCTCCGTGTGTCTGGATGTCATTAACCAAACTTGGTCACCGATGTACGACATGATCAACATCTTCGAGTCCTTTTTACCCCAGCTGTTACGATACCCGAACCCCACAGATCCCCTCAACGGAGAGGCCGCTGCGCTCCTCATCCGGGAGCCCAAGAGCTATGATGCCAAAGTAAAGGGTTGGTTGATCTATCTAGATGCCTCAAATGTTCATACCGCTAACCGTTCTGATCTGAAGAATACGTACAAAAGTATGCCAAAGAAGACCATGCGGACGAAGCCGGCGGCGAAAGCGAGAATGACGATGACCTTTCCTCTGTTGCAAGTTTTGGCGACGAAGATGACGAACCTGCAGGTCCTATGGACGACTTGTAACGACTGAAGCGGCCGCCCATCGACAAAGCCTTGTTTCCCCTCTCATACTTTTCACCAGCACTCTTGTATTGGAATACTTGAAGTTCCTTCTTTTGAAAGCGACATCACGATTTCGCGAGGCGCAGGTTCTCCTTGTTTACTATATTATACCATGCACTATGCACTACTAGCGAAGCACAAACGGCGGGAACGGTGTCTGTGATTGGAGTGTGAGTACGACGTTGCTACGCTCGACTGCCCGAGAACAGCATGGCTGCTTCACTGTGCTTTGCATTTTCTTTTCTTAGTAGCTTATTAGAAGATATTTAGATAGCAAATGATTAACTTGTATTGTAGTAAAAAGAAAGACTCCATTATGTAGTATTGGGTATAATGTTATGTGCCTTATCCAAACGCCGCGCTATGTTTAATAAAGAAAATCATGCCGACAATCAATCGGAATCGTATTCTACCAAGCTCTTTGATGTAGATTGTGTACTCGGATTGTCTGTCGTTGATGCAGGTGGCTGACTGCCGCTGCCAGCGGCGCGCTTTCGTTTAACTCCCGGCACTAAGGCCACACCCTTGGATGAAATCATCTCTTTGGATGCGTGTGAAACTAAAAAGGGATCTTTTGCTGTCCGTGTGTTGTTCAGAACTTTGGTCACAAGAGCCTGCTTCTCTGGTGGCACCTTTGTGGACTTAGCTTGGCTAGATCGTGAGCGAGTGGACGGCGATGATGTGGCTGTTCGAGAGTAGAGAGCTGATGATAGCGCTTTGTCACCTCGATCATCACCGCTATCAAATTGAACAAGTGAGGCTCGTAGCCTGTCACCTTCTGATTCTGGAAGGAGATCAATGCCCAGGCTCATACTATCCAAAAGCCGCTCATCTGCAGCAGCTTTCTTCTCCAGACTTTTTCGTTCCGTACGGAATGCTTTTCGCAATTTCTGATTTTGGGTGTATGGGTCATCCCAGTGTTTTGAGGACACTTCTATCAACCCATCAATCCTGTCTGTGGTTGCCTTGGCGGCAGCACGATCCTCAATCGTCTTCTCCAGGTTTGCAAAGGCATTCTGCCGCAGAGCCTCTCGTTCTGTATCAGTCATGATGACCATGTCACCATCTCTGACGATATCATCGCCAGTATCTCGCTTTTTGGCGCCGGAAATGACTACGTATGCAGTGTTCTTGGGGTCAGTCTGTAGCTCGATTTCGCCACCACAGGCAGCATGACGCATCTTGAAGCTCCAGATCGGTGTGGTGTAATAGTTTCCGATCTTCTTCTTTTCCGCATTGAATCTGACACCTTGACCGATGATCGTAGATTTAGGGCAGGTGCTGCACCATATGGCGTAGGGCATCTCGAATCGGACAGTCAAGATGCCCTGCTTGAGTTTGGACGCTCGCGTACCTAAGGCATGCTTATTGTGTAGTTTGTTCCCACTTGTTGTGCCCTCCAAATCGGGGGGCACATATTTTCCCATGTTAAAGCCTTGCATCTTTGGAGCTTTAGACACAAGGCCGGCATATCGTGTGTTTTTGTTGAGTTGATGTTGCCGTCAAGGCAGAGGCCGGCACTACGCCCACTTATACGGCGATGCAGCTATGTACATGAGGACTTCGCCTTCATTTTAAAATATTACACTAATTTGTCAGTAAAGCTATTGAAACAAAATTTAATTTCGTATTTATATAATAGAATTATTATAATGTTTCTTACTACGATTTTGAAACCGCCTACTCCAAGCGTTATGCTTGCCAGTTATGTCACTATCACGTGATTGAGCCTGCCGGAATAACAACGGACCATGAGACGGACGACGTAACAGCTCCCGTCTTGACGCCACACACTCAGCTTCCCTGGATTGAGGAGCTTCAACCACCATCAACCAACAACAAAATATCCGTCATAGGAGCTGAATTGCATTAGCGAATCTTGATACGCTACGCAAACATGGCTCCTCAAAAGGATACGCCGTTCCGCTCGGCGCAGATGAGCATGGTGCAGCTCTACGTGTCCAACGAAATTGGCCGCGAGGTTGTTACTGCGCTCGGTGAGCTCGGGCTGTGCCAGTTTCGTGATGTACGAATACCGACATCCACTTGCAGCTGTATCTGAGGTTACAAAGCTAACACGTTACGTAGCTTAACGAAGAAGTTTCCGCCTTTCAGCGCACCTTCACTCAGGAGATCCGCAGACTCGACAACGTCGAACGACAGCTTCGTATGCCAACCCCGAACGACCTGGCCGCTCTGGTAATACTATCAAGTGCAGTTAACTAACAAATAATATAGGCTACTTTAATGCGCAGATGGACAAAGCCGGAATTCCTCTGCGAAAGCTGGATTTGGACGTTGATAGACTCGCGTCACCTTCCACCTCGGAGATTGACGAACTTGGCGAACGCTGCGAGAAGCTTGAACAACGAATTTCTGCTCTGAACGACAGCTACGAAACCTTGAAGAAGCGTGAGGGAGATCTTACAGAATGGCGCTGGGTGCTGCGCGAAGCTGGCAGCTTCTTCGACCGCGCTCACGGCAACGTTGAAGAAATTAGAGCATCGACCGATAATGACGACGCCCCTCTTCTATCCGATATTGAGCAGCACAACTCGGCTGCCGATGTTGAGCGCTCATTCTCCGGTATGAACATTGGCTTCGTTGCTGGTGTCATCTCTAGGGACCGTGTTGCCGCATTTGAGCGCATTCTCTGGCGAACGCTTCGTGGTAATTTGTACATGAACCAGTCAGAGATCCCAGAGCCTTTGATCGACCCGTCCAACAACGAGGCTGTCAACAAGAACGTCTTTGTCATTTTCGCTCATGGCAAGGAAATCCTTGCCAAGATCCGCAAGATCTCTGAGTCGATGGGCGCTGAAGTCTACAACGTTGACGAGAATAGTGACTTGCGAAGAGACCAGATCCATGAGGTTAACAGTCGCCTCCAAGATGTTCAAAATGTCTTGCGCAACACGCAGTCTACTTTGGAAGCTGAGCTCAACCAAATTTCGCAATCTCTATCTGCTTGGATGGTCTTGATCACCAAGGAGAAGTCTGTTTACAGCACTCTCAACCTGTTTTCGTATGACAGCGCTCGCAGGACCCTCATTGCTGAAGGATGGTGCCCTACCAACGACCTACCCAGGATCCGATCAACCTTGCAGGATGTCACTAATAGAGCCGGCTTGTCGGTCCCATCGATCATCAACGAAATCCGCACGAACAAGACCCCTCCAACCTATCTCAAGACAAACAAGTTCACTGAAGCTTTCCAAACTATTGTCAACGCCTATGGTACTGCTACCTACCGGGAAGTCAACCCTACCATGCCAGTTATTGTCACCTTCCCTTTCCTCTTTGCTGTCATGTTTGGTGATTTTGGTCACGCCATTATCATGCTCTGCTCCGCTTTGGCCATGATTTACTGGGAAAAGCCACTCAAGAAAGTTACATTTGAGCTATTTGCTATGATGTACTACGGTCGTTACATTGCGCTTATCATGGCCACGTTTTCCATCTTCACTGGCCTTATCTACAACGATATTTTCTCAAAGTCTATGACCCTCTTCCCAAGTGCTTGGGAGTTCCGCCGTCCACCAGGCGATTACACTGAAGGTCAAAGTGTCGAAGCTACTCTAAACGAGCACGGATATCGCTATCCATTTGGTCTTGATCCCGCCTGGCATGGAGCCTCCAATGATCTCCTTTTCAGTAACAGTTACAAGATGAAAATGAGTATCATTCTCGGTTGGGCCCACATGACATACTCCCTCTGCTTTGCCTACATCAATGCGCGACACTTCAAGAAGCCTATTGATATATGGGGCAATTTCGTCCCTGGTATGATCTTTTTCCAGTCGATCTTCGGTTATCTTGTTGTTTGCATCATCTACAAGTGGTCCGTTGACTGGTCCTCCGTTGGTAACAAGGCACCTGGTCTACTGAACATGCTGATCTACATGTTCCTGCAGCCTGGTGAACTTGAAGCTGGTGCCCAGCTGTATTCTGGCCAGGCTTTTGTACAAGTCTCCTTGTTGCTACTGGCATTTGCTCAAGTTCCTGTTTTGCTCTTCCTCAAGCCTTTCTATCTCCGTTGGGAGCATAACCGTGCACGGGCTCAAGGTTATCGCGGCCTTGGCGAGCACTCTCGTGTGAGCGCGTTGGATGGCGATGATGAGAACGATGGTTTAATGAACGGTCACGGTACATCCTTTGACGATGGTGAAGGAGTTGCCATGATTTCCCAGAATATTGATGAAGAACACGAGGAATTTGACTTCAGCGAGGTTATGATTCATCAAGTTATCCACACTATTGGTAAGTGAGGCTCAAAATGTTGCATCTTTATTTAACTAATCATTTATCTTTTTTAGAATTCTGTCTCAACTGCGTTTCCCACACTGCCTCCTATCTTCGTCTTTGGGCGTTGTCCCTGGCCCATCAGCAGCTCAGTGTTGTTCTTTGGAACATGACTCTCGGAATTGTTCTGCCAATGAACGGCATTGTCGGCGTTTTCATGATCGTCGTTGGCTTCTACTTGTGGTTCTTCCTTAGTAAGTACATTCTCTAAGCACAACGCAAACTTTCTTATTGACATTCTATTCTAGCTATCGCCATTCTCGTTTGTATGGAAGGTACTAGTGCCATGTTGCACTCTCTCCGTCTTGCCTGGGTCGAGTCGTTCTCAAAGTTTGCCGAATTCAATGGCTGGCCTTTCGCTCCCTTCTCTTTCAACACATTGTTGGAAGAGTCTGAGGATCTGAAAGAATTCCTGGGTTGATGATATGAGATGGGGCTGTTCAATTAGAATCTGTATTTTTTTTGTTTTCGTTTCCCGCTCCTTATAGAGCGCATTGCATTCAACTATCCTTCACTATTTGTTCTTCTAAAGTTGTGAGGACGCAGAGTCGTTTTACTTGTACACTGTATAATAGAAAAGAAGCTCTGTTGCCCCCTAAGCTGCGCCTTTGACCAAGTAACAACAGCTAAGCCTGTCCGATAATATTAATGTGATTGTAATTGCTCCCAAAGTATAATTGCTTTATTTTTGCCCATTGTATTCCTTTTATGCCCAGAGAGGCGCCGTTACTTCAACAGCCCGGTCCACAACCGCTCTGACACGATCCGAAAACGCTTTATTAGTACATTCGACATCCAAGTTCTCCAACCAAACTGTTGCCGTCATCTTGTCTACGGTAATGGACACTCCCGGCACCGGTATACCAATCTTGTGTAAACGCTCAATTTCTGCCCGGCGGCGCTCCTCAAGTAAAGATTCGTCTTCCTCTACCTTGGGCGCGGCGTTGTCCGCATCATCAGTGGCCATCGCATCTGTATCAGTCTCTAGATCAGGTAGTTTTGGTTCCGCGACAGGCGAGACATTGTCAGCACCGAATTGAGTTTCGAGGAACCAAAACATGCGCTGGAGGCGCGCCTCAGCTGAAACGTTCGCATGAGGGTTGGTTTTGGGCAGATCATGAGAGTGTAAATGCGAATGGCCGTTTGTCGCGCTAGATCGCTTGACTGCAGCTGGAGAGCTCTCCACTGAGAAAAGAACAGCCATGACGGAATCGGCAATGCCGTCGTTCAGCATGTTGCCTTCCCATTCAAGCTCTACTTCACCGTTTGTTCTGTATCGCACAGTCACACAGCCCATGACAAGGTATGCAGCGACCAACTCTGCAACTTCCTCGTCGGCATCTTCCACATTTTCCGCGTCATGGTCATCTGTCGTGATGGCTCCCTGGGTTTGTTGGGCTCGGCGCATCTCAGGAAGTTCCTCAATTGTACCGAAAGTACCTTCAAGCGCCCATTTTACCAGCTCAATGCCAGCTGCACTAAGAGTGAGGCGCTGCTTGCATGTGATTGTGGTCGTGTTAAGACCGGCATATTCCCTGAGGTCTTCAGGCGCCATCAGAGAAAGCTTGAAGTCGTTTTGAACCAGTACACCAGTAACCAGAGGGCCGTCGGGAGCAGCACCGTTGGTTGCATTTAAGCTGATATCTTTTGGTACTGGGACAGTAGCTAACTTGCCGACTACTTTGGCAATTTTGTCGGCTTTGAAAGGAATTCGTAACTCTTCGCAGTTGCGCGGAGAAAAGACCTTTACATCGCTGTTACTCTTGACATATTGGGATAGAAGCTTCGATTTCAGCCTCATCATATTTCGCTGTTCACCATGAACCAGAATCTGGAATGGTTGGTTAGCCATCTTCTTATGAACCGGTTAAGAGGGAATACTCACAACTACAGGGGCCGCAACCTCTGCAATGAACTCTTGATTTTCAACACCATCAACATGCGCAGCGAATGAGTATTCTTGTACGCTACAGCGCATAGGAATCATCACTTTGTCAGACTCACCACCGGGGCCGCGACGGGCACCGGCGATGTTACGCGAGGTGATGGCTTGAATTTGTTCAGGCTCTGACATAATTTGCCGGGCCATAGTTCCCTCAACACTATAACCAGTAATAATAACACCGTTCTTGTCACTAGGTGCCCAACGTTCAAGCAATTCTCGGCTGACACCGTTCTGCAACATACCAGGGCTTGCAAGCATGACACAGCCTCCCATATCGTCAAAACGGTCTAGGTTTTTTAGGGATCGGATATACTTGAAATCCCAAGGACCGCCCTTCGATGTACCGTCTCCAGCTGCCTCTGCCTCAGCCATGCGCTCACGGAATAGCCTCTTGATGTTGTCGTTCATGGCGCCGACATATGTCTGATAAACAATCATACATTTACGCGCGAGGTTACTGGCGTAGTAGATTGGATATTTGTGATATTCTGGGTGATTGCCCCAGTATTCATCCAAAATAAGGAGCAATTCTTGTGCTCGACCCAGGGCAAAAACGGGGAGGAGAGCACGGCCACCTCTATTCAAGATGCCTGTAATGGACTTCATTAATGCCTGCTCTCTTTCGACACGCGGCACATGTGATGCGATTCCGTAGGTAGACTCGGTAATAAGAACATCAATCTTGACACCTCTTGGAACCTCTGCCGAGACCAAGTGTCGATCCTGTTCGCGGGAGTAGTCGCCAGTGAAGAAGATGTTTAAGCCAGCAATTTCGATTAGGAACATAGCTGCACCTAAAACGTGGCCAGCAGGATAGGGTGTAATTCGGATGGAGGATATGGTGTGGGTGGTATGGTAGTCGATGGCTTCGATTTGAGGAAAAGTATTCAAGTGATCTTGCTCACTATAGAGTGATTGTGATGGATTGGCTGACGTATTTCCTACTCGAACGCTGTCCTGGATAAGCCACTTGTAGATGGCCTTTGTGGGATGTGTCATGAAGACTCGACCGCGGAAATTCGTCTTCGCAAGAACGTATGGAAGGGAGGCAGCATGATCGATGTGGAAACTAAGTCTAGTTAGCATACCATGTAGACAATCTCTGGGATAGTCAGGGGCAGATCATACTGGCTAATCAACAGAACATCAACTGTGCTCAGGTCGAAATCATCGTAGAATGGCAAAGATGCGAGACCATCATATGCAGGATGCTGGCCAGCATCGAGCTGTTACAATGTTAGCGGTGCATTGTTACGAGGATCAAGAGAGAGATGGCGAAGGGGAACAATGTACCATAACAGTTTTGCCTTTGTATTGAACAATATGACAGGAACGGCCAACTTCGTTACCGCCACCGAGGCATAAGAACATAAGCTCATCCGCTGGATCTACAGGCTCTTCGGTTGCTGTCGCATTCATGGCCGCAGCCTTCCGTTTAGTTGCCATCTTTGCGCAGCCGGCAAGGCGCCGGTATTCTCGATTTTCGTTGTATTTCGCGTGTTGGATGGGGGACCAAATGCATCAAGGATTATAAATTCGCGAGAAATGGTTGCATTGGGTTATGTGCAAAGAGATTCTTTGATTTCTGGTGACAAACTGGTAGCTTGCTGCCTATCGCTCGCAGTACAGGCACCCTTTGCCGTCGCGGGCGCTCACGTGACTTCAAATTTCGCGACTTGCGATCATGGAGCCGTCGCCCTCATCCCTCCTCAACACGGAGCTCCATTCACGCCTGACCTTTATTTTCAATTAAATACGCCGCAACGTCGACTCAGATCATCATAATCTACGCCGTTTCGAAAAGCGCCATCACGCATCCGCGAGAAAACGTCCCCTGATAGCCCTGCTGGCACAACCTCGAGATCTCGGCGCGTCGGATGGGAGAACCGGCAACCATTGTGACAGGCAACGTTGCCTGCTGAATGCATTGTTAACGTAAATCCATCCATCCAATCGCATCATATAATTTCGGCAAACTATAGCACTGCAGCCTTCGGTATGGCCCAGTCTCAGTCGCAGGTTCCGCCGCAGGCGTTTTCGCCGCCACAGCCCTCGCCATCACCCGTCGGCTCGCAACCGGGCTTCGCTTTACCTACGAACAAGCGACCTCGAACCGAAGGAACGCCTTCTCAGCCTGGCTCACCGTATCCCATCTCCCCCTACGTTGCAAGCCCAACTGGTGCGCGAACGCCATCTCTCCCGACCGGCTCTCCTGTTTCGCAAACGCCCCCAGTTGCTGGCGGATATAGCACTCCTTACACAAATGGCAATACGACACCAACATTAAACTTACCAGATAGCAGAGCTTCCACAACCTCTCCTCTACATACTCCACAATCTGCGAACGCCACAATGCCTCAGTACACCAACGCAGGCATGGTTCCTATGGGCCAAGATGGCTCAATGTCACAGAATCAGAACATCATGGGTCCCCCACAACGGCCAGCAGATAGACAAAACAAGGATGCCGAATACGATGTTAACGACTCGTTGGCTGGAACAGGCATTGATATCCGCGCCGAAGAACAATATATGTCGGAGCTGTACGCGACCACACTTACAAATTACGGTGATGCCCGTAGCGGATTTGCAGTTGGACGGCCGGGACCAGCGTCGTCTTTCTACGGAGCTGGGCCGGCGAATCAACCTGCGATTGAAACACATGGTAACTCGCAGGATGAGATTGCCAACCAAGTGGCCGAGCGCGCATGGCGAGAGGCTTCCATGAGATTGGCGACTCAAAGAACACAAGAGATTTCTGACCCATTCTTGCAAGTCTCAGTGGTCCATTATCGCGCGGATAAGATTGCAAAGGAGAACCAGCTTGATCTCAATCTGGAAGTTCGCAATGGTGTTGCATCTATGGGTAAAATGCGAGGACCGGAGTACTTTGTTGCACCTTCAGTCAGCGTTCAGATGAAAGAAGAGGCCGATGGCGCTATGACCCTTACGTCGGGTTCCTGGATTCCACAAGAGGCCTACTTAGTCGATCAATTAGCGTTGCTCTCTATTGCGACTAAGTTCCGTCTGAGGGAGCTTATTGAGGATGCCAATCTAATAGCGACAACAAGACAGAAGACTTCACATGGTGATATTCCAGAGGAATGGGCACCTGCAGCCGGTCCTATGAATGCTGATCCGCTGCTACCACTGGATTCCGATGGCCCTCGAAATGAGGATGGATCATTAAAGAGAGGGGCAGACGGGATAGACGGACCTGCTGGACCTGCTCGTCCGGCAAAGCTACCTAAGGTGTCATGCTACATGACAACAACGATGCGTGATCTTGCCAAACAAGAGCGGGAATGGGAGGAAGCACGCCTGCGGCGACGTCAAAACCGCAAGGGCACGATTGATGGTGCTATGACACCTGCAAAACCGCTTACCACAGCTCCATCAACACCAGGATCTGTTGCCCCGGAGGGCGAGAAGCCTCTGACTAAGAGGGAAATGAACAAGCGAATAGCTGCAAAGGCTGCTGAGGTTACCAGCCACAACAATCAGAATATTACCAGTGGTATGTTCGCGGGCCTGGGACGCAGCAGTCTCTTTGGCAAGAAGAACAAGTCCAAGACATATGACTGGATGAACGCCGGTCGTGGTAGCGGAACGAGCACCCCTAACAAGGCACCCGGTGGTGAAAGAGCGAATGGCATGGGTGATTCGTCATTGCCAACAACACCAGCTCTCACACGAGAAGGTCGCAATCGCTTAGGAGGATGGCGAGAAGACAAGAACCGTGGTAAAGATATCCAGCTTCGTGATTGGGTTAAAGTACTTGAGAACGATGGGCGAGAGGGTAAAGCGTTGCAGCAGACGTACATGGCTTTGGAAGAGTCGAATCCGAAGTAGGCGTGGAAGCTGCCTGCAGTTTCTTGTATTTTTGTACACACATTTTCATCATTGGTTGATTTTCCAAGGCGGGCGTTTATGTCGAAAAAGACATCCGGGACAAAGAATAGTTCATTGTTTCCCTTCATTCCAGGCTAAAGGTACACGCGGATTGCGTCCGCTGTGCTCTTTGAATCACTATAGAGGTTGCGTGCGATTCAGGCAGATAGTTGCGGAATAGAAGATGCGGAATACATTAATTCGATTCAAAAGTGTGACTTTGCGTAGATCGTGTCCCTCCGTGACTTGCGCTCAGCGATGTGCCATGGCCTGACACCTGGCGCCAGTTGGCTGCCGCACGTAGTAATGGCCCACAATGGCACCAGAGGGATTCCCCGCCAACTTACCGTTGACATCAAACAAACTAAGAGATACCAGTAACCATGGCAATCGCAGTAAGGAGTTATCTGTATATAATCTGAATTGCACAAATATTAATTAAATTACAGGCAATTGGTCAAATTTGTTCTACAGCGTCATTGAAAGCCAACTTGGAACAATGCGTCAACCTCGTAGCCAAAGCTGCCAGTGGTGGTGCTAAGGTATGCGGACGATTATCACCGTTCGATGTGAAGGATGTGAGTAACAGTTATAGATTCTATTTTTACCAGAAGCCTCCGATTATGTTGCACCAAACGCCCAAACGTCTCTTGAGCTGGCTCTTCCCCAATCCACATCACCATTTGTCGCTGGTCTGAGAGACGCCGCAAAGCGACACTCAGTTGCCGTCCACGTCGGTATTCACCACGCACCAGAAAGCCAAACAGACAGTTTGGCCTCCAATTCTACAAGAAGAATGTTTAACAGAGCTTTATACATTGCCGCGGATGGAAGCATCAAAAATGAGGCATCATATGATAAACTGCATGTCTTCGACTATGCCAATTTGAAGGAGAGCGCCACAGTGCAGCCTGGAGCGAGACTAACCGCGCCTTTCGAGTCACCCATAGGCCGAATTGGGAGCTTGATTTGTTTCGATTTGCGTTTCCCTGAGGCTGCCGTGGCATTGGCCCAGCCATTACCAGATAGCCCATGGGCAGCTAGTCCTGCCCAGATTCTGACGTATCCCAGTGCCTTCACATTGCGGACAGGCAAGGCACACTGGGAAACCCTGCTTCGTTCAAGGGCAATTGAAACTGAGAGCTGGGTAGTAGCTGCTGCCCAGGTTGGTAAGCATAACGAGAAACGCGCAAGCTATGGCTGTAGTCTTGTGGTTGACCCATGGGGAACGGTTCGTTTAAAACTTGGGGGCACTGATAATGACGGCAACGCAGAAGAGGGTGCTACCGGTCAAATTGGCTTCTTCGACGTTGATTTAGGCGAAGTAGAGCGAGTGCGCCGTGAGATGCCTTTGCAACGCAGACCGTGAGAGCTTCCAACCACCTGACATATCCACACGCTAACTGTTTTATAGAGAGGCATTACTTTATACTAAAAATTAACATGTATTATTACTATCTAACAAGAACATAAGTTAAACGTCCCACTTTGGCGCCAAATTGGAGTATGAACATCTTTTTTTTTTTGTATTTTCCTTCATTATTTCTCTTTAATTCACACCAGCATAAACCTACGCCTTGACGCAGACGTAGTAACCAGCCCACAGGCCGGAGCAGTCAGACTTGGCAGAAGGGTTCCACGCAATGCTAATAGACGATTCGTTAGTAATCGGATGATGGCAGGGAGTGCTAACATTGAAACTTACAATTCAGAGACAGTGAAACGGTTACCAAAGTCAGCAACGATCTTGTTGCAAATGTCGTTGTTCTGCACGCGGTAGAACTGCTGGCAAGCAGTTGTAACACCCTCTTGAACAGGGCCAGGAATGGGAACAGCATGGGCTCCATTGTTGGGGTAATAGAAGTTCTCAGCGGCAGGGTTGAATGAAGCAGGCACGGCACGCTGGGCATCAAATACTGCAGCGTGGGCGGGTTGGGCGCGCTGAGCATCGAAAACGGCAGGGTGAGCAGCTTGACCATGTTGGTTGTTGACAACGGCAGCACGGGCAGGTTGATCGGGCATGTGTTGAATGGCAGCGGCACGAGCAGGCTCAGCAGCACTGGAGTCAGCACCAGAGGGACGGATGTTCACAGCCGGAGTTGAGCGGTAGCTCTCGGTACCAACGCAGTAGTAATCATTAGCAATGATTCCAGTGCAGTCGGGCTTGACGCTGGGGTTCCAGGCCTGGAAGTCGGCAACAGTGAAACCTCTGTACTTGTCGACAATGGAATCACAGCTGTCGCCTCTATCAGCGCGGTAGAATCTGTTGCAGTTGGAGGCGGTATCTGCGTGAATAGGCTGAGGGGTCTGAACGGCAGAAGAAGGGCTACCACCGTTGACGGGAGTAGAACCAGAGGTGCTAACACAGTAGTAGTAGTCAGCCAAGAGAGCAGAGCAATCCGAGTGGACAGCAGGGTTCCAGTTCTCAAAGTCAGGAACAGAGAATGAGTTTCCAAACTTGTCGGCAATTTGCTGGCAAGTTTCGCCTCTCTGAGCGCGATAGAATCGCTGACAGTTGTTTGCAATACCTTGCTGAACAGGGCTTGGGGAACCTCCAACAGTGGGGGGAGTAGAACCAACGTACGGCTGCTTCACAACAGCAACCATGGTGGTAGGGGGCTGGAATTGCTGTTGCTGCTGTTGGGGAACGGGCAGTTGCTGCTCTGGCTGCTGGTACTGAGCATGCTCAGCTTGTTGTTGGTACTGCTGAACTTGAGGTTGAGCTGGCTGGGCCTGGGCAGCCTGCTGCTGAGCCTTCTGTGCGGCGGCATGAGGCTGCTCTCGCTGGTGAGCGGCTTCATCGGCTGTAGCATGGAACGGCTCCTGCTGGTGAGCGGCATCAGCAGCCGTGGCATGGTGCTCGGTTTGCTGTTGCGCCTGCTGTGCGGCAGGGTGAGGCTTGTGAGCCTCAACTTGGGGCTGTCCCGGCTTCTGATCATCACTCCATTCAACACAGTAGAGACCACCGACGTTGACACCGCGAGAGCAATCAGGACCGACCTCCTTCTGATTCCATTTAATGAAGTTGTTGACGGGAACGCCCCAGTCGTTGGCCATCGATCTGCAGCTGCTGCCCTCCGAGGCCTTCCATCTGAAAGAGCACACAGCCTGGGCAGAGCCAGCGAGAGCGAGGACGGCGAGAGATGAGGCACGAGGCATTGTGTCGTACAACTTGGACTTGATGTGGAGAAGAGGTAGATTGGTTGGGCAAGGATCTTCCAAGATAAAGCCACAAAAGGGATTTGTCAAGAAGATCTGCTTGAGCAACAAAACGGGAGCAGCGATCAGGCCGGGCGGCAGGGGACGATGATATTTATAACCACGTCGACAAGACCGTTGGTTCCCCGGCCAAGTCAGATCGCCGCCTTATTTTTTCAGACACCATTATATTAGCGCCTCCTCTCAATGCGCAAATGAAAGGAAAGAATAGAAGCCCCTTGCTGGTGAGGAATGAGTCGGATGCCGGAGGCTGAGGAAAAGGTCTCAGATGTTGTTACCGGGTCCACGCTCGAGATTTCTCCGGACAGCCCAATGACCGGCCGAGCACTACTACTTCAAGCAGAAAACTTCATTTAAAGATCATCTAAAGGATATTTTCTTAAGAGTAAGAAAAAAAAAGGTGTTTGCGACCCTGGGGAACATATCTCAGAGACTGTGCTAGGCGAGCACTTACACCAATGCCACTAGTATCGTGAACTGTGAGCGATTAGTCCACCGCCCTTAAGAGAACGTTTACGGAAATGGTAGGCCTATGGTTAAGCGAGTAGCATTCATCTGGTATCGTGGAGCGCCATAGCGTTGTGTTCTAAAATCCCGAGGTTGGGGCTAGGTCATTGGTGAGAGGTCATTTAGTGTGTTGCCCAGCTTTGCGCATGCTTGGTTCGTTTAACTTGATCAGAAGTTAATCTGTTCACAGATTGATGACATTAGCAATGCGTGCCTCATTAAGGCTGGACGCGTCGACATGTTTATACTAACAAATCCGCTGTGATGATTGTGTATGCACCAACGGCCTTAGCGCGGAAGTTAGCATCCTGAGTTTTAAGATATGGTATCTTGTGACTGCACTAGTTTCAAGTAAAGGATGGCTGCTGCGCTCCTGAACGATGGCCTAGACTATCGATTCGCGAGCTAACTTGGTGTCTCAGTCACATTTCGCTTTTAATGTTCCAACACAACTGCCTGTTTTCGACTAGCAGAGCTCACTTCGGGTGACTTGGAACTTGGCCAACTTCAAGGAAAAGTGATATTTGTGCACAGAATGGCGAGACCTTTGATTCTGAATGCCATCCTCTGATACGATTCACTTGTATTTTCTAGATATAAGTGCACACAGAACCATAGGACAGCAGGGTCAAGTTGTATCGCTGCTGCAAAAATCGATCATCCCTCGGACCCTGAATTCGGCTATTGGTTTTCTTCATTCTCGGCAGAAATAGTCACTTTATCTATTAATGGATTCTGTGCTACCTAGCCTGGCGGAATCATATCGATCATCATGGTTGCACCTTCTTTTAGAAACAAGATGTCCTCCGCATACCCGCCGCGAGCCGCAGGTGAGACGTCGCCACAGCTCAGAGACTGTGATTGGCCGGAATGGGTTTAATGATGGAAGCCGTTGTCTTGTCGACATTTTTGAGACACGGATTTGCGAGCTTTCTGCCTCCTCATTTTGGAAAGCTTCGGGATCCAGAGCAGCCGCCTCGCCGCCGCCTCAGAAACCATGTCTCCAAAGCAACTACAGGCGCGGATAGCCTAGGCAAGCGGCTTAGCAAGGCCGGAACATAGGGCCACTGTCAGCGCCCGAGAGGATGGCGCAGCTTGGTCAAATTTCATTCCATCGATTAAGCCACGTGCATTATTTTGGCCGTCGTGGGTGCTGAGAATGCAATGGCCCGTACAAGTTGACCTAGGCCAGCGAGGCTTGACACACAGAATTAAGCGAGGGCAGCAATTGGCATACGCCTACATGGACGACAGCCGTCTTGTCCAGTATAAAACGCATATTAACACTTCATCGCCTGACCGGTATCGGACGGCCTAGAATGCAGCTTGGTCTGCATAAGCTGCAGATGTTGCGGCTCAAGAAGGTATAAGCTGCAGAACGAGTGACTAGGATGTCGCTGTCAATAACGTAATGGTGGAAAGTGGCGTATTTCAGGACGGGATGTGGTCGGCCCAGAGCCTTGATCTGCGCAAGGCTGGGAAAATTGCCATTCTTGGCCTTGGTCGACCGACATAGAATTGCCTCGGATGAAACTACGAGCAAAACACTACCAGACAAAGACTACTTACTTTGTACCGTTAGTACTGCAGCAGAGGGGGACACATTGCGACCATATTGTATCTCCCATCACCTGTTCCCCACGCGGCGCCCCGAATCGAGCGCTAACAACAACAATGACTTGCGCCCTGAAGCTAGCTAGGGTATTATACTGGGGGTCCCTTCCCCAAATCGGCAGGTCGCTTTGCACATCAGCCTTGCTAGTCCCCTTTTCCCCTCAAACTCTGAGCAGAATATACCACCCGCTCCCCCCACCGGAACTTGGCCATGACAAGGGACTCCGCACTACTACCCCATGCTTCCCATGTGTAATTTTGCCTGGAGCTACGGGAGAAGTTCTGCGCCATGTCCATGTTGGGCAGGTGGGCAAGTTTCTGTTACGTTGAGGGCCTTGGCCGGTGGGAGAAATAAAGGTGCTGCGCTGCCTCTGGTAGACAGATTCTGAGATGGAAGAGACTCAAGGATACTAACCAAAGGAGATCAACTATGGTTCGCTGTGGCTCTCTTTTTTCGCTGCTTGCCGCTGCCAGTGTCGCCACTGTTGCGTCCGCTACTAGTCAAGTGGTACCTGGCGCCTTTCTTTTAGAGCTTGAAGATGGCCATGTATGTTGCTCTACCCAGATCGCGATTAGGCGTGTCTCAGATCAGTCACTAACCCACAATGTCGCACGTAGGACGCCACGGCTCTGAAGCAGGCAATCAAGGATGACGGTGACGTCCGTGTCGAGCTGGACTACAAACTCTTCAAAGGCGCATCTGTTCAATTCAACGATCTGAAGAGTGCTCCTGAAGCTGCCGACAAAATCGCGAGCTTGCCCAGCGTGAAGAGCGTATGGCCGGTGAGAGTGTACGGACTTCCTGTCATTGAAGGTCAACAGGCTGGCAAGTCTTCTCCAGTAAATCTAGGGGGGCTCAGTGCCCGTGATGACAAGGACACATATTCCACCCATGTGCAAACACAAATCGACAAGATGCACAACATGGGCATCAAGGGAACCAAAGACACCAAGGTTGCCATTCTTGATACCGGAATCGATTACAAGCACCCTGCCCTGGGAGGCTGCTTCGGCCCTGGCTGCCTCGTTGGATTTGGCACTGATTTAGTCGGCGACGATTACACCGGCTTCAACACTCCCCAACCTGACGCCGACCCAATGGACTGCGGCGGCCACGGCTCCCATGTCGCTGGTATCATTGCTGCCCAGCCTAACGAATATGGCGTCCTTGGCGCTGCTCCCAACGTAACAATGGGAATCTACCGTGTTTTTGGATGTTCTGGTCTCGTCAGCAACGATGTGCTACTGTCTGCTATGAACAAAGCTTTTGAGGACGGTGCAACCATTATTAGCGCCTCTATTGTCGTTGCAAATGGCTGGTCCGAGGATCCCCTCGCTGTTGTTGCTAGCCGCATCTCCGAGGCCGGTGTTCCCGTTCTCTACTCTCAAGGAAACGACGGTGACCACGGCTTGTTTTACAACAGCAACTCTGCTGATGGCAAGTCTGTTATTGCGGTTGCTGCCTTTGACAACAGCCTCTACCCTGGCTTCGAGTTCGAATCAAAGTACGCTATTGACGGTGGAGACAAGCAGCCCTTCCGCTTCGTCTTTGGTCTTGAAAATGCTTGGGATCTCACGCTTCCTCTCTGGGCTACGTCTTTGGATTCAACAATTGCAAATGACGCCTGCAACCCTCTCCCGGATAATACTCCCGATCTCAGCAACAACATTGTCTTAGTCCGCCGTGGAGGGTGTCTGTTTGTCGACAAATTCACGAACTTGGCCAAGAAGGGTGCCAGATACGTTTTGTTCTACCAGAATGCCGAAGCTCCCATCTTTGCCCCGACGTTTGCGCCAGAGCCAACACAGCTCAAGGCTGCAGGCATGATTCCTGCTGCGGCTGGTGTTACTCTTGTCAGTGCCCTGAAGAGCGGCAAGAAGGTTACCATGTACATGGAGGGCCCTGCGACGGCCAAGTCATACACTTACAGCACCCCCAACAACATCACTGCCGGAGCTTTGAGCAGCTTCACATCTTGGGGACCCAACTGGGAAATGGATATGAAGCCTCAGTATGGCGCTATTGGCGGCAATGTCCTCTCCACCATCCCGCGAAGCCAGGGAAGCTACGGTGTCAAGTCCGGAACTTCCATGTCCTGCCCTCAGGCTGCTGGTATGCTCGCCCTTCTGCGACAGGTCCGTGGCCCAATGGATATCGAGTCCATCAACAACCTTTTTGCTGCCACCTCAAAGCCGCAGCTCTTCAATGACAACACCAAATTCTATGACAAGCTAGCTTCGGTTGCCCAGCAGGGTGCTGGCCTGATGCAAATATACGATGCTGCGTTCACCAAGACGCTCTTGCAGCCATCTGGTCTTGTATTCAACGACACAAAGCACTACACTCCCTCGCTGAACTTCACCATCAGCAACACTGGTGACTCTAGTGTGTCTTACAAGATTGGAAATGTCCCTGCCATGACATTCTACACCCTTGGAGCCGATGGCGTCAGCCCTATGATGTTCCCTAACGATGCTGTTAACTCATATGCCTCTGTCAAATTCAGCCAAGACTCTTTGACGTTGGAGGCCGGCCACCGTGCTGTTCTTTCCGTCTCTGCAACGCCCCCTGTCGGCATTGATCTGAAGCGCCTGGCTCTCTGGTCAGGATTTGTCACCGTCAATGGAACTGACGGTAGTGCCTTGTCCATCCCATACCAAGGCTTGTCTGGATCGTTGCAGGAACATGCGGTTATTCTTAGCGGACAGAGTTGGATTTCAAACTCGACGGACGCCAAGTTCAACCCAGTTGCTGAAAACACAACTTTTATCCTACCTCCTCCTGGTACTGCCGACGCCAATGCCGTCCTTCCTCAGATAACCTTCAACCTCAACTTGGGTTCTCCTTATCTCCGTGTTGACCTGACCCCCATGACTACCTGCCCACCGAAGAACCTCACCACTCAATACAAGGACATCAAGACTATTGGCCAGCCATTTGGAACCCCTTACAGCTACCTTCCCCGTGGCATCTCGTCTGTCGTTTGGGACGGCAAGCTCAAGGACAACGGTGCCTACGCTCCCGCTGGAAAGTACAAGGCTGCCATTAGAGCCTTGCGAATCTTTGGCAACCCTGATAATGATGCTGACTGGGATGTTGTTTCTACTCCTCGTTTCGTTATCAAGTACAAGAAATGAGCAATTTCTCTCCTAGATGGGCCATAGTGATATTCAGAACATTCATGTTAAATTATCCTTCTTTTCTTGCCAATATTAATATACTTTTGATTTTTTATCACTATAGTAAGTAAACAAAACTTATTTTTGTTAATCTTTCAAGTATTCTTTAATATATATTTTAAAATTACCTTTTTTATTAATCTTTGTAGAATATTATATATAGTATAAATACGTTATATGTATCGAGTTTGTAGATGACTATTACATATAAAGTTTGTGTAAATATATATTTGGAATGCGTTTGTTGCACTATGGACTACTTGTAACTTTTGTTTATTTATTGCATCTTATACTTTGCGTAGTAAAGCTGGTATGGGTTGTTGTTGCTGAGACACTCTGGTATCATGAACCTTTCGGTCGATCACCTTGAAATCAAATATACCCTCCAGCTCGCTCCTTATTGACATTAGTCTATCCTGAGCCGCTCGAATCTCATCAGGTTTGTTGTCTTGGGTAACATGCGAGCTGATCTTGAGAATCCAACGCCGTTGCATGTCTAACGGTGTGAGCGAATCCCATGCAGGAATGCTCTGAGCCGGCTGCAGATCGCCGCCTTGGCGAGACTCTAGAGGCGTGTATTCTGCAACGTGTTTGAAAAGATACTGTCGTGTAAAGGAAAACTCAATGTCGTCACGGTAAAATCTGTGGACCTCTTCAATGGATTCACCTTTGAACCTAGTTGGAAGACGATTAGCGCCCACGTCCATAGCAACTCTCTAGCTGGAAACCACTTACGTGTAATTATTGTCGTATAGAATTGATGGAATATCGCGCTGTTCCCATAGCTCTACCATTTTGCGCTGCGTAAGCAGAGGCTTGCTGGACGGCGGATCCGGAAAGTCTGCCCAACGCAGAATGCCTGGCGTTGTTTTGAACTCAATGGGTTTGCCTGAAATTCCCATATCCCTGTCTTTTACTATTTCGTATTTCGCCTGCACGACAAACGAAAGTCGGCTTAGGTTCTGGTGCAGTTCCTTCCATAGCGGCGCAACATTCTTGCGAATGGGCTTCTCAATTGAGCTCTGATTCGACAGCCCAGTCGGCCGTGATGGTCCCTGGAAGTAGAGTATTCTGTATATCGATTCCCAAGGTTTCATTGAGCATAGACCGCCAACGACTGAGCAGGCGGCATCGTAGTCGGCGTCCTCGACGAACGCTGTCAAGAAGATCTCGTACATTGTGCCAGTCGGCCCAGTGCGGTGCGTGTGAAAGTTGTGCGCAATGGAATTCTGCTTTATGAGTATTTGGTGTCTAAAATGAGATGCGATGCGCCAAATTATGCAATCAATCAAATGAGTTGTGCCGTAGGCTGGTCAGAGCTGCGATGAAGCCAGAGTGAGAGGCGTGGAGATCTGCCGTATAGTTGCCACACGTGATTGCGCGCTTCAGAGGCGTCAAGGTGCACGATACGCCCCACGGGCAGCTGCCTTGACATGCACATCATCGAGCACGGTATGCGCGTTGCAAGGCAATTTCCTATAAAAAGCTCTGCAATTATCCCGTTGAGGCGAATTGCCTGTTTTGGCACGAAAATGGCGGGCTCGGCCGGTTCAATGAAGCGCAAAGCGGTGGAAGGCCCTATCTCGCCGCCACAGACCAAGCGAAGTATCCAAAGCGGAACAACCAGTAAGCATGTGCAGATTTACATTGGGTAGCGATGCTAATATTCTGGAAATAGAAAAGGCTGTAGCAAGCTTCTTTACCCCAGCTTCTCAAAAACCAAAAGACAAGACGACGTGGTCAGAAAGGTCGCCTGCAGCAGACTCGCCAGGCACGTTGCTAGTCGCGAAATATGAAACTGACGTCAAAGAAGATGAGAGCATTAAACGACACAAAATAGCGGCTTTTGACTTGGACTCTACGCTCATATCTACGGCCTCAGGAAAGAAGCACGCCGGCGATGAAGGAGACTGGAAGTGGTGGCACTCAGAGGTGCCAGAGAAGCTGCGCTCTCTCTATAAAGACGGCTACCGAGTTGTCATTTTATCCAACCAAGGTGGCTTAACACTGCATGCGGATCCAAAATCAAAAGCCCCAAAAGCCTCTGGAGAGAAGAGAATAACAAGTTTCAAGAAGAAATGCAGCACCATTCTTGCGCAGCTGGACCTGCCTGTTACACTGTACGCAGCAACAGGCAAAGACCGGTTCAGAAAGCCACAAACAGGCATGTGGGAAGAGGCTTGCAAAGATTATAAGCTCAGCACGGCTGAATTAGATTTGGAGAATAGCATCTTTGTAGGGGATGCCGGTGGCAGGATGGCAGTGCAGGTCGGAGGAAGCCTAATTCCGAAGGACTTTAGCTGCTCCGACCGAAACCTGGCCCACAACATTGGTATTGCGTATAACACACCAGAGGAATACTTTCTTGGCGAGCAGGCCAGGCAATTTCACAGAGAGATTGACATTCTCCAACATGAATACGCCGGCATTGAAGATGGCGTTTCATTTGAAAAGAAGCACTCGCAGGAAATGGTAGTCTTCTGTGGCCCGCCTGGGGCTGGCAAGAGTACCTTTTTCAAGCGAGTGCTTTCGCCCATAGGGTTTGAGAGAATCAACCAGGATACGTTAAAGACTAGAGACAAGTGCTTACAAGTAGCCAAAGAATGTCTCGGCGAAGGGAAGTCTGTAGCTATTGGTACGTGTTTTCTGTGGCCAGCTAACAGCAGAGGTAAAGAGCTAACAACGACAGACAATACCAATCCGGATCCAGAAGTGCGAAAAATATGGATTGACTTGGCAAACAAGTTCAAGGTGCCAGTACGCTGCGTGTGGTTCTCCATTCCAATTGCGTTATGCGAGCACAACGACGCCGTCCGCGCCACTCACAAGGCGATGAACCCGGAAAACCGAGAGCGTTTACCAAAGCTGGCGTTTACAGGATTTGCGTCACGATACAAGACACCCCAGATAAAGGAAGGGTTTGAGGACATAACCGAGATTACGTTCCAGTTTAAGGGCAGCCGTGAGGAGCATGGCCTCTGGAGCAGGTATTATTCATAAATAAAAGACGAGTAGAATTGTCTTTCAAAAGAGTAATTTGCATGAAATGGCATGATGCATCAGCCCAGATAGTGAACCGCCACGACTTGTAGACCACCAATGACGCCGTGCAGATTAGCGAGCTGTGCTGTGTCAGTCCCTGGAAAATACCAAGTCGGGTGAGATGCAAGCTAGCAAAGGCGGCTTGCCTTGGCGTGGCGGTCTAGGCGATGCAACCTGAGTAAAAAGATGACTCCTTACGATGGGTATGCGGACGGACATTGCTCCGCGGGGATGCTGAGTCTGGGTAGGGGACATGAAGAAAGTTTGGGGAAATGCAAGCAGGCACCGTTGGTGAATCTGGGGAAAGGTGGCAGGCGCTGTAGCGTTGCATTATGCGGGGAGGGCGACGCGGGGGAAGAGGGGCGGGCAGGCAAGCATTCCGAATAATTCTCTTGTTATTATCGTAATTGGAGAAAGAGGCTGGCTTGGCTTTAGGCAGTAGAGTTTGTCCGTCTGCAGACTGGCTGGGGTTTTAGAAGGGGATGGGAGGCGGGCTGTCGGCTATTGAAATTGGGACGTGGTTGTTGGGGAATAAGCGGCGGACATCGGACAACAGAGCGATGCGGCGCGGCCAAGACGGCGATACGATTTATACAATATTTTCCAAGTAGAAAATTATATCAAGTGTATTATTTACTGTTAGGCAATCCGACTTTGTTATTTTTCATCCCAAAATTATTCCCTCTCCATGCACTTCCGGCCTCGGCCAATCAAGCAGTACCCATTTGTTTTTTGTTTGTGCTTCGTGCGTTAACAGCGTTTGCAGGGGACTAGTGGAGAAAGAGTTGGGGACCCCAAATTTGACTGACCCACGAGTCGTGGAGAAAAGCAGTGAGTCGGGGAAGAGCAGAAACGGTGGCGGCGGGCGAGAACCCAAGCGGGGGAATTAGGGGAAAGGAGGAAACCCTTATCTATTGGTCTCGTGTCGGTTAATTTAGAATGATAAGACAAATGGCTTGTGTGGTATATATTTTGGGGAGTGTGTAAGAAGGGGCAAAAACGACGATCAGCGGCGTTCTCCA
The DNA here is from genome assembly GCA_000825705.1 of [Torrubiella] hemipterigena. Taxonomy (NCBI): domain Eukaryota; kingdom Fungi; phylum Ascomycota; class Sordariomycetes; order Hypocreales; family Clavicipitaceae; species [Torrubiella] hemipterigena. Next base: position 604,129 of record CDHN01000004.1, read on the forward strand.
GGTTGAGCGGGCGTCGTAGCTGAGGTGAAGTCGGCGCTTTTGTTTTTAAAAGAGGCAGTTGTGTTCAAAGCAGCAATATTACAGGTTAGAGGTTGGAAGAAAAGCAGCCACAATGCTTCAGTGGGGGAACGAACTGGCTGTAGTGGTGGTGGTGATGGTGATGATGCATGAGGCGTCTTGGCGGTATGCGGGCAGGATCAGAGCGCAAACATTATGGGACGACATCCCGCTGGCTTGGCCAGTTGTTGGCTGCACAAGATATTACAGATGCACGAGTTGTAAATAGAATTCACAATTATGAAAACCCATATATACACATACACAATATCCTCAGTAGCACTCATACAAGCATTGTGTCTTTTGCAATGTGTTGTAAATAGCGGCTTTCGCAAAACCACAAAAAACGCCAGCTTTAGTGGACAAAGAACAGGCCACCACCACCCCGTACCCAGCTCAGCCCACCCCAGTTCAACTTCAAGGACATGCCGGCCGCCGGCTTTCCTTCCATCCTTTCTTTCCCCACACTCTTCATCTCTCTTCTCTTTTTCTCCAACGAGGCGCTTTTCTCCCCCTACAAGAAAAAACTCACAAGGCGGGGCTGGCCGCGGTGGGCCCGAGCTCGACACACCATCTCGCGACTCTTACGCCTTTTTGCTAGTCTATCTCAATTTTTTTCCCTGCACACGCTTACCCAGTTGACAGAACGCCACACCATGATGGTAGTGGGCATCGGCTAGCGTTGTACCGGCGGGGCGAACGGGCTTGCCCATAACTCGTAGAAAAGCACGCCGGCTGCCCTCCTTGAGTCGTCCAATTTCTCTGGTGTACTCATTTGAACTCTTTTTGCTGAGGCTTGTGTGTCTCTGTGCTTAGTTTCATTTTCCAGGTTGCGCTGCGAGATATACCCTGCCTGAAACTGCTTCCTATTGCTGCTCAGCAGTTGATTCACGAGATCTGCTACCCCAGGATTCAAAACAATCACCCTCACACACACACATTCACACACACAGACTCGCCCACCATGGCTGGCGGCGTCAAGAAACCCGTCAACGTCTTCAAGCTCAAGAACCTCGACGAGCCAAATGGCGTCTTCAACTGGCGCCTATGGTTTGCCGTCGCTTCGTTTGGTCTGCTCGGTGCTGCTCGCGGCATCGACGAGGGCCTCATTGGCAGCGCCTTGAAAACAAAGGATCTCCAGAACAGCATCGGCTGGTCGCATCTGTCGAAAGCGGACCAGGCCAACACCAAGGGTAACATTGCTGCCATGGTCCAGATCGGCTCCGTCGGCGGCGCTCTGCTGTAAGTTTTTTCTTCGCTTCTTTCCCCAGATCGTCGTCGTCGCGATGTTGCAGCGCCCCCCTCCCCCGGGAATTACAGCGCTTGGCATCCCTTCGGCGCAGGCGTTTTCTTGGCTTGAGCCACCACCACCACCGGCCAAGAGCGATGCCATGGCATCGACAATCTTTGCTTGGCACACTTCTCAGCTTGAAAAATGCTAACCACATGATTTGCAGTGCTTTCCTTGTCTGCGATCGAATCGGTCGTATCAACGCTACCCGCTTCCTCTGCGCCCTGTGGATGGTTGGTACCGCCATCTTCATGCTCGGTGGGCACTTTAGCAACCTGGGCGCCATCTACGCCGGCCGATTCATTGCTGGTCTTGGTGTCGGCCAGACCACCGTCGTCGGACCCGTCTACATTTCAGAAATTGCTCCCGCTTCCATTCGTGGTCTCTGCACATGCGCCTTCACTGGTGCCGTGTACATTGGCATCGTCCTCGCCTACTTCACAAACTATGGCGCTGGCCTCCACCTCAATGACACCGCCAACCAGTGGCTTGTCCCTACTAGCTTGCACATCATGATGTCGGGCATCATTCTCATTCTTATGTTTTTCCAGATTGAATCTCCTCGCTACTTCGTCATGAAGGGCAAATCTGCCGAAGCTCACAACGCCCTTGCCGCTCTTCGCTGCCAGAGTGCCGACTCCGACTACGTTGTTTCCGAGATTGCTCAGATCCAGGCTGCCTACGACCACGAGATGGAAGCCACCCGTGGCATTGGATTCATGGGCAAGGTCAAGGAGATGTTCTTGGTTCCTAGCAACCTCTACCGTGTCTGGCTTGCTACCATGGTCCAAATCATGGGTCAATGGTCTGGTGCTGGTTCCATCACCATCTACGCTGCTGATCTGTTTGAGCTCCTCGGTATTACGGGACAAAACGAGGGGTTGCTCGTCACCGCCGTCTTTGGCATCATCAAGGCCATCGCCTCCATTGTTTGTGCGCTGTTCCTTGTCGACGTCATTGGTCGCAAGCGCTCGCTGCTGCTCGGTATTACCCTCCAGTCGCTGTCCATGGTTTATGTGGCGGCTTTCCTCACCTCGTTCCCCCAGCTTGGTGTGGTCCCTCATTTCAAGGTCCCTGCGGACAAGCTTGGTGCAAGCCGTGGCGCTGTTGCCATGATCTATCTTAGTGGCTGTGGCTGGGCGCTCGGTTGGAACTCTATGCAGTATCTCTTGACCGCTGAGCTGTTCCCGCTGCGCATTCGTGCCCTCGCCACGTCCTTCTCCATGACCCTGCATTTTGCCAACCAGTACGGAAACTCGCGTGCTGTCCCCAACATGCTGCTCCCCACCGCCAATGGTGGTATTTCCCCCATGGGCACTTTCTGGTGCTTTGCCGCCGTCACCATCCTCGGTGGTCTCTGGGTGTGGTTCTTCGTTCCTGAGACTGGTGGCCGTACTCTGGAAAGCATGGATCGCCTCTTTGATCTGCCGTGGTACAAGATTGGTCTTCACGGCAACAAGGATGCCGAGCAACAGGACATTGTGCACGACGAAAAGGCGCGCATGGCCAACGAGACGCTGGGCCAACACGACCACGTCGAGAACAGACCGCAGGCCGTTTAATACGCCCACTTCATGGGTTGAGCCATACACATATAGTAATGCGTTTTTAATGAATCAAGTCAAAATGAATATACACTGCAAACAGTACCAAATTGTGGGTTTAAAGTGTATTAAATGGTGAATGTATTGTGCTAAATTACTTATCAATTATGACATTATCCAAACAGGAAAAAAAAGAAATACGCTGGCAGGCTAAGCATGTACAAGGGTGGGTTGGCGGGTTTATATACAGAAGAGAAAGGAAGGTAGGGAATCCTAAGATTGGTTTAGGAGGTGCACTTGAAACCATGGGCATCATGGACATTCTCGCAGTGGTAGTTTTGGGATGGCTTGCCGTTCTGGCCGCGCTTAATGTTGAAGTTTGTAAGGGTAACGTCGTTGCAGCCGCCAGCCGCCTTGCTGCACTGCAGATGAGCAACCTGGTCGACGCGATCGTTGGTCCAACCAAAGATGTTATTGCCCTTGACGTTCTGGAACTTGAACTTGGACGTCTGGCAGTCCTCGCCAAGGTGGCCCTCGTAGTTCTCGCACTGCCAGATGAAGAAAGGAGACTCGCGGGTGCCTTCGAGGTTGATGTTTTCCACTGTAATGTTGCTGGCAACGCCAATGCCGCCGCCGCCGCCGTTAGGGGGGTAGCCGCGAGAGACGCCGCCCCACGACTTGAGGTAGATGGCGTGGGCAGTGTGGTGCATGGTGATGTTGTTGGCGTAAAAGTTGGAAATGTACTCGTATTTGCCGTCGTACTGGCCAACAGAGCCAATAGCCAAGCCCTGGCCGCCCCAGAATTCGGAATCCAGCACGCGGATGTTGGACGAGTTGCCCTTGAGGGCAATAGAGTCGTCGCCCTGTGTGACCTTCCAGCGGCGGAAGGTGATGTCGTCGGACCAGATGGTGTCGCACCCGTCCGTGTTGAGCGTGTTCCACTTGGAGGCCGAGGTGTTGTTGACGTAGATGTCGCGGAGCTCGACGTGCTGCGAGTAAGTAATAGCCATGGTCCAGAACTGGCTCTGCACGAAGCGGACGCCCGAGACGACTGAGTTGGTCAACTTGCGCCAGTTAATCATCATGGGGCGACGGTGCAGGTTGCCCTGGTTCTTGGCCCAGTCGTACCAGACCTGGCCGTTGCCGTCGAGTGTGCCGACGCCGTGGCCGAAGAATTGGACATTGTTGCCGCCAAAGTACCAGGCTGTCGACTGGTTCTGGAAGCCAATGGGCATGGAGACAGACAGCCAGTAGGGGATATCGGTGCTCCAGAGGAAGCGGCCAAAGTGGTGAATAATGACATCGTCCAGGGCCGTTGTGGTCATGTTGGACTTGATATTGTATGTAGGGCCCGGGAACACGACAAAGGAGTTGGATCGGCAGTTTTCATTGAGGGCGTCCATGATGGCAGGAGCATCGTCGCCGCCTTTGGGGTCCGGGCGGACAATGCAGACCTTGCGGCCAGCAGTCGAAGCTGCCTTTGCCCAGAATGCATCGTCGGTGGCACGAGTAGCGAGGTTATGGTCGACAAAGGGCTCGTCACGGGGCAGCAGCCACGGGTAGGACGAGATGTCCTGCTCCTGCTGGGCATTGTAGAGCGGCGAGGTGACGGCGGCCGCCAGGGGTAGGGCGAGGGCGAGGGTCGACAACGAGCGCATGATGGTGATGGTTTGTTGCTGGCTTGGTTCGGTGTGTGTGAATTATGGGAATAAGAGCAACGATTCCGGGTTAGACTCGTCTATTAAAATAGAAAATGCGAGCAACGGGCCTGGCGCGAGTATTTCCAGAGCGCGCGCGCGTTTGTTGCACAATGTGGTCGCTGGTGGTGGTGTTCCTGAGACAAGTGTGCCGTCTACCGCAGGCTGATACAAGGGGACAGGCGCCAAAAAGGGCAATGTTAAAGTGGATGGAGCCCTTGGTGCCGTGTACCCGACTGCTATGAGCCAAGAGAACAAAGAGAAACGGGCTTGAGACAGGGGCGCGAAAACGGGTGAATTGACGTGTTGTATGGCGAAGATGCTGAAGAGAAGAGAAAAATGAGACTGCGACCGGACAGTTCTAAATGTGTTTGAATTTATTTATTTTTTTTCGCTAACCTCTCGTCGCCGAGGGGGCTCAAGCGGTCTAGACGCAGCAAACCAGGCTGTGCTTGGGCCCCTGCTCCAGATGGTTGTAGGGGACCACAGGCAGCCCATGAATCGGGCCGGTGGGGGCCTGTAGTCCTGCACAGGTGAGTAGCCTGGTAGGTTACAGCGCGTTTCTAGATGTCGTTGCAGCGCATGACGGCGCGGAGATTTAGCGGATGCGACGCTGGCGTGGCGAAAGCCGGGGTGAAACGAACTTGGCGAAACAATTCTCTAGAGATGTGCCTTCTCTGTAAACTACAAAACAAAGTCATAGAGAGAGAGATATTGGCGTGGGATTTTCTATGGCTTTTTTTTTCTCTCGCTGTGGCGTTGGCCGTCGCTTACACTAGTAGTGGTCAGACTGATTTGAGCCAATGACAGGCCACCGTGCTCAGGCACGAGCACAGCACAGCACAACTTTAACTTCTGCGCCTCAATGCAGCCATTTTGCTAGTGCCCGTCCAGTACAGTCCGCTGTGGCAGAGCAGCAGAGCAGCGCAAGTGACGGGACCCACCCGCTTCACCGTACCATACGGTCTGGACCGTTCACGCGTGCTACACGAGGCCTGGCTGCTGGAATGCTTTCTTCACCATGCACCACACACAAGAAAATTATCGGTCACGGTTGCAAATTGTCATCTATTGTGATGAGAAATCATCACCATGAACAAAATTAAAGATAAATGGAAATAAAAAACTATACGAAGCGTGGAAGTCGATTCAACCAACCTACACACACGCACAGAGCATGAAAACGGAAGCCATGCTAACCGGGCCGTCTCGAGAATCACGCGAAGATGTCTTGTCCACCTGCATCGCTGCATTCCGCAGTTCTTGGCTTACAGTAGGTGGATACTAAGGTTCCACTGAACAAGCAGATGGGTTCATCACCGCTCCAAACAATAGAATTTGCCGAACGGTCTGAAGGATTCAAGACGGAAGGATTTGCGATCTGCGGGGACAGAACGCGGGGGAATCAAGACTCTCTGTCGATCCCATCAATGGTTCATCATGGGATCAGCATATGCGATGCAACCCATCCATAATAGTCACCGCCTGTATTAGGTGGCAGCTAATTAATTACCGTGCGATTGCAACACAAGGACAGGTCAAAGAGTGCAACGGAGCAACCGACACTTTTCAAAAATCAAAGACGTAGATTGATTGCACTGGACAACAAGAGACAACAGGCATTGTTCAAGAATGACATTGAATTGAAGCTAAGGGCCTAAAGTATACACACTGTGTGTTGTGTTGTTTTCCATCTTCGATACAAAAAACCAACAACGATAAATAACTGATTATAAAGGGTTCAGAAGAAGAGGTAGTCCGTCATATATCAACACCGGGACGCCGAAAAAAAAAGTGAAATCCCAAAAACACCATCTAAAAATGAATGCGCTTGTCCGTCCGTTTTGCCTCAGCCCCTAAGATCTAAGCATTGATAGGGAAGTCAGACAAGCTGTTGTTCCAGCAGCGGGCACCATCGTTGAAGAATGCCTGCGTCTTGATGTTGGAGACAGAAAGCATCTTGGGTGTGCCATCAGGAACCGTGATGGAGTAGATGTTACCAGTCTTGCTTTCCGAGGTGAAGAGGGTCTTGCCAATGTAGCCCCAAGCAGGACCAAAGTGGTCATCACCAATGAGGTTGCCATAGCTCTTGACAACCTCCCAGGTGTGCGAGGTGCGAGAGAAGCGGGCAAGAGCAGCAGAGTTGTCGGACTTTTTGGTGGCAACAGTCCACAGGTAGTCTCCGGCGTCGGGGATGAAGGCCCAATCATAGACGTTGTAGGCGAAGCTGCTCCAGCTACCAGAAGCTCTAGTCGTAGCATAGCCATCAGCGTCGTTCTGGTTCCAGTTGACCTGGTACCATGTGGTGTTGTCCATGAGCCAGTAGTTAGGCTTGTCGTCAATCTCGCCAACGAGAGCAGCAGCGGGAGCAGGGCCGTAGACGGAGTAGACACCGTCACCATCAATGCTACCAAAGACAGGACCCTTTTCCTTAGTATCGCCAGTGACAATAGTTTGAAGAAGACCGTTCTGGGGATCAACGGCAAGGGCGTTCATGGAAGCACCGACACCGCCGACAATCTTGTCCTTGACCAGCTGGTGGACACCGGTGGTAGTGTTGACACAGTAGAGGGTCTCACCATTGACGAGCCAGTTGCAGCCACATTCGAAGCCAACAACATCTACTAAGTCGGCACTCTTGGAGGAAGACACGGCAGAGCTAGTCTTGCTTGGCTTAGAGCTGGGAGTAGGAGTGACGGTGAGCTTGCTGCTGGAAGAGCTCTTAATAGGAGTGCTAGTAGACTTGGGCATAGAAGTAGAGGGAGCAGAGCTGGACTTGCCAGCGGAGCTTGGGGCGGCAGAGCTGCTAGCAGGAGCAGAACTACTGGCGGGGGCAGAGCTGCTGGGTGCAACGGAAGAAGGAGCCGAAGACGAGCCAGGTGTGGTCGTCACGTCTAGCTTAAGGGGGACGGAAGAAGATGGAGGAGCGCTGGATAGAGCAGCACTAGAGGTCGAGTTGGCCACAATGGGTTCAATGGAGCTGGAAGCACAAGGAACCATATAGGTGGTCAGGTAGGTCCGGCAAACGGACGCATCGTCTCCTCTCTTGTCAAGGACAGGAAAGCGAGCGCCATAGGCTGTGGCTGCAAAGGCCAAGACAACAGCGGAAGTCTTCATGATGATGATGATGCAATAAAGGGAAGAAAGAATGAACAAGGGTAAAGAAGGACAAGAAAGATGAAAGACAGTGTTAAAGTCTGTTGGAAGAGAAGGGACTTTGGGCGATGAAGAGTTGAAGTGCTGACATCAGGAGTGGCGTACCACAATATATATTCAAGAGAACGCATTGGGAAGCAACCATGACAACGGCCCATCAACGACTCAATAGCACTGCTTCCGACCAATGTTTTGCTGTCGTCCGTCCGGTATACAACCCAAAGAGCCGGGTCAAGCCACTCGGCCGTATTCACTTGCAACGAGGTACCCTGAGCGTGCCTGAGCCAGCCACGAGTACCTCGAATCTGCTTGTGGTAGCCTCGCAGAGTGCTAGTCTCGGCCGCATCAGGAACTCAGTTCGTAGCGGATAGCTTCATGGGCTGAGACATTACATTATCGAACCACCCCACAAGTATGAGTTCACGCTAGGGGGTGGAGCTGTCAAATATGCCCTACCAGGCGTCTTGACAGTATACCGGGAGTATACCTAGGGCAATCGGCCTAATACAGTAAGTTGTTGTTTACGGCCAATGGCTTGAGGGTGGAGGCTAATGTGGCATGCCCGTACCATATCGGCTTCCCGGTGAGACATCCATTTTCGTTTGGCGCCACCCGCTGCAGACACTAAGCAATGTTGAACTTACACATCTTTTGACGAAACCTTACTGGTCTTGTTTTCTTAAGTTAATGGTCCCCAGCAAACAGGGGGCGGCTGGCGAGAATCCTTCGCCCCGCTGCCCACCATGAAGCTGTCAAGCCCTGCACATTGTCCCACAGTACGTGAGTTACAGGAGGACCCTTTGCTTGTTGTTTCCATTTAACTTGTTTTTGTTTACTCATTACCTACTTGGGGTCCAGTTCATCCGGTTGCAGCCCCTCAACCGACAGTTCCCATCCACTGGTAAATTAAATGAACCAAACTCGGGTTGGTTCGGTTTAATGATGTCCTGGACCCTTTTGCGTTCTTGCTAGTCTATCCTCTGACGTCGTCATGGCATTTTCCGCAATGGAGATATTCTAACATGGTGGTATGATAATTCAGCTCTGTACACAAAAACGATGGATATGTGGAAAATAGACTCTCGGGTGAGAAGCCACACTGGACCAATTGGCCCTGGCGTACCTTTTCACATGTGCGCCATAGCGGTTAAAATAGAGTTTACAATCTAAGCGGACCCAGGGAACTGGTAGGGGGATGTTCGAACGATGCCGATCACTTGCACGACGTCGTGAACATGGCGCACGTATCGCCTAGCATCGCCATCGCAAGGACAAACAAATCCGGCTATTGATACGCAATCGTTCGGGAAAGATGGTGTGTATTTTTGGGAGCTGTTTGTTTTGCTACAGGGTACCTTGAGAAACTAAAAAAAACAAGCCGCTCTAGGTGCATCGTCCCATGGTGGATGCGTTCGAGGGACTGGAATGTGAACGAGCGGCAAATTTCCCTTTGTTATCGCAACCGACCAAAGGCAGCTATTTTTGCGCACAGTTTGCTTTCAGACTAGCTCAAACTGCACTTACATGATGCTGTAAACGTACGTTGCTTGTTTTTGGACGGTTGCTACCACAAACAACGTCGTCACCGGACTCGACACTATTAGTATCCCCTTCGATCCGGCGTTTACCTGAACCTTTTTTAAGTTCCTCATCAGCCAACTAACTCTTAGGTCTTCATCCTCTCTTTTACCTTTGCTTAATTTATTGCACTTTGCATTTTGCAACTTCACCTTACTCTCTTTCTTTGCCTTAGCTGCTTCCCATCTCTCACTTACATCCCCCTCTTCTCTATTCCAACCACCACCACCACCTTACAGCAAACATGCCTCGATTCATTGCTCTCGTTGCCATTCAGGCTCTTTCCCAGGCTATGCTCACCAGCGCTGACAAGTGCATGAGCTACAGCGTTGCAACCATCACTGATTGCTCGCCCGTCACCACCAGCGCCAGCGTCCCTGCTGTGCCCACAGAGACCAAGACAGTCACTGTCACCATGCCCAACTGCCATGTCTGCGAATGCAAGAGGGAGGGCGGCAAGGACTGCGTCTTCACCAAGACCTACACCACCGAGTACGAGGCCGTCTGCCCTACCGGTGTCATCACCAAGACCTACACCGTTGAGGAGATCTACCCCGGCGTTACTGAGAAGCCTCACATTGTCACCACCACCGAGGGCTGCCCTCCTGGATTCACCTCGGACGTCGTTACCTGCAACACCTGCGGCCCTGCCGCCATCACCAAGACCGTCACCTACCCCTCCGGGGGCAGCCCATGGCAGCCTCAGCCTACTGGCGGCAGCGGTGCCAACAACGGCAACAACGGTAACAACCCTGCTGTCGTCACCGCTGGTGCTTCCAAGATGGGTGCTGTCTCAGCGCTCGCCGCTGCTTTCGTCGTGGCTCTCGCTCTCTAAGCAGCTAACCTTACACAGGGGGCGATGCACGAGGACGACGCATTCTATAAAACATTATTCTTTGATTCTTTTTTAATTCTTCTAGATTCAGGTCTTGGGGTCATTTACCGGGCGTATATCAGCAGTACCCGGTCAGCCCGTTTATTTTTCGGAGTTTGGTTTACTCGGCGGTTTATATCTGGGCTTCTTTTTTTTACTTTAAAACCCTGTATTCAATACTTATAAATATATCTACATTTTTTTCTTGACATCTTTCACCACCTTTCTGCAATATGCCATCCTCGCATAATCATGAACTTGCAACATCTACACAACAAATTGTTAGGGGGTATACACCTACCAACCATAACTCTCTCACTCGTAATTCAAAGCCCGTAAAGTGAGCACATTGTCATTCACGCCTTTTGCACTTTTTATTCCTATTTGCGAAGGAACCTTAGCTGTAGCTAAAGTAGCGTGGGGCTCACAAGTTAGAGCCTTGCAGCAATCATTCGATGCATTTGTGGCGGAGACGAACTCAGTTTAGACGAGAACGACACACCGGGATAGATCGATAATTAGATAGCAAAAGTCTCACTAATCACATCGGTCGCCGGGCAGCTTGATGAATTCGACTTTCGTAGCGGATGCGTCGGCGTGATCACCTGTTTGACGCTGGTAAATTGAAGATTGAAACACTTCGTAGCCTATGTCTATAGCGCCGTGTGCGGCACTTTGTCGCTAGTATTTACAGTGGTGTCACTAGTGTAGATGATCCAGCCGTTCACAGTCGAACCGCTCCAAGTGTGTGTGTGAGTGTGCCACACCAGTCTATGTCTCGCTAGATCGGTGCGCTAAATAGACCAGAATTAGAAAACACAGGTGACCAGACGGCGACTGTGGTTGCTCGCCGAACAAACCCAGCCACAAGCCAGCCACACCCCGGATACTCCGGTAGTGCCGTCGATCTTGTCCTGGCATAGACAAACAAACCACCTGCTGCCCGTTTTCGCCTAGGGCGTTATAACAGCCATGCTAGCTTGCTTTGTGTAATCGTAAGCGAGATTGTCTGGTGATATCTGATGATAATTGTCGGTCCGCGCTGCTTCGAGAGAACCTTGAGGGCATTCTTGTTGGGGTGAAGCCTGCGAGGGAGACGAGAGGGAGGGATGAAGTCTGACGCACGCGCAGCGCTCAGACGCGTTTGCGGCTGTCGAAACGTGGATGCAACGTGGACTGTGCGAGTTTCTTTGGTTGTTGTATGGGTAGGCTATTATTTGGTGAAGTGAATAAAAATTGATGACTGTTTTGTAAGACTAGCGTTTTGCGTTGGTTTGGGAACTCGATGCGTCGTAGTTGTAGTTGACGAATGTGTAGAGGGGAGCGGAGGGTCGTGGTGTAAGTGGGAGGTGGAAGAGTAGATGTTCACGGAAGGCTACTTGATTGAACTCGTTGCTTTCAACTCAATTGAATGATGCAGAAATTAATAGCTGACCACACAAAACAAAAAATAAAAGTTAACAAAAGAAATCTGAAATTGCATTTTATCGCTGGTAAACAGTGCTGGTGGCACAGCTGGAAAAAACACCACCGCCTACCCTAGATGGAAAATCAACTTGCTAAGTTATGCGTAATTCTAAACCAAGACTCGTGAAAACAAACTCCAAACATGCTAATATCCATCCTGATGGATTATTCCCGATAACTCCAATAGAAAGACGTGTTTTCTTCTTTTCGTCAGAAGGTTTGCAGGCAGACCTGTGGACCCTGACCGTGTTCTCGTCGACTCTGAGTGTGCTTACTTCTTGATGGGAATGCACTTAGTGAGCAGGTTCTTTTGCTTCTCAAAGACAACCTTCTTGTTAGGGGTAGGGTCACCGCCAGTGAAGCCACCATAGACCTCAACCTGGACACCGATATCGACAGCAAGCTTGGCAGCGACCTTGGCGGCCTCGTTGGGGCACGCGTCTCCCTTGGTGGAGGCAGCAATACCAGTGGTGAGGTCGACAGTAGGAGCAGCGACACCAACACCACCAACGACACCCTTCTTCAAGAAGGTGGCACCAATGTTGAGGGTGAAGAGAGGGTTGACACGGCTAACCATGTCAATCTCAGCGGTGATGCTGGCGGGGGTCAGGGCAAAGGTGGGCTTGACCTCAGTCTTGTCGTTGGAGTGGATGGCAATCTTGTTGCCCTTGGGAATCACCATCTCGGCGCCAGCCTCGGCGTGAACAGTGCCGGTGATGGACTGGATGCTGGCCTGGGCGTCAATGTTGAAGGTAGGCCCGACCTCGAGAACGTTGGGGATGGTGAAGCCAGGAAGACCAGCTGTGAAGAGACGGATGGACTTTTCCAGGACAGGAGCACCACCCTTGACAGCACCAGAGGCAGTCAAGCCAAGACCAAGATGGAAAACGACATCGTCCTTGACAACAGCGTGGCCAACGAAGCCGTCCTTGAGGGAGATGGTCATGTCCACGTCCAAGCTGCCCTTGGTGTGGCAGTCAACGCAGTCAATCTGCAGGTTGACACCCTTGACGTCAGCCTTCAAGATGTTCCTGTTCTTTTCCACCTCCTTGTTAAGAGCGATATTAAAGTTCTTGTCAATCTTGCCGAGCTTTGTAGCTGCATCCTTGACTTTGTTTGCCTCATCTTCAGCCAACTTCTTAGCCTTTTCAGCTTCCTCCTTGACCTTATCGGCGGCCTTCTTGGCAGCGTCCTCAGCCTGTTTGCCTACGCCAGTAAAAGCGTCGCCAACTTTCTGGGCGCCTGATTTAAACGCGTTTCCAATATCATCGAAAATTCCACGCTTAGCAGGGGCATTGGGGGCGCCAGGGGCCTTGGCAATGGTGTTGATAGTGATTTGGGCGTCGTCGGCAAACTCAGGCCAGCGAGCGATAGAAGACTCCATGTCAGCAGTCTTGGCGTTCTCATCATACTTGATATCCTTGATGTAGTATGGCTGGCGGCCATTCTTTCCACCACAGTCCTTGCCATCCAGAACATAAATGACAACGTTCTTGGGGTCCTTGTGAACCCACGCCCAGGCGTTTTCAGCATCCTTCATAGACTGAACATCGCCAAAGGTGACTTTGATGTTGTTCTCGTTGGAACAATCAGTCGTCTTGACCAGCTTGCCAAAGTTGTTGGAGTTGAGCATGCGGAACTCCGGGTGGGGGGCAATGGTCATGTTGGCCATGACACCTGTAGAGCCTATTAGTCTTGTTGCTGTTCCAGTGATCGAGTGTGTAAGATATTACATACCCTCTTCAGGGTGATGCCAAAAGTAGTTCTCCTGCTGAGAAAGCTTGAGCTCCTTGCCAGAGCCAATATCCAGCGCGGTGGGTGTGAGAGCAATCTTGTTATCCTGAGCAGCGCGGGCCATCAGCTTGCTAGTCTCATCAAGAGGCGAAGCAGAGGCGCCCTTGAGGAGCGCCGCGGCGACTGTGACCGAGGCAAAGAATTCCTTGGAATACATGGTGAATGTAATGAATGTGTAGACAATAGATGTTGTGATGATCCAGCTAAGGTCTTGAGTATCTGTGTTGAGAGAGTGTGTTGAGAAAGAGTGTTGCTTGATGGTTATTGTGGCGATATGCGGCGACGTCAACAGGTATATATAGTAAATAGAAGAAGATGAAGATGAGTCGAATCTGCTATAATGATCGAAACCGTGCTCGTCTCAGCATATTCTGCTGTAGCAAGATGCGGAAAGCGGACTGTCGCATTCATCCTGCAACCAACGTGCTGCAAGGCTAGGGTATCGTCGAGACAACCTTCAGACGCCAAGGCTCTCTTGGTCTTCTTCAGATCCCAGCTCCTAGTATGATACAGGCCTCACAAATGACCCTTAGCCTTGTATTAGAGCCTTGCGCGGAGTAAGCCCTTCTGCGACGGGTGTTCAACAGTTGGTGTTTCGCTGTCACCCCTACCCATGGCTAGTAAAAGTAGAGCCTCAGGGTATGAGGCTTAATCAGCCCATTACTTCCCTGCAAGGCTCTCTTGGTTCTATCTATGAGTTTAAATTTAAACTGCCTCGCTGGCTCTTGCGTAGAGCCGTGCGAGATGCTCGGCTGCGTACCGCTGTGGCGCCTGACTTTGCGCAGGGACCGTGCCCATGAAGCCTTACCAACCATGAGACGGACACCAAACATCTGCTCCAATGAGGATGCTGAGCTATTGCCAATACCGTGGAAAATCATTGCGGATACGGTTGCTGATCAGCAATGGAGCCGGTTTGACCGCAACATTAAGCCACAGCACATCACTTCACCACCACTATTCAGCCCTAAGATGTAAGACTGTAAGTTTGTGGTTCGTGCATTGTCGACCAATATTGTCTATGTGGGGAAGGCAATCGAAAATTATGCATCAATGCATTCATTTGTGCCTGTAAAGGCAGACCTGGCTTCTGCATTGCGCTTAGTTGTGTTGCGTTGCGTCCCCCTGCGCTTCTTTTGACATGACTACTACCTTCCTGCGCATGTCTGGTGGAACGCGGTGTTTGTCCTATTCAAGCAATATTCTTTTAATACAGCAGGCTCTGACTATTAGACGAGGAGCCTAGGGTCTTACTAACCTTGGTTGTCTCATCCATCTGAGTGATGTTGGTCGAGACGAATCTGAAACGCTGTGTCGAGGCATGCGCACGTCTCTGGCACTGACGGTACTCGTGATGTAGGGCGCTAAAGTTTTGGACCTCAGAAAGGATTACACATTTGAATTATTCCCTTATCCAATATCCGCGCTTCAAGGATTAGGCATAAAAAATGGCCCAGCAAGGTCAGAGTTCCCAGGGTTCGTCTGCACAGCGCTAATCTGAAACGCCGGGCCTCTTCACCATGCAGAGGTCCGGTTCGCTAACCGAAACGGATTCACCTCGGGTGAATTGAGCTTCCCTGAACATGGGTTCAATTCTTCAGCTCTGACTATGTAATGGTAAAACACTGGTCAAGAATTCGGGCTTCCTTGTCGCTCTCCTAGACCCGACACGGCAAAAGCTACAAGGCAAGGTACTGGGTAGATGAGGACGTACATTTTCCAGATGAAAAACGTATTATACGTTCTATAATAAGCAGCTGTTATAAGAAGGGTGATCTTTTAATTGTTCGTGAGTCTGTAGATGAAGAAACAGTGACTATTGCTACAACGGACAGCAGTCACCAGACGCGTCGGCTCTGCCAGCCCGGCCAGCTGGCAACGCGTAAAGTTACCATAGGTCTTCAATCGCGCACAAATCTTTCCCCAATAATTCACTGGACTATTTATTTCTATGACTATGATCTGGTCCTGTGCTCCAAAATGCCAATGATGATCTGTGTATCCAATATGTCTCTTGATCCTGAGACTGCTGCCTTGCACATGTTGTCTTCAACAGAGAGGTTTATGAAGAAAATTCAAGATCGCCATGATACAGAAGAATACAAAGGGACCACAATGGCTGCTATAAAGCGCCAAGTCAGTGAAGCAAAGCACTGTGATGATCTATTGGCCATCTCTAAGAAACAGGCTGCTCTGCGTGAAGCAGAGGCGTTCTACATCGACACGGCGATGGATTATATGAATAATGGACTCAGCTTTTGCCAACTTATTACTGGAATCGACATAAAACGAGAGTTTGTCTCAATGATCAATAAAATATTCGATCAGGCCGACTGCGCAGAGATATCCTTTACAGATTTGACGCCTGTTTCTACTCGCCAGGAAGTATCCAATCCCGTTTGGCCACAAACATCGCAAGTCATGACAAGGCTGGTGCCTCTAGAATTTGACCGCAACGATAGTACACTGGATGACCCATTAATAATGCTAGATTTGTTCGTTTCGCCACCTGCAGAGATACCATCAGCCACCGAGGAGTCCCAACCAACAACCGACTTTGACGTGGTATACAATGGAGGAAACCCCACGCGTGTTATCCTTGAACGTGACGGTGTATTTTATATACTTAGTTGCGAAGAACACAACTTGAAATTTGATGACGCCGTCGACACCATTCCGACTTCGAAAGGTAGTCATGGTCGAATCTGGATGCGTGCTAGCTCGCACCGGCGATATCATCATTCAGAGACCCAGTCTACGACTCAACAGCTGTTTGGTGTTATTGTATTGAACTGTACAGATAAATTGCAGAAGAAGAATAATGAAGCATTCCGACACTTCACGAACCGAGGGCTTGGGATTAGCCGCGATACCCAAGGCTGGATTGTTGGTGGCTCCGGATCGAACCCTATGTCTCCTGAAGAAAATGGAGGAATGGTCAAAAGAAAAAGAAAAAGAAATCAACAAAAGAAGCGAGGCAGAATAGAGATGTTGCCTTCGAAAGTTGAAGATGATTCAGATGACTATGTTGGGCATTTTAGCAAGAGAAGAAGTCCTATGGCAAGACGAAGGGCAACGTTCCTAGCAACTGTTGACTCAGATTCGGAACCGGAAATGAGGTCGTTGAATAGACGAAGAAAAAGGTTGGAATACGAAGAAGGAGTTGGGGATTCAACCGATGGACGATCCACGTCTGACATGGGAAATCCAGCCGTCCTAGTGTCAGACAGCTCCTCTGACAAGAGTGATGCGTACTCTTCAGACCGTCGATGTAGTCTAATCGTCAAACTACGCGTCGACCCATCGAAGTTGATGCGACTTTATGCGCGTTAAATTTTGGATGCGGTGCTTTCAATTTCTGGAAATGCCACTGTCTTGAAAAGACAATCGCTTGTCAATCTGACTAGCAGCGGATAGTTGTACAGATACCAATATAATTAGATAACAAAATTCATTTCAAATAATTCTAGTTCTAAAAACAAAAGAAACAAAAAGAAGGAAAGTCACATGCTTTAAATCAGCCCTAGTAAAGGAAAGGAGTGTCGCTTGAAAAGAAAGAAGCGGGTAAGCCGTTGTTGAAATACCACATAACGCTCAAAACACCAAAAAACGCCCTAAACACCTTGAAATGCAGAAGTCAGAAGACTGATTTGCTTATAGCTTGTTGTTCTTGAGGAACTCGGTCATGACCTTGTACGATTGCTTGGCGTTGTTGTGGAAGTTGATGTTGTGGCCGGCGTCGGGAACAAGGTGACCCTGGAACTTGGCGTTCTTGAAGAGTGTCTTGGCCGGCTCATCAAACACGCCGTCGCACTGACCATCACAAATGATGTAATCATTCTTGCCAGTGATGGCCAAAGCGGCGCCCTTGAACTTGCTGGCGTCGAATTCACCATCGGTCAGCGTCAAGAACTCGGAGACTGCAAAGGCCTGCTTAAATTCTTCACAGTACTGGGTGGTGGCAACATCATAGTGGCCAAACTTGAAGTAGGTGTTGATTTGAGCAATGTTGTCGGCCCAAGTAAGATAACCAGTATCGAGAGTGGAAAACTTGCGAGGGTTCTGAAGACTGGCAACACGGGGGACGAAGGAGCGGACAAGACCGTTAGCGTTGATGGCGGTGGTGTTGTAGTTGATACCGGTCAAGATGGCGGCATCGGCCATGTCAGGGTTCTCGGCAAGGGCAAAGTGAGTGATGAAGGAACCGAAAGAGAAGCCCATAACAGCCAGCTTTTCAGGCTTGCCGAAATCGCCAGTGAACTCGCCGTTCTTGACCTTCTTGGCGAGCTCAACCAGGATAGCCTTTTGGTTGCGGAGCTGGTTGGTGAAGCCGGAGACCTTGTCAGACTCGCCCTGGCCCAGGCGGTCATAGAACCAAACGGAGTAACCTTCGTTGAGTGCGTGTTGCACAAAGTTGAACTTGTTGGGCTGGAAGGCAGAGTTCCAGTGAGTACGAGCCTGACCAATGCCGTGGGTGGCGAGGATGATGGTCTTCTTTCTGTTGCCCTTGTTCTTGGGAGTGCAGAAAGAAGCGGCAATTGTGTGGCTAGAAGTCTCATTCTTCTTGCCCTTGATAGGGCTGGGAAGCTTGGCGCTAGCGCGAGTAGTAGCGGCAGTCAGGAAGTCCTGAAGGCTGAAGTCATCGGTCCACTTGGGAAGGTTGAACTCGTTGACTTGTGTGTTGATGCTGACGGGCACTCTGAACTCCCAGCAATCGCCGTTGCCAGGGTAGAAAGGCTGAGTGAAGTTGGCTCTGGCATTTGCCTGACCCTGGGGAAGGCCAAGCGAGACACCAGAGCAGGAAGCCAGAGCTGGTCCGGGTGCAACTGAAGAAGGGGGAGCTGGTGGCTTGGAAGAAGATGGCATTGAAGAAGACGATGAAGAGGCAGAAGAGGAAGAAGAAACGGGAGCAGGTGGGGGAGGGTTAGGAGCTACTCCTCCAGGAACACCGTGGGACATGCCGTAGGCGCTGACGGAGGTGGCTCCAAGGACAGCCACCAGGCAGGCGTTGTTGATAAACATTGTTAATGAATGAATGTGTGAGAATGCGTATAGTATGTATGCGAGTGTGTGTACGTGTGTGAGTGTGTGAACGTGTGAATCTTAGTAAAGACTGGAAAGGAAGGAGAGAGTGTAATAGAGAGAATGTGATTGTTGTTGCTGAGTGAGATTAGTGTTACAACACAGGGAATGAAGTCGTCTTTATACCAAGACGGCTATCGAGGAAACATCGCGAACCCAAAGAGCCTTGAAACCAACAACTGGGGAAGGATCTTGGCCAAGTTTGCCTGCAGCTTCGGAAACAGAAGCACGACGGGGATAAAACACTAACAATGCTATTGTTGAGTACGGATTCGACTGTCGCAACGACTCCTGGAAACAGGCACTGGATTTCCGCCTCGCTGACTGGCCACCACCGAGAGCCAGACTAGCAGCCGCAACAGAGTCCACACCGAGATAAAACCTCTGCCTTAGTTTTCAAACAACCTGGTGGCTCCAATCGCGTGGCAGCGATGGTGGCTGTTCAGCCCGCAGGGCCAAGTCGGCGCTAGTAGCGTTACGCTTGGATCTCGCGGGATTGTCGCAGCACCCGGCTGATGTTTGGAGGAGCTGTAAGGGGGAGGAAGCTGAATTTTGGTGTGACAAAGCCTTGTATTACAATTAAAATTTTAGTTATTACTGCTTTTGCTACAAAGCTATAATCCTTATGTATTTGTATGAAGGAACTCGCTACTGTTGAAGTGCCAAGTTGTACTTTATGGACAGCCATATTATAGTTGTATATTAATAAAGTTTATGCAGCCAGTTTTATTTACTAGCTTATATTTTGAAAAAGAAAAGACATTCGTGTCACTGAATATCCTACCAAACCTATTATTACTCCTCGTGGTTGGCGCCAGTTTCATTGCTGCTGCGCAGAAGCGCTATGGTCTCGTTTCCGCATCTGCGCCGCGGCCGAGTTTCGCGCCTATGAATTGTCCCATATTTTGGTTCAGGAAGTCCTTGCTAGTCAAACAAGGCTGTCACTCGACAGTTTCCAAGCAAGCCACTACCAGGCATGGTTGTGCGGCATGCACGGACGCCCTGCCATATATTCCATTTTTTTTGTTGGCTGTGACTGGCTGGGGTTAGCCGCAATAGTTCCTCGCTGTAAGGCCAGAAAATGAACATATAAATGATTAAAATGGAGGCGAATCTGAGGGAACTTTTGTTGTATTTCGGGACGAGGTGGATCTACGTGGCTGTCGGCATCAGCTGCTGAAGAGGCGGATGGATAACATGGTGAGCCTATTGACTGCTACTAATATTCGATTGAATAAGTAGTTAATTCAATTCAATTCAACGTATTGAGTGGAATTTGAACTTGGTATCGTATTTTAGGACCCTCAGAGCGGCCTTAGGCTTTGCAGATACAGAGACGAGGCTAGATCAAGGGACCGTCCTCAGTAAGCAACGCGGCTGCATACACTCAAAGATTTCCAATAAAACAGTTTGCCCCAAATAAGGAAGAATAGGCTGGAAATAAAAAATAAATTGCATTACGAATCAATAGAATTTCGTAGTTGCTGTAGCCTGAGAAGGGAGACGCCGACTTGGTGACGTCACAAAGCATGCGTACCAGCTGGCAGCCTGTCGGCCAGCTGGCAACGATCATCAATTTTTATTTATTTTTATTTTTATTTTTATTTCCGCGGGTGCAAGATCAGCTTCTGATTTACCGAGCCACCGCCCATTACCCCATACAATTACATCCTACCCCAAAAAAGAAATGCGGGCAAACCGCGCGAGTACCGAGCTTAGTCGTTCGAGCGCGTCGCATTCCACTCCGTCTTTGACGCCGGAGGGACCACTTGCGCCGGTCCCGTTTACAAAGTGCGCCGCGCCCAAGCATCGCTCGGCCAACTACCTGCATGTGGTAACAAAGTCGCGAGAAAAATGCAATAAAATACAGAAATATATAGTAAATGTAATTTAAATCGAACAGATGCTACAAATACGTCCGCTGGTAACCGTAACACAATGTGCGCTCTTAAAAATTATCCTCATGCGTCGATACCCCGGATTCGGCAAGCTACCGAGGTAACCCATCCGTCGCGGCCCCCT
This sequence comes from [Torrubiella] hemipterigena, assembly GCA_000825705.1. Lineage (NCBI taxonomy): Eukaryota > Fungi > Ascomycota > Sordariomycetes > Hypocreales > Clavicipitaceae > [Torrubiella] hemipterigena. The sequence continues at coordinate 624,691 of CDHN01000004.1, forward strand.
CAGCCCATCTATTCCCCCGCAATGCGGTGCCGGACTTCATTCTTCAAGAGCTGGCCGCCCCCTCCTTGGAGCTTGTGATTTTGCCATTATCCAACTCTGCTTCTGCCAATTCCATCGCCCATCATGTCTAAGCTTCTGCTTGTCGCGCTCAGCGGCTTTGCGCTCTACTCCATCTGGTACTATTCCTATATCACCGGCCTCAAGGATCTTGGAGACGCCACCATCGAGGCGAAGCTTGCGCCTGGCACAAAGTTTCCCCTGCGCACCGTCTACACTGGCCTGCCTTTGACCGATCGCCTCCTTACGACCCTGACGGTCTTCTTCTGGCCAATTGCCGACGCCCAGGACATTGGCTTGTTCCTGCACTCGTTTGCCTTCTCTGGCACTTTTGGCGCTGCATGGACTCTCGTCTCTCTTGAATCATGGCGACAAGGCAACATCTGGACCCTGGCTGCATTGTAAGTTCCCCCTACGAAATCAATTGCTGTATAAAGCTAATCACAGGATAGCCCTATGCTTCCTGGCCTCGGCTGCCAGGTCCTGACCTTCGCTTTCGTCACGCCACTCTACGCCGCGATGCAGCTTGCGACCTCCATCACGGCCGTTAAGCCCACCGCCCACAACACTCGCATCCCTCGTGCCATTTTGGTTGCTATCCCAGTCGTCTACACCATCGGCTGCCAGGTGCCTGGAATCCTGATGATCTTGCCCCGATCGGAGTGGATGACTGCTGATCTCAAGCAACTCATGATTGCCATCTGGCAGCCATGGCCCGCATATGTGTCCATCCTTCTCACCATCTCCAGTGTTGTCCTGCCCGCTTTCTTGCAGGAGGACAATGCCACCCCTGCTGGAAACCGCCGCTACAGAACTGCGCTCCGTCACGCATACGCCTTTACCTTCGGTGGCGTTGCCGTCAGCCATCTCGTTTCTGTCATCATCCCTCTCGCCTCCGTCGTGGCCCCAACCTTGTTCCAAAAGTCGGTTCTTGGAGACTTGCACCCGTTCAAGGTCTTTGAGACCCCACGACCTTGGGCTTCTCCCGTTCCTCAGCTTCTCAGCGTCGCTCAAGGCACCAAGAACTTCCTCCGTTGGGATTACATCGTCGGCACCGTCGGGACTTTGGTCTGGGCTACGACTCTCTACACAACTGCCCACCGCAATGTTTACGGCCGCGTCGATTACGTCGATTTGGCACGCAAGGTCGTCCCTCTTACCCTGCTCTCTGGTCCTGTAGGAGCTGCTGTGCAGTTGATGTGGGAAAGAGATGAGCTTCTCCTACAGACTGATGGAAAGCCCATTGTCACGGCGCATAAGAAGGGTCTTTGAAAAAGCTGCGTGAAACATTACTGTATTAAAAAAGAAATCACTTAGTTTATTTAAATTTACTGTGCGTAGCTCAAATCCGGCTTGTGAACGGTGGTCTTATGCACAATTAATGCACATGGTTACCTCCGTTCAGCTCACCTAGCTAGAATCTTGTTAGTGAAGATTAAATATACGCTCCATGTTCAAAATGCTTACAATTCCTCCGAGGTTAAGGTTAACGGGCAAGTTCAGGTTGACGTTATCCAGCTGTTTCAAGTTAGTCCGGCCTGCGCATACAAGTGCTCCATGTGTCGCGGCTTACGATAGGCGCAGCAAGTGCTGGAGTCGCCACAGATGCGACCAGAAGAGCAATGAAAGTAAAGGATTGCATTGCGACAGAATTATAAAGGAATGACAGGCCGTAATCGAACACTAGAGGGAATTCACGCGCGCAGCTACGAACCAGGGGCGGCCATCATTATAACAGGACTCCTTGTTAGCGCGCGTTGTGGCAACCCCTGTAAAAATACCACGCCAGCAAAATCGACTAACTACATTGCGGTAAGCGCATATTGGAGGATGCTGGCAATTTCGATTTAGAGAGCTGACAAGAGTTGGGTTTAAGGATGATGTTTGTTGAATGCCATTGTAGTTTCTGCGGTTATTATAGCCTTGGTGAATGCAGCTAATAGATAGCTAGCATGAGAATCATCGTTAGTTGTCCATGGTTCTACCTATAGCATATGGCTGCTGACGAGATTCAGACAGTACTAACCTCTGGAGCACTATTATGTTATAATATCGAGTTTATTCAACTTCAAAGATTAAACGATAAGTTGTTTCGTTTTATAACATGCGACATTATGTTGCTTTGTCTATTTAGCTCCTGGATTGTGTGAGAATAGCAATAGCGAGTCCAAGATGGAGAAAGAAAACTAATGATGATAATTAAAACAAGAAGAAGATGGAGAGGGTGAAGGTTTTTTTTAAATACATTCACGAAATATCGTGCCAGCTGGCGCACCTGTCCAGTAGCAGAGCTAAGTTTAACGCGAACTCATTTTTCTGCGCACCACTTTCTCCTGCGAGATTCCGGAAAAAGAACAAAAGATTCAACACGAGGTATATTGAGTCAATATCATAAGCCTCTCCATCATGAATTTGAGCATGCCATTAAACATGGATAGTTCAATTCTGGACTTTGCATCCCCGCACGACAGAGCCGAGATATCAGACGTCAGCAATCACGACACGCAACTACAATTTAAAAACCTATTGCGAGTCTTTGGGCCCGGAGAATGGAATTTTCAACGTCACCTCAATCTTAGGCCATCTTTATCTCCACAGGCTATACTGCAGTTGAGGTTATATCCGTGGCGTTATGCATTAACCCCCCGGCTCAACAGTTAGTGCTTATGCCTAATGGAAAAACTATCATTGGACAACGTTAACTGCTGCATGTCACGTAGTATTGTGGAAAGTGTGCATTTGATACAAACTCCCCGAAGCCTAGAAATTAATCTTCCGATTTAGTTGAAAAAGGGTACCAAACGTTGCTCTCTTGAACAGCGGCGCACTTGGCTGCACGATTTCAATTCGCCATCACCACCTTGCGCTGTCGATCTACTGCTACTAGTTGAGGATGTTTCTGAAGCAACAATTTCTCTTAGCATCTGCGCAATATGCGATAGCTACCACAGCATTCGAAGTCGCTGGTGACGGCTACACCTGGCCCAACGATAAGATTGACCTGCTGGAACACATGCTGTACGAACACAGCGGTTTCCACGTCAACTCTCCTGCTTCATTTGTTGCGCCTTGTGGACGTGTGCCATTTGGACCAGGTCGAAGTGGCTCAGCAGAATGGCTTCGAACGGCCTATCATGACATGGCCAACGCGAATGTGGCCGCTGGCACTGGCGGCGTTGATGCTTCCATCGGCTTCGAGCTCGATCGCGATGAGAATCCTGGCAAAGGATTCAACGAGACACTATTCAATCTACGCGACTTCATGACGGCCAGGACCTCCATGGCAGATCTCATCGCCATGGGAGCTGTCTTCGCCGTGGGTGGTTGCTCGGGTGGTAAAGTCGAGATTCCATTCCGTGGCGGTAGAATCGATGCTATCAATGCCGGACCAACAGGAGTGCCAAAGCCCGAAGAGAGTATAGACAGCCATATTGCATCCTTTAACAGGCAAGGATTCACACAAGACGAGATGATTGGCCTGGTCGCCTGTGGTCACACGCTTGGTGGCGTCCATGGTGTTGACTTTCCACAGATTGTGGCTGTTGTGAACGATACAGTAAGTAATAGCCATCTGGAAGATAACGCACTATATTTAACACCTGGTAGTCTGTAGATGACAATACGCAAACGTTCGACTCAACAATTGATGGAGAGGGCGCATTCGACAACAAAGTGTGGGTAGCACTCTGCCATCATCAATCATAAAGCTAACTGCAAAATCTTAGCGCGAGTGACTTTGTCGCAAATATAACTCAAAATCCGCTAGCATTTGGTCATAATGTTACTACGCGATCGGACGCTCGTATCTTTAATTCAGATGGTGGTGTTTTGATAAAGAAGATGGCGGCGTCCAACGAGTTCTTCTTGCAGACTTGCCAGTCTCTCCTCGAGCGTATGATCAACACTGTACCAAAGTCTGTTCATCTTGGAAATCAAATCGACATTATACCTGTCAAACCATCGAGCTTATATGCAACAATCGGGTCGAGCCCAGGCAACATGATGTTTTCTGGATTCATTCGTGTATGTTGAGCACAATTTCAGCAAAGAAGCACTGTTAACCAATTTTATTAGCTTATTTCTCGCGATAATTCTTTAGATGCCGATCCTGGTAGGAAGGTTAGGATCCATATTCACCCTAGATCGGGTGGTCGATGTGGTGCAACCGTTGACTGTCCAGTCGTCGATGTGCCAGAATTCTCCTGGTCGAGATCGTTGTACCACGATGGGGGCTACCCATACTTCAAAAAGTACAAATTCTCAAAGGAGATCCCAGTTGATCAGGGTGTTTCTGCGTTTGACGTAGAAGTCATCGACGCCGCGAAGGATGGAACTGTTTCGAGTAAGCTGTACACGAACGGCGGCGGTGGCTTTCCCTTCGACGATACTATTGTTACTCAGCCAACTCAGACGTGTAATGGGCAACAAGGCAACGGAAATTTCAATTTGACTGTTGCAGTAAGTTACTCTATTACTATTTCTCTCCCAGATACGTTGCAGAATTACTAATAGTTCTCTAGCTTCACGATGATCGCAAACTTGATACAGTCCAGGCCCTCCTCCAATATCCTGACTCTTTGACTGCACTCGTCCCGGCAATTGCTACCAATAAGGTCACTCTTAAGAGAGTGGGAGTGGTTTCAGGCACCAAGTACTCCCTGTTTTCTGTCAAGGCAAAGGTTCCCAGCGGAACATTCACCCTCACATATGATTTAGTCGCCTCTAACAAGACTCACACTGAGTTTCGGCGATTCAATGATGTGACTGAAATTCCTTCATGCCCTAAAAAGCTCTAGAGCCTTCGGAGGGAACTTTTGTAAATACGCGGCGTCGCAAAACATACATATCGAAATCAAATCTGGTTGTTGTCGATCTCTCTCTCATCAAAAGTCGAGACCATTCTATCCATAACAATGGATCAGTTAACTAGGTGCCTTCTTAGCTGAGAACTCAGCTCTTTAACAGTCTGTGCCGGTTCATTGGCTGCTGTTCACTGCATTAAGCCGACCGATATGTTGTATTCTCCGACAAACTCCGAAGGCTGGGCCAGATTCAGAAACAGTGTCCATGCCAGCGCGGCATCTAACCAACTTTCCTTAATTTCGAAATTATCAAAGAGAAATCACGGGAGGAAATCTTCTCACTTGCCATTATCTTGTACTACGTTTTGTGGCTACTTTTGATATGCCACAATGGAAGGCGGTGGCTTCGGCCGCCGCCATCACGCCACCCGTGGTCCTTCGCGATCCTTCTGTTAGCGGTTGGCGTTATTAACGTAGAAACTATTACAGGCTTTAAATACATAATAATTACCGTTTCGCCAGACTGTGATAAGCGAGCAAATATGTCCAAGATGATTCCATTTTCTACGCAAATGGTGTAGAGCGCCAGCATCGGTACCAGATCAGTAGCGGGCTCAGCCCCCTTCAAGGACTTACACTTACCTCCCGCATTCCGAGGTAGAATTCAGACGGTATGAGCCAGAGTAAGACCGACAGCCGGACGGGGAACCAGTTCACAATACAACGTGGGACAAGGTTTGCGGAAATGTTGATCCCGTGTGCATTGCTAACCCCAAATCCAACGAACGGCTATCGCTGAACGAAGAGGCTAGCAAAGCGCACCCCTCATCAAATACAAGTGTTCTGAGAACGAAGCAAGCGCCCAATAAAACGCTGAACTACCGAGGCTGACTTTTTGAACTAGATGGAAACGGGTAAGACGCTGTGAAAGTTCAGCCGTTTGGTATACACTCAGTAGTGACGCTAGGTAGCCTTACCCACCAGCTGAATGCAAGCCATGCAGCGCGCTGTTCCTTGCCAATCACAGGGCCAAAATTACCAGAAATGATGCATAAACAAGGTCAATCATGGAGTCCCACGTTGTTATTTTTGGCGCCGGCCCGCTGGTAAAGCTACCGGGCGATGCATGGTTTGGCTGGGGGCCGGCACTCGTATTGAATACGCTCTGCCGTGCACCCACGCGGAATTAGGCTAGCGACTAAAGTACTTGGAAACTAGAGCTGTAAATATAATGAGATGACCGGGGCCATCCTGGACCTTTCGATCGAAGGCGTCTTCTTAGTCCCATCTCCGTAGTTGTACTAGATGCTATGTCGGGACCAACTTCAACCCAAAGAGAAGGGCAAGGGATGCACAGGGGAACCCAACTCCTTCTTATGTTTTGGGTATGGACCCTTACAATTCTTATTCTAGTTTCTCTGAGGTTTTACGTTCGCCGAAAGCTGCGAGCGATTGGGTGGGATGACTGGACAATGCTGATATCTATTGTAAGACCAGCAACCCCCGTTCTGATGGCTTGCTTGATGGTAGGAAGAAAGAGACTCTAACATTGTTTTACGCAGAGTATATTTTCAACGGCCACCGCATTACTTTCATATTATGCATCTGACCATGCACCAAAATATTTCATACTTCCACCCGTCGAGGCCCTACGAGAGGCAACCAAGTGGGCATGGATTATCCAACCACCGATGATTCTAACATTTGGCGCGGCAAAGACGTCGGTGGCGCTCTTGATTCTGCGTTTAATAGCAAAAACTACATTTTGGCGTCGTTGGATACTTTACGTCATTATCTTTGTGGTCATTGTTGGCAATTCGTTAGCAGTCGTCATCACGTTCGCCCAATGCACCCCGGTGTCTGCGCTCTGGATGCCAGAAATGCTCGATGCAGACTGTTGGGATCCAGTAATTCAGGAACATTATAATTATTTTCTTGGAGGTTAGTGCATACTGAAGATTTTGGTTTGTGGGATTTATGCTAATGCTACTACAGCTTGTAATACGACCGCGGATGTCGTGCTTGCGCTGCTACCAATGACGTTTATTCCTCAACTGAGCATAAAGATCGGTAGGAAAATCGTACTATGTATGCTGCTAAGTCTTGGTATATCGTGAGTTTCCACGTTTGAAATAGCCCTAACTTAAACTTAACTAATCTTTATTTCAGAGCCGCCGTCGCTGGGATCATTAAGATGAGATATTTAGTAGTCTTGACGGAGCGAAAGGATAACTTCATCGGTAGGTCCCGCTTCCTATTGTATTTGGCTGCCAAAATACTTATAAACCTAGTAAATGTTTTCCATCTGCTCGTTTGGAGCGGCGCTGAGGGGTTTGTCATTATGTTTTGTGGCAATTTGCTGCCCCTACAACCATTATGGGACAGATTCATCACGAGACAGCTGGACGGCGACTTTAGGAGGAAGATCAACAATGAACATATGGTACCCCGGGCGGTGAACTTTTCATTAACAAAGACAAACTTGGGGAGTGGTAGCCCTTCACAAGGTTCCTGTCGAACTGAGCAATATGAACTAGGAGAAGGACAGATTCGCGCAACAACCAGGATTACAGTTGTGACGAGGGTGGAAGATATTGTGTAATGATGGTTGATGTGAAGGAAAGCCCACTTGTATAATAGAACAAAGCGATACTGATTTTCTAATGACGACTTTATTGATACAGAAGCGTTGGCACAGACTAAGGGGGATTGGCGAGAAGTTGTATATGGTAAGAAAAGGATTCAAAGTGGTATATTCATAAATAAATCATGGCATGCAAAAAGATACAGGTATAACAGAAATGCAAATCTGGCAAAACAATAAACTAGCAGAGCCAGAACCAGAACCTCTCGAGAATATTGCGGGGGACGGGTGCAACATCGTTCATAGTGGCTTCATCCACCTCGTCGAGACCACTAAAGACGTCGAGCTCTTCAACAGGCTTGATCCAGTGCTTGCCTCCCTTGAAAATTCGGTGTCCAAAGTAGAGCGCCGCGAAGATGGGGAATGAGATGTAGGAAGTGACAAAGTCAGCGGTTTTCCAGTGGCCTGTGCAGAAGACGGTGAAGCCATTGGTGATGGCGAGGATAGCGAAGAACGCAATAGTAGCGTATGTGCCGTATGGTTGGAAGGGGCTTCGGAAAGGAAGGTTACCGGCGATGCCTCGCATCTGAGTGGCGGCACGGAAGCGCTATAAGAGAAATTAGTGTTAAATACAGGGAGTGTAGTGCAAAAAGAGAGACTTACAAGATAGGTGTAGAGAACCACAATCCAGTTGATCATGCCAGAGATGACGATGAGAGATGTCAACCAGTTGAAGACCTCGTAGCCGTCACTGGAGAGGATGAGGTAGGCGAGCAAGCTCAGCATAGACGAGGCCAAAACGGCAAAGTAGGGAACACCCCAGCTGTTGCAGCGGCGGAAGATGGCCGGGGCCTTGCCAGTACAGGCCATGCCATAAAGCATTCGCGAAGCCGAGTATAGCTGAGAGTTACCGGCGGACCAAGCAGAAGTGAGGGCGACGGCGTTGAGGATGTGGTCAAGGGCAGGGATACCGGCGTTCTTGATGGCAATGACGAAAGGACTGGAGTCAGCGTTGCCCTGACCGAAAAGATCCTTGCTGGTGTAAGGGACCAGAACACCAATAACCAGCGTGCCCAAGACGTAGAAGATGAGGATGCGCCAAATGTAGCGTCTGGCAGCCTTGGGGATGTTGCGGCGGGGAGCCTCGCATTCACCAGCAGTGTTGGCAATGATTTCGGGGGAGAGAATGTACGAAAAGCCGGCTTTGATGATGGCGTACCACACAGCAAGAAACTTGCCAGTGTTGCCTTCGCCAATGTAGGGCTTGAAGGCACCTGGGTTTTGCCAGTAGCGGAAGCCGAGACGGTCGTGGTTGGGAGCACCGCCAAAGAAGATGACAATGCCGACGATGATGAAGCCCAAGATGGCGATGATCTTGATCGAAGCAAACCAGAATTCCGTTTCACCGTAGTATTTGACAGCAATGAGGTTGAGAACGACGCAGACTGGCAGGTCATGTTAGCCATTGGAACAGGGGTTGTACATTTTTGTAGGACACATACCAACGAGGACCATGGTGATCCAGACAGCAGGACTGACAGATTTATCCCAGTATGATAAAATAACAGCCGATGCTGTGGCTTCGGCCGGTGGAATCATTGAGTAGGCAAACCTATACAGTCGAAAAATGTTAGCAAATGCAAGGGATGTGTGGCAACCAAAAACAAGGCTGAGCGCCACGACGCACCAGTAGTTCCATCCTGTGGCAAAGGCCAAGCTCGGGTCGACGAAGCGTTGGATCAGGTAGGGCAGGGTCATGCCGCGAATGGGCATGTAGGCAGCCATTTCGGCGAGGTCCATGGTGAGAAACCAGATGAATATGGACATGATGAGGTAGGACATGAAGAGGGGAGCAGGGCCCGTGGTACCAAGGACGGTACCAGACCCAATGAAGAGGCCAGTTCCGATGGTGCCGCCTGTGAGGATGACGACGTGTTAGTAGATGCTCCCATAACTAGAATAGAGACTTTATTCTTACCTAGAGCAATCAGCTGGATGTGTCTACTCTTGAGGCCACGCTCCATGTGTCCATCTTTAGCAGTCTGCTTCATGTCTAGCACGACACCCTTTTCGGGGGGCGGCATGGCAGCCTCGCTGTCATGTGTGAAGCTAGGCTTCATATTGTCGTCCGCCATGGTGATTTTCGATCTATGCAGCGAATTGGACTAGATGTAGGCGAGATTTTGGTGATGGTAGTGTTGTTTGTTGCTTGGCAATGGCGCTGCCAAGGGTAGATGGTGTGGTGTGGTGACGGTTGTGGAAGATGCGTGTTAGTCGAGATGCAGCAAGAGGAAGAAAGAGAAGTAGAAGGGTATAGGTGTAAAATAGACAGAAGAAAAAGCAGACGCTCGAGCTAGAGATGACAGAACAATTCGTGCAGCAAAGAAAAGAAACGAGTGATCGCGGCAGCCCTAGCCCTTTTATCAGTGCTGACGTTTATGTGAGCCGTGCTGTGCTAGCGTGCATGCTTTTGCCTGCTGTTGGTGCTGACAGTGGTTGCGTGCGTGTGCGAGGCCCGGCCGATTCCCCCGCACTGCGCACCCACCAGCGCCAGCAAGATGCGCCACAAGGGCCACAGTGCTCCACTAACAGCAGCCAGTCGCTGTGCTTTCAGTGGATGTGGTGGCCGGCTGTGCGCGGGCCTGGAGTATAGTGGAGTGTACAGGGGGGATGGACGGTGCCCACATGGTCCATATGGTTTGCGAGCGAAGCGGACAAGTGATGAGAGTAATAATACTAATACTGAGGAGGAACGTGTTGGCAGAAGATGAGGACAACTAGAGTACGCAAGTTTAGAGGAAAACCCTGTTGCAGTTCATAGCGCAGCGGGATAGCAAAAGGCTACGACATTAGACGAAAAGGTTCGCTACAGGCGCGCTAAAAAAGAAGCAAACAATGCGCTATCCCCAGCAGGGAACAAACCGCCCGCCCTTGGCTTGGGGTAAGTTCGTTTTGCCCAAATGCAGCCCTGCTCTTGCGCCCCGCTCCCACTGTAGCTTTCTGTTAATTTACTGGTGCGCTGAAGCCACCGTCGGCCAACTTCCCAGTAGCCTGGTTTTCCTTATCAGTACAGTGACCAGGCAGGCTCTGAGAGCGCTGTACTTACAGCACCTGTGCAGCACAGTTCCACACACCTGCCAGACGCCACTTGCAGCCGCCTGCACCGCACCCAAACGCACAGGATCAGCATCACTTGGCTCACTCCAGGCTTCCCTCCTCCACATCACAACGCTCTGGAATGCGGGGGAGCTGAGATAGCCACCACCAACAATAGGCCAAAAAAAGCCAACTCTCATAGAAAGCAAACGCCCGACGGTACCCGCCTATGACTGCGGCGCTCTGCCTCTTCGCCGAGTCGGGAAGGTCTGATCTATTGTATTCATTCAACGCCGTGTCATTCCCCCAGCTTTCAGTGAGGCCGCAGCCGCTGCCAAGCTTATTTCCCCACGATTACAGTAGTTGGGAAATAAGAGAAGGCGTCCGAGTTCGGTCATTTTTCTATTAATGTGATATTTACTAGTCCGAGGCTAACACTTCCGTTATCGCAGCTCTTAGTTATGCTGGCCTCAAACGGCCGAGGGGGCACCAGTCAACTCGGTCTGCAGCTGCTTCTCAACCAATGTGACATCGACAGTCTCTTTACCCTTGCGTACATCCTCGACATTGCGGATAGTCGTGTGTGATTCTCCAAACAAGGCATCAATCTCTTCCAGCGTCTTGCCCTTGGTTTCCACCCAGAAAACCGCCTGCCGCTTTGGTTAGCTTTGCGATAAGGGTCACTGGCACGCGTGTTTTGTGGTTGTGGTGGCGCCAGCACTAGCAGGGCAAGTCGACTTACAATGAGAACAAAGGTGATGATATCCCATGACCCATTGATCATGTACATTTTCCAGCCAATATTGTCGAGGCCAATCGGCATCACAAACACCAAAACCATACTATTCAGCCACTTGGTTAGCCACCCTGACTCGGATGTGTGCACAATGGCACATTAGAAAACTTACGCGAGGGCGTTCAAGACAAAGCTCGAAAACGCCACACCATTGGCTCGCACCGGGTAGTTCATCACCTCGGGAGGATAGAGGTACAGCAGCGGCGTCCAGGCAATGGAATAGAAGCCCTGGAAAAGGAACATGACCGCAACATCGCCGTAAATAAGCGACTGAGAAGCGCCAGCGGGGTCCGAGGCGTACAATTTAGACAAGCCACCAATAACAAAAAGACAAATGATCAAGAGACCCTGCGAGAGAAGCGCAATGGGCTTTCTACCCCAGACAGCCGCTAACTGGGTTCCTGCAACGGCGCAGATGAGGCAAAAGATGTTGAGTACAACGTTCTACAGTCGTGTTAGTGAGGGTCACATACGATAGCTCCAGTTGTTTCATTAAAGAGCATGATTGGATTAGAAAAACAATGGCAATCTTACCGCCTTGAGTTGGTCATCGGCACTGTTGATGCCTGCAGTCTCTAATTCTTTGCCGAGATAGTACGAGGCAATGATGTTGCCTGCAATGCACGAGAATGGACCAACAGAGCCGCCAATCAACACTCTCTTTCTAGCACTTGGCGTCTTGAATATCTCCTTCGGACTCATAGTGACGCCCTCTTTCTTCTCCCAGTTGAGCGTGTCCACGATTTGCTTGTACACCGCCACGGACACCGGGTCTAGAATATCGCCATTCGAGTTTGTCTGGGCCACGGAAAGTCGTGCTTCTTCGTAGAGGCCTTGGCTGACCAGCCACCTCGGCGACTCTGGGATGAATGGCAGAAAGACGATGCTGAGGACAGAAAAGATGGCCTGGAAGAACGACGGCGCACGCCATGCCCAGGTCGACTGCCATTGGTAGGTGCCCAGCGTCACCAAGGCCGCAATCAGAGCGCCGACGTAATAGAAGTTGTTGAGGGATCCCACACCCCAGGTTCGCCATCGACTTGGGAATGTCTCGGTAAGGTATACTGCGCCTGCAATTCCACTGACGGCGCCACCAAAGCCCAGGATGACTCGGGCAATCATAAACATGGCAATATGCTGCGCAGCACCCTGGAGCACAATGCCTACAATCGTAATCAGCGAGCCCCAAAAGATGGCAGGTCGTCGACCCAGCTTGTCAGCAATCATGCCAGACCAGATAGGCCCAAGGAACCCGCCGATAAAGATGGACGCCGTGTTCAAGCCAGTTGTTGTACTGGTAAGCTGGAAATATTCATTGTACGATGGGAGAATGTTAACGCCGTTGAGCATGGAGCCATCGTAGCCTCCCGTTGTCGACTGGACCATGGAGCAGATGAGTAAAAGCACAGATACCGTCGAGGTTGATTCCGGAACCCATGCCGGCATCCATGTGCCTGTGGGTGACTTTTTCAGCATGTTGGTCTTCGTTGTTGTCTTCTTTCTCAAGATTGGTCGCTGAGTCTACGGTGAAGTGAAGTGGAAGACGACAAAAACGCAATCTGGGACACTGGGCACTTTTGTCTCTGTCTGGGAAAGCTACCTCATCCAACGTTGTTACCTCGCGTCGTCTTCCCCGCTCTCCAAAATGCGTTACATTGCATGGTACTACATACCCTGCGTTTAGTTGCAGTACATGGTTTGCGCAGATTGATGCCCCCTCTCGAACAGTGTCGCTTCGTCGGCTCCCCACGTAGCCCATCGGCACCTTTTACCGTCGGGAAATTACCGTCAGTGGCTTGACCGCTGCATCACTACTGGCTCTTCGGGCACTTGTCGGCGGGGAATAGTGCACCCTTGCAGGCTAATTTGTTAGCGTCGTGAACAAGTATTCCCAATGGAGAGGGTTGGGTTAGGATGTGCGGGGAAGAGTGGGAGCGCCCCGCACCGCACCGAGCAATCGTGGGGGGTTCACATCCTCCTCGTAAAGCGAATGACTTCATCGCGGGGGTGCATGCTGGTGGATATTGCGGCTTGCGGTGTTTGTTGGCTTGTCTGAAGCACACAGCAGCCCGTTCATCGAGAGGCAACGAGTGGGCAAACATCACCAACAAAGGCATGACGCTCTTCTCTTTGCCTCTTCCTTTCCGCACCAAACCGGCCACTATGGCAAAACTACCAACCATTGCTATAGCAGGACTCGCCTGCGAAACATCCACATTTACCCCGTCCCGAACAGACGCTCCGGCCTTCAAACCCCAACGAGGCAATGAGATTCTCGACAGATACAGCTTTCTACACGCAGACCAGCCGACGGGCAAAGCTGCCATTTGGAAAGGTGCACTGATTGGACACGCTCTCCCCGGAGGCGTCGTCACGCGCGAGGCCTTTGGGACATTGGCGGCGGAAATAGTCGAGCGTTTGAAGGCCATTGTGGCTGAGGGCGATCTCGATGGCTTGTGGTTCGACATCCACGGTGCCATGGTCGTTGAGGAGCTCGATGACATTGAGGCAGAACTGCTACGCCGCGTCAGAGCAGTCATTGGCCCTGATGTTGTTGTTTCGGCGTCGATGGATCTTCACGGTAACGTCTCCCGTGAATTGGCACATCAGTGCGATCTGATCACCTGCTACCGCATGGCACCCCACGAAGATACCATGGAAACGAAGGAGAGAGCCTGTACAAATCTTATTGCAGCACTGAGTGAAAAGTCACCCGGCAAGCGGCCGCTCAAGGCGTGGGTCCCTATCCCAATCTTGCTACCTGGTGAGCAAACCTCTACAAGAATGGAGCCAGCCAAGTCCTTATATGGTGCCGTTCCGGAAGTAGAAGCCGTGGATGGTGTCATCGACGCTGCCATCTGGGTTGGTTATGCATGGGCAGATGAACCTAGAAACAGAGCCATTGTCATGGTCACAGGGTGGAATGAGAAGGCAGTAGCCGAAGGTGCTGAGAAATTGGCCAAATTGTTCTGGAAGTCTCATGCTGACTTTGAATTTGTGGCTCCAACGTCATCCTTTGGCGAGGCCCTCGACCAAGCCGTCAAGTCTCCCGCAAAAGACCGCCCGTTCTTCATCTCTGATTCTGGAGACAACCCAACGGCTGGTGGTTCAGGAGACGTGACGTGGGGCTTGACTGAGCTGGTGGCACGGCCCGAATTCAAGTCGCTAGATGCAGGATACACCGTCATCTACGCCAGCGTGCCCGGACCCGAAGCCATTGCTATCGCCGTCGCCGCGGGTGTTGGTGCCAACGTAACAGTTACAACAGGAGCGGCCGTCGACAATATCCACGCACCGCCATTGACTCTGTCCGGCCGCGTGCATTCCATCAAGCACGGCGACCGATGGGCCGAGACCGAAGTCGTCTTGCGTGTTGGATGTGTCTACGCCATCCTTACCAAGTACCGTAAGCCGTATCATAAGGAAAAGGATTTTACAGATTTAAATCTCGACCCTCGATCGGCTGATATTGTTATTGTCAAGATTGGGTATCTAGAGCCAGAGCTTTATGATATGTCTAAGGGCTGGATCCTTGCCTTGACGCCGGGGGGCGTTGATCAGGATCTTGAACGACTTGGCCATCACCGAATTAGACGACCAATGTGGCCATTTGATAAAAAGTTTGACGAGGAGCCAGACTTGAGCACGCGCTGGATATCAAAGTCCAACGAGCCTCTGACAGGTCGTGACGAATAACTGGACATGAAGCACAAGCACTAAAATGAAGTTACATAGACTAAAGCATAGTTTTTTTTTTTAAATCAGCATAGTATTTTTGAGTCTAAAATTTGCATCTAAATTATGGGAGTTTCTCCAGAATGCGTTTCCAGTGCTCAAAGTCATCGACATATACCTTCATAAAGTCGAGAATGAGGTATCCTCTGTGTACACAGCCTCCGTTGATGGGCCAGAGTTCTGATGTTTTGGCAGTGTAGCGGCGCCCGTTTTCCATAAAGCAGGTGTAGACGCACAGAGCTTGTTGCTTGCGGCTGTTCCGTGAAGACACTCGGTAATCACAGGGCGTAATAGAATAGTTGCGTACGTTGAGTACTTGACACTGTGGCTTGGTGCACGATTCCAGAGAGAGGGTGATTTCACACATGATGGCGATGGTACAGGCACATCTTTCTAGAAGGGAAGGGCGTAATCGCTTTAATATTTTTTTTTAGCAAACAATCGAAATCGAAATCCGAACGGCGGCGCATCTTTGTCGAATGTTCCCTTCCCAACACATGGAAAACTGAAACGACGCTCAAGTAGTAACATTTACTACTGTCCTGTGGCATTTATTTTACATCGTAATTGTTCGCTCGCCGCAGTTCCCACACACTAAGCCCTTGTGTGATTGTTGCCGTTTGAGATCGTGGCGCATCCTTCGTTCTTTTGTTTGCCTATAAACCTTGTTGTTCCTGGATTTGGCGTACACAAAGCGCAAATAGAACAGCCTAAAAACAATGCCTCACTAATTTCTTGCTTGCCAAACGACATGTTGAAATCTAGCTGCTGTATGCATCTAAATGAACACAACCACCTGGCGCTCAGCCACAGATCAAAGACATCATCAACTGTACCAGTAGTTCAAGTGACATCCATGCAGAAAATAATGATGTTCTCTTTATCAGCAGTCCAGGATACTGGTCTGCCCCAACAATGGGAAAGTCACTGTGATGTTCTCTAACTGTAACTAATAATACAGGGTCGACCGAAAGAGTGTTCGCCCTCTCCGAATACAACGAAACATTAGCTACATCCACTCTTGGCTGAAATGTGGCTGGTACAGTGCGAATAATTTACCAGCCAACTTGGGCAAAGTACATGCTGCAGGGCAGTTTCACCGACGCTCGTGTTGCTCCACCCCTAGCGTCGCGTCAACCGTGCCTCTCAATACCCTAATATAACTACCCAGGAGTTATTTTATCCTCACATGTCCTATTTAAATGTTCACTTTTAATAAGCTAATAGTAAAAGAACAAGACTTTTATTTTTATATACTTGCTTTTCTACTTAGAAAGTTATTTATAGAAGTCTTTCTTTAACTCGGACAAGGTATAGACGGACCTACCCTACTTGCACCTGGTACCAGCCCTGCACGCCCCTACAGTTACGTCACACTCGCTCTGTCGTCAGAACCGTCTCCCTGCCCTTCCGTCCCGTTAGCCCAATGCCGCCGTCTTTGGTGGTATCGTTGGATAGTTCGCCATACCCACTTCCCTATTCCTTTGCTGCCCTCTGAGGCTCTCCATTTGGTGTCGTGCCCAAGTGCAGCAGTAACTCGTAGCCATGGAGGACGATAGCCAGAGCCAGTTTTTGTGGCAATATGATTACGAGGAGCTTGACTTTTCTACGCCTGTAGCTGTTGATATTGAAGGCAGCGATAGCTCTCTACAAAACAGCCTAGGCCAGTCAAGCACAATTAGTTAACCTCTAACTGGAGCAAATTGTCCCCTCTATACTATTAAATAGGCTTTGTGTATAATAAAGAAGAAGCTGCAGACGCTGGCCACTAACACGATACAGCATATCGAACTTTACCCAAGCATCTTTTGGCGGACAGAGCTAGAGAGTCTTATTGACAGTGCTATCGCGGCGGAGTCGTTGAGCGAGACACATATCCCCAGTAAAACCCAAGTAAACTTCATAATCATGGAACAAGATGTACGGCTAATTGAGCTATACTTCCCGAAGTATAATATTTCTTGAGATAAACTTAATAAGTAAATTAAGGAGTAGGCTGATTTAGTTTCTACTAGAGGCCGAGTGTTAAGCGCAAAAGTATTGTTTATCTTCAAGGTAAACACGTCTCTAGACACCCAAAGCAAGCCACCAAGACGTGGGGGACAGGCACTTTGCTGATTGTGCACATTTGCAGAATAACCCGGAAACAGCTGGTTCGTATAGCAAGTGGGAGGCCGTCGTTAGCATCCTTGACTGCCCAGGGCAGTATAACATTGGTCTATAGTGTTAAGAAGACCCAGAAGATAAAAAGAGATACCCCGTCGATAGAACAATTATAGAAGATCTTGTTGATATTATGAGAAGGGTCAGACCTTTTAACTGTTATGCTGGCATGCCACCATACTTGGGAGAACGGTTACGAAAAGGGTCAAAAGCTGTAACGAAAAGAAAGAGGCGCCTGCAATCCATATCACGAATGTTCTTCCTGGAGGATTTCTATCTCCTACGAAGGGGGCTAAGATTCCAGGCAAATTGGAAAGCGTGATTCGTAATTATCGAGATCACCTTGTCTCACAGACGAATGATGCAGAATGGATCCGGGAAATTGATGGCATAGCAGAGTTCACGCGCAAACAACGCTTCAATCTTAACAACTTCACCAAAAAGCACGTCCAGTACTTCGTTTCGAATGAGTTTCCGCTCGGCCTTGCCGCGCAATGGGTGATGGATGTGGATGATTGGCGGAAGGAGTTGGAAGAGCAGCAGCAGCAGCAGCAGGTAGAAGATATCTTATAATCTCTAGCTAACATTTGCCCAATTTTTACGAGCCTAAAGTAGGGTAAATCGCTTATATCCGGCTTCAACACAACAAGTATATATAGAGGGGAGAGATATTACCATCATGCGTAGAAATGTTCGCACTCCTTTAGATTAAAAAGCATAATAACAAGACATATGCTCCGTAAGGCTATGCAACAAATTGGATTATTTGAGAGCTATCACTACTGCAAGTTGAAAATATTTTGCGATATAATCAGGTCACCTTTCCCACTCAGATAGACTTTCGACTGAAGCCAAGTAGTCTGGATGACTAGAACCCAGTTTAGCTTGTCGTAGACGTATACATTGACTCATCAACACCTTTCCTTCTTCGAGGCGCCCAGAATTCCAGTATATCCATGCTAAGTTATTCATGCTAGTCAGCGTGGAGGGATGGTCCGGTCCAAGCTTCTGCTTGCTCGCCTTCGTTACTTGCACCTGAAGCGTCTCTGCCTCTTCCCACCGCCCTTGGTTCCCGTATGTCCATGCCAGATTCGCGATGCTGGTCAGCGTGTCCGGATGGTCCGGTCCAAGCTTCTGCTTGCTCACCTCTATTACTTGCACTTGAAGCTTCTCCGCCTCTTCCCATCGCCCTTGCTTGCTATATGTCGACGCTACCAATGCTTTTGACGAAGTCACTTTCTCATCGTCTTTATCAAATATTTTCTTCCTTGCTTTCATAGCCCAGGTAGAAAGCTTCTCGGCTTCTACTCCATACCCCTTTTCAAGGGCATACCAGGCTGCTTTATGCAAGATTGTCGCCCACTCTTCCATAGCCTCCTTGCCGTCCGGGCGCTGTGTTGACACTTGCTGTGTATGTGGGAAAAGAAGCTCGCATTTCGCCCAATTCTCAAAGTTTCCGCCTGGCATCTCTGCGGCAAGGTTTTGAAGAAACTGATAATTCCACTGTTCATAGATATTATGTGCCTTAAGCCACGCAAATATGGCGAGCTGCACTAGTCTATGCATTTCAAATGTGGTCCCGTCCTTATTGGCTACAATGAAGGAAAAATTCCGTAGTGCTATGATGTCGCTTTCAAACTCATCATTGTCACTACAGTTGGAGTTTTCATATGTCCAGTCACTATCACTATTGCTTCCAATACTCTTGCCATCGTCGGCATCATGGTCGCTTGTATCCCTAATAGTCAACCCACTCACCGCGCGACGTAGATTATGTGCATCATCTATGGTAACGCGACCGTATTTGCCTCGCATCAAAACTTCCGGAATGCCCTGGCGATCACAGAAGCTGATAAGCGACAGTAGGTCTGCTGCGGACGGTCTGACGTCGCGAATATAGTCAAATGATATTTGCCATGTGACGAAAATGGAGTTATGAGCTTCTTTGTCTCGTCGAAGCCCTTCCCCTTCATGACTAAGAAGCTTAGCTTTTCTATTATCGCTTTTGCGAAACTCATCGATATAATCCTGAACAGAGGATCGTGGACGCTTCTGGGAAATGTAAGCCGTTGCCTGAACAATAGCTATTGGCATATATTCGAGCGTTGCAGCAAGCTCCACAACGCAAGCGTCGTTATCGTCGTGACCAAGCTTATTCCGCAATAATTGTATTGCGTCTTTCTTATTCATTGGGTTGATTGGGATGATATCATCGCGATCAACTAGCTCCATTGCAGCGGCTTTACTTCGTGAAGTGATAAGAACAGACCCATGTTGGCAGTATGGGATATATGATAACAGGTGCCTGGTAGATGCACCCTTTGCCGTGGCTATGGTTGCTTCCAGGTTCGATACAGTCAAGAAACGGGCGTCGTCTACGTTGTCGAGAATAACAACCCAAGGCCCTTTTCTTTCGTCTTGAAGCCAGTCGTGCACCAGTTGAAATATATTCGCTTTTGGATCTTGCCGCCCAGAAAGCTCAACGCATGTCGCAAGGTCTCGGAAACCTTCTTCGAACCGCGCTTTATTACTTGCATGGATCCAAAAGACCCATGTAGCAGATGATCGCTCTCGGACACGATAGGCATATTCGATGGCGATTTGCGATTTTCTTCCAAGATTAGATATTTTCATGGTACAGCACGGCGTCTACAACTTACCCAACACTGCCGAGACCAACGAGCGCAGTCCACGAACCTGGCCTGCTACAGCTGCGATCGACCTCGTCAAATATCTCACGCTCGACAAAATCAACATCACGACGGAAGGAAATTCGCATCGAGGGATTCGGTGGTATCTCTAGTTGCTCTGTCCACTCGTCAATCAATCGCTGCAGCCAATACTTCGTCGGAGCCTACCTTGGGTTGGATAGTGATTATGAATGGATGAGTCTAGGCACCAATATCACCGGTTAGCACTATAGTATACTATGCGGGAACATAAACCCTTCCGCGATTAAATCAAGCTATGACTCGGGTGGCATACCGATTTGATTGGTGCCAATGTACTGATTACCAGGACCATTATTCTGATTTCCTGTACTATTGTTGTTATATTGGCTCCCAACCCCAGTATTGACGTTCTGGGCACCGCTGCCGTAGTGTGCATACGTCGCTGCGTCTTCAAATCCGTCAGGTAGGGATGGCTTCATCTCACCTACTTCCTCAATCGCTTTTGTCAAGTTTTCCAGTCCTCTTCGAGATGTAACCTTCGGGAATGTGATCGTAAGAAGCTGTAGACCATCAAGAATTTCTTTCATTAGGGTCTCCACGCGACCACCCTTGCCGATGGTTCGAGCAGCTTTGATATACCGGCCGGCCCTCGAGTCACCGTTGGCCGGGACAACCTTTTCAAACAATACCTGTAATTTTGTAGCTTTCTCTTCACAGTCTCTTAAGACGGGTATGAAAGTTGATGTGAGATCGTCGTTTGCTTCCTCTTCAACATATCGCTCTGTATCATCGAGAAGCTTTGTAATCAGAGGCAATTTTGCTGCTACCGTCTTGAAGTTGGATGGTAGACCAGCTTCGTCTTTAATAGCACTGCTCAGCTGGATCGTAGCATCGATGATGGAAATCACAGCAGAAATAATACCAAGCACTTCTGCACCGGACATTGTCGGGGTTCCACAGCCGAAGCACTAATACCTAGTTAGGAGGAATATTACAGCTATCTATATCACTTACGCATACGTATAACTATTTAATAGTAACTAGTCTCTAGATAGAGTAAACAGAAGTTTAATAGTTCTTGTTATAAGCCTTAAGAAGGATATCTTAAATACCCCGCACGCCAGCGCCAGTCGCCATACTGAGCTGCCTACCGACGCACACGTGAGTAGTTAAACATGCAGCCGACTTTTACACAATTGCCATGCACTATAAATCGCCCTGTAGATGTTTTGGAAGTCATCATTTCTTGGAATACTCTAATTTGATGCCCGAATGTCGGAAGTGACCTTCTGCACTCTCCTTCTTCTGCCCAATGTGCCTGATACACCACTTCAAAAACATGCCCAAAAACAAGTCTCAATTATACGACTTACACTACTCCTTCTTCATAAGCTCCTTTATTTCACCAAAATATTCTTCGATCGGGTTTAAGTCCGGTGAATATGGCGGGAGAAAAGCAATTTTTACACCTACAGCGGAGCAGATTTTCTCCAGCTCTCGTGGTCGATGAAATCGTGCATTGTCTATAATCAAGATCGATTTTGGTTCAAGGTAACATCTACAGAAGGGCAGCAGCCGTCGAATGAAGTCTTCGAATACTATACTATCTGTTGTCCCACGAAATATGGTCGTCAGTATTTCGCCTTCTTGCGTGTATGCTGTGATAAACTGATGTCGTCTCTCACGAACGAAGTCAGCAAGATGCACTGGTGTAATTCCTTCTGGCACCCAGCCTTTCGTTCGTTGAGCCTGACTCGGTTCACGTCCACATTCATCAATAAAGACATATTGAAAAGACTTCGACTTGAGCATAGATAGCTTATACTGATACAAATGTAGGGTTAGCGGCTCTCTTTGGCTTGCTACGCGGCGAGTTAACTTCCTAGTCCATGCCACAGACTACAATGCACGAGTGAGACTACTAAGTGAAGCAATGATGTTGAATTTTGCCTCTAGAAATGCTAGCATTTCTTCTCGTAGAAGGCAAGGCCGTTCCTAGAGCTCATTGCACAATGCATCAATCATGTATGAGGCAATGACTCTGGGCCGACCGATCTTTGGAGAGGGGATCCCTTGTCGGGCCTGTTCGAACTTGACGCGGTGGCGGGGGACTGTTCGGACGGTATATCCAACCTTCCTTACAATTTTGGCGTTATTAGGCTTATAGAGCAGCATAATCCCGACCTGCATATATTTAACATTGCCTAGCGGTTTAGCCACGGTGCCAGAAAATGCTGTTAATGGCTGATAGAAAAGCCAGAAACGACTTTTTAGGACAGGAAGTGGGCGACTGTCTGGTCGCTCGTTGGTTTATAGAGGCACGCGTGCCTTGTTCCTAGCGGGAAGCCAAAAACGGCTCTTTTAAGATCGATGATTGAAGGTACATCGAGCGCACAGATGGTAGACGGTCACCGCCACGGGTGGCTGATGTGGGGCAGGTACATTTCTTTTTCTATTACAAAATTGGGCGGACACTCTTTCGGTCGACCCTGTACATCATCCTAATCATCTTTTAACTAACGGCGATATAGAGCAACTTCAAGAGCTAGAGGTTTGCGCAAAAAGCCTTCCCGAGTCTCCATGGGTCCTTGGCGGGCGACAGCGCCGTACCGGCGAGCCCAAGTAGCTGCAATAAGCTTCATTTCCATCTCTGCCACATTTCGTCCCACACAGGCTCTTGATCCATGGCTAAAAGGGATAAAGGCCTTCTTTTGGCGCTCCGTGGCCTTTTCCCAGCGCTCAGGTCTGAATTCTTCGACATCGGGGCCCCAAATCTCGCTAGAGTGGTGGAGCGTGTAAGTAGGAACACTTAGAACGGTGCCAGGGGGGAAATAGTGGCCGTGGATAGTGGCTCCCTGCGAGTCCTCGGGAATCTGGCGGGGGAGACCAATACCCGAAGTGCAGTGGTGGCGGAGAGTCTCGAGGATGACATTGTTTAGATACTCAAGATCCTTGACCATTTCGTGCGTGGGAACCTCGACGCCGTTGGGAATCGCCTTATCGAGCTCTGCCTGGAGCTTTGTAAACACACGCGGGTTTCTAACAAGGTAGTTGAGAAGAGCACACGACGAGTTGGACGTGGTGTCGCTACCAGCAATAAGCTGAGTTAACGCTTCGGCGGTAAGCTCTTCACGACCTAGAGGGTTTCCAGCGTCATCACGGCCCTCCTGTAGTCGGGCGAGCAGGTCCTTTCGGTCAACATCAGGCGGGTTGTCCAATCGGTTCTTGACGCTGGCAATCGCAATGCCGGCAAGGTTCTTGACAGCATTGAGGCCCTTGCTGAAGAAAGGATCGGGGAAGTAGGGAGCCCAAGGCTTGAGAGAGGGGAAGATGCCTAGCGTGGCGCTGACTTCACCACGTCTGTTAAGAATCTCAATAGCAGGAGCAAGGATGGGGGGACTGGTTGGAGATTCGCGAATTTCTGCCAGATCAACTCCATTTCGGATCATGCCAAATGGCGCTCCAAAGGCGAGGTCACCAATAATGTCAAACGCAAGATAGTTGAACCAAGGTAGGCAGTCGATGTGGGCCTCCTTACGGCCCTTTTCACCGCGTTCGGGACTTTTTTCAATGAGGATATCAATCTGTTGAACAAAGAGCTGCAGGTTCGCCTGCATATATGGCTCAAACTGGCCAACGGATTTGGGCGAGAAGGTGTGAGAGACCAGCTTTCTTTTGCGAGTGTGCTCAGCACGATCACGGGTGTTGAAGAGGCCACGGCGAATAGATACAAAGGCATCGTAGAATTCACTGTAGCAAAATGTTAGCTCGGCGGGGTGAAAGGAGCATTGTTGGACCCATGTACTCACGACTTAAGGAACCCGTTTCCATGACCGTAGATTGCATTGACAGCTTCTTCATCGGCAACACTGATGTGGTTCGGCTGGATTCGAATAAGTTTGCCAAGTCGCTTGTGTTGCTCGTCAACGACCTGGTAGCGATTGCCTCTACGGCAAACTCCCATGAGCCAGAAGTTGGAGAAAGCAGCGTAGGACGGTGCCGGGATGTCACGGATAGCCGAATAGGTGACAAAGTATGGGTATAGGAAAGACAAGAAAACAGCACCTCCCAGAGCAGGCACTGCCCAGATAGACCATAGCTGGTCGATGACGGCTTCGATCAACCCCATGATGGCGACGGTATGTTTGGTGATGGGACGCGAGCCGACGGTGACCGTGGGTATACGAATCAAGACAACAGCTTCTAGCGATGCAGCAAGATTAAAAAGTAAGAAAGAAGCGAAAGATCCATAAAGCTACAGCGCCAGCAGGGTGGGAACAGTGCCACCATAAATACAATTGGCAGCGGGTAGCGTGTGCATGTGCAGATCAAGCATGCGATGCAAGGCGACGGCAGGAAAAAAACCAGTTGGAGGCGTCTGCCAGCTGCCAGCTGGCGGGCACCTGGCGCACCTGGCGAGCGCCCAGAAGCACTGAGCTACCCCGCAAAGAGCTTCCCCCAAACGCGGTGGCGCCCCTCTTCAGTGGACAACGCTTACTGTCTGTGGACTTATTGGCTACAAACTCATTTTCTCTTGGTTCGGATGAAAGTGTCGGCAAGCGCCATCTCGGAAAAAATCGTCTTAGGCAGAAAGAAAGAAAAAACAAGCAGAACGCCTGCATAACAGCTCACTCACTACCTGAGAAGCAGATATCAGCTGGAAGCCAGCCGCAACAGCGTCATGGATAGCCTCTCCAAACATGCAGTGCACGCTAGGACCAGGCGGTGCACTGTAATTCGGGACGAAATATCGGCAAGTAGCCTCAGCCAATCGCATCGCCAGCATTTGGAACATAAGACGCGCTAACAGCACCGGACGGCCGGCCCTCACTGCGACGTGGGGCCGGCGACCTGGTATGCTAGTGGGAACTCTTACAGCGGTTGGCGGTACATCATCACGGCATTGATATCGGCACGCGCATCTGCACACCGGTAGCACGAAATTGGGTACACAGGTTAATATACGGGAATAACCGCCGCTTTGACGGAGATGCCCCGGACTAAGGCTCATCTACTTAATAAGACGTCCACGGCTCTCCGTCTCGGGAGCTAGTCTGACCCACGGCGCCCAACTGCCTTGACTTGATGCCGTGGCCAGGATTCGCGGGTGTCTCGGGCTTGTGAAGAGCAAGCTCAAGTTGAGAAAAATGGTCTTATTTATTTGGTGCTAGGTTTCTAGTGTGTGTATGGGTCAAACTAACTGCATTTCAATAGGAGTTGCCAGAAAACCGATCTTCATTCGCTCATGCAGTCATTGCTTTGCATGTAGCATTACACGACATGATATGCAATTCATTACAAAAGTTCATTTGATATTAAAACAAAAAACAAAATTATCGGTTCCATGGGGTTCTATTCGTCTACTTCGCTGTTCAGCTTATCAGTTCATACTGTCTAGCCTTACCTGCTTGACTATTCCAAGGATCCGATCGTATACTCCGAGCCATCCGGCATTCACTTGCTTTCGCTCAAGTTCGCCTGAGTCGGGGTGTCAACATCATCGTCCTCTGCACCGTCCAATGTCAAGTTGAGGTTAGACGCTGCGAAAACGCGTTTTCTAAATGACACCATCCGGTCAACCTTTTGGCCGGTCAAGCGATCAGTCGATTCAGGCAACTGTTTCTCGCCCTTCGACTCTGAGATTAGCTTGAGGCCGTGCGGCATGCTGCTAGACTGTGTCGAATGACCAAGGGCGGAGCTTTCTGTATCTGACTTTGTATCCTCTGGTACTATGATTCTCTTGGTAGTTGTCACTACTCGAGTGACCGTAGTTGCTTTGCCTTTGGCCTTGAAGGACTTGCGGCGAGGCGTTGCTGGAGTTCCCGGATTGGAGGCTTCAGCCTCCTTCTGTCTCGCACTCTCGAGGCGAGACACAGTCTTTTCAAGACCTAGCTTCAAGTTTTGTAGCCGTTTTCTAACAGCACTAAAGTTAGCAGTTGGGCTCTCCGATGTCTCTCGTTCAACACCAAATCGGCCACCTGGGAAAGCGGCTTCCTCTTCGGTCACAGCTTTGTCGACCTCGGCAGCATGATGCTTTTCTACTCGCACTTCCTTCGCGACCGAGAAGTGATGGCAATGGCCCCAATCCAGGTTTTGTGTTGCTTTTTGGTCGCCCAGCTTACCAAACAGCGATTGGAAGGTGCCTGTTATGACGATTCCGTGAGGCTCGTTGGTGCAAAACTGAGTGCTCTTCATTGGCTCTGAGCACTGGTATTGTTCGATAGCCCGCCAAAAGAGGCTTTCATTTGCTGCATGATGCAGAACGCAGATAGCTGGTTCCATAGAATATCTGCACATCGTGTCTCTCTGTGTGTGAAATGAAATGGTACTGAAGTATGGTTAGTTTGCGAAATTGAACTGTCAGTGGTCCTGTTCAACATGGCATCGTGGTGTTAAAACGCAGCCTTTATAAAGTAAATCTTCCAACTGACAGATAATTATTTGTGGAAGGCCTTCGTAGAACAAGCCTACAGTGACAAAGAGCGCACAGTGGTACAAACCACAGAACAGAGCGCTATGAAGAACAGCAGAACATGTTGCAAAGAACATTTGCGCTAGGCCTTTAACCGAACAGATCAGTTTAGAAGAACAGTAAGAAGACGTTTGACAATAACAGTATTTTATTTTTATTTCATCTAGCAATTTAGTGCTTTTCTTAGCAGCGTAGCTAGCTTTTGTACTCCAGGCTCATCGGTCTTAATGGAAGTCATAAAGTAGATGACATTGCCCAGGACTCTACAATGAATGTTGAAGGCGCCTTCCAGCTCATCAGACACCGTTTCTCCAAGCGCCTCCCTTAGGCTGACGGCAGCATTGCTGCTATATCCTGTTCCAGATTCGTCTTTCAGGTGCACTGCGAGCACGCTTCCGAGCGCCCAGGCGCCAGCTACTCGCTCAGTGTTCTTTGAGAGATCCACTACCAGATCCCTGGGCCAGTTAGACCAAACATGACCTTGCTTTGTTGCGGATACAGCATCCTCGCTCCAGCCCTGTTGCTTGGCCCAGTTCCACTCTCCTTTGGCCTCCATCTTTTGCATTTCGGTGACTGACGCCAATCCAACCTGGCAACCAATTGGGTACGCTGTGTAGCTGTGGCCATGAAGGAGCGCGTCTGCCTTCGTATCACTAGAGAATGCCTCAAAGATGTTCTCAGAAGCCAAGGTTGTGCACAGAGGAACCAATCCACCAGTCAATAGCTTGGCATGAACTGAAACATCCGGGTTGACTCCGAGGAAAGAGGCAGATGTGAAACGACCCAGGCGGTAGAGTCCAGTAAACACTTCATCAAAGATTACTGGCAAACCAGTCCATTCAGTGTTCTTTGTGGGCGTGTAGGGGTTACCGTTGTCAAAGAGATGAGACGAGTTTCGGACCACGTTTACAAGGGTACGCTGGAACAGAGGATCACTAGAACAAGGTTAGCTCAGAAAGTTCAAAGAATACTACAAAAGGGACTTACACCAAGGCCATACCGCCCGCCCCAAGGACAATGGGCTCCAAGATTAAAGCGCCAAATCGTCGTCCCTGCTGCTGTAGCCTTTCCAACTCTGACTGGATGTACTTTTCGTATGAAACATGCTCGCCACGCTTCTCTCTAGCTTCAAAGTCAAAGATATGGTCAAGAGAAGCAAACTCCTTGCCTTGGCCAAGCAATGACTCCAAATCTTCGGGCACTTGGACACCCCAGCTACCGTTTCGGCAGAGCACTGTTGGATAGTTGAACCAGAAGCCCTTTCCTTCATACCACTCCACAGACTCGTTGTAGTCACAAGGCTCAGCAGCATCCATGGCGCCAATGGTGTCGCCGTGGTACGACCCTTTGAGGCCAATGATGCCAAGCTTCTGCTGCTGGGTCCAGCCATAACGCTTCTTAGCGGCGCGGAGGCCCATCTTCAAAGCGACTTCGATACCTGTGCTTCCATTGTCGGAATAGAATACTCTAGAAAATCGGGGGTTCTTGGAGCCCTCGAGAAGAAGCTCTGCCAGAGCCATGGCAGGTTGGTGAATGGTCTCAGCAAACATGACATGGCCATATCGTCCAGCAGCGTTGGCAGCGGCCAATGTCAGTTGCGGGTTAGCATGACCGAGACCCTGAGTCCACCAAGAAGACGATCCGTCGAATGATGCTTGGAGGACTTGGTTGGGATTCTTCTTGTTGACCGTTTGGAAGTAGTCACCTTGAGCTGAGTCAATAGTTGTAATTCGTTCTGGTGAGAGCAATTTGTGTTGAGTAAAAGGATACCAGATCTTCTCGTACGCCTTTGTGGACATTTCCTCTAAGCGCTTGATATGCTCCTTGTGCTGTTCATCGGCACGGACAAGAATTGGCTGCACCGATTGTTTGTCCACATGCTGTTGGTAGTAGCTGTGGAGAGCCTGTCGGTCGCGTGCATCATCTGAATCCTTTTCTGGAGGTGGGAGGATGCTCTTCACTGGCACATTGAACTTATCCGCAAAATACTCCGTGAGGTACTGGTAGTTTTGGTAGCGATCTTCCTGGAACAGAAGCACCGATTGGACATCGTATCCTCGCAGATGTAGCGACTCAAATGCCGAGATTGTCTGCGAGATGCCACCGAGGCGAGAGTCGCCAATGAGAATGACTGGGATTCTTAGAGGGATGTAGAGGTCTGCTTGTGTAGTTGATGATGGCGCAGGTGAATGAACACCGCCTGCTGTTTCAACAAACAGCCATCCGTTGCCTGCAGCACTGCATTGGGTTGCGAATTGGCGACAGCTCTCGATCAGAGCTTTGTCGGAGATGATGGGCTATCCCACGTTAGCTTTTATCAATGAATTCAAAGCCAATTGGCCGATATAGATGTATACATACCTTGTTTGATACTTGAGCTGCGAGATGAGGGCTCACTGGAATGTCGTACTGAACGAGGGTTTTATAGTTGACGCCAGATGTGAAGCGTTGAATATGGCTGTCATCGATTTAGTTTGTAATCTTTCAAATAATTCGAAGTAATTGAGACATACGCTTCATCAGCTTCCACATCGCTTCCTGTCGACACCGGCTTCACAAATGTCACGTTGTCATCGCGCCAATGCTGCTTAGCTGTTTGACAGAGCAAAGTGGTGAAGATGGTTTTGCCCACGTCAGTGTTGGCACCAAACACCTGCACCGCCTTCAATTGCCGCCACAGCAAAGCCATGTTGTTCTGTGATTCTGCCAAACAACAAAAAATACAGCAAAACTAGAAAACAATAGTAAAGAATGAGTTGATCAGATGCATCGAAGACAGGCCCGCCCCAAGAATAAAATCCCGGCCCTCAGCTTTCTAAACCGCACGCCCCCTCTCCACCTCGGCTAAAGGTCCATCTCAGCGCCTAGCCGGTGGTCCACAGCGGTGCTCAAAGCCTGGAAGATCCCCTGGCTGTTTTTGTTGGGTTGTGAATTTACAGGGCCTTTCGGGTGCTGGCCAAGCACCTGTGGCCCGCTAATCCAGCGCCTGACCAGAACATTTTTAGCACACCAAGCTGCTAAGCCGGTGGGCCTGAGCCGAGATAAGGAACGCGGCATAAAGAAACGTGCTCTCACAGCACACCACGAAAACGGATAAGATCCAGAGGGGCGTGTGGAAGTGATATAGCCCCTGCCAGAATACAATCGGGTTACCGCCATCGGAGGGGCAGTTCGTGTTGAGGTGATTCTAGAGCCCGTGACAAACTGGGTGGCTTGCGTCAGAAGAATGCTGAGCTTTCACGACCCCCCAGCTTCTTGTTTGCTTTCTGTTTTTGTTTTGTGTTTCAATTGACCTAATACCAGCTCCCTCGCCATGAAGCCTGCTGCGAACCGCATCGATGCTGGGTTCCAGGCTACGCTGGATCGTCGGCAGCAGAAGGGAAGACTGCGACGCCTCACATTGGCAGCTCCCGACGCGGTCGACTTCTCTTCCAACGGCTACCTTTCGCTCTCTACAAACCCGCAAGTAAAGCGAAAGTACACAGAATTACTGCAGTCGCATAGCACTCTAGCGCTAGGATCAGGAGGATCTCGATTGTTAGACGGCAACTCGACCTTTGCAGAACAACTAGAACAAGATGTGGCGACATTCCATGGCGCACCATCTGCGTTGCTCTTCAATTCTGGCTTCGAAGCAAATACGGGTCTATTCTCCTGCATGGCAAATGATGGAGATATTGTAATCTACGACGAATATATACACGCAAGCGTCCACGATGGACTAAAGTTATCGAGAGCGGCCAAAATCCCATTCAGACACAACACAGTATGGGACGCTACGGCTACCAGTCTATCTTCGCTCGCGTCTCTGGAGAGTGTGCTTGAGAAGCTGCTGAGATCCAAATCCGGTATTGATTATTATAATGGCACCAAAAACATATTCATAGCAGTAGAAGGCGTCTACAGTATGGATGGCGATGCAGCGCCAATGCTGGACATTGTGCAGTGCGTCAAGCGAAAGCTGCCATATGGAAACGGGCTGATTATCGTCGACGAGGCCCATTCAACTGGAATTATGGGAAAATCTGGCCGCGGACTTGTCTGCCAGCTTGGGCTTGAGGATGAAATCTGGGCTAGGGTGCACACGTTTGGCAAAGCCATGGGGTGCAGTGGCGGTAAGTTAGGTCAAGATATTTCATTATCAAATACTAATATGTCCCAGCTATGGTTTTATGCTCAGAGACGACACGATCATACCTCATCAACTACGCTCGAAGCCTTATATATACTACAGCAATGGGATTTCCAACGCTGGCTGCCATCCGCGCAACATACGACTACTTGATCAGCGGCGAAGCGGACGCTCTGCTATCCAAACTACACGCTCTTGTTCAAACAACACATCATCTCCTCTCAACACTCTGCAAATACCGCCAACCAGCGAATGGCATTTTCGGAATCGACGAAGCCATGCCCCAGTCCCCTATCATGCCGCTTTTCACATCCAAGGCACACGATCTTGCTACCCACTGTCAGAAGAGAGGATTTATGTTGCGGCCAATTGTCTTTCCTACAGTGCCAAAAGGCACAGATAGGGTACGGCTGTGTTTACACGCTGGCAATACCATTGATGAGGTAACAGCCTTAGTAAGAGTGATTGAAGAATGGGTTGTGCTTCAAACTACAGCAGCGCCATCCACAACCAAGTCACAAATACCTAGCAGATTATGAGAATAACGAATAAAAAACACAATATTGTAAAACACTTCAATTCTGTTCTTGTCGTTCTATTTTTAACTTGAAGGGGCCTCAGGAGGAGACTTGTCAAAGCTTTTCATGGGCTCCAGTCCCCATCTGCCAAAGAGCACCTTGTCCTCTTCGTAGCTGTTGCAGTCGGTGGTCAACATCTTCTCGCCGGTAAACACAGCATTGGCTCCTGCCATGAAGCAAAGAGCCTGCTTTTCCTCAGACATGGTCTTTCTGCCAGCGGCAATTCGGATAATGGTAGAAGGCATGATGATACGGGCCGTGGCCACGACACGCAGCATGCTAGTGAAGGAGATGGGTTCAGTGGCGCCGAGGGGCGTGCCCTTGATGGGAACAAGAGCATTGACGGGGAAACTTTCAGGGTGTTGGGGAA
This sequence comes from [Torrubiella] hemipterigena, assembly GCA_000825705.1. Lineage (NCBI taxonomy): Eukaryota > Fungi > Ascomycota > Sordariomycetes > Hypocreales > Clavicipitaceae > [Torrubiella] hemipterigena. Next base: position 656,148 of record CDHN01000004.1, read on the forward strand.
GGTTGGACACGGTGTGCAGGAGGCCGATGCGGTCGGTAGAGCTCTCGCCTAAGCCGAGAATGCCACCACTGCAAACGTTGATGCCGGCGTCGCGGACGTTGGACAGGGTCTGCAGACGCTCATCGTAGGATCTTGTAGAAATGACGGAGGGGTAGTATTCGCGGCTAGTGTCGAGGTTGTGGTTGTATGCTGAGAGACCAGCTTCCTTGAGTTGTTTGGCCTGGTCAGCATCAAGCATGCCGAGGGTGACACAGGCTTCCATGCCCATGCCGCGAACGCCCTTGACCATTTCAATGATGTTCTTCAGACTGTTCTTTCGGCCCTTCATTTCACGCCAGGCAGCGCCCATGCAGAATCGTGTGCTACCGTTTTCCTTGGCCTCGCGAGCCTTGGCCAGAACATCCTCCACGCTCTCAACACGGCTGGCCTTGACGCCGGTATCTTTGGAGTATCGGGTCGATTGCGCGCAGTAGGAGCAGTCTTCGGTGCATCCTCCGGTCTTGATGTTCATAAGCGTGCATAGTTGTACCTCTCCAGCTTTGTGGAATCGTCTGTGAACAGTGCCCTGTGAATCAATGCGCGGTTAGCTTGGTGGCGTTGAGTGTATACTTGAGCGAAGGAAGACGCACAGCTTGATACGCCAAGTCGAGCAGCGGCTGGTAGAAAATAGCAGAAATCTCCTCTCTGGTCCAGTTTTGTCTGGGAGCCGTAGCTTTGACGGCATCCTGGAAGATTTTACGTCGAACCTCTTCTTGCGCTTGCTCGTGGCTTGTGACGGGAGGGTCGAACTTCTGGGCGGGGATGTCGACCAGGGAGCTGTTCCATCTGGTGGCACGTAGAGGCAGCACGAGCTTGTGCGCTCTCCAGACTGTTCTCGCTGTAAGAGAAGAGGCGCTCATGGTTTCGTTGTGCTCTGCTCTCTTTGTTTTGAAGTTAGAGGAGTCAACTAAAAAGGCAATCTTGCGTTTGGAGGGAGAGGAGAGTAGATGTCCGATCCACGGCTGCCCGATTACCAGGAGCAGGATAAGCCGAACAGGCGTGGTCTCCGCACCCAAACAGGTACCAATCGGCTTGAGGCCAATACAAAACACACACACGTCTTGTTGAACGCTGAGCTTCCCTTTTCACCGGTATCAATGGGGCCTGTGGTTAATCGCTCAGCCCCAGCTTGGAACATCGGTCTAACCACACACCCCGCTGCAAAGCCGAAATCACGCAACCTGAGCTAATATAGAAGCCAAAGCAGCGGCAAGATACGGTTAGAGTTATGTTGCTCTAACGTAAGAAATGTGTCACCTGTTGTTTTGTCTTTTTTTTTTATGGTTCATGAGGCTTGCCAGCTGCGCCAACTGCCACTGAGCTGTCAGAGCGTGCTGACTCTTCAGAATGGAGGGGACCCGCGATCGGCTTGTTGGGCGAACTGCCGCCAACAAAAAAAAGAATGAGATGCTGATAAGCGATGCTAATATAACTTAAAAGCTGTCACGAGACATTGGACGTGAAGTATCGTATATCCAGTATTGATGCCATTTTTTAATATAGAAATCGGCGTGGCAACCTTGAGGCATGTCATAATCCTTTACCCGTCAACGGCAAACTGCAAGATCTAGGTAATCTGGGTTAGCTAACGCTAGCGCTGACCCCAACGGCTTACGCCCTGTAATGACCTACTCTGGTGCAGTGAACTTGGTCAGTGCTTTGCCCAGCACGTTGTCGCCAAGCTCGTCTTTTATACTCCCAGGTGCTCAACTTGCTATCGATCTGACCACGCCCGTGCGTCCAGCATCATCTCTAAAAGAAGTAAGTTGAAGATGGTCAATCACAGTGATGACTTGTCCAGGCTCTACTTTGAATACAAAGGTAAAACAAAGTATATGCTCGATTAGTTGGACTCAAGTCGATTAGAATCGCCAACACGTGGAGACAGGAAGCTACATTTGCGCCGGATAATGTTAATAACACTTCGCCAGTCTCCGTATCCAAATTACTATTTTTCGGAACTACATCCTGAGGATGGGACGGAGCCAGGTTTGACGGCCAACTTCCCCAAGCTGGTCGACGCGGCCGAACCGGTGCCTGTCCAGGCCACAGTGACTACGTAATGTATACTATCCGAGCTATAAGATCAGGATATTCCACCCTCATACCAGCAAATAAAGATGTAGACCGTGGCACAATTATATAGCTATTTCCTTCAGCAAACAATATAAACATGCCCGTCACTCTCCATACCGACCCTCACTTCCCCTGTCCTCAGCGGCTGCAACTCGTCATTGAGCATCTGAACCTTCCTCTACAGGAAACGTTTCAATACAACATCCTCAAAGGCGAACAAAAGGTAACTTCTATCCCATTAAGTTTACCCGAATCATATGGATATTAGAACTAATGAATTGTAAATATTAGACGGAACGTCTACTTAAGATAAACCCTGCGGGAAGTGTACCGTTTATCGAAGACGAATTGGATGCACAACCCTTCTTCCTTGCTGAATCGCGAGCCATTGCTCGCTATTTGGTTGCTCGGTATGGAAAGGATAGTGGCTTGATGCCTGATCCCAGCAACTTGGGAGAATATGCCAAGTTTGAGCAGGCGGCCGCCGTCGAGGTAGCCGGCTTTGATCCTGCTGCGAATCCACTCGTTCTCGAGGAGCACTTTAAGCCGTGAGTCAAGACTGTCAAGCTCGTTGGAGAGGCTCTAATCTTGTAGAAACTTGTTTGAGCGAGATCCCGATCTACACTTAGCACAGTGGCTTCGAAAGCGACTAGATCCGGTTCTAAGCAACCTAAACAACACCCTTAAAACTCAACCTTTTATGGCGGGAGAGGTATAGTGCCCTAATCTAACCGGCAAGTAGCCATGGTACTAATAGCCTTTATAGAAACTTACACTGGTGGACTTCTTTTACGTGCCGTATACACACTATCTGGTCGAAATTGTGTGGCCTTCCTGCTTCGAGGAACGACCTCATCTTGCCGCTTGGTGGGCTTCAATGACGAAACTTGCTGCGTACAAATCTGTATATGGTAGCAAGGAATGATATACATCATAACTAGATGATATTATCCTGCGCAAATATAGGCTTCTAGCCTCTACATATGATTCCCTAATTCGCAGAGCACCCCAGCAGTGAAGCTTCACTGTAAAATTGCTTGTTTACAGCTGAGTCGCGATTAAAGATTTACAGCTAGCCAAGAGTAAAGCAGTTTATTAATAAATTTCTCTTTTCGTTTCGTTTCTTCTTTTTCTTTTCTTTTTTTATAAATCGAAATTTTGCTGTTGGTGTAACATAATTCATAGTTTTCAGAGAGAAAATTGCTTGTAAGCTGAATGATATATACAAAACAGACCATGATTTGAATGTTGTAAAGGTTTCAAAAGAGGCGATTGGAAACCGAGTTATTTATTAATTAATTCTTCTATTCTCTCTATTTTGTTTATATTTAATTATCTACGATCGAACCGCGCCTAGCCCTTCTGAAGGCGTAATTGTAGTTTGTTATAAAGCGTTGATTTAGTGTAGGGTAGCAGAAGTTTTGTACGACAAAAAAATTTAAGTGCCGTAGCGAGGACTCGAACCTCGGTTTCCAGTGGTTTGCGAATTGGTATCCACAAACTAGTGTCCTGACCCCTAGACGACTATGGCCATAGAGGTTACAGCAGTTATTTTACATTAAGAGGGCTTATACGGATAATTTGCATATTGAGTGCCAAAATTTGCTATTGCAACAGCAAGTCCAATTCCAGACTTGGAACGCACAAATCTTGACAGTGTTTCTTTACATTACAGCAGACTAAACAACCACCATATTCATCTTATATTTAGCACATACGATGCCGTTCTGCGCAACTACAGTGCGCTCAGGTGGTTGCACTCTATTTAGCCGCTACCGCCTGCCCTATCCCAGAAAGGCAACTGCAGGTGCCAGCACAATCAATATTTGGCGACGTAATTTACTGCAATGAGCCACTACGGTCTTTTGCAGACGAGCTGGCAAGTTGTGCGTGGACTGATAGTGAGGCGCTTCGCTAGTCTGGCTGCCCCTGGACCGGTCCCATGCATGTGTTGGCTGAGTGGTGCGTGATTGGGCTTATGAACAGTGAATCAGTTTGGTCAGCTTTGCCAAGCCCAGGCGCCATCTCGTCCCTTGCTTGCTATCTGTGGGTTCTCGCGATGTGGTGAATCCGCATACTGCAAGTTATCAATTACGCGCACGAGGCAGACCGCGGCCTGAGGCTCAGCGGCATGCGAGGTCCCAAAGAAGTCGCCGTATGCAAAGGGCCATGCGATGACCATATCCGAAGGAGAGGGATGGGAGGTCGGATAGGATTTGGTACGGTACGGTACTGTTTGTGATGGTGGTGTCGGGTTGCAGCTTTCTTGGTAAATAGTGGGATGCAGGCCTTGGCTAGAGGGGTGGTAACGGAAAACGGCGCAGCTGGGGCCGCTGGGTTAGTGCCGTGTTTTCCGTTGAAGGCTCCCTGGGATGAGCTGTCATCCCCGCTACAAGGCGGATGTTCGGCGCGTGCTCACCACTATTTTGTTGGAGTTTGGGTGCTGTAGGAGAGGTGAAGACCGCTGGGCGCAGCCACTTTGCGCCTTGGGGGGCTGTGGTGGTGTACAGTGGTTGGACAAGACGGAGCGAGACATGCATGCAGCCGCATCTGTATTGTGTTTGTTACGCCCGTAACCGATGCAATTTTTTTCTCCTTTTTTTGTTCTCATCTTTTCCGATACGACAGCCTTGTTTTCTTGCTTCTTTTTTGCACCACTGTATGGGATTCTAACTGTGTCGATAATTTTCCCGTAAATAGTCGACAGTACAAAAGATCATGAGATGGGTTTGCGCCCCAAAACTCTTCAGCACTAGCGACTCAGAGCGGGAAGCGTACCACTAAAACAGCAGCAGAAATGAGTAACGGAGGCGCCAGCCAGTTACTGTGTTTGTTCAATGTCGCGGCGCCATTGTTGCTTTGGTGGGGCGGCCTTCCTAATTGGGACTTTCGCTTGTGGAACATTGCCATGAGGTGGGTGGGGCGCTGGGACCACGGGGGCTGCACGGCGAAAAAAGTGCGCTGAAGGCTTCCACCAGGCTTCGTTAGCGCCTACCACCCTACTTCTAGAGGTCTTCAGTGGCGGCAGGCCCCCTGGCGGCGTTGCGGGCGCGGAAGATGCCACTGAGGCTGCTGTAATTCGATCAGGGGCGGCGGCTCCGGGGCAGAAGGCATTGCGAGCAAAAACAACAAGACGTAACAGAGAAACAGACGAGAATAAAAAAGAAGAAAAGCCCTATGCAGCATAATTTCTCGCTTCTGCACATCAGATCCTCTTTTTTTCGGAGTTTATTCCCGTTTTCTCAGCTCGTATTCTGTGCCTGCAGTTCTCCTGGTGGCGTCCTCACTGCCAGGACGCAGCAGGAAAAAACTAATGACAGCGGCCCACTTGGTAACAATAGCGGCGCCTTGCTTCCCAAGTCATGTCCCCTCGCACCCAAAAGTGACAATCTCCATCCCGAAAGAGCCTGGGCGCCAACGCGGGCTGCCTGCTTTTGTTCCTGTTTCCAGTTTCTTTAGCCTTTTTGTTTCTCAGCCTTCTCCCCCCTCTACTCTCTTTTCCTTTTCCTTTTCTTTCGTCTCGTTAATACTGCACCTTCCTTCGTTCATAGGTGTACTTCTTCTTTCGTCTCTTCATCTCCTTTTTCTTTGCCTAAGCGGCTTCCTTTGCCATGAGATCTCTCACCCTCTGGCTTGTCGCCGCCGGCGCCGCCCTCGTCAATGGTTTGGGTGCCACGGACACCATTACGTGGGGTGGTGATAATTCTAGAACCGGATATCAGACGTATGTATCACTTGCTACTGCGCTATGGCACTGTCTCGCCCGCGGCTAACACAATGTGCGACATGTAGCAACCACAACATGGACCCCGCCGTCGTCGCCAGCAGCCAATTCGATCAACTCTGGAAATCACCACTGCCTGGCACATATGCTGGCGCACCCGAACAAATCTTCTCTCAACCGCTCGTCTATACACCCAGCAATGGAACGAAACAATACGTCTACTGGGCCACCACACAGAACAATGTCTACAAGATGGACGCCAAGACGGGCGAGATTGTCGCCTCCCGAAACCTACACATCCCATTCTTGACTGCTGATCTCAACGGCTGTGTCGACATTAACCCGACAGTTGGTATCACCGCGACCGGTGTCATCGACCCCGATACAGACACTCTTTACCTTACAGCCAAGACCTACGCAAACCAGAACGGTGGCCAAACAGCACAGGGCCTCAACGCTGGTCGCTACTTTGTTCACGCTATCAATGTCAACGATCTTTCCGAACGACCCAATTTCCCTATTGCTCTCGATGGCATCACTGCCCGCAATAACGAACCACGCGTCTTCTCAGGCGGTATCCACCACCAGCGACCCGGACTTCTCCACGCTGGCAACTACATCTACGCTGGCTTCGCTTCTCACTGTGTACAATACAACTTCACTGGCTGGATCATTGGATGGGACAAGGGCACCGGCAAGATTGTCGAACACTTTGCCACTGAAGGTGCTGGTGTCAACTCCCCTATCAAGGGCGGTGGTGTCTGGATGTCTGGTGGTGGTCTTGCGTCTGACGACAAGGGCTCCATCTTCTTCGGCACCGGTAATGGTTACGCCTCGCAGCTCGCTACTGTTCCTGTCAATGGCTATCAGCCCCCCACGTCCTTGGAAGAGGCAGCCGTTCACATGTCGCAACAGGCGGACGGTAGCTTGAGGCTGGTGGATTTCTTCATGCCCTGGGAAAAGCAGGCACTAGACGGTGCTGACAAGGATCTCGGAACGTCACCTCTCGAGCTGCTTCCATCCGAATTCAGCTGTGGTGATGTTAAGCGCATCGGTGTCATTACTGGCAAGAGTGGTAAGACCTATTGGCTCAACCTCGACAATCTGGGTGGATACAGAAATGGCCACGGCGATTCTGGCATGGATGATATTATTCAAGTCTATCAAAACGACAATTCAGTCTATGCTGGCGCTGGAGTTTACCCTCTTGAGGGTGGTTACATTTACATCAACGTTATTCAGCACCCTTCCAACGTTTTCAAGTTCTCTTGCACCAACGGCAAACCGTCTTTTACTCTTGTTGCCACTTCGCCTGAAACCAACGCCTACATTCTTGGTGTCAGTCACGGCACGACAACTTCCCTCAACGGACAGCCAGGCACCGGTCTTCTCTGGGTGACTGATGTGCAGGGCCTCAATCTTCGCATTTACAATGCTGTTCCCAATGCTGGTAAGCTGAACCTGTTGCGATCCTTCAGCATCGACGGCGTTACCAAGTTTACTCGCCCCGTCTTTGGTGACGGAATTGTCTACGTCGGTACAACTAAAGGCTACGTTTACGCCTTTGGATCACCTGTCAACTCCCCTCTCAACTGTACCTCTCCCGTTGACTTTGGTACCGTCGACCGCCAAACTGGCAACCAGACTGTCCCCACCAACAGCACTACAAGCGCTAGCCAGCCTGTCACCTGCAAGGCTAACATTGCCCTGACCGTGACTGGAATCGACATCAACTCCAACACTGACTTTAGCGTCACCAAGCTTCCCACCGTGCCTCTGGATATGAAGGCGGGTGACACTATTACCGTGACTGGTGTGTTCAAACCAACGAATGTCGGCTTGCTCTCTGCCAATGTTGTTTTCAACACCACCAACTCCGTTGTCGGATACAGCACAAGCACCAATGCTCGATTAGTTGGCACTGGTCGCAGCCCGGGACCACTTCTAGATGTCAGCCCCAACACCGTTACTTTCCAAGGTGTCGTTACCGGGCAGGACAACTCGGGCGTCACAGAAAACGTCATTCTGGCCAACCGTGGTAACTCACCACTGACTGTCCAGAGCGTCATGTATTCGGAGGATGCCAATGGTACCTATAGCACATGGAGCCGCAACACCCCGAACCTCCAAGTCGGTAAATTCACTTTGATGAACATCCCGACTACGGTGGATGCCAATGGCGCCATTACCGTGTCCGTCAAATTTGACTCGTCTACTAGCGGCACGTTTGCGGGCTTTGTCAAATTTGTCACCGATGGTGGTAGCGCAAGCATCTCCATTGCTGCTACGTCTGGCCCGCCTGCCAAGGCCGTTATTGAATTCCAGACTATTGATGGGAAGGGTTGGGTTCCTTACGTTGTTGGACAAACATTCACTTTTGGAAATGTCACTGAGAACCAGAACCTACCGCTCAAATTCCGCATCACCAACGGAGCGCCTGCAGGAGGTGTAAAGCTATCATTGACCGTTTCTAAGCCTCCGTTTGGCGTTCCTGGTCTCATTCGGGCAGCCAACCAGGTCGATCTGGCTGAGGGAACGTCACTTGCACCTGGTGAAAGCGGCACTGCTGTTATCACCTGCTCAGTGCCCAAGTCTCAATGGAACGTTGACCCGTACAACAACGGTACTGCACTGTGGACTTTGAACACCAACGACCCTGACCTGGGCAAGCATTCTATTGAATTTTCTTGTGAGGCTGTTTCCGAGCAGGCGCCCCCTCTCAGACCTGATGGACAAGGCAAGTACCGCTACATTGGTTGCTTCAAAGAAAACAACCCCGGCCGCCAGCTCCCGAATCAGCTTTACAGTCTTGACCAGTCGACCAACGCCTTGTGTATTTCAGCTTGCGCCGACAAAAACTACCCTTTCTGTGGAACTCAATACAACCGTGAATGTTGGGGCGGACCGTCCATCCCCAACCTCCAGGTTCCTGATAACTGGTGCAACTACCCTTGCACTGGTGATCTTAACCAGGTCTGCGGTGGTAACGGCGTTGGATCTGGTGCTGGTGGTACCTACATTAGTGTCTTCCAGAATCCTGATGCTGGTACTGGCCAACCTCAGCCTGGTGCCCCCGTTGTCAACCCGGGTGTTGATGGATATAAGAGCATTGGATGCTACACCGAATCTAAACAAGGCCGCGCTCTTCCCAACGGCGCCAAAACCGATAAGAAGACTGTTAAGCAGTGTATTGACGCTTGCAAGACTACACAGTACACATATGCTGGTGTCGAGTATGGTGGCGAATGCTGGTGTGGCAATGCCTTCAGCGCCGGTGCTGTTCCAGCACCCATTGGGGACTGCAACATGCTCTGCAATGATAACCAAACTGAGTACTGCGGTGGCGGCTCTCGACTGAACGTCTACCAAGTCGATATCGCTAGCACTACTACCAGCGCGTCCTCCACCGTTCCCCCGACCTCCTTGTCTTCCTCTTCCGTCATCGTGTCCAACAGTACGGTGTCTAGCAGTGCTGTAGTAACCTCCAGCACAAGCACGACATCTTCAGCAGCGCCTACTCAAACAGGCCCCATTGTCAAAGATGTTGTTGCTGGCAAGTGGAAGTCTCAGGGCTGCTGGACGGAACCTCAGAACCGTGCCCTTCCCGACAAGAACTATGCTGATGACATGATGACACTGGAATCCTGTGCCAAGTTCTGCGATGGCTTCGCTTACTTCGGAACTGAGTATGCTCGTGAGTGCTGGTGTGGTAAGGCGCTTGACCCAGACAGTAAGCTTGCTACAAGCCAAGGCGAATGTAACATGCTCTGCGGTGGTGACCAACTTGAATACTGCGGCTCAGGTGGAAGACTCAACGTTTACCAAGTCATCCCTGTCAGCACATCATCTGCTCCTGCTAGCACCACTATTGTTCCACCGTCGTCGAGCATTGGCACCGCTGTTCCCCCATCATCTGTTGTTACAACATCTAGCGCTCCCCCCACTCCCACCGGCCCTGTCAAGAAGGCTGTCGTCGCTGGCAACTGGAATCTCTTGAACTGCATGACTGAGGCTACTAATGGTCGTGCGTTGAACGAAAACAGTTATGCGGATGACAACATGACTTTGGAATCATGCGCCAAGTTCTGCGCTGGCTTCACCTACTTTGGAACGGAATACGGCAGAGAATGCTACTGTGGTAACACCTTCCGTGCTGGCAGCGTAGTCGCAGCCAACCAAGGCGACTGCAACATGGTTTGCGCCGGCGACAAGTTTGAGATTTGCGGTGGCGGCTCGCGCTTGATTGCCTACCAAGCAGCCGACAAGAACACTACAACGACAGCCAGCACGCCTATTGATCCTCCTCCTCCTCAGCCGCCCACGACGGCCGCCTCTGGTTCATCTGCTGTTACCTCTTCCGCGCCCGCAAAGCCCACCCCGACAGGCCCAGCTAAGAAGGACACTGTCGCCGATATCTGGAGCTTCCAGGGCTGCTACACCGAAGCAACCAATAAACGTGCCCTTTCAGCCAAGACGTATGCCGATGATAAAATGACACTGGAATCCTGTGCTTTATTCTGCAAGGAATATGCCTTCTTTGGAACTGAATATGGCCGTGAATGCTATTGTGGTAACGCCCTGAATGCAGGTTCTGCCTTGGCAACGAACCAGAAGGACTGCAACTTTGCCTGCGCTGGTGACAAGTCAGAATACTGTGGTGCTGGCAGCCGCCTTGAGCTTTACCAGAAAGCTTCAGCAACCTCTAGCTCGACAGCCCCTGTTTCCACTGCTGCTGCGACAAGCCCAGCTTCGCCAGTAACATCTAGCCAGACGGCAAACGAGGGCAACAAGGACGCCATTTCTTCTCAACCTTCCAGCTCGCTGCAGCAGCCTACTTCACCAGCATCATCTGTTTCTCAGTTGCCTAAGAACACCGATACCGTCGCAACTACTAGCCCCGCCTCATCATCTGTTACCTCCAGCCAGGTCGCCAAGCCTACGTCCACTGGCCCAACAGTGTCCGAAGGCAATGCCAACTTTACCTACTATGCGTGCGTGTCAGAACCATCTCAGGGACGTCTCCTTCCTCAACAGATTTGGAACGACAATAAGAACATGACGATTGAGGCATGCTTGAAGAAGTGCAGCAATTACGGTTGGGCTGGTGTTGAGTATGGCCAAGAATGTTGGTGTGGTAATCAACTTCGCCTGGATGGTGGTCAAGCTGCTAAGACGCCTGGCAAGAACGTTTCCAACTCGGACTGCAAGTTCCTCTGCCCTGGTAACAAGACAGAATACTGTGGTGCCGGCAGTCGCATGAACGTTTATGTTCTCAAGGAGCTTGTCCAAGATGGCGTTGACTCTGCGACACTCGGCCCCTACAAGCCCAAGAATGCCTGAACATACATCTAATACGACATGTGTTCATTTCCTTCTTTTTTAAACGATGATATGGTGATGCCACATCACAGCATGCATACACGTTGCTACTCTTTTCTTGTATATATTCATAATTATGATGTACTTAGCATCTTCATTGGGTTGGCGTTCTTGTTTGCTTTTTAGGCATGAGCCTATTTACTATCACTTGGATATTTCAAATTTCATCTTATTCCTTTACAAAATGCTTGTGTTGTATAAATGTGTATGTTGATTTAATGACGTGACATGATGCTAAGATACAAAGAAAAGGTATAAACTCTGACAGTACAAATGCAAAAGAGAGAATAGGAAGCAGATCGTTTAAATAGTCATGAACAAGCCAGAGTGTCTAGCATTGGTTGTTTGCTGGCTGAATGCATTGACGACAACATCCTTACCCTGACCCTTCTTCCACTCGTCTCGGACACGCGTCTTGATATTGGAGAGACGTCTGACGAGGCCTATTCTCAAGGTGTCTCGTCTGCGCTCACTCGGAGTTGTAGAAAAGAAGGAGGCGAAGGAGCTGGTAGTAGAAGGGGTGGAAGAGAGGAGGGACGTGACGGAGTTGACAGAGTCGCTGTTGGAGAGGCGCTTATGGAAGTTCATGTTAACCATGATGTTGGCGGGAGCAAATGTTGCTCGAGATGTCGTGGAAATGTGGTTTGTAAGTTGTTTGCTTTGCCCGAGCCTCGTGTGAGTTTGTTCGAGGACTGAGATGGTGTTTAAAGTTTGCTTCGAGATTGGCTTGACCAGACGCGTCGGGTAAAAAGAAGCGTTCTAGTATGTGAACTCGAGAGAAGCTCTGTAAATGCCTTTGAGATAGATAGCCGTTGAAACGATGAAAATGATTCGACTGTAGATGATTTTTCGGCGTAGACAAAAGGAGTGTAAAGCTGATGAGCAGCAAGTTTGGTGAAGAAATGAAGAAGACTGGAAATTCTGTATCACGAAGCCAGAAGGGCAGCCCGACTATATCATATGTTTGTAGTCGAGGGCCACTGGAACGCAGAGCTGGTATTACGTGTCTTGGTTAGCGTGTTGGTGCAGGCAGGCGATTGAGACAAGGCGAGACATTAGTTTTTTTCCCCGGCCCCCAGCGCTCCCTACTCCTTGGTATCGTTGCCCTTGGGATTTTGATGTGCGCGCTTGAGAGCCGATCATTTCTGTCTGTTAAAATAGGAGCAATAGGGGAAAAGCAAGACAGGCTGGAACGCGATCGATGGTGATGTCGCGGTGTAAGTCAAAGTGGGACGATTGGTCGGAGGCGAAGTCTGTTCTGTTGGCAAGAGGACAGAAAAATAAATACTGCTAAAATAAAAAAGGAAAGCTATGAATAACTGCTGCTTATGCTAAAAAAGAATACATCCTTGTAGAAAAAATAGGTACATGGGGACGACAGGTGATGTCTGGCGCTTGTCAAGGGACGGCCTACCGAAGGGAGCGAACGAGTGACCCCTCCACCCGCCACGCTGGGAGAGATGGATTCAAAAGGACAAACCGCGTGTAGTGGCGCCTGAGAATGCTACTCGGACGCCGCCGTTGACGTTCTTTGCAAAGTTCTCTGAGTCCTCTGCCACAGAACCCCACGGGCGCAGACCCAAGATGGTGCACATCTGCTTCGCCTTCTCCCGGACATTCTTCTCAGCAAGCGCGCCGAGAGAGTCATTGACCAGTCGCGAGTACTCGAATGTGTAGAACTCGGGCCCGTAGCGCAGCTCGTCGCAGACAATAGGCAGCGGAAGCAGCGAGAGGATGGAGATATCGCCCAGCGTCAGTCCCGAGAAGATTGTGCGACTTGTCGCCTGAATAGTGACTGAGCCGTCCGTGTGAGCGCCGCTGGCCGTGCGCGCCGTATAGCCAGGGAGAGTTGTCTGGCTGCGATTGTCTGTAGGGACCGAGTACCTGGGCGGCTCTCTGTCAAGGGCGGCCTCGAGGCGCTCCTCTGGAACAAGGGCGCGGGCGCCAAAGATGTCGCGCATCGAGTTGAGACGTTCAGCTAGAGGCGGGTTCGTGTCGAGGATTTTGACAAGGCTGGTTTCAATGCCAGCCAGGTGTTGCTGGGCTTCGGCTTCTACGCTTCTACAGACCAGACGGGTTAGTTAAACAGGTCTTGGATTGCGGTAGTTGTTGGGCTTGCATTTGGAGCACGGTGAGCATCTTCGTCATGATTCGCTCGCATGTGCTAATGCGCTCCGATGCCTGCGTGAGGCGTGTCGAGCAGCGCTCTACAGCGGTCTTGAGCTTCATGCCCTGCGTGTGAGACATGTGCACAATGTCGTGCAGCGTAAAGCCTAGTTCTGAGAGGGCAAGGGCTGCTTCGGAGGTTGCGATTATAATCATATCGAGAGATAGAAGCTCCGCGCGGTGCGCTAAGGTAAGTTCTCGATTCTCAAAGCGCCGGAAGAATTTATAGATGAGTTGGATGGACGGCTTGAAGCCTTTGAGCGCTGTGATGGGCGCACTTAGAACGACTCGGTCTATGGGGTCAAGCTCGCCCGCGGTATCGAATACATCGTAGTATATTTGTATGGAGGCCGCTATGAGACCGATCACGGCGTTTGCCACGGACAGAGTCCTGCTTGGATCGTGCGATTGATACTCAAAGGCATCGTGGAAGGGATCCTGGTCGTACAAATCGTCGTCGTCGTCTCCTGGCAATGTGCGCCCTGTCATTTCGAGCCGCAGTTTTCTTTGTGGTGTGTTAAGAAATGTAGAATGGTAGAATGTGAGAGAGATGCAGGGCTGTATGCTTAATACTTATTGAATGATGCGGCGATGATCTTCCCCGCATCGCAATGCCCACGGAGAAATGGGGCTCGCGCATACAATGCTGAACAAAAGTAAGCAATTAAGCGCAAGTCAGGGCTATCCTCGTGCATGAAAGCCACATTTGTAAAGCACAAGGCTAACGATGACACTATCGGCTTTGGTGGCTTGCGCCAATCATGAGGCGGAGGGCCCGGCGAAGCTTCACGTTTTCTTCTTTTAGCTAGCGAAAGAATTGAGAACCCTTGAAAATCGTATGTTATTGATCAAGTTGACATTCTAGAGCGTACCATTGGCGTTTGTTCGGGTTGTGTCCTGTGTTGGTTCCCGCTCGCGAAGCATGTGAAGTTGCCCGACATGATAGTAGTTTTACAAAATGGGTCTGATTTCAATTCACCTATTCTCTGCATGGTTCCTCTCTCCAGTTATAAATTCATCACATTTAGGAATCGGTTGTCAAGAACAGGCATGGATATCTTGCTTGGCTGGGTACTTGGTTTGGTCGATGTGCTCACCTAAAGGAACTGAAATGTTTTGTGTAACAACTTGATAAAAGAGTGTATCCAAAATATCAAAAACAATACAAACAATAAAAAATTAACAAAAAACGTACCTGTTCTAACCGTCTTGTCTGTGGGTGTAGCCCCATAGCAGACGACAGGTAACTTACCTCAATATCGCAAGGACCCTTGCAAGCCGACAACCTCGAGGAGCGGCAGGATAGGTGACAGAGAGACGCTTTAGCCATAACGGCAACTTGCATTTTGTTGTCAGCTTGTCAATTGAAGCCTCACTGGGGGGTAATGTGAAGCGGGTCGCGCTTCTCAAAGAAGTCTTTGACGGTCTTGGTCACGTAATCGACGGGGATTTGCTGGTTGGTATTTTTGTTCTGCTTGAGTTCAGCAACCAGGCCGTTGAGAAGTACCATAAACTTGTCGTAATCCTCGAAGCTAATGCTTTCGTAGTACTCGTGCTCGAAGTAGTAGGGGATTTCAGTGGCATAGGCAAGATACGAGGTGTCAAGACGATAACCTTTCTCAGGGTCGCGAACAATCTGGATGCATCGACCGCGGGCTTCGCCTTTTAAGACCCAAAGGCAATCAGGCTTGCCGCCGCTGTGGGTAACGAGATGGATGCGGTAGGCAGGCATTTTTAAGTCTTGCTGTTTGGTTGATAGCTGATATCAAAATTGTTGTTGATTGTCGTTGGTAGTTGGTATTGTGTTGCTTGGTGATAGCCAAGATTGACAATTTGAACGGTGCAAAACGAGGATATACATAATTAAAACTTACAAGAGTACCATGATGAAGGCAAATGTGTTAAAAGGGTATCCATGTCAAAGAACCTGGGTGATGTTTTGCGTTGTTCGGGCATTGCTCATTCAGGATGAAACTGCGAAGTGTGATGTGATGTTCCGTCTTGTTTTTAGTACTGTCAAATCCACATGAAAGAAATGGTACAAATAAGTTCCAGAATTTTCGAAGGCAACTGTTATTCTATATGTTTGAAATTTATTTACTTTTTACCGGCAAAGCGGTTGACTTGGGCTGGTCCTGTTCTGCGCCGTGTTCCGGACTAAGGCGCTGACCAGAACAAGATAGTAACGAAAACACATATCACCCATCTCAAAGACGTGGAACAAACTGCCTTGAAAACAACCTCAATTCTGAAAGAAGGTGGTTTATATTGCTAAAGCAAGCTCTGATTCACAGCCCTGTCCATACTACTCAACGAATATCCTAAGCTGCTGCCATTTCCATATATCTGGCACATTACAATGCCAAAATTAACCAACAAATAAATCTCATACAAAAATAGCATGCGATATGTTCGCCTGGGCGCCGAAAGTCTGCAAATTGCATCCATTCCAAATGTGGCAATCATTTGCCAATACCTGTTGTAAATGTCATCATTTCGAACGGAAACTGTTCATGTTCCAATCATACACTCTTTTTAATCGGTTTCCTAGCAATAAAACCCGATAACCCTCGTACTTGGATGAGTGTGGCCGGTGTAAGTTGAGTGGATTAGCCCCTTGCATCGTGGCAGGTGGTGTGAAGGTGTATATCGAACCATATTTTGACTCGACGGAGAATCCCAACTCTGCCATGGCGGCTTCTAATTCTGACCAGGTTACGGCACCGCGGGCTCTTGATTTATCGAATAGCGTCGAAAATGTCTTTGCTGTGGATGCGCTGACTTGAATGGGGACAGCAGAGGTTACTTCTTCTGTCGGCTCTTCAACTGTCGTGGCGATGACACCACCGACCTCGGAGAAAGCAGGTCGTGTCTTTTCTTTCAATCTCTTTTCTTGAACTTTGAATGCTGTAGTGCGAGATGTCATATGTGGTAGGGGATAGTGAGGTTCGTCCACAAGAGCTAGCTTTGATTGTCCATGCTGGAGCTTAATAGCTTCAAGACAGCTCTGAAGCATGCTCTTATACAAATGATGTATACTCTTAACGCATTTTTGCGTCATATGGCTATCGAATGAGACTTCAACTGCCCCACCAACTCGGTGTGTAGGATCATTATGGGCGGTGGCTAGAATGCATCCTGATACCAAATTTTCCTTCCTGCTATTCAGCTCCGCATTTGCACTTGTATACTTTGAAATAAAAGTAAGGCCTCTCTTGTGCGAGGGCGACGGTAGTTTTGTCGCCATTCGTAAGTCCTGGATCAAAGAGGTAATCATCACTAGATCAGTTAATGACTCAGCCTCGTCGTCTGCAGCACGAGCTCTCTCGTCTTCATGGTCTTTGTAGAGAGTAGACAGTTTCTCAATCCACATGGTGGCATCCTGAGCAGTGGTCTTGGGATGACAGAGGCGGAGTACGTAATGAAGCTGCGGATCCTTTCGAGTGAATTGATCGGGTGAGCCTTTCATAACGACACGAGGGTTACCAGTATCATCTGAGCATCCTGGAATCCGGCGGAAGAGCCCAGTGCCTGTACCTGTTTGTACACGCCTCTTATACATGGCCTGTGACCGGGCATACTCCAGCTGGCACACATTAGAAATTTCTTGAAGAATGGCAGTAATGTGCATCTTGTCGATAGTGCTGTGTAACACCTCAAGAAGCTCTGAAATATAAAACCAAATAAACATCTTTTGTTGTACCGACACCAATGTTTCAAAATAGGCATCTTGAAAAGCTTGCCTAGGTGGCAGATACAGAAGTTTCCCTGCCTTATCTGGCACAGTATGTGGCCGACCGTTCACTGCATTCTTAACAGTCCACGTAAATGCTTCGTAATCGCTTGCGATGAAAGTAGCACATTCATGCAAGTGGATGGCATGTTCTTTTGAGCTGCTGATCAAGTCGGGAATGCTCAACGGTCTTGGAGAATGAGAGCTAGTAGACGACTGTAAAGATGCTCGGGCTTGCCTATCGGGCTGAATTCGCTCTTTGGACTCGTATTGCAGAATTTTGGTCATGATAATGCTTAGATACCCTAATGTATAGGCTTGTCGAGCAAGAACCAGCTCCGGGGCCGTCGTTGGAATCGATACTCCTTCACAGACGCCGGCTAAAGGTGAACCGAGGAGTGCAGGTTCCAAAGGGATGCCTGCAGATGATGCGCCACATGTATGCTCATTCGAAAGGCCATTGCCCGGGCTTTCCACTCCTTGTTTTGTGAGAAAACAGGTTGAGAGTGCGTGCCGGACAGCATCGCGGTCCGCAGTGTCTTGTTCGCAAAGCGGCGTTGTCGCGCGGTATTTGAGAATATCAAGCAAATAAGCCGGTTTTGAGCTGCTAATGTCAAGACGACTAAACTCTGGTACAAGCAAATGGCTAAATCTAGCGGGATCCTCTCGGACCGCGAGCAGAAATCCGTTGGCAGCGTTCACACACTTTAGCCTGTCGAGCTCCTTAAATGAGCGCCACTTCTGCTCAATTTTAAGGTTATGCTTTGCATATTGCTCACTAAAACGAATTTGAGCTTGCTTCACGTGTGCAATAAGCTCCTCGCAGGCTAAATCCATCTTGTGCGCATTGGTTTGTTGAAGAAAGGTTGCCGAGCAAACGCTGCCAGCTGCCAGCTGTAAACACAGGCGATGAGCACTGCCAGCCTACGTGCATGATGAATTGTGCGTTGAAAAGTTTTTCCGCAAATAGAATACAGTCGAAAATTCTGAGAATCTTAATATAATGTACTTCCCCGACGTGTCATTCACAACCGGTTAAGCTGGCAGTGACGAGCGGCCAACTACATACGACGAAATTAAATCTTTTGCTATGAGGGCTATTGAATTCTCCTCTTTGTATAGCCTCGATTCACCGCATCTTCTCTGGCCTTGCTTTATTTCCTTTGTGGCCATTCTTTTGTATCATGTTAATAAATGTCAGCTTCGACAACAGCTATTCATGTTAGATATGCTCGGCCCCGAGACCAGTCTTCCTGTCCGTAGCGGCTCTAATTATGGTGGATAGTATAAGCACTAACTTTACAACCTTGTTGCAGAATTACCTTTTTTGGACAAGGTTTCCTACCGTAGACCAGGGTACAAGGCGTAGAATCGGGGGTTGCATCTCACGAGCCAAAAACTCTCCGACGGCTGTGAATGATGGCCAAGTTCAAAGGCGCCGTCTCTTTTGTGAGCTTCTAATTTAGCGACTAAGTGATAGTTATAAATAGTTGTAGTCTTCCCGGTCTTGCTACGAAAGAGGACAACAAGTTTCAAAACCACCAAGCATATCCTCAACCAGCGCCTATCTCCCCCAATACCACCGACCATGAAGTTCCTCACTCTTGCTGCTCTTGCCGTCAGTGTCGCGGCTCAGGCATTGCCTGGCTCTGAAGTCTCTGAAATTGAACAAACTGAACCCATCCACGGCCGCATATTGGATGGATTTGCCATTGTGAAGCGCAACAAGTGTGAAAAGGCTTTTACTGGCTGCCTTAAGTCGCAGGTTGGCACCCATGCCTGCCAATGTGATCAAGGCAAAGTTGTAAGATTTTAATTTGAGTCGTCTTATATTTTGTATAAAGCATACTAATCGAATTATGAATAGATCGCCTGCCAACCTGATGTTACCTACGGCTACCTCTGGCACACTCTCAAAGACTGCCCCAAGCCCAAGCACGGCGGTCTTCAGTGCATCAATGGCAAATGTAACAACTAGACTTAAGGTGTATATATGTACATATAACGGAATGATTTATCACAAGAATTTTTGTATATAATTAAATGAGAAATAATACTAAAATGTGTTCTCTTCCTATTCCGATTGTTAGTGATGCCAGTCTTTCACACTGTCCACCACCCTACAGCGCTGTTTGCGGTCGGCTTTAGGTGCTGTCTCCCGCACTAATGCTGTGGGGACCTGTGCCCGAAGAGGAAAGCCTGCGGCACACGACGGGTCCCGCAGGGTGCGTCCTTTTTGGCTTTTTGCTGGGAACCCCGCTAAAAAAAAACACCACACACAGCGCTGGCGGGCGCCCTTTGCGCGACTAGTTTTGGTGGGGGTGGGCTGCACTGTAGCGTGTGTGACTGGCGGGCAGCTGGCGATAATTTTTTTTCTCTTTGGAGGGGCACCACGCAGATCGACTCCTCTCTTTTCCTTCCTTTCTTCTTGCTTCTAGTGATGAGGTGGTAAGCCAAACAGCAATCCCCCCGTTGCCAAAAGCCTCGCTTGTTCTCTTTTTTTGCTTTCCTTGCTGCAGGGATAGTGAAAAAGACAACAATTCATACACTTGATCATCTAGGACGGGCTGCATTTTGCCCCTCCCCCGCCAACATCATCATGGTTCGCCAGCAGATTGTCGGCGGTTCTTGCTACACCGCTGCTGATATTCAGGATCTTACGACCCGAATTTCCAAGGCTACTGGTGTCGCTGTTAAGAAGATTGAGGGCAAATGGGTGTACTACCTTGACCTCAAGGTGTCCAACGCCCAGGTCCTCCAGCACATCCAGCAACTCCTCCAGCTCGACAGCCACCAGCCTGTCTCTGCCGAAACCAACGCTACCACAACAGCCATCTACTCGACCCCTCGCTACATTTCCCCATGGAGCTCCAAGGCTACCAGCATTGCTCACGTCTGTGGCATGAAGGATTCCGTCAACCGCCTGGAGCGCGGCAAGTACATCACCATTGAGTTTGACACCGCAGCCGACGACAAGCGCATTGCTGCTTTCCGCGACATCCTCCACGATCGCATGACCGAAATCTTCGACTTCACTCCCCCTGCCATGGACGACATGTTTGCTGAGGGCTCACCTGCTCCTCTTACCGTCGTGGACATCTTTGAGCAAGGCAAGGAGCCTCTCCAAGTTCTCGGTGCCTTTAACAAGGAAAAGGGCCTCAGCTTGGACGATGCCGAGATGCAGTATCTCGTTGATGTCTTCACCAAGCTCGGCCGTTCTCCCAACGATGTCGAACTTTTCATGTTTGCCCAGGTCAACTCTGAGTAAGTAACATGTGTATAAGTTTTCATAGGGCAACCGGACTAACAACACCAGGCACTGCCGACACAAGGTTTTCAACTCGGCCTGGAACATCGACGGCGTCGACAAGGACAAGAGCTTGTTCCAGATGATTCGCGAAACCCACAAGAGGACTCCCGACTTCACCGTCTCAGCCTACAGCGACAACGCTGCCGTTATTCAGGGCGAGGCTGCTCAGTACTGGGCCCCCGACTTCAGCACCGGCGCATGGAAGCTCACTCCCGAAGTCGTCCACATCCTCGCCAAGGTCGAAACCCATAACCACCCCACCGCTATTTCACCTTTCCCTGGTGCCGCTACTGGTTCCGGTGGTGAGATTCGTGACGAGGGTGCTGTTGGCCGTGGCTCTGTCACCAAGGCCGGTCTTTCCGGTTTCTGGGTCTCCGATCTTCTGATCCCCGATCAGCGTGCCCCTTGGGAGAACGATGTCGGTCGTCCCGCTCATTTTGCTAGCAGTTTGGACATCATGCTTGAGGCTCCCATTGGTAGTGCTCGCTTTAACAACGAATTCGGCAGACCTGCTCTTGCTGGCTGCTTCCGCACCCTCCTCACTCCCGCTGACGCTACTACTACTGCGGAATCAAAGGATGTCGCCGACTGGCGTGGATACCACAAGCCCATTATGATTGCTGGTGGTGTTGGTACTGTTCGCCCTGAACATGCTCTCAAGGAGCAGCATTTTGTTCGCGACGGTGCCCACGTCATTGTTCTTGGTGGTCCTGCCATGTTGATTGGTCTCGGTGGTGGTGCTGCTTCTAGTAACGCCTCTGGTGAGAGCAATGCCGACCTTGACTTTGACAGTGTCCAGCGTGGCAACCCTGAAATGGAGCGCCGTGCTCAAATGGTTATCAACACCTGTGTCAGCTTGGGTATCGACACCCCCATTGCCATGATTCACGATGTTGGTGCCGGTGGTCTCTCCAACGCCCTTCCTGAGCTTGTTCAGGATGCCGGTTTTGGCGGCAACTTCGAGCTTCGCCAAGTTGAGAGTGCTGACCGCAGCATGTCTCCTCTTCAGATTTGGTGCAATGAAGCTCAGGAGCGTTACGTGCTCCTTATCAACGCTGAAGGCATGAACCGCTTCACCAGCATCTGCCGCAGAGAACGCTGCGGCTTCTCTGATGTTGGTACCGTTGTTTCCAAGAACACTGATGCCGGCTCTAGACTGGTTCTTACCGACAGAGAATCCAACGAATACCCCCGTCCCATTGATCTCCCCATGGACGCTCTGTTCCCTCCTAAGCGCCAACTAAAGCGTACCGTTACTTCAGTCAAGCCCGCTCTTGCTCCTTTCGACGCCTACGCCAGCCTGCAAAAGGCTTATGGTGCCGTGAGCGACTCAGAGCTTCTCAGAAAAGCTGTTGAGCGCGTCTTCCTCATGCCTGCCGTCGGATCCAAGTCTTTCCTCATCACCATTGGTGACCGCACTGTCGGTGGTCTGACTGCTCGTGACCAAATGGTTGGGCCTTGGCAAACACCCGTCGCCGACGTTGCCGTCACTGCTACTTCTTTCCAAGTTGGTGGCAAGAGCAAGACTGGTGAAGCCATGGCCATGGGTGAGAAGCCCACGCTTGCCCTCATTGACCCTGCCGCTTCGGCTCGCATGGCTGTTTCTGAGGCCCTCATGAACTTGGGTGCTGCTGATGTCCTTGATGACCTGAAGAGAGTCAAGCTTTCCGCCAACTGGATGGCTGCTGTTAGCCACCCCGGCGAGGGAGCCGCTCTTTACGAAGCTGTTCAAAGCGCTATGGAGATTTGCACTGCCATTGATGTTAGTATTCCTGTCGGCAAGGATTCCACTTCCATGAAGACAGTATGGAGAGACAATGGTAAGGCCAAGAGTGTCACCGCCCCTGTCTCAGTCGCCATTACCGCATTTGCTGTTGTTGAGGACATCACCACTACTTGGACTCCTCAGCTCAAGCGTGTTGAGGATGTTGGCGAGACCATTCTCTTGTTCGTCGATCTTGCTGAGGGTCGCAAGGCTATGGGCGGCTCCGCTCTTGCCCAGTCCCTCAACCAACTTGGCAACGAGGCTCCTGACATGAAGAACTTTGACCTCATCACTGACTACTACGATGCTTTGTCTCAACTGCACAAGAGCGGCGTTGTGCTCGCCTACCACGACCGATCCGACGGTGGTCTACTCACAACCGTTGCTGAGATGATGTTTGCCGGTCGTTGCGGTGCCGATATCATGCTCGACGGTATCTCCAAGTCTGGCAGCGCTGCTGACATGATTGACGCTCTCTTCAACGAAGAACTCGGCGCTGTTTTCCAGGTTCGCGCCGAGGATGAAATCAACTTCAAGCGCTGCTTTGCTACTTGCGGTCCTCCTGCTGGTCTTATCCGCAAGTTTGGTGTTGTTAAGGCTTCCAGCAACCAGAGCCTCACTATCCGCCATGCTGGTGTTGAGTTTGCCTCTCTTGGCCGCCCCGAGATGCAGCAGTGGTGGAGCAAGACTTCGTACCAGATGCAGCGCATCCGTGACAACTCTGCCTGCGCCGACTCTGAGTACGCCACCATTGCCGACAACCAGGACCCTGGTATCACCTACAAGCTTACCTACGAGCCCAAGGACACCATCCTACCCCTCGCCAGCTCCATCACCAACTTCTTCAGCAAGGCTCCCCGTGTTGCTGTCCTGCGTGAACAAGGTGTTAACGGCTACGCCGAGCTTGCCTTTGCTTTCAAGGCTGCTGGCTTCGAACCTGTTGACGTCCACATGACCGATATCCTCGGCGGCCGCACCCTCGCTGACTTTGTTGGTCTTGCTTGCCCTGGTGGTTTCTCCTACGGTGATGTCCTCGGTGCCGGTCAGGGCTGGGCCAAGTCCATTCTCATGCACGATGCCACTCGCAAAGAGTTTGCCAACTTCTTCCAGCGCCCTGATACCTTTGCCCTCGGTATCTGCAACGGTTGCCAGATGCTGTCCCGTCTCAAGGAGCTCATCCCTGGCGCTGAGCAGTGGCCCAACTTTGTCGACAACATCTCCCAACAGTTCGAGGCCCGTTACTCCATGGTCAAGGTTGAGGAGAACCCGTCGCAGCCTTCTGTCTTCTTCCACGGCATGAACGGCTCAACTCTTCCCGTCGTAGTATCCCACGGTGAAGGCCGCGCCCTCTTCAACTCCCCCAACGCCCTCCAGGACCTTACTGACAGCGGCATGATCCCCATCCGCTACGTCGACAACCGTCTCAACACTACGGAGACGTACCCCTTCAACCCCAACGGTAGCCCTGGCGGTGTTGCCGGTGTCGCCAGCAAGGACGGCCGTGTCGTTGCCATGATGCCTCACCCCGAGCGTACTGTCCTGTCGCCCGTCACCAGTTACGCTCCCATGGGCTCTGCTGAGCAGTGGGGAGAGTACGGTCCTTGGATCCGCATGTTCCGCAGCGCTCGTCGCTGGGTGGGTTAGAGCAACGCGGAGCATCTGATCACATTCTTATCTATTTCTTATGTTTTTATCGTTTATTGGCGTTTATGGCTTGATGCAGCAGATTATTTAGAAACCAGAATACATAACAAGATTTTACATTTTCCATGATATCTCCATCATCTCTTTAAATCCATCCGCCGTCCACTGCGTAAACGCTACCAGTCACAAAACTGCTATCATCACTTAGCAGAAAGCAAATTACCTGTGCTACTTCTTCCGGTGTGCCTTGGCGTTGAATCGCACTGGGGTCGTCAAACGGCGCATCGACCGCACGGCCCAGCTGATCCCAAGCCTGCTGCATCATGGGCGTGTAAATGGCACCAGGAGCCACGGCATTGATTCTAATTTCTCGTTTTCCTACTTCTTTTGCGGCTGCTTTAGTCAATCCTACGACGCCATGCTTACTAGCACCATATGCAGCATGATAGGCTTGGGCTACAGTACATCCAAGTTAGTGCCGCTGCAACTGACATACTTGGGTTGTTTGCTACTCACCGTTTGTGCCGTGAATCGAGGCAACATTTACAATGGACCCTTTGTCTGCAATAACTTTAAGTTGTGCCCTCAGCGAATACATGCACCCTGTAAGGTTGATGCCAATGATACGCTCCCACTCGTCGTCCTCCAGCTCGGCAACCGATCCGACAGAATGGTTCTTGCCAATCACACCAGCAGCATTGGCGGCTCCATCTAGACGGCCGTACTGTGTGACAATCCCAGAAATCCACTCATCAACATCTTTTCTGTTTGCTACGTCGACTTTGGCGACTGAGTGTGCAAGGTCGGCGTCGGAGAAGTGGGCGGCGGCTGCCGCGAGGGCGGGGTCAGAGATATCGGCGATGCAGGGCGTTGCGCCGCGCGAGGCGACGAGTTTAGCAGTTGCGAGGCCAATGCCGGATGCGCCGCCGGTGATGGCGATGATTTTGCCTTGAAGAGACATGATGATTTATGATGAAAGTAGTACTTGTGGTGGTGTAGGTGAGAGGAAGAGGAGGGGAGAGGGGTGCTTAAATGGGGGTCAAAAGGGCGTGTAAGAGGGGCAGCAATGAATACGATGGATGAATGACGTGTATATAGTGTACAAGTTTGGGATTGAGGATTGTGGAGGTTTATTGGTGATTAATAATATTTAATATTGAGAAGAGTATAATGGGTACCAGGTATTAGTAGCTGGTAGTTAGGTATATATGTAAGCTTGCATTAGAGACGAGGGGCCTTGAAAGTCTCTCTGCGCAAGCGAGACAGCCATGACTGCTTGTGCGGAAACGAAATCTGTCTCTCTTTACCAAAACCCGTCTCATCGAGAACCTTGAGAACTCTATAATCGTTACAGTTAGTAGTCTGGTTATTTAGATCTTGTTTTAAAGTCACATACCTGTCGTTATCAATTCGCGGCTCAAGGTTGACGCTCATGGTGCGAGGTTCCGATGTGAAGCACCAGTGGACTAAGCTGCTCAGCCAGACGGGTACTCGGCCACGCGCCCACTCCTCGCCAACAAGAAGATGGATGCCTCTGTCCCAGTCGTCGACAGAGCTGCCCAAAGTCTTGCCCAAAAGGTCTTCCTTGACCCAATAAACTTCAAAGTAGCCCCAGGGAACACCATCCCAGAGGGCAATCACAGGGAACGAGTGAGGCAACTCCAGCACGCTAGAAAGAGTATTTTCTTTCCATGCACCCCAAAACTTGTTGACTCGAGGGTTCTCATACCAAGATTGGAGCAACAGGGTATCGCTCATGGTCATCAGAGATTCGTGTTGCGGAGCCTTTGGTCCCACTGGGCCCAAGTAAGGCACGGGATTTGGCGACAGCGACGCAACACGGAACGACAGATACTGACCCTGGCTAGGAATAAACCGCGTGTAAAATACTTCGCCCATCCTAGGCGGCTTGGGGCGCAGCGGATGTCTGACATCCCCTGTAAATGTGTATTGTAGAGGGGCTGGTGGATAATACGTGGGCAAGTGTGACGTCGAGAAGAAGGGCCCAATGGGGTAGCTCGGCGCAAGGCCAGGACTGAGCGGCATTGGTGCACCCGGTAGATCGCTGTGCAATCGGAGTGGCAAGGTCTGGTTGGCTTCGGGAGCAGGCGAACCAGGTCTGCTACTAGTTGGTGATGCGTAGCTCGGAAGGGCCTTGACGGGCTTGAGCGTGAAGAGGAACAGATTGGGCGGGATCTGCCAGAACATGGACTGGGAGACAAACATCTGAGACCACATGTCGCCACTGTCATCAAGTTCAGTTCCCACAGCCGTGTTCTTTGTCGCAATGAGACCCATTCGCTCGAGCTTCGGGATGAGGTTCTTGCTGCGGAAGATACCCTCGCGCTTAATCATAATGGACCATTCTCCCGTGGGCCGAGCAGTATGAGGCGTATCCTTGGAATGCTCGTTGTGCAGATATGGTTCTGGCTCCTTCTGGTGAAAGTACCAGTACAAGGTAACCCAGAGCATCATGGCAATTTGCCTCGTCGGGCTCGCTGGGGGCTGGAACTCGGAGTTTGAGGGCTGGGATATCGACGAGATGAAGAGGGCGTCGTTCTGCAGTGTAGGCTGCTTAAAGGCCTTTGTACGTTTCTTGACGACTTCGGTGCCTGCTTCATGGCCCGGGGTAGCATCTTCACCAGCAAACACGGGCCTCTCTTCTTCTGTGTGAAGCACTGTGGTCCAGCCGATGGGGAAGTGGTTGTCGTGGGTGGCATCGTTGCTTCGAAAGCCGATGCCTCCAAAGACGGGAGCCACATAGTAAGTCTGGCCATCTGGCAGATGCAGGGCTTCCGGAGTATGGGCAGCTGTTTCCATCTTGAGCTTGGTGATGTTTTGAAGAAATGACAAAAGGGAGCAGCCGCAGTAACGGTCGTGGTGTTTTTGTTGGTGCGGGGCTCTCGCATGGAGGGGCAAGGCCAGGGAGCTAGCTACAGTGCAGCAGGGTCGTTCAGCTGTCCACTTACACGCAGCAAAATCCGAGGGGGCTCCGAGAAGCTCCGAGGAGATGGGGTGATGTGAGAAATGGGGTGATTTTGTAAAGGCAGAAATAAGGCTGGTAATTTTGAAATATTAAAATACTTTTGAAATATATATTCTCTGTTGCATCAAGTTGGACTTCCGAACCAGGTGCTCTGCTGCGCATCTCTCCCGCTACCGGAACTGTCCAACGCTCGTCAGCGACTTAGCGCGGGAACTACAGCGGCTGTTATCCCCCGCCAAGTGGGACGGGAAGCCGCTGATCGATCGGCCGCTAAAGGTTCTCCATGTGCTACGTCACCACTGTATGTAAATATTATGTACCAGGAAAATTCAGCAGAAATATCATGAACGATCTTTATAAAATGTAAGAGTAAGATCATGAGTCAGCTTTCTTATCCCGTCTCTCCTCCTCCTTCTCTTGGTTCCTCTTTGTCGACTTCTCCTGCTGCTTCTTCTTCTTCTTTCTACCCTCACCATCGTCTTCATCTTCTCCATTTTCTTCTTTTTCTAATGCTTCTTTTACTTCCCAGCCTCCCAAATCTTTCATCTCATCCCATTCCACATCATACTCGGCAGCAATATTTCGTACTTCCCGTCTTAATCCATTCGCCTCTTGCGCCAGTGCCTCCCACTTGGCAACATTGAAGCCCCGGTCTTGATATAAAACACTCTGTCGCTTCGACACCGTCATATTCATAGCCGCTCTGTAACTTAGATCACGGCTTATAAATAGAAACCACAGATAACCACCCATGATCGTAGTCAGGCCCGCAAGGTAAGTGATTGGTTCAATCATATCCCAACCCATTTCGGTGAAAAACGTGACGTAAAACACAGTCCCCCACCAGCCCACTAGAGCTCCAAATCCCCCCTTTGCTAAATGGTGCGCGCCTTTATGCGCAAGCTCGTCGCATTCGGTTTTTAACTTTGACATCTGATCAATCTGCAGTGACATTCTCCGCAGTCTCATCCGCATATAGTGGGTGCGATCCTTGAAACTCGGCACCGCCACCAGAAGCGGTTCAGGGCGTCCCTCAATATCTACAGCAAATTCACGACCTCTTGCTGCATCGCGTATGAAGTCTCCAACTTCTGTGCTTCCACTCCATCTTACCCAGCTTGCCTCCTTTCTGTCTGGTCCTTCGTGGCCCAGTCCCGAATACGAGGCAATGTTAGTCCCCTCTGTGTTGTCCTTGTCGGGCATTGCCTCGCTGTCTGCCTCGGCAAAGAAGACTACATCGGGGCTCTTTTCTTTATCTTTGACCTGAATCGGAGGTACCTCCGCTTGTATAAGCCGCTCGAGATACGAAAGAGGCTGTGATGGGTGGATCAAAAGAGCCAAAGGTGTGACACTGTGTTCTATAGCGGACTCTGACGATTGGCGGTGTACTGCATCTTTGCCAGTGGTAGAAGGGACTGGCAAAATAAGTTTAAGCAATCGGTTTGGGGTTGTTAAAAGGCGGCCTATCGCATCTGTTAAGGTTTGGTCTTGACCGAAACATGTGAGTTGTGTACCTTTTATCTGTATGCCCTTTTCCATGGCCTTGCGCGTGGCCTCCTCTTCACCATCAGTATGATTTCCGAGCCCTTCAACATTTTTGTTTCTGTCTCGGATGGTAGGTACGGTTGAAAACTTCGAATTCTGATTGCATAGTGAGATTCTCGGGTAATAATATCGAGCCGCTCCCACTTGTCTTCCCGCCTGAGTTTCGCATCGAGCAGGTGAACAGCGGACTGCCGCTGAAGACGAGGCTCTCCATGTTCTGACCAGTGCTCGGTTCATGTTTAAAATAAACTTCTGATCCGTTTATCTGCTCATACAATCGGTTTTGGAAGAGCGGCTGAAGAGGATCGAATATTGTAGAATGGAGGCGGACTGCAGCAGAGCGGGAGTGGGAATGTCACTGAACCTTGGGATGACGTCAAGACAATAGGTGCTGGGGCGCCAACTGGAGCGGGCTGCTTCAGTAGATGCAACCTTCATTTACAGTGGTGCACAGCCCTGGCTGACTTCATTACCTCTTTAGGTATTTTTTGGCATGACTCTAATACTAGCTTCAGGAGCAGCAATGCTTCCGCATAGCCAGAATTTAAAAGATAAAATTAGAATTAAACTTTTTGTCATCCTCTTTGCCCTAATGATTCACCCAGAGCTGTGAAATGTACACCCCTGAAAAAAGTCTAACACAGAGCCCGAGAAGGCGCGCTCTTGCTTTGGGTTAGTTTACCCCCAAGTAAGCTCGGGAGTAGAATCCGGTGATTGTAAACAGCCGCTCCATTGTAAAGCCGAACACTTGTATATTTCTCATTCCATACATTTCTACTTACTTTCACTCTTATTCATTGTCAAGAATTGGCACATAACAGCCAACTCTACCTCGGCGCCGAACCTAGAGCAACTGTCGCCTCATCTTTACCAACACTTATTCTTTCGTCATGCAATACAACAATGATACAGCAACCGGTAGATCCAATGTGCATACACCAGAGTCGTACGACAACTGCGTGTTAAGCGACAGCCCTTCTTCAATGGTGATTTTGTCGCCTGCAAGTTCATGGTCTGAGTCACTAGTTTCGCACCAACTATCAACCGCCATTGTCAAACATGATCGTTCTTGTTTGCCCAATAATGTTGATATTACACAGTTATATACAAAAGCTCTTCGTAATGGCTAACTTGCGGTATAGTACTTTGTTACAACAACACAGCCGGATTCCCAACTAGTCGTGACTGAAGCAGACCAGGACGCGATAGTGAGGACGAGTACCAACAGCGGGGGCTTTGGTCTTCAATTCGTAGATCTTGATCATCCTGTTTGGGGAAATCGACTCGCGACTCGGAGATATCCACCAATACCGTCCGCCTTTCAGTCCAATCCTCGACAATACGAGCTTCCAACGGCCGCGTTAAGTACCCAGAGATATGTGGAGTATCTTGGAACTTGGGGCGATAGCCGTCACTTTACGCTCACTGACGTACATGAGCTCCTAGATGGTATAGTGGATAGAGGGGTGGGGGTTAAACTGAGGCCGGGGCCTCGACGTATCCCGCGAGTTTCTGTTGCATGTCCAACACCCAACGCAACACGACACGCTACATATGAAAAGATACGAACATCGTACACAAATGACCGACACGGATACGCCCTTTTAGCCTTTTATTATTCCATTCATGTTGGTCCTCACATGCCGCTGCTGCAAGAAGTCCAAGGGTTCTTAAATTGGTGCATCAGAGACGATGTTAATATTATCTGGTTCTGGGTTGAGTATAATCAATACCATAAGCGATGGCTCTTGCAACAAACTCTCTCCTTTCGGCATCTCATTAAATGGCTTCGGGCACACATTTCAGAGTTTCGGTCTGTAATGACAACCCCAGAGGATGAGGCATACCTGCAGGCCCAGGTTTTCAACGCCTTCCAAAAGTTTCTTCCACAACACGGCATCAACAACATTCGTTACCAATTTATGAACACCCAGCCGAGTTCTATGCGTCTTTACCCGGCTGGTTATGATTTTCCCTGTGTTGATCACCAGGAATTTAATGCGCAGGAAGTCCAATTCATTCAGAGCAATTGTCCACAGCACTGGTACGAGTCCAGCAGAGCGGCCGCCAATCGCATTTCGAGCGGGTTAGATGGTATGGATTCAATACCAACGTGCTCAATACGCAATATTATTGCTCCTGCGTAAGCATTAATATTTTTGGAATATTTTCTTGCCCTGTACCCCAGCGTTTGAGTATAGTCGTCTTATACACGATACGAAGCGATTCAAGCGGAGATGTTTGTCAATGGCAATAATCAGACGAAATAATTGTTTTTTAAAATTTCTAATATTCTAGTCAATGCTTTCAAACTTTTTCACATTAATCGTGATTTTATAATAGAGCTTTGGGCAACTGGCTATTTGCGGGCACGTATTCGGGATCGGTCTACCAATCTTAGTGATTGCCCCGCGCTAATGAAGCAAGCTTCTTCAAATTGCGCGGCTTGCCCCTCCACACCCTGTCAATCTCAAAAGCGGTGAAGCATTTTGTTCTTTGACCCCCTCCAACCTCTTACATTGAGACTCCGACATTGTAAATATCCTCGATCGACCCGAAATATCTGCAGCACCATTACAAACGAGTTCTACACCGCCGACTCGAATTCACAATGGCCGACACCACCGTCTACCGAGCCAGCACCACTGCCCCTGTCAACATTGCCGTTGTCAAGTACGACTCCTTTGCCTCGAGCGGCCTCAATTCTGATTTGATTGGTTCATAGAATTGGCTAACATATCGACTATAGGTACTGGGGCAAGCGTGATGCCAAGCTCAACCTCCCTACCAACTCCTCCATCTCCGTCACCCTCTCCCAGGCCGATCTCCGAACCTTGACGACCGCCTCCTGCTCGACCATCTTCACCAGCGACAGCCTCACTTTGAATGGCGAGGACTCTGATATTTCCGGAGCCAGAACACAAGCGTGCTTCAGAGAATTGAGAGCCCGCCGTGCTGCGCTCGAGGAGAAGGACGCCTCTCTCCCCAAGCTCGCCGCCCTGCCCCTCAAGATCGTCTCTGAGAACAACTTCCCCACCGCTGCTGGTCTTGCTTCTTCTGCTGCTGGATTCGCTGCTCTCGTCCAGGCCATTGCCAACCTGTACCAGCTTCCCGACTCTCCCTCTGAGCTCTCCAAGTTTGCCAGACAAGGCTCTGGCTCTGCTTGCCGTAGTCTCTTTGGCGGTTACGTTGCTTGGCGTATGGGTGAGAAGGAGGATGGAAGCGACTCTCTTGCCGACCTTGTTGCTCCTGCTTCTCACTGGCCTAGCATGCGCGCCTTAATCCTTGTTGCCAGTGCTGCCAAGAAGGGTGTCTCTTCTAGCTCTGGTATGCAGCAGACCGTTGCCTCATCCGGTCTCTTCCAAGAGCGCATCAAGACCATTGTTCCCGCCAACATGGACCTTATGGAAGATGCCATTAAGAACCACGACTTTGAGAAGTTTGCCGAGGTTACCATGCGTGACTCAAACTCTTTCCACGCCTGCTGCGCCGACACATACCCTCCCATTTACTACATGAACGACACTTCCCGCGCCGCCGTCCGTGCTGTCGAGGCTATCAACGCCAAGGCTGGCAAGACCATTGCTGCTTACACCTTCGATGCTGGACCCAACTGCGTCGTCTACTACCTCGATGAGAACAAGGATGCCGTTTTGGGTGGCTTCGCTGACGCTCTCAAGGCCGTGTCTGGCTTCGAGCAGGGTGCTGTCGCTGCAGTTGCTGGTGTCATCGACGAGACTGTCACCAGCATCCTCCAGGAAGGCGTCACCAGAGTCATCATGACTGGTGTCGGTGAGGGCCCTCAGAAGACCGAGGAGTTCTTGGTTGATGCTGATGGCACCACCTCCAAGCGATAGGTTGCATTAAGTACCAAAAGAAAAAGGCATAGGGCAGTTGATGAGTGAAATTATAAGCATGGAAGAACTGGGTAGGATTAAAACATTTTATAAATAGATTCTCATATATTTTAATTTTTGACATAATATTCGAATATTTATTTACCCGGTTTTGCCTTGCGAACCTCGTCCCTCAGACTTGGTCGTTTTTACTAACTTACTAACCCAGACTGC
Organism: [Torrubiella] hemipterigena; assembly: GCA_000825705.1. Classification (NCBI taxonomy): domain Eukaryota; kingdom Fungi; phylum Ascomycota; class Sordariomycetes; order Hypocreales; family Clavicipitaceae; species [Torrubiella] hemipterigena. The sequence continues at coordinate 688,585 of CDHN01000004.1, forward strand.
CAGCTGGCAGCGCCAACACCTCCTTCACTTCATCCTCAGACGCGCACCGTCACTTCCAATCAACGTCTTTCATCAATAGGTCATAAAACCCCTCAATCTTCTACACCATTCGTATACAATATTCTTGCAAGCGCTATTAGAAAGATTTCTTCAGCTATCTGCTATCCACTTATGAGACGAAACAAGAACACGATAGCCAGTAAGCTCCGTTGCCTATAATGGAATTCCGAATAATGGAGTTGCCTACAATGGATGGATATGTCAGCAGCGGAAGCAGCCTACATCCGCCTACTAAAAATGTATCCAAAGAGATTACAGAGGTTGATAAAGCTGGTCAGATCCAACGACGATGGAGGCACAAACATAACGGTGTACCTATTGAGGTAAGAGCATGCTTCAACTCTTTATCTGTTTATTCACTAACAACCAAACATAGGTCCCTCTACCAAACAGATCCAACGGCTTCTTCTCACGATCTATCCGCGATTGGAGAAAAGCCGTAGTTGATTCCTTCCTCCCCGTCGGGTTTCCCCATTCCGTATCTGAAGACTACCTCAGATACCAAACCTTTGACTCGCTCCAAGCGTTCTTCTCGACGATTTCGTCGCTGCTCGCCAGCCGAGCGCTACTCCAAGGGTTAGGCGTGGGAGACGCATCATCTTCAGCAACGTTTGCAATTATCCTCACTGTCATGCAAGATGCCATGTCCCGCATTACAACTATTGTCTTTGCCCACAGCTTTGGTTTACACATCGAGCCAGAGGCCAAGAGGTTTCGCTTCCTTGCGGATCTGTTCAACGACTCTGCATTCTTCCTCGAGCTTTACAGCCCATACCTCAGCTCCGAAGGCAAAGTCATTACTCTCAGCATCAGCCAAGCGCTGCGAGCACTCTGTGGTGTATCTGCTGGTGCTTCCAAGGCAGCTTTGAGCGTACATTTCGCGAGATCTGATAACTTGGCCGAGTTGAACGCCAAAGAGGCCAGTCAGGAGACAGCCGTTGGGCTTGTTGGGCTGCTAGTAGGCACTCTGGTTGTGAAGACTGTTGAAGATCACACAAGCGTTGTCTGTCTTATGGTTCTCTTGGTATTTGCCCACCTGTGGATGAACTACCTTGCCGTTCGTGCTGTCGGAATGAACATCTTGAATAGGCAGCGAGCTACCATTCTGTTCCACGAATACCTCAGAACCCAGAAAATCCTGACCCCATCGCAGGTAGCCAAACGGGAGAGCATTCTCTTCTGGTCCCCCGTTGTTCCTAATAAATTGGGCCAGCCTGTTGCCAAAATCGAAATTGCCAAAAGCTACAAGAGTGCCATGGCAAATGGCACATACCGCATCGATGCCATCCCAGAGAAAGCCTACAATACCATCATCTGCGATCGACCCAACAGCCAGATCCGCCCTATTCGCATTCTGCTCTACCATGGGATAAGTTCACAGGAAATAATTGGGGCGTGGCTCAAGGCCGTGGATATCGCCTGGGAAATGGACAAGACGAGAGGCTTTGACGAGGCTCTTGGTGATCTGTTCTATGAAACGACAGATCGCTCCTACAACTTCCGACGCCTGCATCTGTCTTTTTGGAATGCTGTGACCCGTGCCGGGTGGGATCTAAAGTCACAAGCTGTAGAGACGGGTGCACCTGTTCGCTTCCTCATCAAAGACGCCAAAAAGGACATGTAAAAGAACAAAACTGAGTATCACAATATGATGGTTCATGCATTTGAAAAAGTTCAGGGGAGATGTTTTACACGGACTAGTACGTCCATCAAACGAGTCTAGCTATACCAATAAAATGTACAAATATTTTACCAAAGAGAAAAACGAAACGCCTCTATAAATGCCCATACACATCGTTTTGTCATCCTCTAAGCCATGCCAATCCAGCGCATTGCGCGCATCTTGACGCCTTCCAAAGTATTCAACTTGGGTCTGACATCCAAATAAAAGCTCGGTGCAACGTTTCCATCGGGTCGCCCAGCATAAAAGTCAATAACGTAGTCGACGCGCGTACCGCAGCGGTCAATGATCCAGTCGTGGCGGTCAAACGGCGCAGTATAGCCAAGGAGAGTATTAAATCGTGCTGTGGGCGTCATACGGTCATTCTTGTTCGCGAAAGATTCGAGCTTAGGTCCGCCACATCTAAAACCATCTGTTAGCTTCTGTCTTTGCATCATTCATCCCATGGTGACCACATACTTTGACTTGGCGAGGTACGGCTCCTCCCACTTTTTGATATGTTCCCAAGCCTTCTCATTCACAGCATTGTGAATAGGCACAACGGTCTTCATATCTGTTTCTCTAGCATCGTAGCCCTTTCTCTTCATGGCGTCAAAGAACATCTTCTCGGATGGGTACACCCAATTACCCGTTGTGGCGTCCGCGCCAGACTCGATCTCATGGTTTGCCGGGTTCGCGGATGCGCCGTGGTCAACTGGGCAGTCGGGTGATGAGGACGCTATGCGAGGAATAGTAGACACTACGCGATTTGTGTCGAGGCCGGATGTAGATTGGGTCGGCGCAGCTGGTGCTGCTGCAGGGGAGGACCAGAAGTATGAGCCGACAGTCTCGGACCACGTCTTGGGCTTCGTTTTTGTATGGTCGACAGGGCAGCTTTGAGGGGGGTGGGCTTTCGCTTTGGCGGCTTCAGCGCCGCGGGCTTGTTCGAGCCATGCATCGCGGGTTTTGTGGTCGACCGGACAAGCGTCTGCGGACTTGTCGGCCATTTTGGGAATTGTTTTGTGTGTATATCGTGTGTTGAATGGATAACCGAGGACCCTTATATCAGTATTTTGGCAAAGAATCGGTGATTTTTAATGGTGTGCTGTGTTGAGGGAGAATGCGCCAAAGATGAATGAATGACCTTGGTGATGGTCCCTGAACTTTTTTGGTACAGGTGTCGGAACCGGAGTTTTGCCGCATGACGTACTTGAGCTGTCACTGGGTATGTCGCTGCAAAATAGTAAAATTATTGTAGTAAATCTAGTAATAAATAAACAAGTTAAATAAATTAGTTTGTTTAAATTATTTATTTTTGTATAATGTAGACAATGTGGATTACGCAGACTGGTGGCTTCTTAACAAACAGTCGCGTGACAGTGGCTGAACCAGGGCCGCCTTACACCTGGTACAACTTTGAACCTTTCCTCATCCAAACAGGTCACTACATTCAAAGTTACAAAATCCCCGGTTGGACGTATCATGAGCAGCAGGACAAGCTCGCGCTTCCGCCTGCCCCTTCCGGGATCGCCGAACGCATCTCTTGCGGTGTATACAACTCGTATCGGAGCTCTCCTGAAGCGCGCAGACGTCAAAGTGATTGTAGCCTTCTGGCTCTTTGGTCGGTAGCAGCCGTCCTAACGGATGTGTACAGATACTGATATTTAATAGGTCTTATAAACAATGTCTTATATGTTATAATACTGTCTGCAGCGCAAGACCTGGTCGGCGCTGTACCAAAGGGCGTGGTGCTTCTTGCTGATGTTGCGCCGTCATTTATAACCAAGCTTATTGCTCCATACTTTATCCATCATATACCATATAGGATACGGGTGCTCGTGTTCTGTGCACTATCCACTCTTGGTATGTTGATGGTCGCCTTGACCCCGCCAGAGGACTCTGTCGCAGTAAAGATGGTTGGAGTTGTTCTCGCCAGCCTGGCCAGCGGTGGCGGCGAGCTTAGCTTCTTGGGCCTAACACATTACTACGGGCAAATGAGTCTTGCTGGTTGGGGTTCGGGAACTGGCGCTGCTGGCCTGGTTGGCGCAGGCCTATATGTCGTCTTGACCGAATGGTGGCGGTTCTCCGTCCGTGACAGTTTGCTATTTAGTGCAACGCTCCCTGTCGTCATGCTTGTGAGCTTCTTCGTTATACTGCCGCAAGACAAGTTCATGCAAGGACAGCCAGCTGGTGCTTATGCAGCAGTACCAGATACCGACGACATTATTGATGATGAATCAAGAGAGCGCATGGTCACAGCATCAGCCCCTATCAAACACGAGTCACCTTCGTTGCAGCAGAACTTGAAGCGCGCACGTGCTCTTGTTATTCCGTATATGCTACCGCTGCTTCTCGTGTATATTGCTGAATATACAATCAACCAGGGAGTGTCCCCAACGCTCTTATTCCCGCTCGCCGAAGGGCCATTCGCTGAGTTTCGCGAATTTTATCCCTTTTACGGATTTCTCTACCAGCTCGGCGTGTTTATATCTCGATCCTCAACACCTTTTATACGCATCCATCACCTCTACCTGCCGTCGTTTCTGCAGATTGGTAACCTTGTGCTACTCACCCTCCACGCATATCTATACTTTATTCCATCTGTGTATATCGTATTTCTAATCATCTTCTGGGAAGGCCTGCTGGGCGGTGCTGTATATGTGAACTGCTTTGCTGAGATTATGGAGCAAGTTCCTGAGGATGAGCGTGAATTCAGCTTAAGTGCCACATCTGTGAGTGACAGTGGCGGTATTTACATAGCCGGAGTTGTTAGCATCTTCTTGGAGCCACGATTGTGTCATTACCAAGCGGCTCATGGTCGTGGATGGTGCAAGGAGATTCGGGCTGGACATAAATAGTCAGAGATACTGATGAATATAACTATTGTGTATAATTCTTTCGTTTCATAGTGTCGTCATTCTATAAATGTACTTTCGTCCCTGGAAAATGACCCAAGCTGAATTACATATGTATTGCAGACCTTCATGTTGGCTGGGTTGTCAGTGGCACGATCAAAAGAACGGACGATTGTTCGTTTCGTGAATGTAAGATCGTCAGCCTCTTCAGCTTCTCCCGCCCCAGGACATAGTAGCATCCAGGGCACAAACGAGTATCGTGGTAAACAAAGTCTCGCATGTTCCAGTGATTGTAGTTTGGACAAGATGCTTCCAAAATAATCCAAGAATGCTTCGACTCCTTCGTATACTCGAAAGTTTGGCTGCGTCCAGTGGCGGCATGTCATAGTGTCGCCAAAGTCACCATTCAAAGAAATATGGAGGTACTGTACATTTGGTAAAATACTAGGCAAAAGGTCCACCAGCCTGTATAACCCCAGCTTTCCGAAGAATTCTTGCGGATTTGTATTAGCGTCACGGTGATAGCTGTAGGAGTCCGTGCTCCATGCCAAAGAGACCTTGCGAAGTAGCTTTAAATGATGATTCGGAAGCAGCTCTGGGAGATGGTGGAACATGAATGTACCATGTATCCTAAAGGTGCTGCTGCCATATAGCAATGGAATGCCTTCATGGTATGCTTGACGACAGCTTTGCAGCCAACCCAGAGAGCTAACTTTGCAACTATTGGTGGAATTGAAGGGCGACCACAGAGACGTGCAGGATGCCTCGCCAACCAAGCAGATGTCTCTATCTCTATATCCCAGTGCTGGCATCATCTGATAGTGCCAGTACTCGGGCAAGAAACAAACATCGTGGCAGTAGGAGCTACGCCATATCCAAACACATGGGCTGGCGGGGTTTCTCTTGGAATACGGCGATATGCGCGCATGGCGGTTCTTCCAGACTTCACCGTCGTATTCTGAGATGACGCTATGTTCTAGGGATAGATGAATATGGATTGCCTGTGGCTCCAGCACATGAAGGAAAATCCCATCGCGAAGCTCTCGGGGAAGTCGCTGAAAGAAGGCGCTTTGGCTGGTGCCATCGATATGACCGGATCTGGAGATGGCTGGCAAATTGGGATGCGTGGGAAGCGGTGGCCAGAATCCAGACGCAATCCATGACTCAGCCGATTGATCTATGGAGAGGTTTGACATTCTTCCATGTCATGGCGCAGTGTTCATGGTTGATGGATGACCTGGAGATGTAGGTGCCACTGTGCTGTTGCTGGTGGCATATTGAGCCTCCCCCACCTTGACATTGACAGCCGCCAGTTCACGCTCAGCACAACCACTCACCGTCATGTAGTCGCAATACTCAACCAGCATTTGGTGCTGTTTATTGTGGATTATTGCTCATTGATACTTTACAATGGCTGTCCCGACAAAAAACCCGAAAAGAGTTCAAGCTGCCATGTTTTACAGCGCAGATTGAAGATATCAAACTCACGGCGAAATTCATCACCACAACACAAATGAAGTACTGGGATCGAATTGGCAGACGGTGGGTATAGGCATACTGCCATTGTCCTTTTATTCTGTTTTTATTCCTACCGTTTAATTTGACCGGGAAGTGATATGTTGGCTTGGTACGTTTCTCTTTGCACAGACAAGCCTTCATGCCAAGCCTTCTAGTCAAAACTGCCCGAAGGGGCTAGTGACGCAATCTCCGGGAATACGAAGCAGGTAAAATATCCGGATTACAGTGGATGTTTGTCGAGTCGCGTGTATGGCTGAAGAGCCTTGTGTAAACGAAAGATCCAGCGATGTACGTCCACTACGAGAGAGTCCATGCGTCATGATTTGGAGAAACACGTAGATCCTGTAGGGGTACCTTTTTTGCAGGAGATCTGCTCATCAAACAGGTAAACCTTTTGCGTTTTAGATAGAGTATCGTTATGATCTGGCATTTCGGACCGCATCCAATGAATCGCACGGGGTGTGTTTGGGCGAAGCACAAGATGTCGCTGCTTCAGGCTAAAAGTAAGGGGGCTCGCAGGAGCAGATGCGGGCGATATGCGCCGACAGATTGCAGGCGGAAACTAGGCTTGGAAGCGCTGCATAGGATATTACTGAGCGCGCCGAGGGGCGTGAAACAGAAAAAAAAAGAATTTATTGGTTTGCCAAGTTGGCCCCAAGACATATGCAGTGGACGGGGAGGAGAGCGAGGAGAGATGGGCTTCGTGTGATGGCATGAATTATGATGCCCGCAAAACGGGACATAAAAATATGAATTAAATATAACTCTCTCCTACTATGCTTCAGCAATGCCCTTGATTTTTCCTATGCTCTATTTTTACCATCCCGACTCCCAATTCCCGTATCTTCTTAGTGGCCGTTCTGTACGCGGACAGCCTAGTGTACACAATGCATCTCGTTGCCCGCCAAGGCGCCCCGCCACAAACACCCCCCTGCACCACCGCCAAGACGCCCTTGGTTCTAGCGCACTCTCCCCACTAGCTTTCCCTCAACGCATCGCTGGAAGATCCCCTGGAATGCTGCCCTTGTTCGCCGTTGCCTTCGTCCCCGTCATCCATTCTACTGCGTTTGTCTCCCTGTTCCCTTTTTTCCATCACTCTTGGCGTCTCTTCGATTTTCTACTTCTTCTTTTCTTTTCCAAAATCCTCTCTTTTTCTTTTTCATCTCCTTTTTCTGCTAGAATCGCCATTCGGCTCGCCTGACACGCCGTCCCCCCAAAAACGACGCCTCTCGCTTTTCTTCCAGATCGGCATTCCATCTTTTCCTTCATTTAACCTTGTCGCTGTTTTACCCGGCCTTATCCTCCTATTGTGCCACGCTTCCGACTTCACGTCAAGCCTTAAGAGCTTAGCTTACGCAACTGCCTGCCGCAAGACGACAAAACTATTTCCTTCTGTGTTCTTTAATTTCATTATTTCCGTTTTCTTCCAGTCGGGCTTCCTTTCATCGACGCGTCCTTGGTCCGATATAAACTTCTGGACGGGCCACAACTCTCGCCCCTCTCCATTTCTACCGCCTACAGTCGCTGGCCGACAAACTTTCTCCTCCTGCATCTTTGGTAATCTTTCACTATGGTGGGCCGGATACCTATCCTGGGCATATCTGCCTTTGTTTTTATATGCATTCTCTTCTCTCTTGGTTATAACCATGCCGACAATTTCAATGCCAAGCCTCTACGGTATGATTGCTCTCCTAGCCCGTCGGTTGCTTATCCTAACAGCCTCTAGCCCGTACGAGTACAAATCAAAAGCTCCAGATGGAACATTCGATCCTCTGGACTTTTACTTTAACACTCTGTACAAACCCAGTGTAAAGCCTACAAGCTCTTCATATAAGCCTAGCGACGCATTCGCATGGCCCCAGTCCAACGACGTGTACTGGAAAGATAACTTGAAGAAGCGATTCTGCATCATTGATCTTGATAACCGCCCTTTGAATGGCAGACATCAGATTTTTGGCCAGGATATTCTCAGCTGGGAACATGGTCGAGAGGTTCACGGGCTATCGGCCGGCATCTTAAACCATTGGATATACAGTATGTGTGCAATTCAATCGCATATTTCAAATGTTGTCGTGCTGCCACTAACATGCCGTTTTAGGCAAAATTCACGGTTACAAGTACTACTTTGTTCAAATTGATGAGCCCAAGGATCGCCGCGCCTCGTGGAAAAAGGCCGTCATTATGACCGAAATCCTCAAAAAGCATGATGCGTGTGTCTTCATCGACAGTGACGCCATCTTCCCTCACCTTGACCTACCCTTTGAGTGGCTCATGAACTACTGGCAAATCAACCCGGACAACAACTCTCTTGCTCTTGCCAGCGACCCAGATGAGGACTACAACAAGGATAGATGGGGTAGAATCTACCTCAACACAGGATTCATCGTTGCCCAAAATAACGCCAAAACCTACCAAATTCTCGACGCCTGGAACAGGTGCGCTGACGATGGAGAGCCGTATGCCAACTGCACAGAGTTCCGCAAAAACTCCCCTGGTAGACCAACAGACCAAGGCGGCTTTGGCACATATATCCGCTACGATTACTTCGACGACATCAAAGAGCTCCCGTGCACCGAGGCTAATGGATTTCCCCTGTCAGGTACTGATTGCCATGGGCAGTTCATCCGCCATTTGTGGACTGGCAAAGATGATCATATCAAGGTAGAAGTTGGGACGCAAACGCCGGGTCCATACCTAGAACTTTTACATCGCCAGTTTCTGGCTGAAAAGTCCAGTTTCCACCTAACGGAGAAGCAACTGCTGTACGGCACACCCTAGGTAGAAGTGTGTGGTTCACGACCATGTAACATATCAAAAGTCGCACCTAATCAAACGATACCCTTTTTTGTTTAACCGTCGCGCTACGCAAATACATACATATTAGTCACGTTCGAGGCTTGTTTGCGTCACTAAATGTAGACTACGATCGGTGATTTTCCATTTTTGAATAAGGCTCCATTAAGCCCGATTAATGTACCCCAATGTTAACGAATTGCTTACCAAGAATGCGGCATCTATGTGAATGGCGATGTCGATGAGGTTAAGTCCATTGGTTAAGTCCGGTGTGGGACCCTGCCCAAAACGATAGCCAGCCCACCAACGCCTCGACATCAATTACGACCTCGGAGCTCCCAACATTACTTCTTTCAAGATATAAAAGTCACATCCTATGCTTAGGCGGCTTGCAATTCAATCCAAGATCTTTTCAAAACACCAAGCAACAAAAATGGTACAAAACCTAACCCTCACTTCGACAAAAAAGCTGCCCTCTGGCCACGAGATACCCCTCCTTGGATTCGGCGTGAGTATACACTACGCATCCCCATTATGACAAGATCTAACTCCTTAAACTAGGTCTATCAGGTGTATGTAATCAGCTACATTCTGTCAATGTATAGGTAACATCAAACTAACTTGCGCAGTCAAAGAGCCGAGGCGACAGACATCTGCAAACAAGCCATCCATGCTGGCTACAGACATGTACGTCAATCCATATCTTCAAGCGGTCGTATTGCCTAACTGACTGTGTAATAGATTGACTCCGCATCCGCATATACAAACCAAGGAGAATGCGCCGCTGGTATCCCGGCATCCAAGGTTCCTCGCGATGAAGTCTACTTCACCACAAAGATCCCAATGCGGGCCAATCCACTCAGCTATGAAAACGCCCATAAGCTTGTCGATAAGGCTCTTGAGGACACAAAACTTGGCTACCTCGATCTTGTCTTGATTCATTCACCCTACGGTGGACCAGAGAATCGCAAGGGGGCATGGAAGGCCCTTGTTGAATGCGTAGAGGCAGGCAAGGTGCGATCGATTGGCGTCTCCAACTATGGTGTCCACCACCTTCAAGAGTTAGAAGAATACATCAAGGAACTAGAGCAAGAGCGTGGCGCTGGCAAAGGCGGTGTCATCTCTGTTGGACAATGGGAGCTGCACCCCTGGCTCACTCGTTCTGACATTGTCAGTTGGTGTGAGAAGCGCGACATTGCCCTCCAAGCATACTGTCCGCTTGTTCGTGGTGAGCGCCTGGACGACCCCAAACTTGTCGCCCTTAGCAGCAAATACGGCAAGACACCGGCGCAGATTCTACTCAGATGGAGTCTTCAAAAGGGCTTTGTGCCACTGGTCAAAACAGTAACACCTTCAAGACTGACTGAAAATGCTGATCTTTACGACTTTGAACTTTCTGAGGAGGACATGAAAGACTTGACCACGGAGGACTACAGTCCCTGCGCCTGGGACCCTACCGTAGAGCCTCTTGAAAAATAATAGTTTAGAATTCTGGAAGATTTCTCATTCGCTTATAAATATACATTTTATCACAATCGCAATATGCTTCCAAATAAATATCAGCTCACAGCGGCGCAGCATCGATGACGTAGAGTGTAAGTCATCACGTGATGGCGCTGCATTCACGCGTTTGAGGCTATCGCCAGATGCGCTCCAATGTCAACATATGTATGTAATCGCTCGAACGCTGGCGCCGAGTGGCCAACCACTAAAATGTCACGCCAAAATACATTCACAGTCATTCCACAGGCCGCCGGCCAAATATTTGATGCTCGAAGGTCGGCATCACCAGCGCCATTTTCCGGCCGCGTGATGACATCCAAACAAGTCAAAGAGGCATACAAGAAAGCTACAAAAACGCCGACTATGACAAAGGCTGAACGCCGGCGATGGGAAAAGGAAGAGCAGGAACGCATACGAAAAGAATTCGAGAAGGAAAAGGCGGCTGCTAAAGCCCGCGCGGCTCGCGAACGGAAGAAGGAGAAAGAACTTGTGGAGATGGAGAAGAAGAGGAAGAACGGACTGCCGTTAGTCAAGGTTCGGCCGAGTCAGGATACGATTGCGCGATTTGTTAGAGGAAATGGGTCTGGAAAGAAGAGGGACTCTACGGGCAGCACAGTCGAGCAGCCGGAAAAGAGTATCTTGGAGGAGGTGACGGATGAAAGCGATGCTCGGGATACACCGGTACTAGAGGGCGAGGCAGCCGTGCCGCCACCAGAAAACAACGAAACAACAACATGCGGTCCTGAACAGGATCTGATACAAGACTATACTCCTGAAATTGAAACTGCTGCAGCAGTACCGAGTCCAGTTGCGGTACAAAGCGACGCCCAAAAAGTTACATCACCAGAGGCTGATGATCTGGAATTCGAAGAGGATTCGCAAGAAATGTTACTATTGGAGGATGCACTTAAAGAGGTCGATAAGATTGAGCAAAACGCCAGACAAAGTGAACCAAAGCAGGCAGAAGCAACACATGTTGCCCCTCCCAGCAATCCTAAACCTCCAGTCGCCCGCCCAGCTGTTGAGGAGGAATTCTTTGGTGCCAGCTTGGAAGATTCTGCCTTCGAAGACGCATTTGGCGATGAATTGTTCGAGGTGCCAGTCCCAGTAACGGCAGTGGTCGAGCCAGTGCCGGCTCCTGCACCACCACATCCAAAAGCAGAGCCAACGCTCTCAAGTGAACTTGAGGACATGGTCGACGACCTTGACTTAGATCTGTTCTCAGAAATTGATGATCTAGGCCTGCAGATGCTTGATACTCTGGAGAATACAGCAGCAAACGCTGCGAATAAACCCATAACACCACCCGCCTCTACATCCAAACAACATAAACAACAAGCAACACCGGCGGCGATATCACCAACACCGTCGGCATACACATCAAGGCTACTACCTGCCAAATCAACGCATCCTCGTCCTCCACAGCGTACTGAGCCTTGCTTTGCCAAGCCTGCTTTACCAGTACACACTCCACGCAAATCACCCCGGTTATCCGGCTCACACTCCTCATCTCCAGCTTCTCATATTCCCACTCCACCTCTGAGCACGCAGGCCATTCTCTCCAATATCGACGATCTATTCCCCTCGTCTTCACAGCAAGCACGGGAGCTCGAGGAAGAATTCCCCTGCTCCTACGCCCCAGCAGCAAAGCCACTGCAACACAACCCGTCGCCGAGGCCTTTGCACCATGCTCCTCCGGCACGCTCAACGCCATATCAACCACCCCCAGTACAGACTAAACCTACCAATGCACCTCGCTTTTTCACATGCTCAGGTGGCAGAGAGCAGCTATCGCTTGCTTTACACCGCAGTCGACGCAGCGCAGCCATGGAGCAGCTGCAAGAGAAGGAGCGCGCAAAACGTGAGGCTGGCCTTGCGATTCAACAAAGCAAGCATGAAGCCAAGCTCGCAAGCCGAGCACAACAAACATCTGCCCCTGTGAAAACAGTAGTAGTTCCCAATAAGGAAAACGTTTTGCCTGTGCCTGGGTCACAGGAGTCGGAGTATGGAGGAGCATGGCTGGATGATATTGCGCTCGACATGGCATTTTGATACCCCCTTTTTTATATAGCTGTGTTCCGAGTTAGCTTGAAACTTAAACTGATGAATGAAATGACGCTTTGGTTTAAATACACGCTCCACATAGGTGGTTATGCATCTCACCCTATTCTGCGATGTGCACACGAAGCAGGCCAGATGGTTAATGGTATCTCGTAGACGTCATTAAGCGAACCCTATATGTATCTACTCCGCCGCTTTCAATGCTTTCTAGTATGCAATGCCGATGTTGCTCTTGGCAACATGTCCAGCTCGTATCCCCCATTCCTAACCAACGCCTTACATAGGCTTTCCTCTTGAAGCAAGAGAAGCCGTAATGGACCGCACATTGTATGTTCAAAAAAAGAGAAAAATAGTACAAAGTGTCGAGAGAAGCCAAGTTTCAGTATACCGAACACGTAGCTCCCAAGACTAGAGATATATCCCAATCCACTCGCCCTTATTGGTGACCTTGGTCTCACAGTCGGCTACGGCACACCGCAGCTCCGTGACGGGCTTGCCAAGCGGTTGGCGGAACCCAGTTGTTACAGTTGATGACTTGGTTGGCCTCCTGTTCTCAAAGCATTCTGCGCAGTAGACCTTTACAATAGCGTTAGATGACAACAAATGACCAAAAGCAAACACTAGAGTAACTTACATGCCCGCACTTCTTTAGAGCCCAAAAATGGTGCTCGCCGTGTGCTCTCTTACGCTTCTTTCCAGTAGCAGTGGTAGCGGGTGCTGAGGATCCCGCCACATCTGCTGGATCGTACGCCATCTCATCGTTACATGAGGGGCACACAACTATAGTTTCGTCCTCCTCCTCTGGGTTTGCACATGTGTTTCTCGTGAAACCTTCTCTTGCTGGGGGGTATTCTTCCAGTGGCGGCTTACTCGGCTCTCTAGGCGGAATAGGATATGGAGATGGATGTGCGCGAGTCGTGAAGTGATGGAAGTGAAGACCGTGCAAAGTGCTAGTCATATTAGAGCTTGCGTTAAGAATGCCGGCCAGAGACTCGCCAAAGGCTCTAGCAATCGACTGTAAGTCTCTCGGTCTCGTTTCCAAGGACTCCCATGAGTACGGAGCGTCTGGACGCAGGCGTGGTAGCCGGTTGTTACGGCGGCTTCGGCGGCCTTCTTCGTATGCAGGCGGAGGCGGATTGGACGGGTTGATGTCGTCGTCGCCGGTCAAGTCGATAAACTGGGACTCGGATGCAAGGACTATACTTTCGCTGCGAGCCAGCCGCGGCGGCGTGATCCTCACGGAGTTTGTCCGTCGCGGGTTACGACCCGGCGGTCTGGGATATACATGAACATGCTGCTGGTGCGGATGGTTATTCATGCCCGGCAGAGCAACTTGTGGTAGTCTCGAATGCACTGGCGAGTCAGGCTCCTCTGTCAAATCAATGACTGTCGTTTCTGCTGCCGGTGGCGCCTGCTGCTCGGCATCTCTGTGGCGTTGTCGTGAAGGGCGGCTGAAGGATGGTGGTAGAGGGCCGTTGAGGATATAGACTTCGGGATCGGGTCTGCCGACTCTGCCGACGTGGATTTCGATAAGATCGTCATCGCTGAGCACGTCGCGGCCAACATCCCCGGCCTGGGCCATTATGTAGCGGTATTGCAGGAAGCAAAGAGCGATTGATTAGGCCAGCCCTGCAGCGGGGAGGATGACGGATGTGGTTGTATGCAAAGGGCAACGGGTGCCGGAAGGTTTTATATCGGGCCAGGCGAATTAGGCTGTGAATAATAGGCTGCAAGAGGCTGGCGTGGAGAGGATCTGATTTCAGGTGGCAAGGCGGTTAGGTTTGTTGCTTACGCGCCGAGGGCGGGCAGCCGGGCGTGAGGATGATTGGTATGGAGGCAGCGGTGATGCCTTGTTGCGTGCATGGGTGCCGTATAACAGTAAATGACGGGGCGCTGGCGAGAGCCTCTGATTTAAGGTTGCTCCGAAAATAGGCGAATCCGCACGTACACGCGTCTCCAAGGCCGATGGCAGACGGGCGATGGTGTCGTGGCGACAGCAGGGGGTTTTGGTGGTGACGAGAAAATCAGAAACACAAAGCACACCAAGTTGGTAAATGGCGATGGCGAAAATGCTCGTTCACTGACAACACTCACTCACTGCCTGCTGTGCGCGTTCCGTCACGGGCATTTTTGCCGAAAGTGGGGGTGCATTTAGGCAAGGATTCAGCGGGTGTTCAGCGGGGTTACAACAAGGCCAGCAGTGGCTTACAGCGCTCCGCTGGAGATTGGTCACGCTCAGTGCTTTCAGGGGCCACCTCGCTCGTTTTTCAGGTGGCAAATCGGAATCTCTGCACTAAAAAAGCGACAGCGTCCAAAGATTTCATTGGCTCGCTGCCGATGTGTGAAGGGCTGCACAGTCAGGTGCGTCATCAAGGTCACTAACAGGAGGCCGCAAAGGTTAGAAAGCGAGAGACAATAGAGTCGGTACTACGAATTAGTACATTAATACAAAGTTACTAAATGCAAAACAAAGCATAAATGATGTACTGTATACGGTTTTTGGAACAAGCGGTAATAGATATCAGATATACGCATGACAAGAAAAACATAATCCATTGTTTAGTATACAGCGAAATCAACAGTGCACGGCTTTTCTGCACTCCGGAGAAAAATGGCCCTTCATTTTTTGGGTTTCCAAAGGCATTGCTTCATTTTCTGTCCGCTCTGAGAGAAGATCCAACAATCTATTCCTTGTTTCCGAATACACTAATCACGCCGTCACCGTTCACAGCAAGGAGCTTCTTGCCTGACACACCCCAGCGGACAGCCACAGCGGCGTTCGAGGTGCGCAAAGGCTCCGACCACTTCTTGCTGCTCTTGGTGTACTGTTGAACAGTCAGTCCCGTAGGACCGGCCGTAGCCAGGAACTGGCCTGTGTAGTCCCATGATACCGACTGCACAGCACCGCCGGTCTCGAGAACCTTGGCGGTAGCGGCATCGCCCTCCTTGCGCAAGTCGAAAATCGTAACGCTAGACTGTCCCTTGGCGCTAGCCGCAAGCCAGAAGCCGTTTTCTGAAAAGTCAAGTGCTTGGATAGGAGCGCCTAGCGAGAAGACGGCAGCCTGCTCCATCGTCTTGGTCATGTAAAGCTTAATGTCGCCAGACGCTGTGCCGGCGGCCAGCAAGTGTCCGTCAGGGTGGAAAGCGCAAGATGTAAGTGCTAGTAGATTGTTAGCATTGTTATACATGGTGTCATGATAGTGTATAGAGTACTTACCAGCATCGGCGTATGCGCGGCTGACGCGCTTCATGGAAGCCAGATCGTACAGAATAATGCTCTTATCAGCACCAACAGATGCAATCAACTCGCCGCTAGGGTGTGAGCTAAGAGATGTCGTGGCTCCAGAGTGCTCAGAAAGAGCGCCAACCTCGGCGCCGTTCTCGAAGATCTTGACAGAACCCTTGCTGGTGCCAAAGAGAACCTTGGATCCAGTCCAGAGTGTGCTGGTAATGGGCTCGTTGACAGTCAATTGTCTCTCAGCCTTATCAGCTTCAACAGAATAAATGACGGCATCGCCAGCAAGACCACCGACAGCAGCATAATCTTCCAACGAATCGAGCGAGGTGGTTTGCTGGGCGGGAAGAGCGGTGGTGGCGGCAGCTTCGAAGGCAGAGATTTCGTCCGAGGTAACCCAGCCAGCGGGAACAGGTCGCTTCTTGCGGCTCTTGGATAGGCTAAATCATGCATGTTAGAAGATGTGGCGAATGTCAGAATAGCCAACGACAAAACATACCTGGCATGTACTTCATCAACACGAGCGGCGAGCTCTTCGGGCAGACCCTCTGCGCTGTCTACCATCATGGCATCGCCTCCAACGGCACCGTCTGTAACAGTAACCTTGCTCAAAGAGTCTCTGGCCTCGTCTCGTTCTCTGGTGAGTCTGGCGATGACGCGCACTGCAGCATCGTGCTGGTACAAGGCGGTAGCAAGTTCCTCCCGTGTTCTTGCGAGCTGCTCCTTGAGGTTATATGTTTCTAAGGCTAGGTTGTCCCATTCTTGCTGGAACGTGGAGAGAAGGGCGGGGATCGAGGTCAGTGCCGGAGGGCGAGGGCGCACGATACGGGAGGAGGTGATGGGAAGAAGGTCGTCCGAGGTGAGGGCGTCGCCAGTGTTGGGTTCGGTGCCGTGCTCGTTGATGTACTGCTCAATCAGGCGCTTCTCGTAAACAATGCCTATTTATCAGTTAGCTAGTCGCCCTGTATAATGCGCAAACGTCTGTGCGATCAACCGTACCGGACTTCTTGGACGCGACTGGCTCTTGGGGAGTTTCTCCCGAGACTGCAACAAGCTGGTTAGCATGGCGATGAAAGAAAAAGGTATCAATTCGGGCCAACACGTACTTCCGCAAAGCATGGCGACCGATACTCTGAGCTTCGAGAGCTGTCAATGGCTATGTTGCTGTGTGATAAAAGCGATGGAAATCGGCGTCTAGCAAATCTGTCGCCTAGTGCTGCACAGTACTGTTTCGCGATCAGGCATCCCGGCTGAGATTTTTCCGGCCGCAGAGAGACTGGTGTGCACGGGCCAGCGCAAACAGCACCAGCGAGCACAGAAGCGGGTCACGAGGTGATAGTACTACTGCGATAAGCACCCTTTACGCCCAAACACACCACCTCCCCCCGAAGAACAGCTGACGGCCACTAAAAATGCTCGCTGCTGGGCGATGTTACAGCGTCCCCCGGCGGTAGCCCCACCACTACCGGGGACCACCGCGTCACCGGTTGGATGCATGCTGCCACAGACGCAATAGTCCTGTGGTGGGCTGGCTCTTATTCAATAAAGTGGTTTTACTTCCCCGAATCCCTCGCAGCTCCTGTTTCTACTTGTTTTGTCATTATCTGTTTTGGTGGGCTCTCATTGTCATCCATCATCTTTTGAGTTGAAACTTAATCAAGCAGCATCACTATAGTTCCCTTTTCAATTCAGCTTGGAAGGCCGCCGCCTGTACGACCATCATCTGCAGCAGCGCTTATTCCCTCTTTTCCCCCTCAATTTGGGACAGCAGAGCGTCTGTTCGAATCCGAAATATTTCGACTGTATTACAATTACCTCATATTAATCAAAATGGGATCTATACAACTCCCACATATCTCCAAACTCCATGCAGCAACGGATTTGGATCAAACAGCTGTGCTAGATGCTCTTTTCGAACCGAGCCCCGAAATTCATAGCACATTATTACCCGTCATACGAACTGCTGAATATTCCACCTATTTTCAGCTGATAGACGCATGCCAGATCCGCTTTCTTTCTCTTGCTGCTGCGTCGACCGTTGAAAGCCCGGACAAAACGCTGTTGTCAATCCTGGGGTCGCATCCCCGACTGGGTGCTAAAAAGGTCGAGTCGGCGCAATCGGTTGCAGAACAGGCCAAGCTAGGCGGTGAGAGTGAGGAATTGACAAAGTTGAATGAACTCTATGAGGAGACTTTTCCTGGACTGCGTTATGTCGTTTTTGTCAATGGTCGGGGGCGGCCGGAGATTATGCAAGACATGAGAGCGCGCATAGCCAGGAAAGATTACACCATGGAAGTGGCTGCGGCATTGCAGGTGAGGTGTCACAGCTGCATTTAATACTTGATATCAACAGCTAACAGATTTTTAGGCTATGTGTGACATTGCCAAAGATAGAGCCAACAAATTACCCATTCAGCAACTGTAGTCGTAGCCAGCGGCATTCCCCGAATTCGGCGTCCTGGCGGTTTACAAGAGTATCAAGAACAAATTTGGCTACTTTTTTAGGAAATATTTCACTACTTATTATAATGAAATTCCTTAGGTCTATACTATTTCGAAGCCTGTATTGTGCAACGTGTTAAAGCTCCTGAATATCGCTCTACGGCGTGTCGTAGGGCGGCATACCCTGGAGCTGTCATTGGTAGCAGCAATAAGGCCATTTGGATTGTTCTCCTATATCAATAGTCTTGAATTGTGCCCTCGTAAACTTTTTGATGTTTTTAGACTATATTAAACGTTATTTTAACCTCATTGCGCTCGTTATAGATTTTAGGATCGGTCTTATAAACCGGAGAGAGCCGTTAACTCTCGCTTATGTGGCCTGCTATACCATCTAGACAACACACACTCTTAACAATGGTGCGGAATTCTTTTTTTTAGTACCGGTCGAGTTTATAACAGAACTTGTTCCTTATTTCCAAATTATTGTTTAGTCTAGTCCTAGCAGGCGACAACAGTGTACGCGGCGGCGGCGTTACCAGGTCCGCCGCTAGATGAGCCGAGGCTTTCAACCCCGGGTCCCGCAATAGTACCTACAACGGCTTTTCTGCATGAGGCCGATTTGACTACCGAACACAATTTCCTCAGCCCGGCAGGAGTATTCGCGCAGAAACGATAGAAGCGGTGCGCAATCAACTAGGAGGATTCCGATTGCATCAAAAATCAACTACCACCAGCTTCAATGACGTGGCATCGCCCGAGCCTTGCAGAGGCCTTCGCCATCACAGCTGTACCTGTGGCACAAGACACCAACAGCGAGAGATTCATCAGCCACTATCCGCCATGGAAACTAGGAACTGAACTTCCAATACCGCCACCAGCATTCGGTGCGTTCGGAGGTACTGTTTATGGACAGGCAGCGCTGGCAGCCGCTCGGGCCCATGAAAAGAGGGTATCCATTGAGAGTGACAAGGACGCGCGCATGGGCATATTTGTGAGTATTACAAGGGAATCATTGATGAATAACGTCTCACAATGACTAGTCTATCCAAGGAGTCTTCACACGGCCGGCAATCCAAGACCGCCCATTTGTCCACGATGTGACTCCTATACAAAATGGCCGATCGTTTGCCGCGTATTTAACCTCAACTCGACAATCGACACAACCATCCAGCATACCAAAAGGCCCTTTCTCAGTTTCTGATGCGAACCTTCCTTTGAACGAGCCTTGTTTCACTTGTATAACAACTATGGGTCGACCACGAGAGTCCCAAGTTTCATTTCAGCAGCCAGTATCAGCGCAACAAATGTATCACAGCATACTCTCCCAAAGAGCTCCTGATCAGTGGGACTCATGCCCACAGCTAGACTTGGAGCCTACTGTCCAATTATTTCCCAACGCTGGTCACGGCGCATTTCCTATCTTGGACATGTACAAAGTTGATATGACGGAATTCAACAAAGATAAACCCTATACTGACAGACGAGAACTGCTCTTCTATCGTCCACATAAGCCGATTGCGCAAGATGATCCAAATGCGCATATTACTGCACACGCATACGCATCTGATAGAAACGGTCTATTAATGCTTGCAAATCATGTTGGATTTGCACGGTCGTTTAAAAAAGCAGCGACTCTCTC
The DNA here is from genome assembly GCA_000825705.1 of [Torrubiella] hemipterigena. NCBI lineage: Eukaryota > Fungi > Ascomycota > Sordariomycetes > Hypocreales > Clavicipitaceae > [Torrubiella] hemipterigena. The sequence continues at coordinate 708,351 of CDHN01000004.1, forward strand.
TTATTCATTCTATGTTCACTCGAATGCCAGCGAAGCAGTAATGGATGATAAAGGGTGGTGGCTCTTGGAATTCAGATGGACACGAGCTGACGCTGAACGGTGCATCATGGAGACTAAAATATGGAGTCCCGATGGTAAACACATAGCCAGCGGATATCAAGACGGGGTTTTATCGGCTCATGATACTACAAAGGTCAAACTGTAATATTGTAATAAAACTATAGACGGCGAGAATATAGAAATAGAAGATGTTGCTTATATTACCTTCCATAGAGCCAGGCACCTAAATATATGTATATATACTCTAATCAACAATACAACGACTATGTATGACAGATATCATGTTTCTATTCTAGAGTACGAAGTTTCTGACATTGCCTATGTACCACCATCCTTTTGCCTGGTGTTCACCGAACGTGAGTTTTGCCACCACACGCAACTGGCAGGCCACAGGTTGAAGCTACCATCTGTCACAGCTGGCGGACATGTAAACAAAAATGCCGTCATCAAGGCCCCTGCCTTCTCTTCTAAACCTAGACATTACAATGTATACTATTACACCTAGAAATCCAAACATTGGACAAGTCTACACCGAAGTCCTGCGTTTAACGTTGAATTGCGTTTCAATAACTATTTCCTACCACCTGCTTCTGAACACCCAACGCTATGGAAGATTCCAAAACAGTAGAGGTACTTATCCTATTACAAGTTAGTCCAGTACTGATCACTAACAAACATCACTAGACAATCTCATCAGACCATGGCGATAGTGTTGGGTTGAGCCAAAATGCGTTGAAGCTCCTATCCAAAAGGTTCGAGCACGTCTATGAAGTGGATCAAGTTAGGGGAATATACCTGAAGCCATCTACTCTACGAGGCACGCCAACTAAGAAACTCGTGGAATCTTCACCCGAGTGGGATCCATCATGGGCATCACTGGATGACTATCTGAAGAACGAACAAAAGGAACAACAAGCCAAGACGGAGACCCGTGAACAGCTGGCCTATACTCGACTAGTCGGTAAAGACTTGAACAGTCTCCTTAAAAGGCACAAAAGACACCAGGATAATTGCAGCAAACATACCAAAATCCTGGAAATCTTTGGGCCAGACACCACCTATCACCCGAATCAGCTCGTGGCACGACAGCATTTGCCTAGAGAGGGATTGTGTGACCAGGAGATAATGTATAAGCTGGCATGTAAAGTATCCAACATGCAGACCTTGGAAAAGTTTGGCTATCTTAAGATGGATCCATGGGACTTTATACGGTGGAGAGTCAACAACCTCTTGACCCATGAACTCCCACATGCCGCAGCCAGGGGTACCACCATTATCAAAACGATCGTTTCAAGGCTTGGAAGTCATCAAGAGACAAATTCCGGGTTTGTTGACCCCTACATGAGAGAACTGGTACTATTTGCAGCCAGGTTTGAGCAGCGCAGCAACTGCTACGGATCAAGAAGAGCGAAGGCGGTTCGAGACCGCCCGACAGTTGAAGCGTTGTACCGATTTAACTCACTTCCGACCAAACTATTTAGAAGTTTGCCTATATGCACATCAGTTCAAAAGCGTAAAACGGCCAGAGTTATTGCTAAACAGTCAAATGCTCCAAAGCGAAAGCATCTAGCATCAGGCACGGGTTACACTGGCGTAAATAACTTCAGGAAACACCAGACTTCGACTCCAGGGATTTGACTTGAAGGGCCACCGGTTGAAATATAACAATGCGAAGCTCTCACTTGATATACGACGTAATATTTCACGTTGGATGGGATCCATTTACTATCATTATGGGAATACCTTATGCCTACTGGGTAGGGATGGCACAATCGGGACCCAACGGCATCTTCCGACGACACGTACTTCACCGTTCTTCAAATTTTAACTGACGATGGGTTATAGATTGATATTGTAATACTATATGGTTTAGCTTGTTCGGGTTGGTCGACGTTAGCCATGCTCCAGATGCATTATTCCAGCAGTTTGCTGGTGGTGGTGGTAGAGGAAGCACATATGAAGTTTACGCACTCCAGGTCAGTAGCTAGTATGAATTATTAAATATACAGATTTTTTTAGAACAAATATATGAAATGGCGCATGGAAACTATGAAGAGTAATTTATAAATTGACATACGATAATTGCATGTTATTGCTCGGCAAGTCTGTACATCACGTGATGGTAATACGTCGACGCTGATTGGCCAATTCGTGGAAGAACTGGAGCCTCCTGTCGAACTTCGTCCCGAAGGTACCAGCTAATCTCACAAATCCCTCGACAACAGGCCTAGATCTTTACCTGCCGACCGCGCTCACGAAACACCTCTCCCCTCAATTCACACCCGATTTCGACATAATGTTCATGCAGCGAACTGTTTTCGCCGCGGCCCGCCGTGCTGCTGTTGCGCCCGTCGCCACTCGCGCCTTCACAACCTCCTTCGTTCGCCGTATGCAATTTCCATCCAATGCCCTTCGACCGAGGCACCACCCGCCATGCCATCGAATGATTATGCTGACCGTGTTTTTTTCTTGATGAATAGGTGAAGCTACCAAGGCTCCCGCCGCCGCTGCTGCCAAGTCCGTCACTGGCTACAAGACCCTGACTGGTACGTTTTTTTTTCTTCGTCAGCTGCCTGCTTGGACACAAGCCTGGCATCCACGACGACCACATATCAGGAGACTAACCAATTCATTAGAGATCCGCTCTGACGACGACCTCTTCGGCCCCGGTGCCAAGCCTGGCACTGTCCCTACCGACCTTGAGCAAGCTACCGGTCTCGAGCGTCTCGAAATCCTCGGCAAGATGGAGGGTGAGGACATCTTCGACATGCGTCCCCTCGATGCCTCCCGCAAGGGCAACATGGAGAACCCCATCATCGTCCGCTCTGCTGGCGAGGAGCAGTACGCCGGTTGCACTGGCTACCCTGCTGGTTCCCACGTCGTTACCTGGCTCGGCGTAAGTTTTCATATTCCACCCAATGGGATGACTAGCTCTTTGTAGAGGGGAATTGGCTGCTAACGTGTCTTCTCTTTTTTAACAGCTTTCCGTCGACCGCCCCATTGAGCGTTGCCCCGAGTGCGGCAACGTCTACAAGATGGAGTACGTCGGCCCTGAGATCGACCACCACGGCCACCACGGCCCCGAGATCGAGGAGCCCAAGACCTTTGCCGACTTCATCAAGCCCGAGTACCGCTACCAATAAATTTGTTCGCCACAGCGAGCTAATTACAAAAAAAGTTGAATCGGTGTTGAATTAGACGGCCGGGATCGCTTAATTGGCGGATACCCCGTGTTTGATATACTATTTGCTGTTGGGGGTGATGTGAGGTGGAATCATTAGACTATGAAGATATTCACACGAGAAGGGCGGAACAGGGGCTGTCTGTGTAGATTATCGTGGCATTTGTGCTTTCCCTTTGTTACAATTTATACATTTTGACTATAACGCGATGTTACCGTATCTGGCTCCTTTGTGATTGTTTAATGTTTTACATTTTTATTTGTTATTCTGATGTTATAAGCCGTTTAAACTTCGTCAAAGCTTAGCTTAATCTTCTTTACTTTCTTCTTGGGCTTCTTGCCGGTAGCTACAGCATCATCCTTCTTATTGTTGTTCTCTTTTGTTTCCTTTGTGCTTGTCTTGTCTTCTTCGATAGACCCTGCATCGCCAATCACTTTGCCAACCTTTCTTTTCCGTGCTCCAAATGAAATTTTACTGTCTTCATCCTTTTTGGAATCCTTGGCGTCTTCTTGTGATGCTTCTTGCTCTTCATTGCCAGTCTTAGATTCCGTCTCTTCCACGGTACCATCCTTGGACACTTTGACAGCTATGGCGTTGCCATCCTCGTCAACAACCAGAGGTGCATCCTCAGCCTCTTCGGTGCCGGAGCGCTTTTTAGTAGGCCGTCTATGAGAAGATAGAATAGGATCCGGGCCTTGAGTGCCCGCGGCTTGTGCCTTGAGAGCTGCAAGAAATGGCGGAGGAGCAGAGTCGTATGTGAGATTCTTGGAATTGAATTTTTGTGCCATTGTTGTAGAGTATGCTGCTCCAGTACAGCTGTGATGATGTAATGTATTCCGAGTTCCGCCGAATGTGAACAGCGCCTGCGCCGTCGATAATGGTTGAATATGCAAGGGCATGCCGCGAGATAAGCTTTAGCCGTCACTCTTTGGGAGTTGTCGCGAGCGTGGTGGAATGTCCCAATGTAGTTTAGCGTGGATGGTGTGGCCAGTCAGACGGAAGCAAAAAAAAAAAAAAAGTGATGCTGTAACAAAAGCCGGATAGGCGCTGCAACCTGGTAAATTAGCAGCCACAGGCGCTGAAATTCGCAGCTGCAGCGCTCCCCTTTCGCGCCCCCCTCGCCCCCGAAAAATTGCCAGGCGATCCCTCGTGGCCGCAAAAAGTAAGGCCAAGTCGTCGCTAACTCCTTTCCTCCCCTTCCCCTCCACCTTGCACCGACTTCATCGTCACGCACGCCGCGAAGCATCCTTTTGCACTTCTCTTCGCTTTGCAACGGGTTCAGCCCTCGCGTTGAGCCTCTTGCTGAATACTCTTTGGCCGCACCGGCGTGCCATTGACCACCCCCAACGTCTCCCGCCCCTTGGCACTTGACGACACCTTGACAAGTCGCGCGCACTATCCGATCTCGACCGATTAGGAGATCTCGCAACAGCGGTCTTCCTTTGCCATTCGTTACCACATCGCTGCAATTGGGATTTTATCCGACAGTCGTTATACACGAAATCTCTTTCAATCCGCATTTCTAGTCGGTAGCTTCTTTTTGCATTTCAAGGGTCCCCTCATCCCGTACAGCGAGCGCCCCTGAAACCCCCAGAATCACAGCTACATATACCTTGCTGCCCTGAGACATCAACGACCAGACCTGGGTTCCCTCATTATTCTCTATCTGAGAGTATACGCCCTATTGATAATTCTTAATTTATTCACAACTGCGTTTGCCGCCCTCCAACCATGGATTTGATTCGCCGGGCCAGCAGAATGGTCCCCGGACCCAGCAGCTTTGAATTACTGCCCACGAACGAGGAGAAGCGTCGAGGAGGAAACAACCAGGCCCGCGGAGTGCACCCTACTATCGCGTTCTTCCGTCGTCCCCTGCGTCTACGTGGAAACTCTGCCATTTCAGTTCCCCTCGGAGTCGTTGTCTTCTTCCCCGTGCTCGTCATATTTTTGATCTTTGTGCTCTTTATTAGACACCCCAGCGCACCGAGCGGGCCTTTGATGCCACCAGGTGCTCCTCCTGGCATCAGGTAAGATATCATCAGCGGAATGGACACACCGGCTGGCATTGCTAACGAAAGTTGCAGGAAAATTAGCGAAAAGTATGACAAAGTCTTTGAAACCGGCTGCCGTGAGATCGACAACAACAAGCCCCGAGCCAACGCCACCCTGGTTATTCTGGCCAGAAATAAGGAGATTGATGGTGTTGTACAGTCTATGAAGTCCATGGAGCGCCACTTTAACCGCTGGTACAACTATCCTTACACCTTCCTCAACAACGAGGAGTTTGACGACAACTTCAAGAACACTGTTCGCAACTACACCAGCGCCAATGTTGAGTTCGGTTACGTTGGCCCTGACATGTGGGGATTCCCTGCCTGGGCTGACCCCAAGGTTGCTAAGGAAGGTATTGCCAAGCAAGGTGACGCCGCTGTCATGTACGGTGGTCTTGAAAGCTACCACTCCATGTGCCGATTCTATTCTGGATTCTTCTTCAACCACCCTCTTCTCCTCAAGTACGAATGGTACTGGCGTGTGGAGCCGGAGATTACCTACTTCTGTGACATCACCTACGATCCCTTTTTGGAGATGGAGAAGAATGGCAAGACATACGGCTTCACCATTGCTGTCAAGGAACTTCGCGAAACCGTGCCCAACCTTTTCAGATATGCCTCTGCCTACATGCGCACCAACAACCTGACCTCCAAGGGACTCTGGGAAATGTTTGTTGAACCTAAGCCCAAGGGCGAGAAGAAGATCTGGGAGCCCAAGTTTCCCCAAGAAGCCATGAACACGGAACCCGGCACTCTCCCGGACATCGACCTCGAAGCTATGGAGGGTGAAAAGTACAACATGTGCCATTTCTGGTCCAACTTTGAGATTGCTCGTCTGGGCTGGTTCCGCAGCAAGGAGTACCAAGACTTTTTCGAAATGATGGATCGTAGCGGTGGTTTCTGGATGGAACGAGTGAGTTTGACAACATCTAGATTATAAAGGATTTTACTAACATGATATGAACAGTGGGGTGATGCTCCTATCCACTCTCTCGCTGCTGGAGCGCTCCTTGGTGTCGAAGACATTCACTATTTCCGCGATATCGGCTACCGACATACAACGATCCAGCACTGCCCGGCCAACGCACCCCAGCGCCAGTTGCCCCATATCCCCTTCCTCGAAAAGACGACTCTTGATAGCAAGAAGCGTATTGAAGAGGATGAGTACAGGAGCCGCCACGACGAGCCCAAGACCAACGGAGTTGGATGCCGTTGCCGATGCGACACTGACATCCCTGATGTTGAAGGCAAGGAAGGCTCGTGTACTCCCGAGTGGGTTGACGTTGCCGGCGGCTGGTCCAGCCCTTAAATGCTCTTGAGGCACGGTTTTTCATATCGTGCAGCACTTTGCTTGGTAAAAGACGGCAAGGTCAAACAAATGCCTATCAATGATGGAGCATTACTGCATGCTGCCGCAGTGTCGTATGAACGGTTCAGACCGGAGAGGGCTTTTACCCTCTTGGCGTTATCTGTTACATCAACTTACCATGTTGGAAGCAACATCTTTCCTGTAAACAAGGGGATGCTTCTGGGGAAAAGACAGGAAAGGTTGGAAACTATATTTATTCGTTTAACATCTGGATTGGTGTTTTAGGGATGGGAAGAGAGAATGCTGCGGTGACGGTGTGAACCGCAGGAATTTCTCTCGCCCGCTTGCTTTGGTTCGGTTCTGCGTTTTATTGTTTTGCCTTGATTACTGGATAGAGCTGGGGAAAATGCATATGTATTCTACAGAAAGCGAAAGCAGAATTAGAAGTTTAATAATTTGTCACATATAACTCTTGCTGGAGTTGGTACTGCGCTGGCGGTTCCCTGAGGTGAACACTTCCCCGAACAGAGGATACGACAACTGTCGATTTCAACTGTTAGAAGGCCTAAAATTTCAATATATACGGCTATGCAACATAATTGAACACGAAATAATTCTTTTATCAATTATACGCCTGTCTGGCGTGAGTTCCTTACCGCGGCGCGTAGTAAAAGTCGGCCTCAGGCACGTGCTCCAAGTGGACCCCTGCGCCTAGCGACTGGACTGGCGCAGACCAAAAACTTCATGGAGACTCCTTATTGAAATCACAGCATACGTCAATTCAACCACATCAACATGCCGCCTAGATTAGTATCGTCGCGGATTGTGGCGTCATGCTGCACTGCTTCTGCAGAAGCCTCCATTTCTTCTCTCTCGATGCGCTTAGCTGGCTTGCAGGTACAGCAAGCCCGACAAGTCTCCATCTTGGGTAGGCTCGCAAACGTCAAGGGATCCGTCAAAGACCGAAAGAGAGTTGGTCGCGGTCCTTCCTCCGGCCATGGCAAGACTTCAGGTCGCGGTCACAAGGGTCAAGGCCAGCACGGAAAGGTCAAGCCCTGGTTCCAGGGTGGTCAGACACCATTGATCGTCAAGCTCGGTCAAAAGGGTGTGGACAGCTTGTAAGGACCATTGACAAAGCCTAGATGGCGTATCAATTCCTATTTTACTGACTTAGTTCTGCAGCCGCATTCCCCAAATGGCAGAAGTCAACCTCGACCAAATTCAGAGCTGGATCGACCAAGGCAGACTCGACCCCACGAATCGGATTACACCAAAGGAGTTGATTGAATGCGGCATCATTGGCACTGTCAAGGACGGCGTTAAGATTCTCGCGCGTGGTGGAAGCTGCATTAAGCAGCCAATTGACGTCATGGTATCGCGCATTTCTGGAAAAGCGATTGAGGCGATCGAGGGTGCTGGCGGAAAGGTCACAACAAGATATTACACAAAGCTCGCGATTCAGCGCCTCCTTACTGGCGAATCGGTGAATACCGATCAGCCGCTACCTGTTGGCAAGGAACACGTCGAGAAGTTCGTGGCTGCAGCGAACAAGAACCCCTTCAACAGATACCGTCTCCCGGATCCCACTGGTCGTGAGGATATCGAGTACTACAGAGACCCCGCACACAGAGGATACCTCAGCCAGCAACTTGCTCCCGGCGAGTCGCCGTCACTGTACTTCAGAGTACCTGGCGTGACAAAGACCAAGACGGTCCGCAAGGTTAAGCAAGCGACGGCGACAGATGATCTGCTGTTTTAGTTCGAGGTGATGGAGGTGTACGACGCGAGCTGTGGTGAGCCGCGGATCGTGCAGTTTGTATAAAAATACCATACGTGTACAGATAATATTACCGAGAATAAAACTATGTTATAGTATGTTTTGTAAGCGTGGAGTTGTATGAATGACGCCAACTGGTCTGGTTGTGGCGTTGATATGAGGCTGGGAAACAACACAGACCCATGAATCGCGCAAGTAAGCTCCAGCACGGTGAGTGGTTTAGTTGTGACTGCATAGAACGCGTACAAGATAATTTATCGCTATTTCTGTTTATTTGCAGCGGAGATACAGCACCGAATTCTGCGCGACTCCGCCGCATCCCCTGGATTTAGACGTCATGCAATGCAATAGCGTATGCGGCTAGCGGCAACGGTGCTGCCCGCGCCCCCCAAAAGAGAGCCCCAACAGCGCCTGTTAGTGGATGCGCGGCCCCGCACGGAGCGTGGTTGACTCGTCCAAGTTTCCAGCCACGCCAGACACCTCCATCTGTTATCACAAACTCGTCCTTTCTTCACCATTGCAGCTTCATGCGTTGTTAGCGTACCTGTGTTTGATTTTCCATTCTTTGCTGCGTTTGCGGACTGCGGAAACGGCAAATTCACTTGCTTTTGCTGTGCAGACATCCCCTGGCGCTCGGTGACTGACCCGAAAGGTTGGTGACGACGACGACTCGACAGCACCGCCCGTGGCACCATTAGACTCGACATCGACCTGCAGAGGCGACCCGGCTGCTCGACGAGCTTCCAATAAACACTAGAGGTCACAGACGCTTTATCAGGCTCAAGTTCAGATACCACAGCAGAGCAAGAGCACCGCGCCGCTACGATGTCGCTCTTTGGAACCTCGCCGCCCGGTGACGACGCCGGGCCAACAACCCCGAAACGATCGCATACTCGAGGAGGCAGCAGCCTTTTTGACGATGAACCTTCGCCAGCCGGACACCGAAAGACGGGCTCATCCGGCGGTAGTGGCCTATTTGCTGACGAAGGGCCGGCCGGCGACGACTCGCCCTGGGACATGCCTACTCCGCGTAAGCAGCAGAGTCGAGCAGAGCTGATTCGCAAGCTTCTACCCTCTGCCGATGCGCCTGAGAGCTACATTGAAGTCTTTGAGACGGTTGTGCGTGAAGATGGCAACGATGGGCGCGTGTCGTCAGGCGGCATTGCCAAAGTCTTCGCAATGGCCCGGCTCGACGCTGATGCCCAAGCCAGTATCATGGCAATCGTGGCTCCTGGAAACTCTACGGACGCAACACTCGGGCGCAACGAGTTCAATGTCTTGCTTGCTCTGATTGGTCTCGCGCAAGAAGGCGATGTTATCAGCTTGGATGGCGTGGATGAGAGAAGACGCAGTAAGTTTGAAAACCCCCCATTCGGATCCGCTACACTTGTGGTGCCACCATTGTGAATTTGTTTGCAATCATAGGGATGGAAAACAGGTATTCTGTCTTTACAGATATGCTCGACTGCAATAATTTGCGTCTCAGGCCATTCCCTGATCCTGGCATCCCAACCCCAGTCGACGCCATTGTGGAACCGCAACCCCGGCTAACCGATATTCTTTCTTGCCACAGACTTGCCTCAGCCAAAGCTTTCTGGTATCACCACCGAAGTGACTCTTCCTCCCATTACCGAACTTGCTGCTAAAGCACCACAAACACCGAGTAAATCAGTCCAATCACCGCCTGAAGCCTCCCGCACCGGGCTACCCAAGACACCGGCTCTTGCTACCAGAGCAATGGACGATCCGGAAGACGATCCCTGGAACACCCCCGATATGCACAAAGGCCACAACCATTCGATTTCTAATGGTGTGAAGCCCAGTAAGCCTGTTGATGCTTACAACGGATTCACTGCAGCCTCGCCGCCCAAACCGAACCATACCTTGACCGACGCATATAAACCGGCCCTCCCTCCCGCGCCGGCCGAAGAACCTCGAGTCGAACCGCAACAAGCCAGCACCACTCCCAGAGATCAGGGCGCCTGGGGCTACTTTGGGAACAATGCTCCCGCTCCTAGCGGCTTTGCTGATGTTCCAGCAGCTACCGGCAACCCCTTTGGTAGTGATGGCCCTGGCCCTTCTCCCAGAATCAACCCGCAGCCTAACCCTCCCACGCGGGTAGTCAGCGGCCGAACTGGCAGCAGCATTGAAGAGAATATTCTTGTGACACTTATGCCCGGCAAGGAAGGTGTCTTCATGTTCCAACACCACAACTATGAGATTACCAGCATGCGCCGGGCCTGCAAGGTCATCCGCCGATACAGTGACTTTGTATGGCTACTAGACTGTCTGCAAAAGCGATATCCCTTCCGTGTTCTTCCTCTACTACCCCCGAAGCGAGTTGCTGTCAATGGAAACCACCTATCTAATGACGGCTCATTCATTGAGAAGCGTCGCCGTGGCTTAGCCCGTTTCTTGGGCGCTCTTGTCAGACATCCGGTTCTGAGCCAAGAGCAGTTAGTGGTCATGTTCCTCACTGTTCCTACGGTAAGCACGCTTTCCTTTACTATTTTGTCTGAATTTGTTCTAATCCTAATTAGGAACTGGCCGTCTGGCGCAAACAATCCACAATCTCTGTGCAAGATGAGTTCACCGACAAGCACATGCCTCCTGGTCTAGAAGACTCTCTGGCGCCAAATCTCGAAGACTTGTTTGCCCGAACCCGCGCCGGCGTTCGCCGCTCTGCCGAACTGTATATTAACATTTGTAATATCATGGATCGCCTGGTGAAGCGCACCGAGGGTGTTGCTGCTGACCATGCCCGCATCGCCATGTCTCTCATCTCTCTGACAGAGTCTTCTACGGATACGTATGCCACTGACACCAACGAGATCCCGCTCTTGAACGACGGTCTGGTCGCCATGAGCAAGCATCTCAGCACTTGCCAGACACTGCTCGAAGACGAGAGCCGCGGTTGGGAACAGGGTGTTCTCGAAGACTTGAAGAGGCAGCGAGACTCGCTCGTCAGCTTGCGTGAGATGTTTGATCGCAGAGAGCGACTGGACCGCGACACTATTCCGCAGCTAGAAAAGCGAATCCAGGCCAGCGAGACCAAGCTGACGGGTCTGCGCAACAAGCCAGAAGGAACGGTGAAGCCAGGCGAGATTGAAAAGGTTGCCGAGAGCATTATCAAGGTAAGATATTTCGTAATTGACTAGTTTACAGACACCTCAGTACTAATACGTTTGGTTACAGGACAAGGAGTCCATTGTGCAGCAGCACAACCGCTCCATCTTTGTCAAGGAGTGCGTGCGCGACGAACTCATCACGTTCCAGACTACCCAGTATCATATTAGCCGCTGGAACCAGGACTGGGCTGGCGAGCGCGTCAAGTATGCCGAGATGCTTGCGGATAACTGGCGCAGACTGATGGACGAGCTTGAGGGCATGCCTCTGGGCGACTAGTGTTGTGTATTGATTTGCAAGGAGTGGTTATACCAAGCGTCTTTTCTGCGACCCTGTCTCTGTCGTTCTTCAAGTTGATATTGTCCTGCTGTCATTCTACTTGTTTTTTCCCGTCTTGCAGATTTGTCCCTTGTAGTTGTTTATGTACGTTTCATGTATTCATAGCAGTAATCCTATGCGTCCACCTCTGGCGGCGCCTGAAAGCGAAAATATACCAGAAAATAACAAAAGAAGAAAGATTACACTAAAATGAAAGATATACCCTCCCAAGCCAACCGATTTTGATCTTACCGCGCAAGTACACTTCCAAACCACACATGTTTAGAGACCGTCCGTCACAGCGCCGTGGCTGGCATCGCCGACCAACTTGGCATATTTAGCTAGAGTTCCACGCCTGACGCGAGGAGGGGGCGCAACCCAGGCTTGTCTGCGAGCCTCCATTTCCTCGTCGGAGATGGCGACGTCGATGCGATTTGTGACGGCGTCAATGGTGATTTCGTCGCCGTTCTTGACAAGAGCAATAGGGCCACCGACAGCGGCTTCGGGAACCACATGGCCGACAATGAAGCCGTGGGAAGCGCCGCTATATCTGCCGTCAGTGACTAGAGCAAGGTTGTTCAAGCCAGCACCCATGATGGCAGCCGATGCCTTGAGCTGCTCGGGCATGCCGGGGCCACCCTTGGGTCCTTCGTAGCGAACAATAAGAACGAGGTTGCCGTCTTCGCGCTTAATCTCGCCGCGAGAGAGAGCTTGGTTGAGATCTTTCTCGGCGTCAAAGACACGGGCCTTGCCTGTAAATGACAAGCCTTCCTTGCCAGTAATCTTGGCGACAGCGCCTCCGGGAGCAAAGTTTCCGCGCAGGATGCGGATATGACCGCTGTCCTTGATGGGATCCTCGAGAGGACGGATGATCTTCTGACCAGGGTCGAGGGCGGGCCAATCGGCAACGTTTTGTGCAAGAGTCTGGCCTGTGACAGTCATGATGTCGCCGTTGATGAGGCCCTTGGCAATAAGCATCTTGAGCACAGATGGTGTACCGCCGACCTGGTACAGGTCTTCCATGTAGTACTTTCCAGAGGGGGCCAGGTCAGCAAGATAGGGTGTACGGTCGGAGGCACGGGCGACATCGTCAATGGTGAGGTCGACGCCAGCGGTGTTAGCCATGGCGAGGAAGTGCAACACACCGTTAGTAGAGCCGCCGAGGATCATGGTAAGAACGAGGGCGTTCTCAAAGGCAGCGCGGGTCATGAGGTCGCGAGGGCGGATGTCCTTCTCCATGGTTGTCTTGATAACTTGTGCGGCTCGCTCGCACTCACGGTTCTTCTCGGGTGACACGGCAGGATATGATGAGGAGCCGGGCAGCGTGAGACCCATGGCCTCAATGGCCGTGGCCATGGTGTTGGCAGTGTACATGCCACCGCAGGCACCGGCGCCGGGGCAAGCGTGGTGCTCGATATCGGAGAGGACGTCGCTGGAGGAGCGGCCTTCGGCGCCAGGGTTGGTCTTTGCTTCGAGACGGCCGTAGGAGTAGGCGCCAGAGGCTTCGTAGCAGGTGGAGATGTTGATTTCCTTTTCGAGAAGAGAGGAGTGGCCCTTGCGAATGGTGCCGCCGTAGATCATGATGAAGGGGCGGTTGTGGCGGGCGGCAGCCATGACCACGCCGGGCATGTTCTTATCACAGCCGGGGATGGAGATGTTGGCGTCGTGGTGTTGGGCACATGTTACACTTTCGATGGAGTCGGCAATGATTTCTCGGGATTGTAGCGAGAAGCGCATACCTATGGAAGAGGTGTTAGCAATTCAAAAGAAATACACTGGTAGAAAACGAAACCTGCCTTCACCACCCATGGTGATGGCGTCCGAAACGCCAATGGTGTTGAACTGCCAGCCAAGCATGCCCTCTTTTTCGACAGAGCGCTTAACAATGTTACCAAACTCGAGCACTATACATTAGTTAGTATACAAATAGATTGCATTGGCAGCTAGACGACGCACAATGGGTGCTGATTGGCAGAGTTAGCATATATCTTGTGTGATTAGATCTTGGCATCTACACGTACTTGCAAGGGTTACCCTCCCACCAAACAGTGGAAATGCCGACTTGAGGCGCAGCCTTCATCGTCTTTTCATCCTTGACACCAGCACCGTACAGCATGGCCTGGGCACCGGGGAAGTCATGGCCGCGTGTGATGACCGAGGACCAACGGTTCAAGGCGCCGTCAGGACCTGAGGCAGGCGGCAGGCAACGAAACGGGAGAAACTCCTGGGGCCCCTTGGGATCAGGGCCCGGAGCAGCATTGGATTGATCGGCCATTATGGTGTATGGCCTGTTGAGATTGGAGAGTTAGCGCCGACGTCATCAACAGATGAGGGGGAGGGGTACCTTTCTGGAGCTTGTGTGTTGTTGAATAGAATGTGCTGGATTCGAAGGATGAAGAGTTATAGTTGACAAAGCAGTATGATATTAGAGAATAATATTAAATATTAGCGGAAGAGCAACGCCGCCGTTTAGATGAATCAGAAAGAGAGAGGAGAGGAAAAGTGGCAGCGGCAACGGAAAACGGAGGAGGGGATGTCTTTGCTGCTGCTGCTTCCCCACACAGCGGAGGTTCTGTCGCAATACCCGCCGGCTTCTGCATCGGCGGGGGAGCAGCTGTGGTGGCCGATGCCAGGCTGATACAGTGCTAATTCAGACTGGGCTATAAAAGAGTCCTTTTATTATTACTTTGTCCATTTACGCGAATATATGCAATGCAAGCCCGCCGCCCCGTGACCTCTTTTACGGTGCGCGCAGTGTTGCTTCTGGTGTCTGCTGCTGGTGGCTACCCCACAAACTACACCACAGTGGCTGCAAGCTACCTATCCCCGCCTAAAAAAAATATCTGGCTTGGTACCTGTACTGTACAATTAGAATGGGCACGGGCTTCTCTCCGCCGAATTAGAGGCGTCCAATTACAAAAAGACGGAAAACGCACCAAGGGCGGCAAATGGTTGCCGGCTGCACGAGGACATTCGCTCGGCGGAAAGGAGGCCGAGCTCAGAATATGGACTGTACAGGATATTTGTGTCTCGGGACAGTCTTTACAAAACAAATGCTATTGCCCTGTAACTGTACGTAGTCTCCCTCTTTCTGTTACCAGTGCATGCTTTACTATCTGCAGGCGGGTTGGGATGGATCACATAGAGCACTGTGCACGGGGACGGAGACGTTTCGAATCTGTGCGATGCCAAGTTTCATGTAATTATTTTTGGTGCATTTCTCATGCTGGGGTCTGAGAATAATGCAGCTAGCAGGAAAAACGACAAACAAGTAGACCAAAATTCAAAACTCCGAATAAAAGATGATTCCAAGGGTCAGCCAGCCTCAACATGTCTAGGCATGTCAAGGCAAAGGACCCAAAATACCAAACGCGCCGTCATGCTCCCATCCAAACATAAAAGAGAGTGGCTTAAAAAAAGAAAAAGAAAATAAACATAACGCTTTCCTTGATATTCTCAATTTGTATCCCGTCTATCCCATTAACTATCCATCACGTCGTGTCGCTTTGTCGTCATTGAGCTTTTTGCTTGTTGGTGGGCCGGCTTATAGGCGGCGTCCTCCGCGGAAGGGATCCGAGTCCAAAATCGAAGAGATGCGAGTTCTGTCACGGGGAGGAATGGGAAAGCGCTCGTCTTCTTTGGGGCTAGCCAAAGGAGGTAGTACTGGGCTACAGCAGCGGCCAGTCTTCCATGCCTTCTCGAGGCTCGACGGCGAGGCCTGATATCCGTAGTCGTAGGCGATGGCGTCCCAGAACTTGTTGCGGTGCGACTCGTACACAGCCTGTAGGCGGGACAGGTCGACGTGAGAGGGAGTGTGTGTCGAGCTAGAAGGGAATGAAGATTCGCCTCGGGGAGGGGCACTGATTTGGAGAGCGTTGCCGCCGGGGGAGCGCGAGCTGCTAAAGGTGAGAGGAGGGAGAGGTGTGCGGTGGCGGCTCTCAGGAGTAGCAGGGACGTATTCTGGCGGAGAGGTGGCTCTGGAGCCAAAAGCCATGGCATTGGGCTTGGGAAGGATGTTGTGAACGCGAGGCGAGTTGTGGTGGGAGACGATGCTGGGCAGCTGGACATCGTGGGCCGTGGGAGGCGTTACAATGTAGTGCTGGTCGTAGGGGCGAGGGGGGGACAGAGAGCCGGCAGGGCTGGGAGCAGACGCAGCAAGAGATGGAGATCTGTCGGAACCGGGAGAACCAGACGAAGCTCTCTTGCGGCGGCCACTTCCATGGGAGAGCTGGTGGTAGTGCAGGCGGCAAGCGAGCTCTGTCTTGTTGAGGTAGGCGGCGATGTGCTTGTAGGGCATCTTTTGCAGACGGGTGCGAAGAAGGTAAGCTTCCTATATGTCAAGAACAGTTAGAATTGTTTTAGGGAGGATATAAAAGAGAGAGGCTTACCTCATCTTCCCTCCAGGCGCGGCCGCTGCTAGACATGGTGGACTTCTTGACGCGAGAAGCAGAAGAAAGAGTGGGTAGTTCAACGGATTGAGCGGGTAGAACTTGTGTAGGAGACATTCTTTTTGCAATGATGAGATGATTGGGGTGCAGAGGATATTAAAAGAAGAGACGGGCAGGATGAAACCTGTTAATGCTGTTTGTTTGTAAAACGCCGTGGGTTTTGAAATGTCGTCAGAAAAGCGAGGCGAGATGCGATGACGTCGCAATGCTGTAATGCTTTCGAAAGAAGGAGATGCCGATAAAGGATAAAAACAATAATTCTAAATCTAGAAAGATGGAACGGTGGGATGCTGAGAGTTTCCGTTCGGTGAGATCCGTCTGGGTGAAAGTCTAAAATGGATGGCTTGTGCGTAAAAGCAAGGGCTTGTAGGTGGTCGGAGCAGGTGGCGACGAAGGTGAGGATGATGACTCGGAAAAGAGACGAAGTGTCGAAGTTAGATAGCGAAAGAGGTACTTTTATCCAAAAATTGGAACAAAAGTATGGTTTGTTTAGCGTGGGTTGCGTGAGTGTGTGTGTATGCAAAGCTCTGTAGTTGAATGCCAAATCCAGTTGGGATAACCAAGAATGAGTCGATGCTGAATTAACGAGGGGCAAGTAGTGGGAGGAGCCGGTGAAGTATGCCGAGCAAGATTAAAGAGGGGAAGTATTAAAAATAAAAGGGCAATTGCAAATCTTTATGCGTAAGACAGATAGAGAGAGTGAGAGAGAGAGAGAGTCTAAGAGAGGGACTGAAAGGAAAACAAAGAGGAGGGGTAGCTTTTCTGGCGGGTAAAAAGAAAAAGCGTACTCGAGATGGAGGTAATACACCGAGGGAGAAAAGGATGGCGAGAGGGAGGAGCAACGGGCATGAAGATATATATTAAGTCAGCAGGAAGAAGAAAAACACAGGACTGCATAAGAAACAGATTGGCTCCAGGGGATCGGCCCCAGGTCAAGCTGTTGATGTTTAGAGTCGGCCGCAGCCCCGTGTCGGTGGTGCTAGTGGCTGGTACCTTGCATGCCGCAGGATGGAGGGGAGGAGTCTGTCTAGTGGGCTCTATTATTCGTACACTAGTTAGTTATAGCGCAGTACGTGAGTACAATAGAACCAGGCACACAGATCGCACTGGGTGGGTGTACAGTACCAAGTAGGCTGCTGCAGCCACGCACCTATACTGCTCTACGTTAGTGATTAGCAGCCAGTAACAATTATTGTACCCCCCTTGTGGGCAGCTAATCGTGCACCGCACACACACACCCAAACCAAACCCATAGCCAAAAGCCCCTGGTTTGGGTAGGGCGTTGGTTGGTCCAGACGAGACCCCCTCCGCCCCCTCCCCAACAAGAGATCGCAGCTCTTCTTCTGTTACAGGCCTGTCCCATTACATTACAGGTGGTGTGACAGCGCGGCGGGGGCGGAGCAGCACCCACTAAAAACGTTTTGGACCACAGCGATGCCCAGACGGTGCTGTTTGACCAGTGTAGAGAATAACCCGTTTTACTGGGGAAAAGAGAGAGAAAAAAGAGCAAGGCAAAACAGAGTTTGTTTTCGTCTCTTGTTGCAGTCATACGACTAGACGAATGCTGAGAAATAAAGAGCAAATAAAGCAAAAATTGAGGGCGGCGGCGTGTGAAATTGCCAGTCGGTGCTTGCATCGTGTCAAAATATGCACAACAACCACCCAAGAGGTCAAGGCGGAAGCACCGCACGCACACACACACCCTCCACCGTCTGCACCGTGGCCCTCCTGCGCCCAAAAAGTGGTCTGACGTGCGCTAGCGATGGCTGCTGCAGGCGCTATCACGCTATGGACTATCATACAAGACACCTCTTTCGCCTTGACAAAAAGTGGCCGCCCACAGACATTGTGCTATGTGTAGGCGATCGAATGGTGTCTTGCTTGGCGACGGGGGCCGAGGTGAGCCTTTTCTGATCCCATCGTCTTCTTTCTTTTCATTTTCTTAATTTAACAAAACGGTAACCATAAAAACTGATTGATGTTGCAAGACTGTGTTTGGGAACGGTTGCAGACTAACACGCCTGCTGCTTCACTTCAGCCCATGATATAGCCAAATGCCATTAAACCTGTTGCGTGCAAAAGTACTGCCACCACGCTCGTCCCAATAGTTCAAGCCAACTATTACTCTACTACCATCTTTCACCTTTTGGGGGATCGACTCGTTTCTCTTTTCGTTTTGCCCGCGTAGCAATTTATCCACCTTGTTTCGCCAGAGCACAGCTCCCATGTTGGCCCAGACCACCCCCGGCTCCTCCACCGAGGAGGCGCACCACCGTAAACAAAGCCCTTGCGACGACCGACGGGCTAGGGGTCCCATACTGCTGCAAAAAAAACTCTATTGCATCTGTTTTCTCTAGGTCTTTCTCAAACATCCTGAATGGGGAAGCGACCGCCGATGCAGTGGCGGCGGTGCTCCGGCACTCAACGCTACAAGGACCACCAGCTGGTCAGTGGCGGCGCCCACAAACCGCACCAACCCCTGCGGCTCGAGAGCATGTTTGCGGTGGACGGGATATATTGTGTAAACTAGTCACTACAGCTATTGAAACGAGACTTGTCGAGGCTCTCGTTTCGTCCTATGAGAGACTTGGACCGTCCCAGAGGAGCGCGCATCGCTTGCTCTTCTTGGACAGCCCACCCGGGTAAGTTGAAACAAACAAATTAATATAACTTTCTTTGGTAAGGCGAGCGAGTGACAAAAACATTAATTGGAGCGGTGGCGGGCGTGCAGCCTGCGGCGCCGCTGGTTTAGAAGGCCGTCTTAACTGCGTGTCGTCAATTGAAGTATGGCCCTTACGAAGCATGTTGAGACTCGTCCAGCCTGACAAGATCGAATCTCACAATAAACAAAGTCTAACCGCAGCTACTGTCGCGTGCTTTGTCTTTCTACTTGTTTGCTTGCTTAGACCGCACAGGCTTCCCACAACATCCTCGTTTTGCACGGCTCCTACTCTACACCTCGAAATCCTACATAAATAACAAGGACCAATAGATGCGACGTATCCCTGACAGCGGCGCAAAACGTGACAGGGATGGCTTGCAGCCGTTGAAACTCGTTAGCGTGTGGCTTGACCCCGTCGTCCTTCACCTTGCAGCATGTGCGGGCACCATCCGGGCATGAAGACTAGACAAAAAACAAGACCAAAAAAAATAAAAAATAAAATTTACACAATTGCCATGTTCGCATGATGCAGACGGGGTTCGCAGAATGGCCCTTGCTGTTTGACCGGCAGACTGCACCTCGCGTGCCGGTGGACTAGTCTGTTTACTTACTATCATCGCCTGCACAAGGGTGGTGTCGTGTTTTATAAAAGAGGCCCAAACGCAAGCCCTCGCAGTTCTTTGGCCAATCCGCCGTCCAGCATAATGCCTCGACCGCTACTCATCGGACACGCCAAGAGCATGCTAAAATCATCAGCAGCTGTTAATATAAACAAATTGCGGCCGTCACCTTCATTTGCGGCCGTCTCTCTGCAGTATCAATCTCGTACCACTAAACAGGCTATATACTGTCGCACCCTTTTTCCAAACGTTTGTAAAACCGGCTGTATTCGTGCAAAACAGGATCCAAATCAGACCAGTATCAAGACCTCTGGTCAATTGCCCAAATTAGTCCATCGCCGGTGGTACCCAAAAGAAGCTGAAGATTTTCGCCACGCAACGCAATCGGCGCGACTGTGCCAGTTTCATAACGGTCAATCAATACGTCTGGTCGCTGGGCCACTCGCACGGCAAACGCGCCATGTTAGAAGAAAAAAATGGATGGGACTTGTTTGGCCTTATCCCTGAATTAGTTTATTTTTACCTTTTCGTGGCTTTCAGAAGCAAACTTGAATTACGTAGACTTTTGCTGGTTGCTGGGCAGAATGCGCGACGATTCAACCGAGTTTCATCATGCTGTGTGAACAGCGGCCGCGGTAGTGTTTTAGAGCCTGCAGCAGCAGGCAGGGCTGTGCTGTAGTGCGTCATTTGGAAATGAAGCATTGGTTTGGCATAAACCTGCCTACCGCCTTTTTTTAAAGGTTCCTTGTTTTATGCCATTGAGAGCTACTGTCTCCGCCTTCCGGCATATGTTTGTCAGATAACCTTATTGCGTGTGCTTTCGGACGACGTTCGCACCCGAAGCCAGACATGTTGACCCGAACTGGCGCTACCCGGCATACGACGTTGTCTTGGGAGCCTGGGCTACCACAACGCCTAGCAATTGTTCTACTGTAGAAATGGCTCATGGTAGTAAAGAAGTAAAAAGACATTGATAAATGCTGTTATGATCTCATTACCAATTGTTCGTCATCCAAGCCCTGCCAATACGAGATCGGCTGTCGCGTGACGGCGACGGATAGTGTCGCATGGGGGCTGCGTAGCATTGGTTGCCACTGCACGTTGAGCCAACGTGGTTTGCTGGCAGTCGTGGTGACTAGGTCGCGAGTCGTGAAGCGACAATACGGCCCATTGGCGAGTTGTAACGACACAAATTGCTGCTTTTTTACCGAGACAATGCGTATACTGTCCGACTCAGTAAAGGCAAAGTCGTTGGAGGTACTGGCGGAGCGAGAGAAAGGTACACGCAGCGCAGGTAACCGCTGCCACGCTAACGACACCAGACCATTGTACACTGTCTCCAGCGCTGTACTTCTACCAGGTACAGTACAGTACAGTACAGCTCCGCTCCCGCTTCGGCAGCCAATAGGCTGCTGGGAGAGACCAAGGAAAGGCCCGGCGCGCAGCGGGCGACGGAAGCTTCTTTTCTTGCTGCACATAAGAGTGTTTGTACTGAACTATACTGTGCGATCTGGCCCAATATCGCGATAGACGCGCGGAAGCGATCGAGCGGCACACACCCCCTTCTTCCTGGTCAGTCCCCTTGTATATAATAAGCAGCTAAAAAAGCTAGATTTAATTACGCTGGGGGATCGTAGCGGGCGATTTCCCTCCCATTCCCAGGATCAGGTGCCGACTCGGCTGAGATGAATTGTGCGTTTTCATTTGCCTGCCCAGCGTAGACCCCTGCCTCTTTGGGGGGCGAATATACAGCCCTCACTCTCTGTCTGCGCAGCCCGTCAGTTTGCTTGGGCGAAGTGAATCTTTTTTAGTTTGTTGTATAGCATATTATTGACAAGATTGCAGAGAGCCCCCATGCCAAACGTCTTTTTTTTTTTTTCGTACTGCCGACCCTGTCTGATAATAGCCCCGACATGCCAGCCAGCAAGAGTTGCTTGACGGATGCAACGTCGTTCTAGCAACGCACCACAGCGAGGTGGTGGCCGGTGACCGTTCCGCCACAGCGGTGTCGCATTTTTTTTTATCTACAGCGGCCGTCCTGCAGCGAAAAAAAAAACGGTGAATGGAGTGATGAATTGGAACGATGGAACAGGAAGCTTCCTGAGCAATTTCCAACTCCCACCCGCACGGCGAAATGAACTTGATTGGCGAGCATCAGATAATCGAAATTGGACATTGGGCTTCCGGGCGCATCCTTGAGGTCGTCGACTTGCCGCATACTGCAAAAAGTGGGTGGCCCGTCCTAGGCTGAGGGGGGGAAACAGTAAAGTGGGCAGCAAACAGAAGCCGAATACAGAATGCAGCGTCCGCCATCGTCGATGGAGAGAGTTTGTCCAAGCCGTGCAAATCCAGAAACCGCACTGTAGAATACCAGTATAACCAAGCGTGTTGGACAGTGAAATTGGATACTTCGCACAGGGCTACCGCAAACCCCACTTTTTCTTCGTTGGTCACACCCCAGCCATCTCCATTTACCAAAAAGCTCATCGGCGTCATTTCCAAGAGCACGCTCTTGCAGCAGCCGGACAGCAGCCGAAGCGGAGAATTTTTTCTCACTCTTCGATTTACAGGGCAAGGGGGGGCTGGGACGGGGACCATACATGCCCTGTCTAGCGGTGCGCGCATGCGTGGATTTCCTATCTTTTCGCCTTTTTATCGTGCTTGTAAGGCGATATCTCGCCCAGTGACATGATGCGAGGACGGCCGCCGCCACGCAGCTAAAAAAGCGTTTGGTTAGCCTGGACTTGGCTGCGTTGTCTGTCCCAATTCGGCCATGGCCACCCCCCAGCTCTGCCTTCAGCCCCCCCAAAAGGCACTAGTCAAGCCAATCCGGTCATTTGGCAAGAAAAAAGAGGTTCCGAACTTCGTAGACTAACGACAAAATAGAAGCGCAAGCAGCAACCGGACTCCACAGCTTCTAGAGGAACCAGAAGACCCAAGCGAAAAAAAGAGAAGTACTCTGGCTCGCCCCAGTTACCTCGTTTGCAAGTACCCCCCGGTCGTAAGCTAACCAACCGCTACGCTGGACGGCAGGTCCTCTGGTTTGTATAGCAGGGCGGCGGGCGGCCGGGGCGTGTGGTGTTAGCGCTTGATAGGTGCTGGTGTGCTGAGAGGAGCCGGCGGGCGAGACATGGCGAAGAAAGAAAGCGTTGGGCAGGGAGGATAAGACTTCATTCCCAAGCGTGTCTCTGCCTGGATAATGTAATACCTGTCTACCTTGTCGGGTGATGATATCGACGCTTTCTGTTTTTTGCTTTTCTATCTGCATTTCCAATTGCCCGATTTGCTGTGCATCTGCAGCAAGGTATCGTGCAGGTGGTGGGCAGCGAGAGTGACCACCCACCCCAGCCATCGACCCTTTGGCGGCCGCCTTTGAACCTGCGCTAGCAGCAAAGACCAGCAGCATCAGCAGCAGCAGTAGCCTTAGCCTTGTCTTGCGCCGCTGTGTGTGGCCCAGCGCAGCGCAACGGCTTTTCCTCTTTTCTTTTTTTTTGCTTCTTCTGGGGGCGTAGGACAGGTGGAGCGCAGGCGACTGACCACCTCACGATGAAATGCCTGTAGCTCGCTCGCTGCTTGTAGTAAGTGAGTGCTACACCTGATCTCGCGCTTTTCCAACAGCCCGCCGCTCTTAAAGACAATCAATCCAAGCCGCATTCTGTCGGCTTCATGTGCACATGTCTGACACATTTACATGAACGTTGAAAAAAAACCCAGAGACACAAAACGTGGAAGAGACGCAAGACAGCACCTAGAAAAAAAGTGGCCAATTTCTCAATACCCGCTTTCGTCCGTTTGTCAATTTCACAGGGCCCCCCCCAAAAACACCACTGAGAGGCCCCCCGCCCCAGCCATTTCCAGCGCTCTGGTTCTTCACTACAGCGCCCATTACCCGCTGGAACTGGCGTGCTTTCCGCCCACACCCCCCCTCGTAGTTCCGCTCTCGCCAGGCCTTCTTCTCTCTTAAACTCAAGAAGGTAGACCACCCACCCGCCACCTCCACCTTTGTACCTCTCCGCCTCTTCCCTCTTCTTTCCTTGTACATCTACATCGACCTTCTCTCGTCCAAACCACTTGGATCGCGCGTCGCCTACATCGCTCGACCATCACCGCTTTACTTTTGCACCCGCGCCGACGAGCACAGTCTTGCTCTGCCTTTGCCCCAATTCGCCCTCCCCATTTCACCGTTTGCGACAAGTCTGCAACATCTCTCGGTAAGTACCGCTTCGTTTTTTTTTCTGCAGCCAATTTCCCACCTTCACCACATACCTCTCTCGCCTACCCTGGGCTGCGGAGAACGAGACCCGAGCTCACCTCTCTGCTGCTGTTACCTATGCCCTGCGCCGCCCTTTCATTTTTTTTTGCGCCTCATCGGCCCATCAATCGAGCACCAAACAGACAAGCTTCCCGCCCATTGTGCCTGGAAAGTCTAAAGACGCGATTCTTGCGCAATCGCTGCCATCATTGCCGCGCCAAAAGCTTGTCGCTTCTGTCGCCGTCATCGAGCTACGCGTCGCATCGCCTGCAAATCTACGCGACTCGGCCTACCTCTTGGTTTGGTGGCGGTGCTCCCGCAGCCACCCACCCTCCCCCGCCACTCACAGCGCAATCCCTCGTCATTTCTTTCTTGCGCTGCTTGCTGTAACTGTTCGCTCGTTGCTGCTCAGAGGGAAAATCGACACACCAAAAGGCCACCGCCCGCCCAATAGCGAAACAGGCAGAAAAAGCAACAGGCATTCACTCAGACGCTATTGCGAAAGCCTGCCTGCCTACCGCGCACCGCACTTCACTGCACTGCGCTGCACCAAGTCTGCCTATTTGCCTGACTGACAGAGTGACACTCTCTTACTGCACCCAACCACGGCACTTACCACACCACTGGGTTGCGCGCCGAGCCAGAAACGCAAACCACTGCGCTGGGGCGGCCTCTTCTTGTTCCTCCTCCCCCCAAAAGCTGTCAAGTCACCCGGCTCTCGTTCTCTTTTGCGCCGCCTCCGCTTTCTTTTTTACCTTGGCCTGGCCACGCGTTATTACTGCTACCGCTTTCTGCTGCACTCTCGCCATTCTCAGATTGCACTGCATCTCACCCTGCATGACTGGCTAAAGTGCTTGCTTCCGCGACACCCTCTCAAATACGGAAAGGATTACGGCTATCGATCCTAGCTTACCTTTCTTCACCTCAAAGGGAAGCCGTGCGCTCCACGCTTCGCGATCGTTGTACACCAACACCTTTGGTTGGATTTCGCACTGCGCCTACCGCTCTTTCGATTTTTTTGAACATCGGCTATTACTGCGTCGCTTCATCCGCCGCTCTTTTTTTTGCGTGCGCGCGCAGAGCCCCAGTTCCCTGGACGCCGTCACCTGGATTGCTTGCTTGCTTGCTTGCTGCTACATTACCAACCCGGCGCATAGCTTGCATTTGCATTACAGGCCCCGAGACACGGCCGCCAGCTGCCGTTTTTCGCTTGGCTGCCGAGCCAGCGTGCCCATCCAACCTTGCACATACTTCACATTCCCTAGTCGTTATTTTCCGCACCTGCAGAAAAGCATCGCGTCTTTTCCAATTTCCTTCTAGATTTAACTAACATCATTATCGTCGCGACAGACCATGCAGCAGTGGCAGGTCGGCCCAGTGCCGGAGTATGTTTACTCCAACTCCGGCCATCCGCCTAATGACATGCAGTAAGTACCTCCTCCTTCACATTCCCCGTTCCCCTCGGGTAGTTTGCGACGACCCTGCCTCGCCTGCTGCGACCTAGCTTCGAAAGACGCCCCTTGTCGATGACTCTTTGTACGCTCGATCCTGTGTTGCGCAAACATGCGGTCTGCGAACTGGACCAGGCGACGCCAGCATCAAAACCCGGCGCTTGTCCTTGAACGCCTCGATTCGTTCGCAGCGGTCGCGTTTATCGAATAGGATGCTCAACCTTGCGATTGACTGAAGCATAGCTGTTGCCTCTCGCCACGTCGCGTCGCCGTTTTGCTTGCAATCATAGGCTGAAGCATGCGGGGTGGTGCTGGCGCACGGGATTTGAGTACAAGTTTGGTGCGACGCTATCTTACAACGGATTACACAAGACCGATGCTGTATGGACAAGATTACTGACCGGCGCTTTCTTAACAGCAACAACCCCTACCAGCCCGACATGACCCGTCGAACCGACTTCCCTTACGGTGCTCCCCAGCCCAACATGGGCGACCCTCAGCAGCATCACCAAACACCGGTGCCGCCGCCGATGGGTGTCCCCCAACAGCAGCAGCCTCCGAGCGGCCCTCCTTCACAGCAACAGACTCCTACTCCCGCACACGCGCAGCCTAATCGCCAACGCAAGCGCCCTGCTCCTGGCACGGCGCCCGTCGTCCCTACCACTATGAACGCCGGACAGGTTCAAGCGCCTGTACCCACCGCTCCTACGTCGCAGACAATCATCTCTCCCCCCATCATGGCACCCACCGACGATGCTGGTGCTATCGCGCCGCCTCCGGCCAAGAAGAGCAGAACAAACACTCCTTGGACGCCACAGGAGGAGCTGCGACTGAAGCAAATGCGAGACGAAGGCAAGAGCTGGGCAGAGATTGCCAAGACATTCCCTACGAGAACCGAAGGCTCTGTTAAGAAGCATTGGTACAAGGATATGCACTACGCCGAGTTTGCGGAAGACGAGAGCCAGGCCCTGCTCAACGCCATCAAGGAGTACGAGAACAACAAGTGGAAGGTGATTGGCCAAAAGGTCGGCAAGCCCGCCAAAGCTTGCGAGCAGTACGCCAAGGAGCACTTCCCCGATCTCTTTACCCACGGCAAGGGACGATAGAAGGCTCTGCAACAGCCTCATTCTATATTTTATTGGCTTATACCCGAGCCGCGTGGCTCACTAGATTGTTCTCGCACCCGCGGAGCAGCGGCTCATCTGATGTTTTTAGCCCTAGAGGTCGGTCCTCGATGATGGGCGGTTTATTATAATTTTACGATCAAAGACAGGTCGTCACTGTCATTTCTGCAATGTTTATGGAATTGTTATCTTATTGTTACGTCGAGCCAGAGATGCCGACCTTCGAAAAAATCGAAACTCCTCGCCCACTTGATGCCGCCAGCCAGCGATGCAGCCCGTCTTTGTTTTGTGAGGCTAGCATGATACCCTTTGGTGTGGCAAAGGCAGCAAGTGTGTCTGGAGCAGCAGGCTCACAAGATTGAGCCACTCCGAAAAAAACCGATATATTCCCCCCCTTCCCCGTCCTGGTTCGCTCGACTCGCCGCTTCGCTTTTCTCTTCTTACTTCTTCTTCCCCTTCTTATATTTGTCGACGCAAGGTCTGGCTTTGGTTCTAGATTCTTCCTTTCGACCTCGCTCGCCGTTGGTGTCTTTAGCTCTCCGGCCTGGCTGCACGGATTCTCTCTAGATGAGCCGGCGCGGGCAGCGAGGTGAACGCTGGTTATTTCACTTTTACTCGGAACGGTGTTTGATGGCTGTTTGAAGACGTTTTGGTTGGAGCAAGGTTGTTTCTTGCGTGCTTGGTTCCTGTGCTACACCTTCATTTGGTCGTGGCTTGGTATCATGCACATTTTGCCTGCTTTCTTTCTTGGGGTTTTGGTTTGCGATGGATTTGATTCACAGAATGGGTTCTGGGAGATATTGATATGTGTGATTTTTTTTTGTTTTGTGTTATTCAAGCGTTTGCGCTGCTGTACACACAGCGGCTAACATCGTTCTGCTTGCGGCAGAGATGTTTTTTCTGGATGTGCTGTGGAACGCAACTCGTCTTAATGTGTGGATGGAACACCCTCGGCCGAAGAAAATTGTGGCTATTTGAAGGACTCTTTTTTATCACTTTCTCTCCCCCCTTTTTCTTGATCCTTTACTTTTTGTTTTTATCTTTGGACTTAGCTATACCCCCAATTGCCCGATTCCTTTTGTTGCTCTTTAACCTTCTCGTCCTTTGTGAAACTCTTGTGACTGTTGTTTGTCGGTCTACTAATCACAACAAGAGAGCTCGTCTACTGCTATATCATACTCTCCTAAGCAACGGCTCGGCGACACCGCATCAATCTCTTCTGTTGGATCTGGGAATACGACCAGTGAGTGGCGCACGCAAAAAGGCCATGAGTGAGCAGCAGTTCACGATAGCCTCCAAAAAAAAAAAATAAGCGCCCGGAAATGCCCATGCCATGCTAACCAGACTTGATCGGGCGAAAGACGCACAGCATCGACACACTCATCGACCCGTTTGCGAGGCCACCATACCATGCTAGAGCCTTATTAGTGCAGGTTTAATTCCCACTGCGCAAGGTACGTACCAGCACAGAGCCTCGTTGGCCTTAGCGGCTCAGCCCGCTCGGATCCGCAAAGTCTAATAATAGATGGCCACTGCGGAGCCAGAGTGCATCTAGCGTGCCCTTGCACAGCCCGGCCTTGTGCACGATGTGATGCGCACAGCCTGATTTCTCAAAAAGGGGAGGAGGAGTCAGAGCGTTTCTTTTAAATATTGGCTTGTTGGCCGTCTATGTCTTTGTGTTTCGAAACTACCATCCTCGACTCTTCATTCTTGACCCCTCACAAAATATGGCTTCCACTTCTCCCCAACGTACCGCGTATAAGCCCTACGCTGCGCCTGAGCACGAGGAAGCTCCCGCCTACCAGCCCTCTACCAATGCCTATGCCCAGCCTGAAGCTGCTGAAAAGGCAGGCCACTCGGAGCCTCCGATTGCCCCTACCGACTACGAGAGCTTCAAGGATGCCTCGGCCGCCGAGGCTGGCGTGCCCGCGCCGGTGCCGCAGAACCGCTACGGAGCGCCTGCTCCTGTGCCTGGTGCGCGCTCGTCGCGATTCACCAAGACGGCGCTGATTCTTCACTGCGTTTTCCTTGTCTTCGGAACCGCCCAGCTCGGCGTCACGGCGTACATGCTTGCTCGGGGCCAGGCCATCATCCACACGGTCGACATTGCGTCGCTGGTGTTCCTGCTCATGGCGATTGTGTCGATGTTGACGGATGCCTCCAAGATCTTCTGGATTGCGAAGCGCAACATGCTGCCCCCGCGAACAATGGTGCTTGATATCCTTGTCATTATCACAGGTCTCTTTCGTTTCATCCGCGTCTTTTATTACAATATGGACGGACTGTACGGCGACACGGAGGCAAGCTACCGCTTCCGTGATGAGCTGTGGGTCGAGCTGCTTGTTGCGCTGGGCTTCTTTGTCCTTCTCTCGTAAGTGTCTACTGTGTGAATTGATTGATGATGAAGACGATTGGCTAACATTTGTTTTTAGATTTGCCCGAGTGGTTTCCATCGTTCTCGTTGTCCTGTGGAACCGTCGCGAGAAGCGAGCCGCTGCAGCGCTCCATGCTCGTCTGCCTCCTCAGCAGTATATGCCCTACGGCGGTGCCAATGCTGCTGACGCGCCTAGATACTCGTAGAGAGTGGGCGTTGGGTGGAAGAGGTTTTGTGTATGTGATTCTCTGTAGGAACTAGCAAGCGATGTTTATAGACTTTCTGCACATAATGTGACGATATTTTGTATTGTCCCTTTTTGTACCAAGATTGGTGATGATGTTGAAATCCGACGGGTTCCAGTGTGTTTAAGCGCCCGGATTTAAGTTTGCAAATAAAGGGCATCGGCATTGGACTGGCCTATGAGATGCGTACGATGCACACCAAAACATGCCTAGGTAAAATACCATGGTAATGTTCAGAAGTGTGCCCAACGACGTCACTGTCTGTAGCCGCCCAAACGGCATTGGCGTCCCAGATAGGAAATCATAGAGGCCGGGAAATCCCCACGCTTTGGGAAGCACAGCGGGTCGCAGTCGGTAGCAGCCGCTGCGATGGGCGCTGTTAGTGGCTGGAGCAGCACTGTCGATCCACTGAAGGCGATGCAGCTAAGCGCCCAGCTCGTCGCTGACGCGTTGCCTTTTCCGATCGCATCTTTATTTATATATCCTGGCAGAGACCCGGTCTTTAATCCCGACGCAAGTTGCCATTTTCTTTTTTCTTTTCAATTTATTTCGTATTTGTTGTTTGGAACGAACCGCTTGCTCAAGATGGAGATGAACCAGTACCCTCGCCCCGACGGCCCTCCAGCCTATAACCAGCAGTTTCAGCCACCGCCATCCGCACCACCACAAAATTATGATGCAGGATATCCTCAGTACGATCAGTATCCTAAGCAGCCTATGGCTCAGGGCAAGCGCACAATCTTGCAGAAGCTACTTGTTCTGGCGCATGGCCTGCTCTGTCTGGCGGGCATCATCCTCTTCAGCATTACGATATACACCATTGTGCGCACGGTGCAGATCCTGTCGTGGTCCACCGTCTTTGTTTTCTTCATTCTATTTGTAAGTGGAATATAGGGTCATTGCCAATTGGGGCTGTGTTAATATGGATTAGGCTGTGACTTCGATTGCGGCCGATATTCTCAAAATCACCTTCATCATCAAGCAGCGCCTCATTCCCGCCTGGATCCTCATCCTCGAAGTGCTTGCCATTATCTTCTTCATTCTGCGCTGGGTGCTTCTCTTCTGGGCCACCGATCTCTCCAATTTGTGGGATGATAAGACAGGCAATGGCGACGATTTCGATTTGATTGCGCCTACTCTCGCAGTTATTGTGTTTACTTGGATTGTCTTGTAAGTCTCGCTGTTCAAAGGTGCAGATGTGTATCGCGCGCTAACCATTGCTAAAAGTGTTGGACGATTACTTTCCATGGCCATTACTGTTATTTGGGCCATCGTCCGCCGAAGACGTAACAGAAGACAAAACATGGCAGTATAAATGACCGCAAATATTTTACAGCAACCAGTTTTATGATGAGAGATGCGTTTGGGCCTCTGGTAGGCAGGCGAGTGTGGAGTATCGTAGGACGTGTAAAGGATAAACGGCGGCGTATTGCATTTTTGGGGCAGCTAAATACCCACGGGAAATTGTACATGATGAACTAGACTAAATAAAGATACATGATTAAAATTGGACTCAAATTTAAATTCTACATATTTACTGGCGTATTTTCAGTTGTAGCTGAAAGTTGTAAGAGCACCCGCTGTGTTAGCACTCGCAGCCCCCACTACCAGCAAAAAGGTACGTACCTTATCGGCCCAACTTTTTCCTTATCGCATCTCCAACCTCAATAATTTTTCTGCACCTGCGTTCACCTCGAAGCATTTGAGCTTGCCAATATCCAACGACAACCAAAATAATCTACAAGATGAAGCGCAAGGCGGACGAAACCGATGCGCCTACCGCTGGTGCTGCGAAATCCGGCTCTACTGACGAATTTTCTTTTACCGACTTGGATCTCGACCCTCGTCTAGTTCAGGCTGTGGCCAAGCAAAAATTTCTAAAACCGACATTGGTCCAACGACAAGCCATCCCTCTCGCTCTCAAGGGCCAAGATGTGCTTTGCAAGGCCAAGACTGGCTCTGGAAAGACGGCTGCCTATGTGCTGCCTGTCTTGCAAGGAATTCTGAAGAAGAAGGCGACCGACTCCGAACCCGCTACAACTGCTCTTATCCTCGTCCCGACCCGCGAACTTGCCGACCAGGTCTTCAAGGCCATTGAAAAGTTTGCTTCGTTCTGCGCAAAGGACATTCGCGCTGTCAAACTCACCGACAAGCTCTCCGATGCTGTCCAGCGATCCCTCCTCACCACATCCCCCGACATTGTCATTTCGACGCCCTCAAGAGCCTGGCACAACGTCAATGGCAACTCATCAGCGCTGTCATTGGCCAAGCTCTCATATCTGGTACTTGATGAAGCGGATTTGTTGCTATCCTACGGTTACGACAGCGATCTGGAGAACCTGTCATGGTCCATCCCCAAGGGCATCCAGACCATCATGATGAGCGCCACCTTGACATCCGAGGTGGACTCGCTCAAGAAGATTTTCTACAAGGATAACCAGCCTGAGTTGTTGGATCTCGAGGAGCCTGAGGCTGAGGGTGAAGGAATCACACAGCTAGTTACAAAGTAAGTTTCTTGCGTGACTGAAAATCAGTGTCTGTACTAACAATCCTAGGTGCGGCGAGGACGAAAAGTTTCTTTTGGCATACATTATCTTCAAGCTACGCCTGGTCAAGGGCAAATGCATTATTTTTGTCGACGACATTGACCGCTGCTACCGACTAAAGCTTTTCTTTGAACAGTTTGGCATCCGCAGCTGTATTCTCAACTCGGAGCTGCCCGTCAACAGCCGAATCCACGTTGTCGAGGAATTCAACCGAAACGTCTACGATATCATTATTGCTTCTGATGAGAAGGAGATTCTAGGAAACGAGGGCAAGGCCGAGGAGGAGCAAGCTGAGGACGTCGAAGATGAAGAAGACGGCGAGACCGAAACCAAGAAGGACAAGTCGAAAAAGAAGCGCAAGAACCAAGACCCCGAGTACGGTGTATCGCGTGGTATTGACTTCAAGAACGTTGCCGCCGTCATCAACTTCGATCTCCCCACCTCCGCCTCTTCCTACACTCACCGAATCGGCCGCACGGCCCGTGGTGGACAATCGGGCATGGCCATGTCCTTTGTTGTCCCCAAAGAACTCTACCGCAAGCACGTCCCGACATCCATTGCCAGCGCAGAAAAGGATGAAAAGGTCCTGGCACGTATCATGAAGCAGCAGGCCAAGAAGGGCAAAGAGATTAAACCGTACAACTTTGACCCCGAGCAGGTCGACTCATTCCGCTACCGTATGAACGATGCCCTCCGTGCTGTTACCAAGGTGGCTATCCGTGAGGCGCGAACCAGAGAGCTGCGTCAGGAGCTTCTCAAGAGTGACAAGCTAAAGCGCTACTTTGAAGAGAACCCCAACGAGATTTCACACCTTCGCCACGACGGCGAACTCCGCACGGCCCGCCAACAGGCCCATCTCAAGCATATCCCCGAATACCTGCTGCCCAAGGACGGCAAGAAGGCACTGGCTGCCAAGATTGGGTTTGTGCCCATGCGCAGAACAGACGACAAGGGCCGCCGAAGCAAGCGCGGCGTGGCGAAGCGCGGAGGCCGAGTCGGGTCTCGCAAGGGCGATCCGCTCAAGACATTCAAGGCGAGAAGAAAGACAAAGTAATCGATTTGAGTCATGAGGAAAAAAAGAAGCAGGAGAGGGGTGAGAAAAAAAAGGGCATGGCATTGTATGTAACGGGTTATCTTTTTTTTTGTAGTGTATTTTTCGGTGCTTATGGGAACGGGTAGTTATTTGTTCAAAAATTACATTGCATCTTTTATTTTATGGAATTGTTACAGACTATGAAATGTGTCTATCATTTGCTGCTGTGACTTGTAGAATGATTTTCTTTTTCACTTTGAGTTTTTGGGAACGATACGAGAACGAACGGGTTGTTATGATGTCACTTCTTGGCAGATGGTGCTTACTGAATGTACGGATACCCACTGACGTTGCAACTGTACAGCAGTCAAGTCTGCATACACATGCTGGGGCACGCGCTACGAGTACCTAAGAATAGGGAATCAGCAGACTGTAGTCTTGTCTCACAGTACAGAGCAGTGTCATAATCCTGGGCATTGTTGTTTGTGAGGTGTACCGTTGATGGTTCGAGGCCTCTTTTCTTTGTTTTTTTTCTTGGCAGTTTTGATTCTGGCTCGCTTGGGTAATTGTTCGTCGGACAGTACATATGATCAGCAGAGTCTTTGCGAGCAGTCTGCCCTGTGGAAAGTACTGGCGCTTCTTCTTCTTCTCAGCCTCAACGCGGGAATAAAATACAGAATACATACGCAAAGGACACCAAAAGGAAAAAAAGGGAATCCTGCATTTCCTCTCTCGCTCGCCCAGCTCAAACTAGCGCTGTTTTGGATACGCCTCGTATTTCCCAATGCTGTCTCTCAGCGACCGCCACTACAACGCCTGGCGCTGGTGCAGCAAATCGGAGTAGCGGGGTTCCGGGCCCAAGGTACCATTTTTTTTTTAGGGTGGACGCCTGCAGGCCCCAGCTAGAGCCTGGTCTTTTGTCTGCCTTGTGGACTCATTTCCCTCTTCCTCTTCCTTCTCCCCTTGTCATCCCATTCAAGCAACAAAAGAGAGAGCGTCTCGTTTGCCCTCTTCTTCCCTCTCGTTATTTATTTTTTTCTTTCTTAATTTTTTTCGACTCTCATCTTTCTCACACTCGCTCTACCGGCTCCCCTTTATTTTTGACAGGTGGGTACGTACCGTCCGCTGCTGCACTGAAAAACCTTCAACTCGTCACCCCTGGATCCCCTCGAATCGAATACCGCTGGCTCTGTGTCGTTATTGCTTTTTTCTATTCTGTTTGGGCGCCCGTTCGTCCCTTGCGTTCGGTTCCAACCGCAAATTTCCCCGGACTGAGAAATTTCAAAATACCGATACACCAATTAAATAAGGACGCTGCGTGTCTCGCTCTTCGGCGCGCCTCTGTCGTTGGTTGGCCCATAACACAACACGCGACGTCGACGGGCATAAACTCTATCACCAACGCTGCAACCTTATATATAACTTTGCAATTATCACCATCGCCACCAGCAGCTACGTCACAAAGAGCCACCATATTCGATACGGGTCGTCATAAGCGGGGACAGGGCCAGCATCTCTAGGTGTCGTTGGTAGACTAACTCGTATTCAAGGCAGAGTCTGGAATTTAGCATCCTCCAGCATTCCATCGCGCCCCCCGTACAACACCCGACGACAGATCCCGGTGTTCAGCTGGGTTCCTCGACCACCAAAAGTCATCTCTACGATTTTATTTTAATTCTCCCGACTTCGAATTCTCGCTTCGGTCACGTAACTCACCATGTTGAAATCGGCTCTCGTCACGGCCCTCTTGGCCAGTACATCGGTGCTCGCCGAAGGCACCGGCACTCAGTGCTCTCTCGATAAGAAGTGCCCCGAAGACAAGCCCTGCTGCTCTCGTACGTCGATTGATCACTTCTCACCTCGCAGCAACATCTAACATGATTTTACAGAGTTTGGCGAATGCGGTGTTGGCGCCTACTGCCTTGGTGGCTGCGACCCTCGCATGTCCTTTTCTCTTGAGGCCTGTGTTCCCGCTCCCGTCTGCCAGGACAAGAAGATGGACTTCAAGAACATTAAGAAGACGGTTGCCCCCAACAACATCTACCTCGGTGACCCTTCCAAGGCTGACTGGGTCTCATCCGGTGAACCTGCTCAGTATGGTGACTACGGTCTTCTTACCATGGGCGAGAACAGTTTCGGTACCGTTCTTTCTTCCACCCGCTACATGTGGTACGGCAACGTCAAGGCCCGCATGAAGACCTCTCGAGGCCGCGGTGTCGTTACTGCCTTTATTCTCTTCTCTGATGTCAAGGATGAAATCGATTACGAGTGGGTTGGTGTCGACTTGAAGACAACCCAAACCAACTACTACTTCCAAGGTATCCCCGATTACCACCACTCTGGCAACCTCACCATGACCGACAGCTACGAAAACTTCCACGACTACGAGATCCGCTGGACCCCCGACCAAATCATGTGGCTCATCGATGGCGACGAGAAGAACGCGCGTGTGTTCAAGAAGTCGGACACCTGGAACAAGACGACCAACTCGTGGGATTTCCCCCAGACTCCCTCCCGCATCCAGCTCTCCTTGTGGCCTGCCGGTTCGCCCAAGAACCCTCCCGGCACCGTCAACTGGGCTGGTGGTTACATTGACTGGAACAGCCCTGCCAAAGAGGGACCTTACTACTTTGCCACTATTGACTCCGTCGAGGTCGAATGCTGGAAGGCCAAGAGCGGACAGCCCGGCAGCAACAGCGGCAAGAGCTACAGCTACAACTCGCTGGCTGCCTACAACAACACCGTTGTTGACAGTGACAAGGACACCGTTCTGGGCTCTCTCTACGCTACTGGTCTCGACATGAAGAAGGGCAAGACTGACACGTCCGACAGCGCCAACACCATCCCCGGTGGTGGCTCTCCTGGCCAGGACCACTCTGGCGATGCTCCCAAGTCTGGCAACTCTGGTACCAACGGAGATCCTGATTCTTGCCCTCCCGGCACATGGACGCAGCAGTGCGGCAAGAGTACGGGTTCCAAGACCAGCGCCAGCGCCCTTGCCATCATCATTGCCGCCAGCGCACTCTTTTGGCTGTAATCGTGCCCGTCTGGCTCTATGATTGGTTTCGTCTCGGCGTCTTGCGGTTCACAGGTTGTACATATTTTGCATGGGAGGTTTTGTGCGTGTGCGTTGTCTAATTGATTCTCGACAAACGCCGGATCTAGCTTGCTCTTTGCCCTCGCCTTACGAGCTGTCTCTCTCTGGCAAGATTCCCCCATCTTTGTTCTTGTTGCGATGCTTTTGGGTAGTATATAGCGAACGCGGGAAATATTGATATGTTTGTTTGTGCTTGGAAGCATTAATGGTAGATAATACAGCTGCAACGTTTTTTGCCCTTTTACTTTCAACTCGCTCCTTCGCGCTCCAACACCATGCATCATCCTTACCTGTGCCACATAGTCGTCATCACCTCGGCCATTGCATATGCAGCTGCCCTTGGTCGTCGATACGAATAAGACCATGTATGTACATACAGTGAGTCACATTGTCATGAGAATGTGTTGCATCGTGGCAAGGGAGACAAAAAGCCATAGACCCAAAGCAGTATACACCGGCTCGAAGCGAGTTTGAGATATATCAGCCAGCGAATCAGAGGTGCTGATTTCCCCGAACGAGCCGTAACCCTAAAAAGTACACTGGACTGGGGGCCTTTCGTATAGCGGGACTTTGCCGTGGCGATCATCTCGGCAGAGTCTAGTCCCCGCAAAGGGGCTGTCTTGCAGTCTAATGTCCCTAGCGTGTGTAACACCAAACGGGGGCTTTTTTGCATTTAAGCCGACGACCCGGGCGGCCCTTTTCCTGCGTTTCGCAAGTGTCAGATATTCTGCTTGCTTTTGAAAAAGTATCTCCAGACACAATCTTCTGTCTTCATCGCCATGGCATCCTCTACCAAGTCAGCAGCGTCGCCTACCGCGCCTACACGCGAGGTACCTATGAGGGTGATTGTCTGCGGCGTCCATCGCACCGGCTCCATGAGTATGTTATTTACAACAGTAAAAGCAGCAGCTGCAGCAGCAATACCATATTCATATAGAATGAAACCGTGGATGATACTAACTGTGGCACAGGCACCCGCGCAGCGCTCAAGATGCTCGGCTTCAGCGACTGCTACCACATGGTAACAGTGCACCAAAACATCATGACGCATGCCGAAGAATGGATCCGCGCCATCGAATGGAAGTACGAAGGCAAAGGCACCTGGGGCAAGGCCGACTGGGACCGTCTCCTCGGCGAGGCTCAGTCGCTGGTGGACATCCCGTCAGCGCTCTTTGGCGCCGAGATTGCCGAAGCGTACCCCGATGCCAAAGTCGTCATTCTCAACCGCGACCCGGAGAAGTGGTACGTCTCGGCGCTCAACACGACAGCCAATGTCGACAAGAACCTCCGGGGCGCGCTCTGGCTAGCCTACGTGGCCACGTTTGACGCACGCTTCCGTAACATGTTCCGCTTCTTTGGCAAGCTCTACGGCACGGCCATGGGCGGCTTCGACCACGCCAAGGAGAAGGAGAAGGCGCTGGCGTGGTTCAAGCGCCAGTATGACGAGTTCCGCGACCGGATCCCGGCGGAGCGGCGCATCGAGTGGACGGTGCAGGACGGCTGGGGGCCGCTGTGTGCGCATCTGGGCGTGCCGGTGCCGATGGAGCGCGACGACGCGACGGGCGAGATGGTGGAGGTGCCGTTTCCAAGGCTCAATGATCGGGATTCGTTCAAGGCTCGCGTGGCAGAGTCTAAGAAGGAGGCTCTGCAGCGGGCGCATGAGGGCTTCTTTGCAATGGTGGGTAGAGTGGCTATACTTGGTGGTTTGGGTGCCTTGGCGTGGCATCAGTATGTGCGTAGGAGATAGGGGCAGGCTTTGTTTGTAACTACAGGTTGTTTTTTATGTTATGCTTGTATTATTAGGAAAAATGAAACATCTTTGCTCATTTAATTTTTGGTCTTTACATAATTTGTTGTACAAAGAGACGAGTATAGAAGCTATTCATTCAGCCTTGCATACTCTAACTTTTTATGCCAATTGCGGACTGCGCAGTTGTGCAACTCCGCCCCGCAAATGTCAAACGAGCGCCGCAAGTCCGCAAGAGCGAGGCGCCTACAGCGGAGCGCGAGGTGGTAAATTTAGCGGTGGCGGTGCTTCGCTACAGCGAGAAGTGGCGCTCCAGCAGAGCAGTTTCTATGCAAGACCCGCCTGTACTGTGCTGTACGCTATGCGTGTAGAAAGGAACGAGAAAAATGTGGGGAGAGCCTCGTTTGACATTACCCGCCAAAGAGAGCGAAGGGCGAGGCTGCGGCGATCTCTTTGCGCAAGCAGTCCGCGTGGAGCTGGGCTGAGGCTTTGACGATGAATATGGACTTTGCCTCGATTGGGATCTTGTCCGCCGCAAGAAGAGAAAAAAGAGTCCGCATCCAGTTTCCAGAGAAGCAAAATATATAAAGATGGAGTGTGATCCTGTTTGAAAGTGAACAATATCATCATCAACATCACCAATACAACAAACAATCACATCTTACTATTACTACTACTTATACCATCACTACTACTTTACTCTACCATCTTCCAAACATCAGTAATATCCACTACTACCACCACTACACACATCATCACCACCGCCACCAACAACACCAACAACAACAACAACAATGTCCAAGACCATCGCCTTCTTCGGTGCTTCCGCCGGCTGCGGCCTCGCTGCTCTCCGTCTCGCTGTAGACGCCGGCCACACATGCATTGCCCTCTGCCGCACCCCCTCCAAACTCGAGGCCGAGTTCCCCAAGAACCCCGCCAACCTCATCATCAAAAAGGGCAACGCACACAGCGTAGCTGACGTCTCAGCCTGCCTCGTCAAGCCCACCAACCCCTCTGAGCTCGTCGACATTGTCCACTTCTCCATTGGCGGCGTGCTCGATCTCAAGACCATGACCATCCCGGACCCAGACGTCTGCAAGAACGGCATCAAGGTCCTCCTCAACGCCCTGAAGGAGCTGCGTGCCTCGGGCTCGGCTACAGGCCGCCCTGCAGTTTTTATTATTAGCACAACTGGCATCTCCAAGTTTGGCCGTGATGTGCCTATTGCCTTCCTTCCCATGTACCACTACATGCTCAAGATGCCGCATGCCGATAAGAAAGTCATGGAGGAACTCGTTGCTGCATCGGGGGAGCGTTTTACACTGGTGCGCCCTAGCTTCTTGACCGATGGCGAACAGACCAACCACAAGATTCGCGTGGGTGTCGAAGACGTCACCAGAGGGTGGGAGAAGAAGGCTATTGGATATACCATCTCCAGGGGCGATGTTGGCAAGTGGATGTATGAGCAGCTATATCTCAAGGCTGATGAGAACGTCTACGAGGGCAAGGCTGTGACGATTTCCTACTAGTTTTCTTTGAAGCGTGGCATCTGGTTTTCTTTCTGGGGGGCTTGTCATTTCTTTTGTATTAGACCGCATAGACTGTATTATCGACCTCATCGATACTTAATAAGAATTTTGATATAAATAGAACACTCCTTACAAGACTTTGGTTAGACTGCGACTTCTATGCAATCGGCCCGAAAAAGTTGAATCTTCTCTGGGGATCATACTTGTTCTTTAGATCCAGGAGCCGCTGTTGTCGCCAATCTTCAGTGCCATACAGGTTCTTCGGCGGCTCTGTTTCATATGCATAGTTTACATACGCATGCATCTCGTCGCTGCCTGACCCTTGGTAGATTATATCACGAAGCTCTTGGCCAGCTGCAGCAGCCTCTGCATCAAGCTTGTCTCCATCAGGAACGTAGATGATAAGCGGCGAAATGAGCAAATTATCATCTCGAAATGCGTACGCTGTAGACTCTCCAGGAACAGCTTTGACACCCTGCGTGGAATACCCTTCCAGCAGGACAAGAGACTTTTCAAAAGGACCATCCTGGTGAGCGACTTCCGCAAAGCGATTGTACATCTTCCTAACCGCAGCTGGGTTGTAAGCCTCGAGATAAATCGGGTGCCGTATGTTAGCTGCTCCAGACTTTCTGCACGGCGCACCGTCCATGTCAATTTGAGCCCATCTGGCTAGATCCCCATACGTCCCCGATTCATGCACGACGTTGAGAGGTTGGAGCTCCAGAAAGGGGTCTATGTATCGCGTATCTATAGATGACACGCCTTCTTGAAGAATAAACATCATGATGACCGGCTGTCCCTAGTTAACGCCATTCCAAACACAATTCACTAGCAACTCACCTTTTCCGATAGTGGCGGTATATTAACCATGTATGACCAGCTGATCAAGTCGACAGGCTGTGAGCCTCCCCTAAGGTGGTGCGTATTCACAGCTTCATACACTTTGTCTGCATCCTCTCCTGCAAATATGAGCTTCGTATGGGCCCATTGTTGATGCCTGACATCATAAATCTTGGACACTACGGAAGTGATGATGCCAAAGTTGTGGCCGGCACCATTGAGAGCCCACCAGAGATCGGAATCTGGCTCTGCTACGGCCAGAGTGCCATCAGCAAGTACAATGTTTGCCGAAAGCCACTGATCTGCAATTAGGCCGTATCGCCCTTGCAGCCAGCCATGACCACCGCCGAGGCCAGGCCCGATGTAGCCAGTGCATTCGCAGGTTCCAGTGACTGCTCTTGTTAGAGGTGACATGTTGGATTGGGAGGTCTACCGACTTACCAGTTTGCTTATTGACTCTCCACAGGGCGTCCGTGACATCTTTGGTAAAACCACCACCGCCAATACGCGCAGTACTATTGTCTGCGCTGATTCCCACAGAATTAAGCTTGTCCAGACGAATGCCAATGCCGCCTTGCATGCTTTCTAGAGAAGCCATTGCGCCATGGCGACCGCTCATAGCTAGAAATGGGACGTCTATCTCCACTGCGTACTTGACCTG
This sequence comes from [Torrubiella] hemipterigena, assembly GCA_000825705.1. Taxonomy (NCBI): domain Eukaryota; kingdom Fungi; phylum Ascomycota; class Sordariomycetes; order Hypocreales; family Clavicipitaceae; species [Torrubiella] hemipterigena. The sequence continues at coordinate 748,803 of CDHN01000004.1, forward strand.
GAGTCGCGTTAGTCAAGCAGATGACGCGAATTGAGGTGCTCCCTTACTGTTTCCGCTACATCTTGTTCTGTCGCCGCAACAACGATCCATTGAGGATTCGGTTTGGCAATGTTGCTCCATCGTTCTGTGCTGGCCACGAATGCTTCCGTGCCAGCAGCGTAAACTACGGCGTCGAACGAGAGGCGACGCTTCAGAGCGGCTATGTCCGGGTTCTCATGATCGCAAAATTGCCGGATATACGGCTGTGATGACGTGTGGAATATGCGGCACGCTGAATTGAGAGCCCATGCTCCTATGACTGGCAGAACGTCCATGATGCCGTTTGATCCCTGTGGTGATGAGGAGAGGTTGGGCCTGGGCCAAGTTTGAAACAAGGCTATAGCAACTACGTCATGTTATGTCGTCAGCGAATACCTACATACGCGTTTTTCATCTATCGAAAAGTGCTTTAGAAGAGGCGAATAATATTTTTTCTGCAATACACGGATTTTTTTTCTTTCAATTTTTCTTAAATTTGTTTACTTACAAAAAACTTGTTACTCCCAATCATATCGCCGATTGGGCTCGCGATGTACCCTGCACCCTACCTAGCGCCGCAAGTTTTCTCACTGCACATGTGAAAAGGTGGGATCGACTAATGGACAGCAAGCGAAAGCCGCTCCTAATACGGCACTGCACAACGCCATAATAGGATGTCTGGAGATCGAGACTGGCGTTGGGTTGCCATGCATGCGCTACCGTGGATGCGGGTTGGGCTGCTGCGTTGTCTTGCAGATGCATCCCCGCACGGCGCGGCTTCGTCTTACGGGTTCTTCTTCTAGACGAAGGAGTAGAAAAACAAAAAAGAATATCAATGGCTGTTAAATCCGAAGACGGGTGCGTCACGTTGTTGTCGGTGTAATTGAAGAAGCGTGCTGTCGAGACGGCATATACTGTAGTTGTACATGTCCTACTAGCAGCATGATGAGTACCGGCGTTTACAGCACACTGGCTGCATCGCATGAACCATAGCCTAACAGTTACTGTGCTCCCCAGCCAAGGGCTCTAGGTAGAATCAACCCAACCGCCATTCATGTCCAACAGGAATCACGGGGCGTTTGCAGGCGCTGGGATACCCGACCTGCAACCTGTCATTCGCCGATCCATTGTTCTCTCCCTCTATTTAATCATCGCTGGACCTTGAAAGCAAAGAGGTTGCATGCCGCTCGCCCCCGGAGGACCTTCTGCTGCATGTTACATGCATGCTGAACCCAACATGATGGTCTGCGTAGTATAATTACCTCACCATGCCGCTCTCTTGCAGAGTACGTCTGCTCTCCATTCGTTTCTCTGCTCCCTGGAGCACCTTGTATTACTTCACCCCTTTTTTCTTCTACTTTTAATATTTGTTCCTTTCTCAAGCAACCCACAAGCATCTTGGGTAGTCATCAAAACCCGTTGTCACAACACTCTCCCCAGACACATCACTTCCACGGGAGCTATGTACCTTCCGTGGAAATTGAATGAAAATTCCCTTGCTTCAAATCAAGACGTCAATAAGCGAGACTTCTCCAGCAATCCAGTGGAGAATCAAAATGTCAAAATCGGCATCGTCATTGCGTTTGTTGGCGGAGCCTCACTCATCGCCGTTTGCGTATTTCTCTGGATCTACCGGCATTCTGTGAGATGCACATACCGAAAAAGGCGTAAACCTCCTCGAAGTCGAAAAAGCTCCAGTTCCTCGCGAGCTTCGGATGGAGGAAGTGCGTCTGGTGCGGAAGAGGCACCCCCAGAGGCTGCAAAGCCTGCCACACCACCTGCAGCAGAGAGTTCTGGGAAAGCTGCTGAATGACAAGCTTCTTAGAGTTTGATAGGCTTATCTTGTATGTTAAATGGGTATGTATGATTATAATGGTAATTAGATGAAGGGTATTGGGCGAACGGATGGTTTCCAATTTGTAACTAGCAGCGTTTGCTTCAGGCTTCAATGAATAACACTATTTCATTAAATGACTGCTCTAGACTCTATTGTCCGCCGTTTCTATCTTGTGAAGTTCGACAGTGGCATCCGTGCGAGAGAAGTTTGTTTTGACCATTGTTTTGCGTGTGATGAGCTGCCAAAGGTAAGAACCTTCAAGAGCCTCGTGGCCACCGTCCTGGCCGATCCAAACGTTTCCGAGGAAGACGGAAAATAAAACGCACATCCACATGAACGGTATCAGGGAAACAAAAGCCCACATGATTGCCGTCTTTGGATCTTCGTGGTCGCCAATCGTTTTGTTGTTGAATACCGTTGACATCAACGTCAGACCAAAGAGACCACCAAAGGGAAGTGCAAATGTCGTGAGGCAGGTAATTCGAGCCGTCATGTCAGGGAAGTACGCCAGAGCATGAACTGCGGCAGGATTCATGCGAAGCATTACACCGTAGCCGACAAGTGCCATCATCGCATAGACGACATTGTTGTTGTGTTCATGGACGGCCCATGTCAGTACAGTAATGGCGACGGCTGTTATCACGGCACCAAGAAGAAGTGGCGCATAGGTCTGTCGTGGCCATCTCTTCGTGGCAAATACCGCCGTGTAGACACCAACTAAGACACAGTTAGCAACTAATTCTTTCAGACACGGTATCAAATACTTGCCCGTTAGCCCAGGCATATAGTACAGCAGCTGGAGTCCCGCGTCTCGGGACGACTGCCCGTCAACGAGGGTAAAGTACAGGCTGAGAAAATACATGATGGCATAGATAGCCATGCCGCTTGTCATGTTGATACCGAATGTAAGGCAGTTTTCTCGCTGTGTAAGAATCGCCCATGGCATCATGGCTTTTTGGCGAGGGAAGACTCGAGACATGTGGCGACCAGGTGCCATTTCACGTTCATAAAAGATCCAAACCACTGTTAGAGCGGCTCCGATAATCAAAGGGGCAAGGACGTGCGCTGAGCCCCAGCTGTAACTTCCACCGGCCCAGGTAAGAGCCAAGACCAAAAGACCAATGCCGCAGAGGAAGAGGATCTGACCTCCGTAGTCGATGGTGGAGAGGCGTCGTAAAACCGTAGCCCGGCGACCATTTGGCAGATTTTCGTCAAGTCCTGCAATTGGCTGAGGTCCAAGAAGCTCCTTGCGGAGAACGAGGACGACAAGTAGCATGGACGCGGCGCAAATGGGGAGATTGATTGCGAAGCACCATCGCCAGGATACCTCCGTAAGATATCCACCAACAAGCGGCCCAATACCAAAAGAAACACCTGAAATAAGAACAAAAATGGTCCAATTAGCGGCGAATTCTTCTAGTGATACCTTGTCGGCGAGAATGGTTCGGACGCAGATGTTGACACCAGAGCAGCCAATTCCCTGAATGGCGCGACCGAGAAGAAGAGCACCAAAGGACGATGTCGGTGCACCAGTGCAGATGGCCGAACCAATCATCATGATTATAATGGACGCCTGTATAGCAACATGGCGACCAAAGACGTCAGCAATCTGGGCCCAGAAGAAGAAAGATGCTGTGGATGTGAGGTTAAACGATGAAATAATCCAGTTGAACTGGTTTAATTGATCTGTTGGAAGTGTAAGTAATTTTACGTGTAGGTAGTAACAAAGAAAATCACTAACCAAAGTCAACGGCGATGGTTCCCAGAGCGGAAGCAATAACCGTAGTGTCGAAGGATTGCAGAGCAAACGGTCCAAAGAGACCCAGGATGAGCTTCCATCTGTATTTTGTTCGTGCAGATTTCTGCGCTGCCAATTGCGCATCGATTGGTGTGTCGGATTTGTTCTTTTTGAAAAGACCCATTGTAAACGTTGAAACTGGTTGTTACTGAAAGTCATAGTCAACGCCATGGCGCTGCGATTCCTTGTTCTTTATACTTTGGAGGCCCCGGCAGATAGCGCCTCTAGAGGGCTGAGTACGACCCGGAGCTGAGGTTGATCGAGACAGCATCTCGCCCAATATTTCCTAAAGAGGTAAAACATTATCTAGTTTTTCAAACGAGACAGTCTTGATACGCCCGGCTGCGTATCTGGCTTCGTCAGCCCTAATTTCCTTCAACATAGGTTTGCCAAGCAATTTGTCCCAACTGCCGCCCGGCAATAATCGCAGGTTTCCCGATCGGGTGGGAGGCTCGTGGAATGCATCCGTAAAGGGTTAAGCGCATAAGGTGTGAGTGGCGTCCAGCAGCTGAAGAGGCTGATGAGGTGACGTCCCCAGTGACGGAGACTTCTGTTGAGCAGATACAGATGCTTTGCTGCGAAGAATTCGTATTCCAACAGTACATGAAATGGCTTGCATCTTGTGAGTTCACACAAGTCTCATGAACGGCCAATATTGAGAAGGACTGCGACACCTTGAAGCCATGGTCGGAGTCCCCGGCCGATCGAAAGGGTGCAATACGTGTATCCAACGCAAAGTCAAGGTAACCCCCCTTTTAGCAACAGAAACTCAGGTCAGATCTCTAACCCTGCTCGCTCGCATATAGTGCGATCAAGGGAAACCCACATGCGGCAATTGCGCCAAGGCCAAGCGCATCTGTGGCGGCTACCAACGCAAGACAGGATGGGTCTTCTCATCTGATGTCGAGCTGCCAGTGCGAGAGGCGAATGCTCTGACAGCAAACGCGAACTCTGTGATCTGCCACGGAAGGTGGACGAACAAGCAGAGCAAACAATCAAAAAGCAGACATGGACAGAGACAATCCTCTAGTCTGTCGCCGAAAGAAGAGGAACTAGGCACGGGTATGAGCCACTACACCTTTGTCATCGACGATTCTGCAACGCCATCGCCACTATCTTCACCCTCACCAATACAAGCCATATCCAACTTGTCGGCTCAGTGGGAGCAGCTCCGCAATGCCTTTATTGGCATGTATTTACCAGATACACTTTTCATCAGTAGTCGGCGTGTCGACGGTGTGACTGGAAATTGGTTAACAGAGCTAAAGGGCGAGTCTATTGCCTCCAAAGCTCTGGAAACTGCTGTGGCTGCCTGTGCTAGTGTGCAGGTAGGACAGGACAAAGGCGATATGATGCTAATCAGCCAGGGACGGGAAATATACCAGGCTAGCTTGCAGCATATGCGGGCAGCGCTCGCAAATTCAGAGTTGAGATCCACCGACGCTACTCTGGCCGCATGCATGGCCCTTTCCTTGTATGAGCTTTTTGCAAACCGAATGGGCGATGATTGTATGTACGAGGCACACGCTAAAGGTGCAATGGCTCTGCTGCAAATGCGAGGGCCAGATAGCCTTCAATCGCCGCTTGCACACAGTATTTTTCTTGGGCTACGACGGCAAATCGTACGTCTTCATTATTGCTTCAGAATCAGACGTCTCATATGGATGCTAACCTTGAAGCAGGTTCTTAACTGCCTTGTTAAACACGAGGTAATGTTTATAAATAAGGGCGCGTGGACGGCAAAACCATGGGGCAAATACAAGAAGAATTCTGTTGACAGATGCTTGGATGCCTTGTATATGTTGCCGCCGATACAAATAATGCTTGACGATGCAAGGCGCGAAACCGAACCAACCAAGATCCGTCAACTCTGCTTGGAAGTAGTCAGCAACTGCTGGAAAGTTGATGCTTTTTTACAGCAATGGTACGAGGAAGTCGAGAAGGCCCACGTCGGTCCAATGTACTGGCCCGTCTTCTCATCAACTAGGGGAGACCATGGAAAACCAAACATATTCTCAACAGTGTTTGAGTTTTCGCATTTCAGCATATCCTATCAGCTCACGACGTATTGGTCAGGATTATACGTGACGCATGAAGTCCTTAAGAAGGCAAACGAGATTCTCGCTGGGTTAGATCCTTTCCAGGCTGACGAATTCAATGCTGCCGTTAAACGGAGCGAAGAAACTTGGATGCGACACAGTCGATACGTCTGCCAGAGTCATGAATTCTTCATGAAGCGAGAGAACGGCAGGGCAGGCTTATTGGTTGGATTGGCCATGCTCAAAGGGTGCTATTATAACTTTATGGACTATCCCGAATTATGTGCTGAGGAGTTGGCATGGGTTCGATTCCGTATAGAGGAAAACAATCGGCGACTAAGCATGCCGCTGTAGCATCGAGTGATAAAATTCACGTTTTCTCGACGAGGCTCTGATTGATGTGGTGACTGATATTTGTTTGTACGCGGCTCAGTCATAGAGCCTGCATCCTTGATTTATAATGCTTCTTCCCATTAACGTGTCACGCCATAGTGCCAATAACTGCACGTTTCTGCACGGGAGACAGTGAACCATGTCGCGGATCGAATGCCGAACCATGACCGGTGTTACTGGGCTACTCTTTTTGAGTCTATGGCGGCCGCCGATCGGACACCTTGCCGTGCAGTACATCGCTATCGCAACATACTCTGCGTATGAGGTTTTGTAGTCTAGATTGCTCGTTGGAAAGCGACACGTCAAACATCCGTAAGCACAAGGCGCTGCTCACGAGCCATACACCACCTGCCGCAATGCATACATTTGCTTTGGCCTCAGACAAGACCAACCGCCGTCGCGGAGTATCGGCCCTTGGTCCGCCCCTGGTGATTCATTGGGCGGCCGGTTATTTCGCCGAGCGTCGTGCACTAGCCAATGGGCTTTTTCACTATTAATCGGGGCCGGACAAGACTTGGTGGGGGTAATCGAAGGTGGGAGAAGCTGTAACCAGCAGCGATGGCGTGGGTCCAGGAAGGGTTCTATCGAGTGGACTGCGGCATCCGCTTGGATGAATTAATAATGTGCTGGATGGATCTGCACCAATAAAGAAGAGTTTTTCCATTTTAGAGTCATCCGGCGAAGGTTTCTGATTAGATTGAGGGCGCCACTTGGCGGATGGAAAATAATTATGCACGATGGAAGAGGAGAGTCTGCTGCAAACAAACGTGCCGTCAGTTGCCCCTCGCTGGCGGTGGACCCCGCTGGCGTCATGACCTGCCAGCCGCCAAAAAATTTCCTGCCAGGTGCGGGCAGCTGGCGGGCACCTGGAAGTCTGGCACGCCAAGTTGGCTGCCCCTCCCCCACTATGGCCTCATCGTTGGTAACTTGGGGGAAGCTAACTAGTCTTAAATTTTCCCGTGCTTGATTTAAAAGGAGATTCCCACCCTCCCCTCTTTCTCATCTTCTCTCTGTAATCATCATTTCCATCACAAACTATACCCCTACACAATCCCCCCAAAACTAGCAATCACGATGTCTTTCGGAAAGACCGTCACCCTCAACACTGGTGCGCAGATCCCTCGCATCGGCTATGGTACCTGGCAGGCTAAGCCTGGTGAGGTCGGCAACGGTGTCTACGAGGCTCTCAAGGCTGGCTACCGCCACCTCGATCTCGCCAAGGTCTACGGCAACCAGCGTGAAGTTGGTGAGGGTATCCGCCGCGCCATTGCCGACGTCCCTGGCCTGAAGCGCGAGGACATCTTCATCACCTCCAAGCTCTGGAACACCTCCCACCGCCCCGAGCACGTCGCTGCCGCTCTTGACGACACTCTTGCCGAGCTTGGTCTTGAGTACCTCGATGTAAGAATTGCAATTGACCAAAACATACACACTGTGAGCACTCTGCTAACCGCTGTCGTCTGATAGCTCTACCTCATCCACTGGGCTGTTGCCTTCACCCCCGACGCCTCTGGCCCTCTTGCCAACCTCTTCCCCAAGGACCCCGCCGACCCTGAGCAGTCTCACCTTGACAAGGGCGTTTCCATCACCCAGACTTGGAAGGGTAAGTCTTTCAGAGCCCCCGCGCACCTCTTGACCATACACACTAACTTGCTTCCCAGCCATGACTGAGCTCTCCAAGGACAAGGCCCGCGCCGTCGGTGTCTCTAACTTCACCATTGAGCAGCTCGAGGCCGTTTCCAAGGCCACCGGCGTCGTCCCTGCCGCCAACCAGATCGAGCGCCACCCCCGTCTCCCCGGCACCGAGCTTGTCGACTACTGCAAGTCCAAGAACATCATCATCACTGCCTACTCTGGCTTCGGCAACAACACTGTTGGCGCTCCTCTTCTCGTCACCAACCCCGACGTTGTTGCTATTGCTGAGCGTCTCTCTGCTGCCCAGGGCAAGACTGTCACTCCCGCTCAGGTTCTCCTCGCCTGGGGTGTTGTTGGTGGCCACACCATCATCCCCAAGTCCGTCACTGCTTCTCGCATTGTCGAGAACTTCCAGGAGGTTGAGCTCGACGATGAGGCTCTTGCCACCCTCAAGAAGCTCGGCGAGGAGCCTTACCGCTTCAACATCCCCTTCACCTACAAGCCCAAGTGGAACGTTGACTGCTTCGGTGATGTTCGTGAGAAGGATGCTGCCACCAAGACCGTCATTTCTCTGTAAATGGTGAAGATGGCGAAAATATGACAAAAAATAGATACGCATGTAATGACAATGGAATAGATTTATAATATTTTTTTTCTCCCGTCTGGACGACCCGTATAATGCTCCCGCCTGGTGATGTGGTGCAAAATATAAGGTCTCGGTGCCCAGCCTATATACGCCTCTAAATGCAATCATATGGGTTTAGCTCAGAAGCTCTTTAATGTCTTCAATGCGCTGCGTCTTCTTTTCTTCATCATTCATCATGCCCAACGATGAGGCACTGCATCATGTTAGCTTTGGACGTCGCCATTGCAGGCAATTTAACTTACATAAACTTTTTGCGCTCTTGGACGCGCAGCATCCGCTCCTCGACACTCTCCTTTACCACAAATCGCTTCACAATCACCTCACCCTCCTGTCCCAATCGATGAACGCGGTCAATGGCCTGCGCTTCTACAGCAAAACTCCACCATGGGTCCATCATGAAGACACGACCCGCGCTCGTCAAATTCAGACCGACACCACCGGCCCTCAAGCTAATCAGCAGGATCATGAAGCCTTTACCTTCAGTAAACTCTGTAAGTACTGCTGCACGAGCTCGTTGCGCCATACTGCCGTCCAGTCGAAGGAACTTGATGTTTGCGCGGGCGAGCGCTGGTTCAATCAAGGAGAGGAAGGACGTAAATTGGGAGAAGACGACCGACTTCATGAACGGATGTTCACGGCGCAGCGTGCGCAGCTGCGAAATCAGCGTAGCAATTTTAGATGACGATGAGCTCGCACCGAGACGCTGCAGACTGATGCGTGGCTTCCCTGAAGATATGTCGACTTCATCATCGTAGCGTACAACCTCAAATAAATCTCGTTGCACAATTTCCTTGCGGCAGTTGAAGCAACGCGGAGAGACCCCTCGATCAGTCTCATGCTTTATGAAATCAAGCAAGCACTTCTTGCATGCGGAGTGCCAGCAACCTGTGACAACTTGGTCATTCATGGGCTCTTCAAAGCATAACGGGCATTCGCGTTCCGCTTCGTCCCTAATCTCAGCAAGCATGTTGGCACTATATGTCTGCGTATCTTTGGTGTCCTCGTCAACCGAAGCAGTGAACTGTTGAATCAGATTCTCTAGATCCATATCGTCTGCAAAGCCAGTGCTTGCATCCGCCGCTGCACCAGCCTCTTCCTCATCTGCAACAATGTCCTTATTGCGGACAAGAATAGGATGGCAGCAGGATTGGCGGAGGCGCAAGATTTGTGCAAAAATGGTAGTAAACGCCTTCATCACTGTTCCCGCTTCCATATTCTGAGCAAAGGTTCGTTTTGCTCGGTTGAAGATGTAGTCATACACATCACGCTCTGGTTTCGATAGTTCTACATCAACAATTTCCACAATCTTCGGAGGAAGAGGCACGAGAGGCTCTCCACTAGGGGTCTTCATATCCTTTGTGCGGCGCATGACAAGTGGTTCAAGAACCGTTTGCACGACATTGAGAGCCCGGACAAAGTCACCCGACTCAAATGGTACCGTGATGAACGTCTTCCAGAATGAAAAGTTGTTCCATGGTTCAACGCCAAGGAAGCGAACCAGCGAGAACAGATCCTCCAGTTTGTTAACAATTGGTGTGCCAGTCAGGACCCAACGATGGTGCGCAGCGATTTCATAGCAAGCCCTCGCAGTCTTGGATGATCTGTTTTTGATGGAATGAGCCTCATCTAAGATCACTCGGAAGAATTTCAGGGAGAAGATGCCATTATGTGAGGATCTGTCACCGTTCTTCGCTACAATTGATCCAAACTCCGATAAAATAACGCCATAGCTTGTAATAACAACATCCGGGGCATTGCTCGCGTTGGATGAGGAGCACAGTGCCTGTAGATTCGTATGTTTATTGTCTCCGTAGTAGAGCTCAGTTTTGATGGTTCCTGCCTTCGAAGCCTTTTCAGCTTCACTCTGCCACTGCGAAAGCAGAGACATTGGAGCAATAACCAACGTTGTACAAGGTGCATCAACGACGCTGGTAGAGTTGGTGCCAAGTCTAGTCAGCTGGTTCACGCTTGTTAAACCTGTAGAAGTTCGGTTTCGTGCCGTTTCTGATTTATGAGAGTGCACAAGCGCAAGCATCTGAATTGTCTTGCCGAGGCCCATTTCGTCAGCCAAGACGCCTCCAAGACAGTGCTGCTCTTGGGCGGGAAAGTCTAGCGACAAATCTCCAGAATATGGATTCACATAGAACTTTTCCATGCCCTCTTCTACAGGAAGATCCTTATCATCAACATCTTTGAGCGGCCATTGATATTCTTCCCAAAGTGGATGCATTGAAACCTCGCGATTGCTCTTTGCATCCTTTTCCTTTGCCATCATCCAGTGCAGCGCTTGCTTTTGGTATGGCCGAAGGTTAAGGGCAAATGTGTCTGCGGGCTCTGCTTCCGGAGTGCTGAAATCAAATGATTGCGCCTTTTTGTACAGAGTATCAAGCTGGTCTTGCTCTAATTCCTTGCCGTCTTCATCATCCGAGCCTGGGGAGTCCGGCGCTTCATTTGAAGCGGCGTTCTTCTTTGCCTCCGCCTGTTTCTGTTCATCCATCTCTGCTGCCTGTAAGAGCCCTTGGCGATTATCTTTGGCTGCAGCATTCATTACAAACGGCTGCAAATTAATTTCCTGAAAGAGTCGCACGAGAGCCACTTGACGGAGACGCAGCTGTTTCTCGTCAGCGCTCTCGCCTTGGTCATAGAAGCTTTCTGGTCGATCATCAACAATTTGGAAGCTCCTATCATAGAAAGCCGATCGCAGAAAAAAGCATCGAAGCTGGAGGAAAACAGTATCGTTCGTTCGCAGGCGTTCTGGGGCGTATACGCATGTACCTTCAAAACGACAAATCTTTTGGTCCAGCAATGTAGAGACCCAGTTTGCTGTATCCTTGGATAGTCGTCCAATCTCGGTGCCGCTTTCATTCGTAAATCTGACAATTACATCTATGCGTCGAGATGCGGCCGTATTCTTTCGAACGGGTGTGACTGCTACTCCTAGCTTCGACTTTATGGCTGGCGGTTGAGGAGGCTGGATTTTCTGGCGCTCAATCTTAATGACATCGCCATGTTTCAGAATATTCGTTCCGCTTCTTGTAGCCCAGCCTTCCACTCCAAAAGCTCCAATATATCTGGCATTCTTCATCGGCCGGCGTATTGGTAGTGTTGTTGTAGATGGTGTTGGACTGTTGGACTGGGTGCTTGCCTCGCTTGCCAACTCTTTCTTAATCTTGGCTTGTTGAATAAACTTTTTATATGTGCCGTCGAAATACATGTTAACAGCGCGCTCGAGGTTGTCACCGCTTTGTTCACGAATCGCTTGGATAACATTCTTCGCCACCTTCTCGCCCACAAAGGCTTCGAATGTATCAACGTTGAACGTAATTGGTTCCGAATCGGCAGCTTCAGGCTGTTGGTGGGTTCCTATGCGGCTGTCTGTATTGACAGAGTTGTTTTCAATATGCGCCAGCACTTCTCGTGCCTCCCGCTCGGCAGTCGCAGCATCATCTTCACGCTTCACCGGCGTCAAAGAGGCGCTGCATGTAGCCTCTTCGCTGGCGGCGTCGGATGACGGTTCATTTGGGTCTCTGAAGAACCTTCGCTTCTTGGCCGGAGGTTCGTTCGTCGGTCCAAGATCCATGGTTTTTAGTGTTCATTTGACCACCCAGGTCGCTGGTATCAGTCGTGGCGGCGAGACGCGACGGCGGGTTCTTCGTTCGCGTAGCGGTGGAACGAGGTCAGGTGACGGCAGCGCTGGCGTATAGTGCCATTTGTAAGAGGAACTTGACATTGGCAATGAATTGTTCTACTCTAGAAATTAAAAAGAACGTATTTTATGAAAATATTTCTAGCAATGCCTTGCTTCGTAATTGACCCTCTTCTATATGAACACCCGATTGTTGAGTCGTAGTAGTATCACCCTGTCTTGCCCATGACGTCGAGCGGGTTCTCCTTCCAGGCGCATGCCACACGATTTCCTTGCGCCAACTCGCCACAACAGCACCCCTGTCTTTGCCTGCGATATTGTTCAGTCTGCATGGTCAATTGGGTAAATGTGCATGATAAAATATGAATCGCACGTTTTTATTACGCAGTAGTCTGCGCAGGCTACCGGTACAGCCTCAACATCGCCGAGCTTTGCACAGCTTTGAAAAAGTCGACGAGGCGCGAGCACACTGCCACAAGCAGCTCGAGTAAGTAGTGCAGGCCTTATTCCGATTCTTATATCTAATTTAAATCAGACTACATGATTATGACGCACATCTTATCCGCCGCCTCATCCCGCGGCAGGCGCAAGACGTCTACGTTGCCCTCCGAGCCCTGAACCTCGAACTCGCCCGCATCCCCGAAGCCGTATCGAATCCAACTCTAGGAGCTATGCGCATAAAGTTTTGGAAGGACGCTATAAACAACACATTTTCCGGCCGCGGTACTCGCGAACCCATATCCACGTTGCTAGGCAGCACGGCGCAACAGCTTGAAGAGACTACTGGCCGTCAAACACGCCAGACTGTTAAATTCTGGACATCGCGGCTCATTCAAACCAGAGAAAAGCACCTCGATAATCCTCCATTCACAAATATGGCCAGCCTCGAAGACTACGCCGAAAATATATATTCTACAATGATGTATGCCACGCTGGCTGCTATCCCTATTCGATCGATAGACATGGACCATCTTGCCAGTCATATTGGTAAGGCAGCAGGTATCGCTGCAGTGCTGAGATCGATACCACAGCTTGTTGCTCCACAGATTAAACGCAGTCCAAATGCTGGCGCAGTATCATCAGTTACAAAAGAGCCAACGCTACTACTACCATTGGACGTCATGGCCGAACACGGCGTTAAGGAAGAGGACGTCTTTAGACACGGTCCCCAAGCTGAGGGCTTATCTGAGGCCATATTCACTGTTGCGACCCGAGCGAATGATCATTTAATTACGGCACGAGAAATGATGAAAAGACTGCGGGCCGGCCAAGGCGCTGGACACGACTTTGAGCACCAGCACGATACCGAACACATGGACGATATCTCAACCGGCAATGTCAATTCTGATATCGAAGCATCGTTCGGCGTCTTAATTGAGGCTGTCCCCGTCAATCACTTCTTGGACAACCTTCAAGCGGCCGACTTTGACCCTTTTGCCGTCAAGCCGCCTGGCTGGAAGGGACCATGGAGGCTCTGGAAGGCCACCTCGAGCAAGAATTTCTAATTATGAGCAATAAGCGCCAATTTGTACCATATTTAGAATTCCATTGTACTATTAGAGCATATAGATATTTTGTACTATTTATAAAATTGCTTCTCTGTTGTCACTACCTCTGATCTTCATCTACTATATAGCCAATGCCTCAAGAGGCCCCCACTTTTTGACCGTCCCTCCTAAGGCGGTAAATTTTCGGTTCTTCCCCTTGCGCTCCCAAGATTTCGAGATTCTCAACCCAGCTCGTTTCCCCTGCTCACCAACATTGTGTCAATTGCATTGGTGTAGATACCAGAGCAGAGATGTTGTACGAATTAATTGGCATTGTACGTTTTTCATTGCACACCCGTCCTTAATGCGCCTTTCTAACACATTCACACAGGTCCGACCGGGCAACTTGTCGGAAGTCAGAGAGTACGTCGAACCCAACACGCGACACCGAACCCCCTTCTTCTCTGGCGACTGAATCCTCTAACAATGATTTCTTAATAGAATTGCAAACACCGTGGGAAGTCTGGTCCTCCGCAACGGCGGCGTCATCCGCGGTCTCTCCAACTGGGGCGTCTTTGCCCTGCCCAAACCCCTCTCCGTCCACCAAATGCAGCACACGCACGGCCATTACTTTGTCATGCGCTACGACTCCTCCTCTAGAACACATAACGACGTCCGAAACTCCCTCCGACTCGAGCCTCGAATGATTCGCGCGGCACACGTCAAGCTCGGCGACGGCAAGCTGAACACACTTTCAAGATTCGGAGCACCCGAGTGGTGGAGCACGTCGTAATGTCTGCCTACCTCTAAAGGTTAAAATCATAGCATGAGAGGTTGCAAAGGCGTCGCCGAGTGAACTACCTCACACGCACGCTGTCGAACTATCGGATAAAAGCTTCCGACGCCAAGCAATCTGGTTGAAAGGGCGATACGAAGCAGGCTGCGCGAGTCCTGTGGTTCTGTTTCGCTGTACAATACAAAAAACGACTCTACATTTGGGATTTATAGTCAAAGGTCTTATTAGCATTCATAGGTTTGGCGTCCATGATGCCGTGTACAGCATAGAATGAACAATTATATGTAACACTGTATATTGGCATTTGAAGTAGTCGTGAAAATCAACGCTACATTGTTCTATCGCTTGTGATATTCTATAAAAAAAGTTTCCAGTCGGATAATGGATGCTGGGGCTGGGTTGATAATGCACGCTCTCAATGATACTTTTCATATATCTTCCGCCTTTATTGTTCGCCGTCCACGTCCATCTGTTCAGTCTTGCCGATACCTTTGCCATGACACCACCCAACGAAATCGTCGATGACGCTCGGCCAGGCACCATCTTCATTCCAAAATGAAAGACTTTCATCTTCCATACTCTTGAATGCGAATTCCAAAGTCATGTTCCACATGTCCTTGTTAACTGAGCGAGTCCACTTCTCTTCCAAGAAGGACTTCCACAGCTCCAGCCAGTTATGGTTTTTCGTTTCCCAGCGCATGCCAGGGCTGGAGAAGAGTGTGCCCCAGAATACGGTAGCATTTTCGAGATCCAGGGCCTTTTGGTCCTTCTCGCGGCCACCAATGAAGGCGTATTTATATACTTTGCGGAACAGTTCCTTATCCTTGGACAATTTCGCAACCAGTTGTCGAACGTGGGCGGCTTGATCGGCCAGAGACGCCGGAACACTATCATATATTAGCAAGTGATTGAAAGTAGAAGAGTATTCGCGACATACGCAGTCAGTTTCCAACCGTCAACAAATCCACGAAGAGTGATCTCGCCTATGCTTGGTGCTTGAACCAAGTAAATGGCGACAAACAGCTCCGCATTTTCCAAATTTATTTTCAGGTGAGACTGGAGGTATTCCATGGTGGATTCGAGTTCCATCTTATCTTTTTCATCTTTCGCCGCGTCTGTTGTTGCATCGTTAATAAATGCCACGGCTGAGCTAAGTCTTGTAAACCTTACCTCGAAGAGATTCGAATAAGTCGGTTAGCTCCTTCTCTAGTGTCGATGATGAATCGCCTTGTTGGGAAAAGAATCTGTAAACGTTTGTATCAGTATTCGTTCGTCTTTTTGTGTGCGTTTTCTAATTGGCAACTGCAACATCGCTTGATGCGCCGCTGATAACATGCAGTCCCATGGATCATTCGACAGTACCGTTGGTCTTTGCCGTTTGTCTTTAGGCTCTCGTGCTTCACTGATTTCTGTTTGGTTGGCCATTGTGGCACAATTTTGACTTGGAAGTGTCGCTTCACCCCATCCCATCCCATTTTGTCCCGACGGGGTGGATGATAGGATAGACCGAAAGTAGCACCGAAGTTGCGACGACGGTGCTTAAGCAAGTGTAAGACGACGGCGGCTGGCTGAGGTGTAGCACTTGCGAAATTCAAGCGACGACAGCGGGAACAAAGGAGGATCAAAAGTAAGAGATGAAGGAATACGAGGCATGACCACCCCAAGAAGGCTCAACCGGGGTATGTAACATTATCTGGCCATCTGTTGATCAGAGGCGTCGGCGATGCTCGGCCAAACTCTCGTGGTAGTCCCGGTGTACTGCAGATGGCTCACCAGTGGAACCCCACCATCAGTCCGCCCATACGTGGTTGCACGTTCCTCTGGGCCAATGCGAAGCCGCGAGCCATGATCAGTTGCGGAAATGATTGTTGCTACTGTAGCGTGGTGCAGGGGTGTTTGAAACGGAAGGACAAATAGGAAAAGTCGAAAGACGGGGTGCAGACTTACTCATCAATCGCCTGGTCTACCTTATAGTTATTGTCTTTGAGGAACTAAGGGAGGAGTGGCGTGGTTAGCTTTCTATTATACGCCATCATGCTTGGTGTATTTGAACAAATCAATATTAGTGATATAGCCGCCGGATCCTTCAATCCTACGCCTGATATACTACATTGGACGAGTTCGACAGAGCCTGTGTCTGCATGGAGCCGCGGCTCAACAAGAGCAAGCCGGCAGCGGCCGTCAGCAGTTTATGGGTAATAATATATACGTACTCGAAGAGCGGTGCGATCAGATTCTCCGGTCAGAGCCTTGAATTGGGCCACCAGGTTCTGCACCTGCGCATTCGAAGGAGCCATGGTAGTCAAGTGGTCTGTGGAACGGGGTCTATGATTGGGAACAAGCTGCGGCTAACAAATCGATCAGTCCGCGGCAGCAGGCGAATTAGAATATATGCCCTCTAAGATGAGCTATTTGAACTGTCGAAGTCTTTTATGCGGTTGCTGGACTGGCGGACGTATCGGTGTGCACCACTTCGAGCTACGGCGATGGTGGCGTGAACTGTCCGTTAAGGCTTCGACTAACGATCGGCTGACGTCGGAATGATTTCTGCAAAGGAATCTCGGCGCTGTCGTGATATTCGTAGGCGGTCTGGATCGTTGGCAACAGAGGTGGTGTTGCGCCCAAGAGGATTGGCCGTTGGACTTGGTGGGTGAAGTGTGAACTCTGTGTCAAGAGCTTTGCGTAGTGTGGGGTTGAGGAGGAGGAGCTTGCTCAGAGTAGTAGCACCCAGTCAGTAGGAGGTTAGAAGGTAATTTTAAGCAGCTATGAACGTAGCTAAAGCTAAATAGCGACTTATCATAGCAAAAGGGAAATTGTATAATAACAAGCGCATCTCACATTATTCAACTTCTTACTCTAGAGAAGCCCAGACTTTCAAGGCAAAGCGGCGAAACGGATGCGTGCGTGCAAATAAGGCCGCACTGTATTTTTCTGCTCAAACTAGCGGCGACATAGCGATCCACCCTATAATATAGAGGAATAAATACAGTGCAAATACTTTTACTGTGTGGGAGCCACACACTGTTGGTGGGGTTGCACCTCCAAACGACGTAATAGCAGTCACGCCTCTCCGCCCAGCGACGCGTCCCCCAGGCGCGACCTCCATCGACCCTGTCAAAAAACGGTAGCGGCCAGGCAAAGACAGCGGATATCCACCACCAACACATAACAGTACTGCTAAACTTTGTCAACCAGTCGACTTGGCTGCTCATAGAGATGGCCTCGCCGCAGTCTTGGGAAGCGGATGAAGCAGATGCAGTCGATTTTGCTGCGCCATTGCGCGGCGTAGTGATATGCTGCACCAGTATTCCTCCAGATCAACGGGTTGGTCACGTTGCGCTCCCAAAAGTATATTTTGCGCAAATGCTAACAAGTAACATATAGCGCGACGTAGCGGATAGAACGACAGAAATGGGAGGCATACACAAATACGATCTAACACCAGATGTCACCCATCTCATTGTTGGCGACTATGATACGCCAAAGTATCGCCATGTTGCCCGCGAACGACCCGATATAAAGGCTATGGATGTGAATTGGATAGAAGCTGTGTCGGCACTGTGGAAAAGAGATGAGGAAATTCCTTTCAGAAAGCTCGAATCCCAGTACCAGCTGAAGGCGCTACAGAAGTGCGGTCCGGGCTCAGCGCCTGGAGGCGTGGATGAAAGTGCGCTCACAATCTGCCTGACTGGCTTCGGTTTAGAGTGGAAGGAGATTGCGGAGAAGATTCAGGCCAATGGTGGCTTTCACAGAGCCGACTTGACGCGATCATGTACCCATCTCATCGTTAAAAATCCCGAGGGCAAAAAGTTCAATGCAGCAAGGTCATGGAAAGTTGCCACCGTAACATTGGAGTGGCTCGACCAGAGCATACAACGGGGTCTTATTCTGGACGAAGAGAAGTTCGACCCCCTTTTGCCTCCGGAAGAACAAGGCGTGGGAGCATGGAATAAGAAGGATGCCGAAGCAATGCGCCAGAAGAAGCGATCAAGGTCAATGATTGCGCCTGGTCAGGAGGATGGCGCGCGCAAGTTGCGCAAGACCGCAAGCATGAAGCTCAACTCACAACATACACATCTATGGGGCGATATTCTAGGAAAACCAACGTCTAGAGAGAACTCGTTTGCTCAGGACAGCACACCAGCATCGCCTGCTCTTACAAGTGCAGTGATCCCTGCCTTGGTGGCGCAAAAGGGCATTTTTGGCCACTGCATTTTCTATATGCATGGCTTCAACACTAAACAGCGCGAAATCCTAGAGCAGGCTATTACAGGATTGCATGGAGCTGTGGTGCCAACATTAGAGGCTGCTGCTGCATCTGACCGAGAAGACAGTGTAACGCAGCGGTTTCTCATCGTCCCGCAAACCTCACAGCCGGAAACACATCCTACAGTCCCCGACGGCTTCAACGTCATAACGGAGTTGTATATTGAAAAATGTCTCCATTCCAAGCAATACTTCGATCCAAACGACTCTGTCATCGGGCGACCCTTCCCACTATTCCCCATCCCTGGCTTTGTCGATTTGAAAATCTGCTCTGCGGCATTCAAAGACTTAGACCTAAACCAGATTGCAAAAACCGTGAATCAGCTTGGAGCGTCGTTTGAAACAAACTTCAACCGCAATGTCTCCGTCCTCGTTTGCAAATCAGTAGCGGGAACCCGCAAGGAGAAACTAGAATATGCCCGGCAGTGGCAAGTGCCCGTTGTTTCTCAAGACTGGCTCTGGGAGTGCATCTCTACCGGCTTCAATGTACCCTTTGATAACTTTATCCTCCCAGGCTTCCCGAAACCAGCACCTAAGGAGGACTCAGCTGCGTCTGTGGAATCTGGGCGACAGCCTAGCCTCAAGCAAGATTCAGTAGACCTAAAGCAGAATGTTCGCTCAGAGAAGCGGCCTCCCGCGGCGGCGAAACTCGACGCAACAGCATTCGACAGTGAATCACCCAAAGACGGATCATCATCCACCAAACATAGCACCAAAGCAAAGTTAGATAGCGTCTCGACCGCAGACTTCATGACAGCCCGTTCTCGCTCTGCCGGCACATCAGCCAAGGAGAGTGACGCGCCATTATCCGAGCGATCATCATCATCTTTAAACAAGTCCCCGTCACCCACAAAGCCCGCCTCAGACTTCGATCTTGGCGGAAAGAAGGACGGCGGAAACACTCGTTCACGTTCCGTCATATCAAAATCCAACTCTGTATCGTCCGACGATGAAGCAGCCAAACTTGAGCAAGCCCGTAAAGCAGCCAAGGCCGCTGAGCGAGAACAGCTCACATCACGTATCACCAGCCTGTTAGATGAAGCCGCGCCGACGCCCGAATCCGGCTTCGGTACATCTGGAGCAGGACACTCTGGACCCCGTCCACGAAAGAGACAAATCCTCGGCCGCGCCACAAGCAACGCCAGCAGCGCAGGAGGTAGTATGTCTGCGTCCATACTCCAGAGGGCGTTGTCTTCTGTCGATGGCATGGCAGGCGAAGGGGAGGACGATGCGCAGGAGCCGCCGGGCACGCAGCTCGATTACCGTGACCCCCAGGCTCAAGAGCGTCGATCAGCGTTAATGAGTAGATTGATGGGACAGGGTGCACCAGAAACTACGACAAGGAGCACTCGGCGCAAGAGCTGAATGTATCCTTGCGTTAAACTCGCATATGAATAAGGCGTTTACAGGGGGCTCTTGAAAGCAGGCATTTGGGGCATCATCTAACTAGACATGTACGAATCATGAAATATATCTACACACAACCAACTTAACACACGTCTATGGTCCTTTGGGTTGTAGAAAAGTGTAAAAGGCGCTGTTCAAGCGCTAAGTATTAAGTAAACAAGACTAAAAATGTAAAGTACTCTGTCTTTTCCTCATCTATAATAAACAAAATATTTCTGTCCCAAGTATCCTTAGTACGCCTCGAGGTGTCCCCAAAACAAAAGAGTTTGGAAAGGAACAATAAAAACAAAATCAAGTCAAAACTCCGGGTGGACGCTGGGATGCCATTTCCTTTCTCCATTGTCCAAGTGAGCCAAAAAGGGCAAATCCACAAATAAAGTACGCTGGTTGAAAAATGGTGGTGGTGGTGGTGATGTGCTATGTTGCAAGAAATGAACAAGGCTCAGTAGTGAGATCGGCCAGACGCGTGACGCAGTGCCTAGTACTTTTGCGAATGGCGGTTGGTAGGAGAGTAAGGATGGTCGTACGCTGTCGATTGGGCGTAGTGGTCGTCCATGTAGACGGTGCTGCGGTAGTCGTCCTCGGGGAGGAGCTCCTTGACCTCCCAGTTGTTCATTCTGGTGCCGACAGAGAATTCGAGATCCTCCTTAGTGATGGAGTCCCAGTACTTGTAGACCATCATGACGCCGAGCAAGTTGCAAACAGTGGCGAGGAAGAGGCCGTCAAAGTAGTGAGCGGCGGCAACGCAAATCTTGCTGCTGAAAGCGTACAGGATGACCTGGCCAATAACAAAGAAGAAGACGCCAAAGATGACGTCGCCAAGGGGCCAGCGGTCTCGGAGCGTGCGCGAGACAAGAAGAATCTGCAGCACAATGTACACGGCGAGCTGGACAGCGTTGAGCAGGTAGAGAACCACAAAGAGACCAATAGTGTTGATGGGGCTGAGGCCGGCCCAGCTCTTGAATGTAGCGAGCGAGACGAGGAAGCTAACCGCGAAGGCGACAAGGGAGCAGATTCGCATCATCCAGAGCGACAAGGGCGTGCCGTCTTCGTAGAGCTGGAATCCTACAAAACCGTTGACAAGAAGACAAGTAATAGTAGCGTTGGTGAGGCCGTTCTGAATGGCGACAAAGTATGGATAAGGGTCGCTGCCGGGGGGGACAACGCCGGCGTCAATGACGAGCGAGACAAAGGTGAGAAGCATATAGAGGTAGAAGAAGTTGAGGATCTCCTTACGGCCAACAGCGGTGAACTTGCTACGAACATGCAGAATCATGACCACCGTCATGACGAGCGCAACAATGTGCATAGCGGACGCGGCGCCCTCAAAGATGATTGTGTTTGCGAGCTCGATGTTTCGCGCGTAGCACGTCGGCTCGATGCCCACGCTACTGACTGCCGAAGAGCCAGCGCCGACCGAGGCGCACAGCGGGAGCGGTGCATTCTGGCAGATGCTGGTGAAGTCGCCAAAGCCAGACATGATGATGGTGGACGGGCGGTTAGTTGTGAACGAGCGTAATCCGATTCGAACAGAGAGTCGAGCGGGGATGAGTTGTCGTCGGTAACGTGCGTGAGCCGATTCCTGGACCAAATCAAATCAAGGCACACAAGAAAGCAGGCAAATAACACAGCACGTTCAATGTCTCGGAAGAAAGGAGAAACCCTCGTCCGAATCACAACGCGAGGACGTCAAAGCACGATGTCGGGTAAATCTGCAGCGGAGGCGAGGTGCGAAACAAAAGAAAGAAAGTGGTGCGTAATTTGCAAGTCGGGTAAAAAAAAGCCGTAAAATGAGCAACAGAAAAGTATCGAACGGTGCTTTGCTGCTTTGTGATTTGCGGGTGAGACAGGACGCGGCGCAGGGGCAAGGTTTTGGTTGGCAGAAGATTTGAAGGTGGGAGGAAGGAGAGGGAGGCCAGGCGTGTTTGGTTGCCAGGGGTAGACAACAGCAGTCAGTGTGGTGGTGGTGTGTGGTGGTGGTGGTTGTAGCGCGGCTCCACCTTCTATAAAAAAAAATATCACGGTGCGGCTGTACAGTACTGGCGGCTTGGATATGTACTTTGGCAAAGCAAGGCTGGCAGGGAGAAGAATGTAACAGATGGAAAATAAAGGCCTGAAAAAATATCAGAAGAGAATAAATAGATTTTGTGCGTAATTTTCATACGATGGGCATTTTTCCCGGATTTACTCACGCTCGTAAGCAGCCCTTGGTCACGGCCAGCAACAGGCACGCTCGTATCCCACTACGTCACTCCCGCCCGCCAAGCTGCTTTGGGCCACGATACGAGCCACAGCCATCGGACTGACACCACGATATCACCACGTGTGGCCAACAAGTAGGGTTGCTTCTATTTGCACCGTCCCATCACTGACAGAAAATCTCTCTATGCTTCTAAGACATCGATTCGCTCAAAGCTTATGGAGATCTGTTCAGTATTCATAGTCTACAGCTGTGTGTTGCGCAAAACAGTCATCACGAAAAAGGCGGTATCAAAAAAGTAAGATGAAAAGGAGCTAGCTTCAAAATGCTGTAGCTCTGATTGGATATAAACACCAGAGAATAACTAAAATAAGCGACTAAACACCGTCTTTGAATATGCCCTCAAGCGCCCAGATGAGGTGGGTTCCAGTTACAACGCCCTGTCAAAAACAAAAACAAAAACATATTGTAAAAAAAAGAAGTCCCTTCCAATAGTCGTACATGATCCATGCTATGCAATGCTAAAATAAAAAAAATGATGAAGAAAACAAGGCTAAGATATACACTTAAAGTGAGGAGCTGCCAGCCCGCCCTTATGGGGCATATTGGCCCATGTATCCGGTTTGTTGCGCGGCGTTGTTAGGAGGGACCACAGGTGGCTGTACCTGGTACTGCTGCTGCTGAGCGCGATGGTAGCGGACAAACTCGGGAACAATACCAGTGCGAAGGTCGTAGCGGCGACCAAGAGGCTGGTAGTGCATCTGGCTGGGAGGCACAGGAAGCGAGAGTTGGTACTGCTCAAGCGACGCAGAGGGTGGTGGGTGCAAAAGCGTATTGACGTGGCGGATAGGTTTGTATGGGCTGTTGCGATGCTGAAGATAGACACTTGGCGAGTTGGCGATGGGAGTGAGCGCCAGTGGTGTGTGCATGGCCGAGTTGGCAGCGTATGCCTCCGCCATGGGCGACGAAGCAAACGGAGCAAGACTGCCAGGGCTGCGGCGCTTGCTGGGTGTGCCCGTGTGCAATGCAACAGGATGAGCCACAGGGACAGGGACCTGTGTGGCATATTGTGCCGGTGCTGGTGCCGGCGCGGAAGCAGCTGCAAGAGGATATTGAATGCCAGTTGCTTGTGGATAGACAGTTGACATGGAGCGTGTACCAGGTACAAGAGGGGGGAGGGCCACGGGGGCTTGCGAGGGTACATAGGCGGCGGCTTGTACTGGATATCCGGGTGCAATAGGCGCGGCGTTGGTAACAACAGACAGTTGAGGCACGGGCAGTCTGGACGGTTGTGTGGCGCTGTGAAGGCGAGCGCTTAAATCGTCAGCGTGCTGGGCATTGTACACCATGGATGGCGGCATGTGGCGCTTGGCTGGGTGCTCGTCTGCGCTATCATCGTAGCTGCGCTTACGAGACTGCGTAGGCTGCATGACTGGCTTGGCCGCCAACGGTGATGTGGTATTTGCTTGGTACTGGTTCCAGCTTTGGCTATGGCTGGTGCTTGGGGAGGTGTGCTTCTTGCCAGATGGGGTGACAGGAGGCATGTCATAGTAGGCGGCAGCGAGAGGAGAGGAAATGGGGGAGACGAAGGATTGGTGATGAGGTGAGGCAACGTGAAGGGGAGAGGCAGGTGGGCGACTGGCTCGCTCGTAGTAGTCAAAGAAGCATGCAAGCTTGCCCAGCCAATCATCCCACTCAGAGTGTGAGGCTAGAAGGTTATATCGCATGTTGCTCAAGAATTCCACCTCCATGACGTGAATTTCCTGGACAGCAAAGCACGAAACCTCGGCCCACGTCTTGTTTGTGTAGGTGTTGTCGTCGAGAAACTTATTGCCCAACATGAGAGCAACAGTCAGCAGTCGATATTCGCTTCCGGCTCGGCCTTTAATCTGTGGCGTCGACTTCTTCAGTCTATAGATGAAGAGCAGCGCCAGTAAGATGACATTTTGTGTTACTTGTGTGGTAGATAAGACGCTATAGACCCATTTTCTGAACTGTTCGTGCGGCTTTGCTAGCGGTTGGAGGCGGGAGACGGGTGCGTCGTGCGGTCTTGATTGGATCGTTTCGGCCATTTTCAAATCCTCCATAGGCTGGAACCAAAAGAGGCAAGTCATCTGTCTACAGTTAGCATCTTCTTTCCAATACAAAGAGAAATGAGGTAGTGATTCCATACCTGGGCAGCAAAATCTGCCAAGTTGCCTCCGTTGGGGCTGATGCATTTCGGTATCGACAGGCTGTGGTAAATAAGGCCATCGGCAGGCTTCTTTTCGTTGGATGTCTTTGCAGTCGATATTGAGGGAGGTGTTGACGGGCGGCTCGTAGATTGAGAGGTGGAGGAGTATGATAATACGGTGGTTTGGGACATGGTATTAGACTGGGGGTATGTCGGTTGTGTTGCTACGGGCCCTTGGCGCTGTCTGGCACAGAATGCAGCTGGATCATTCGTCGGTTTACCGATGGAGGGAGGACCAAAGTTGACAGCATGCGATGGAGGAGCATAGTTATCGTAGGCTGCCAACGACTGGTGGTATGTTGTGCTCATCGTGGCGGACGGAGGGGGTGTCAAGCCTCTTCCAAACAGAGCACTCTGCTTGGGCTGGCTTGGAGGTTTCGATGCGTTGGCGTACTGAGGAAAGAGTGTAGCTCCACGGCGATGGGCTTGGGGGCTTGTAGATAGTGGCAGCGGGAGTATATTTGCCTTGTATATTCCCACAGACATGAGCACGTTGAGGTGTGGTGGTTTATAGGATTGGCGGACAATGTCGGCGAGATCGAGAATACTGCGTTTTTCGGCCCCAGACACAGTTGCCACTACTGGGAGGTCGTTAAAGCGAGCGGCAGGCCTAGTTATATGGTATGGGCATGCGCGTGTTTAGAAGCGCAGCGAATACACACAGCTAGAAAGAGCCAACGTGAATAAATGACGAATTGCAGGAAGCTTTGCGGCGGCGAAAGTCAAGTATAAGTGACTGGTGGGCAGTTAGTTGGTGGTGATGTCGTTCCCCACTGGCGCTGCAAAGAGTGGTGGTGTGTGTAAGTTGTAGGTATGTATGGTGGGCAGGCGGCGTTGATCAACAAGTAGGCGGGAGAGTGTTGGTAAAGGTTGATTCCATGATGCGAAAGGACAAACGGATGGAGATTGCGGCAGAGACGACAAGTAAAAAGAGGGAGCGAGGCGGGATGAGGGAAGGAGAGGGACTTCAAGACAAGAATGACAAGAGACCGAAGCCCAGCGAGCCGGGATGTGTGATGGTCCAGCAACCCGTCGTAACTCAACCACCATAGCGTGAGTTTCGAAAAGAGGGTCTCGTCTCGGAGGGAACAGCAGGCCCAAGAAAAAAAGGAGCCAAAAAAGCGACGCCGCCCAAAAAAAAGGCCCCCAAAAAGGAAGAAAGGGAAGGGAAAGGGAAAAGCGCACGCAGAGGTCACGGTGGATTTCAAGGTTCAAGACGCAAGCGCGGCCTGTGGTTGGCCCAGCATGGGTATCGGTGGGGTTAGCGTGACAGAGCAGACCACCGCTAAGCCGGAGCAGCAGCCCTTTTTGCGCTGGGAGGGTGAGCCCAGCTCAGGTGCGGGGGGCCACCAATGCACTGTAATTCGGGGCTCCTGCAGCACTCTCACTCCCCCCCGGCTCCCTTTCCAGCGCCGGGCTCGCAGTGGACCACACACCAGGACCGACCACCTGGAAGCAGCGCTGTTACCGGGTCCCCGTCAATGGGGACACACCCCCTGTCAGTCCCGTGTTGTTGATAAAAAAAAAAGCCCCAAAGGAATCCACTGAATCACTAGGCGCTGGCTGGGTCTCGTTTTGGTGGTGGTGGTGGTACTAACTGCTGTGACGACACTACTGGCTGCAAAATTTCTACAGGATGCTTGTTTGGACGCTTTTTTACTTTTACTCTTTTCCCATTTAGTCGTTTAAGTTTTTTTGTTTTCGTTTGCTTGTTTGCAGTTGTGTTTTCACTGGTTAACTCCTTTTTTACAGAGAGCAAAAAATAAGCAGTCCAAAAACAAGCAGAGCGTAGCTGTCGGCGGTGCTGCGGTGGCCAGTGTTTGGCATTTGTCGTTTTTATTATCTTGCCCTTGAGCGCTGCCGGTGCACTAGACCACGGCGCTGTAGCGGACGAGTAATATCGTAGCGTCTTGGGCGCATGGCGTTTGCCGCAGCCACCCCCAGCAGAAACTGGGGCACCACATGCAGCATTGCGTGGACTTTCTTTTCTCCCCTTCTTATCGTTCATATTATTTTTAATTGATGTATTTTAAAGTCTGACGCTTTTTTTCCTCGTTGACTTTTTTAGTCTGCCTTGGCCGTGCTTTGTGATTACTCGTCTACTTCTGCTTTTAGGCACTATCGGCCCCCCTGGCGTCGTAAGAGTAAAAAGCCTTTTGCCCCCTTCCCCGTATTGGAGATACATGCTGTAATAACGAGCCATGCACTGTAGTACGCCTGGGACGGCAGTGCACATGAACGAGACGACAGCGAGAGACGGGCAACACGGGCTAACCCTTGTCTAATAGCCAACAAAGGGATGTTTTGATACAACGGCAGTGCGCCTGGAACGGAGTCACCAACCACAAGACGAGGGGACAGATACTGTAATTAGTTGATACTTTTCGTTGCGCACAAGACGGGCCAGCGAGAGACATGTTGCCAGACACGCCCGCGGACAACATCGCCGCAAGGAGGAGGAGGGTACAGCGCAAACGGGGAACAAGCAACAGAGGTACATGCGCCTCGGTGGCAAGGTGGCCCGTTGGCCTTGTACCATGCCATTCAGCGAGGAGGGTGCAGGCGGAAAGGCAGCCTCTGCTACGGCGCTGCACAGCACCAAACAAAGCACCACAAAGCACGCCGCCGCTCATTCTAGGCCCCCCTGCACTCCAAACACTCACTGAAAGGGCCTGGCGCGGCGCAGCTTGACAGGGGTGCAGCGCAGTGGGCGACAGCAGGCGGACGGCCAAAACGGGGTGGGCCCCACTCCCAGCAAAAGAGGTGAGGACAACCACCCTCCACCACCACCTTTGACCACCACCGCTAACTTACTTTGTCCACCACCGCTACAGCACCGCCTTTGCCTGCCTTCCGCCCCCTCCCCTCCCTCAGGCAGCTGACATGGACGCCTGGGCGCTTGGGTGTCGTGGTCTCTTGTCGCTGCACAGCACCGGCACAGTATCTGTACTCACCCACAACACAACACACGCTACGCGCTAATCCACTGCACAAAGCAACACCACGCCAGCATTGCTGCTGCACCACCACCATGGGATAGCCCGACAAAGACACAACGAGGCTCGCCGCAGTCGTCCGCCCTAATGTCTTTGCTTTTTTTACTTTTTCCGTCTTCGTTGTCGTCAGCTCGTCCAGGTCTAGACACCTCTCACACTGGCGCTTCCTGCTCCCACACACATACCACCCTCCATCGCATTACACACCGTCGCGTTTGCATAGTCCCTTGTGTCGACACTAAAACTCTATACATAGAATGGCGTTCTGGTACCCAGTAGCGACGGCAAAATCCATCAACGACTTACCTTGTACCAGCAGCAGCAGCAGCAACGGCACGCCGGGTATAGACCGTCGTCCCGCAACTCATTCGTACAGTATACCGCTTGCACCTGGTTTAAACAGAAAAACGTCACACCGTCATGCCCTCGTACACTTGGAAACAGCCAAGTACCATCGTCCATGATGCCGCTGATGACGGGTGTGGTGCAAAAGCAACATCAAGATCCACTCTTTGCTTTGCTCGCTTACCCCTTGAGGACCATCGATTCCAGTGCAAGAAAACCCCCCCTAGGCAAGGAGCGAACACTTGTGCTTAGGCTGTTGCTGACTGGCGCAATCAACTCGTATCCAATTAATGTACATTTCATGTGTATTTTATTTAACCGCCCATCGCGTTCAACGCTCGCCTGGGCGTGGCGTTGTCGACATGGAATTAAAGGGAGATGAGCAGGACAGCGCTCAACGAGGCTACAACGACGATCCCACGCCAACCATACCTTTGCAAAAGCGTCCGGGGCAGACAGTATCAGCTCCGGCTGCACCTTGCACAACCTTGCTCGAAGCCATTCCCAATTGCCAATAAGCTTCCGACAAGACCAAGAACAACAACAACAAAACATCCTCGCTCATGCGCTACTTTGTCCGTATTTGGCAACTGTATGGGAATTCATTGCCAATTGGCAACAAATGTTGTGCCGCCGTGGGATCCGCACTGGAAAGGCTCTCACAGGCTAATAATACACTTTGCCACTCTCGCCGCTTTGCCATCCAAAACCCAAGTGGGCTTGGACGACCGCCCTTAGTGCGCCAGGCTCTTGCAGCAGCCAAAACCTCATCATTCAACTTGCTTGACTTATCGGCCCCATTAAACCCAACGCGAGGGCCACTGGCACGCGGGGCCTTTCTGCCACCCTCTGTGAAGCTGCGGATGGGTCTAGGTCCTTGGGCGAGCTAAGATCAATTGAGACCTTCTGAATCCACTACAAGCTGCTGATGCGTCGCGGCACTGTGCCCAGCAAAAAGAACAAGCCTGTCTCGCTCGCCCAATGGATTCACTTACTGTCGTTCGCTTCGTCGTCCTTTATTGAGTAAGAATATTCTGACTTTCTGGCATTTGTACAGACTAGCCGCAAGTTGATCCGACCCCGATAAGTCAGCAGACCAAGCTCTGAGCATCAGTAGCATCATGCGTCTACAAGCTGGCTGTGATCATCAACTGGCTCACATCTCATGGGATGCTGCACCCCGAAATGGGTGTATGGGACTGGGGCAAGACTACCCAATTATTGCTCGCTGGGGTCCATATCAAGTGTCCACTGGAACTCGCAGCGAGGCGTCATGCTATTGCGCTGTGGCCCGCCCGCATTCCCCATTTCACTGACCTGGAGTAGTCTTAACGCCATCTGGCGACCACCAATCTCAATGCCTCCAGCCGCTAGGACCAAACCGGCTAATGGACTGCTCTTGAGTCCTGCAGCTTGTCACTATGCCCATCGTTGCTCAATTTGTTCGTCCATTTGGTAACTGTCAAATATTGATTGCTGGTATCATTCGCCAAATCACTGGCAGTCTGGCAAATAAAACACGAGTGACGCTTTGATGCGGATTGCAAACCACAGTGGTTACTTTCATGTGTATGTGCAACGTCTTTGGGCTTCCGAAGTTGCTGCCCCCGGCTCAGCCGAGTTCAATATGTTGGAGCCGGAGCTACCAAGACCAAGCAAGTACCTTGTACCGCGCGTTGGTACGCTGTGGCTGTTCGCTAGGACCGACCCTGCTCGACGGTAGACGTGGGACACGGCCACTTCTTTTCAGCGGTTGTTCAGGCAGCCTTGACTCGTGACGGGCACAGAGCGTCGGCGTTAGCTTTGCCAAGGTGGTTTGGATGTTTCTTACACTCTCCCTCGTCTTGTGCCGCGGAGTCCCTTGACAAGTCAAACCGAGCACGGTCGACTGCAGTGCATAGCTTGGTCCTGGTATTCGGCGACTGGCTTGCACCCCTCTGCGATGCAGCCAGCCTGGCTGACTGACCTTGCAACATCAGTGAAGATTTGCCTTCAGGCCGTAATCCTGGGTCCCGTCTGTAAAGTTTTAGTATTGCGGACCACTTTCACTGAGCGGCTTGGTGGCTACCAGGCTAGTGCAGCATTGGAGCAGCAGGCCTTGGTAGCAGACCCGCCCAAAGACGTTCCACTGGGCAGATGCATGGTGTCAAGGGTGACGAAATCAAACATTCATTCAAAGGAAACAGTGCAGCCTGTAAAGCAAATGGATGGACTCTTGTCCAACAGGACACGCCAGCTGCAAATCCCGGTTTTAAATTACAGGCTCATAGGCATCTCATTCAACAAACCTGACAATGTTGAAGGCCAAAACTGGCTCCTCCCAGCTTACACCATGCACACCGGGTACCTCCATTGCCTAGTTTCGCCCCTGTGACAGCCTTGACGCGACGCCCTATTTCCGCGCAAGTTGCCTGCTGCAACCACTTTACGCCATTCCCCCTCCAGGAGACGGCAACAGCGAATCGCAGCTCGAGGCTGGCAGTGTTACGGCGAGCGTGGGTCAGCAAGACTTGTTGCGGAGTCCAGCATGAAGCCCCAACCATGCTCTTACAAACTTGATATCCCTCGGCTGGGTAGCCGAATTTTGCGAAAACCGCACTCGCCAAAGCAGACTCCTTTTGCAAATGCTGTGCCGCTGTTGGAAACGGAACACGAAAGCCTCTGGTCCCATTTGGGAGAAGCCGCATCCATCACCTTTATCCAATATCGAAACTTGCCGGTCACTGTTGTTCACACACCCTGCTTGACAATTTCATACACATGGGATGACGAATTCCTGATTTGCCACTCAAGAAAAGAGTTAGCATAGCAGTTTTGTGTCATAGAGGAATGGATATATCGGGAGCTTTGCCAGTCCTGTTCGATACATGATCACTGGGCAACATGGTCGCCTTGGGCTCCGTGAGTCGCTCAACAGTTAACTTGGCAGCAGATAACGGTGAGAAGCAATAGTGAGGGACATTGTTCCAGCAATTGACGCAGGGGTGTTCGTGCAACACAAGAGCGGATTGCCCCAGCAGTTGCAAAGGCGCTATTTTCAGCGTACAGGCACTAGTCAGCTACTGTAAACCCATCGTGCCACGGACCAGCCGGGTGGATCTCGACTGCGTCGAGTTTGCTGCTACCACAGCCACTGGGATAGTCAACGAAACAGTGCGTCTACACGAAAACGCCACCAAAATGAAGCGGGTTAGGCGGCAAACTCTATGCCCTCTTGGATGGGCCTCGGTATCTTTACCATTTCTTTATGGATACTACTCGCCGCCAAGCTCGAAAATGTTGGCTTCAAGCTTTGGATTACCAGTGGTAATGTATCCTGGCTTATATGGTTGGTAGACGACGCCAGCGCAACACACTATTGATTGATTTGCGCCGGACCAGTGATGCATGAAATGATGAACGGCGAGCAAGGGTCTGCGGATATCTAATCACACCGACTTGGCCGTTATTAGTATTGCGTCCAACCATCGGGCGTCAGTCTGTAGCTAGGCCTTGCCACGCTAAATCGAAGTTACCAGATGTAAATGAAAATGTAAGCAGCCATAATTGTCGTCTGCTAGACTAATAACAGAAGCCTAGTAGCTTCGGTACAGTGACGCCATACCAAACGTGATGGTCATCCTGACATCTGCCGTCTCTTCATACTCGTAGCGCCTAGGACGGCTTTCCCCATTCGACATTCTCCTCTAGAAGAAAACTTCCGATAATCTGGTAGACTCGGTCTTTTCATTCTTGCGCATCGATAATTAACCAGCGCCACCACCTCAACAGTGGCGCTTCACGAGATTCTCCACTGCCTGAGTCTAAGAACAGCCTGGATCCCAGAGGATTGGGTGGCGTGTGTAACAGCGAAAATAACCCCTTCGTCGTAATCTACATGATGGTCGCTATTGTTTTGAATGGACTCTATGATCTTTTAAACTATTCCACGGGATGAACAGTTGTCACAAGTCATATCAGTCGACCACAGGTTCCATAAGACTCTCCGAAGCACTTGAAGCAACCCATCTCATTCGACTTTATATACTTTTTTCGAGCTATTCCTATGTACTTGAATCGGGCATAAACACATCGTTAATCCATTTCAGCTATTTAGGCTTCTTTCATTGTTTCATCCTCCTTTTGTCATCGATTTCATCTGACCGATCGATTTAGTTGTCAAGTCCGGGGCAGCTCTCGGAAGAGATAGACACCTCCGTGTAGGGCTCGGGGAGAGTATAGATGAGATCGAAGTGGTCGCCTGCAAATTCAAGATTAGCCATTTGGTTCTGTGCTAGTTGTCTTACGCTTGAAGCTGGTGACAAACGGCTTAGTGAAGAGGTACATACCAGGGTACTTGGGCACATCATCAGCGCCGAGGGCCTCAGCAACGTGACGAAGCTCCTTGTGCTCCCAAGCAATGAGAACGTTGCCGCCAGTGTACTGGAGAGCAGCGTTGGCAGCGCACTGCGGGTCATCGTAGTCGCAAGGAGAGTCGATGTTGAGGCCGAGAGAGTTGGCAAGAGGGAGAGTGGTGTTGTAAGGGCGCTGGCTCTTGGCATCTGTCCGCGAGGTTGTGGTCAGCAAAGGCTCAAGCCTTCAGCTACATTGACACTGCTTTTCCAAATGCAATTGACGCCATGAAGAGTCTTGCACATTTGACAGCATCATCAGTGTCAGTTACAGAGACTTACCGCCGGCGTGGGGGGTCTGGACCATGATGTGCTGGATGTTGTAGCCGCTGTCACGGCCGAAGACGCTGATGAGGCACTGCTCGCGCTGCATTCCCTGGGAAGAGATGGTGCCGTCGTCGTTCTTCTCAGCGTGGCGGATGAGGAAGAAGGTAGGCTTGGCCGCAACAGCGGTGGTCAAGGCGGCGAGGAGAACGACAGAGAACTGCATCTTGGATAGTGGTGGTGAAGATTGTTGTTTGGATGACAAGAGCAAAGAGAGGTCAACTTTAGCGCAAGCGGCAGACGAGGGCTTTTAAATATCGATGGGGATGAGAGCAAGA
The DNA here is from genome assembly GCA_000825705.1 of [Torrubiella] hemipterigena. Classification (NCBI taxonomy): domain Eukaryota; kingdom Fungi; phylum Ascomycota; class Sordariomycetes; order Hypocreales; family Clavicipitaceae; species [Torrubiella] hemipterigena. Next base: position 781,538 of record CDHN01000004.1, read on the forward strand.
CTTTTTTTGCCGCTACTTCGGCGTTACTACGACGGCAACGGGGTGGATTCGAGGATGACTGCAGGCAAGTAAGATCTTCAGACCATGATCCCCTGGTCCATTTGATGCCGGCGCTAAGGCAAGCTGATTCGCAAACCGGGGCGACTAACGTCAGTACGCTGCTTTTGGCCTTCGGTCGGCGATTTACAATGGCAATAGGCTTGCCGCTATAGCCGTTTAATGCCTTGGATGCAGCATACGTCGCGGCATGGCCCGTGAAGTCGGTCGTGCTGGCGGTTGAACCTTGTTGATGAATTGCAACCCTGCGAGTTTCACATCGATGCGCGTGGCTATGGTTCCTGCGTCGAGCACGTCACGTCACTACCACGTGCGCAAACCATGTTCTTGATGCTTTGTCTGATATCCCTTTTAACTTTTAACAAAATTCCATGTAAGGGGATTCGCTCATGCTCAACATGCCGGCTTTCGCAGCCAAAATCGATAGAATATCGGAGGGGGCTTGGGAGCCAGATCGCATGTGCCGATGCTGGTTCTAGACCTCCACAGGGATCCAAAATCACTGGGAGAGCCACGTGCGCATAGGTATTGGCTAAAATGTGCCTATAGACTATGAAAGGATCGCTTAGATTTATTCTAATCATTGGCGAAATCCGCGGTGTTGATGTCATTGTTTTTTAATACATGCGGCCTGTAATATGTTTTGTGAGGTGGTATTCGGTGAGAGATTGGGATGCGGTCTGGTTTGAGATGCTGCATCGGACACGTGAGATTAGTTCAGCCATCAGCCGAGTGATTGAAGTCGTTAATTTTATTGATAGTCTGTATATACAGACTCAATAGCTATTTACCAGCATAAAGACTTGCATCTGGTATCTGACGATATCGAGAGGAGCTGTGCAGGGTAGGCCGATCAACATGACGGCCATGCATAGTATGTCGCTGGAGGAGCGCTTAAATCGTCTTTAATAGGCTATAACCAGTTGAAACTGGAATATAGGTTAGGTTTATTGCAAGTTTGACACATAATATCGCGTTATTATCGGTGGCGGTTGACTGGACTATATGGCCATTATCTGAAGGCTTCACTGAGTCGAGAAGGGAAGACTGGCCAATTCCAATTCGGTATCATATCGCTGAACAGCGTATCTTCATCTTTTTTCTTATAAAAATCGGGTTAATAATAGCCAAGAATATAGATTGTCTGCCGAAGCTGGCATCAATATGGAATAGAGACCTTATCGCTTCGGACGCCGTGGGTAGCGATATCGACATCATTGGTAGCACCTCTAACCGATCCTCGGCCAAACGCTCCGACTGTGTCCAAAAATTGCTGTGAGTAGTACCGGAATTTGTCGTTGGTAAAGGGCGTCAAAGAACAATTGTGTATGATGGCGCCATAGAACTTATAGCTCACTCGGGTCAGCCGCGGGGTCGATCGGCCGTTCGCGGGGCATTCAGGAACTCTGTCCTGTCAACGACGCCTTTTGCCACAAGACTTATTTAATAAACCGCTCACAACAGGATACTGACCACATCTCCATTAGAAACCCTCATTGCAAAAAGAAAACACACCCTTCCCCCCCATCGTTTCCAATCTTACGGCGACACGGCGCATCATGAAGCAAGCATCTACCAACGCTTTGTACCCGAACGATATCGTCACCAAGTCGGTGATTGAGTATTCAGCATCGCACTCTACCCCTCTTCCAAAGAGCGTGACAGATCTACATGCTGACACAGTGGCCAACCATGCACGCTCCGAGTATTTGACGTCTAACAATCAATCTCAGTGCCATGCCTTTATTGCCAAGTTGATGGGCGCGAAGCGGGTGCTTGAGATTGGCACGTTTGTCGGATACTCAGCCTTGGTATGGTCTCATGCTGTCGGGCCCGAAGGCAAGGTAACTACCCTCGAGTTTTCGGATGAGTACGCTGCGGCTGCTCGGGATAACCTTGCCAAAGCTGGCGCCAACAATGTAGAGGTGGTACTCGGCAACGCTCTCGAAACGTAAGCTCCGCATTCCCCAAGATTAAAAGTAAGCTAAGATGCTAAACAAGTATGTCATTTCAGCCTCAAGACGCTAGCCCCCACGGAACCCTATGACCTCATCTTTATCGATGCCCAAAAGTCGGGATACCCAGGTTACCTGGAGACAATTCTCACGCGGTCAGCTCCTGACGCTACAACACGGCTCTTGCGCGCTGGAGGTGTTATTGTAGCCGATAATGTGCTTCGTCGGGCTCTTGTGGCCGACGAAAGCGAGCATAACCCATGGTCAGCGGCTGCTTTGGCATTGGATAGTACAAAGGCCAAGAGTAAGAGCCGCAGCGAGTATGAGACGGACCGGGACCTCGAGTCCCTACGTCAGTACAACGACAATGTGATTGGTAACGCAAGGCTGGACGCTTTCTTAATGGCTCTGTATGACGGCGTCAGCTTCGCTCGGCTACTTGACTAGACGGATGCCGGAGCTGGGATGCACGTCGCTCGTGGCTAGATGATGGGGGCTGCGGATTAGGCAGAATTACACCAGCCCTATGTAGCATACCAGACAAATATCAATATTCACTCGGGTTTATCAGGGCCAAAGTCTCCATTGTGGTGTTCCAGGCGTGACTTCCCGAAGGCTGTAAGGGTGAATGGCATTATAGGGCGGCGATCGCTACGGCAATGGTATTGTGACGCAAAATGTTCGCAAATACATCCAAAGACGAATTATAAGCGGGGTTGGCCGCATAATTTTGATCCTCAAGGCGCGGACTGAGAATATTGCCTCAAAGGGTGTAGTGTGTAAGGCAACAGCCTGACTATTGACAACTCCGGTACCCCCGATAGGGATGAGACGGGATGGGGAGAGGGTCGATATTCAAGCAAGCCATGATTCAGGCTTTAGTTTCAAAGAGGTAGTCAAACGTAACCTGAAAATAGAAGCGGCCTAGGCAGGCAGCACGCCGTTGATGGGTCTGCCTGCGATAGCCGACGGGTAGACTCGGTGAATGGAGAAACGAACCAATAGTGCGCTGATCGGAAGTCGGAAGCTCATGAGACTGGTTGGAAAAAGGCAACTGTTTCGGAGGACGCCGTTTGAGAATTTTGGATTGAGGGAGCCAGACAAGGCGGTTTGTTAGGCCAACTTATCCAAACGGTGGAAGGATGTAAGTTGGCATGGAGTAGACGGAGAGGTGCCGGGTGGAGCGGTTGATTATCGCTGCATGCAGCCAGGGGGACCGTTCGTATTGGACTGTTTTAATTTAGTCTTTTATTTATTCTTACTCCTGTATGCACGTCTTGAGTTAGGACAAACTGGGAAAGAGGGGGGCATGTAGAGAGGTACGATTGTTTGCGCAGCCACGTTCTAGGCGATCGGATCTAGCGGTAGAGGCAGAGCTGCAGCGCCAGAGGCATATGGTATTTTGATACCAAAAATGGTGTAAATAAAGTTATTAATTTAAATACCAGTTTTCAGTATTCAACATACCTTTGGTGATTTTTTTTTGCATAATTTTCTAATACCTGCAAATAGTCCGTTTCACCGCCGCATAAATCCATCGCCGGTTATCGCCGCTATAGTCCCGCTCCCTCCCAAGTGAGCCTGTCGAGGCGCCAGCTTGTCAGCCTCGGGCTCCCCCCTCCAGGCGAGCCCGGCTAGCAGCCTTTCCTAATTGGGCAAGTTTGCGAGGCTGGATCCAGTAGTTTGGCGGCCGCCGAAAGAGGCATCATTTGTGAGTACGTGGAAGCGATGACAATTATATGCGTTTGTGCGCGACGAGGATCTGATAGTTGTTGGTGATAGTGTATGGGATTCAGAAAAGAAAAGAAGCGGGAGGAAATTAATAGAATGTCTGGCAGGTTACAAGGTGGTTGTGCCAGGTGTCGGCCAGCTGGCAGTTGCTTGGTCGCCGCTCCTCTCTCGCCTCTACAACCTCTTGGCTTCACACTTACAACAACCAGTCATGTGCTAATAAACGAGCTTGGTTTCACATCTACATACCCTCGAGTCGAAAATAGGAAAAGCAAGGCGCTCTAAGCTCAAAAAAAAAATAAAATAAAATAAAAAAACACGACTCACAGCTTCACGTCCCCGCCAACGCCGCCCCTCCCTCTCCACTACTGACACCACCACCGTAACCACTAAACGCTGCCCCCGAACGCCGCCAACTGGGTTTCCTCTCCGCCTGCATCCTGTGGCTTTCGACGGCGTCCGGAGCGCCAAAATGCCTTGCTCAGTGCCCCGTGGAATATACCCTGCTACTGCATTTCTTCCAGAAAATCCATGCAGCCCTAACTTTTTGTTGTCTGATTTGAGATGTCCGCCATCTTTGGCACTGGCCCCCCCTCCGCTTGGGACAGCTAGCCCGCGACTAGTTTATTTTAGGAGAATACCTGCAGCCCTGTCTGCTCCTTTTCTTCTTTCTTTTTTTGTCGATTATTTTTTTTTTAATTAAAATCACCCTCGCTTCTATTGTTGCCTGTCATAATCGCGAGGCGCGTCATGGCTTACACTTGACTCCAAGGAGGTAGCCAAGCTTGACTTACACGGTCCTTCAACGGCGGAATTCTGGAAAAAGAGTTTAGAGGATATATCTACATCCTTTTGGACCATACACGACCACCTTTATTTCCACCAGTCCTTTACATTTCTCCCCATCCTTGGCCTGCCATCTATCCACCTTGCTCTTCAACACACTTGAGCGGAGATAACACGGCAGCAAAGAAGCACCCTCCTGCTGCTTTTGTCACCTGTCACCATTTCTCCGTCTTGCTACTACAAAACCACATCAGCGCCGGCGCCAGCACACCAGAAGGCAGGATGAGCCATCGAGAGACGTTTTACCTGCTTAACGACACCTTCTCGGCAACTCTTGCACCCAACTTCCTCTGTACGGTCGTGGCGTCCAAGTCGTCACCACGCACAGTTTCAGCTCCTTTTACGCCTGCCGACCATCCGGCCACCGCGCTTAGCGACCCTTCAGCGGCGCTGGCTCATGCTCTTCCTATTCCTGCTACAATTTCTCAACAGCACACTCCCCCTTTCTTCGCCACTGTCACCAGCTCCTCGCTGTATACACTTGACCAATTCCTCAGTGCCTACTGCTCAGACGCACCTCGCGCTCAAATCCACAAGCTCTTCGACCTACCTGCCGACGCTCCTGGTGCGGCAACTGCTTCCATTGCCGTCCGCCAGTACTCTCTCGATAACCCCCAGATCTACTTTGAACGCTTGATACAGGACTCGCGTCGTGCAAAGGACGTCCGGGCTCTGCTGAACCAGTGCTTACCTCGTTACGCGTACTTTGTTACAGGGTTTATTACCGTCACAGACGCTGCTGCTCAGCCCAATCGCTCGCCGTTTACAGAGACTCTCCGCTTCGCTCCGCCGTTTCTCCAACTTCCCCATCACCAATCGCCGTACTTCCACGAGCATCTGCGCGCACGCTTCTCTCACGAGCACATCTTTGCCGTATCTTACGCCGTTGTCAAGCTGTCTACCTCACAAGGCTCCTCGTCTAAAGCCGGATCAACCATGCCACCCGACTTTGGGCGCCCGACTCGTGCCAACGGCACTCACATTGCGTCTGCTTCCCGCACCATGGAGCACTGGACGAACGAGCAGACGGCTCGCTCGGTGCCCTCTACGCCTCTTACCGCTTCCGCTACACTTGCGCACGCTGCAGTCAGTGCTGCCTCGCCTGCCAGACTGATCCTCGACGAAAATGAGCCTTTCTTGCGTGAGCCCAGCACGGATGCGCTGTTCTTCCATATCCCCAAATCTTCCTGAGAAAATCTCCAAATGAGTGCGAGCCTGCCAATCACCGGTCTCGGGCTCCCCCAAATGACGCCATGGTCCCCTGGGAAAGCGTGGACCGGGGCCATACAAATCCTTTCAGCTGAGAGAGAGCGCCTCATCTCCTCACTCACCCGCCTTTTTGTCTCGTTTTTTGCTGGGCCTTGCATGCACCCACCGGCGCTGAACCCACCGGAGCTGTCGGCAGGCCACGCCATTTTTCCCTCTGTCCAAGGCTGAGCGCGCTCTGGCACCTAATTGGGCCACCACTACCAACTGAAGTAGCTTTCCGTGTGGGGGCCAAATTCTAGAAGCTTGCTGAGCAAGCACCCATCTCGAGCATTTGGTCTCGGGACCGGAGTTAAACATTTTATGAATTCATGACCTTGATGGTGGGATTCCCTTTGGCTGAGCTGGCAAGGATCCAGATCTGCAAAGGGAACTAGGTATATAGTAACGACCCTTATGAAAAGTAGATAGCTATTAACTAAGAAAAATTGTTCTATTTTGTTTTTTTACATCCCCTCATTGATCTGCAATATCCGCTAGCGTGTGCCCTGGACGAGGAAACCCGACAAAACCATTCCACTTTTGGCCAGTTTCCGCGTATTGATGACCGCCTGCATCCATCAGTGACAGCTTTCGTCGTCTAAAGCACACCAACTTGTCCTTACAGGCTCCGTTTATTTCACTATGTGCACGCATCTAGCACAGCATGTGGCTGCAGTAGCCTGACCAAGCACCATACCGGGGACAACAACACATGCTATTGTAAAACCATCAATTATGCTACCTATAATGTCCAGTGTAAATGCGACAGGAAAACATTAAAACGCCTCGTCTACTCCCCCAAAACAGTATTCATCAGCATTGGATCGACTGGGACGGCTTGCATTTCTAGCAGTCGCCGTTCTTCCATGAGCCTTGCCTCTGCAGCAAGCCTCGCCCGTTCCATCATGTATGCATACAGCCGCTCAGCCGCCTCTGTCCAGCCTGCACCAGCCGTTCTCATCACATGTGCCGGATGCAGCACGCCGCCAAAGTAATAGTCTCTTCTTGTCGTGCTCCGCTCCCCGCCTTCTAGCGCAGAGTATGCGGCTCGTGTCGTCCTCATGCGCTTGCGCCCGCCTCCTTCATTGAGTAGGTTGTTCAGGCGCATGCGGCCTTGCATTAGCTGCTCGTCATATATTGTGATGCTTCTCACCCATGGGGCCACGTCCAACACAATAAGGTTCGTATTGCGATCAAAGACAGATGGATCGAGGTGTGTTGATGGTGTAGACTTTGGTGATACTGCAATCGCATCGAACGCGACAGCAATATCATACCGAGTCAGAGGCGCTTGTGTTCGAGCAAACGACGCGTCCAGTGCGCCAACTGTCGACGCTTCTCCCATCATGGGGAATGACTGGACCTGGGTCGGAATCTGCCGTTCCAAGCGCTGCCTTGCTAGCGATTGAATTGATGCAGAGATCAACTGGCTGTCACAGTATGAATAATTGGCCGGCTCGGCATCTAGCAAGGTACGACCAATGATGTAGTCATCACGCACTGAAGCCTGCATATCTGGAACAGAGGCATCCAGTCTTTCCTGAGCCGAGTTTGCAAATCCGCCTCTAGCGCAAAGGTCGGCATCGCTCATGGCGACGGAGAACGCTTCAAAGGTCTTCAAGTTTTGGAGTCTTGTGCGCGGGTCTTGAGCATCGGTCGACGCGGCCCATCTGCAAAGTTCGCTCGTGGTTTGTCGGTTGACCAAGTCTTGTCCCCATGCGTTCCAGGATTGGCAAATGCTAGCCTCCTCCACGTTACATCTAGTGTCTTCAGAAACAAGTAGATCGCGCCCTACCCATCCCATGCCCTTTTGGTATGTATCCTCACTGACGACCCGGACAACATCGCCAGACTCGTCAAGATCGGTACCTTTTGGCCAGCGCAGGTAGAACCAGTCGAAACCTCCTCTTCGATCACCAACACCGAGCTGGCACCAGAAGTTCAAATTAGTAATGGCTGCTCGCAAATCTCCTCCAACCGACTTGCAAAGTGACTCTACAGCTGAGCGTTTTAGGGCATGGCCTTCATTTGCTGCAAGGAGCAGGCAGAGATCAACTGTCAAGCTGGGTGGAGGGAGGCTAAGCCTGAAGATGCCTTGCAAGTTTAGCGTCTGAATTGGCACCAAGCTTTCATCATTGCACGTCATTATAAATGGTCTCTTGGACTGGCTCATCATAGTTACCAGACTAGACCAGAACTGTTTGTCCTCTTCGTACAGGACGTCAACCTCTTCTAGTAAAATCAATGACTGTTTCTGCGCCTTTGGCACTTTGGGTTTGTCATCAGACGGTTCCGGCTTTTTGGGGACCGGTTTGCTCGTTGCCGTAGTCTTGGCTTTAAAGAAAGAAGCCATTGTCGCCTGCTTTCCAGATTTGACTTCGTTCATAGTATCGTCGTCATTGTTTCCGGCCTGGGCTCGATGTTGCTGGACCAAATGGTTGCGCGTCATATCGCCAACCTTTTCCAGAATATCCTTACCACTGCGTCTTGTGCTAGAATTGATTTCAAAAATCTCAAAACCAAGTTCTTTGGCGACGGCATAGACTGCTGCGCTTTTACCACAGCCATGCGGACCGCTAAGCAGGATTGCGTTCGCCAAGCGACTCTTAGTCCCTAGCGAGCCTCCGCGGATAAGTGACCTCTTAGATATCAGGCGGTCGTTTTGTACCCCATCGCTAAACTCCATAAGTTCATCAATTTCGCTGTCCTCGTCCTCGCTATTAACGATGAAGTCGTCAACTTTGTTTTTTCGCTTCTTCTTCTTGTGGCCATCATCGGTTTTGCTTTTCGTCTTGCCGTCGCCATTTCCACTCTCCACAGACAGTACCTTGAGCTTTTCAAGCCACTGCTTCAGAATAAGTATCTCTTGACCGGATTGAAGAACTTGGGCTGCGGTCTTTGGAGCATATTTTTGTGTCCATGCCGAGCCTTCGCAAGTAGACCGGTCAAAAGCGGAAAGCTGTGTTTCTAACGAGTTCCAATGCAACACAACTGCTGGATGGACTGGTGCAGGCTTCTCCAAGGCAAGTTCGTCCGGGCTGGATTCGCGGGTGTAGCGTGAGTGTGTAGGTAGATTGCTGTGAATCTCATTACGGATTCTGCGCCTCAACTTTTTACCGCTTTCAAAGTGACGTGTTGGCAATCGGAGCTGCGGTGGCGGTGGTAGGAAGCTATGGTCATCTTTTGGCAATGATCTCTTAATTCCATCAATGTCCAATCGACAACGAACTTGGCTGACAACAGATTCGGCGGACGATATAATAACCTTGTGGCCCTTGGACTTTTTGGCAAGATGAGATACCTGAATTGTCTTGTTCTCCAAGGCTGACTCGGGTGTCAGTCCGCGAATATGGTTCATTCCCTGTGCTGGCCACATCGGATACATGGAACCGGGCTCCTTCATACCCGCACTCTTAGTGCCGAACTGGGCCATTTTGCTCGATGTGAAGGTATTCCGCGGCTTTCTTGGAGACACTGGTGTCGACATGAAGACTGTGTGTCGAGGCTTTTGAGGAGCCTTGGTAGGCTTCGCAGGTGTAGGGGTCGTTGGTCTGCTATCAATGTTCTTTTTGCCCGCGAAAAATGGATGTTTCGTCTTAGGGTCTTGTGCGGGTTCCTTTCGCTTCTGAGCCTTTCGCTTCGTCGCTTTTGGCGGTGTTGTAGGGAATAAGATAGTGCCGTTGAGGATGGCAGTGACTTTCTCGCCTACAGCTTGCCGTGATTCATCACTGGTACCATATCTCAGTGTAACAAGTCGGGTGGGCTTCGGAGGCGCTTTAGGCTTTGGCGGTGAACCGAGTGTGCCTGTTCGTAGGTTGAATTTTAAAACCTTTCGTTCGGAAGCAGGTGGTTGCATATCGTTCGCGTTTATTGTCGCTTGGTACGCGCTGGGGGGCTGCTCTGCTAGCAATGGCGGCAAGGGTGGAACGGCGTTTGTTGAATGAAAGGTTTGTGGAGCAACTCCAAACGCTGCGGTGCTGGATGATGTGATATCTGTCTCTCGTTTCTTGAAGATATCAAACACCGGCTTTGACGATGGCGCGATGGGGCCAGGCTCAAAGGCAGCAGTTAACATGGGATCGAGTGGCATCGGCTCGGCGAAGACTGCATGTGTCGGTTGGACGTCCGACATTTGATAGTCCATCACCTGACCTGGATCCGCGAACTGGTTGACATAGTTGAATCCATGATCAGGCTGGATAGGCGTATGTTGGACGTGGGTATCCGTCGCGTGACTGGTGGGCGTCGCCTGGGAAGCGGCGTCGGTTGGTGTCGGTTTCGTAAAGAATGGGTGAACTTTGTTGGACGAAGCTTCACCAACTCCTGCTTGGACCATGCTAGCAACAAGCACGGGTCCCATTGATCAAGAATTGGGTGCGGAAAGGGAAAGCCACGTCCGATGGCGAACAAAGGAATTGTGCTGAAAGGGCAGCCTCACTTCTAAAGCAACATGTCCGGGCAGCAAGGGTTCTGCGTATGCTGGGGCGTGGTAACAGGAATTTTGAGAGATTCCGAGTGAAAATTCTCTCTTCTCGATTTCTAAAGGATTTATTGCCAATTATTTCCGTTTGTTGCTGCCGGGCGGCGATGTTGGCTTTAATGGTGATTAAAGTCGTAAAATGGAGGTCTCTACAGGAAACGCGTTAAGAGGCTAAGAGTGACGCGCCGCCAAAAAGGTACGTACCCGTCTTGACGGGGCGGGCTGTCTCCACTGGGCACGCTGGGCCAGTCAAAGTAACGAACTATTAATACGACATGACGAGGTTTAGGTCGTCATGTATTAGATGGAAATAAAATATACAAAATTATTCAAAGGGAATAAATGATTATAAAAGGAGATGATATCTAAGTCAATAGTTGTTCTTCTTATAAAATAGACCGGGTTTTAAGACCACCGAGATCAAACTGGCTGTGACAGTAGTAACGATTCACAACATAATAATACAGAACCTATTTCCATACTACTTTATACTAGTTATCGCAATATGTATTATCACTATTATTTTATAATTAACCAAATTCTTTTATTTTCTATTATATCCATCAGTAAATCGAACCAACCTCGCAGCATCCCAACAGCAGCCAGCAACTCTCACCGCCCAGCCCCACTCTCTGCCTCTGCCGGATTTTTGCATCGGCCCGCTTTCCTGGCAATAATTTTTTTGAAGCTCTGAAGAGAGGCGCCCAAGAAAAAAATTAGAGTGAACGGCCGAAGCAAACGCCAACCGGTTGAGCCCGAACAACATTAATTGAATTTACCAGTTACCAGGAATACACTTTGTTCCTCGATTGGTTGATTCTGCTCACCATGGCTTCCGACTTTAAACTGCACCGGCCTTATGTCCTGGCGACGCTGCCTCGACCTCTCGATCACACAGATGGCAACATTGTCGTCCGAGAAGTGTATGGCCAGCGTGCCGACATTAAGAAGAAGAAGAGAACCGAATTGGCTGTAGGAATTGATGGAGAGAACGCCAGTATCTACGATGTACGATTATATTTCTTCTCCCTTGCCTACCTTCGTACCACTAACTCGTCTCAGGTTCCGACTTCCAGACTCATTACTTCGTATCCCATCCCGCCTCACGAGTCCTTTACATGCGCTCCTTACTCGATACGCATCCGACCAGCTTCCTCTGCTGAAATCTTCCGATACACCTACATTGCTACCAAGGATAACCGCGCCCAGAAGCTGACGCTGTTCAAAGATGTCGTCAGCGAGGACGGCAAGACTACATCGACCACGCTTTCGCAAAACATCATTTCGTCACCGATCAAGTACATTACAACGTCTGACAGCAGAGCTGAGAATGCAGTTGTTGGTGATGTGATTGTACTGTGCGAAAACGGCCAAATCTTTTCGCTGTCAGGCGACAAGCTCGAAGTCCAGTGGTCGTCCTCGTCGCAAACAGTAGTGCAAGATGCCATTCCCGATGCCATTAAAGACTTTGCTGTCGAATACACCATCTCGGCAAATCTGTCCGAATTCGCTGAAGGAATGTTCAAGAAGCGATCCGAAACGTTTGCTACAATGCCCAAGTCTCCCGAGTCCGACCCCGAAGTTATTGCTTTCATCGCAACCAGCACAGCCAAGGAGCACAAGTCTCGACACTTGGTCACCATGGCTATCCTATCTAACCACACCACAAAGAACTCGGAGCTCCAGCGTTTTGTCGCTCTGGACATTACGCCCATTGCCGTCGCCAATGAATTCGCACCCATTAGCTACGATGTCGACATCCAGGCCGGTTCGCTGATGACGCTGCAGAACTCGAACCTGAGCATCTTTGATCTCACAGGCGCTGTCCCCAAGATCAAGACTAGCTTCAGCGTCGACAACTCTACCTCGATTGCACGTCTCTCACGTCCCTTTGTCCTCGCTTCCTCCCTCGACTCCCTTAGTCTCTACAACTACCAGTACCGCTCGGTCCACGCCAAGGCCGCTCTCGACGTATCTGAGCTGCCCAGCGAAAACCGTAAACCCCGATCCTGCAAGCTTGTCGGCTTTGTCCGTAGCGAGGACCTCGCCGTTGCGCTAGTGGATAATGTCCTAGTCTCAATCCACGTGGAACCGCCCAAAGCCCACGGCAAGCGACGCAAGGAGGGTCTTCTCATTGACTCTATCGGCCGCGGCACTATTGCCGAAATCTCGGCTAAGCGTCCTAAGCGCGAGACCTCGGTTGAATTCTCTCGACAAGTCCCCGGAACCATGACTGAAACCTACATTCAGGAGCTTCGCGCAGAGATGGCCGCTGCCGATGAGTTGATTGGCAATGGCGAGCTTCCTCAGTGGGAGGAGCTGTTGCGCAAACACTTCCACATGACTCTTCATCAGTCTTCAGAGGCTGTTAACAGACAAACAAACGGGAATGAATCTTCTGATTCCCAAGAAGCAGTAGAGTGGAAGTGGTATGAGAACTCTGCGCAGTATCCGTCCGTTGACCGCCGCTGGGTCATCTACGCGCTGACCCAAATTTTTGCCATCCAACTGACGGATAGTGAAGAGCCCCGCCCTCAGCTCAGACTCGCCCTGTCCGAAACCAACGTCACAACCTACCTGACTATGGCTGGCCACCTCACTCTCACAAACCTCAAGTCCGCCTTTGCCGAAGAATGGGGCAATACTGACGACAAGCTGCTGGCCGGTGATCTTGTACAAAGTCTCGTCGACGCCGAGGCCTCCATGAGTCTGCTCCTCAACTACATCAAGTCTACAAAACTCGGCGAAGTCGAACTCCTTCTGTCCATCCGCGCCCTGATGCTCAGCATGGACTTCATCCCCGACACCGACAAGCTCAACAGCACCAAGCTGCTAATGGCTGAAGCCGACCAAACCGACAAGTACGAAATGGACCTTGACGACCTTGAGCGTGAGCTCGCCGTCACCGAGCACTACCTCGGCGACGACACGAGCAGCCGCTCTCGCGGCCTCACGCTAGCCTTTGCCAAACTCTGGCGCATGCCCGCCAGCGCAACCGTCCGCGCCCTGCGCAGCACCGTCCGCACCGAAGAAATCCTCACCTTCATCTACCTCCTGCGCATGGAGCTTGTCCGCGGCGCATGGACGACTCTCTACATCGACCCAACCAGCTTCGACGCCGAGGGCAGCGACCCCCCTCCCGACGGCGTCATCAGCTTGATTGCCGACCTCCTCGGCCGCTGCCTGGACGCCGTCGGCGCCGGCGGCTGGCTGTTCAACGACGCCATGGCGTGGGCTGACCAAGACGAGGCCGGCGACTTCCTGACCGCGCTCCGCCTCGAAGTCACTGCTGCCCTGGAGGGCATCGAGCAGGCCGTGCATCTCAACAGCGTTGTTGGCGAGATTGTGCGCTTCGGTAACCTGGTGCAGCAGAACAGCCGCCAGACCCCCAAGGCAGGCTCTAAGCCTCTTATTCTGCACGCTGAGAATAAGGAGACGCGTATGCTGCCGCTTGGTCTGAAGACAAAGGAGGTCATTACCAAGGACAAGGTTGTGTCTGGTGGTGAAGTGGTGCAGCGCAGCCTCCGTGAGACGGGTCACTTGATTAGCCAAAAGGTCGAGTCGTACTCTCTTGAGCGGGTGAACATTTAAAAAAAAAAAAGGAACGGACAAAGGTTTTATGTAGAGCATTAGCATTTGTTTTATATCATGGTGAAGTGTGATGCTGCAGCACCAACAGGGAAAATCGATAGGCGTTTTTGGGACAACTTGTATGTAGATGCTTTCGAATGTACACAATTTTTTATTCAAGAAGACGAGTGATATTTAAATTCTAAACTGAGTGTGTATCCTGAAAATAACAAATCGATATAAAAATAACAAAGACATTATGCTTGGCTCGTGAGGCTAACGATCTTTACCAAAAGCGCCCTATATGCAGACATATAAGAGATGAAAACACCAACTATGACATATTTCTTTTGTTTTTTCCTTTTTAGACCCCATGCTGCGAGAGAAAATTGAAGTAACATCGACATTACTGTCGAAGCTGGTAGAGCTGAGGAGATGTATTGTCCAGAGAGTCAAAGACAAACATGTTGTGGTGACCAGTCGGGACTTGCTGAGCGGTCTGGACAACGCTACCTCCCGGCGTCAGCGACCTGGGGATAGAAGCAGAGGACGCTGAGGAGATGGACATCTCACTGCCTCGACGCGGACTATACGCCTCGGTGGTCAAATAGCCCTGCTGCTGTTGATGCTGCGGGCTCATGCCGTGGAGATAGGTCTGGGGAGGCGAGCCACTAGTAATGAATCCTTGAGGCGGGCTGGTGCTGCTGCTGTTGCCGGCAAGAAACGCCTGTTGGGGAGTCATCTGGTGCGTCTGCGTCAGCTGAGAGACTCCCGGCGCCAAGTGGCTAACAGGACATACAAAGGGCGAGATGCGCTCGTGGATCTCGTTGCGAACGCGCGCAGAGAGCTCGACCTGCTCGGCTTCCCAGCGGACGCCGACAATGGCCGGGGCGTCCAGCACCCATTGGCGAATATCTGTAGACAGAGCGCGGAAGCCAGGAGCGCTTGGGCTGTCAAACTTGCACATGTGGCTGTGGGTAGCCTCCACGCCGTAGTAGGTCACCCCAGGGAGTTGGGGGCTGGCCGAGTTGGCGTCGACAATGATGATTCTACACGGTGTTAGCGGGGGGAAGGCTTGAGACAGTTGGGAAAGGAGTATGCTTACTTTGTGCCTTTGATGTCAGTCTTGTGGTTTTCATGGACCATGTGGATACGGAAGCGCTGGTAGATGTCGAGGAAGTGATTGTTGATGTTGGCAAGGGTCTCGTTGTCCTTCTTGAGCGTCTTGAGAAGCACGCTCTCGCTCTGGAACAGCTTCCGCGGGAGAATCACGTCCGACATGCCCTGCAGAACCATGCCCCATGTTGCGGCGTCGGAGCCCGTGTGTGGTGTGCCGAGGAACATGATGCCAAAGGTGGACACGAAGATGGATCGGAGGTGTTCGTGGTGCGCGGTGCGCAGGTCGTTTGAGTAGAGTAAGGCTCGCTTCACGAGAATACCGCCGAGCGAGTGGGCAACCCAGATGATGGGGTTGCGGGTTGTTCCTTCGGAGCGGCGGTATAGCGTGAGCGATGTGACGAGGGTTTGTGCGTGCTGGTGGATGAAGTTGTCGCTGGCAGAGCGGTCGTTGCGGCGCGAGTAGACATCTGCGTTGTAGCCGTAGACGAGGATGTTTGCCTTTAAGCCGCGAAGAGACGCTGGAAGCAGGTCGATTGGCCAAAATGTGCCGTTTGTCGCAGTCCATGTCATCTTGGGATCGCCGTTGAGGCCGTGAACGAGGACAATGTCAACGGTCGCCTCGGGGTGCGAGTAGACTGCTGTTGTTTCATAGCGGGCAATGTTTCTGTTGGTTGTCGCCTGTGTCTCCATGTTAGCAACAGACCAGAAGAAAGCATGAAGAGAGGACCTGTAATACATACCATGATAGCCAGACGGTGAAGAGCCAAGTGTCGTGTGATGTGGTTGAGGAACTAGCAAGGATCGAGAAGTGTGGCGTATAATATCGGGTTGTTGTCTTTGATTAATTATGAAGAGACAAGATGGGGGCCGAAATGCAGGAACGCCGTCATGTCTTTATATATGCATCAGGTCTGCATCACGTTGGCCAGATCACGTAGGCACCACTTATACGCAGCGGCGACGGTAGCCGGCCCCTTGCTACGCTAGTACGCTTGCAAGCGGCGATATTCCTTTGAGTCAGAAGCCATGGGCATCGGTTACGGAATAGCGCAGAGCGGCTACGCAAAGTTTGTCTTTGTTCGCCGGCCAAGGGGGGCATCAGCCCTCCCTCGAGGTCTAGGCATACGTGATGCGGACCACATGTGAAAGCGTTCCAAGCTAGGCACAGGGTCGGGAATAGAGTTTTGGCTGGAGGGAGCCCAGGGAGCGATAACGAAACGAGAAAGCAAAGATACCGGAGACACGACGGAAAAGAAGAGAAGTTAAAAAAATACGGGTAGGCGACCCGTGTGTATTGTGGCTTGTGAATACGTAGGCTGCTTTGCTTCTGACATGCGATGAGCCAAGCCGGGGTATGCTGGGCGATCCGATTGGATAGATGTATCCTTGCACGATTTCAAACCTGTCTAAGAATTACGCCGGGTAACTGATCGCTGTGGTGATGCTGACCCAGCTAGCTGCGCTGCAACCCAGTACCGTTGTGATTGCTTCCACCCTGCTTGCTTTGTGTTGTTTTCCCTGGGATTCGTAACAGTAACTGAAAAAAGAAGCAAAAAAATAAAAATAAAGTTTCTTTCTGCTGCGCTCCCTCCTACAGCGCTGCGTGCCTGACCAGCGGGTGGCTCCACCGCGAAATCATCGCCTCGACACATGACACAGCCAAAGTATAAATCGCCACGGCCGACGTGATTGGCCGCGTCGACACCTGAGACGACGTCTGGGTGCTGCCGTACGCGCCAGCTAGCGTCGCAAATGCCCGAAAGGCTAAAATAGAGCTGGTGAAGCGTTCACGCTCGTCAGGCAGGCGTTAATTCACGTCGACGAACGGGCGAGGGTGTGACTGTCCACCATCACGCTTCCTCTGGTGTTCTGGATCCCTGGCTATCCAGTCCTGTCTGCTTGTCCAGCTGCCCAGATTTTGTACTCAAGGTCGCGTTGCAGCCTTCCTTGTCCAGCACTGTCTCAGGATGCGGCGCAGTAGCCCATCACTGTGACGCTCATGGTTCGTCACGTACACGCTGCTATTGCTGCTACTTTCGGCAATCGCTGAGTCGTCCAAAGGGGTGTCTGTCACGTTGCTTCCACTCGCTAAATCTCAACAAAAAGTGAAACGTGCCCAACGGCTGTCCGTAGTCATTGTACTGGCTCCTCCCTCTGCATCATGACTTTATGTCAGACGAGAGCGGGCGCTTCGTACTGGCTGCTGCTGCTGTTCCTGCTGCTACCGTCCACCATTAACCTTTGTGTATTTTTACATTTGATACAGTACGTTGTCTCCCTTTTGGCTTTGTGACAGAAACAGCAGAAAAGAAAAAAAAAAATAGGGCCGTTCGTCTTAGCGTTGTTTTCACGCGCGAGGAGCCAGCATGATCACATACTCCCTCGTGCTGTCGCCAAAGAGAAGCACGTCCTTATCTCGTAGTTCCAGGTAGCGGCTGCTGGACACCTTGCCATCGTTTAGGACGGTGCCTTTGGTGCTGTCCAGGTCGATGAGATACGGCTTGACCTTGCCAATCTTATCGCCAAACTCGTTGCGCTTCTCGATGTATCTAAACTGAATCACGGCGTGCTGCTTGCTGATGCTAGGGTGTTCAGCAAGCAAATCCACCACGGCGGCCTCCCTGCCGATAAGCCAGCAGCTGCGGTTGCTCAAATCAACAGTATCTACAGTCTCAGCTCCTTTGAATATGAAAAGCTTCCACTCGTCTTTGGGCGATGGCTTGCGAGCCTCGGTTGGCTCATGGTATTTTAGCGTAATGGTCGAGCCATCCGCCTGAGTGACCGAGTTGGAGGCTGCGGCTAGCATACCCGAATTGCCAAAATTGGGCTTCTCCTTTGGCTTCTCAACGGCTTCTCCGTCTGTCCTAGTCAGGGCGAACGAGTCCTGTTGTGAGGGCAGTGGGCCTTTGCTGCGCACAGGGCGGGCGTCTTGGCCATCGTCCCTGGGGCGACTTCGTCGGCTGCTTCTGTCTCTATCCCGACTGTTGCTCCGTCTGCGGTGGCTGTCTCTGTCTTTATCCCGTCGCCCTTCTCCGTCCCGGTCGCGGCGAGAACGGGAGGACTGGTGGTGGTCGTGGTTGTGCTCGGATCGCCGAGAGCCTGGGCTCCTCGACCGGCGGCGATCTCTCGACCTTCTCCGCTCTCTGCGTTCCTTATCGTCGTGCGGTGACTTTCGGCCACTCCGATTGTCCCGGCTGTCGCTATATTTAGGTTCGGAATGGTGGTCTTTGCGTCTGGGGGAGGTCTCCCGTGTGCGGTCCATGGCTCTCGGTGCCCGTCCTGATTGGCGAGGGAGGGTCGAGTGTTGCACGTGCCTGTTGGTAAGACTATTCGAGCTGAACGAGGCTTTTATCTGCGGCGTTTATTGTCAGCGCCGATTGGGTTGTGGTGAGGCGAGAGGCGGGGGGCGGGTGTAGAGTTGTTGAGTGCCGGAAGCTTGTTGTTGGCGACTTGTCGATGCATGTATTTTTTTTTAGCTGTCAGATAGCGGCTGTTGCCCCCACCAACTCCCCTGCTAAAAGCCTATCATTATGGACTTGATGACATAGCTGGTTGAATGAATGCAATAAATTTCAAAGGAAGAAAATAATATTTACAAGACAATATTTTAATGTCAAGTGTGAACTTATGACATGTTGATAAACAATACGCTTCAATGCAGCGTCAACGACAGCTTGCTTAGGACGATCGTCGCCGAATCTCTTCAACAGCCTCATCTACACCCTTGACAATAATAGTTGGATTATATCCGGCTCCATTTCCAAGCCCGTCAAGCCATTCGTTTCCTCTACCGACCCAAGCAGCTTTCAGACCGGCTGCCACTGCGCCTACAACGTCAAATGGATTCGACGATACCAGCCAGATATCCGCACTATCATCACCACCGGCTTGTTGGGCCTTTGTCTGAAGGTATCGATATACCCGCGGGTCCGGTTTGAAGACGGTAATGTCATCAACGCTTATGATTTTCGACGGAGGGAAGCTCGCGTTAGCTTTGGCTAATCCGGGAGACGAGCTCAACGAAGCAGCCAGCATATCGGGTGTTCCATTGGAAAAAATGTATGCATCCAGTCCATCACTGCTGGCAACAATCTGGAGCCCCTTGGTTGCATCTTCAAACGTATCGAGGCCGTTGTAGGCGTTCAGGATGCCATCTTCCTCAGCTTGTGTCATAGCAACACCGGCCTCCTTGGTAGCATGGCGAAAAGACCAGCGGGTTACTTCGCTGAAGTTATGGTAGGGCTGGCGTGAATGAGAATCGCCTTGCATTGAATTAATTCGCCAGGTGTACTCGAGCTGGTAGATGCGTGCCTGTGCCGCAATGACTGCTGCCTTTTCCTTGCCATAGAGCGACTCTAGGTGCGCTGCTATCGATGACGTCGATAGAATTGTCCCGTAGAGATCAAAGGCAATGATTGTCTTGCCCATTGTGTGTCTTTTTGGTGTTGTTTTGTCAATGGATGGAAGCAAGTTGATCTTCCTAAGCAACGTATTGACGTAAGCGCAGAGTTTGGACTAGGCAAGTTGGAGAACAAGACTACATGTAGCAAGATATAGCTGCTTTTATAGAAAAGACTAGTAGTACATTGATTCCAAATATGCAACCTCCCCGCATTCATTTTAGCGCATCTGTCGCCCGCCACATCTAGCTTCCGATCGCCCGCCGCCACACTCCCCCACGAGTACATCTAGTGGGATACCAGTATTCCAATATTGAATACCTCGAATAGGCTTTAAAAGAGTTGGATATTTGTATCCTCAGAAAATTCATATTATAAATTACAAAACCTACAAGATGAGATGGGGTAAAGCTGTCCTCAATGGATTCTATTGGCTGGACCGCTATAACTCCGCGGCGTTTCGACTTACACGCCAAACTGTGAATTTCCGAAGGCACCCAAACTCCGAATCACCACGCCGAAGCCAACTATATATAAATCTAGAAGAAAACAGCGCCTCCTCTCTTGCAGTTCTTTTCCTTGTATTCTAAATCCTGGTCTGACACGTCCTTCTTCTCTTATTTCCCCCAACCCAACATGTCCTCTTCTCCCCAGCATACGGCTGGCTCGAGCAATAGCATTGCTACACATGGCCCCCAGACAAAGGAATCGCCTCTAGAAGGCACATCTTGGGCTCAGTCGCTCTTCCGTACGCATGTTCCCGACGATGCACGCACCCAGGCATACCCAGGAAGCGGTACCAGCACGGACCCGTACATCATCGACTACTTACACATCGACTCGCACGATGCCATGAGCTTTACAAAGGGCCGCAAATGGACCATTGCTGTTTTGCAGTCTTCGTCAACATTTGCTGTGACCTTTGCTAGCTCCGTCTATGTCAGCGGCATTGATGGCATCAAGCGCGAGTTCAACGTGTCAGGAGAGGTAGCCACACTCGGCTTGTCACTCTTCGTCTTGGGCTTTGCCTTGGGACCGCTCATCTGGGCACCGCTGTCAGAGACGTATGGACGCAAGACGACCTATGTCGTATCTTTTGCTCTCTACACCATCTTTTGCATTGCTGCCACCTGTGCACCCAATATCACGTCCTTGCTGGTTCTTCGCTTCTTCGCAAGCTGCTTTGGCTCGTCTTCCATGACTAACACTGGCGGCGTGATTGCCGACATGTTTAGCAAGGAGGAGCGCGGCATGGCAACTGGGCTTTTTGTTACAGCACCATTCTTGGGACCAGCCCTAGGTAAGACTATAGTTCCCTTGATAACTTTTAAGCTAACCTGCCGTACTGTTTAGGCCCGGTGGTTGGCGGCTATCTTGGCCAAACCCAAAGCTGGCGATGGATTCTTGCCTTGATCACAATTCTTGCTGGTCTAGTATGGCTTGCTACAAGTCTTACTACTCGAGAGACATATGCTCCGTATATTCTGCGGCGCCGCGCTGCTGCTCTCTTTCGCCTTACTGGAAAGGTCCATGTGCCGCGAATGGATGCGGGCAAGCCACCCAGAACCCTACTCCAAGAGCTTTCCATTTCTTTGACTCGGCCCTGGCTTATGCTCTTTCGCGAGCCCATTGTCATGTTCACGTCGCTATACATCTCCATTGTCTATGGCACTCTCTACATGTTCTTTGCCGGCTTCCCCATTGTTTTCCAGTATACGCGCGGATGGAGCCAGGGTAGTGCAGGCCTTGCTTTTATAGGCGTTGTAATTGGGGTATGCACTGCCACACTGGCTGCCGGTGTTGACAATAAACGCTACGTTCGGCACTGTAAAGCAGTTGCTGCCAAAGGGGGGAATGTCGAACCGGAAGCCAGGTTGACCAGCGCCATGGTGGGTTCCGTCATTCTTCCCATTGGCCTCTTCCTGTTTGCTTGGACCACGTATCCATCAGTCCACTGGATTGCACCTATCATAGGTGCTATACTTTTCTCATGTGGCCTGGTCTTGGTTTTCATATCGCTGATGAGCTATCTGATTGACTCTTGTAAGTCTCGTCTCCGCTGCAAGCACTATATACTGACTCGGATATAGATGTAGTGTACGCTGCCTCTGTGTTAGCAGCAAACTCTGTTCTGAGATCGTTGTTTGGTACTGCATTCCCTTTGTTTACTACCCGCATGTATGAGAGTCTGGGAAACCAGTGGGCAAGTTCCATCCCAGCATTTCTCGTGCTATTGTGTCTACCTTTCCCATTTCTATTCTACAAGTATGGTCCTAGAATCCGCGCCAACTGCAAATACGCCTCGGAAGCCACTGAAATTCTAGAGATGATGCGCCAGAGGCAGGGTGCTATGCGGGCGGTTACGACGTTGAACAAGAGTGAGCCGGCACGGAAGGCCGAGGAAGCAGTGTAGGAGCCAATTGCGAGCAGTAATATATCAAGGTAGCTATAATATTGAGTGGATAGCAAGATTGGTTCGGATTAGACAAATTTCTTTCATTATTAGATAGTCGTAGAATACATACTAATCCCTGCGTTTATACTTAAAGTAGAATGTTACGATGTGTACTGACCTACTTTCCAGATTGACATTTGGACCTTTTTTGTTTAGGTATTAGAAATAATTCTGCTATCCCATATTTAGTCTTTACTGCGCAGCTCCCTGTGTTCGGCTTGTTGTGTGGTCTCGGGAATAGACTTTATCAATCTCCGAGCCGACCGGCGTTGCACAACCATCTGCGCAAGGCTGTGCCCAATCGAACTTCAACAAGACAACAGCACTTCTGAGACCCTCTTCGCTGCCCCTTTCATCTTCTCCCTCATTTTATAGAAACAGATTGGCGTTTCTTATAATGCGATAATGAACCCATCAGTCGCCAGGCCACTGACACCAGCAGGCGGTGCCAAAGGGCCAAAGACAACAAAGTCGTGTATACCATGCCGCGCACGCAAAGTGAAATGTGATGCCGCAGTGGTCGGTCTCCCTTGCAGTAGCTGTACCAGTCGACAAATTGTCCACGAATGCTTGCTTCCCGTGCGCAAGGATCGGGCTAGGTAAGTATGAGCAAACAGAGAGGCCAACAAATGATGACAGCCCGTTGGCTTGCTAAGATTGTCCATCGTAAATAGAAAATCGCCGAGCAATCCTACTCCTTCTCGCCGCACACAACAAGTACGTCTTGTTTCTTGTTAAGTTTTGGAGTCGTCTAATAAATATAGGCGAAATATGAGGGGTGTATCACGCATTCAGCAACCCCGAAGGGTAGTGAAAGCCCGCACAAGACCGAACCTGATTTACTTTACCTTGGTATTCTGAACAATATGGTAAAGGATTCATCTGTACTTACCCGAACGACCGCCAGCACGCCCTACGGCGACAGCTCAGAAGAAAGTAATCATTTACAAAGCAGCGTATTAAGAAGAATCCACGAGTTAGACGATGTTGACCACGAATATCTAACCAACAAGGGTGTCCATGACCTGCCGCCACATCAGTACCTGTAAGAGATTCCCTTTAAGCGATGTATTCATCTCCTGTACTGACAATCCCTAGCCATGCCTTGATCAAAACTTACTTTGATCATGTTTATCCATTTGCTCCTGTTATCAACAGAGTAGACTTTATTCGAGCGTACCAATCTGGTAATTGCTCGCTATTCCTGCTCTACGCCATATTGGCACCGGCGAGCGTACACACCTCCGACAATATCTTGTCTGCCTGCGCCTTTGAGAGCCGTTCTGCTGCGCAGCAGAGCTTTTTCAGCAAGGCGCGGCTACTCTATGATTTGGAGACTGACAAGAACCCATTAATTGTTCTTCAAGGAGCCATAATACTCTGTATGGTTATTCTTGACAAACCCAGTGATCGAGACTTTGGGTACTGGTTTCACACGGCGATTCGCCTCGCAACAAAGATCAATCTACGCACCTTGTACGTTCCTTCTGCCTACGTTTTGTGTAAATCAGTCCAGCTTAAACTGACTATAATTTTTCTTATCCAGGTGCGCTCGGCAAGATATACCGCAAAAGCTGCTGAGGCTCTATCGGCGGATTTGGTGGGCACTCTATGTAAGTGTAGTCGTTATTAAAGCCTGATAATTGCTCACTTACTACTTACTTACTTACCATATGTAACTAGTCTCTTGATATTTTCCACGTCTTTATCAATACTAGACGATCAAGGCTGCTCGAAAACGCATTCGTGATCCCTCCAAGAACAGAGGACGATTGGGAAGAGGAAGACGGCATTGAGGCGTCATCTGGTCTACTCTCCCCAGTGACAGCTCAGCAAAGAGCCTCTCCTATTCTGCACTGCGAACTATCACGTATCTGTGAGTATCAATCTCTTCCAGAATTTATTGCACCAGATCTGCGACTAACAAAACACAGTCGAAAAGTGTCTGTCACTGATCAAAACCAAATCGCCGCAGGACCCCCGTCCATCGCTGAACCCTCTCGATGCCTGGAGGAAGTCTCTCGCTGCTAAGATGCACATCAATAACACTGCAGAGACCGATGTTTACTATTTAAACATGCAGGCTATGAGCTACAGATTGGAATGCATCCTGTTTAGAGTCATTCGCCACCGCTGGCCAAACACTGAGTGGAGTGACTGGCCGACGCAAAGGCTGAGGGCTGCAATTCTAGAACTGGATACAATTGCAATGCGGGTTCTAGCAAAAGGAACAATCCGAGACTTTCCAATTTCATTGTACGTATCCGAACTGTCAAGAACATGCGCTACATTAGCAACTGACACATAGCGTTTAGCATAACCACAATGATGGTGCTCCTTGCCATGCACATCGAATCCGCCTTCAATCCAGCCGAGACTGAACTCGTTCAATCCATGTCTCGAATTTCCATCAGTCAGACAATGCTTCTTCTTAATCAAGGAAGAGATATACCAGTACTGAAACGAGCTTTACCGGTCTTTGGGGATATTCTTGCCAAGAAAGGTGACCTGGCGATAGATATAACGAGTCAATCGACTCTACCACCACGGCCGGAAACCAGCAACACGCCAGACATGTATTTTACAACGGCAATCGATGTCCTTCATTCTGGGCAGCCTTCGAATAACCCAACGCTGTATGAGGATTTACTGGGTCTTGATTTCATGGATGACTGGAAATTGGGGGACTGGATACAGCCAGTTGAATACGACATGACCTCTCCGGAATGAGTGGTCAAATATGAATGACAGGTAGTGATCAAACAAACCCATATTTTCAGAAATGATAACTTGAAGAAAGGGATTATTTTGTTCATCCTTGTTTCTGACGATGCATGGTTGGGGCTGACGGCGGCGAGTGAGTCAGGCGGACAGGGTCGAATCTCAAGCATGCTGTCAATAGAAGAGCAGAGAAACCTGTTGAAATATAGAAGATGGTTATTATTGAAAAAAGAGAATAAATAGAGCCATTAATTCTGTTTCTTATAAAAAAAATAATGCTGACGCTTGTCTCTATAGTTCCCTCGCATGCATTTTACTGCATCTGCCACCTGGTACAGCTGGCGGCTGATCACTCCCCGCCACGACACCACCATCTTCGCCTACCCCACGATCACCCACCAACCAGCACAGCCAATACCAACGCTGCTCCATCCATCACTACAACAAAAGGCCCTTCAGATGTCTCAATCAAATTATGACGTATTTAGAGACTGCCTTGCTTCCACATTTGCTCAGCACAGGGAAGCCGCCATTGGACATGAAAAACAGCCTCGGCGGCGGGCCAAAAGGACCAAGCTTCACAGCAAAACTACACAGCCAGAAAGCGGTGATGCAGTAACTGCACAAGCCAATGACGAGGAATTGGCCGAATTCATCGACTACGTTGCATCAGAACTATTCAATGCCCTGCCAGACGACCTACAGCAGCTGGAATACCGCACTTGGCGAGACTCTCCTCATTTACAAGAACAATTCTCACTACCGTTGACAGACGAAAGTATAGACTACCTCAATCTGCCAACGTCTATATCAGATACCCTCAGTACATATGGCCTCATAGCACCTGACCCCACACTTCCTTCACTGGTGCCCTCATCTGTAACCGTTTTTCTCTTACCAGCATTTGCCGCCTACTTGGAATATGTTACAAGACCTCCTCCAGCATCAGTCGCTACTCGAACAGATGCATGTGAAATCTGTGAACGGTCTTGGGTCCCATTGACATATCACCACTTGATTCCTCGTTTTGTCCATGACAAGGCCGTCAAAAGAGGGTGGCACAAGCCAGAAGACTTGGGCAATGTTGCCTGGTTGTGCAGCCCGTGTCACTCATTCGTCCATCGGTTTGCGACTCATGAGGATCTTGCTCGATATTACCATACTGTGGAGTTACTATTGGAGCAAGACGAAGTACAGAAATGGGTCTCTTGGGCCGGAAGGTTACGCTGGAAGGCTGGCAAGAATGCAAACAGAACAAAGTAAGATATCGTCATGTGCTGGGCCCTTGGCACACACCCACCTCACCTGTAAAATGCACGATATAGGAAATTCTAATACTTTTCAAGGGAAGT
Organism: [Torrubiella] hemipterigena; assembly: GCA_000825705.1. Classification (NCBI taxonomy): domain Eukaryota; kingdom Fungi; phylum Ascomycota; class Sordariomycetes; order Hypocreales; family Clavicipitaceae; species [Torrubiella] hemipterigena. The sequence continues at coordinate 807,472 of CDHN01000004.1, forward strand.
ACAGTACAGTTAGCAAGTACGCTGTTCTATTTACGTCGACCATTCCGCTTCACAACCACTTCTACAGAGCTGTGGCAGCAGCCGTCTTCCCGAGTACGAGCGCTCCGGTGCTGCAACCCGGAAAGCTCTAATTGCATACTGCTTCAACAATTCTGATGCTAAATTCAGTCCCCCATTTTGAAACATATAGATCGCTCATATTTACCGTGCAGCGTTGGACTAGGTCGTTCAACTGATCTGTGCCGACTTTGTCGCCCAGACCCCAGCTCCAGGTTTTGCCGTCTTCGCTGCAAACCCAACTTCTTCCATTATCCTGTTTTACACTTATACGCCTTTCCTGCAGTCCATTATGGCTGCTTCTAGTCTTTTCTATATCTGGGCTCGCGAATATATAGACTCTTTCCACCGACGGTTGATCGTGAACAATACTTTCGGGATATTCGGGACACGAGAGTAGCTCACTACTATTGAGTCCCCAAATACGTGGACCGGGGTAGTCGCTAAAGCAGGCTTCTGTGTCGACGAATTTGTCCCACACTTCTTCAAGAAAGACCCTATGATCATCATCTCTTATAAACAGGACGTCCTTTGTAGGTCTCATCCGGCGGCCGAGAATGAGGGCTCCAGAACTATTGGTTTTGAACGTTTCGTATCCCAGGTGATAGGCGGACCGAAGCACTGTATCCCTCGCCTCTTTATTAACCTGCGAAAGCGCGAGGCGCACTGGTACAGCATCGAGATCTTCATGGCAAAACCGGGCGAAGAGGGTCATATCCTCGAAATCCAAGTCGAATCCAAAGTCTCCAAGCTCTGGTCTATACTGTGTGACGAGTCCATAGGAGAAGAAGAATAGGGCTGGATCGTCATCAGCTGGGGCTGGCGCGGCGAAATACCAGACGCGGTCGCGCAGCTCTCGAGGCAGAAAGGGGAACTGAGGGAAGGCTGTGTCAACTTCGGCTCGATTTGTCATCTCGTCAAGCTATTAAGATTTTTACGTCGATGAATTATGGCAAAGGTCAAGACCAGGAGCCGTTTGAGTAAACAAGTTCTGGAACAGTGAGGTGGTAGACCAACACAGACAATGAGGCGGTGCAGAGTAGCCCTAGCGCAGCCTAATATGTAGCATACACAACCTGACAGCCGTCTTGATCGGATTTGCTAGCATAATGTGTTACAAAACACAAAGTAATAAATCCCGTTTGAAATACACTGGATTAGAATAGCGGGACTGACTCTATAGTTTAGGCCCAGCTCCAAGGTTAGCGCGTCGTCGCAGCTCCTCGTCCTGTTTTATACCTTCATGCAAGAGCTGCAGTTCAGCATGGCTGCTTCTAGAAAGACGAATATATAGGCATTTTGCACCGACATCTCCAATAAACTTAGGGGTTCACAAGTATCCTGCTGCCGTCAACAAATTTCGATCATCATCTCATGTCAATACAAGCACTACATGCGACTAAGTCGTCTATAGGGTTGGCTTGAGTGTACAGATAATAGTTACTGTAGCGACTAATTTATATATATTAAAATATTATGTAATGAGCTCTCTTTGGGCTGGTATTATAGAAGATGCAATAGTGGTTGCTCTGACACATTTAGCTGGCTTTGTTGACTTTTTGAGGCATGTGTAATCCACGAGCAGGCTTCAGGCGACTCAAGCATATTTTCTCCTTTGAGACTAGAAATTGGAAGAATGTAGGCTCTGTTATCAATTTAGAATACTTAGCATGAAGCTTGCACGGATGTAACAATACGTACCTGTTATTCGTTATGCTTCTTGCGTTAAACACCTCCAGAATATTCTTGAAGGTTTGCTCAGACCAGTCGACCAAGTCCCTGTATAGCGGTAAGGGTTAGCGTGAGTTGGTCTGTATAGCTCAGTGCTGTTGCAGACTCACATTTTATTTACCAAAATAAATAGTTTTTCTGTTGGTCGCAAGGCATCACTGCTTAATAAACTTTCAAGCTTCTGAGCAGAGGTGGCCCAGTTGTTTGGTTCGCTCGCGTCAACAACCCAGAAAGCCACGTCGCACACCGGACTGTCTGATTTACAAGCATAAGTATATTAGCATAATAAATGAGGGCGACATATCCATACTCTGAATCACGTATTGCCCAGTCGGGCCATGGAACGATTTTGCATAGCCTTTGTTGTCGTAGAAGGATGTTATCTCTCTGAACTGGCTTACTCCGCTTCTCTCCAACTCCTCTAGGCGAGGCAATTGCAGTCCACACTAGACCTGTTAGCATAGATAAGAGCTTCTCGGTGATGCAGTCATACCTTATGGATTAGACAGCCACCAAGAGTTTTCTTCCCAGCTCCGTCATCACCGATAATATTTAGCGATTTTGTTGTCATGGTGGTTTCGAGAGCATCTACGTCCCGGGGCTTGGTCTTGTAATGCACGATGCGGCCTCATGGTTCTGCAAATTTTAGTTCTCATGGCGCACGTGACTCGCGCAACCGATGTCAATATCCTTGCTTAGCAATAGCCTGTCATCAAGCTACGTTATTCCTTTACCCTAGCAGCTAAATTTATTATTAAATAATACTTTCTATAATTAACAAGTGATCTTTTATCATGCCTAGTGTCATAAAAACTTATCCGAGTATTTTCAATGAGATCTGTGCTACTGACTCCCTATATATGCACCGCAGAATTCTTGTTGGAAGTATACAAGTTATGTATCTACTCTACCACCAAATAACATCTAAGAATATTACAATTCCTTTTCTATATCTCTATTCTAACGGCTTCCTTGATGTGCTATAAGCATGTTTAATATCTTAGCTCTACTAAACCTTTTGGCGATTGTCATTGGGGTTACCCCGTCTTTACTTTGAGCCTCTGTATTTGCCCCTGCATGTAAAAGCGCTTCAACAACCCCAAAGTGGCCATACTCAATTGCCCATGACAATGCTGTTCTTCCACCATGATCTGGCCTGTCAATCTGGAGTAATCCTGTATCAACAAGTGCTGCAACAGCCTCAGGTGAATCATTTTGTATAGCCCACATTAAAGGCGTCCATCCATTGATATCTTCGTTGTCGACTCCCGAATTATCTTGCTGTAGAATTTTGTGCAACACACCATAGTGTCCACCTTCGCTAGCCCACGATAGCGCATTTCTCTCATCATTATCGGTAGTCGCGTTATCAACATGTTTACTGTCAAGTAGCACCTCGATACAATCAGTATAACCTCTGCCCGCTGCCCACAAAAGTGGCGCTTTTCCGTTCTTATCCTTGATATTAGCATCCAAGCCTTTGATTTTAAGAAGATATTTCAGAGTTCCAACCCCACCGTTACCAGCAGCCCAAGAGAAAGCAGTACGCCCTTTCTTGTCTTTGTGGTTAACGTTGATATCAGCTTTGTGGACCAGTGTTGAAATAATTGAACGATGTTCTCCTTCCACAGCCCAGAAGAACGGGGTGGCTCCCAAATAATCAACGTAGTTAGCGTTGCAGTTGCCCTGAGCCAATAGTTCTTGCACAATGTCACCGCACCCGCTACCACAAGCATATGAAAGTGCAGTTCTTCCCTTCCGACCTGGGACGTTTATATCAGTTCGCTTGTCGGATAGCAGTCTAATAACGCACGATAGATTATCATAATCAGCTGCTACGGTGAGTGCTGTTTGTCCTTCTAGCTCTTGTGAATTAGGCTCTGCACCAGCTTCAAGAAGGATATCAATAATTCCACTGTGGCCAAGTCTACTTGCCCAATAGAGACTGCGATTCATAACCGCTTGTGACGGCTGACAATAGCCTAGCAGATCTTTCAGAGTAGCTTGCAAGTTAAATTGAGACGCTAATCCCAAAGGGCTGTTGTCAATTATATCATCGTCCGTCGAATCAGCCATTTGCGTGCGATAGAAGCGTAGCCAATTACGGCAGTTTCCTTGTGATATATCAAGAAGGCTTCTGGCAGCGACTCTAAGATCATGGGGAGCATCTTCTTCGCAACGAGCGAAGTGCTCAGCCCAATATAGCGCTGCATAGTTGTAGAACTTGTATTTGGCAGCCATGGAGACACAAATAACTGGGTATAGAGTGTCTGGTCCACCAAAGAATGTATCAAGATTGTACTGGTCAGTGTCCCATAAATCACCGATGAAATCAGACGCTGGCGATTCAAGAATATCATCAGGAGTGCGAGGGGCAGGCCCGTCGTGTGATACTGTTGGCCCAAAGAAGTCAATTTTGAAATCATCCAGAAGAAGATATCGGATACACGTGCAAGCCATTTGCAAAGCAGAGCTGCGTACGTTGAGCTTTCCCATGGCTGGAAATATAATATTCTCACTAGAATCCATTCCTAGTAAAAACTCTTTTGCAGATTGATGAATCAAAGAAACGTTAGGCCAGGATATCCTAACTAGCGGGCCAAGGATACCTTGAAGAGTGTGTGTGATGGCATTTTGAGAATCTTCCATAACATCTTGACTGGAGTGATGGGAAGTATCAAGGGTGAATGCAATGTTCATCTCATCTAGACTCAACGGCCTGCAGCTTCCCAATAATATCCGAAGTAGAAGTGATGCATTTTCATGATGCTGAGAAGGGATGGTTGATAGATATCTTCGATACATTTGTTCGAGATCCTTGGGAGTGCGAGCAAGAATCTTTTTTAGCTCACTCTTCGAAGTAAGTAGGCTCTTCTCGATTGATAGTAGAACAAAATGAATCCAGAGAAAGGTGTGGTCGGCCTTCAAAGTTATCGTTTGGACCAGGAAATTTTTAATTTCGTCGCCATAGCCTCGCTTCAGCGAAATTTCATTGACTCGTTCAAGGATAAACTGCCGAATATCATTGGTATATCCAGCCTGGCGATCATCAATGGTTATTTGAGATTGTCCGGATAGACTAGTATTGACATATGATTGGTGAAGGTAGGGACGGCTTGTTACCAGAAACTTGACCTTAAATTCTCTTTGCATAGAATATAGGGTATCAGAAAGCAGATCAGATATTGACTGAAGAAGTTGATGGCAAGAGTCTGCTTCGCACTCATCCAAGGCATCCAGGATAATGCAAACGGATCCGATCTTTCTATCTCCCAGGATTCTGAGAAAGATTTCCCACAGTGAAGAAAAGGACTGAATCATACTAGAACCCTGTAGATCAAAGACCTTCCGAACATATTGGATTAATGAACGGTGTTGATTGATAAGTTGAAATATTAGACTGATAAGAACCGCTTTGCCATTCGTCTGATTGGTTTTGTTCTGACACAAATAAACGAGAACGTTTGGTGGTTGTTTGGTGTTGAGAAAGTATTGCGCCAAAGAGAAAGACAGAATTGTCTTACCACACCCTGGATGACCAGTCAGCCAAAGCAGCGCGCTTTCACTTTTTTCAAGCCAAAGGTTGAACATAGGGTGGCTGCGGATCCAGTGGCACGTTCCTTGAGCCGGTTTGGGTGGCGTTTCAGGAATTTTGGCATTATCAGACTCATTCAATAGCTTCATGCACGTTCGTTCCACATCATTGAAGGCTTCAAAACGGTTAGAAGCTCTGTTTTTAACTTTAATGATTATTTAACTCACTCACTTCTATCAGAAGAATGAGTGCTGGATCGTTTTAGTTGGGGACTTGTGTCTGCTGATTGGCGCGCGATCCTTCGCAATGCTCGTGCGATGCTCAAATAGCTAGTAGAACTATCACTAGCAAAACGGCATATGCTCGAATGGTTCTCATATAGAACAATGGGGTCCTCGTTTGATAAGCCTGTTTGTGCAGACTTTCGGTCGACGATCTAGATCATGGGATTAATCCTCTGCCAGTGAAAGAAAGCATTGTTCTCACTTACTAAAAATGGTAAACCTGGTATAGCTTCACTTTCATAAAATGAAACTATGTTAAGCTTTTGAAGTCGATATCGGGAAGAGCTAAAAAGGTCATGGAGAGCGTCGGAGTTATGGCCTAGATAGTCAAGCAGCTCAGTTCGAGCATATTTAGGCCGTAATCCGACCGTTACAGTCGCTTGAAATGCATTGACAATGTTGAGGAAAACTCCAGCCAAGTCGGCAGATTCACTCCCGCCATGTGGCGTGGCTAAAAACGCCACACCGATTGTTGATTTCAAAACTGTCCCATACACATTTTCATTCTCATGAGCATAAACAAGCGCCTGGCGAAAAGAATTAGCACAAAGACATATGAGAGACAAGAAAAACAAACTTGTTTGCAAACAATTCCGCCAAGGCTATGGCAAACAAATATAATGGGGCGCGTTTCCTAGTTTGAGCATTAGCGTGCAATGTACTAATGCTGGAGATATTATACATAACTTACACCATTTAGATCCTCAATATGGTCTCTCGTAGAGTTTAGAAGCCCTCGTCCAAATTCCTGTACGCGACTGAAGGATCCCTCACAAAAGAGCTTAGAGGGATAGCCATAGGTGAAGACTCGGCATCCTGGTAGGAAGTCTGGTAGAAAATCGCGGAGCCATAATTTCCCCGTCGTTTTATCCGTCCAAGTTGAGTATGCGTCGCCATTAAGTCCATGGACTGCAATAATGTCCACTGGAAAGTTCTCGCCCTCTGAAGAGAGCTTCAGGTTTTCAGCTAGCTTGTAAAGACCATGTTGCTGCGCCTGTGATTGGGGCTCTTGTTGAGTCGAAGTGACAGAAGACGAATGCTGAGGTTGAGGTATGCCATCAGAGACCGATTTGTCTAGATACTTGGTCTTTAAGCGATAGAAATGTCTCATAGTGATATGAAAATCGAGAAAAGCTGCTAATAGCTTAGCGCTTTGAACGCTACAAAAACAAAGACTTTGCCCACACTTGTACAATTAGCTCACGGGCGCTCGATCTTACCGGTCGAGCGGGGTACCAAGACTTAGATTTAACGGGCCGAGGATTACCCAAACAAGTAATGCTCATGTCCATCCTTTTGAAGAATAGAAGCTCTAATGCTACGGATAGAGACATTGAAGCTACCTGCAAATATGTTGAACTATGTTTAAATTTAGACCAGCTTTAAATCTACAGACTTAAATGCTATTCATTATATATTCAGCCTGACACAGAGTACAGAGTTGTCAGCTGTGTTACTCGGCGATGGGCCATCTACGCATCACGTGATACAACAGACTCGATAGGTGTGAGAGTACCATATCCCCTGCCTTTTAAGTTGCGTCGATATCTGATCCAACGCAGCCTGATATGCATCATACATAGCCTTGTAGCCCTCCTGAACCGATTTTCTCACACAATGCGTTAGAGGGAAAGGTTAATCTCCATTTCAACATGCCATATCAGAATATTTACACGTGCACGATTCACGAAAACGCTCTGGCCATTCTCCAGTGCGGATCCTCGGCGGGCGCTTAGACACTCTTAACCCCTGCCAAAGGTTATGCAGCGCTCGTCACATCACCCCTGCCACTGCAACGCCAATATAAGCTAGCGCTATCACACTTGTGCGAATCATGCACGCTTTCATCTACGTCAAGCCTTACCCAGCATTATTTGCTCTACCTTTGAGTCAAGCCTGAGCGTTTCTCGCTAGGGTTGCTTGCACTTGGCCACGACCCCCTGCTGCTCAACGCTGCGTTCGTTCGTCAAGTACAATTTAACTCTTTCAAGTTATTGAATGTGGCTTTTCTATTTCACCCGGCATTTACAAGGTGAGAATCAGGGCCTGGAAACACGTCTATTAAATCGTAGCCATGGCACCATCTGGCTGCACCCATCTGCCTTGATTCTGCGTCTGCCAGCATTTGTTGTTTGTTTTTTCTGTTGTCTTGACAGCATTACACTCCTTTCTTTTGCATCATGAAGCTGCCACTCGTTTTCTCTCTGCTTCATTTGGCGGCCGCCGTGACCGTACCTCCATCGCCGAACCAACTGGCCCCTTTGTATCGCCGAACAGAATTAGCAAGCCGCGATGACTCCGATCATTATATTGTCAAATTCCGTCAAAATAGCCCCATGACCTTGATCACCGACGTAATCGATCGCATCTCCGTCCTCAACTCTGGCAATGCCAACAGCCATGCCAAGCACGTCTTCAACCACGCCATCCAGGGGTTTTCTGGGCACTTGAACCCAGCCATGGTCCGAGTTTTGCGCATGCTTCCTGATGTAGAATACCTTGAGCAGGATGGCGAGGCTGTCGCTAGTGGTATGGTGACCACCAACGGAACCACTTGGGGCCTTGCTCGGATTTCGCACCGCAAGGCAGGACGCAAAGACTACACGCGAGACGACTCCAACGGCAACGGCACATGTATCTACTTTGTCGACACGGGAGTGGACGACACGCACCCTGAATTCGAGGGCCGCGCCCACCAAATCAAGTCGTTTATCCCCAACGTAACCATCGACGACTCGGGCCATGGCACCCACTGCGCTGGCATCGCCGCCTCCAAGAACTACGGCGTAGCAAACAAGGCGACCGTATACGGCGTGAAAGTTCTGCGTGGCGATCGTCACGGCGCTTGGTCCGATGTCATTGCCGGCCTCGACTTTGTGCTGAAGGATGCGCCATCACGTTCGTGCCCCTACGGCGTCATTGTGAACTTCTCCGTGGGTGGCAGCTACCAGCAGTCGGTCAACGACGCAGCCAAGCGCGTAGTCTCGAGCGGATATTTCATGGCTGTTGCAGCAGGAAACGAAAACGACGACGTGACCCAGCATTCGCCGGCGTCGGAGCCGTCCGTGTGCACTGTAGGGGGAACAGACGAGTTCGACACCAAGTACAGCGATTCGAACTGGGGCACGTCGATTGACATCATGGCGCCGGGCGTGTCGGTGCTTTCTACCGTACCGAACAACGGAACCGGGTCGTACTCTGGCACATCCATGGCGACGCCACACATTGCCGGTCTCGCGGCGTATCTAGGCGCCAGGGACAAGAAGAAGGTCACTCCGGATGTGTGTGCGCAGATTGTCAAGATGGGCACGAAGAATGTCATTACCGGACTTAGCAAGTCGACGGTTAATCTGCTTCCGTTTAACGGGAACCCCTCTGGCTAAGCGATCCTATGTGGTACACATGTATGCCGCCATGGACGTATGTATACATGCGTACAACCACAGCAACATCGGAATTGGTCTTTGTTCAGTTCATGTTCGTCTTCATAGTATCATGATTCCCTCGCATATTATTTTACGTGTATTTCGAAGCCTTTCTCTTCTCTACTATTCGCTTTCCTTCTTGACCGTTTCTTGGACCATCGTCTCTTATTAGCCGACACAACACGTTCCAACCCCTCATTGGACCAGATATCGCCACACCCTTGTGAAAAGAAACCCAATAAAAATTGAAATCGCAGTTTCCATGACCATTACTTTCCATATTCCCCCGTAATATATCTCTTATCAAAGTCTCGGTACCCCGCGCCGCTCCCGCCATTGGCGCCATTGACGCTGAGTTGACGTGATCGCAGCGCTCCACTACAGCCTCACGAGCGAATGACAACAGCGCTTTACCTTGCAATGCCCGCACTACAACCATACACTAGGCTAGTATGTCGTAGAACTGCAGCTCCGGTTCGTTCTGTTTCATAGTAGTTGTTGGGGGTTTGAACGCTAATCTGGGGGGATTGCATCATCGGCTATTAGCAAACAAGCAGGTCGTAGTAGTACTTAAACCCGGCGGTATTCGTCCCGTTTTACACGTTGCGTAGACGCATAAATTTCATCCTTCATCTCTAGTTGCGTAGTCGTGCCTACTGTTAGGCTCAGGCTGCTGCGCATATCATGGGCACATTTAATGGAAGAGTCAAGTCGTCAGAGATTACAGGGTCGGATATAGAAGACTCAGCAAATACACCGACGACTACCGTCATTACCAACAGCACGGTATTTGCATCAGGTGGCGATGTGAAGCTCTACGAACCCATTGACGAGTATGAAGGCAAACACCGGTACGATCCGAGCGCCCAATGGACCGAAAAGGAAGAAAAGGTTCTCGTCCGCAAGGTAAGTCGTTGCCGTCGCCGTCGCTGCATCACAGTTTCCAACTTTGGTTGTCGTACAAAGTCTAAACCTATTCTCGTAGATGGATTGGAGAATCTGTTCGTGGGTTTGTGTCATGTTCTTTGCGCTCCAGCTCGACCGTGGCAACATTAGCCAAGCGCTGGCCGACAACATGTTAAAGGACCTCGGCCTCACCACCAACCAATACAACTACGGCATGACGCTCTTCTACGTCTGCTTCCTCGCGGCCGAGCTGCCCTCGCAGGCAATCTCGAAGAAGCTCGGCCCAGATGTCTGGGTTCCCATCCAAATGATAGCTTGGAGCATAGTGGCCATGTCGCAGTGCGCCATCAAGAGCCAAACAGGATTCTACGTGACCCGTGCTCTTCTAGGCACCTTTGAGGGTGGCTTCATCCCCGATGCGATTCTCTACCTCTCCTATTTCTACAATAGCAAAGAGCTGCCCATCCGCGTCAGCTACTTTTACACGGCATCGAATGCAACGCCCGTGCTGGCTGCCTTTATGGCGTATGGCCTGCTGCACATGCGCGGAGTAGCTGGGTGGGAAGGCTGGCGATGGCTGTTTGCCCTTGAAGGTGGTCTTACTGCCATCATTGGCGTCATTTCGTGGTTCTATCTGCCACCTAGTCCGACGCAGACGGCAAGTTGGTTCCGTGGCAAGGACGGATGGTTTAACGAGCGAGAAGAGATTATCATGGTGAACCGTATTCTGCGTGACGACCCCAGCAAGGTAAATTGCTCCCTAATATTCTTTCCTCTCGTGTAAGGTGGCACCGTCAGTCTAACGAAAAAACAAAAACAGGGCGGAATGCACAACAGACAGGGTCTACGACTGCCGCTTCTCTGGCAGGCCCTAACCGACTGGGACCTATGGCCCATTTACATCCTCGGCTTTACGCTGCTTCTGCCCGTCCAGCCCGTCGCCAATTACCTGACGCTGAATTTGCGCAGTATAGGCTTCGACACGTTCCAGACAAACCTACTAACCATCCCCGGCTACGTGCTGTTTGTGATCCAGCTGCTGTTCTGGACGCGCGTATCAGAGCGTATCAACAATCGCTTCCTCATTGTCTTCTACTACTCTGTCTGGGTATTCCCACTAATCCTCGCCCTACGCTTCCTACCTGACGGCGCCAGTCCGTGGTCCCGCTATGCCATCATGGTGCTTGTCGTCGGGTACCCCTACGTGCACTCCATTCTCGGTAAGCGTTACCGAACCTTTCATTGACCTATCGCAGAGCTAACCGCTTTCAGTGAGTCTGACATCTCGCAATGCTGGCTCTGTTCAGTCACGCACAGTGGGCAGTGCTGTATACAATATGACGGTGCAAGCGAGCAGCATCTTTGCATCCAATGTACGTTTGTTTGCTCCATAGCCCCCTTTGCGTTGATCTCCGGTTCGCTTTACTTACCAGTTTGTTGGCCAGGTTTATCGCCAAGATGATGCTCCCAATTACCGTCGAGGAAACACTGCCCTGTTGCCCATCATTGTCTGGAACGCTCTGCTAGCACTCGGCATCAAGGGCTACTACATGTGGCGCAATAAGCAGCGCGATAGGGTCTGGAACGCCATGAGCCCCGACGAGAAGAACGTGTACCTCGAGACGACGCAGGACAAGGGCAGCAAGAGATTGGACTTTCGCTTTGCTCACTGAGTCGGGTTGGTTGTCGGGCGAAGCAAACAACGTTTAAGTGGGTGAGATGGGATGAGGCTTAGACTGCGAAATATATTGAACGCAGAAACCAAATCCTCCTTCCTGATTTGTGTCCAAGTGGGATAGAGTTATTCCAACACCAACAGAATCCAAAAGCAAATGCTCTTTTCGTTTCTTTCTTCAAAACAACTACCACTCGGGTGTATTGTATAGCCGTTGTGTAAATTCAAGGGATCTACAACCCATGTATATACCAAGAACCATCTCTCACTAGAAAACCCCCTAGCCTGCACTCGTAGTAGACAGGGCTGACTCGCCGATATAAAAGAGGTATTTTGTACACTCTGCCCTGCCACCCACAACGTTGACGCTAGCCCCCAGATTGCGCCCCTCAACTCTAAAAAGCTAATCTCTCTAGTGAACGTATTTCCCCTTTTTTTGCTGTTAGTGTACCTGCATTCAGCTAGCTTTTCGTGTGTGAGCGCCGTCTCCTGCCCAAACCAGCCAGTCTAAGCCTCCTCCTCAGCACGCTCAGCCCCAGGAACGGAGGCGTTTTTTTCGTCAATGTGGACAACAACCACAAGTCAAATACAATAAAAAATTTCCCCTCTTCCAAAACAAGCCTTCGCTTTGCTTTCCCCACAAGGCGCTGCCGGCAGCCGTTAATTTGGAAGTGCATGAGCCCATATGCCGAGGCTATACACGCTAGTGGACGCTAAGAAACCGCCATCGTGCAATGCCACGGCGTGGTCGCTTGGGCCATGGGCAGCTCGCCTCATCGCCTTGGCTTACAGAGGGGTTAATTAAAAGGACAAACAAAGGTTGGATTATCATTCTATGCCCTCCCCCGCGTTCAGCATGCGCCGCCACACTGCTTGGTTGTTATATAGACGGGCTTGGACGCCGCCTATGTTGGATTCCGATGTATAGTTGGTACCCTACTAAACCGACACTCGTTTGAATTATATATTTTATTTCGCTTCCCTTGGTTGGGTCTTGTCTCTCATTCAATTTTCTTTAATATTTTCATCTTTACTGCGCAGCTATGAAGTCGGCATTTGTTTCGTTGGCAGTTTTGCCTGCGGCTGCTTTGGCTGTCGATGTTGCTGATCTCGCCACGGCGGATGATAATGCAGCTGTTGAACTTCCTGGACTTCTTCGTTTCCCTGTCCAGGCGGTGGAAACTGCGGAAGACATTGCTTCTCTCGACAAGCGACAGATCGGATCCGATATCGTCAACCAGCTCCGCGGCTTCAGCTACACTATCCCGCTCAAGATTGGTACTCCTGGAGACGAGGTCAGTGTCGTCTTTGATACTGGTTCCTCCACCTTGTGGGTAAACCCTAGCTGTAGCAATGCTACCAAGACAGCTCAATGCGAGAGCTTTGGTCGCTTCTCTAAGTCCTCCACCCTCCAAAACCTCAACACCACGGGCGGCGTTAAATACGGCATTGGATACGTCAAGTACGACTACGTCAACGACTATGTCACTCTGGGCTCTGCAAAGATTAGCCAGCAAGTCTTTGGTCTCGCCACGGAAAGTTCTCAGGTCAACTATGGTATTATGGGCGCCGGTCCCTCGCTGTTTGGCTTTGAGAGCAACGGCTATGTCATTGACTCCCTCGCAAAGCAGGGCTTCACCAAGAGCCGTGCCTTTGGTGTGGATCTGAAGGGCATCGAATCTCCCCGTGGCAGCGTTGTTTTTGGTGGCGTTGATACCAAGAAGTTCCGCGGTGTCCTTGAGGCTCTCCCTATCATCCCTGCCTCGGCCGCACCAGACCGTCTGACCAGATACTGGGTGAACCTCGATGGCATCTCCATTGGTGGTGAATCCGTTTCTGGAAAGCAAGCCGTCTTCCTCGACACTGGTGCCACGCTCAGCTATCTTCCCCAGGCTACTGTTGACAGAATTGCCGCCAAGTTTCCCGGTGCTAAGCCCACCAACTACGGCCTGATCTCCGTCGACTGCTCCGTTGCTGACAAGCCAGGTTTCGTGGAGTTCCAATTTGGCAAGACAACCATCAAGGCTTCTTACAAGGATTTCATCTACCGTGACCTTGCCACCAACTCCTGCCTTCTCGGTGTTGCTGCCAAGACCAGTTAGTCATTTGTATGCTTTCTTGATATAGGTCCTGTGCTAACAATCCTCTAGCAAGCTTTGCTCTGGGAGACAGCTTCCTCCGCTCTGCCTACGTTGTCTTTGACCAGGATAACAAGAGTCTACACGTTGCTCAGAGCGACGACTGTGGTACTAACCTTGTCCCTATCGGCCCTCAGGCTGTCGGTGCCCTCGAAGGTGAATGTGGCCGCCCTAAGCCCAGCGTTCCCGTATCCGTCAAGTCTTTAACCTCTACTTCCTCCGCATGCACAAGCTTGGCTACTTCTGTCCGTTGGCCTTCGGCTGTCGGTGTAAGCTCTTCTGTTGGCGTTAGCAAGCCTGCCTCTTCTAGCGCTATCAACACCAGCAAGGCTTCTTCTGCAGTCCCCAGCGTTGGTAGAAACACCACTATTTCTGCTTCAGCTTCTTCTTCGCTCAAGCTCAACACCACCACCACTGCATCGGTCCAGCCAACATACACCTCGACATTCACCACCACCAGCGTCTACACCATCACCTCGTGCGCGCCCACCGTCACCAAGTGCCCTGTTGGCAAAGTTACCACCAAGGTCATCACTACTCACAGCACTTTCTGCCCCACGAGCAAGCCTCCCGCTGCGTCTGTCACCAAGCCTCCTGCTCCTCTCACCACAGTCACCTACACGCTGATCCGCTGCCCTGGTGGTAAAGACAAGTGCCCTCTGACCGAGACTGGTTCCAAGGTTGTGACAGTCTCCCCCGTCAAGCCAACCTCGGTGGCGCCCGTGTGCAAGACATGCACTGCTGCCCCTGTTGCGCCCAAGCCGACCGGTGTAAAGCCTGTGGTTTCCAGCGGCAAGCCCAGCGTCAAGCCCAGCACTTCAGTCTCCCGCAACAACTCCACGGCGACTATCGCTACTCCCCGTCCTCCCGTCGCGACCGTCGCCAAAGCCGCTGGTAACACCGTCATTCTCGGTACCGGAATGGCCGCTGTAATGGGTGCTGCTCTCTTTGCTGCTGTTGGCCTGTAAACAGCCCATGCATAAAACCCCTTTGCGCTAGGCCTGGTGATGGCTCAATTCATTTTGTATAGATAAAAACGCACACCTTGTAGAATAGCTTCCTCCTTCTCCGTCAGTATACATTGTCATCATAGTACAAAAACATCACCCGTCTTGCCGCACCGCACTCTCACTCTGCGCCCTGTACTCACTGTAACTCGCTTGTATAAATCCGAATATGGCTTAGCGCATCTTTTTTTTCTCTTCAGCTTGCCATATCGGGCCAAACGGTCGAGACCCTTTTTGTTCGTGGGCGTCAGGCACAGGCTAAACCTCATTGGGCCTTTTCGGCTGCGATGCAATTTTAAAAGACAATCGCCTTGTCCCGATTCCCGTCGCCTCCCACGCGGCTTGCCCTCTACTCTTCTTCATCTTCAACTTGCAAATCTGCAAATCGGTTGGCACGGGCGACATCTGCACCAGGTCAATAGGCGCATTCACTCCTTTATACCCGCCTAGACCGTCCACTCCCTATTTCTAGTCCGCCCACTCGCTCCCTGTTTAATCGACGGATAATCTCGCTCCCCCGCGCGCCCACGATGCTCTCCTCGCTTCTCCTCGTCGCCGGCACAGCAGCCGCCGCAGCCACCGGTGGCACCGTCTGGGCGACTCCTCACGACAGCTACTCGTCCAGCGTTGGCGTCCTCGGCTGCAAAATCAACACAGACCGTGTCGCCTACTGGCCAGAGACCGTCACCTGCGACAACATCTGCGTGTCGCTGTCGTACGGCGGGCGCCAGGTGTATCTGCTGCGCGTGGACCAGTCTGGCGGCGCCCACGACATCAGCTACGATGCCTGGAACTACCTGTACACGGGCAATTCGGCGGCCGACAAGCCTGTCGCAGGCGGTGCCATTGCCATGGAGTTCAAGCCTGCGGATCCCAGCAAGTGCAGCGGCCTGATCAACACGTCTGGCGGCAAGATGCCCCTCAGCGCAGCCAACAGCATGAATTACCTCTCCGACTGTCTGTCGCAAAAGGATAGCTGGATCGCAAAGAACTACGTCCTCTACAACATCCTCGATCCCATCTGCACTCTTGGTCACGACGAAACCTGCTCGCTGGATTGGCCCGCAAAGAACCAGGCAACTTGCAGCCACACCCTTGGCCTCCCTGATTCCCTCAAGGACGCTCCCGTCTTCAACATTCAGTACCCAAGCGGCAAGAAGGTCCTCGCTGGCAGTGTTGCTACTGGTGCTGATGCTGGCCACAACTCGGCATCCGCAATGCACTGGTCGGCTGCTTTGATGGCCGGTGTCCTGGCGTTGCACTTGCTTTAAAATTGGCGATGCGGCTTATTGAATTGAACATACACTCCTTTTCTGTGTACATACTGTACAAACTATTTTTGTAGTTACGTTAGATACCCTATGCGTGTTGGAAACAGTTTTAGTTAGCGGAATTTTATTTCTTGTTTACAATTTACCCAAGAACTACGTCTCGTGACATTGCCTAAATCAATGTCTGGCTGGCTGTATCTACCAAGTTCCATTCTCGAGCAGCGCGCGGAGCTTGTCGTCGAGGAACTTCACATCCACCGGGTTTGTACCGGGACCTCCAGCCCTACGACGGATAGTTAGCATGGTGTTTTTTGTTCTATAACATAAATCAAACTTACCAGTGACCCCAGATAGAGTCAAATGGAACGCATTTGCCGACGCCCTCGCTCATATTTTTTACTTCATACTCGGAATCCTCAGGCGGGAAGTACAGGTCGGTTCGGCCAGGCATGACCAGCGTCTTGGTCTTGATGCTGCGCATGGAAAGCTCAAAGTCGCCGTTGTAAGGAGGCTGGTTGGAGCAGTCACCAGCTTGCCAAGTGTGAAGCATGGTTAACAAATTCTCGGGGTCCTTGCTCAGTGCCCAGGTTTCCCAAAAGTTCTGCATAAAGTCCTCTAGGCTCTTGAAGCCAAGCTTAGTCTCGTACAGCTTTTCGCGGTAGAACTGCTGGCTGAATCCCCAACCGGCATAGACTCGGCCCATGGCCTTGAGGCCGACTTCTCGTTCTGTTTCTGTCCAGCCGCGATAATCTTCAGCCTTGACAGTCTCGCCGGCTCTGCTGCCCGCTGAGTTCACTCCCTTGGCGGAGAGGAGTGCACACTTGACTCCCTCGAGGAACACCTCATTGTGAAGGGCTGTCTTTGCACTGCCGCAGAACGGGACGGCATATTCAGCAAAATCGGGAAACTGAGTGATCCACTGATACGTCTGGCAGCCACCCATGCTCCAGCCGAGAACGCACTTTGCCTTCTTGACACCAAGACCCTCGGTCACTAGGCGATGCTGAGCCGTGACATTATCAAGAAGAGTGACGTCGGGGAATTTGCCCTTCCGTGTAGAGCGCGTGTTGGACGGGCTGATGGACTGGCCGTTGCCGATTAGCGCAGGGACGATGATGTAGTACTTTTCGGGGCTCAAGGCCATGTCTTTGCCAATCAGCCACTCATTGTCCGAGATCTTGCCGCTGAACCAAGAAGGATAGACAATGGCAGGCAGACTAGCGTCGCCGTAGGTTTTGTATGCAATGTAGGCGCCAGCTAGTGTTTCCCCAGACTGGAGCTTCAAGTCGCCAAGATCGTACTTCTTGTAATCCTCCAGAGTGAGGCTATCGATAGCGCTGGCAATGCCTTTTTCAGTAGACATTATGAAAATTGACTTTTTTAATGATGATGAAATTGTAGAGAGGGGAAAAACACGAACTGCCGCGTTGCCAGGCCTGGGCCAGTTATACACCCAAAACGAGGGGCAGGCCAGGTCACCTGGTGCCCGCCACATCGGCTAGTGAGGGGCACGGCTTAGATCTCCTAACGGCTGAAGGGTACTTTGTCCCGGTCATTATTAACGTGCCGTGTTGCTTTGCTGGCTTTATTGATGCACATGCGGTAATTTACTTTTTCTTATGTTAATATTCTTTTTGGAATTCATTAGAAGCCGCTTTCATATGCATATGTTTTTGTGTTCCAGCATTGCCCATCTAATTGCTCCGTCTTCAAATCACTCCCATGCCAGAATCCCTAGGCTTTTTCTTTTTGTACCATTGCCATGCCTATTTTGTTCCTCCTACTCTTTCCATACGCTGCTTCTAGTTGCCCACAAAATAATTCATTCAAGTCGTGTCTTGTTCCCGGAAAGAGAGAGATTCCCGTCAGATATCCAGCTGCCTAGTTGGCCCAAACCTTGACCTTTTGATCAACACTAGCAGTGGCAATAACGCAACGGATCTTTTCTTCCGCGGTGTCTGCCTTCTTTACTGCTCCATCTTCGCCATTTTGGGTGATAGCGCCGCCATTGACAGCTGGTGCATCCTTTGCGAGGCTTGGTGCCCATCGTAGACACTTGACAAAGTGGTCGTGTGAGTCGCTGATGACCTTGACGCACTTTCCTTCCTGGCTCAAGTCCCAGCATCTCAGAGACTTGTCGTCGGCAACAGACAGCAGATATTTTCCACCGGGGTGGAACACTAAGCCGTTCACCCAGTTGTCATGGCCAATCAAGACCTTGATGCAAGTTCCGCGGGAATCCCAGAGTCGAATCGTCTTGTCACGCGATCCGGTGGCCATAAACTCAGCGGGGCTCGTCAAAGGCGGAGGCTTCTTCAAGCCAGCTAGCGCTCCGAGATACTCATACGCAGCTGGTGGTGCAAAAGCACAGCACTGCACTACGTGCTCATGGCCAAGCATAGTCACTTTTGTTTCCGGGTTGGCCACCGACAACTCCCATAATCTTGCCGTGTGATCGGCACCCGTAGACAGCAAATAATTTCCATCTAGCGAGGGGCATACATCACGAACCCATCCAACGTGGCCGTGCAGCGTTCTGACGCAAAAGCCAGTCGTTGTGTCCCAGATCTTGAGTGTCTTGTCGCCACTGGCACTCACCAACATGTTTCCTGTTGAGAATGCGCCAGTTGAGCCAGATGGAATAAATCTCACAGCGCTAACACTGTGGTCATGTCCAGATAGTGTTCGGATATTCTTGTAGCCATCCGCAGGGTCCCAAATCTTGATGGAGAGGTCCGAGCTGCAAGATGCCAGAAGCAGCGCGCTTTTGGGGCCGCCATAATCCAAGTCAAGAACAGCCCTAGTGTGTGCCTTGATAGTCTGTTCCCATTCTCCAAGTTCCCAATCGTATATTCTAATTGTACAGTCGTCGGAGCCGGACGCCAAGGAGGAGAACTTGGGGTGGAAGGCCACACAATTTACCGGATCACGATGGCCTTCGAGTGTGTGTCGGCTGGGGTTTCGGGGGAGCCAGGACACAGGATCCTGGTTTCGTTTCGAGAGGGATGTGGGAGTCGCATTGTCGACTTCGCTCTGGAGTTCAGCATTTCGGGTCTCAAGCTCCATGATCTATCCACACGCACACACGTCAGCAGTCGCCTTTTCACGCCTTCGTCCAAAACCTGCAGACTTACCTTCTTCTGGAGTCTCACGATACTGGTCCATTTCTTCTCCAGTAGCGTCTCATATTTCTTCGCCGTATTGGCATCGTACACGTCTTCGCCCAACGACAGCTCGCCACGCAGGGCGGAGGCGCTCGTAGGTAGATTATTCGCAGATAAATAAGCGATTATAGATTTGTGCCTAGCAGGTCAGCCAGTTAGTTGGGTTCCAACAGCTCAATCCATGATAGCTCCCAAGCAAGCCACCATCATCTCGTCTCTCATGTCTCAAATACATACAGCTCTTCGGCCTGCCTCGCAGGCAATGTGCGACTCATCTCGGCGATGGAGATTGTGGTGATACACCCCTGGCTCTGACCCTGTCACAGCTGCGCAGCATTAAACGGTGAGCCAGTGGTCAGCACGCCAGATTGTGGTCATGAAGCCAGCGGCCGGAACGTTGCAGCTTTTGGCTCTGATTGAGCGGTCAACAGGTTGATGAGGGGCAAGAATGGCCGGAGTGGGGTGGATGTGCGGTTCGCGCCGCAGAAACTGGGTAACGACGAGATGCGGCGGAGGGGAGCAAATTTCTGCTTGCAAAAGTATAGGGACAGTCGCTCCGGGTTTTAGAATCTGGCTTTTACCGCTTCACGGTGATGTTTTGTATCAAAGAGTTCAAAGGGTGGTAGTAAACACACTAAACCCACTGGCAACGCCACTATGACAGCCGTAGTGGTTGCCGTGGGACAACATGCAGCCATTCTATCAAAGGATCACGTGATGACGCAACAAGCTTAAAGGCCAGCCATGAAGAAACTTCAAACATCTAATGGGGGGTATCTTTCATTATATACACTCTTTCAATCATCATGTAAGCGCTCGCCTGATTAGTCGCTGCGCGCAGGCTGCACAACCCCGTCTTCGTTAATCTCTTGAATCAGAGGAACGGGCGGGGTCTCGCCCACTACTGTCTTACTGTCGTCGTCTTCGTCTTCCACTGGTGACAGCAGCGAAACCTGGTAGGAACTGGCACTATCTCCTTCGCTTTCTTCTGGAACAGACATTAAGCCATGCATACTTCTAAGGGTTGTTGCACTGGAAACTGTATCTGCCCGGTGCATGGTTTGTGCCGTGGGTGATGACCACACAGGAAGCATAGCGAGCCTGGGAGACACTGGCGGGCTTCGTGCAGCCGGACTATGAGGACTGCGAGGGCTTCTGGGGCTTCTGATGTAGTATTGGGTCTCTTCCTCTGGGAACGATGATCCAGACAGCCTGCGAATTCTGTACGCCTCGTAGTTGGTGTCTCGCGTGTGGCTATACTGGCTTGATTCTCGGCTACGGGTGTCGAGGTTAAGTGGCTCAAGAGAAGATCCATCGCTATTCCGTGATCTACGCTTCGGTACATTTAGGCTTTGATTGTCGTAAAATCCATAGCCTTTAACGTTGACAGGATGTGTATAGTCTTCGTAGGTCGATTGGCGGTAGTATGCAAGCGCGACGTAAATCGTCATAGAAATCGTCACAATTCTATGATTTGACCGGTTATTTTGATGCCCACATTAGGTTTGGTTGAAAAAAGCTTACAATAATATACCATCGAGGGCAATTCCGAGCAATGAGTAGCTCTTCTCGCTCAACTTGGTATACGCAACAATGTCCAGAGCCAGGATAGCCAGAGCACAGGCCGTCTTGATGACATTGGAGAAAAGCATTGACCAAGGCGTTAGGGATTCACCTAGAAACTTTCCGATTTCGACAAAGGTGCAGAGCCCTGTCACAAATGACATGGCGATATTGGTTGCTTGCCATCTACTGCATGTTAGAAACAATTATCACATGTCTTCTAGTGCTTTGGTGTTGGCTTACGCATATTCCATCTTCGTAGTTTCTATATCTTGCTTGTCTTTATCTAGGGACATGGTAATAGCAATTCTCCATGAAAATAGGGCAAGGATCGACAAGGCGAGAATCAACTGGAGAGTCCAGGAGGGCAGCAAAAGTGCGGCCTTCCAAGCCGCCCGCTGAAACTGATCTCGGGTTCGATGTAGCGACATTTTAATCGCAATCTAAGTATGATTGTGTAGTTTCGATGACGTTATTCGGTATTTCTGTGATCAGAGATGGCGTTTTTCGTCTTGAAGTACATCCTGCCTGACCCTGGAACGACGCGAGCCCTTGACTCTTTATAACGTGCATCATATTTCAGCTTTGTGCCACATTTCAATGCGAGCTGCTTGTTGCGTGCAGCAAATCTGCCTCATGGGGATTAATTGCTGCAGCTGTAAGCCACGGCGCCCAATCTCGGACAGTTGTAACCCGCAACTCAGCCCTGGATGAACCCGCTCACCCACTGTGAGGCTGAACACTGCCCGCTTTTGCGCTAAAAATGGTAATCTTGGTCGCAATCTGTGCGAGGCTTAGCGTGCCTAAATTAGACTCTCAGACCGCTAGGCTTAGCGCATACCAATTGGTACGGTGTGCGCTCTGTTCACGGTTCATTACCCTGTAGATCTTCCATCGAGGCGACTGGCTATCGTCAATTGCCTAAATCCGGTATTGAGACTCTGAAAGTTGGAGAAGGTTTATTTTTTATGAATTCTACGTTGCTTGATATACGTACATCTATTTTCTGGAGGAAGTGTTGCATCGCTTTTGTCGAATTGATTATACTAATATGTGGTTTGTACAATCCAACCGCCAAGTTTAGCAAACTCGTTATTGGTATAACCTGTAGTGAAAGGCTGCCTCATGAAAATCAGAAAACAAAGCATAGATGAGACCACTTTTACTCATCACCATAGTTTATTATTTCTCTTCATGTTCGAACAGTTTGCTGAGGGTGTGTGCTGTCCTAGTGAATGGGCTTCTTCTTCTCCTCTTGTCTGCGCAGGGGTTCACTACAGACCGCATCATTAGTCTTTGAAACAAAGTAGTGAATGATAAATATAAAGAACCCATCAAATTAAGCCGATAATTTATCAATTTTATTTTTTCTTAAATATACCGACATCCGCGGACCTCAGCCCGTAGCCGCCCACAGTCTCTGTAGCGGCTTCTCCCGGACGCGCTGAATGCCTCCACTACGCGCCAACACGTTTGTCGCGTTTTGTTGTGCCTGCATCAGTGGGCCCCCGTTGGCAGAGACCCTGGTCTTCCTGGTATATTTTTGGCGATATCCCGATTCTTGACGAAACATCACGAGGGCCGTTGACCGGATTCACAAACTGCCATCATGGATCTGTCAGACGAATCGGCTTTTGACAGCTTCGGCGACAACGACGTCTCGGACGCGTTCAGCCCAGAGGTAGGTTCACCAAGTACCCCTCCTCCAATTGCACCTCACTTTCTATTGCTGCATCACCAGCCGTCAGGTGTTATTTGGAAGGTAGCTAATGATTAAACAGAAGCCAAAAGCAACAAAAGCAGCAAAAGCTCCGAAAAAGGCACCCGCAAAGAAGGATGCCGCACCCAAGAAAGCCCCAGCAAAGAAGGCCGCGCCCAAGAAAGCAGCGACACTAAAGCGAGCGAACACCGGTGGCGACAGTGACGAGGATGAAAGCTCTATCGTCTCCCACAAATCCAAAAAGACCAAGAAGGAGAGTGCGTATGGATCAGATGACGACAATGCAGAGGCTGGCGGACTGATCTCTGCCCCCAAGGCCCGGGCAAAGAAGTCGGCGGAGGAGACTTACCAGAAGCTCTCCCTGAAGGAACATATCTTGAAGCGACCCGATACTTATATTGGTTCCGTTGTTCCGACAGAGTCTGAGATGTGGGTATTTGAAAAAGAAGCCAACGAAATGGCCAAGCGCAAAATAACCTACGTACCTGGCCTGTACAAGATTTTCGACGAAATCTTGGTCAATGCGGCTGACAACAAGCAAGCCGATGATGCAGACCATAAGATGAGCTACATCAAAGTCACAGTGGATCGAGAAGCCGGCGAGATTAGCGTTGAAAACAACGGTAAAGGAATTCCTGTTGTTATGCATTCGGTGCGTCGAAAACATCCCCGTTGTTAGCATTGGTTGTTGGTGGCTAACTTGAAACAGCAAGAAGGAATCTACATCCCTCACATGATCTTCGGCCACCTACTAACAGGTTCAAACTATGACGATAACGAAAAGAAAACTGTCGGTGGTCGAAACGGTTATGGTGCAAAGCTTTGCAACGTTTTCAGTACCGAGTTTACAGTCGAAGTGCAAGACTCCGAGAACGGCAAGCGATATAAGCAAATTTGGACAGACAACATGTCCAACGCCGGCAAACCAAAAATTACAAGCAACAAGACTAGCAATTTCGTCAAAATTACGTTCAAACCTGACTGGACAAAATTCAACATGCCCAGTGGGATGGATGACGACTTCGAGGCGCTGTTATGCCGCAGAATTTACGATGTTGCTGGCACTATCCGCGGTGTTCGCGTCTACCTCAACGGCAACCACATCAAGCTGGGCTTCAAAACTTACTGCGAAATGTATGCCAAATCTATCGGCCTTCAACGAACTTCAGAAGAGGGTGCAGTAGCTACTACCACCGTCTATGTTGACGACAATAAGGCACATGAAGGCTGGGAGATTGGCTTTGCTGTCTCTGATGGCACTTTCCAGCAGGTTTCGTTTGTGAACTCGATTGCGACAACATCTGGAGGTACTCACGTCAACTACATTGCAGACCAAATGACGGAATATCTGCTGGGCGTGTTGAACAAACGGAGAAAGGGTCACACATTGAAACAGGCTCATATCCGTAACCACTGCTTCATTTTTATCAACTGTTTGATTGATAACCCAGCTTTCACTTCTCAAACCAAGGAACAAATGACAACAAAGGTCAGCCAATTTGGCCGCAAATGCGTCTTGAGTGATTCGTTCTTGAAGAAGATTGGCACTTCTGATGCAGTCACCAACATCATGGAATTTGCCGAGAAGAAGGCTGACAAGATGATGGCCAAGAGTGATGGTACCAAGCGATCACGTATCAGCAATGCCAAGCTTGTTGATGCTAACTTGGCTGGTACAAGACGAGGCTATGAATGCACTTTGATTTTGACTGAAGGTGACTCAGCCAAGGGTTTGGCTGTCTCTGGACGTGCTATCCTAGATCCGGACCGCATTGGTGTTTTCCCTCTCAGAGGTAAAATGCTAAACGTTCGAGACGCATCAATTGATCAGATCACAAAGAACCAGGAAATTCAAAATATCAAGCAATTCCTTGGCTTGAAGCACAAGGCTGTGTACACTGATACGAAGTCGCTGCGATACGGTCATCTGATGATCATGGCCGATCAGGATCACGATGGTAGTCATATCAAGGGTCTACTTATCAACTTCCTTCAAGTTCAGTTCCCGTCACTGCTTAAGATTCCGGACTTCTTCAGAGAATTTATCACGCCCGTCGTGAAGGTGTGGCAAGGTCCCAACCCGAAGAAGCCCCTTCGCCTCAAATCCTTCTTCAACATGCCACAATATGAGGAGTGGAAGGAATCGCATGCACATGAGATGAGCCGCTGGCAGACCAAGTACTTCAAGGGTCTGGGAACTAGTTCCAACGCTGACGCCCAGGTATACTTCACCAACTTGGATGAACATCTGAAAGAGTTTGACGTGATGCAAACCGACGAGGCCGACCTTTTCGAACTTGCATTTTCAAAGAAGAAGGCTGATGCCAGAAAAGAGTGGCTCGGAAACTTCATTCCGGGCACGTTCTTGGACCACACTTCAAAGTCGATTACATATTCGGACTTTGTAAACAAAGAACTCATTCTTTTCAGCATGGCTGATAACGTACGATCCATCCCGTCCGTTCTAGATGGTCTCAAGCCAGGTCAGCGCAAGGTTCTCTACGCCTGTTTTAAGCGCAATCTGCAAAAAGACCAGAAGGTTATTGAACTTGCTGGTTATGTCTCCGAGAAGACTGCTTACCATCACGGTGAAGCATCTCTGCAACAAACGATCATTGCGCTCGCTCAGACCTTTGTTGGATCTAACAATGTAAATGTTCTGGAACCCAGTGGTAACTTTGGTTCGCGATTGGCTGGTGGTTCTGATGCTGCCAGTCCTCGTTATATCCACACGCGCCTTTCACCCTTTGCTCGCAAAATCTTCTCCGCTCTGGATGAGCCCAACTTGAAACACCAGTACGATGATGGCAAGATGATCGAGCCTGAATCATTTGCACCTGTCATCCCCATGATTCTTGTTAATGGTGCCGACGGTATTGGAACAGGTTGGAGCACTTCCATCCCCAACTACAATCCTGTTGAAATTGTCGAGAATTTGAAGAAGCGCATGGGCCGTCTCCCTGGACATGAAGATGAAACGTCATTCGCTCCAATGCAACCATGGTTCCGTGGATGGAAGGGTGAAGTTGAGCCTGCTGAGACTGACCGCTTCAAGTTTAATGGTATCATTGATATTGAAGACAATAATGAGGTTGTCATTACGGAACTACCCATTCGAGTCTGGACCGATGACTTCAAAGCTCGACTGGAAGAAATCATTAGTGGTGCAAAGGGACCCAGCTTTGTCAAGGATTACAAGGAATTCAACGACCACAACACTGTCCATTTTGCTATCCAACTTGATGAGAAGCACATCAAAATGGGCGATGAAGAGACTCTGCGAGAAAAGTTCAAGCTCAACAAGCAGGTTGCGACGTCCAACTTGGTTGCCTTTGATTCCTACGGCCGCATCCGCAAATATGATAATGTGCAGGCGATCTTGGAAGAGTTCTATGACTACCGTTTGAACATGTACACTGAACGACGAAAGCACTGGCTTGGTGTTTACAACAAGGACTATCGAAAGTTGCGCAACCAAGCCCGCTTCATTCAAGAAATCATCGACGGCATCATTATTGTTGGAAGGAAAGCCAAGAAGGTTCTGATTGGAGAACTGCGCCAGCGCCACTTTGAGCCGTTCCCCAAAGCAGCCAACGGCCAAAAGACTGCTGACAAGGAAGATGAAAACGAGGATGAAGACGATGGTAGCGATGCGCATGACTACGATTACCTTTTGTCGATGCCTATCTGGTCGCTTACTCAAGAACGTCTAGACAAGCTTCATGAGTTGATTAAGAAGAAGAAGGCTGAGCACGACGCTCTCGAAGCTCTGAGTGAGAAGGACCTGTGGTGCACAGACCTTGATGAGTTCTTGCTGGAATGGGACGCCCAACTGCAACTGGATGCTGAAATCCAGACCAACATTCGCCGTATGGGTCGCCGTGTTTCGAAGAAGATAGGAGCTGGCCGTGGACGTAAGGTTGGTGGAGATGATGACTACATGCCTGAGAAGAAGTCCAAGGTCAAGAAGGAGAAGCCTGCTGCCAAGAGTAGACTCTTGGATATGGAGACCAAGAGAGCTATCAAGAAGGAAGAAGACAGTTTCTCTGATGACGACTTTGCTGCTCTCGGTAGAAAGAAGTCGACGCCTTTGGAGGCTGTGGAGCCGCCCAATGCTGCGAGAAAGCAACGTACTGCAGCAGCTAAGCCCAAGGCCTGGACCTTTTCGGATGAGGAGGATGATTCGGCTGCTAGCGACAGCGGAATTCCCGTCGTAAAGGGCATTAGCGAAGCCCCGAAAGCCAAGAAGCCAGCTGCTGCGCCAGCTCCTAAGCCAAAGCCCATTTCGGCCAAGATGTTTATCATTGAAAGCGATGATGAAATGGAGGATGGAGCAGCTAAGCCTGCCTTTAGCCCGACACTGCCTAATCGCTCGATCAAGAAGCCCGAAGCTAGCACTTTATTTGACGAGCCCTCCCCTCTTCTGGCGGAGAAGGTAAAGAAGCCAGTCAAGACTGCCGAGGCAAAGTCGAAGCCCAAGCCAAAGGCTGCATCACTGAAGCAGACGACACTATCACCCGCGGCCTTGGCGTACACTGCCAGACGAAACAAGGAAGCGGCTGACGACGACTTGGAATCGAGCGGATTCCGGGATCCCTCACCGTCGCCGGTCCAGCGTCGTGCGAAGCGCCCTGCAGCAAGCAAAGCCCGAACGATGGTGATTGATGACGATTCAGAGGAACAGGATGACGAGGAAGAAGAGGAAGAAGACGACGATCCTTTTGAAATGGACGACAGCGACTAGATGTTGCGGTAGTGAGGCGATGTTTTCTTCTTGTGATTTGCAATCTGATTTTACGGGTTAGTGATTTTTTTAGGCAATTCAATAGCAAATGAAAGCTGGAGTAATTTGATTTTCAAAGTTTTGCACAAATTGTAAATGTCATACGAAGCGAAAACAAAACCAGGTTGATTGCATATTCTAAATCTAATAGTATCGAATGCATGCAATGCCTGTCGTCGCAGGATCGGCTAAGCGCGCGGCGCCTGCAGCTATCCGGACAAAACCCAAACAAACACCAGAGTATGCGAGTTTTACATCTTTCTAGAAGACTGTATTTGTAGAAGAGTACATTGAAAATCGATCAGAGAGAGGGAGGAAAAAAGAGAACAAAGGCTGGGAGAAGAAGATGGGAGGGAGGCGGAAGTAGATTGATGAAAGGCGCTTATTTGTTGGAGTTGGCCTGGTGGACGGCGTCGGTGTCGAATGGGACAATGTTGCCAGAGCCGTCGCTCATGGAAGCCTCCTCAGCATCAACTCTAGATTCCTGGCGACGGTAGTGGTCGTCTAGTAAGTTCCAAGTTAGCTTGTGTGGTCTTGGTGTGGACGGCAGTTCTACGTACGAGTAGTAGGGTTGGCAATGGCGGCGGTGGCAAGGGCCAGGAGAGCAACAAAAGTGAACTGCATTTTGATAGATGTGATGAAAAAAAAAAGAAAGTAGTCAAACGATTCTGTTGTATAGAAGCAAAGTGAGAAGAATGAAAAAAGGAATGAATGGCGAGAACAGATGAGCAAGTTTCGACGGGATGCAGCGTATTTGTATACTGGCCGATCCCCCCCGGCCGAGACGCCAAACAGTCAGTCTCTTTTAAAACGCATAGTGGACGACGTGCATATGAAGAGCGTCCTGTCTCATCCTGCGTGTTTTCCCGGATTCCCGGCAGCGGTGCATGGAAACGGCGAGGCAATGTTTCCAAATAGGTGATTTTGGGATCGATGCTGACAACTAGGGTTTCGGCGACGAGACGAGATTCAGCAGGGGGCAAAGGGGCGAATGAGCAGGTCGGGATGGATTTCCTACAGGTGATTCCATTTGGTGCTGCAGTGTGTGCTTTAGCCTGTAATTTCGTGCGTGCCTGTAAAGTTTCAAGCTGTAACTGGTCTGGTGTGGCGCCTTTAACGGATGGCGTTTGAGGTGAGACCCTTGAAACGGGGCCTGCTTCAGCAAAGTCAAGTAAGTGAGTGGCTGGCAGCAGACAGCTGGCGGCGGGCGGCAGCTGGCGCACTTGGCAGAATGCAAAAGCATGAGAAAAAATTAATACAAAGTGCGATAGCGGGATGCTAAACAGAAGGGAAAATCGTACAAGTCACCATTGCCGTTTATAATTTTCTGCTGGCTTATTTACTATGTATAGTAACGTTCGTTCCGATACGATCGGAGACTAACCCGCGTGCCCACCCCCATGCAAACCCCGCTGTCTGCTCTCGTGCTAGTGGGGCAGCAGTGACAACGACCCTCAAACGCCTCATGTCCTCCTCCTCTCGCCGCCCTGCTCCCAAACACAGGCCGGGACAAGTTCATCCGCAAACGAAAACACTTCTTCTACACCTCCTACAGCTTGTCACTCCGTTCCTGCTGGGCCTTGGCACCACGCAGCTCGACGGATCCGCAAAACACGCACCAAGTTAGCTAGCCAACCACCCAGCTTAGCTCCCTCGCCCGCCTGCGGTC
The DNA here is from genome assembly GCA_000825705.1 of [Torrubiella] hemipterigena. Taxonomy (NCBI): domain Eukaryota; kingdom Fungi; phylum Ascomycota; class Sordariomycetes; order Hypocreales; family Clavicipitaceae; species [Torrubiella] hemipterigena. The sequence continues at coordinate 836,400 of CDHN01000004.1, forward strand.
CCCAATCCTAACCCTTCTCCTTCGTTTCAGAGCCTACTTGCCTGCTTACTAGCTCTCTTTTCACTATGGCGACAAAAGCCCACTGCCTCCTGTGCTTCGAGACGCTCGACGCCGAGCTCAACAAGCGCGAGGCCCGGTCCCTCGACCAAATCACCGCATCCTGGGCGCTCTACAGCGCCGCCCGCGCGGACAGACTGGCGAGCCGAGGCCCCGCATACCAGCGACTCGTGTCCGGCGATGCCTCGTCGGGATCGTCGTCGTCAACGTCCCTGGCGCCCTCTACGGCCACTACGTCCGTCAACTCTACGACGCCGGTGGCGCCCTCGAGCGCGGCGCTGTTTGTAACGTGGAACACGGTGGAGGATCTGGAGGCAGCGGTCAACGAGAACGGCGAGGACGATGCGGAGAACCTGGTCCTCCGTGGTTGCATCGGGACGTTTGAGCCGATGGACCTGGACGACGGGCTGTCCGAGTATGCAGTGATTTCGGCGTTTCACGACACGCGCTTCCGCCCGATCCGGCAGAAGGAGCTGGCGACGCTGCAGAACGCCGTGACGCTGCTGACGGATTTTGAGCCCGTTGAGGATCCGATGGATTGGGAAGTGGGCAAGCACGGCGTGCGACTGGCGTTTACGGATCGCGGCCGCCGCTACGGGTCCACGTATCTGCCCGACGTGGCGGCCGAGCAGGGGTGGACCAAGGACGAGACGCTGCTGAGCTTGATGCGCAAGGCGGGGTGGTCTGGTAATAAGGCGGCGTGGAAGGACGTGCCGCTCAAGGTGACGCGGTATCAGGGCAAGAAGATGAGTATGCGGTATGAGGAATTCAAGAAGTGGCAGGACTGGGAGGACCACCGAGGTGATGAATAAAGAACTTCTCGGTGGGTAGCGCCGGATACATGAGCCTGTTCTTTTTCGTTTTTGGTTGGTTGCTCTTTTCGATTTTCCATTTGTCAGCTGAGTGTGACATTTCATGATTTGTTTATGGGAATTGGTGTTTTGCTCCTTTCGATACACCGCATGTGTTTACATATAGATGTAGACTTCTGCTATACTAATAATACATACACCTCTTTTTCTCTTTGAACCTTTTTAAACGAACCAACTCCATAAACCATGCATACATGAATAAAAAAGGATGTTACGTTAATCTGATATATTTGTAGATTCAACGAAAAGAGGCTGTCGAAGCTAAACATACATATAAAGAACGAGCTTGCGTTGGCTCGGAAAAGACTGTGATCCCTAACACCCCATTTTATACTCCAAAAAAGCTAGAACAAAGATAACAAAATACCTGGTATCGTACCCAAAAGACTAAAAAAAACAGACCTAGAAAGAGTATCGTGTGCTTCTGACATAAAATAGAAGAAAAAGTGAATGAAGTAAGCTCGTGAGGGAAACCAAGAACAAAACACCATGTAAACCCAAACCATGCCCTATTGACGCCGTCCGTGCAGTGTACACCTTGGGAGGTGTATGCCATGCTGGCTCACCAGCAGCGCAACTTTCTCCAGAAGCTTCCTTGACCTCGGCCGAACCTTTCGCTGTTGGAAAATGTCGGGCCTCTGAGTCTTGGCGAGCGGCGCTTCTCGTCGTAAAACTCGTCGTCGGGCAGCGGTGTAAGCGGCTTTGTTGCGCCGCGAGAGTTGAGCTCTGTGGAATCATGGACACCCATCTCAGCGAGTTGGCGGCGCTCCATGACTCGGCGGACAATAAGGGCAAAGGTTTCTTCAATGTTGACTTCGAGACGGGCACTCGTCTCCATGAAACCGCAGCCGCGCTTGCGGGCCCAGTCGAGGCCGACGGCGGCGGGGACCTCTCTGCTCGACTGCAGATCGCACTTGTTGCCTGCAATGATCTTGACAGGGGTGACGGTTTTGGAGGAGTTGGCAAAGAGATCGGCATTGGGGTCGTTGGGCTTGACGCCAGCGCGGCGGGCGCGCTCTGCATTGTCGAGGCGCATCTCGGACTCCATGTCGATGAGATCGTTAAAGTACTGCAGGGACTCGAGGCTTTCACGGGATGTGATATCGTAGACCATGAGGAAGGCGTCGGCGCCGAGATTGGACGATGTCCACATGCCGCGGTATTCTTCCTGGCCGGCCGTGTCAGTGAGGGAGAGGTGGTAAACGGTGCCGTCAATGTTGCGGGTGACGGAGTAGTTGTCCTCGATGGTGGGGTCGTACTCGGATGTCCATTGGGACCGGACCAGACGGAGGGTTATCGACGACTTGCCGCAGCCTCCGTCGCCGCAGATGGTGATGGTGATGGGCACGGGTGGTTTGGCGGGCATATGCTGGGTGGACGCCGTGGGAGAGAGGGGCTGTCGTATGTGGTACTGCTGGGAGGCCATTATTCTGTTGATGGAAGCTCTAAGAAGCTTGGACTAGATAGTCGGGGTTATTTTATTTTGGCGCGGCGTGTATTGCTGCTATGAATGATAGAGTGTGTCGGTAGTATAAACTGGTTGTAGTGGAGGGCGACAGGAGGGGCAGCGCCGTGTAGTTTTGTATGTTGTGTAGTTTCTTTTTTGCACAGGACCTGTAACACGAGCCAAATGTTTGGACGATGGGCGCAAACTGTGGTGTATTTTTCCTTTTGGAGCGCTGTTTTACCTGCGTCGTGGGCGTGCTCAGATGTGGCAAGGCAAGGGATGGAAAAAGAAAGCAGTGAGTCTAGCTTTTGTGATGAGAAGAAAGAGGACAAAGAAAAGAAGGAGGAGGAGGAGGCCCGAGGGAGCCGAGAGTAAAAGAGAAGAGTAGAGGAATTGGGTACAAGTAGATAATAAAAAAGAGGAAGAAGAGACCGGACGGTGTAGTGGGATGGACCGGGGCCGAGAACAGAGAGCGGATGATACGAGCTTAATGAATCTGATGATGGCTTGCAGAGCGCGCTGCGGCCTCTTTCCTCTTTGCGTCGGTTGCTGGATCGGCAGCCCCTGTTTTTTTTAACACTTGCGCCTTTAGAGGGGTCTTGTTTTTTTTTTCTTAGGGGGGTCCCGCACTTGGCTAGCGAGGAAACTTGTGGGGGTGCTTGCTGCCACTGTTGCTTGTGCTGGTTCTGGTGCTGCTGCTGCGGCTGCCGGGAGACATGGACGGCGGTGCAAACAATTGGACGGACGGGCCGGGCTGTGTTGTTTGTTGCCATTGAGTTGATGCACTGTGTGATTTATAAGAGGCTTGGCCTTTATTTTATTTTATTTTTTAATTCACAGTCTCTGCTGTGCCTCTATCCATTTTCTATTACTGTACTTACTGTACATACACACACACAACGAACGCGTCTTGTCCCTAGTCGTATACGCCGACACGACCATCGCACCACCACCACCACCACCACTTGCCGGGGGACGCAGGCAGGCTGCAGAACCACCGCCCACCGCCCACCCATCAGGCGTCTTCCGCGTCGGTCCAGGGGGCACGCATCCGCCCAGGCACAGCGGCCCCTCCCCCCTCGCCGTCGTCTCTTTGGCGCTCTTTTTTTAGTGGGCTGCGCGAAAGCTCCCCGGGTGCCCCTCTGTGGGGACCTGTGTGCCTGAACGGAATTTCCAGCAGCTTGGGAATTGCAGCTCCACCACAGTCACCACCACCAACACAACCAACACGCCGATTGCCACCACTTCCCCCCCCCTCTCTCTCTCGTTTTTCACTTGATGCAGACACCCTGCAGAAGAAGCCTGCATCACATCCCCATCCAAAGTAGCAGCCGTTGGACGATGCTTCTCCCCTTGCTCCCCTGCTGGCGGGGATCACGTTATGAATTGCACTCTTGTCGTTAATCCTATATGATGGTCTGATCTCTAATTGTCCATCCACCGTAACGGCTCATCTATCCCCCCTGTGTTTGCTCGATATCGTCGCCACATCCGCGCAGTCCTGCCTGCATACGCACACCAACCGCCACTGTCCCGCTCAAAGACAGACTTGCCGTTCACCAACAGCCGTTTTTTTTATCTCCTTTGTGCTCGCTAATGCGCTGTGACGCCCGTTGCACTGTTTGCTGCCTGCAACAAACAACGCCACCAACTAGCGGCCCGCTTCCTCGGTCCTCCGCCGACCCTACTAATAGACCCTGGCCTTTTTTCAACACCGACGACTTGACCAGGGGCATCGCCACGGTGCTAACGATTTCGCCCGGTTCACCTATCCCTGCTCAACTTTCCCGCTGACTACCACAGCCTAGACGAGAACAAACTAGACTCGCGGTCCGGAACAACAACTTTGCCCATTTGACCCGGCGCGCCCCGTGCTTTTGACCTAGGCATCGATGAGCCCATTCTGTAGCGCCTCACGCTACCAGGGGGCATCTCGATGGCTTCTAACAAAAGCGTAGCGACTATTGCCCTCACTATTTGCTAATAACACCATCTGAAGCCCTAGACAGACAGGCAGGTCAGATGACCAGCAGAGCAAGCAGGTCAAGAGGCAAACAGCAAGGGCTCTATCCAGATGCTCGGGATCCGCCAGTAAAAAAATAAATAAAGAGACATGCTATATCTCACGCTATTTGATTCTCATTCAACTGCCGACAGGGATATTGCAAGTCGGAATGTCACTGGAAGGAGGGAATTTCCCGAAACCAAACCGCACCTGCATCCCATCACACTGCGGCTTGTCTGCGTCGTGGCCAAACAAGCCTGTCCGTCGACGATCAACCGATTGGACCGGAAGACATCGATGCGAGCCGCTTCAAAGCTCAGCTCCTGTCAGCTCAGTGGCAGCAATCACCACGTCAAGCCCACGGCCAAAGTCCGGCTACCGCATGCCCATTTGGCCGGACCACTCGCATCTCGTTATTTTTGAATGCTTCGAAATGGCCCTTCCTGTGATTGAAATTCGGTTATCGAACTCGGCGCCACCATTAAAGGTAGTACAGCAGATAAGGGTAGTGGCATCATTGCGCGAGGTGAAGGAGCTTGGTCCTCTTGCTGGTGGGCGCACCGTCGCGCCCGCGCCAGGATGAAAGCGGCAATGGTCCCCCCGACCAAACCACCACAAGCACCACCACGACCATCCTATCACTCCCAAAAACACCCGCTCGGTGGAGGAGGTCGGTCCCGCCGGGACGGCATGGCAGGCAGCAGCAAAACTAGCGATGCGGAAGCCAGCCCGAGCCGTTGGTGAAGAATTTCCTCGGAGCTCCAGTACACCACATGGGCACCAGAGACGAGGAGGACGATGTAACCCATCCTCTGTCTGCATGTAATCAACGGGCCGCACTTAGCGGTGCAAGAAGTGCCAACGAACTTTTGCTCTTCTTTTTGTGGCCAATGACTGTTCTGAGCAGAGTAGCGATTGCAACCAGGTAAAAGCTGTTGGGACGAGTGATCTTCCTTGAAAAGGAGTGCATCAAAGAAGATCCGCGATACGCGATATGAATATTGCGTAGGCCCTGAAGATCATGTAATGCGTATGTGTACTCTGTGACAGGGTACATCTCTCTTACACTAAGGAACGAATGAAAGCGATTTAGGTTCTTGTCTAAATGTGCAAGGTATATCTGGTGGGCGAATGATGGTGTACGAAACGTCCTGGATGTATGACAATACACTGCAGCAAAGCGCACATCAAAGAGTTTCTTTACTTCACGCCTCAAATACCGGCAAGACACGGAGACGAATATGAGGATATGCGACTTGCATAGGTCCGACATTGCGCACACATGCACGACAGCTGGCACTCGTTAGCATATGCCCTCTGCATAGCATCTGCGCAGTTGGACACTGCAAAATGCAATGCACATATACACTACGACGCCTCTAAACGCACTATATATTTACACTAACTGTTGACGCTACGCCAGCACTCGCCGCCCGCACTACACAATGCAGTATGGCGTCATATGTCGCCATGGTGGGGCGCAGAGCCGCAAAGACAGTGTTACAGGGCTACGTTAGCGTTACAAGCAATGGCATGGTGAGTCGGCAACATATTTCCGGGTGCAGCAAAAGGATCAGGAAAACAGTAAACAATGCAGGAGTTACCGGATATATTGGCTGTAGACGAGATGGATTAAAAGAATCACTTGACCGGTTCATGCAGCAAACGCGGCTCGTCGAGGTTGCAAATCCCTCACACGAGCAGCGGCTTGACTAATACCAAAAAAAAAAGCTTTCAGCCTTCGGCATCCTTCACGGGCAATTAATATGGAGTTACCCTGCTAAGTAGGGGAAAAATTGTAGCCGAGAATATCGCGCTGTCAGATGAATTTAGCGTCTATTTTACCGGCTACCCCCAGAGCCGGTTTCCCTCCTCGAACATCGACAGAGACAACGCTTCTACAAACAACAATCCATTATCCAAGTACACAGCAATACGGGCGAACGAATTGCAGCCATGACTGTAAATGGAACCAATGGGCACTACAAAAACGGTCATACCGAGAACCCCACTCTGCTAAGTCGCGCAGACGAGCTCGAAGAGGTATGACGGCCTCGTACCCAAGGCAATAATGTCGGAGGACTAACCGGTCTTGTAGCTGCTCACGCAAGTAAAAGATCTTATCATTCCGTTCGTCAAGGCAGCGGATGATTCGGCCGTAGAAAAAGCAACCGGGAATATTCCACAGCAGCCCGATGGCACACTTGGCAACAATGTGCTTGTCGATTACCAGAAGCCCGCAGCCGTTGCTGCCAAGCTGAAATTGTCGCTCCCAGAACAAGGTGTTGGCGCCGACGGTCTGATGGAGGTCATTAATAGAGTGCTTCAGTGCAGTGTCAATACCTGGGACCAAGGCTTCCTCGACAAGCTTTATGCGAGCAACACACCTGTGAGCACTACTCTCCACTGCCATAGGCTTTGCACTACTGACCCGCCTCTAGGTTGGCGTGATATCCGATATTATCCTCTCTGTTCTTAACACAAATGTGCGACCCCGATGTCCCCCCTCTCTACAAATCCAGCTGATAAGAAGATAGCTCCACGTTTTCCAGGTATCGCCAGCCCTCTCCGTCATTGAAAAGACCACGGCTCGCGCCTTTGCAAAGTATTATGGCTTTGACAGCCCGTTTGCTGGAGGAATTACCTGCCAAGGCGGTAGTTCGTCCAATCTCACATCTCTCGTCGTTGCACGCAATACTCTCTACCCCGACTGCAAGACGACTGGCAACGGCGCACACGACTTTGCCATCTTCACCAGTGCCCATGGACATTACTCAGTAGAAAAGAGCGCCATGATTTGTGGGCTAGGTAGCTCTGCCGTAGTACCCGTTCCTGTTGATGGGGACGGGTGCATGCGTATTGACGCTCTAGAACGTTTGATTGCTGAGGTCAAGGACCAGGGTAAGACGCCGCTATACGTCAACGCCACCGCTGGCACCACTGTACGTGGATCATTCGAGGCATTTGAAGAAATCTCGGCCATTTGCAAGGCGAATAACATGTGGATGCATATCGATGGCAGCTGGGGAGGACCGGCCATCTTTTCGAAGCAGCATCGCCACAAGCTTCGCGGCTCGCACCTTGCAGACTCTCTCACGGTGAACCCGCATAAGATGATGGCTGTTCCCACGACCTGCTCGTTCCTCCTATGCCCCGACACACGTAAGCTCCGCGCTGCTAACAGCACTTCTGCTGGATACCTATTTCATGGAGCCGACGATGGTGATGTCTGGGACCTTGCCGACTTGACTCTACAGTGTGGACGTCGCGGCGACAGCTTCAAACTAGCTCTGGCCTGGCTCTATTATGGCAGCAACGGCTTTGAAAGGCAAATTGATCATGCATTTGATATGGCTTCGCGCCTCTTTGGACTTGTGGAGCAGACGGGGCAGTTTGTAATGCTGGGCACTAACCCGCCGCCGTGCTTACAGGTCTGCTTTTACCATGCACCCGGAGGAGTGGTTTCCGACGACAAAGCTGTCAATACTATCCGCACGCAAAAGATTGTGGAGAAGCTAATTGGCAGAGGATTCATGGTGGATTATGCTCCTGGAGACAAGGGAAGCTTTATTCGCGTTGTTGTAAACGTCCAGACGCTTGAGGGGACAGTTGACGGCTTGGCCAAGGCGCTGGATGAGCTTGCCAGGGAAGTTGACTAAGATACACACCTACTCGATTCAATATTTTGGGCATGGGTTGGTTAGCATGTTCTGCATATACTAGAGCTATTATTCTTAGACGATAAATGAATATAAGCAAAGTTGCCATTGGGTTTAGAAGAGATAAGAGGCAATTGTATACATGTTGATTTCTCTATCGTTTTGCTAAGGGTACATCATCTATGGTCTAATTAAAAAGAGTAGTTTTTATCCTTATACTCTATAGTACTACCCTGTCTATCGTAACCTCAGCGAAGCTTTTTTGGTGTATTAAAAAAAAGAAAACAAAGCGGAAATCAATCACACGCTGAAACCACCAATAAAAACAAAGAGCCGCATCTATCAGAGAAGAAGCAAGTTGCTTATTTGGCAATCTCAACACCGTTGGTGGCACCAAGAGCCTTCTTGATGTCACCGTAGATGGCGAACTGACCGGCAGTCAAGCCACCAACCATGAAGAGACGGGTAGGGAGACCAGCAAAAGAGCCGCGGAGGCCGAGCTCACCAGCAATCTTGACGAGGCGAGAGATGGTGCCCTCTCCAGGGAGACCCTTGGTCTTGTTGATCTTGGAGAGCATGGTGTCAGCGGGCTGGGAGACAATGGCGGCGGCGAAACCAGCAAGGAGACCAGAGCCGAGGTTGATGGAGGTCTGCATGCCAGGGGTCAAGGTGGACTTGTCGAACTGGGCGAGGATGGTCTCGGAGAACTTCTCAAAGGCGACAAACTTGGTGATGGTGTAGGGGATCTGCTTGAAGAGGATGGGGCCGAAGCCGGAGTAGAAGGCGCCGATGCCCTCGGTGCGGAGAATCTTGGAGAAGCCGCCGACAAGGCCGTTGGCGAAGCCGGGGGTAGAGACGAGACGGATACGGGTGGCCTCGAGAGGGCAGAGGGCAATGGAGGCGAAGAACTCGGCGGCACCGGCGGAGAAGGAGTAGACGGCGCCGCGGTTCGCGCGGGCGGTCTCGAGGCCGAGGTAGTCAATGGACTGCTTCTTGAAGAATTCGTAGCCGCCGAACTTGAAGGCGCCCTGGATGAAGTAGCCGGTGAAGGTAGGACCAAAGCCGGTGAGGAGGGTGCCGGCGCCTTCGTTCTTGATGACCTGGCGGAACGAGCTGATCATGCCCTTGTTGTAGGTGGCCGGGTCGAGCTGGATCTTGGTCTTGACGCTGTAACGAAATTTGTGTTAGTTAAGCTAGCTAGGATTGATGCGCTCGCGTCATTGCGATTGCGACAGAAAGAAAGAAGGAGAGAGAAACAACGTACACATCGACGGGAGTGAAAGCACCGTGGGTGATGGAGCAGCCGAGAGCACCGGCGAGGGCGAAACGGGCGTACAGGTTAATGCCCTCGGGCTTCTTATCGGCGACAACGGCGGCCATTGTGAATTGAGGGGAGAGGGGAAAGAGAAGAGAAAAAAGAAGAGGTGGTTTTGGTGGTGATGGTGAAGACGGGGAGAAAGGGGACAAGTATGGCGGAGGGATTAAAAAAAAAAGAGAGAATTGCGTGCCTTGTCTGGCCTGGCACTCACTGCACTGGGCGCTGTAACGGAGTCGGCTGGGGGACAGAAGACACGCTGAAGCAGGCTAGCCAGCCACTGAGCGCGAGGCTGTTTGGGGGGCTTACCCGCCCACTGAGCCGGGATTTGCCGGAGATTATATTGTGGTGGCAGCCAGTGGTGCGAATTGATGATTAAAATAGAACATTTTATATAAAATAGATGAATTAGTGATGTTTTCAATTTTTGAAATTATTTTTATATTTTATTTGCGTTGTTTATGGCATGTTATATGGGCGTATATTTGGCACGGAGGTGATGTGCGCGGTATTATGCCAGCCCAGGGGTAGAAAAACGTGCTATAATTAGCGGCGGCGGTTCGTCCAACTAAGGGAGCGGGCCGAACAGCGTGGTGTTGGTGGTGGTGGTGGCTGGAGCTATTGCAGGTGTGGCTGACGGACAAGCGGAAGTGAGGCTAGTGCTGTGTGTGTTGCGGATAAACCAATGCGCAGTGCAAGATGCTAGGAAAGGATATTAAAATATTTTGAAAATATATAGCTTCTGTCTGATATATATAAAGAGCTGATGGTATCCATAAATGGTACAAAATACGCTTCTAGTGCGCAAATACAGCCACCTACGGCAGACACTCGGCCAACACCCATCCGCCACAATATATTTGTATAGATACTGGTCTTTTTATCATGCCCATCACTAATCTAAACACTCTTCCCCGTAATCTACTTCTCGCATCATGCGCTGCAAGCCCCAAATCACCCGCCCTCCACGCTAACAAGCCACTGCAAATCTCGGCCTTCCCCTCAAGAACGCCCATCAACCCGCCGATCTCTCGTCCCTTGCGCCCAGCACCGCAAATCTTTCCACGCCCATTTTTGGAAAACCATTTCCCTCCCAAGTAGCGTCGCAGTTCCATCTGGTTTGCCGCGGCTTGGCGCCTACTGGATCGACAATGCGGGGAAAAACGCTCCCGCAGCCTGATATGCATCCTCCTCACTAGCCTCGCCACATCAATACCTGAGCTGCAGCAGCACCCAGCCGACTTTCGAATCCCCATTTCTGTTGGTCCTTGCACTTCTCCCCATTCATCCTCAAATCGTAGTCAATCTCTCGCAAATATACTAGGATTTCTACCAATTTTCTTCGCTATTCCTAGCATACTGCACTAGACTGCCTTACATACACCATCAACACTTACACGGATCGGTCCATGCGCTATGCAGACACAACACTTCCACGTCATTGAACACGTTTTACCAGCGACCTTGGTTCGAGAGCGGCGCCGCGTTACAAAGAACAAGACGGATATTCTCCAGCTTGCTGTCAAGCAGTACAAGTGCATTGCTAAGCATCCTGAGTGTCGGCGCATCACCGTCATAGGTGCCCACGCCAACGGGTTTCCCAAGGTACACCACAATCCTCAAATCATTGGTTGAATTGTACCATCTAATCTCTTCCAATTAGGAATTGTATGAACCGATCTGGGACGATTTACAGACACTACTCCTCGCTCAAAATATCGCCATTGACAGCGTCTTCGTCGCCGATGTTACTGGTCAAGCCGCCTCTGGAATTCTCAACAAGCACAAGCTCGCCAACGACTGTAAGAAATTCCACATAAATTCTTTGTCTCTCCTATACTCCCTCTAACGTTATCTAGCCACATGGATGGATCACCCGCGCGACCTCTTCCTCATGATTAACCACTTTCGTGACCAAATGACCGAACACCTCGTCGGCATCGGCCACAGCATGGGCGCCAACAACCTCGTCAACCTGTCCATGATACACCCGCGCCTCTTTACGACCGTAATTCTCATAGAGTCCGCCATGCTCAACTTCTTCGATCCTACAGTCCATATGATTGCGCGGAACTCGCTCGCCAGGCGGGAGAAGTGGCCCAGCAGGGAAGCCGCGCTCGCATCTCACCAAAAATCGCCCTTTTACCGCATCTGGGACCCCAGAGTCCTGGATAGATGGATCCAATATGGTTTTGTGGAGGATCCCAAAGATACGTGTTCTTCAACACCCTCAGTGACTCTCGCCACACCGAGGGAGCGAGAAGTGGTATACTTTGTGCGCCCGGAGCTAGAGCGAATCGACACCGCCCGGCTTGCGGATGCCAACGGCCTGCCATGGGATCCTCTATTGCTTCTTACGAGTGACGAGCTGGTTGATACGCAGAATCGGCTGCCTAGACTGCTACCCGGTGCCCTCTTTATTCATGGCGGAGGCTTGACGACGCGACACATTGCGGATGCGCGCATGATATCGGTAGGAAGGCATCCTGAGGGCTCAGGCGGCGTTGAAAATGGACGAGCAAAGGAAGTTTGCATGCTAGATGCAGACCACTTTTTGCCATTTACCCATGTCAAAGAAGTAGCAGAGGCTGTAGCACCTTGGATTGTGCGAGAGCTCAAGTGGGCAGATGCCGAAGAGGCCCGGGAGCTCAAGCTCATGAAAGACACGGGTCCCGATGGCCAGGATGTGTTTACAGATGAGATTCGCCATTTGATTCTGAAGAGCAAGTTTCCCAAGGCCAAGGAGCGTACGAGCCGTCTCTAGCTGCTACTATTACCAGCAGTTACAGTTATTTGTGTATAGGTTTCGTTTTGTAAATTTTAAAATACAAATACAAATATCCTTCATTGCTATGAGAAATTGAATACATATTTAATATGAAAAGTAAATTTGAGTAGCCCAAATGTTAGAGGGAGAACTACCCATCGCATATAAGTCTGGAGCTAACCCCCGCAGCCGCCCTAGCTAAAGGTTAAAATAAAATAATAATAGCAAGTGTTGTTAATAGTAATTCATATTGGAAATAAAAACTATGCAAAATATAATTTACATCATTTAGTAAGTGTAACATCCACTCGCAACCATGACAATGTGCTTTTTCAGCCTTGTCTTCTAGACATTATACCTCAGGTATTCTTCAAGGGTGCTTTTCCCCTTCACATCAATCTCTTCTCTCCCCCAGATTCTCCTTGCGCACATGTTTCCGTGGCGAAATATACACCGTCTTCTTTGGCTTCTACCGTCACGGGTGCCGCATTCTCGGCATGCCTTTGTTACGGCCTCTGTGATGAAATTCCCGACAGAGGCAACCAACACAACACCGATCCAACAGCCACGCAAGTTTCCATCCACGGGCTTCCAAATGATAGGCCCGGCTCAGAAGCTAGAAGAGGAGAGACTGCCATTTTATATCCGAGACGAATTTTATCCTATGCGGATCGGAGAGGTAGTACATAATCACTACCAGGTTGTTGTAAAGCTCGGTTACGGTACGAGCGCAACAGTATGGCTTTCTCGCGATCTTCGGTGTGTTCGTCCATATAGCACAAGTCTATAAAGACCTGAACATACAACTAACATGGCTGTAGAGATGGCAAATACTGGGTGCTTAAAGTGTACATAAACACCTTGAAACACAATCAAGAACTTTGCGTATATAATCATCTAGCAAGAACACCATCCAATTCACCAGATGAACTCGGATTCAATAATATTCGCCGAAGCAACGAATAATTCCAGATAAAAGGTCCAGACAGAGAACACAATGTGCTTGTTATGGCGCCTTTAGGAATGAGTTTAAAAACGTTTCAGGAAATGCAAAACGACGGCGTCTTCCCTCGAGAGCTCGTCGCTGGCTCCTTGGATCAGGTTCTTCTAGGCCTAAATCTTCTTCATGAGGCTAGCGTTATACATACTGGTACGGTCAGATATATTTGCTCTTCTCTCTATGTGCCCGATTAACTTGCGAATAGACCTCCATGCAGACAACCTTTTAATTTCGCTCGTTGATGACTCGATTCTCGCAAAAGTAGAGCAAAACGAGATTGATACGCCCTCGCCACGGAAGCAAATCGACGATCGAATACTCTATGTTTCTCAGTATATGTTAGGAGGCAGCGGCGCCTTGGTCATTTCTGACTTTGGGCAAGCCCACATTGGAACAGAACATCGTGGAAACGCCATGCCATTACCATATCGTGCCCCAGAAGTGATTCTGGGTATGCCATGAGGGCCTGCTGTTGATACATGGAGCGCCGGATTAATGGTATGGTGACCTTTACTCTTCTTGAGCGATGCAATGCTTTTGCTAATATGATCTTGTCTGTATTTCTAGGCATGGGACCTCCTCGAAAAGGAACCTCTTTTCGAAACATATGAGAACGAGTCCCAAGAGTACAATGATGCCCGCCAACTTGCAGCAATGACAGTTCTCATGGGTCCGCCACCTCGCGAATTCCTAGAGAAGAGCCCAGCAACAAGAAAATACTGGGATGAAAACTGTAAGAAATCTTGATTTACCAGACTATATCTACAAACCGTAATCGGCCTGGCTCTAACCACAATTCATCGCATAGGACAGTCGACCGGGCTGGCCAGTCTTCCCTCCGAACGAACGTTCGAGTCTCTAGCCACCACTTGAGACGGCGAAGATAAGGAGCTGTTTCTCAACTTTATTCAGTGTTTGGTACGGTGGACTCCTGAAGAAAGACTAAAACCACTACAAGCCTACATGCATCCGTTCCTACGAGGGGGCGAGCTGCCCGATGATTTCGATTGAAACTTGTGGTAAACTCAAGCTGATTAAACGGAAAATCGTGAAAACTTTTTAAAGAAGAACTGCCTTGTACTCTGTACAAGTTTGTTATAATTCACTAAATAAGTGGCTGCCAACAATGAAAGATACTACCAAAAATAGAAAACGCCAAACGCTGTGCTAATGATGTCAACAAAAGAGAATAAAAGAGAAAAAACGCACACTCCAGGTGTAGCTGTCCCAAAAAAGAATAAAATACGCCCTCTCCAAAAACGCCATTTTCCGTTCCCCAAAAAATCATAACCAAAAGAGTGTTGATGCAATGACAATAAGTCGAGAACGAGTGTTGATGTAATGACGCCAAGTCAAGAAACGAGTGTAAAGGCAGTTAGTTAAGCTTCCACGGCTTTACTGCAAGATAGCCATGCCCTGGATAGTGTTGACACCACCAAAGATGCCCAAGTCGACCTTTTGAACAATCTTGGCACCCTTAGCACCGCCCTTGACATCCACAACAATGACCTGGCTAGGAATCTTGCCATCACCAGGAGCAAGGGCGTACAGGAAACCACCGGCAGCCTTGAGATCAATCAGACCAGTGGCGTTGGTGCTCGTGACGTCAATCTCGCCGAGGACCTTGCCGTCTGTGACGCTCATCTCGACAATACGGGCAGCAGCAACATCTGTGACAAAGGCGGTTCTGGTGACGCCCGAGATGGTGACCCAGCAGGTAGCCTTTTGCTTGTCAATCTTGGTGCTGTGCTTGAGCGTGGCGCGGCCTTCGCCGTTGGTGCCGAGGATGACGGCGCCAAAGGATGCGTCGGTGGCAAAGATGTCGCCTGTTCCGGGGATCGGGGCGGCGCCAAAGAGAACAGCGGTGCCGTTAATGACGCTCTTGATTTCGGTGGTGGAGAGCTTCTTGGCGAGGTTGAGCTTTTTGCCCTTGTTTTTGTTGCCGTCCTTTTTCTTCTTGTCTTCTTCCTCCTTTTTCTTCTTGTCTTCTTCCTCCTTCTTCTTCTTATCGTCCTCTTCCTTCTTCTTCTTATCGTCCTCTTCCTTCTTCTTCTTGTCTTGCTCTTCTTTGTTCTTCTTATCCTGTTCCTCCTTGTTCTTCTTATCTTGCTCTTCCTTGTTCTTCTTGTCTTGCTCTTCCTTGTTCTTCTTATCTTGTTCGTCCTTGTTCTTCTCGGCCTCTTCCTTGGCTTTCTTGTCAGCTTCCTCCTTGGCCTTGTCTGCGTCCGCATCCTTGGCCTTGGAAGCATCAGGGTAAGCACCAGAGTAAGCACCAGGGTACATGGAGTTTCTCTTGACATCGCGGTTCTGGATCTCAAAAGCATCGAGGAAGCCGAGGTTCTTCTTCTCAGGATCACCCTTGACAGTAGCAAAGAGGTGCTTTCCACTGAAAAAGAGCTGGGAAACGGTATTGGTAGGACCAACAGGCGGGTTAGTCTGGTTGAGATCAAACTTGCGGAGGTTGTCCATGCGTCCGACACCCTTTCGGCCAAAGTTGGCGCACGAAATACCAGCCTTGGCGCCAGTCATGCCAACACAGACGATTTGGCCGGCGCTGGTGGCAGCAATGGTGTTGGGGAAGTCTCCAGGAACGGAGACGGGACGTCCAACCTGTGTAAGACGGCCAACATCGTTGGGGTCAATGTTGAACATGGAGACTGTGTTGGAGCCAGCATTGACAGCAAAGAGATTCTATATCCGGTTAGTAGCTATAAAACGACGCGGAGCGTATTAACGAGATAAACTTACGTTGCCAGCAATAGTCAGAGCAGATTGACTAAACAGACCATCCTTGGCCGCAGGCTTCTTGGTGCTTCCATCGGTGCCAGTACCGCCCTTTTGACCACTAGGAGTAGAGGAACCGCCAGACAGGGTACCGTCGGGGAGAATGCGCAGGGCCACGACCGAGTTGCGCTCGCCGTTTGTAATAAGATAGATGGCCTTGCCGACCTTGAGGGTAGCGTTCTTGGCGAGAGCATTATTGTCGACCTTGACGACCTTGGGGGGTGCAGCAGGTGCAGGTGCACCACTTGGGGCACAACCATTCGCAGAGACAGTGACGGTGACTGTGGCTGGAGCTGGAGGCTGCATGTTGGGCATGTTGGGCATGGCGCTGACAAGGCCAGAAGCAGCCAAGAGGCCCAGGCAGAGAGTGGCTGATGCCGAAGGAGAAGGCATTGTGATGTGATGAGTGTTGGCTGTGTGTTTGCCTTTGTATGTGGTCGGTGTAAGTTGAAAAAAAAAGAGTGTGTGTTTGAACGAGAGATTAAGGTTATCAAGAAGAGAGTGTGTGTTTGTGTGAAGGTGGATGAGATGGTTTATTCTGTGATTCAAACAGGATTTCCACTTGTCTTTATACAAGCTTCAACTGTATCTCTCTGTTCAATCAACCTTAAAAACAGCCTCGTTGATTCCTCATACATTCTGCTACTCGTCGGAGCGGCTTGGAATCATATTCAAGACGAGGAGGCATCGCCCCTATGCCCTCCGTGGCCGTAAAACGCCCACGACATAAACATGGGATGGAATCAATTCTTTCGGTTCAGGCCTAGCATGGCTCAAAAGCCGTTTCACTGTAACAGGAGACTGGAGACGGGAACCGAAATTAAGCTCATCCAGGCTGGCTCGAGTAAGAAGAGCGTTTTCGCAGCCTGTTTGGAATCATTTGCAAAACCGCAGACCATCCGTGCGCCTCAAAGGACAGTAGAGTTAACCGCAATACCAGCGGGGCATCTGGAACTGTCCTTTGTTCAAGATGGGACTGTAGCGGGCGCTGTGTGTCTGAAGGAGGCGCTATATGAAACGCCCGCGGTCAGGCTGCGACAGTCATGAGGGACAAGTTGGTGGATATCCGCAGTCTGCGTAGCGGATGGGTTTCCAAAGATGCATCATTTAATCATAGACAATTGACATGATAATATTATGTTGTGCTGTAGCCTATGCCATCTTTTTGCCCGACCAGGAGAGTATCGTGGAGTTGGCGGGTTTGGTGGTGTGGAACAACCGTGCGGCCAAGTGCAAAGGGGCTGGGAAACTTCAACAAAATTTAATTCTTTGAAATTATTTTCCAAAATCTTCACAACATTCTACTTGACATAACGGAAACATTAATGTTAGTCTGCGTCGGCTTTATCCTCTCAATGCCACCTGTTGCTGCGCGGCCCTCGCCCATGATGGCATTACTCTGGTGCCTGAAGGACGGGTTTATGCAGATTTTAAGTCCCGTAGTCATGTCCTACCAAATTCCCATCTTTCTGGGGAAAATGCGGCTTTGCCGACAGCAACAAGCTCAGTTTCAAGTTGCGCTCTACGGTGCATGTAAGACGGTCAGTCCTACGCTACTAGTCGTCCACATTATGCATCGTCTAGGCTTCCATAGAATTGGAACAAGAGACGACTCGTTCGATCAATCATCGTGACAATCGGCCTTGTCCGTGAAACCCATGGTGCGGGAATGAAAGGCGCACGCGACGACTGGGGCGATCCCTGCGTCGTCTAGTCTCTTTGTGAAGAGCAGCTATGCCAGCTGAATGCCATGTTGACTAGATGCCCGTTGAGAATGACTATAAAGAGTAGGCCGACTCTTGTTGCAAATCATGTCGATGATCAAACCAAGCCACTCATCATCAATCCAAAACATAACTTCTTTCCCGTTTTATATCTGCCCATCATGCAAATCACCAGCATTGCTGCTACTACTACTCTCCTCCTGGCCTCTGGCGCCTTTGCTATGCCCGCTCAAGGCGAAATTGAGCATGCTTTATCCAAGCGTACCTGCGGCGAACTCAAGGGCACACCTCTCAAGGCTTGCCAGACGGTTTGCATCGCAGCTTGTGTATGTTGTTTATGACCAGGCGCATGAGTCGACGTTATATTAACACAATGAGCCATAGGATGCTGTTACCGACCTCATTCTGAAAAACTTTTGCAAGACTGCCTGCACTGCTGGCCCGCTTAAGCGATCTGATACACATGCTACTCCTGCACCCAAGGCCCCCATCAGCTTGGACAGCATCACAGCAGATGACCTTGTTGTCCTTGGCCATGTACTCGGTTCCAAGGAGAACAAGGTTGTCAAGAGGGCTCCTTCATTTGGCAAGGAAGCCTGCATTGCTGGTTGTGAGGTTCTCTGCAACTCAACAGTGCTTGCCTTGGCACAGACCAAGTGCCTGAGCGAATGCGTATGTTATTGTGACATAGAATATCTCTTGCGATGCCGATGATGCTAACCAGTTTTTATAGAAGCCCAAGTGCAAATAGATTTAGGAAACTGTAAAGCAACAAGGCAGGGCCAGCGGGTTCTGGGCGTGACTTGCTAGAAATTCTGTAGAAATGTTGCCAAATAGCGGCAGTGTAAAAGAAAACCCATTACAACTATAGACATACATGATAATAAATTTGCACACTTTATTTCTATGGTCTGGTAGTTTCACCATGACCCTGACGCGCTCAATATTTGCTAACAGGGTAATTTTCTGAATAAGTTACACTAATCTAATCTACAGAGCATTAAGCCCTAAAGTATTTTAATAAATACTTTCATGATTTTGTTTATTCCATAGATGGTTTCGAGCTGTTTCTTGGTTGATATTTCACGCGTGGAAGCTTCACTTGCTCGTCCGACCACCCCCCTCAGGTAGCAGTCTTACAGGCGGCAATGACATTTGCCTCCTTTATCGCTTCGTCTCGTTGTTGCTTAGCCCAATCAACGCCATTCCGGTAAGCCGTAGCTCCCTGTAGGAAATAGTCGTAATCCCCCGTCATGCTCCAGGACTTGATATGTGTCGTGACGAAGCTGAGCTGACCACCTAATTCCGCTGGTGGTGGCAAAGGGTGAACAGTGAACAGTCTGAGAGTTCCACAATGATAAACCCAGCTCAAGACATATGCTTTGTTATCGTAAAACCGCGTAGGCTGCCCATACGATTGAAGACTGTGCATAGCTCTTGCTCCTAGAGCACCGTTGTAGCACGCTTGTAGCAACGCACCAGGCAGAAAGGTATTAGGTCCCTTTGCTTGCAGAAATACGTTTGGCGCAATTGGAAGGGCGTGCTTCGTGGAAGGGATTACTAGTCCATTTAGTTCCTTGCGGATATTCCCGTCCAGTTGTTCTGGGCGTGCACCATAGAACAAGTCGGGACTGCTCGCGACGAGCGTGCTGTTGGTCAAGTGGTCAAAGTTTGTAAACGGAATACCTCCAACCACACACCTTCCGTCTGCGGCCTCCCCTTCAATCGTTGGTATGACTGTGTAGAAGACCTCCCTCGCTGTTTTGGCATGCTTGTCAGCCCGTTGAAACTTGTGGAAATCAGCCCTTGAAAACGTGGATGCAGATAGCGATGCTCTTGGTCGCTCTAGAGCTTCTAGGATTGCTCTCCTATTGGTAGGCTCCGGGGGCAATCGGCCATCTGGATACTCATAGCTATCAGGGAAAATGTGGTAATCGATGAGATGTTGCTGAAATGCAGAGTCGTATGGTCCCATGGTTTCTGGAGTTGCAGAGCTGTAAACTTTCTCTGAAGCTGCTGAGGGGAGTTTTGTAGAATCGTAACGAATTGACATGTTATCGGAGACTTCAAATAGTGCTCGGTGCTATATATCATGTTGGTAAGAAATGCTTCCTGCTTCGTTGGCTATTTACCTACACCTCTCAATGCGGATAAATCAGGGCCGCCGTTCTTCGCGAAACGCTGGATCCGTTTGAGTATACTTGGCGAGGCCTCAACAGAAACAGGCTGTTCAACACAACAGTTGTCCCTTTGAGCAACCTTTTGGCCCGTCACTTGAGCGTAGGATGCTACAAGAGCTCTCCGGCGCAACTCGCGTAATGCATTTGAAGTAAGTGGAATTTCTGCGAGTTGGTCCCAGAAGATGGTTGGTGGGAAGGGCGGATGGACCTTCTTTTGTGGTTTAGGCACAAGGTCATCTAGACTTTGGGAAGACGAACGCTTGCGTGAGGAACCTATTGCTTTGCTGTCAGAGCTTTGTAGTGTCGCCATTGTTTGAGGACTGGTGATTGTGTCTATTAGAAGACGGATATGTGGACAGGGACCGGCTTTTAGATGAAACAAGAGCAGACAACAGGATATTTGTTTCACTCAGGTGGGCAGGATGTTCCTCCATTGTAGCTTGGTGACGGGCGAGGGCGTTGTTTGCCCCATGAACGGGCGACAGAGCCCGTAGCGGGCGCAGTCAGACTGAGAGATGTACAAACAGGTAAATATAAATGTTTGCGGCTGTACTGTAAAATTTTTACTGTAGCTATTAATATACGTGTTGCTGTTTTTATGTTTGTGTTGAATGGAGGCTCTTGCTCAAAGTATGCGTCGCTGCCTTGTTCTAACCACATTGTGTTTCCCAAGTTGGTAAAAGAATTAGTAAGGATTAAATGGAGAAAGATTTGGAGTTAAACTCTCAAGAGATAAAAAGTTCCCTTTGTTATATTTATGGATTGCATGCATCTCTCTGCTTGCTTTTACTTGCGAGCCTGAGGGCGGCATCAAAGCGGACATCTCCTGTTGCGCTGTAACTCCATCGTGCCAAGCATGCTAAGCGTGTCAAATCTCAGCCGAGGCTATGCTACTGTAGACATGCAAATGAAGGATAGAATAAAAGGACCCGATACTACGTGCATATGCTGTAACTACAGGAGCTGAACCCAACCTCCTCTCCTTCGCAGTGTAGCCCAGGGCGGAAAAACAAAAGATCACCGAGGATTACCATCTACGACTACATATTAGGCACTGCTATGGATAAGAAAAACTGGCGCAATTCACTTTGGGAATATCCTCATACAACGTTTACGGAAGCTCCTCTCCCCATAGGACAAGGGGCTCGTGAAAATCCGTCCCAAGTTTCCATTGTCTATTAGTGGGTTTTGGCCTGAAAATAGCGCCACTCACCCGTATTAAGCAAGTAGTTTGGGGTATGGTGTAAGATCTAGCCAGCGATCCCGCTACCACTTTCGATTTCTAGCTTAGCGCGTGGATATATAAGTCGGCAGGATGCGATGCCTGCGCAATGAGCCCACGTTGTTGTACGCTTATGGCCGGACTACCACCAAGGTTGTGATTTTGTATACTTTTTTGGTAACTGTTGTCTGTAAAATGAGGTCATGGCGATTCGTATTTAAAAAGGGCAGGCATATCCTCACTGCTGCCAATTGGGAGTGAGTCTCTCCTTTATCAACACCAACAACACCAACACCAACCTCCCTCCCATCTCCCTCACCAACTCCTATTATCATCACAATGAAGTCTTTTGCGCTCGCTGCCCTTGACATCATGGCCTCTGCTGCCGCTGTTGAGCCCCGCGGCGTCTCTACAAACTGGTCCGGCGTCGCCCAGACTGCCACCGGTGTCAACCACATCACCGGTACCATTGTCGTCCCCCAAGTATCTGGCGGCAGCGCGCCAGCTTCTGGATTGGCATTGACGGCCGCCAGTGCAAGGGTCGTCTGGTGCAAGTCGGCATTACTGTCCGCGGCGACGGAGAGATCAAGCACTTTTACGAGTGGCTTCCCGATGCTGCTGCTCACGACACCAGCTTTGTTGTCTCGGCGGCGACCAGATCCGCATGACTCTCAGCACTACCTCGTCCACCAGCGCTGTTGGTACCCTCGAGAACTTGACCACGGGCAAGTGCACCAGCCACACATGGGATAATGGCCCCTCTACGCTCTGCAACTCTGGAGCCGAGTGGATTGTTGAGCAGTTCTTCCACGGCCAAGACCAGGCAGAGTTTGTCCCGTACGGCTCCGTTACTTTTACCGATGCCTACATCAGCACCGACTCTGGCGCTCAGATCACTCCCTCCACCAAGGGTAGTGATGTCATCACCCTCAAGAACAATGGTGTTGTGCGCAGCACTTGCAGCACCAGCAAGAACACCCTGACCTGCAACAGCACCTAAACCAGATGTTTAATTATTATGGATAACACGTATATATTTTTTAAATTTTACATTTAGAATTATAAAGAAAGAGGCAAAATAGAATAGAATTAGTTCTGAGTTAGTTCCCCCCAATCTAGAACCAATTACTCCAGTTGAACCATTGCACAAAAGTCCTCCTTCATTGCTGGAAGAGTGCCTGGTGAATAAGTGAACAGTCTTTAATTTAACTTCTTACTAGCATTAAATTTCTTTTTATTTCCTTTTTTAACAATTATGATGTAATATCTTCGTCTAATCTCTTGTTCCCTGCCAATCCTACTTACACACGGCTGGGGCTTTTCTGCGTGGGGCCCAAAACGTCAATCCGGCCTTATCTTATCGCACCTCAGAAAAAAAAATATTTTGAGCTTCAACCTCTCTACGCAACGGCTGCCTTTGACCACGCAACAGTCACTTCACACAACAACCTTCGTCACAATGCCGAAGCCAAGAACGAAACACGGCAAAGACCGCAAGCGCAAGCACGACGAAGATGCACCTGCGGACATTGACGCCAAAAAGCCTCGCGTGGAGGAGAACGGCGACGATGCAGCCCAAGACGATGTCATCCAGATTGATGAAGCAGCAGAAGGCGATGGCCTAGGCTACGACATGGGATACTCACATAATGAGCCCGAGGGTGGTATGGAAGAGAAGGAATTCTTCGGAATGCTCGATGACGACCAGCAGGAATACTTCCGCCGTGCCGACGAAATGCTCGAACTCAACGACTTCCCCACGCCCGACGACCGCCTCGTTTTTATCGAAAGTGTTTTCAAGGAAGCAGAGGGCAAAGAACTCAAATTGGCCAGTAGTCAATCGTGCTCGCGTCTCATGGAGCGATTGATCCAATTGTCCACCACATCACAAAAGAAGAAGCTCTTCGAGGCCTTTGGCTCACACTTTCTGTCGCTTGTTCAGCACCGATTTGCCAGTCACTGCTGTGAAGCTCTCTTTATGCGCTCGGCTGGCGTGATTACACAGGAGCTTGCTGGTTTTATGGTAGATACACAGGGTGCCGGCGAGAATGGCTCCGAGCCCGAGGCTTCAATGGAGTCGCTGTTCCTGGCGACGCTGGACGAGCTGGAGGGCAGCATGGGCTTCCTGATTACCGATCGATTCGCTTCGCACACCATGAGAGTCTTGATGGTGGTTCTCTCCGGCAAGCCACTTGAGGATCTCTCGTTCAAGACCATCATGAAGAGCAAGAAAAAGGAAAAGATCTCCGTCGCTGGCTCGCTGGCCGCCGACGAGCAGAACCGCGGCGAGCGTGCTGTGCCTGGCTCGTTCCTCATCGCCGTCAACAAGATTATCCACGACTGCACATCCACCATGGACCCTACTGCCTTGCGTGTTCTGGCCAAGCATCCCATCGGAAACCCGACACTACAGCTGTTCCTTGAGCTTGACCTGACGCTTAACAAGGGCGAGCAAAAGAGCGAGTCGGAGCAGCCGTCGCTTCTCTACCAGCTTCTCCCAGGAGCACCCAAGTCGCTATCCGACGAGTCATCCGAGGCATCGGAATTCATTAATGGCATGATCTACGACCAGATTGGCTCCCGTTTAATTGAGACGTTGATTGTCCACTCGCCAGGCAAAATCTTCAAGGCTCTCAACCAAAACATCTTCCTCCCCCGAATTCAGGGCTACGTACGAAACGATATCTCCAGCTATCCTGCCATCAAGGTGCTGAACCGTATCGGTAAAGACGACTTGCAAAAGGCCGTCGAGCAAATCGCCCCTACCGTCCCCCAACTTGTCGCCAAGTCGCGATTCAACGTCATCAAGACGCTCTTTGAGCGCTCACACGCGCGTGGTTTGACCGAAGAAATCAAGAAGCTCATGCAGGGACTGCGTGAGGGCTGTGGCGCTCAACCAATCGACCTGACAATGACGCTCTGCTGCCTCAAGGACGAGGAGAAGAAGAGCAAGGACATTACACAGGTTACCAAGAACCAGAGCGCCATTCAGAACCACGGCGCCCAGCTTCTCACCACGCTCCTTTCCATTTCAGGCCCTGCCAAGGGCGTGCAAAACTCCCTCTCCGCACTTCCTGTTGATCTTCTCGTACGCCTCGCCAACACCTCTCTCGCAACCGTAACACTTCTCACTACCGCCCTCGCTACACCTTCCGCCAATGGCCTCTTCCAAAAGACCATGGTCAACAATATGATGCCACACATTGGCGACCTTGCCATCTCTCAAAACGGACACAACTTCGTCAACGCTATTGCTGGCATCCCCACGCGCGGTAAGGAATGCAGCATCCCGCCGCACATGAAGGACGCCATCATGCACACCCTCGGCCGACGCGAGTCTGAGCTGCGAGACTGCTGGATGGGCAGAAGCGTCTGGAGAACATGGAAGGGTGACAAGTGGAAGACAAAGCGCATCGACTGGAAGAACTGGATGAAGGACGTCGGCGCCGAGGAGTACCAGAAGCAGCAGGAGCAGCAGAAGCAGTTCAAGGACCGCCGGGGACAAGAGAGTTCCAACACGATGCCTTTGGGGCGCAAGAGCAGGTTTGAAGAGAGCGAGCCCGTAGACGAGCCGATGGAGGAGCCTGTCAATGAGCCCGCGGAACCTGAGGCAGCCGAGGAGCCTGTAGAAGAGAAGAAGGAGAAAAAAGAAAAGAAGGACAAGAAGGACAAGAAAGACAAGAAGGACAAGAAAGAGAAGAAGGAAAAGAAGGCCAAGGCTGCCGCAGAAGAGTAAACTGTAGAGGGCAAAGCCGAAATACCCAGCATATAATGTACGAATTAAATACGAATCATCATGTTTACTATTACATCTGTTTCTTACCGTCCATCCATCACTTACACGCAAATTCCAGGTTCACTGCCCAGTCACCACCTCCCCAACAAATTCAACATCCGTCACCCAATGTTCACTTTTCCCATCCATCTCTTGCCAATTGACTATTCCTTCCCCCATCCGTCTATTTATAAAATCCCAACACCTCATGTCTTGTCTGCACCACACCTGACGCTGTCTTCTCTTTGCAAACGCTGTCCCGTGGCCAGCGTCCACACGTCGTTACCAACGTGTCTCGACGAACAAAGAGATCCCATTGTCGCTGTTTGTAAGACCCCTTACCATATCCCATATAACTACGACTCTCTCCCCCAAAATGAACATTCCTAACCAGACCCAGAACAGCTTCAAGTCGCTTACAATGGGCCGCGGCGGCTACGACCACACGGGCATCGCGCCCAATGCACCCGGATACATCGCTACTCATCCACCACGCTATGCCATGACGACTGCAGCAGCACCAGTGCAGTATACGCCAGTCAATGTCGCTGCTCCTGTATCGTATGGGCCCGTGTACGCTCCGATGCAGCCAATGATGGCCCAGCAAGCAATGATGCAGCAGTACCAGACTGCAGCTGCGCCAATGGCACCAACAACAGGATATCAGATGTATCAGCAAACCCAGGTACCTTTGATTCAACAGCCACAGATTCAGCAACAGCCGCTTCAGCAACAGCAGCAGATCCAACAGGCCAATGCGAATCCATACTTTTACACGTCAATGACGCCAGGGACAATCAATCCGCAACTCTTATGTACCGGTGGATCGTTCAATGGCCAGGCCATGTATCAAATTGCTCCAAGTGGTGGGATCCAGGGAGGAGTGATAGGTCCCCAAGGAAAATAGGCGACGAAACTGATGCGATTGGAACTCTAAAAAGACTTATTTTGTCATTCATGGCTGTGTTATATAAAAATGAAGAGTATTATCCAATTCACTTGTTCCTACACAGCCAATCCAGGCAGCAAGCGGTATTGGACATACCTTGCTTGTGCATACATGGCCCATGTGATTCGGAAGCGGAGACAGACTTTTGTACGCGAGTAATAAGCTCAAAGTTCACGGCAACCTTTCCTGATACCTTTTCTACATGGTGGTCCGGAAACAATCGCTCAAACCTTCTCCGCACTTACAAACACCTCTCCCGAGATTAAAAAATGGTAATCCATTCGCAGGAGGCCTGTCAAGAAGAGAAGTTGGGGGAATACTCATATATTATTCCTATTTCCTCCTCCATTTTCTCGCATGTTTTGCCTAAGCTAGTCGTGTGTCCTATGAATAGCATCGTGTTTTTTGCTAATCCGCTCTAAAATGCATAATGTGGTCCTCCCAATCGTAAACTTGTCCGTGTACGTGGATCACATCGATCCGCGTTGTATAAATAAAAAATAAAATAAAAAAATGAATACCCAAAGCAAGAGCATTCTGAAGTGGAAAATTCCGTATGCTTTCCATTAAAATTCCTGAGAAATTGTCTGTTTATCAACAACCTTGGGATATCAATAAAAAATGAAAACAGTAGCAATGTCGTAAAAGGTGAAAATTTCAAACGCTGTCCCAATCCGTGTTTGATAACAGAGAATATATGTACGAGAGGAATGTTTTGGTCGTCGATCCAAGCGTGGTGAATCCGCTCATCATGTACGCTGCGTAAGCGATGTTGCGAGTTCGCCACGACATAGATAGTGGGTAGTGTGAGTTGGTTGAATAATGATACTTCAGATCGGCAAAAGTGTTGCTATACCCAAAAAGAATATTTCCACCCGACTTGGCGGTAACAAGCCGGTGCAGAGTTATAAGGTACAGCAAGTCAAGATTTGAGATTTCGCTACTCCTGGGCCCAGGCACTGTCGTTGATAAACGCGTCCCACTGCGGTTGGTCGTCAACAGGCGCCATGGGATCTTCCATGACACCCATTGACATGCCCGTCGTCGGAAATGTCATATCCAAGGTGTTGCCGAACTTAGCAGCGTCTCGCGGGTTGTACAAGGCGTCAGCCACAAGCCACTCTTGCAGCTGCTGGTCCATCTGGGTGCCCGTTTCTGAGCCTGGCGTTAACAGGTAGCCTTCTGGCGACATCCTAGGTGTAAAAGCAGACGTTTGACGTGGGCCAAGATCTATTGGTGAATCGACATGAAACGGGGGCTGCCGGGGCATTGCATCAAGCTGGTGTGTCGGTAGAGGCATCTCTGTAGGACCGCTTGGGAGTCCAGTTGCAAACTGAAGCTCAAGGTTGGCGTTTAGTGGAGGTTGTGGCATAGGAGCCTGAACGGGAGGCTGTTGAATTGGGAGTTGTTGAACTGCGGGTTGCGGTGCAGGAAAGTTGACGGGAGGAAATCCAGCTTGGAGCGGGCTGGTTGGTGCCATATTCATAGCAGCAGGCTGGGGGATCTGCTGCGGTGTAACTTGAGGTACCATTCGCGGCACTTGGCTAGTTACATTGCCAAATGACTGAGCAAAGAGTTTGTTGATTTCGTTCTCGCGCCAGTCGTCGTCAGTCTTTGCAGCAAGGCTGGACATGGCTACCTTGTTATTGATAAACGCTTCCGCGCGGCTGTTCATGTTGGCTGACGAAGTTTGCATGTTCGATCCGAGTCGCCGGTAGGAACGCAGATAAATGTCGTCCTCCTCTTCATACATTTCCTCCTTGATAACGATTTCTTCGGTAATGCGAAAGCTCTTGCCGGTCCGCTTCTTGTGGATCTCACTGGCCATACGAGCTGATTGGACCCTCGCCTCGATGCTCCGATCAGTGCGACGAGAAGCAGCAATGTAGGCACGTTCTTGGTTCTCCTCATGAGATCTCCCCGTCTAGATAGGTACAAGTTAGTGCGTAGTCCATGGTATTAACGATGTCGGTCAAACTGACATTTGCCTTGAGCTGCGAGCCCGACGAGCTGGGTGAAGCTACAGCTTCAGGAGAGTTCTTAGATTTCTTAGTGGGGGCCATGATGTGCGAGGAGGTGGTTGTTTAGAGGATGTGCAGAAGTCGTCGTGGGTTTTGTGGCGGAAGAAGGACAGGCTGGAATGGCCGGCCAGGCGGAAAGGGGATCGGGCTCTTTTTAAAGGTCGTCTTATACGCAATAGAGTTTCGTCGAAGCTTTCCCTGTAAAACTTGTAGAGCTAGAACTCAAGATACAAAGTTTAGAGAGCGGACGCGTGGTGCAGAAAGGCTGCCAGCTGGCTGGCGAATCAATAAGCTTGCGGGCTGCCTAGAGCAAGTGGCGGGGGAGATGGTGCAGCAGTTCAGTTCAGTTGACAACAGTGGTTGGTGCAGTGGTTAAAGTTGTGTATTGGCGTGCAACTAGCTTCAGATTGGCAATAATAAATAAACCGACCGGGAAACTGCAGAATAAGAAGCGTTGTTGGAAGCGAGTAGAGAGTGTTGATGCTATTGCAAAGTTGAACGTTTGGGGTGGGCGACCTTCCCGGTTTTCTGGAAGTAGTAAAACCATAGGAAAGACCACACCCCCTCAAATAACGAATTATTGATTATACTTTTGCTCCTGCAAAACGCGCCCGGTCCAAAAAAAGAGGACCGTCAGGCCTTGGTCCAGTAAAGGCCAACCAGCCAGGAAGGCGTTTGTCCATTTTCCAAAAGTCTCGATGACTGCCTACGATCACGATCAAAGGGAGGGGTGCTGCTAACTGTTCCACAAGTCCTTATCGAGACACCCCGACAAATTTGGTAGGTTTTCAAAAGCTTGTCCCGATGCGGTAAAACGCCGGGGCGTCAGTATAGTGCCATAGTCCGGACCTTTCGTTCCTTACGACTGTCCCTGCACCTGTGTCTGCCGGTCGTAGCCAAACCAAAAAAAAAAAAAAAAAATACAGAACCCTTGTGTAAGTTAGGTTGCAATGCGACTCGCTTTGTGAGAAAAGACATGGTCTATCCTTTCTGCTTTAGAGCATTGTAATACCTGATTAGGCACTCTTTTCCAGCGATTTTCCAAATATATATTTTTTTCAATTTCTTCTTTTTATTCGGGAGCAGCTCAACTGCCGCTACCGCTCATATGCTGCAAGCTGTCGTGTTGCAGCCCTCTTGTAGGCCAGCCGGTGCAAGCCAACATACGTGAACATGTCTAACATCAGGCGGCTCTACCAACCTCTGCAACATGTTCAAAAAGTGTCCTCATCATGTGCGACAACATTTAGATTGGCAACCGGCAGAGAAATATTTTCTCTCTACTCTCCGCTCGCGGCCATCCTTTGTTCTCCATGAGTCGCAGCTGAGAGAGAAAAAATCAAGTAAAGCCCGGAGTACTTCTCCACGCCGACACCCGCTGCATCCAGGGACCTACTGGATTCGGATTACCACCCCGGCACCTAGTTATTTGGCCGCTCATCCGCACTAACGAAATAACTAATCCATGATCAGGCGACACAATAGCGCGTGCCCTACTGGCTCCTGCAGCTACGAGCACCAGTGTGAATTTGGTGTGGTGTAAGCATTTCTGGCCGGTGAGCTGGTTGCCTGTAATGTACATCGCCACAGGTGGCTTTGCACGCTGGCTGCTGCTGTCAGGCTCACACCAGTGAAACCAGGTTCAGTGTCCATACGTCTAATTACCGGAGACTGCCCTCCTTGTGTCAGCCATAATGCAAAAAACCCCCTCCAACACGTTGTCTGTCGCCACTGCTAACATACGGCCCACTTAAAAGTCACCCATCCATACTTTTTGTTACGCGGGGCACCACAAGCAGGGTCGCCCATGCTAGCGCATGCAGGTGCAACGGTCGCTGCGCATCGAGAAATCGGCTCTGTCATCGAGCACCATAACGCTGTGTCCCTTACAGTGGCACCGGACTTAGCCTAGGCGGCATTCCCAGCGCTTTGGATTGCCTATTTCTTTCATACCCCGCTTGCCACTCTCGTTTTCCCTTCGCTTGGGTTCAGCGGCATTCCTGGCGTTGGGATTCTGCTTTCATGGCGCAAAAGACGCACACAGACGGCGCCGTTGTCTCTTCGGCAGTGCAAACGTTATTCCCGCCAGCCCTGCAATTTTTGGGCGACAGTGGTGGCCCATGCAGGCCAGCCTTCAGATGTAAATTACAGAGAGCACTGGGGTGGTATATTAATGCGCAGGGGGATGGACGACAAGACCAACAAAAAAAAACGTACAAGACGGGCGAGAAATCCTACGCAATCAACTCTCTTCAAATTGCACTAAAGCTACTGGTTAGAATCGAGAAGAGCAGAATGCCATGATGGCCATGCTTGCAAGTTTGAATGGAAAATATTCAAGGGCTGTTGGAAATTGCCTTAAACGACGGCAGATACCCTGCCACTTGGCATATCGGAGAGAGTGCTCCGGAACAGTGAATGGGATGAATGCCATTTCGGGCAACGACGATCGGAAACTATTCAAGGTTCTGTCGCAGTTCGATCCCAATCGTTCTGGCTGATCTCCCAATGCAAGACAGTACCCTAAAACTGTAGCGCCAATCGACACTGGGAAAAACGTCGCGTGGAGCCCGATGCAACGCGGGTGCGTGCAAAAAATGAAGTGAAGCCTCTTCTGTGGCTGCTTGACGTCACAGGTGTGGCGGCGTTCGGCGCACGTACCGATTCCGTTAGCCCTCGGTTTGTTACGGTGCTGGTGAGCTTACTATGACACTTGCAAGGACTGTCTCTACGAATTAAATCCTACCTGATACAATGAGAAGTCCTTCTTTTAGCTTACACTGTCCTTTTTTTACTCATAACTTTTGACTTACGGTCAGCGCAATTTACCGTGTCATGTCTGAAATCTTCATCCACTAGCACTGTGCCTGTACAGAGTCATACATATGCCACCCAAAATTAAAAATTAAACCTTGTCCTTTATTAAGACAATAAATAAGGTGACTTTTTGCTTTACAGCTAGCTACAGGTATTGGGCTATAAATTTTCGAAATAGAGGCGGCGGAGGCACGCTTATAAGTGGCATCCACCACGGCGCTTGCTACCCTTGAGGTCAATAACCAGAAATCTACGGAGCTTCAAAGAATATATCACGCTTTGAATTGGGTTTAGAACCTATTAGCTTTAAATGGTGTCGAAAATAAGTATAATAATATTTACAAATAATATTAGCTTGCGCGGAGTTGAGAGCGATTGAGTTAAAGAGGCACCTTTACCGGCTCAGAGTAGCCAACACGGTTTAAAACATAGGCAGCTTTCCACATCCGATTGTGGGCGTCCAGCAAAGAGACAATATTATTTCTTTTGTCTTCTCAAAGCCAGGGCTCCACTATAGTGATTCAGTTATATTCAGATGTTGATCGATTTTGGGGCATGGACACCATCTTCGAAGCTATCGACTTTGCTGGGTAGCTATCCTGTCTAGGTCGCCTTTCAAGGTGTTATTGTCGTCTATATCAACACGAGTGAATGGACGCGCAACCCCCATATTCCTTTGTTAAATCCCCAATTTTCTTTACTTTGTTTAGCATGTTAACTTGATGAATGCGACATGTGCGCTGTTTCTCGTCACTGGAATCCGGTTTCTAGCAGCAGCAGTATTGGAAATATCGAAACCCATGCCGACATGCAAGAATATTACCGACTATAGCCATGTTACAAAATCGCATCTACCCAATACACTAGGAACAAACAAAAACTGCCTATAAATTACCATGCCGCCACTGCACCAAGCTGACACTGCACCAGTGCACCTCACCCCGCACATATAGCACAGTGCTAATATCCCTTTCCTATATATGAGACTATCGCGCTGCTGGCTGCATCGCCGCACAACCAGTAACACGATCGCCTCGGCTCGTCGTCACCGCAAAGCCAACCACAACCACATGCGCAGTTCGCTACCAAATCAACCCCTCTCTTCTGTCTTTTGACCGCGGCAGCAGTCTCGTGATGCAAAATCAATTCCTGTCCTTTCCCTTCTAAGCCAATGCGGCGTGCATCCTCAACAAAGAAGAGCCAGCGCTGACAACCAGCGCTTGCACCCATGTGCGCCGATGATTGGCCTGTCGCGGCTCGCCGGGGCACTGTTCTTAGCCGTCTAAGGTACCTGCTGCGTTGGTGTGCAGTGCCGCTAAACGCTAGGTACCCGTGAGCACGGCAAAGCTAAAAAAAAATAAAAAGGTTGATGGCGGGGTGGCAATCGAGACCCTGCCCCAGACTAGGGCGGTATCAGAGAGTATGCAGTTGCGTGCCCACGAGGGCTGTTGGGGCTACTGGCTTGTTGGATGATGAAAGGTGAAGAGCGTCTGTCTCTTTCTTTCTTCCTTCATCATACTATCACCGCCGTTTTTTCTGTTACTTTTTATTCTCTTTCTTCGCTGCTAAACCGAGCCCAGACAATGAGTGTCGCTACCACAGCCTTCAGTGAGTGCCATGCCCCACCAACCCCCCCCCCCCCCAGCAGTGCTTCTTCCAAGCGTCTTGCGCGCTGCAAATGACAGGAAACCTGGGCAGCACTGCCCCGCCAATGCAAAACAGAAAGCAGCAGGCTACCAGCTCCTCACTCATCTCATGATCTGCTGCTGGCTTCTTGGAACCAGTTCCCTTCTTTTTTTTCCCTTCCCTCTCCTGTCTTCCTTGCCATCATCTTAGCACCGCGTGTCCATCGTATTGCTTTACCATTACACTTTACACCGTCTTTTTCTATTACTTGCGCCTCTACTACCGCCAACCGCTTTTCTTGCCGTTTGGCTTCTAACCCGCCATCACAGAAAGCGACACGCCCAACGGCCACAACCACAAGCTTTCTACCGCCGCCGACACCATGTCGTCATCGGCGCCCCCAGCTACCGTCGACGCCCCTGACGAGCAGCAGAGCGAAGGCTCCAAGCTGAGAACATTTTTGGGAATCCTCAGAAAGTAAGATATCTCCTGTTTGCGCAATTCATGCTTTTCCTACAGCTCCCCGCTCGCTGGCCAGGGCGGTGTGTGGTGCTGCGGCGGTCGCCTGTGGGCACGTTGGCCTGCTCCGACATCGCGAGTAATTTTTTATACGCACACACTGTACAGTCTGCTAATCTATGCACCTTGTGCTTTGTGCAGGTTCATTGGAGTCTCAGATCTCGCCGCCGTCCGCTTCTCGCTCCCCTCCCAGCTTCTCGAGCCCACGCCCAACCTCGAGTACTGGACCTACCTCGATGCCCCTAATGCCTTCATCGCAATTGGCACCGCCGACGAACCACTCGACCGAATGCTCGAGGTCGTCCGTTTCTGGCTGACCAAGGATATCAAGTATGCAAAGGGCAAGCCCTGCAAGCCTTACAACTCGTGCCTTGGCGAATTCTTCAGAGTGAGTCGCAGTTGATCAGGGCCGTAAACCTCGTCAACCAACATCAATACTGACCCACTGTTAGTGCAACTGGGACACCGAGGACAATGCACCAAAGATTGTGTCGTCTGCTATTACCCAGAACGGAGTCAGCTCCAGCGGCTCGAGTATCAAGGCCTCTAGCGTAAAGAGTGACAAGAATGCCTCGACAATGTCCCTTTCCGTGCCTCAGCACGACAGCAGCGCCGATAAGAAGCTTGTCCGCGTCTCTTACCTCACCGAGCAGACCTCTCACCACCCTCCCGTCAGCGCTTTCCACATTGCTTGCCCCGAAAAGGGCCTCAGCGCCCGCGGCTTCGACCAAATCACAGCAAAGTTCACTGGCACCTCCGTCAAGGTCATGCCCGGCGAGCACAACCTTGGCATCTTCATCACCCTCGACAACCGCGATGGTGAGACCTACCAGCTCACTCACCCCGCTGCCCACCTTGGCGGCATCCTTCGTGGCACCCTGAGTGTCTCTGTTAGCGAAATGGCTTACTTTACCTGCCCGAAGACCAAGATCAAGGCTATCCTTCACTACGTCGATGAAGGCTGGTTGGGCCGCAGCACCAACAAGGTCGACGGTGTTATCTTCAACTACGATCCTGAAAACGACAACATCACCAGAGTACAGGATGTCCCCGAGGAGGATATCCTGGCCCGTCTGAGCGGCCCTTGGAGAGAAAAGGTCGTCTTCACGCTTGGTTCTCGACCAGTTGTAAGTGGAATGGCCCAACCTACTCTTTTCAAGCAGAAAACACTAACCGATATAGAAAACTGTCCCTGCTGAGGAACAGTACACCATTATCGACATCGCCCCTCTCAGCGTCGCCCCCAAAGTTATCCCTCCTGCCGAAAAGCAGCTCCCCAACGAGTCGCTCACCCTCTGGGGCAACGTTACCACCGCCATTCACGCCAAGCAGTTCTCCAAGGCCACCTCGATCAAGCAGGAGCTCGAGGAGGCCCAACGTGTCAAGGCCCGCGAGCGCGAGGCCAACGGCACCACCTGGTCCCCAGTTTACTTTGAGCATGCTGTCGGCAACGGCGGCCGCCCTGACCTTACCGAGAAGGGCAAACAAGTCATTGAGCGCAGCCAGAAGGGCGAATGGTCCCTCGATGGCATCTAGAGCCACCACCGTTTCCGTCATTGCTTTCCTGTCATCTTCTTTTTTTGGGTATATGCTTAGTGGTATGGCATTGAATGTGGACAACGTAAGGACTTTCTTTGTCCGTTCTTAATTATGGCGCTATCCCGTGCTCTTTTTTTTTTTGTTTTTCTGCTCAGACTTGATATTGCTTATTCCGGGGCTCAACTTAGAGACAACCGCGCGGCACGCATGGCACTCTTTATTACGTTATGTTACGTTCTACTCTTTTCTTGCATTAGACGACGCGAATTGCATGGTTGAGCAATGGAGCTGTTTTCAGACTCCTCATTTTACACCTTTTTGGGCTAGATAGAGATGGTATTTTTACTTTCTTGTTTGCTGCGTGCCTTGTGGCTGGTGGCTACTCTGTCACCATGTCTCTCAGACGTACATAGAATGCATGGATAAATTTGGCACAAAGAAAGCAGTATTCAGATCATTTTTTTTTAAAAAAGCCTATGGGCATTAAAAAAGCTGTAAACTAAAATGTTGCGATTTTTCCTTCGTCTCGTTTTCTTCTTACATGGGGGCTGGCACACCAGCGCCTCTACTATAATACAAGTTTGGTTGCAGAAGCGACAACCAGCCATACCGCCTCAACGATAAGCTGCCTGTCCCTTCTACGTTTTTCTAATGTAACAGATTCCATCCGACTCTTTTTTGGGTCCTCCTCGAAACACATGGTCAGATCTGTGGCAGATTTAACCGAGATTTCTTAGGGGTGTAGTATCAAAGCGTGATGTTTTTTTAAGCGTCAATGAAGCCCTTGACGTTGCCCAACCAGCGGAGGTACTCGCGCTGCTCCTTGACATCGACGTAGTCGGGGACAAAGACAGCCATGGTCTGGGTGATGCCTCTCTCCTCAAGGAAGCGCTCCATGAGAACCTGGAGGTCCTCGTCGAGGCTGCCAAAGGGAGGGCCGGGGTAGACATCGGCGCGCTTCTGGGCGGCATCGGGGCTCTCAACCTTGGCGAGCGAAGCGTCCTCGTAGAAGAACATGTTCTCGACAACAATGGCGCCGTCCTGGGCGGTCGCGTCAATGTTGAGAGCGCCCTTGGTCTTGCCGGGCTTCTCGATCACAATGGACAAGTTGATGGGGGCGCCGGCCTCGTCGAGCGCATCAAAGTCCTCGGCATCCTCCTCGGCCAGCTCGTTCTGCTTGGCGTCAACGTTGTCGTCGGCAAGCTCGTCCTCGAGGGCGGCGTCCTCGGCGTACGGGTCGAAGTTGGTGATGTCGGCAACGGAGAAGCTGACGGTGATCCTGGAAGCGCGTTAGTAACTTTTCTAGGTGAAGCTCGCTCGTAGTCTTACTTTTCGTCGCCAAAGTCGCGGACCAGCTTCACAACCTCCTGGCCAGGGATGTCGACCAGCTCAAAGGGGCTGTTCTCGAGAAAGTCCTTGATGCTGGCGGGCTGCTCCTCGCTGGCGGCCATCTCGTTCTCAATGGAGATTTCGCTCTCGAGCTTGGCGGAGAGCTCATCGTCAGTTTCGCCGTCGGCGGCGCGGCGGCCAGCAGTCGTCGAGAAGGGGGCGGCAACGCGGGCAGAGGTCAGGGAGTAGGCGCTCGATGCCTTGAGGAATGCGCTGGGGCGGGCGGCGGAGCGAGCAATGGTGCTGGCGCCAGAGAGGCGGGCCAGAGTTCGGGGCGCGGAGCGCGCAAGCGATCGGATAGAAAGCATTGTGAGGGCGAGGCGGATGGATGAGAGGAACGGTGGTGGTTGAAGGAGAGACAAAAGTTGTGAACTGCGGAGCTTGCTCCTCTAAATTTTTTAGGGGCCCTGCGGCCAGGGGATCCAGATTCTGGGCAACAAGGTTTCCACTGCGCTCTCCACGTGATGAGATGGCAACGATCTTGTCAGAAATTAAAGAAATAATAATTTTAAAATGTTTTTAAATTTGAATTGATAATATATTTTATTATTAAGTCATTATTCATTCGTATATACAAGGACTTTCGGGTCTGCACCCGTATCCTGCCGCAGCCATGATCAGCATGACAAAGCTATCTTCGGTCGGTTCGCCATATATCCGCTGGTATTTAGTTGATTCCCTTGGTGGGGAAATCGGTAGGAACAACCTTTCCAGAGCTGAATACTTTGATCCAGGGAATAGTAGCGAGGTATGCCCATGAGCCTTCCCAGGCGTTGAGCTTCTTGGCGTTGTCGATATCCATAACATCAGGAATAACTGTATCGAAAAGTTAGCTTGCGGTTGCAGATATTTAAGGACGCAGCGACATGACATACCGAAACCCTTCTCGTACTCTTCGTTTAAAGCGGCAATCTTCATCTTGAGAAGGTCCTCGCGCACGCTGGCCGGTCTGCCGGGTCGGCGGGCCTTCTTGACCTCGTCATATTCCTCATCGTATTGATTAACAAATCTAATATATGTTAGCACGACCGGCGCTTTCGGGGTGGTTTCTGTGATCGGGCTGAAACGTACTGTGTAATGAGCATCTGGACAGTAGCAAGATCTAATGAGTCGGCCTCGCGCTCCTGGAGTCCATCTTGGAAATATGCTACTCTCTCGGCTAGAAATAGAGTTAGAAATCATATCTAAAACGGTAAAAGACAGTGAATATATGTACCGATAGGTTGCTCTCTCTTGTTTCTGGCACTTGCAAGCTTTTCTAACCGCACATCCCTGATGCCGGCCTTGTGCAGCTTCTTGGAGTCTCTGGAGCGGGCGTGAAGCGAATTGACTACGCCTCCTCGCTTCTTTGCGATCGTTTTCTTTACTTTCTGTAACGATGTCGGCATTCTGGCTGCTGTGGATGTGGAAGTACGGGTTCTTGGTCCAACTTGTAAGTCTTGAACTTTTTTTTGCGGCACCCGCCTTATCGTTGGTAGCGCGGGCCGATAAAGACGACGGCTATTGCTCGGATAAACGGCGCATCACTTATACCGCAGGGGGTGTGGGAAGCTGTATACAAGAATTAAGGGTGTATCTATGAAAGAATAATAATGAAATATTATTGCATTACATCTTATTTTCTTGGGTTTTATAATCTGAAGTTTTTGATTGAATCAGTGGTGTATATGTTGAACAAGTTGCGTGGACCATTCCCTGCGGCTGAAACCATGCGCTGTTGCGATAACCGTGCTTGGAGAACGATAAACTACGCCCCTTTATACGCAAATACTGTCGATTTAACTATTGGAATTAATAAGCTGATAATAGAACCGCTCATTTAACTAAACAAATGGCTAGTGTTGCGAAGAAACAACCCACGTTCCAAGCTACACCCCAATCTCCATACGCAAACTTGCAGCCCAGAACGATAAGAAGTAGCCCAGCCGCCACCATCGGTAACGAAATGGTAAAATCACTGAAAATCCAGCCCTCTTCGATAAAAATAGCACGAAAAGGGAGCTCTCCTAAAGATGGGCAATGCCAAGTATTGAGTCGTTTTAAGACGCCACTATATTCTCTTGTGAGCAGTTGATCCCCAACAAGAAAATTCCAAGGACTTAGCCTTACCGGCGAGAGTATACTATATCTTTCTGATCCAGAACGCTGTTTATAGAGGTAATATCTGGATCCATGAGTGCCAGCCTTCGGAATGGAATCATGCTGAGTTGCAGTAGTTTTCTCTGCTGTTTGAAATGGTCGATCTGGGGGCATACGACATATAAGTCCCGAGACTTGCAATGGCCGTCACACTCCATTATTCCCAACTCGTAGTTGTATTTGCACGGCCACTTTTGGGGTACGTAGGAGTCGATTAGTTCTTGTACGACATGTGTTTCCGACGCTATGTCGTCTCTGGTGATTGTTCCAATATACTCGATACTTGAATATTGCCCTCCAGGTAGTGCATCGTCTGGGGTTTGTCTGTTGTGCACTTCGTGCTTCCCAGCTATTCGCACCTATGCATGTCGTTAAAAATTGAATTAGCTGCTATAATATTCTCATATGGAAGCTTACAGTAACAATATCCACGCTTTTAATAGTACGAAAATATCTCAAAAATCGATGGAGTCGACTGTTGGACGAAAACCATGCATGGCGTACACCTCTCCAAATGACGGGCTCAATAGGTGTAGGCTCAGTGGATCGGCTCTGAAAAAAGACGCTTCGGATAGAACATTTATCGCTTTTGCCCCAGCACATGAGGACAAACCTATTCCGTGGAGCACCAGCAAGTGGCAGAAGAGGATCTATATACTTTTCGATTGCATCTCTTCGTGCTCTATGATCGTCTGCTCTTGCATCTGGGGCGGCAAAAGTACTGGTGGCTGACCAGCTCCGAGCATAACTTTGCCGTCTTGAGCTTGGCACCCAATAGTCTTCGTTACAATATTCTATAGTCGGTCCTTTATCAAGTGTAATTGTATCGTGTGCCTTTCGTATTGATACTGGCTTGTATATTGGACGTGCTGAACGGCTAGTGCCTACTGTGGACGCGGGTATAGACTTGGTTTCGACCTTGGTTTCTTTCATAATACGAGCGTAGAGGGATGCGAACAGAGCAGACTCTGCCATTAATTGTGCAATATTTAACTTCTGGCTCGAATAAAGCTTCTCGAGCCACTCATGATTTGGTATCTTCAGAACTCTCCCATGTGTGGTGAGACTTGTGGGTTGGTGTTGTAGTTCAACATCATAGTTAGAATCTCGCGGCTCTCTTAGAATTGCACGATCCAAAGGTTTTACCTCTGCCATGGTCGCGGAATAAATGGTGTACGCAGAGCCGAAGAAGAGATCGCCATGAATGTCGACAATGGTAAATACCACTTAATATAGATCGACGTTGCGTCCGGTATATGAGAGGCAAACACCTTGCGTGTACAATTAAAATTCAAGACCACATCGGCAGGCCCAAACCTTTTGTATTATATACATCCCGGAAAAATGCCTATTCATATGTGGCTTGGCGAACCACGGTCGAGAGGCAGCCTTTGCCTTGCGGCATGGCGTCGCTCGACCAAGTTTATATGAGAGTAGTCTAGCAATTGCGTATCAAGGCAAATCTCCTACTATTTCGAAGGTCGAGGGTCATTTTCACGGGATTTATGACGAAGAGCTTTGATTGGAACGATGACGCACATGTTGAAGAAGCTGCGTGGAACATTTTGCGTAGAGAGCTGAGACATGACTTGGCTTCGCGGGGGGGCCATTGGTATGCCCAGCCCCAAGTTTTAACGAGCTGTGAGAACACTTGTTCCAGAAGGAGAGAAATTTTAATGTTGGACATTTTACCGTGAACTTTATAGTACATTGTGCTATTTCAAAATTTGCTATATTTTATTTTTACTATATGCCTTGCTGGAGTCATATTTGTCTGCACGCTCCCAAGCATAAACACGCACAGCGCGTCGCCCGCCGTTGCCAGGGCATGTCCACAGCGTATCGCTAGCCCGCTTTTAGCGACCCCCAGTCCCTACCCCAGGCTGGCGCGCGCCTCGAGGCCACGCTGGGAACGCGCCTACCCACCGAAACCCATTAAGGTGAACCGCTGCACCGAGAGTTCCAAAGCAAAGGCATGCCCATCGCGCGTCTGGCAAGTCCCTGACTAAGAGCTTCTTACTCTGTCACTTCTTGCCTTGCCTGGCTGCTTTTGATTTCTTTTTCTTTATTCTCACAAGTAGCTTTTCTCATCCAACAAGCTTCCGCCAAACTTAATTGCCAACCGAAGCAGAGGTAAAAACAAAGGCTGTGGGCACGCTTTGTTTTGTTTGTCTCCCCTCAACGACAATCCTCCGCCGCCGCACCGACTTTCTTTGCACTCTTGTTGTCCAGAGCCCTCGAGCCGGCCCCCTATACAAACGAGCCGAGAACGATAATCTAGCCACTCTTGGAAAAGATACGACCTCCCTGCGGCAGCGAGGCCAAACTTCAAGATGGGTGTTTCCGGTTCGTACATGGACATGTCCGATGCGTGACTACGCGTTCACCTCTGCTAACAGACTACAGGTCTTCTCCCGTTGCTCAAGTCCATCCAGAAGCCTACCGAGTTAAAAAAATACAAGGGCGAAACTCTCGGTGTTGATGCCTATGGCTGGCTACACCGCGCTGCGTTTTCGTGCGCAGTGGAACTAGGCCAGGGCAAGCCTACCAAGAAGTACGCCCAGTTGATACTCCATGAAATGTCACTGCTAACATTCCCAAAGATATATTGCTGCCGCTATGCACCGAGTAAACATGCTTCGACATTACGGAATTAAGCCCTACATGGTATTTGACGGCGACTACCTCCCTAGCAAAGCCGCCACCGAAGAATCGAGAGCCAAGAAGCGTGACGAAAAGAAGAAGCTGGCCGATGACTTGATGAAGGCTGGCAAGCATAGCGCAGCGACCCAAGAATTTCAAAAGTGCGTCGATATCACTCCCGAAATGGCTTCTGCTCTTATTCAGGAGCTCAAGAAGCTCGACATCCCCTATGTCGTCGCCCCATACGAAGCCGATGCTCAATTGGTATATCTTGAACGAAAGGGGCTTATCGATGGTATTCTTTCCGACGACTCTGACTTGCTGGTTTTTGGAGCTAAGCGTCTGCTCACAAAATTGGATCAAGTTGGTAACTGCATTGAAATCAACCGTCGCGACTTCTGTGCAGTTCGCGAGGTATCGCTAACAGGATGGTCGGATGCCGACTTCCGTCACATGGCCATCATGAGCGGATGTGACTACCTTAATGGCCTTCCTGGCGTTGGACTGAAGACAGCCTACCGGATGCTCCGAAAATCCAAAACTCCAGAGCGCGTTGTCAAGATGATGCAGTTTGATGGCAAGCGTGTTTCAGAAAACTATCTCACACAGTTTTACCAAGCAGAGCTGACATTTTTACACCAATGGGTATTCTGCCCCGAGAAAAAGGAGCTTGTTCATCTTACTGAGCTCGACGGTACACGAACAGCAGCTGAGATGCCATTCATCGGAGCCTACGTCGAGCCAAAGCTAGCTAGAGCAATCGCCAATGGCGACTATAACCCCATTACCAAGCAGCCTATTATCACTCAGATTACACCTTCAAAGCGACGATTTACACCAACAAAGTTGCCATCCTCTACCGAGCAGATTCGCAAGCCCATCAACTCATACTTCAAAAACCACGGCAGAATTCCAATGGGTTCAATGGACCCCAACTGCTTCTCCGCTGACCCGCAGCGTGTTGCCCAGCTCACAGACGGTGGACGTGTGCCTCGAGTCTTCCCACTGCCTCGTCCTTACATTGAGGCTACTAATCTGGCTGGTCGTCGCACCTCTCCTCGTCTGAATCGACGTCGGACCGAACCTGTAGCTATCGCAGAGCTGTTTGCAAAGGCTGCTAGCAGCCCCGCGGAGCCTCGCCAGTCTGTCTCTCGACCCTCGATCACGACACCAAAATCGGAGCCTCAAGCTCGACCTCAGA
Source organism: [Torrubiella] hemipterigena (assembly GCA_000825705.1). Lineage (NCBI taxonomy): Eukaryota > Fungi > Ascomycota > Sordariomycetes > Hypocreales > Clavicipitaceae > [Torrubiella] hemipterigena. Next base: position 878,050 of record CDHN01000004.1, read on the forward strand.
AGAAGGCGCGTCTGTGCGACGAAGCAGATGCAACGGATGACTCTCCCAAGAAGAGCAAGTTCTTCCCCAAGACGAGAGTGAGCCCGAGAAGATCCAAGAGCGAGGCATACCTACTCTCAGATGACTCTGTCGAAGAGGCACTTCTTGCCATGCCCGACTTGGACTCGTGGACGCCAAGTAAACTACCCAAGAAGAGCATCGCCATCTTTGAAGACAAGGCCAAGGACGACTCGCAAACGGACACTCAGGAGTCCATTGCCACAACAGTGTCTAGCTCATCCGACTTGGCTAAAGACTTGGAACACACCTCCACCCCAGATTCATCCTTTGAGGCCATGCCTCCCCCCAAGGCTACAAAGGCTATTCTCTCACAATCACTCTCTACGCCAGCCCCCCTCTCTGTTAACCGCTTCACATACTCTGCCTCCCGCCAATCTGCTACTCCCGTGTCCGCACAATCGTCCGTCTTCAGCGTCATGGCGACTCCATCAACCGCGCCATCGACTGCACGCTCGCGGATGACACCCTTGCAGCGTCTCAGTGCCAATGCATTTGGCGTGTCCCCTGCTCCCCGACCTATGCCACAGAAGAAGTCGTTTGCCGGCCTCCCAGTAAACCCATCTTTTGTGCCGCTCCCTCGAGTGGACTTGGACGAGGTCGAGGCTTTGCACAAGGGCAGTGAAGATATGATGGCTGAAGAGAGCGAGGATGAGAGCGAGGAGGTCCTTCCTGGCAGGAAACTTGACCTGGGACGATTTGTATATTCGTCATGAAAATTGATATGCGTGTTTTGGAATTTGTAGAACTGAAAGCGGCATTTACTGGTATGGATTATGTTGGGCATGGTTTGGCGTTTTTTATCTTGTTATTACATTATGGGCGTTTTTGGGCGTGTAGGAAAATATTAGTATAATACCACGGTGTAGCATTGTCATACAATACATTTCAGCTTGATTGATTCTATCCTTTCTGCCCTTCATAATCACATATTCCCAGTACTGGTTAATAGTATGTATATATATGTATGTATTCGTTATGTAAAATGCCAGAGCGCCCCAACACCTGCTGCTGCCTATCGTCTACAACGTCTTTCATAATCATCATAGGCTCGTCCGCGACGACCAAAAGTACAAAAAAGGAGAAAAGATGGGGGTTGGTGATGATAAAATACCAATGATAGCGCCGCGTCCCAATGAGTCTTGTGCTCAACAAAAGGAAAAGAAAGGGTTCGAAAAGGAACCAGAATACCGAGTAAGCCGAAAAGCCAAGCATCTCTTCTATATCAAATGCCTTCTTTAAGCTGTATTTGGAGTTTGAAATGCCGCATTCTCTATTGCTTAACTGCTGGCACAGTAGGAGCAGCTGGCGCTGTGAGATCATCATTAAACGTCCATTTAACTGTTGTTATCGTTAGCAAAAGTCACTCTTCTTTAAGAATGTAGAATTCGGCGTACCATGAGCAAGATTGTCAGCCGTGTCGTCGAGTAGGATCAATCGTCGCTTTGTGCAGTAAGATGTCTTGTCCATAATGTCAACCTTGAGCTTCGCGTTTGAGAGCTCTTCGATTGGCTTCTCAAACATCTCGGACAGGTTTTCGACAGCCATCTCCAGATCCCGTTGGTTATCTTCAAAGATGGATGTAAGGTTGTTCTTTGCGAGATAAAAGGCGAATGCATATGTCCACTTGAGAGTCTGACGGCAGGTTTGGAGAGCCTGGGAGGCAGAATTGAGGTACTGGACCTCGATCCATGACATGCCAGAGCTGGACTGCAGCTGGACCATTTTTCGCTCAGTCTTATTGGCGATATCTTTGTCAAGTCGGGCTGACTGTTCGTGATTGGCATATCGGTTGTAATAATGCAAGTATCGCTCGAGGGATACTCTTGATTTTGCTTGCGCATCTCGGGCCTCGGAACCGCTCTTCTCTTCGAACCTGTTGCAACTATACCAGCTCGTTCCGTGCTCTGACCAGAGACCCATACACATCCAGCAGAACTCGTACTTGCATTTTCGGCACGTCATGTGGTTGCAACCGCCGTTCTTTTCAATAGTCGACTGGCACTGCGGGCACTCCTTAGTGTTTGCCGAGATCCAGTTGGCGGTTTCGGAATCATCAGCACACTTCTTCAACCACTTCTTGACCAAAGCGCACGGTGCGGGCTGGTGGTCCGGGTTTGGACAACCGAAGCAGAAGCGTTCTCCACAGACGCACTCTACGCTGGGAACAATTCGATCAAGGTCCTTCTTCTTGACACCGCATTCCACGGCATTCGGGCAGTCCGGGGCAGGACACCACTTGAACGTGTCCTTATCTTCAACATATGTGCGGTTTAGGAGCTCGTGGTAACGACCGGTCAAATCGTCGGTAACCAATAGATCAAGAGATCTAGAGTCTAAAATCAGGGCACAGTTACTAGATGGGCACTGAATTCTAGCAGCTTCTCCCTCATCCCGAATTTTCTGCGTTAGATATTGGCGGTAGCAGTCGACACAGTATCTGTGACCACACTTTAACGCGAACGACTGCAGACCCTCTTCGTCTTCGCAGCAAATATCGCACATGAAACCAGGAATCGCCTCTAGTTTAGGCAAGCTAGACGTGTTGCTGCTTAACCCTGCGGCTTCAAGTACCTTTTCTGGTCGATCCATGTAATCTTCTAGCAAGCGCTCCTTATTCCAACGGAAGTGACGCAACATTATAGCGGCATCTTCTTTTCTCATGTCGAGAATCATGTTTACTTCGTTGATCATGTCGTCCTGTTGGCTTTGGATATCGACCGGCTCGTAAACTTTAAAGGGCACCACGTGCGCGGGTGTCTTGGTTTTGTTGACATCTTTCGGAGAGAGCCCGAAATCAGGGTCCGGTTCATCGAAATCGGCATCGTCAAAATCGGCGTCATCGAAATCTAGATGTAATGTTAGCGGTGGTGGCCCTTTGATAGCGGAAGAGACAGGTGGCTGCAACGTACCATCGGCTCCAGAGAGATCAAGCTCCTCGCCACTGTCGAGCATGATCTCGTCGTCGCTCGACATTTGGGAAAAATCTTCCTCTGAATCCATACCGGTATCGTTATTTGTAATCGGTGGTGTAGGAGGAGTTATCGGCGCGACCAAGGCAGCAGGCGAGGCGGCGAGCTTCTTGTTCGGTAGATGGAGTTCGTCCTGTGATGTAATCGACGCCTCGGTCGCCTTTCGCTTCAAGCCCGAGGGAGGAATTTTGGCGACTGTGCAGGTAAGAGATAAAGATTTACCAGAAAGCACTGGTAAATCACGAGATGGCTGGCCGGGTTGGATGAGTAAAGTTTTGTGCAGCGGATTGGGTTTGCTGGAGGAGGGGTTATTTCTAGCCGAACTGAGCGCTATGATGCTATAGAGAGAGGATAAGAGGCGGATGGGAAATGGAACGAGAAGCGGACAATAACCGATGCCTTAGATACAAATGCAAGACTCCAAAGATGAAGCAGTCAGAAATGGCAAGCGTAAGCGGTTTCCCCCCTCGATGATGTAAGGTGGCAAGCGGGCCGATGTTGGGGGAGGTCATCACGAAAACGTCGGGTCACCACGCCTTAAAGGTGAAAAGGTGGCGGCGGGCCATCTTCGGCCGTGAGGCTGAGTCATGCGGTGGTGCCAGGCAGCCGGCGGTCCCAGCGCCTGAGTTAGGCGTAGTTGCGCTGTAACTAGGCTGGTCGCAGCCTGCAAGCGCCCTTGCGCTCCACTGAAGACCAGGTTTTCTGCTTGGTATATTTTGCCCTGTTTTATACGAGCTGCAGCCCGGCACAGCCGATAGCCGGGTGCATCGTGAATATGCTAAATTAATGACTTGCTACGACGGGGGCCTGGCAGGCAACAACTAGCCCTGGCAGAAACAACATGCACGAAAGATCTCCGGAGATTGCGGATTGAGTTTGTGCATGCTAATGATAGATGTGATTTTAAGATGGGAGGGAAATGGTTTAGAGTGATACTATACAAAGCGGCATTGCTATCTAAGCTTTGAGAACCTTCTCGGCGAGGGTGACTATATTTCTGTTAGCATTGGCAAACTTCATAATCAGCAATGTATTCCGACCTACCTTCGGCAGCAGTAGGATCGGCCTCGACGTGCACCTCAGTAACCTTGCCATCTTCCACCTTGAGCGCATAGCGCATGCTGCGGGTGTTGCCCAGGATAGCGGCAGCACCATCGAAGCCAAAGTCAAGAGCTTTGGTGAACTCAGCTGTGGGGTCGGCAATGAAGCGAATCTGCATAATCGGTCAGCATGAATCCGAAGCACCTCTGTTGCTCCACTTACACCAGTCTCGGCAGCAGGGTCAAGCTGTTCAGCCCAGGCCTTCATGCTGTGAGTCAATTAGCTACACATGTCGTGCATCTTTGAAACATAGAAAGCTTACACGAAAGGATCATTGACAGAGACAACAAAGACGTGTCCAACCTTCTTGATCTTGGGGTGGTTGATCCAAGAAGGGATGTGCTTGCTGGAGCAGGTGCCAGTAAAGGCGCCAGGGACTCCAATGATGTAGCCGTTACCAGTCTGGAACTCATCAGCGAGGCTGACATTGTTGGCAGCTGAGTTCTCAAAAAGACCAGTTGCTTCGGGGATCTTGTCGCCAACGCGGACGAGCGCTCTAGGCGTGGTGTGGAAGCTGCGCTGAGAAGCAGCGCGAATGGCGACAGCGGCACGACGGGCAGGGATTCGGAAAGACATTTTGAGTAGAGTTGGAGTTGGCAACGACGTCAATGGAGATTGGGTAATGGATCGATGTTGTTGTTGATGCAGGAGTGAAGGAGGCATTTTGGGGAACTGGAGCTTCGAGCTACCCCAGATATTTTTTTGGCGGGGACCTGCGGTTTGTTTGCATAGGCTGGAGAGTGGCGCTCTCTAACCAGGGCGGCAAGAATCTCAAGCCCAATGGTGATGTTCAAAATGGTGATACGAGTAAAATATTAGTCCTTTATTGTTTGAAATTAATTTAGAGTTTTGAAATGTGAACTTGGGATGCTTTTGCGTTTATTCTGGATTATACACTCGCTACTGCCAGGCACCGTTGCTATGCTAGAACTGAGATCGAATTGGGACGCCTATGAAAACATGTCGTTACTTTTTGTTGCTGTCATCTGCTGCTGCCACTCTCTACTAGAATAGAGCAGCTTGCATATACACGGGGTATATACTCCCATCAGGTTGATTCGGGGCCTTTAGCGGATCACTTACCGCATGTACGTAATAACGGGTTAGCGAGTAGTTTAGGTTGTATTGACGGATTGTGCCTGCGAGAGTGGTGGTATTTGTATCTCTTTTTCGACTTTCCCTTTGCGGAAGTGAATCGCGGCTTGATTAAAGTAGGTATCGCAAATGCCGAGATGACGTATTACAAGCTGCCGGCGGATCCGGGTAGAAGCCGTGAGACGATGCTCTTATTTTGCCCTTTTAGGCATAGGAATGAAAGCAGTGTGCGTAGTATCCTAATCGTCACAGTGCATGATGTATCTAGAACTGTTATTAGGTATAATGGTAGAGCGACGCCTAGATAAGAGCATTAATGGCCTGACGGTCGCAATTTTGGAGGCCGAGGATGCTAACTGATGATACGGGATAATAAAAAAGCTTGACAAATAAACTTGTTTATTATCTGTGTTTATGGGCTGACTGTAGAGTAGAACTGCCTCGCTGTTAGCTGTGGTTTTGACCTTTGCTCGTTCTCGCCTTGGATTCAAGCGACAGGTTCAATGCTATAGGCGGTGGCTATGCACTGGCGATAGTGAGTGCTTCTATAATTTGGTGATAAATTGATCGGCTGGTAGCAAGACTTGATCGCTCAGTTTGCGCTCTTGTTACAGACCGGATTTTGCCTTGATTTGAGGCGACACGGTTTAATAAGACGGCACGATCCCCTTGTCAGGCGATATGCGCAAGCTGTCAGGGATGCCTGACATTGGGAGCGTGCCTTTGAAATCATAAAGTATTCCAGAGCATGAGCAATCAAACGATGGGCTCATTTTGAAACGGGAGCAGGTTTGGGACATGAAGGATGTACCGTTATGGCATTTTGCAGTGGAGGCCAGGTGGGAAAATGCGACACTGGTACATGTCTCGTGCGTGGGTGGTAGGGGAAAAGGGAGCCCAGCCCGGTAGTAGGGTCCCATAGGTACAGGCCAAGCAACGGCTATGGTGGGAATGGCGGCCGTTTTAATTTTCTACAAAATTGCTTAACCCCGATATATTTTTTTTCATCCTTCTTATACAATCAAACATATCTTCTTTTTCTGTCGGTAATTATTCCTCCGCCGCCTTCTTGTGCTAATCCTGTGGTTAAATCTATCCTTATCCGCCGCACAGACGTCCTTCTTTGCCCTCCGGCGGCCGCACCACCCACGCTAAACGTTTAGCTCGCCTTCCTCCCCCTCTTTCAGCGCACATGCGGCCACGAGCCCACTAAAAAGCCCGCCGCTAAGAAAGGTACCAGCGACATTGGCCCAAGCCGATTGGCGCCCAGCGTCACCCTCGCTCGCCTCTCTTCGCTCCTTGGCTGTGCTCACCGTTCAGTACACCCGGCAAAAACCCCCTCTTCGTTTTTTCCTCTGCGCCCGTCCGTCTTGCAACCCCCCCTCACCACCAGAGCCGGCCAGCCTCAGCATCGCCAACAGCTGCCTTTTCCTCGTCAACACCATAGGCCAGCGCTCTGCTTGCTACCCTCTCTTGCGATTCGGCTTTTATCCGCCGTACAAACTCACCCTGCGACCATTTGCGACACATCCACGTACGCACACACGACTACTTGCTACGCTCTGCCCCTGCGCACAGATCGGCATCTCCCACAGGCTGTCTCGCTGCCCTGCAACTTGTTCACCCAAAGCTGCTCATTTCGGTGGTTGCACTGTAGAAATAACGCAGCTTTTGCCTGAGCCAGCCGCTACTATACTCTGATTGACCTTTATTCTCAACCGCAACGAAATCCAACACCCGTCAGCGCCCATCTCGGAACCCTACCGATACCGTGACTACCTGCGCCGCCCGATTTCACTGTGCTGGTACTCCCTCGGTCTTCTCGCAAGGCCACCTACTTCGAACACAAAAAACCCACGATTGGCTATTGCAATCCAACGCAAAACCGAAAGCGTCAGACTGAGCCTCGGCATCCGCTATTCCTCTGCGCATTGCTACAGAGAAAGCTCGGGACGGCAGATTGACCCTCAATCCCACGTAATCGCCACAAGAGAATGTCAGCCATGCTACAGACGCCCTCACGAGCCTCAACAGCATCTACATCATCTTTTCAACCCATTTCACGTCAAAACACAATGTCTTCCTACGATGGCGGCGGCTCGCGCTCGGCGCGCCAGTCGAAGCGCTTCTCCATGTCTGCCCTGTACATGTCCATGTCCGCCAATGAGGGCGAAATGGAAATTGAGGATGACCTCGCTAAAGGTAAGAGCGCATGGTTTGTCTGCTACACAGAGCTTACGACTAACCTGGTAAACAGCCCAGAAAGTCTTGCGTGAGCTCAAGACCAAAATCTCATCTCAGTCCAAGAAGAACTTTGTGCTCGAAAAAGATGTTCGATACCTCGATTCCCGCATTGCGCTCTTGATCCAGAACAGAATGGCGCTGGAAGAGGTATGTTGAAATTTGTTACTAGCTATTTTGTGATGTCATGCTGACTTTTTCCTAGCAAAATGAAGTCGCCAGCCATCTTGAAGACGCCACCGACATGCAAGAAGGCTTCTTCCCAAACGACGACAAGACGCAGAAGTACGGCAACCTGCTCTTCCTCTTGCAATCCGAGCCCAGACACATTGCTCATCTCTGCCGCCTTGTCACAATGGCTGAGATCGACTCTCTCTTGCAAACCGTCATGTTCACCATCTACGGAAACCAGTACGAGAGTCGTGAAGAGCATCTTTTGCTCACCATGTTTCAGGTTGGAATCATTTGTTCCTCGATATCTTTTGCGCATGGCTAACATTTCTACAGTCTGTCCTTACCTATCAATTCGACAACACACCCGAATACTCGTCCCTGTTGCGCGCAAACACTCCCGTATCCCGCATGATGACCACATATACCCGCCGTGGTCCTGGTCAGAGTTTCCTTCGAACAGTTTTGGCCGAAAGAATCAACAACCTCATTGAGCTTCAGGATTTGGACTTAGAAATCAACCCCCTCAAAGTGTACGAGCGCATGCTGGAGCAGATTGAGGAGGAGACTGGTTCTCTTCCCGCCAACTTGCCCAAAGGCATCACTGCTGAGCAGGCTGCCGAGAACCCACAGGTCCAGGCCATCATTGAGCCCAGACTTTCCATGCTGACGGAAATCGCAAACAACTTTTTAACGACAATTATTGATGGACTTGAGGAAGCCCCTTACGGTATTCGATGGATTTGCAAGCAAATTCGCAGCTTGACCAAGAGAAAGTACCCCGATGCCAACGATCAAGCGATCTGCACGCTGATCGGCGGATTTTTCTTCCTGCGATTTATCAACCCTGCCATTGTCACCCCCAAGTCCTACATGCTGATCGAGGGAACCCCGTCGGAGCGCCCCCGTCGCACTCTTACGCTGATCGCCAAGATGATCCAGAACCTGGCTAACAAGCCTTCCTACGCCAAGGAACCGTACATGGCCACCATGCAACCCTTTATCGACCAAAATAAGGACCGCATCAACAGATTTATGTTGGAACTTTGCGAGGTCAGCGATTTCTACGAAAGCTTGGAGATGGACAACTATGTTGCCCTTTCCAAGAAGGATTTGGAATTGGACATTACTCTCAACGAAATCTACGCCATGCACGCTCTCATTGAAAAGCATGGCCAGGAGCTCTGCCATGACGACAACTCCCATCTCGCCATCATCGTGCAAGAGCTCGGCACCGCGCCAGCCCAGCTACCCCGAAAGGAGAACCGTGTTATCAACCTGCCGCTCTTCAGCCGATGGGAGACTGCCATTGACGACTTGACCGCTGCTCTCGACATCACACAGGAAGAAGTTTTCTTCATGGAAGCCAAGTCTATTTTTGTCCAGATTATGCGCTCCATCCCCCAGAGCAGTGCCGTGTCTCGCCGACCGCTACGACTTGAGCGTGTGGCTGATGCCGCAGCCACCAGCCGCAACGACGCCGTCATGGTGCGCAAGGGCATTCGCGCCATGGAGCTTTTGTCCCAGCTTCAGGAACTGGGTGTCATTGATAAGAGCGACCAGTTTGGCTTGTTGCGTGACGAAATCGAACAGGAGCTGCAACATCTCGGATCGCTCCGCGAAGGCGTCATGTCGGAGACCAAGAAGCTCGAGGACGTCTACAAGACCATCCGCGACCACAACACATACCTTGTCGGCCAGCTTGAGACGTATAAGAGCTACCTACACAATGTCCGCTCGCAGAGTGAAGGCACCAAGCGCAAGCAGCAGAAGCAGCAGGTTCTCGGCCCTTACAAGTTCACTCATCTGCAGCTCGAGAAGGAGGGCGTGATTCAGAAGAGCAACGTGCCGGATAACAGACGCGCCAACATTTACTTCAACTTCACCAGCCCCCTTCCCGGCACATTTGTCATTTCTCTCCACTACAAGGGTAAGATATTACTATTCCTCCCATCTCTAGTAGCTAGATACTAACACCGCCACAGGACGCAACCGCGGCCTCTTGGAGCTGGATCTCAAGCTTGACGATCTGCTGGAAATGCAAAAGGACGGCCAGGAAGAGCTGGATCTGGAATACGTGCAGTTTAGCGTCGCCAAGGTGCTGGCCCTTCTTAACAAGCGCTTCGCTCGTAAGAAGGGATGGTAAACTTTTTTTTTTTACCTCGCCTCGCCCGCCTCTGTACCACTAGCCTCACGCCCAACACCTCGCCACGGATCGCAATTCGCTTCCTTTTTATCTCATTTCATTTTTTTACCAACCACCGAAACGGTACACTAGACATATTGGATATATGTCTGTCTGCCCGTTCTCGGACGGCCCCGTGTGTCGATCTCCCTCCCGCTCTCCCTTACTCATATCTACCTGGGCGGCTTCAAGGGAGAGCAAACCATGCACTAACCTCGATCGTTTTTAATTTCCTAGTCTGTTAATTTTCGACCTCGCAGGGGTCTGACGCAAGACTTGCTATCGATTTGCCATTTTATTCTGGCTTTTTTTCCAGTCGGCTCAACTCGGTTCTCGTTTTATTCTCTCACAATGTTTGTGGTTGCCGCTTTGCACGTTACTCAACTAAATCCTGGAGCTTTTGCTTGGTGTGTTGAAATGAAGCTTGTTTTTTACATCTCGGATTTTTACATGTACGATTATGTCAAGGATGGAAATTTTTGGGCTTTTGTTTTTGCCGCCGCCAAGTCTTTTCTGTTCTGCTCCGTTCTTACTTTATATCTATCAATACCATTTGAATTTCTTTTTATTTACTACGCAAATGACTCACGTTGAAACCATGAAAGCGGCAGTGTGGAAACATATCTTGTCATTCTCGTAGGCGATTAATAAAAAAGGGACATTTTAAGCTGCAAGTAACATAGCATAAGCCAAAGACACGAAGAATTGCTTGCACCTTTTCCCTACAACCGGTGCTCTTTTCGTTTTCAGCGCAAGGACAAACGTGTACGTCTTTTCTCACAAATGACTGTAATCTCTATTTCGTTTTCTTTTCCGTCTACGCCATCCAAAGCTCAAAGGTGCCGTGCCCGGCGCGTCGATGGCGCGTGCGTGGGCTTGTTCGTTTCGAAATCGGTCATTCTCTGAGCTGCTAGGCTCGTGCGTTTAGGAGGAGACAGCAACGGGCTTGGCAGCAGCAGCCTCATCAACCTCCATGGCTTCATCCTCGCCCTCAACGGCCTCGCCTTCGCCTTCACCCTCACCCTCCTCGAGCTCCTCAAGCTCCTCCTCGCTCTCGCCCTCGAGGTCGACGCTGCCGTCCTCGGACATCTCGTCTTCAGCCTGGCCGTTCTCGCCCTCAGCACCAGCCTCAGCAGGGACGCCACCCATCTCAGCATCCTCGCCGTTCTGGCCAGCAGCTTCGCCCTCGGCAGCGGCCTCCTCAGCCTCTTCCTCCTCACGCTCTTCAGCACCATAGTCCTCCTCATCAGCAGCAGCGAGATCAGCCTCAGGCTGCTCAGGAGGGAACTCGGCGGGGGCAGAGGCTTCAGAGTCCCTATTGGCGCGAAAGAGTTAGTCCAGGTATCGAATGCGCTCCATATAGTGACTTACCACTTAATAGCGAAGCGCGTCACTCTAGGCTTCTCGGCGAGAACGTTTCTGCGGACGCGCTCGACGAGAGGCTTGGCAGGGGGCTCAGCGTTAAGCTCGGGGGTATCATATTCATTGTTAACGTAGTAGCCGACGCGAACGAATTCACGGTTGTCGTAGGAGCAGGTCAAGAGGACGACGGTAACTCCAAGGATATCAGCATCGGGAATGCGGGAAATGTCGGGCGAATCGGCCTCAAAAAGGAATTTGTTAACGCCGACGGGGACAGGGCCGACAAGGAGAGAGTCGAGCTCCTGATCGTGCTGGTCGCTGAAGAGCTGGTTAGCATAAAGGAAGGGAGGGGGCATGCGCGCGCCCGGGGGAGGATGCTGGCGTACGAAGTGGCCGAGCCGACATAGGTAAGCTTCCATTCAAGGTCTAGAGACGCGTGCGTGAATTGTTAGCGTGAGAAAACGAACGCGCGTGAACAGTAGAACACGAACCGTGCTCAAGCTGCTCGAGACACTCAAAGGTGATTTCGAACTGGTACTTGTCGGTGAACATGGCGGGGTTGTTCACAACCTTGACGCCGAGAAGAGAAACCACAGACATGATGGATAAGGTGGTGTTTGTGAAGTCTTGCTAGAGGGAAAAACGCGACGAGGCAGCAGTGAATATATATGCGCAGGCCGGTTGAGGATGCGCACTTGGTCGTGTGTTTGGGGGAGAGAGCTTGTTAGTTGGAAGCTCTGGCGCGAGGTGGGGTGTAGTTGGCGAAGGCGTTGGCGCAGGCGGCGATTAACTGGGGGAGCGTTGTTGATGGGAGAAGAAGATGGTTGATTGGGTATTTTGCGTGGTCGGAATGCAAGCAGCGATGGTGCAGGAGCGAAGAAGGAGGAAAAAGCAAGAGGCGGGATTCCCTTTGTTATTTGTAGCGCGGCTCCAGAAATAAAGAGGGTGAATTTCTCAAACTCAAGGGTTGGCGGTGCTCGCTTTCGCTGGGTCCCTTGGGCGAGACAATGGGATGCTTGGGACGCGCTCAAGGGTCGCTTGGGGTGGTGCAGGCGCGTTGAGTGGCGGGTCCAGCAGTTATGGTAGGCGGACGGGTGCTAACTCTGCTAGTGGCAACGCGTTGTCGCTAACAAAGCTTGCCCTTGCCTGGTAGAGTGGTGGTGTGGTGTGCACTGTATTTTGTTTTTTCTTTGGGCGGGCCCACTGTAGTTACTGGCAGCAGTTGGTCCAAGCCGCAGAGCTGTGGTGTAGCAGCTCATTAGTGTGTGGCTGGCTAGACAATGCATGGATGCGGTAGGCGGTGAAGACCACCAGCCTAATCTACACCCTTGCTTCACTTGCGACCGCAGCAAAAAGAAGCCACACATCTCCCAATGCATGCCCCTTTGGGAATTCTGCCGCCCCAGCCCAGCCCCAGAGCTTCTTTCTCTCTAGGCTGCAAAGTCAGCGTTCCGCGGCCCAAGGCTAAGTTCGATTTTGTCGTCCATCATTTCGTTGTTGCGCAGTGTGCCATTCCGCCACTACATCATTTGTCGCTGCTGTCTTCGCGCTGCAGTATTGAAATTCTGAATTACTCCCGCCGCTAGACTTTGCCGCAATCTCGCAGCCGATTTCTGTCCGGCGCAATTGCTCGCGATTCATCGGCCGTAAAAAGGCTACTTCGAGTTTGGTCCTGGTAAGCGCACGGCATCTTGTCAAATCAAGTTGGCAAACATTAACGCAGTTACACAGAATATAATTCTCCCATTTGGCGCGCTCGATAGATACACGATCTAGATATAACGGTAGTTGCTCAAGACAGGCCATGATGGCGGACGCCGGCAACGACTGGGAGCAGGATGGAGTGAATGGCAATGACGGAGCTTATGATCAGTATAGCGGGGACCAAAATGATAGCAATGATTATGCTTCACATGCTCCAGATGATGTGCCCGAGGATGAGAGCGACGATGGCGCCGATTATGATCCAGAGTCTGTCGGCTTGGATGTCATGCCAGCGCCCGCACCAGCAGCAGAACGAGAGCCCGCAGCTGCAGCCCCAGCCAAAGCCAGAATGTCTGGCGGCTTTCTGGTAGAAGATGAGGACGATGACGATGATGACGACGATAACCAGACTCCTCAGTCCAATACTATTGTGCAGACGACACCGCAGATTCGCCGACCCGACGAAAAACGCTTACAAAGCGTCACTCCCACTGAAGTGCCATCGTCCAACACTCCGACTGCCATGCCTGGAATTAATCCCGTTGCTCTTCTTGAAGCGCGTGTGAAAGAGGATCCCCGTGGAGATATGGATGCGTGGCTCGCACTAATGGCGGAAAATCGACGCCAAAGCAACATGGCTGAATTACGAATCACATATACGCGTTTCCTCGAAGTCTTCCCTCAAGCGGTATGTATACGCACCTTTTTTTTCTAATACTGATACATCATCATTGCTATTGCAACTGTAAGAAGTAATTGCTAACACACAATGTTACAGGGTGATATTTGGGCCGAATGGGTCGAAACCGAACTGGCAATGGATAACTTTGGCGACGCCGAGCGACTCTTCGGGCAATGCCTGATGACGGTACCCAACATTCGATTGTGGACAATCTATCTAAACTACATTCGCCGTCGTAACGACTTGAGCAGCGATGCTACAGGCCAAGCGAGACAGACAGTGACTCAATCCTACGAGTTTGTCCTTGATCACATCGGCGTCGATAGAGATGCTGGTGATATCTGGCAAGACTATATCCAATTTATCAAGAGCGGCCCAGGACAGGTCGGCGGAACCGGTTGGCAGGACCAGCAGAAGATGGACCAAATGCGAAAAGCATACCATCGCGCCATCTGTATTCCCATGTCCTCCATTAACAACCTCTGGAAAGAATACGACCAGTTTGAAATGAGTCTGAACAAGGTTACTGGCCGCAAGTTTATTCAGGAACGATCTCCAGGATACATGTCTGCCAAGAGTGGTAATATTGCCTTGGATAACATTGGCCGAAATCTCAAAAGAACCACTCTCCCGAGACTGCCTCCTGCACCTGGATTTGATGGTGATGAGGAGTACCGTGAGCAGGTCGAGATATGGAAGAAGTGGATTGCCTGGGAAATGGAAGATCCCCTCGTATTGAAAGAGGACGAGCCCAAAGTCTTCACACAACGCATTCTGTACTGCTACAAGCAGGCCCTAATGGCGCTCCGATTCTGGCCTGAGATGTGGATTGACGCTGCCGAATGGTGCTACCAAAACGACATACGCGAAAACGAAAAGGAAATGGGCACCGAATTCCTCACTCAGGGTATCACTGCTAACCCAGAAAGTGTTCTGCTTGCCCTCAAGCGTGCCGATCGACTCGAATCGACATATTCCGAACGAGAAGGAGACAAGGCCGAATTTGCCAAGGCTGTTCGCGAGCCATTTGACAAAATTCTGGAAACCTTGTATGCTATGGGCGACAAGGTTAAAGAGAGAGAAAAGCTCGAAATTTCTACGTTACAGCAGGCCGCAGCTGCAGACCCTGTCCATGAGTCTATTGAACCCAATGAGGATGATTCGGGGCAGCCTCGCAAAACTGCAACCGAGATGCGAATTCAAGCCATTCAACAGGCAAACGCAGTCGAAACCCAACTGCTATCCAAGACAATTTCATTCATATGGATTGCTCTTGCTCGCGCCATGAGACGGATTCAAGGCAAGGGCAGTCAATCTGATGGCGGGTTACGCAAGGTCTTTACAGACGCCCGTCAAAAGGGACGTCTGACAAGCGACGTGTATGTCGCTGTAGCTTTACTGGAATCGATTGTATACAAGGATCCTGTAGGCGCAAAGATTTTTGAACGCGGCGCACGGCTCTTCCCCAACGACGAAGTCTTTATGATTGAGTATCTCAAGTTCTTGCATTCAAAGGACGACACCACAAACGCCCGTGTTGTCTTTGAGACTTGTGTCAACCGCCTGGTTGCCAAACCTGAGACTCTTGCAAAGGCCAAACCACTGTACGCCTACTTCCACAAATATGAATCACAGTTCGGAGAGTTATCCCAGATCAGTAAGCTGGAAGACCGTATGGCCGAGTTATTCCCAGACGATCCTAGACTGAGCATATTCATGTCCCGGTACTCTAACAGCAAGTTCGACCCCATTGTGACACCAATCATCATTTCCAAGGCCGTACAAATGAGACCCAAGGTTGCCGTGCCTGTGATTTCCGGAGCTGAGTCAGTCCAGAATAGCCCACGGCCAAGACGACAGGACCAGAGTCCTATGCCAAACTTTGTGCGCGCTACCGCATCCCCCAAACGTCCATTTGGTGTTGATGACGACGAGCTGAACCCACCCAAGCGCGTGGCCCGTGGCATTTCACCCCTGAAAGGCGCGGCTGGCCGCAGGCTGGACCAGCAACGTCGCAATCAGTCTGCAAGTTTCCATCGGGATATTACATTCCTCCTAGGCATCCTTCCCCCAGCACATACATACGATGCTCAAAGATTTAGCGCCCCTGGCATGGTCTCACTACTGAGAGACGTTCACCTACCAGACTACAGCTCGTGGAGGGCCAGAACAGGTGGACAATACATGCAGATAGGGCATGCACGCCAGGCCTCCGGCGACTACGCTAGGGGTTCTAGCCCATACCCCCAATCTGGGCCGCCTGGAAACTATCGCAACCAGCCTGTACGCATAGAGAGCGCTGCTAATGTCTATGGATCTGGAGCATACGGCCAGCAGCAAGGCGGGACCAACCAGCAAGGCCAATACGGAGGATACCGATATTAGAAGGGCTCTTTTTTCAACTTGAATTATTTTCTTTTGGTAATATGGATGGCGTTTGGCATTTCAGTTCAAGGTAAAACACTGAGCAGTTGGGTCCATGGGATTTCTGTATCATCTCGCGACGGTCACGGCATGGGAGAGCATGTATTACCACAAAATAGCACAATGTACTGTATCTTTCTGACTCTATTTACTTTGTACCTCTTATCTGTTGAATAACCGTGATGTGTTTGCAATGTGCCATTGGTGAATTTGCTCTAAGTGAATAGTTGCGGTACGCCAGAGCCCAAATTAATCGGACTAGGGGTCTCATCTCGACAGTGATAGTCTCATCGCCCTTCAGTCATGTTACTTACGTTTCTTGTCCTGTCTGATTTCTACTTTCAGTTTTGGAGCGTCTTGTGACTGGAGGAGCAACTCCAGACATCGGTGATGCTTCACTGGAGCAACCTGCCAGGCACTACCAGAGGTCGTTTGCCAGCTGGCAAGTGGCAAACCCCAGGTATATAAACCGGCCTTCCCTCCCTTCTGGCTTTTCAACCTCTACACAGTCAAGCCATCTGCGTTCTCTTCACAAGTTCCCCGTCTGCATTCTCTATTGCCTTTCTGCCCCGTCCCCGTTGTTTGCGGGTGGCGGATCAACCGCTTCTCAATACAAAAAGCCGCCAGCGGCCATCCCCATACCTTCCACATCGCCAAAGATCTCCCAAGGCGAAACCATAGGAGACAAGCTTCGTTGGCAGGGTTTTGCACTTTCCGCCCTGGTGTCTGCAGTAAGCTCTCTTTCCGCAGTTGCGTCTGTCTACAATCTAATCATCCGTTACAGCCAAGAGAACCACTCAAGATTCAGCAATCTTGCTCCTACTCATCGACTGTTCAATCAGCCTACAACGGTAATACGTACGAAAATGTCTGGCTCAGCACAAGATACACACAATTCTAAAAAGAGATTAGCATCTAGGTCACCGATGTCATCCGTGGCGGCGAGCAGAGTCGCTTCCCCCGCTCGCCCAGGATCGTCCTCCGGCCTTACACAAGCCGCTGCGGGATTGGCCCTGACCTCTCGTGATGAAGCTTCCGCGTCCTCAAAGCAGGGGATGGGCAATACCCGAATGGAATTGCCCCCCGATGCCTATGTTGCTAGCCTTAAGAAGTCGATGTTTCCCCACAGGGGAAACAAGTTCAATTCTGAAGGTCAGATTCATATGGTCGAGGTCAACCAGTACCGCATGACAAACTTTGATTTCAAGAAGAAGATTTACCAGTACGATGTAAGCATATGCGTGAAATCTTCTCTATTATTCTATAACTAACACCTGTAGATCTCTGTATCTCCGGACGTGACGCAAAAGACAGCTATCCTGAAGAAGCTCTGGGACCATCCCAAGACGAAGGAGGCTCTGGCCAACTACAAACCTCAGTTTTGGCTTTTTGATGGTCGAAAACTTGCATGGTCCTCTGTTCCCTTAGACCGAGGAGAAGTCAGGTTCTCGGTCGATTTGGACGAGGGCAAGCCGGTACAGGCCAACCGCAGGGGGGGCTCCAATCTCTTCTATGTTACTATCCGACAAACCACTGAGATCAAGATTGAAGCTTTGCAGGGCTACCTGGATCACAAGATCGATTTCAACAATGTGGTTCAGGAAGCGCTTAATTTCTTGGATCATTTGATTCGTGAGACGCCTTCGAAGAAGTTGTTGGCTATCAAACGCAATTTTTACCATCGCAATGGGTCAGGCCGTCGCCTCATGGACGGATCTATTGTGGAGGTTCATCAGGGAACTTATGCTTCCCTGAGACTGAGCCATAATTTGGCTCACGGTGGCATCGGCATGGCGTTGAACACCGATGTATCCAATACCTGCTTTTGGATGGGCAAACAGACCGTCGACCAGATGATTTGCCACTACTTGGCTGGCTGTGAGCGCCGGTGGTACTCTCTTAAGCCGTCTGACCTTGCAAAGGAACTTCGACCTGTCAACATTGAAGGACGACTTGGGCAATCTGATGCGTTCAAGCATCTTCGCAAATTTCGCAAATTGCGCTTTACCGTACGCCACTCCAATAGGGCTGCGGCTGCCAATGATAAAGTCTACACCATCCAAGACTTTACTTTTGATCCCAAATATGGACCAGAGGGGGTAAATGCGAAGAACAAGACGTTCCCTCAGGATGATGGCAAAGAAATCAGCGTCGTCGACTACTATGATAAAAAGTACGCGGCATTCTTGCGGTACCCGTTCTTGCCATTGATTGATGCTGGTAAGGGCGGCTTTATTCCCATGGAATTTGCATGGATTGAGCCTATGCAGCGCTATGCGTTTAAACTCAACCCTGACCAGACAGCTGCAATGATCAAGATGGCCGTCACAAGGCCCGAAGTTCGCAAGCAGAATATTCAACGTCAAATGTCATATCTCGACCAACCCAACGACCCCGTCCTTGCTCACTATGGTGCACATTTTGAAAAGGAATTTACCAAAACTCAGGCTCGGCTTCTACCTGCACCAATCGTCAACTTTGGCACCGGCGTTGCAACCCCCGGCACGGGTGGCCGTTGGGATCTTCGCGGGAAAAGGTTTTGGAAGGCAAATGTTGTGCCTCTACAAGCCTGGGGGTTTGTCGTCATGGACAACTGTGTCACCTTGCCGCAACTGCAGCAATTTGCTAAGACTTTCAAGACCACTTTTGTCGGACATGGAGGCATCTGCAGCGCCGACCCATTGCTTCTGAACGCGCCTGGAGATATCAAAACGAATCCGGCACAGGTCCTCTCTTGGGCCCATGGCCAAATCACCAACAGCAAGAAGATGTTCACGCAGCTGTTGTTTGTGGTTGTTCAACATAAGAATAGTCCACATTATATCCGCCTCAAGAAGTCAGGCGATTGTCGCTTCGGGATTTTGACCCAGGTTGTCAACGGCGGTCATGTTGCGAAGAACAATGGGCAATATCATTCCAACATTTGCCTCAAAGTAAACGCAAAGCTTGGCGGTGCAACTTCGCGCACTATGCCTCCATGGAAAACTTCAGGGACTTACTTTCCAAGAGAGCGCCCTACCATGATCATCGGCGTTGACATTTCGCACGCCGCTCCGGGAGGCGATGCAGCCTCTACCGCAGCCATGACCATGTCTATTGACCCAGATGCGACCCGGTACGCTGCCATGGTTGAATCCAATGGGTATAGGGTGGAGATGCTTACTCCAAGCAATGTCCAAATGATGATTGGCAAGCTGTCCAGTGAATGGAAGAAGGAGCATGGGAACAGCTTCCCTGCGCATATCATCTATTTCCGCGATGGTGTGGCCGAGGGGCAGTTTGCCCACGTCATCGAGCAGGAGGTGCAAGAGATGAAATCTTTCTTTCAGCGCGTCGGCGGGGGGAAGCCTCCCCCAAAGTTCACCGTCATCATTGCCACTAAGCGGCACCATATAAGGCTATTCCCTCTCCATGGAAAGGGGGATCGCAACGGCAACGTTCTGCCAGGGACTTTGGTCGAGAGGGATGTGACCCATCCTTTCATGTTCGACTTTTATCTCAACTCCCATGCCGCTATTCAGGGCACTGCGCGCCCGGTCCATTACCATGTGATTATGGATGAGATGAATTGCCCGGTCAATGATCTTCAAAAGATGATCTATTACCAATGCTATACGTATGCCCGATCCACAACACCGGTGTCCCTTCACCCGGCGGTGTACTATGCTCACCTCGCATGCAACCGAGCTCGCGCTCATGAGGCCTCTTCGTCGACGGATTCGGCTCGTACTGGTTCCAAGGGGCATGAGATGATCCGCGAGCAGGAATCCCGGGGTTTGAGTTCCGTCAATTTGAGAAACACGGCGGCCCCTGCGTTGTTGCCCCTCGGTGGCCGCCCAGAGTCTGCGAAGCTCGCGCATGGGGAGGCGGCTCAGAGACGTTTTTTGCCTCGTACCATGTGGTATATTTAAAGAAAACTCAACCAAAAAAATCACAGACGTAACAGGACCGTGCTGAAAAGAGCCACATAGAGGGGAATTTGCTAGGAAGAATAGTTGATTGATTTGGTTAAGGAATAAGAAACAGGAAATACGGACCAGGAAATATGACAAAGGAATTACCATATTGAAAGCGAGCCAAACACGGAACAGGTAGTAGCTAGGGATAAGAACAAATTAGCTTAGCGTAAAAAAACACAAATAGGAATAAGAAGTTTGCATTCCACCAAACCTATTCGCTTTGACAAGTGCCTGAAATTAGAATTGAAACAAAGAGCCGTGCACACTTACACGGGCGTCTGACACCACAGGGTAGCCAGTGCGGGCGGCATCGGGGGGGATGAGGCCCACTGAGATGACGTCTGAGCGGGCACGGCCACAACGGCTGAGGCGCTGCCCCGCCATTGCACAGCGGAGCTCGAAACTTTGTTTGCAACGCAGCACTGCCTCGTTCGTCTTTTTGTTCATCAGACCACGCTGGCCGCCGAGCTCATCAACAAAGAAGCAAACAAACTCGATTGTTGACACCAAAAAAATGGCGGGATTTGTTCGAGGAAAGCAGGCGGGCATCCAGAATGACCTGTCGGCAAGCATCCGCCCCGAGCTGTTTACGCCGGACGAGCAGGCTCGTTACGGAATTAACTCGCAGATTGGGTATGAATAGTTGCTACGGACAAAGAGACGACACGAAGCTAACAAGAGCTGTATAGCTGCATGGCCTACGACCCAGTGCAATCACTGCTCGCCATCGGAACGAACGAAAGCAAGTTTGGCCCTGGCCTAGTCTATGTCTTTGGCCAACGCCGCGTCCAAAAGGTTCTCTCGACTCCCCGACCGACGTCTTTTACAAGCCTACATTTCAACGGAAGGAATTTAATTACACTTGACAACAAAAGCGAACTTGGAGTATGGGATCTCGACACAGGTACCCGTACTGCTGCGCAGGTCATTGCGGGCACAGTCGCCTGCATGATTGTCGACCCTATGCTGGACTGGGCCTTTGTTGGATTACAGAACGGTGACATTATGGCCTATGACCTCGACCGCAGCACTTTGGCTAGGTCCTTCCGCCTGCCCAACTTTTGGAGAGAACGAGATCCTCAAGCTAGAGCGGCGTATTTGGTGTCTATTTCCCTGCATCCTCGCGATGTTGGCAAACTATTAATCGCCTACACGCATGGCGTAGTTATTTACTCCTTCAAACAGAATAAACCCACACTTTTCCTAGAATACGAGGTGCCGAGGGGTGCTCCTGGTGGTAATGGTGCTGGTCTCGAGGCTCCACGCCGGCCACGATTGACTCATGGGCTCTGGCATCCCTCAGGCACATTCATCTTGACAGCGCATGATGATGGCAGCCTTGTCTTTTGGGATCCGAACAAGGACGGTCGTGTTGTCATGGCGAGAACATTGACTGCGTTTGATGTTGACCACGTTGGCGCTGCGCAGTCTGTTGCTCCGGTCTTCACCGAGCCGTATACCAAGATTGCTTGGTGCTGCAAGGAGAATTGCGACGATTCAGGTCTTTTGATTGCAGGTGGACAACCTCCAGATGCCCCCAAGAACATGACGTTTATCGACTTGGGAGTCACTCCCATCTACGCGACGTCGTCATGGCAGGCTCTCGGCAACTATTTCCGAGGCAAGCGAGACAACTCTCTGCAAATCCCGAATGGCGCCAATGTAGTAGACTTTTGTCTCGTGCCCCGAACATCGCCTCATTTTGCCGGTGCCCAAGATCCCATTGCCGTCCTCACGCTGCTCTCTTCCGGTGAGCTCATTACACTGAGCTTTCCCTCGGGATACCCAATCAGCCCAACTGGCCAACTACACCCCTCTACCTTCTTTGTGCACCCTTTTATCAGCAAGGTACATGTATCTAGCTTAGAGCGCCCCAGATGGCTAAGCATGATGGAGAAGCGCGATATTGGAGAGCCCATGTTGAAGGGAGGTGCAGAGGCAGCGAAGCCTCGCAAGCGATTCGAAGAGCGCACGATTATCCAGGCTGCACATGGAGACAGCACGATTCGTATCTGGGACTCTGGCCATGCTGATGACATTGAAAACGAAGGAGCAGTGCAGGTTGACATGGCTAGAGCTCTCGATCGATACGACGATGTTGACATCACTGCCATGAGCATGGGCGCGAATACCGGCGAGTTTGCTGTTGGCACTAGAACTGGCGAGGCCGTCATCTTCCGATGGGGCAAGAACAAGTACTACGGACAGCAGAATGCGCCGCGTCTGGACCCGAATCCCAAGGGTCTCACCGATATTAGCTCTCGCTCAGAACCCAGCCTGAAGGAGGGCTTGCAGCCGTTTGTCTTGTACGAAATGATGATGGGTCCCATAACAGCGATCAAAATCTCCAATGTTGGATTCGTTGCTATTGGGTCTGAGCTAGGCTTTTTGACACTGATTGATCTTCGTGGACCAAAGATTATCTACCAAGCTCCCATGACAGACTTTGCAAAGCAGGAGAAGCGTGGCTCATTCTTGAAGGGCCACCAACGTACGGCGTCTGCATTGCCGGAGAAGGAGTGGCCTGTTGTCATGGAGTTTGCAGTGATGACTCTTGACGACGACAAGTACTCTAGTATCTGCTGTTTCGTTGGCACAAATCTTGGCAAGGTTATTACTTTTAAGCTTCTGCCTTCCAACAATGGCGAGTACACTGCTCAGCTCGCTGGTGTTGTGGCCTTTAACGGCAAAATTATGGCACTGAATGCCATCGAAGCAAACACTGGTCGTCCGGCTGCAGCAACTGGTCAAATCGTGGCTAGCCTGCGCGAGGGTCGCCAGGTTGATGGCGCACTTGTTGCAGGTAAGGAATTAGCCGTGCCGAGAGAGGCTCCAATGAACTACTACTGACTTTACTACAGTGACACAATCCGAAATTCGAATCTTCCGACCGGCCAACTCGAAAGGTGCTTCCAAGGAGTTTGAAAATGTTATCTGTGATGCGGCGGCTGTTGCTGAGCTTGAACTTCAAGGCTTTGCGGTTGTTTGTGTCTTTAGCGACAAGACTGCTCGCGCATACTCTATCCCCGCTCTCAAGGAGATTGGCAAGGCCGACCTTCCCATGATCGACAGCAACCGAAGAAATAATACAGTCGTCACACAGACCGGTGACGTCTTTGCATGGACCGGTCCCAGCGAGATGACTGTTGTCCACGTTTGGGGTACGGGCAAGCCTCTGCAACCTTCCAACGACACCATGATCAACCCGCAGATCGAGTGCCCGATTCGACCGACGATTTCCAATATGCAGTGGATCTCAGGCACACAGCATGTGTCTCCTCTAGACCTTGATATCTTGGTTGGAGGACCGGATAGACCACCAAGCAAACGCATGTTGGAAGCGGCGGCAGCTGAACAGAGATTGGCTCGCAATGCTGGTGCTGGTGTCGGTGGTGCAGCTGGAGCTGCGGCCGGTGCACAAGAGGGATGGGGACAGTATCTACAACGTCAGCTGGCTGAGCGTACCGAGAAGCTGAACATTATGGGCGACAGCATGGACAACTTGCAGCAGCAGAGCCAGGGCTGGGCAGACGACGTGAACAAGTATATTAGCAAACAGAAGCGCGGCATGGTTTTGGGTGCTGTCAAGGGCAAGTTCCTTTAAAGGAGTTTGAATTTTTTGATCCCATTTAAGGTCCATATGGGTTAGCATACATTCTTTAGTCTTCCAATAACAGTTTGTCTTGGTAGCATGTTGTGAAATCTCTGTAAGATGTTGTCTGGTGAGAAGAGTTTTGCGGCTTTTGGCCCTTTATTCTGGCCCAAGTTCGGGCTGTTAAGCCCTCAGCAAAGGCCAAATAGGACAAATACAGTTATGACCGATAAAAAAAGAGCACGAAGAGTCATACTGACCAAAACGAAGCGCCGCAAAAAAAGCAAGCGCGGAGGAATTTAACCCCCGGCGGGACTCGAACCCGCAATCTTGAGATTAGAAGTCTCACGCCTTAGCCATTAGGCCACGGGGGCTTGCTAACCACTGTTGTTGGGACGTCAGGTGCTTAATTCTTCTTATCAAGGTCGCGCGGGTGGGGGCGCGAGAAACTTTTCGTCCTTGACCCACCACGCCGATGCTGTCGTACATCTTGGTCAGCACGAATTATCAGAATCTCTTGTAGAGTTTACATCGCAATTTTAAAAACTGTTTGAAAATATTTACTTCTATGTAAGATGATATATATCCTATTTACATATAAACAATATTGGTAGATATTTCGCTTTAGTTGGCAAAGGCAGCACGGAGCTTAGCAAAGTCCATAGTACCAAGGCCAGTGACAGGATCCCAGCCAGCCTCACAGCTAAAACCGGGAGTTCTGCAGCCGGGGTTGGAGCCTACAGTGATGTCATTGAGGCTGCTTCGGATGCTGTCGTCAGTGTACAGGCGAGGGTTAAGGAAGCCAACGACTGGCTTTCCGAGGGTCGCGCGGTAGTCGTTGATCTGGGAGATGAGACCAGACCACATGGGGGTGGAAGCCGATGTACCACCGGTGATTCTCTTTTGACCATTTACAAAGATGGGGATATTGACGCCTACAAGAGCAACGTCCGGGTAGGCACGGCCGCCCTTGTTGTACTTTCCATCGTAAGCAGATGGAACATAGTTCTGGATGTAGTTCTGGACGTCGGTCTTCTGGTAGTCGGGAGTGTCAAAGTATGTAGAAAAGCCGCCACCGGAAGCAAAGTCCTTCGAAGCGGTTTCGGTGGTGGCGTCAGTGAACTCGGTGGCACCAACGGAGGTAACGTAGGGGCAAGAGGCTGGGAAGTGGTTCTCGAATCCTGACTTGCAAGTTCTACCCACGCCATAGTCGCCGGTGCTGAACAAGATGGTGATACCCAACGAACCAGCCTTCATGAACTCGTTGCAGATGCGGGTAACGTATTCCTGCGTGACAGTTTCTTCTGTGGTGCCGTAGGACGTAGAAACAACGTTAGGTGCACTGTCGTTGCCGCTGAGGTATTCGCCAAAGGCGACCAAGGTATCGGCAAACACATAGTCGCTGCCACTGGTACCAGGGCTGCCAACGGCATAGAAGCCCGAGTTGCCAGCGCCGAGAGACGTCGACCACTGCGCGTCAAGCGATGCCTCACCGTAGGCGGATGCGCCGTTGACGCCGCCAGCCACAGAGATGGCGTTGAATGTGTTGCTCGTGTTCGGGTCGTACGTCTTGAGGAAGGTGCTGTAGTCGGATGTCCTCGCAGATTCCTCTTCCAGACCTGTAGAGCCGTACGAGGTCTTGTCTCCCTTGCCATTGTAGTCAACGTTGTAAAAGGAGCGCACGCACGGGGGAGTCACAAGGCTGTGGCAGTCAGTAGGGCCATCCGGCGCAGGCTTGGTTAGAGCCAGATCCTGCTTCTTTGCCTGGAAGGAGGTGGTTGGCTGGATGGTGTCAATGTGGTCTCGTAGTTGCTGGGGGAGAGAGTATTGCGCAGTTCGCACGAGAGACAGATCATCTTCGGCATGGTGATAGACATTGTAGTTTGTGCTGAGAAGCTTCTCGGCAGTGCTGACTGGGACATCTACATGGAGCCAATCGGGGCTGGGCTGGGAGATAGCAGAGGGATGAATGCCGGCAGTGGTGATCCATTTCTTGACCATGTTGACAGTCTCGTCAGAGGGAGCCGTGTAAGCTTCCATCTGCTCTCTGGTCAACCACTTGCCGTAGTCGGCGTGCTTGTGGTCGGCAATCTCGGCCAAGCGTTTCTGCAGACCAGCAATGTCCTTCTGCTTAAGGGCGATCTGCATGACCATCTTGGCATCGGCGTGGGGAACGCCAGCTGAGGCCCAGCCTTGGGGGAGCTGGATCTGCTCGTGAACGGAAGGGGTGCCGAACTGAACGGAGGCGGGCATGGCGGCCACAGTGGCGGCCAGCCAGGCCATAAGCGTACTCTGGGCGAAGGAACGCATAGTGGGAAAGTAGGAAGGAAATAAGAAGCTTGGTAACAGTAGAAATGCTTGACTAGGAGGTAACAGCTTGTCCTGGTGGTTGAGAGATTCGTCCCTTTTATAGTACATCAACCCGATATATCATTTGGTAGCTTGCTATTCAACGCAATCACGGCACATTTTTGCCGAGCCTTGTATTCTAAACTTGATATTTTGTCGTTACCGTACAAAGGACGGGCGAGACGGACGTTCCCCGTGGGGGCTTTCCGTCTGACCTGCCTGATTAGGCAGGTTCTTGTTGGTGATGTTCACATGCATGATGCATTCTGTAAGCGAACGGAATCCTTTCTCGTGTGGCTGTATTTTGCTACAAATCAATGCCATTGCACGACCAATTGATCATTTAAAGACCAATGTGCGAAAAACATGCAACAAGCTGTAAAGAAAATGGGATTTGTGAAAGATGTACACGTTATAATTAACTACGGGCTCTCAGCGACAAGTCTCGACAGTTCTTTGATAGCGGGGTAGCTCCGTGTTTCTCCCAATGTAACCTTAGCGTCGCCTTTCTCACTGGCGATCCCGGTATAGTCTATTCGACCTCGGGTCCGATTCCACTCATGGCTATGGTTTACTAATATAGCAATTGGACTACTCATACGATTCCATTGGTATGCATATCGTAGGCATTCGGTATACCACTATAGAACCGTGTACTTCAAGAGTAGGCTCTTCTACTCTTTTGTACGCCAATAGCTATACCGCATTCTCGAGCGGGAGGAACACCGCCGGAAGCACATCACCGATATTTCCAATACCTAGAATCCAAAACTTTCGCTCTAGCAAGTTGAACCCCTCCGGGTCCTCCTAGGTGCAGCGCAAAAACATGCATGTTTCTAGCCGGGTTACAGTAGTCTTGCCCATAGCAGGCATAGCAGGCGAGGGTATAAGCGATCTAAAACAACGCTAAAAACAAAAAAAAAGAGTGACTTTGGAATTGCAGAATAAGCGAGCAATCCAAAATATCTTTGGCATAAAAAGGAAAAGAAAGAGATTACAGAGCCTGGCAAAGTTTCGTCTATGAATAGAGCTGCGGTGTGCCGCCCAACTTTGATAGAGTACAGAGCAGAAAGCACAATTGGCAGGACCAGACGAAGCTTTTGAGACAAAATTAAATCTTCCATAAATAAATGTCAAGATCTTCTACGAGAAGACAATACCGCCATCCACAACCATGGTCTGACCAGTCACGTAATCCGAATCCGGTCCGCCCAGGAACGACACCAGCTTCGCGACATCCTCTGGCACGCTGGTGCGCTTCAGTGCAATCCGCTCCGCAGTGAACTTTTTGATTGTCTCTCCCTTGGGCGCGCCTGACCTCTTGCCAAGTTCCGTATCGATGAGATCCCACATGGCTGTACCAACAATCCCAGGCGCGTAGGCATTGACGGTGATTTTGTGATCGGCCATCTCCATGGCATATGCCTGCGTGAGACCGCGGACAGCCCACTTACTAGCTGAGTAGTGCGCGAGAAGAGGAAATGGCTTGAATGCGACAATGGAGGCTGCGCCGATAATCTTGCCACCGGAGCCTTGGGCAATCATCTGCTTCGCGGCCTCTGCGTAGCAATTGTGCACCCCAAAGACATTGACTTGGAACATGCGCTCAAAGTCCTCTTCGGTAAGTTCAAGGAGGCTCTTTACCTGCGCGATGCCGGCATTCGCGACCATGGTATTGAGTGGCCCGAGGTTCTCGACAGACGCGGCAACTAGGGCTTGTACTTCAGCGCGCTTGGATACATCGGCGACATGACCGTAGCTATTATGGCCGAGAGCTTTGATTTCGGCGACGGTTTCATCGATGCCTTGCTGGTTGGCGGCGACGTCTGGCAGAGCGATTCATCTTGGTTAGCTGGAACAGTAGACAGAGTTGGCTATTGACGTCATCTTACCGTTAATGCAAACATCGTAGCCGTCTTGGGCGAGGCGAATGGCAATGGCTTTGCCGCTGATTATCAATGTCAGAAAAGCAAGCTTGTGTATGAATTGGAGGTGGCTTACATTCCGCGGGCAGAGCCGGTAACAATAGCGGTTCTCTTGGTACTGGACATTGTGGAGTGTTCAATAAATTAATGGTAGAAGTGATGATTAATTTGAAGGACACTTAGAATTTTGATAATCTATGAAGAGAGACTCTATTGCCTTCTTTTTAAATAGTCAATATGTGGCACAAGCAGCCTTGGCCGTGGGCAATAGCCGGATTTGAAGATGAGGGGTAAACAACGCCCAACCTTGAGGGAGCTGCAGTGCTGCCATGCACCCGAAGATGGGGTAGCTGGATGCATGGAGGAGCTTGATTAGTTGAATCATGTGATGATTCCGGTTATTTCGGGGATTCGGGAATAAAATATAGGCATTGGAGGAGTCAGTCGTATCATGCAAGTGGGTGTCCTACCGCGGATGTTTCTGATAGCTGACAAGACTCAAGTAGCCTCAGGGTTAGGTAGAAGTATGGTGTGTATTGCTGAGATATCCCTATTGTACAAATCGTTTAGCATGAGACTATCAATTTCATTCACCAATTCGGCCTTTAGAGTAACATCAAACGTATAAGGGGAGATCTTGACATATGGCGGCCGGAAGAGCGGAGGAAGCGGGGTTGCCTAAAAGGGCAATGAGCCGTTGTGACGGACTACCCCAAAATGCTGTCATGTCCCATTTGGGATATATGCGTGTTGCTCATCTTAAAAAGGACAGTGGGTAGCTAATTCGATAAGTGATAAGTATAAATACAAGATGGGATTGTATAAAGCAATTTTGAAATACAGAACCCCTGCCTCTGGAATGTAGTTAGTTCTCAGTCCGCAAGCTCCGCGAAGCAGGTACCATCATTCTTGGCAAGACAAACCTAGGTGAATGGGCAGAAGCACAATCTGCAAATATTACTAACAGATGATCTCTCCACGGTGGGCAGATGCTTAGAGCGTATTACAAAAGGCACAATACTGGAGGCAGTTCCAGTACCAGCGGCGTGGTTGCTCAGCCGGGCCTTGCTCTGGCTACACTTGGCACCGAGACGCCAGGCTCTATCATCTGCCCAGCATACAAGGCCAATCTTGTGGGAATCAACCATACGGTAGACCTCGCGTCTCGACATTTGGTCGTACCTATAAGTGAGCACCAAGACACTGTTGGGCCTCTTGCTCGCAAAGGCCCAACAGTGTCGCAGCACCACTTCTGCAAGTTATTGCAGACAAGGACAAGCATGACGACTACACATCGGCCGTCCTCAACACCCCAAACTATGTGCAAGCATGTGATAGTAAAACCCCTATTTTGATGCGTCTCAGTCTTCCTCGGAACGTCCTTCAAGGATGGCCTTGTGTTCTTGAGGTACCGGAGGTGGCAGTTGTCGACACTGCGATTGCCGAGTCGCGGGACGCTGGCGCGTTGTTGTCGACGCAAATTTTGCTTCGGGATTGGAGTTTGCGAACGCCGAAGCACTTAATTTCTGCGTCCATGTCGATGTTTTTACGACTATACCACAATATCTGGCTCAGCTGAAGCATAATCCTAGTGGCAAACTTTCCGTTGAGGGCTCCCTGTATTTACTGTACCCATGGGATTCTTTCCCGAATCCACAGAGGTGAAGCTCGACGAACCGGGTGAGGTGGTAAATGCTGCACCAGGGATCCCTGTAAGCTTGTCGATTCTGGGGAACAAGTGGCAAGAGAGCAAGTTGATTCGGTTGGCGTATGCATATGAGCAGCGAATTATGATGCGGGGCCGAGCTGGTAAACGGGTTGTCCCGCCGTGGGTAGAGGTCGTGTGAAAGGATTCAAGCTGTGTCCTTCAGTACCGTTGTGTGAGATATGATGCAAAATAGCATGTGGTTT
The DNA here is from genome assembly GCA_000825705.1 of [Torrubiella] hemipterigena. Taxonomy (NCBI): domain Eukaryota; kingdom Fungi; phylum Ascomycota; class Sordariomycetes; order Hypocreales; family Clavicipitaceae; species [Torrubiella] hemipterigena. The sequence continues at coordinate 907,780 of CDHN01000004.1, forward strand.
TCGAATTCGAAGCTTGTGAAGACAGAGGTTGCCAAAACAAGAAGCCAGCCTCGGTATATGTAGCTAAGAACAGTATAAGCATGGGTGCTCGTGTAATTTTGTGTTAGCAGAAGCGTCGTTAATGTGAAACATTGCATATAGAGGTTGCATCATGCAAGGTAACCTTGCCACTGGTCTCGACTTGATTGCAAGGCTCTGTGGATTGATGGCGAGGTGTATCCATCAGCCGGATCACTTGTGGCGTTTTGCGGTACAGAGACATGCAGATACAACTACGACGATTGCCCTGGCGGGCCTCAGACGAAACGAATATCACGCGGCAGATTGGCCCGTCTCTGATGCCGTTCCTGCATGCGACGTGTTCGGCTGTGTCTCATTCTGTTCTCTCCTCTGCGCCCCCTCGCGGAAGTCATGCACAGCCTTCCATACCTTTCGGTAAAGTGTACCTGTCGCGCTGCCAGTTACCCCAGTCGTACAGTAACAGTAAATACTCGAATAAGACGAGCCGCGCAGACAGTAGAGGCACGTATTGCTGGCCACAGATATACAACGTATGAGGTAGGCAGACAGTCTGTCATCGCGAATGCCGATATCCGCCAGTGAGACAACCCCGAGCTACGCCAAGACGAGGGAGCCAGGTACGGCTGATTAGATCCCATCAGCAACCCTCCCCACAGACTGCATCGGACGAGCGGCTGCACTAGCCCAGTCTGTCAATCCTGCACGTCGGGCCAGGCCCCGAGAGACAAGAGAATGAAAAGTTATCTCAACAGCCCAATGATAGACAAACTATAACACACACTGCAAGAATGATAATACTCTCAACAAAACCCCAGCTGGAGCGTCACAACCACTACCCACCACGTGGCGTCCCTCCAGTACTAGGAGCTATACCACAACCCACGCGCGAACCATCCGCATTAGTTTGTCGGGCTAACCCTGCGCCGGGAGGAAAATCATGTTTGATGCAGAGAGCACCTAGCGAGGCTTGCAGATCGGCAGGCTGGCTGGCTGTAGTCGACATTACTGTAGACAAAAAAAAGGGCCAAGAAAAGCATGTGCTTCAGCGTGGCGCCCTACTAAATCGCACGACTACCGAGGCTCTATATGCAAGGATGCTAATAGCGTAAAACTGCAGCTGTTCACGTCATACGACAGAAGCCCAGCGCCGGAGCGGCTAAAGTCGTTTCATTCCTTTCTGCTTTTTTTGCCGTAGTGAGACGGTAGGCTCTGCTTGGGTACGGTGAGCAGTCGCAAATCCGGGGAAGGATTGGTAATAAGTGCAAGCCCAGGATCATATTTTCAATATGCGGGGACACCAAGCATTGACCACTAGACAACGACAAAATATGCCGATATCCCATACGCGTACCATCTTAGCACTAAGAGGATCACAGCCTCTACATTGCTGTGTTTTTTGCTGGTTGCGCTGGCAGTTTGATGTAGGAGTAGTAGTGCCATGTAGGTTAGCGCAAAATAGCTTCCATCGCCAATCTCGTCTGTCTGCTGGGTAAACGCGCGTAAAATAGCGAATAATCTTTTGGTGCACATACAGTAACAAGCCCCCCCGTCTTACTGTAGTTGGGCCCTAATACAACATATATCCACAGCCATCACGAGACCGTCGCACCAGCCAACGACGATCATGCTCCGAGCGGCGCTACGCGGATCCTTTCGCCGACAAAAAGAATGGACAAAAACCAAGTATTCATCCCTTTGCCAAGAGGCAAGCCAAAGCGCCTGCCTCTTGTGTAGGCACCGTCTCACCGCACAGGTCATGCTATGCTGATTTCGTAGCCGCGTCTGGGGTTTCGCCCCCAGCCTTTTTTCACCCACTCTGCCTAGCGCCGGATATAGTTTCCAATTCGGATATCATCGTCCTTCTTTGCAGCTTCAACCCCGCGTGGCACCATCGCCTCACCGCACCGCTACCCAAGTGCCGAGTCGCCCGAGAGGGTTGGGTAAAGTGTTTCGAGAGGGGCATATACGGCCCGGTTTCGTATAGCCCCCGAAAACGACGAGGGGTCCTTCGGAATCGGTGTTCGTTGCGTGTGGAATGCGTCGTGCGACTTAGCGCGGATGAGAGAGCTATAAAGATGGGACGTAGTCCTCCTTATTGTTAACGGATGTCTTGAGATTCGACCCAGAGAGCTCCTTTTATCCAAAGCCAGATCCAGCACAGGCACTTGCCCTAAACTTCCAAACATCTTCTGTACATTCTGTTCTCTTTCTTGTTCTCAGTTCTGTTATTCCTCTTTTGCCTCCCAAAATGCTCGCCAAGTTCTTCGTTCCGGCTCTCCTCTCTGCGATGGCTGTCGCTGCCCCGACATCCGTTGAGGAGAGGGACATTGAGGCCCGCAGCCTCGACATCAATGCCTTCCTCGCCAAGATTGTCAGCATCTTCCCTGTCAATGTCGCTGTCAAGGACATCTGCGGTGCCCTGGGTGAAGGCGAGAAGCTGCTCGCTGATTACTTTGATCTTTCCATCAACCAGGACCGCCAGGGCTGCTCCGACGTTAGCCTCATCTTTGCCAGAGGCACGTGTGATCCAGGAAACGTTGGTGCTCTTGTTGGCCCGCCTGTCTTCCAGGCCGTTCAAGCTGCGCTTGGATCGAAGAGCCTTAGCGTCCAGGGCGTACCATATCCCGCTAGCGTCGATGGTTACCTGAACGCTGATTCCGCTGCTGGACAAACTATGTAAGTCGATATATGCAAAGTCGATTTGTGACCATTGCTAACGGTACTGCCACAGGGCCAACCTTGTCAAGAGCACACTCGCTGCATGCCCCAAGACTAAGATTGTTCTATCGGGTTACTCGCAGGGTGGCTACGCCGTCCACAACGCCGCTAACGACCTCGGATCGGACATGGGCAAGGTCAGCGCTGTTGTTGTCTTTGGTGATCCCATGTCCCACACAGCTGTCAGCAACATTGATCAGAACAAGGTTAAGATCATCTGCCACGATGGCGATGATATTTGCAACCAGGGCTTCCTCATCCTTCCTCAGCACATTACATACGCCATTGACGCTGGCACGGCTGCTTCCTTCATTGCGTCCCACGTCTAGGGTCGTGTGGCTTAATCTGGCCCACGCTATATATATTTTGCTTCTTCCTGTTACATAGTTAGCCTGCGTTCTCTCACTGTACATAGTTCCGACAGTTGCATATATGTTTCTCACCAAAGCAGACAATATAACTCTCTTTTTACTCACAATCATCTTTTTCGCGTAGTAACCTACCGAACCGGCTTTCAACCAACTGCAGGGCAGATCCAAGGCTGCGCATACGTGCTACATATACTTCTGCGCGGCCGGTGCAGCGTACGGCTTGGCTTACACGGCCGTGCTATAGGCGGCCGCATGGGGTTAATGCCTCACTTGATAATGCAAATAGGGTTATTGGCGCGCGGTGAAGGCTTGCTCCATATTTCGCACAATAGAAAATGAAGTGAAACTGTTTCCAAAATTAAAAATACCACCAATCAAGCTTTTCTAAGCCACGCTAGGATAGGATCGGCTTGACCAGACAAAGCAGGTTCCCACGTGTAGTGCTAAATGAACTGCAGCCCGTCGTCACTTTGCAGGGGACAACAGCAACAATAACATGCGACGCCAGGCCGGGGCAGGCATCGTGAGGAGTACAACTCTCACACCTGGGGTGCAGCGCTATCCTACCTAGAATGGGAAACCCGCCGTCTCTCGGGGAGCAATGGATACCAGCCTGACTTGCAGGCGAGCGAGAGCGCCACCAGCACAGGTTGGCTTACAGCGCCGATCGGGAGCCCGCGGGCGAACCCACCAGCTAAGCCAGTCAATATCGGTTAGCGTGATGCTGCAGCGCAGCCCCCTTTTTGCCAGCCTGAACTGCGGACAAGGACGAGGTGGTGTTCGTGAGGGAATAATGAGCAGCAGGTGGTGACCCTGCGCTTTGCCGCAACGCAGCGAAATCTGAGATTCTGCAACAGATGAATCTTTTGAGATTGATGAATGTAACTTTGCTGCCGTGTCCCTTGCAGAAGCACGGCAACGACAGGCTCCTGTACCCGCGAGAGCACACGCTAGGCGAAGCGTTTGGCGACGCGGGGAGGGCAACGTCACTGGACCACACACACGCCCCCCTAGTCAACCAGCGAAACTAAGCTCATCGCCAAGAAATGCAGGGCTACCGTATGGGCTGGTCAGTGTAAAGCTTAATCGAAACGGTCGGCGGAGCTGCCATATCATGGCGCCGCGCCCTAGGTGATATTCTTCCACAACTAGGTGCCCTTTGTTTAATTTCTTTTTCTTTGCTTCACCTTTTGCGCTGGCAAAATAGAACCGGTGCATGCCGGGCAAGTTTTGCAGTGGTAAAAAAAGTTTTCCAGGTACCTATTGTGTCTGGGGATCCAATCTTTCGACAGCAAATTTTCGACGAGGCTTGGTCTGTGTCATTTCCTCGCAGCCCACCAGCAAAAGCCAGTGAGTCCCGACGGGCTGGCGGCGGAGAGACATGTGAAGAAAAGAGGGGATCTAGCGAATGTCATATTATTCTGCTATCCAATGAAATGCAACGCAAATGCGCGACCGTGGGAAAATTTTCCCTCGAGTCGTTTGCAGTGACTATATCCACCGGCACCGCGCTACGCTTCCCGCGATGGGGCTTGTCAGCGCCATGTCCACCACCAGAAAGCGTGCCAAATTTATGGGGGATGATGCAAGAGGCTGAAATGTGATGGGCCAAAGGGTCCATAGCCTGGGCTCGGCCGTCGCTCTGGAGTGGTTGGCAACCGATGGGCGTTGTCGCGCCCGTGCGGTACATGTCCGTGACATCAGACCGCTTCTCCTCCCTGTGACATATTGGTTAGGCTGGATATTGCATACGACGGCGCGTACAGGATACAGGAGGGGTATTGCCTGTATAGTGTACACCGGTGCCACGGTGCAGCTGAAGAGATAGAGACCGGTACAGCGGATAGGAAATCCGGAGGAAACAGCTGAAATGATCCAGGTTCGACGGCAAACCAGCCGCAAAGCATGCATGCATGCATTATTTAGCCATGTGGAATCGTAGCATTTTGGAGATGCTGTGACAGGACATGGATGGTGGTGATGTCGATCAAGGGCCTAGTCGAGAGAGGAGAGAATGCCTTCTGCCAGGTGCCAGGTGCCAGTTGCTCGCACAGCAGCCGCCTGAAAATTCCCTCAAGGTACAGTACAGTACTTTGCCTGGCACCTGGCTAGAGCAACGTGTGGGCGCTCTGCACTGGATACCATAATTTACCAACAACACTATCAGCAGCCAGACGAATAAAATCAGCCGGATAGCCTGGATTTTACCAGCACAACCGGACCAGAGGCAGCCCGCCCCAAGCAGCCCCTACTAAAATTTTACTGGACGTACAAAGTATTTGCCGATTCGTCGCCGCTATGGGGCTCACACCCAAAAGTGTCCAAATGAGACCACTAGCCCAAACAGGCCCAGCGCACTGTAGACTAGCCTAGACCAGGCCCAAGTCAGCACGCACAGGGCGCGTCAGCCCCCCGAAGAATTCTTCCAGGTGCAAAGGAAGGATTTTCTTTTCCTGTGGCGAGTTTGTGACGGTGTGAGGGCAAGAGTCTGCCTGTGGTTGCGGCTATCGAAGGATGAGTGTCTGGTCTCGATGCTGATTAAGTTACAGCAAATTCGAAGCGTGCTCAACGAAAGCAAGACCATCAAACGAGGCATCTTTTCGAAATCCTGCGATCCCCGAAAGTACGACGACCAGAAGCTAGCCCACCAGTGCACCCGACGGCCTTGTTTGCCCCTAAGACTCCCCTAGGAGCGAGGCTACAGGCGGGTTTCAGCGCGCGGTGGGTGAGTGGGCAACTCGTCCCTCCCTGTAAATTCGGTGGCGCCTTGCATTTTCCAACTTCTCACTTGTCAAGTCCTTTCCCGAATAGGAAAGACAGCCTCTATATGCTGTCTGTGGTTGGCCAAGCACAGCCCCAAGTCGCCGCGCGCCACGGCTGGGACCACGTCTACTTCCGGGCCACTAGCAACGCCGCCCATGCGCGATTTTACTTTTTCTCGTCGTTTGCGCTGGCAACAGGCAGTGGATGCGTGAATCCAAGCGGGCCTCTGCTCGATGGACCAATCTGGCATCGAGGTTATGATGGGCCTTGGCTCCTCTCCTCCAACGGCATCCCCTTCCCGACGTCGTCTGCCCACACCCCCCTCCTCTTCGTTTCGTGATGCGCACGCCTCTCGTTCTGCATGGCTCTAGGTTCGACCTGGCCATGCCCACGCACCCAAGGCTGCGTTATCTGCGCTTGTTAGTCTGTTTGTTAGCCGTTGTAGACCGCGCCCAGGCTCGTGATGGGGACAGGCTGCATTGTGAGAAGCATGTACCTGGGATTGTTAGAGGCGGCCGGTAAAAATCCGTGTCGACAATAAATACCCTCTGCGCCCATACCCTTTGTTCAAGACGAATATCCCGTTCCAAGAGAATCTCTTGTATTGCACCTGTTGCTCCTTGCTGCACACAATCCGTTGCTGTTGCTGCTCGTTCCTCGCTCCTTTAGCCCATTTTCTTCTTCTATTCACTTGCCCGTCTTCATCTAGAAGCCCAAACTCTCTTCTTTCTCTCGAAACACATCATCCCAGATGCCAACCATGCCCGAAGACACTGCCCCCGATACAGACAAGGAAGCGGCCTTGGACCGTGATACTCGTATCACCTTTGACAATGTCTACCACCCTCGCACTACGCGTGGCCGGTCGACAGACGATCCCAACGCCCGCCCCGAACGCTCTCGTTCGCGATCTCGCAGACGCTCCATGAGCCGCGCTTCCTCTACCTCCCGCGCAAACCTCCCTACTTCCCCCTACTCTGGTATTCAGATCGAGTACCGCACCCTCTCCATCAACGTGGCCGAGTCTCGAGCCGTCGACAACACCTCGAGCGACGACAGCAAGGCCACCTTGTCCAACAAGAAGGATGACGACTACTTTGGCGGTCTCAACTTCCACCAGCTGACGGTCGAGCAAATCTGCCAGCAGCAAAACGTTTCCAAGGACGAAGGCCTCTCCGTCAGCGGCGCTTCGGCCCGCATTGCCCGTGATGGCCCCAACACGCTCCCCAAGCCAAAGACCAACTACTGGAAGAAGATCCTCAGCTACGTCTTTGGCGGCTTTTGCTCCGTCCTCTGGGTTGGTGTCATCATCTTCTTCATCTGCTGGCGCCCTCTCAGTGACCCTCCCTCTCCCACCAACCTCGCCCTGGCCATCCTCGTCATCATCGTCATTGCTCTCCAGGCTGGCTTTTCTGCCTTCCAGGATTGGTCCACCCAGCGTACCATGAAGTCCATCACCGATCTCCTACCGGCCGAAGCACTTGTTCTTCGGGATGGCCAGCTTGTCAAAATGTCGGCTACCGAGTTGGTTGCTGGCGACATTGTCCACCTCACCATTGGCAACAAGGTCCCCGCCGACCTTCGCCTTCTCTCACATTCGGGAGACATTCGTTTCGACCGTGCTGTGCTGACTGGTGAATCAGACGAGATTGAGGGTGCCGTCGATATGACTGATGCCAACTTCCTTGAAAGCAGAAACATTGCTCTGATGGGTACCATGGTCGTCAACGGCAGTGGTGTGGGTATGGTTGTCTTGACGGGCAGTCGCTCCGTCATGGGCCGCATTGCAAAGGCCACCAACTCGGCTGAAGAGCGTCCTACTCTGATCCAGATTGAGATTTGGCGCTTCGTCCGCATCATTGTATCCCTCACCGTCGTTCTTGCCCTCTTGATTCTCTTCACCTGGGTTGGCTGGCTGCGCAAGGATCACTTTGCCTACATGAACGTTGTGGCTATGCTGAACAACGTCATGGGCTGTGTCGTCGCTTTCATTCCTGAGGGTATGCCCGTCGCTGTCGCCTTGACACTGATGATGGTTGCCCGCCGCATGAAGGCTGTCAACGTGCTGCCCAAGGGTCTCTCCACTGTCGAGACACTCGGCTGCGTCAACGTCATTTGCTCCGACAAGACCGGCACTCTCACTCAAAATGAAATGCACGTCAACTCGGGTAGCTTTGTTGACCAGGTTGTCCCTCTCAACGAGTTCCAGGCAGATGTGGACAGCGAGAAGCCGGCCGCGTGCAACCGCAAGCTTCTCCAGGCCGCTCTCCTCTGCAACGATGCCACATTTGATCCTACCACCGCCCATCTCCCCGTCGCTGCTCGTGAAGTTCAGGGCAACGCCACCGATGCCGCCGTCTTACGATTTGCCTCTTCCAACAAGCGCAGCGAAAAGGAGACCAGCATTCTGCCCCGCGTCTTCCAGATCCCCTTCAACTCCAAGAACAAGTGGATGCTCACTGTCCACAGAGATTCCGACGACGTCTCCGAGAAGCAATACCGCGTGTTTGTCAAGGGTGCTCCAGATGTGCTTCTGCCCGCTGTGACTAGATACTGGAGCGCGAAGACGGACTCTGTCCAGCCCTTTGACGCCAACGCCGCCGCCGCCTTCAAGGCGTACCAAGATTCCCTCTCGCACAACGCCGAGCGTGTCATTGTCCTCTGTGAGAAGACCATTACACCCAACAACCCTCTAGGAAGCAACGCTTTCAGTGATGAAATTGCCTCTTTTGCCATGAGCGACTTGACCGTTGTCGGCATCTTAGGCATTATTGATCCTCCTCGCCCTGAAACCGCCTCTACTGTTGCTGAATGCCGCCGCGCTGGTGCCCGTTTCTTCATGGTCACTGGTGACTATGGCCTCACCGCTGCTGCCATTGCCCGCAATGTCGGCATCTTTACCGGCGAGCGTGGCCCTGACACTATTGAGCGTATCCATTCCAAAATCGGCATCTCCGCTGCAGAGCTGCGCAAGGCCCGCCTTGAGGGTGAGCAGCGTGCCCTCCTTCTCGAGGGCCACTCACTTGGTGGTCTGGAGGACGAGGACTGGGACCTCATCTGCGAATATGGCGAAGTTGTATTTGCCCGTACCACGCCCGAGCAGAAGCTTCGCATTGTGGAAGAGTTCCGAAAGCGTGATAACGTCGTTGCCGTCACTGGTGACGGTGTCAACGATGCCCCCGCGCTACGTGCTGCCGATGTTGGTATTGCTATTGTCACCGGATCTGACGTCGCCATCGAGGCTGCCGACTTGGTGCTTATGGACCGATTCGACTCCATCATCGAAGCTATCCGCCTTGGTCGCCTTGTGTTTGAGAATTTGCAAAAGGTTATTGCCTACCTACTGCCCGCGGGTAGTTGGTCTGAGATTTGGCCTGTCATGGTCAATGTCTTCTTTGGTGTCCCTCTTCCTCTGAGCTCTTTCCTCATGATTATCATTTGCGTCTTTACCGATCTGTTCCTCTCTCTCTCGCTCATCATGGAAAAGGAGGAGTTTGACCTGCTCTCGCTGCCTCCCCGCAACCACAAGAAGGACCACTTGATCAACCTCAAGATTTACGTCCAAGCCTACCTCTTCACTGGTTTCCTCGAAACTACCACTGCGCACGCCATGTATTTCTTGTACTACTGGAAGTACGCGGGCATCCCCATCAGCGAGCTCTTCTTCCTGTTTGAGGGCTACTCCGAGGGCTTCCACGGCTATACTGCCGATGAGCTCACTGCCTTCAACGCCACCGGCCAGTCGATTTACTTTGTGACTCTAGTCATCCTGCAATGGGGTAACATTTTGTCTGTCCGCAACCGTCGTCTCAGTATCTTCCAGGCCGATCCCTTCACCAAGGCTCGCCGCAACCCGTGGTTGATGCTCAGTGCCGTCATCAGCTTGGCCATTGCCATCTTCGTGACTGAGGTTCCCGGCATTCAGAACCTGTTTGGTACTGCATCTGTCCCCATTCAGTTCTGGCTGATTCCTATTCCCCTGGCCCTGGGTATCCTGGTCATGGATGAGATCCGCAAGGTTATTGTGCGCACATTCCCCAACGGCCCCATCGCCAAAATTGCCTGGTAAACCAGGCTGGCGGTGACCTATTTTAGATTGCGTGCTACTAGACTCGCATCTATTTTTTTATTTGTTTATTTTGACGGCGTTTATATTTAGATTGATATCTCGGGTAGCATCAGAAGCGTTCTCTTTTATACACTGAAGTATTAGTATCAAATGCAACAAGCCAGTTTCTTGAATTATGCTGACTGTCTCGTGAAATGGAGTAGTGTAAGCCTCCATCTGCTCCTTTAATACCCAGTTACCGTAATTAGCGATGTCAACTAATATTCTCTTTGAGTTGGAAACATGTGAATTATGTATAACTATCTTGGTATTAGATTCCGTCAACCTCTTCAGCGGCTTCTGATCAACCTGCGTAAGCAAGCCGACACACCCACCGCCAGGATCGAAGTTGCTATACAAGCCCGGAATCAAGGTAGATGTACCACAAAATTAACCGAGCTCTGCAAAATTTTAGGTTTGGGCTGGATGGTCTTGCGGCTGCATGTGGCTTGCTGTGAGCGTGTACCGCTAGCTAGCCTGCAAGCATCCCAAACGATGGATGAATTGTATCGGATTCTTTGTCGAGGTAGAAGCGTGTTGAGATCAGGGGCTGTTTACCATCAGTCTAGAACCATGCTATCCCAGGAATTTTGTTTACTTACACCATTGAATGTCACTGTATTTCAGCCCAGAGAACATTGTTGCTTGCAAAACGAAGTAGAAATTCAACACAACACTGAACAATAGACATGCTCCCAAGGCACAGATTCGGCGCTGATGAGACACCACCTTTAGTGTACCTCCATCCTCATACCCAACCGCAACGTACCCTTGTTTCTTGGTAAAATGATTAAACATGAGATGTTAGGTAACAACAGGGAAACTGAGGTGGTGTCTGCATCAATAGCAACTCCAATATAAGAGAGAGGCTATACAGGCAAGCAAGTATATAGGTGGGATTTGGTGCCCAAGCTATAAGCCGCGACTATTGAATATGTTGAGTGAGTACAAGGCTTGCTAATGCGCCAAAGTTACCACACGACGCAGACGCCACAGAATGAGCGCTGTGGCAGCGCTTGCGTTTAATGCCTTGGCTTTTTACGTAAATTCGTCAACGAGGCTGCACACCAAACCAAGAGCCAAGCCGGCGAGCCAAATCGGAATAGCGGCGTGACAACGTCTTGTTTCTCCCTATAAGAAGCGATGGAATACAACAATTCCAGCGGGTGAATCTTCACTAAAGAACTTGCTGAACATAAAGTTTCATACGGACAATAAAGCAGAATGAACTTTGAGTTGCGAGAAGTCAAGTTTGTCGATGGAGACGAGCTCGCCGCCGTGCAAGCCGCGTCGCTCGCCGACAATGATCTTGACAAGGCACTGCATCCGGGCCAGACGGCTCACGAGGCCGAGGCTGACTACAAAAAGAGATGGCTTAGTGTATATGGTTACGGGCCGTGGCACTACAGAGCTGTGGTAGAGGTCGCAACGGGGAAGATAATTGCGTTTTCCCGGTGGACGGTGAGCGATGATCACTCCACGATTATCCCACAGCGAGAAGGTGAGTCTTTCTTTTTCTTTCTTCTTGCATGGTTTCCCGAAATAGCATTACTAATTGGTGATAGATCTTCCTGAGGGGGCGACTGTACCTCCTAGAGAGAAGCCTACCTGTTTGGATACGGACTTTGCGAAGGAGTACAACGCGCGATCTGTACAAGTCTTGGAGAAATGTACCCAGGGACGCAAGAACATGTGTAAGTATATGTTGGTAATTGGTTTGGGATTGAAGCTGATAGAATGGACAGTCCTTGATGTTATGGGAACTCTGCCTGAATATCGCCAGCATCGCCCTGCTACCCTTATGCTGCAGTGGGCGCGCACGTTTGCTGCTACGCACGGCCTGGTTTGCTATGCCGAGACTAGCGAGGCAGATGCGTCCATGTGTCGGGATGCTGGGCTTGAACCCGTGGATAAGTTTGAGGTACAGGCTAGTGAGAAGCTTATCACTCTTTACACATTCAAGCACGAGGTTACTAGCTAGGGATACTAATTTTACTGCTTGCGTGTCAGTGTGCCGAGACATAGTTGCAAATGTTAAGAGTTGAATTTTCTCTTGCCCCCAATTTCTATAGTGTAGTAGCAACTCCCCTCAGCCTTAGCTTGTGTACAATAATCACTCGTCTATGTTGAAACTGGCGCCTTTGTTTTGTCATGCTTTCCGACCCATGCCTCTATGTCATATCCAGTACAGTGCTTTTCATATAAGTCCATTGTAGATAGCCTATTGACCCCTCAGAGCGTTTTTCTTTTCGACACACACAGTCCCGAAGTATCGTTTCTTTATGGCGATGTGCGAGCATACGAGGCATTGAGACTGGCGCTGGCTAGATCGATGTAGGAGCATATAACGGCAACGTCGAGTTGGTAGGATACAATATTCTTCTTGTATTTTTTTCTTAATAAAAGGGCGTTAAAGGTCTCGATACTTATGAAACTGCCCTGTGTTTATTTTGTTAAAATGCAGATGGTGAGAACTTGAAATGCAGCCAGAGGCACCGATAAGTGATTTAGCGCCATAGAGTACAAACGTTTGACTCGACCGTCTATGCAAAATGTACTCGTATCTATCGGAATAAGACCAGACCAGACCACCCTTGCGGTCCTAATACTTAATACTTATGCAGAACCAAGTCTTTTCTAATCTTATGTCTCACACTTTGTCTTATGCGGGGTGTCCATGTTCATCCCATCTGATGCCCCGGCTTTAAAATGATGTGTCAGTTCTCTCGAATGCAGCCTTACAGCTCCGTGCCGCTGTTAGTGCTACTACTACAACCATATGGTATGCCGTGGCCACAGCTTATTGGCTTTTTGCTGTTTTGGTTCAAGTGTATTCTCAGAATCCCATGCCAAATCCGGTTCATCCCATGTTGCATGCAGTCTGTGGGAAAAGAAGCCACCAAACAAACTACCTTATTCTGTCACGTCGCAGTCATTCATTAGCTGGCCTGCCAAGCAATAAACCTGGTTGGGCGACCGTGCCGTGTCTCATTATTGGATACACCATGCATCACACCAGCAGTTTAGAACCAAGACACGGGGATAGCAAGAAGATGCTACAAGGGCGAATTGGTATATATATCCCGCCGGCTTGCCCCCTCCTGTCTCGCCGTTCACTTGTTCCTTTCCCATTTAAAACCAATCATTTACCTCTATACAAGAAAACAAAAAAGAAGAGGCCGAGGATGAAGCTAGCTACCGTCATCTCCGCCCTCGCCAGCACCGCCCTCGCCAAGTACCGTGCCACACCCGACAAGGCTGGCGAAGGTTGGACCAAACCTCGAGGGTTCTTTGTTTCCAACTCGGCTATTTTAAACTTTTTCAAAGTTAGTGGAGAAGTAGGCTAGCGGGTGGGAGCTTGGGTGACGCTCGACGGAGAAGACAGCCCCGATTTGCTGCGCGTGGGCGTAGAGGGAGTCGTCGACGTAGGCAAGACTGTGTACCGGGTCTTCTACCAATGGGAGCCCCAGCCGCCAGCCTACTTTGATCGTGTGTTTGATTATGAATCTATGGATGGTATACGGGTTGGCGTCCGCAAAGTGACGGACACGTAGGCGACGGCTTACTACAGTACAAGCCATGGCAATGACCCCGAAGTCAGCCGCAACATCACTTTCACGATTCCGCTCTGCGGGTCGGACGCGCTTTGGTTCGTGGGCAAAATAAAGGATGACAAAGACCTCTACTATGCGCTTGCCTATTGGAGTCCTATGTTCTTCAGTGATGCCAAGGCGGAAGATTCTACCCCAAATGACGGATACTGGCGGACGTTTCGCGCCTCCGACCAGTTCTATATGAGAAACGCACAGGGTCAAACTGTGGCATATGCCGAGGAATTGGACGACCAAGGCTTTCCGTTGTACGTTGACAGATATAACGTCCTGGGGTAAAGCTCGCCTATGATGGAGAGGCGAACGAGGCGTCTCTCTTCCTTCTATTTCTCTTTTATTTCTGTCTTTTCTTTTTGCTTGTTGCTGTTCTGTTTTCTCCAGATAGCTATCTATGAGAGTACTTTTTCTAAGTAGGAACTGCGCGTTGCCAAGGATAAATAAGCCCATTCTTATTATTCATTCACCACCCATTCGACGCTGCGTAAACGTGTATAATAGACTGAACCTCTTGCGCATGCCCAGCAGCGCATCGACCGAAAGACTAATGCCGCGGTTAGCGTCGATCGAATCCGCTGTATCTTTGGTTGTGGAGCTGTCGATTGGCATGACGAGGAGGCCAAACAGGGGATCTGATGTATTCGGTTTGCAGGTTGTGTCGGTAATGCGACAAGTTTTTGGTACCCAATGTTGAATCCGTGACTCGGGGCACGTCCCTAACAAGACAGGAGAGCGAAGGATTCATACCCCTGGATAACAAGGAGCAACCAGTTAAATGTCAGGCTCCATATATGCTGGGGGGTAATCTCGATCGCCAACCGTCCGCGGCGGTTATTCACTACCAGGCTGCGAGACGTTATGCCAAAAACGGGCAATAGAAGACGACGTTTCTGTGGTGTTGCTCTTTTTGGACGGGGTCCGCATTTTATGAAACGAGACGCTAATCATAAGGCGTTGGCAAAGGGTTATTGGCATGGCCGCTGTATAGTATCTGGTGAAGGGTTGTGTTTACAATACAACCAACAGCCATACAACCTGAGAGACACATTTACAAGAAAAGAAAATGAAACGAAAGCGATCGAATGATATAATATAATACAACATCATATAATGTAATATAATGTAATATATTTTAATTTCATATAAATTTAATAAGAAAGAATAAAAATAGCAGTACATCAAATTGTCAATTGTTGGGATCTCTTTGGGGGGGCAAAGCGTGCTAAGAGAGAGTGATACGAAAAAAGAGGCAAAAAAAGCATGTTTCGTCTCCTTTAGCCACCGCCAGTCGAAACGCCGAAGTGGAGAACGGCCACTGTAACTCATTGCGGTGCGGCACTGTCACTTTTAATTACCTTGCCAGTTAGACGAGCTATTACAAGGGCCTGGGGCCGGGCTGGGCAAGGGAAGTGAGAGGAACGCATACCCGAGACACATCGTCCAATCTCGCGTTCCTTACTGCCAGCAGAGAGTTACGGTGGGTGGGTCAGTGTCCAGTAGCACATTCAAGGAGGGCTACTGACGCTCACCTCCTCTCAACAGCAATAACAATAGCAATAACAACTAGAACTTTCCGCTTTGGGGGCTGAGCGGGCCGCAACAGTTGTTTGCTTACTTGTTTGCTTTTGCTTGTCTTCACACGCAATACGTCTATCCTCATCCGACACACTTGTAGAATATTCCAGAGCTTCGCTATACCGCCGGTTCTTCAGCTCCGCTATCCTGCCGTCCATCCATGCATCCAGTCGACCCATCCACGCACTGCCGGACCCGAGGATTTGGTTGAGCTATAGGCAGCGTGCCCCGGCTCGCCCTATATCCCTGTCTTTGCTCGTTCCTGATAGGCTGGGGGGCGCTGCTCGGGAGAATGGTCCTCCACCGCGCATGGCAAACCTGCATCTCAGCTGAAGGTCTCGGGACACAACCAACTTTTTTTTTTGGAATAAATAAGCGAAATGGGAGATCCAAACACGATGAATCGCACCCTGATGGCTGCTTTGCTCGGCAGTAGCTAAACCAAGTTGTTAACATCTGCCGCGCGCCACCCTTGTCCCCTTGTTGCTATCGTCGGCGCCATAGTCGAAAGCCCTGGAACAACGACGACTATGGTGTGGTTACACAACCCGACGCCGTTTGCGAGCAGCAGAAGGGAAGCCAGATTATGCGGTTTGCAATGCGGCTCGCCCTCCTTTCCACTCCGGAAGCCAACCTGCACACCATAATTATCCGTGGTGAGCTTTCCTCGAGCCGCACCCTGGCAAGACACCGCCGAAACGCTCCTTGCACCGCTTACCTTCGTTGGTTATTTGCTGATGGCACCACTCCTGTAAACGTTGCCCAGGTGGCTAGTGGTGCATATCTTCTGGTTTGCTCGTTCTCGGCTAGGATTTGCACCGACAAGCACCGCGAGCGGGCAACCCGTGCCACGCCGTAGAGCAAGATTTCCAGTCAAGGTCCTTCGCTACATAGCAGCAAGTGCCAGCTCAGAGCCAGCTTCTTTGCGTTAGTTTAAGCTATTCCGCTAAGCCACTTGACCAGGCTCAGGTTGAACGGCATCACAGATCACTGACGACAGGTACCAAAAAGGGTCGGCCAATTGGGGGGTGTATAAACAGCTATCTTGATGCAGGTCGAATTGCCCCCTAAACATTAGGGGGGTCAAACAAAGCCGATCACTGTGTGCATGTTTTATGCACGCATGCCAAACACTCCTAGCGTGTAAAGCTGTCAGCCTACCACTGTAGACTATTGAGCGGCGGTCAAGCTTATTTGTTGACAGCGCGGCAACAGTCGCAGCAATGACAGGAGAAAATGGTGATTGCTGCTTTGAAATAAAATCACCGCCATAGGAGTGGCCTTTTTTTCTAGCTTACTACTGATCCCTTGATTTTCCTTTCAAAACTAACGTCAGTCTGTTGGAGGAATGCGGTGAAAGCAGAGTCGAGTACAAGTAATCGATCGTCCACCCGTTGTATTTTGTTGGCTCTTAGGGGGGAAAGACGACAAGCATTAGTCCCCAAAAGGGAACACTCGGCCGTAGCGCTGTTTTCTCTGTTGCCGCCGGGCGACAAGTTGCGACTTCGCGACAGCCGCAAGCTAAACCAACCCGATAGCCGTCAGAGCGACATGACTAAGGAGCAAGGTTACAACCGTCGGTCAAACAAGCCCACCAAGATGCCAGCAGTCTTCTTCTTAATATCCCATCGTCGTGCGCTGTCCCCTGCTCATTAGCCACTCTTCAGGTGTCTGGCGGGACGTTTCCGGCGTATGGCCCAGGAGGTCGCGGCCATAGGACGCGACCCGTGTATGCCTTGCGCACTACACCGGGCATATGCAAGTCGGTGCGGATGGATACCATACATACTCGTCTCCCACTCTCTCCTGCAGCTAAAAATTTGCCTTGCCAGCGGAAAGAGAAAAGTGCCACTCGCTGTGTCACTCCACAAGAACACGGCGATGCGTGACCAGCACCCGGCAGCGCCCCTTTTACTCACCCAATCGCGCATTACCCTTTTGCTTGTGCAATTTTATCAGCCTCATGAGCTTAGACAAACTCCGTAAGCTAGCCATGCCTTAGTCAGATTCAAGGCTATGCTGGGGTATGGCGTTCAGAACTCTCGCCGCCCCGCTGGCTGCTACGGCCATGACTTTGCACACGAAGCACAGTGCTATGTCTCAGGCACTTGTACCCTTTGTCCAATTTCCGCCTACACGGAGGCCGGTTGGCCTGTTTTTATGATGGTGCGCTGTTGGCAAATGATGTTTGTGTTGGGGGCCACCAAAAGAAAATCAGAGCTGCCCAGTCACAGTAATACTATATAAAGTCAGACATATCCGGGTTTTTTTTCGCTATAGTGACTGTTTCCCCTGCTAGATAGTCACACAATTCAGATACCTAAACAGAGCTTCTCATTCTTTTACCATTTTATTCACACCATGTCCAACCGGCAGGCCCATCGAGTAGCGCCAATGGCGACTCCTTGTGACCGCTGTCACACCACGGCCGCAGAAACGCTGAGAATGGTGCACCTTGTGGACCAAAAGGTCGACCGCATTCTCGCCAATGGATCTGCAACTACCGAGGCTGCCATGGAGGCCGCTACAATGGGCCCCTCCGCAGCTAATGAGGCCGTCGATGATTCGCCGCCAGCGGTTGACCCTACCAGTGGGACGCAATCGGCTACCGCTTCTGACACTGCAGGTACCAACATAAATAGGAGCCGTCGCTCCCGGGTTCCTGTTGCGACTCAGCATCAGAGTCAGGCTCTCCCGCAAGAACCCGTCGATGTTGGCACTTCTGAGCAACCAACACGACGAAACGTCAGCAGCTCTCTGTCTAACAAGGAGAGATCCTACCAAGATACCACCAATGCTAGTCGCAAACGCTGCGTCCTGAAGAATTAACAACGTGCCGACAGGAAACTGAGTTTACGATCGGACGACGATTACTTCTTCACCAAAAGTTAGGGCCACGAACCATCTTCTTTTTGTTCGCTCCTTGACGCTTTGTCTTGGATTGTTTTGTATTTACCTTCATCTCGGTCTCTGCAGTTATCAGACAGGATAGACTCTCAAAAGTTTTCATCGAAAATAATAAAGAAAAAAATAACAGGTACATTGAATGGTGGATAATGGCAGGCTTTTTTCTTAGTTAGCACATCCTATACCAATTCGGCCCAACCAGTACGTCCCACTCATGCCATGTGAAGCCTACGTTTTCTTTGTGCAGAAAAATATTATTATTAATAGAAATAGCCCTAGGAATATGGATTTTCTTATAGCCATTGTTTGCTTCTGTGTCGTTGTGTGTGAGACGGGTTCCAGCATGGCCACCACGTGAGCAAGGATACGGCTGGCGTCGTCGTAGCACCAGAAGTTCCTTGATGGCTACATTCGGCCGAGCGCATCAAGCTAACATCACCTACAAGGTTGCACCCCCGCTCTTACTGACACAGATCAGATTCGAAGCGATATTTAGCGTACAATCAAGTGGACCTTTCTGGAGCAATTTTCTATTTATACCACGCGGCACAGAATAGGCGACGAAGCCCTGGAAGACGGCACGATAGCAACAACAACATCTCAACATCTCCATATACAAAAGCTAACCAGTATTTTATTCATAGTACATTCGTACAGTGTCACAGAAACGCGAGGCACTCACTCACTCCCCCCTTTGCTAATATACAAGAAAATAGTACACACGCCCCCTCCCTCGCACTTCTTCCCGCGCTTTCATGCTGAGACATAAGCCACGGCCGCATCAGCCATCATCTTCCAAACCAGAACCTCGGTATCATTTCGTGGCGCATAAATCATGATGTAGCTAATCGGAAGCCTTCCAACCCTGCCAGCGAGGGGATGCATCTCACCCCAGCCCTTCTCGAGCACCTCCGCCGCATCCGCCAGGCTCAGGACCATATGCGCACTGCCCTCGGGATGGACATGGGCAATCTCACCTCCCGTGGTCTTGAGTACGTGTGCAGGTGTCTCTTCCTCTACTGTCCACAGTGCAGGATACGTGCTGAGCTCCAGCCCTGAGCCCTTGATGACGAGGCCGGCATTTGACTCGGCCAGCGAAGCCAGATAGCCATTCAGCGTAGCCACCAACGTCTCGTCTCCCTGCTGCGATGCCTGCCGGTGAGGCGCCGAATAGCCAGGGATTAGGGGTCGAGGTGTCTTGCGAGGGGTCAGGTCCGGTAAATACCGGGTTCTTGCATTCTGATGATTGGCTGGTGCTGTACGCACAGTATCAGCACTGGTAGTGTCGCGATGGGCAAAAAGAAGGCCAACAGCTTGAATGGTGAAGCCGATAAAGTTGTACGGAAGGCCGCCCGGACCAAGAGCCAGAAAGCCGCGATAGGCCGGGATGATAATGGCAAGGAGTGGAATCGACGCTACAGCGGTCGCCGAGACGAGCGGGCGTGTGGAGAAGAAGTCGGCAATAGAAATCAAAGACCTATGCATAATGATTGGTTACAGTGTTATACAAATCTGTAGGTATTGTCGGCAGGTAGCCGGGAGGGCGTAGGCGAGGGCCTTGTTTGTATTTTTATAGTAAAAGTGCTGATTAACTTAAAGGGTCACGCCAGCCTGGTGGGATAAACCGGGCGGTGCGTACTTGACACGAGGTTCTATGGTGCGCTTGGTTCCGGTTGGGTCCGGCGCTAACCCTACCTACCCTAAAGAAACCACGAATCTTTCAATACGTCATCGCTACGGCTTTAAAATAAATAATAAATAACTCGCATGGAGATTATTAAATTGGACATTAAATTAGTTCTTAGCTTTCAGAATTACGGTAGATTAACATTGCTAAAGAGATGGGGTTCATGCTGTTGGTCGTCTAGTTGCTGGACCAAATTTAAATTGTGATTAACTTAAGGGAGAGTTTCAATACAAAATAAGATGAAAAGTTATGGAAAGAATAAAAATGTATTTTGTACTTTGCTCCACTAATATTTACAAATATATCCAAAACATCAACATTCAAGTCATTATGCATTATACGTTGGGGTTGGCAGCCTCGTGTGTCAAAACGGTGCCGTTCATAAAGACGGTGCCCGCCTTGAGGGTGTGCTCCTGGCCAGGTCGCTCCTCGGGGGCCTGATCGACGACGGTACCGTTGCTGTAGATGAAGCCGTTCCAGTCGGAGGCCAGAGGGTTGACCACTGCATCTTCCGCAAAGTCGGATACCGAGCCGTCTTCAGAAACAGCCAGCTTCTGAGCTGCCTTGCGGGCGCCGGGCAGCAGGGGCGAGCGGCGCGTGTTGATGGCGCAGTTCTCACTAATCATGTACAAGTTCATGCCAATGGCGAATGTGTACATCTCGGCGCTCAGCTGGTCGAAGCTGAAGCGGCTGTTGACGACGACGCCAATGTAGTCGATGAGCGAAACAGTAGGGAAGATCTCGGGGCTCATGTTGTTGAGGCCCATCCAGTAGAGTGCCGGGTTGGTGGGTTGAATAGCAATATCTTGGATAGAGAGAGCAGTCGTGGTCAATGCATCGGCAGAGACAAGCCATTGGCTGATGAGGAACTGGTCGTTCTGGAAGTTGCCGCTGCGCGAGACAGTCTTCCACTTGGCGACCTGGTCATCGGCCATCTTCTTCGTGTCGGGGAGGTTGGACCAGTTGTCCCAGACGTTCATCATGGAGTCCTTGTAGAGACCATCGCCGGGGGAGTCGTGGGGCACGTTGCTGGGCAGGTTGGAGCCGTTCAGGAGGAACAACACGCAGCCCTTGCCGCCATTCTGGTCCATAAAGTACGAAGCCTTTTGCTGGCTAAACTGGGTGTTCTGGTCGAGGTTCGGGCAGCGGTTGTTGATCTGGCGAAGCTTGCCAAAAAATTCGTTGGTAATGGCATTGTCCCAGATAACGGGGCCACCAACTGGGAGCTGACGGATGCCGATGAGGTAGCGGACGCGGAAGAAGACAATCTCTCCGGGATTCTCGCGTGTGAATTGGTTCACCTGGTCGATAGCTTGGTCAAGACTGAGGCCAGTGTTGCCAACAGCAACTTCGGCAGTCTCATCGTTTACGTGAAGGGTGTAAAACTTGTGTAGATCAAGGTGGTCAAAGAAAAAAAAAAAAAAGACGCGAAGATCAAACAGACGAGCACCGGCGCGCATCTGGTCGTAGAGGTTGACACCCTGGGTCTGCGTGTTGACAGCCGTGCCAATGGAGGTCAGATCGCCACTGATGGTGCTCATGCCGGAATCGTGGGTTCCGGGAAGATACAGGTGCTGTACCTTGCGATCTTTGATCACGTCGTACAAGCCCTTCATCCAGTTACCCGGGCCGTGACGGAGAGACGCGGTGAAACCGTATGTGTCGCTGCCGGTGATGACAAGAGTGACTGCAGACTCTTTTCCGGGGTCGAGGTATTCTCTAGCGCCAAGGCCCATGCCTCCAAGGTCGAAGACGGTGCGGCGTGGGTAGTCGTCGGGGATGTGGGTGGTCTTGCGGATCATGAAGCCCTTGTTGGTGCCCTGGATGTTGTAGAAGGCCTCGCCATTGTCATCAACATCATTCTTACCCGCCTTGCTGGTATAGGCGGCCGTGTTTTGCCTTGATCTTCCCTGGGGGATATCGTCCCAGTCAAACACGTCAAACTGATACGAGTGCGTGCGGCTGCGGTCGAGGACAAAGCGGTGAGGGGTAAGGTTGACAATAGTGACATATTGCTTTGCTGGGAAGCCAATGGAGCCGAGCTTGATGAGCGACCAGGGCTGGTAGCTACCGGCGCGAGGGACTTCATTGCTGTAGGTGCGGTCCGAGGCCTGGCAAGTGTCTGCGTCGCGAGCACAGTTCTCCAGTGGCACCGAGAAGACGGGCTGGAAGACGCAGGCGACAGCAGCCAGGGAAGCCCAGAGCTCGTTGTGTCTCATGGTTGCTAACGTGACGTCGTCTTGAGAGACTTGTAAATAGGAGCGGACACAGAGAGAAAAGAGGTGCTGGAGGTAGACGAGCAGCGTCGGAGCCAACATGGCAGCGACGGGAGCTGGCGCGGGCCAGCGCTATATAATGGAATGTAGTATCTCGTGGCGGAGGGGCGCGGTCGCCGTCATGGCCCAGTCTGGATTGATCACTCGGCGCAATTTACCTCTTGATCCATGCGAGCGTTGGAAATCGCGCTAGAGACAAGCCATGCTACGTCTGATCTGGCGAATGCCGTGCGGCGTGGGTTGAGCGAGAGCATGATGCAGGTCCCTTGGCTGCGGAGGCTAAGCCAACTTTGGGAAAGCTGACCCTCCGCAGCCACCAACACAGGCCACATCGGGCAGCCGCTAGCGTTACAGAGCGGCCGCCCCGCGCAGGCAAAGACAATGCTGGCGCTGGTTTAGTGGGCGAATCAAGTGACGACCAGGGGATCCCGCCTGGAGATCAGCTGGAGAGAGTCATGGAGCTTTGGCTTTCGGCGGCCTGATTGGCCAACGGTGAGAAGGGTCTTCACATGCCCTGACCATGCGCCGTTTTGCGAACTCTACCGGGTTGTATTTTTGTTCGAGGGTGATATTTTTGTATATGCCTCGCATTCTTCTTCGGATTGAGAGCATTTTAGCCGCAGAGAGCTTGTCGAAGTTTGACGCCAATTCCGGCTACTTTTTAGGATGATTGTTGGGCCCAGCTACGTTGCATCTCGGTCGGCAGTTTGCATTTCCCTTGCACGTTGTTAGGCTTATTGCGGAGAACAAAAAGTAATAGCACGGAGCATATGCTACTTACGGTGAAAACGCTACCATCAACACCACCATGTGGACCTTTTGGTGAGATTCTAGATAGCTTTTTGCTGGTAGCGCCGAGAATTTGGCCATTCGGTAGCGTTTAGACCGAGCAAGGTAAAAGTCGGCGAAGCGGTGATTAATTCATTTTCGAATATCTTGGATTGCGGAGATGATCTATGCAAAATGTGGTCGTTGCATGAATCTCGGCTGTGAGCGAGCATAAAAGTTCATTTTGGCAGCCGCATTTTCAGCGCCAGGGCCAAGCTTGGGGGCGGCCGTTGAGTGGATGGGCGCTGCGCTCGTCCAAACCGCACACGTGCTGGAGGGTACTGTAGCTGAAAGAGCATAAGCACGGGCCTTACTTCACCACCACCACAACCTTTGCTTCCTGTTATATACCTTGGAGCTGGACGACAACCTGGCGACATGTTGTGAGACTAGCAATAATGATGTCTGCTCGCTTAGCTTTCGTTCCTTGTACTGAAACTATAGTAGCTAGCTCGCCTGGGAGGGAGCGCCTCTTCTGATGGCACTTGTGAAGTATGCCCTCCACTGTCGATGAAGGGACAACCTGTGGTGCTGAAAGAACCGCGCCCCTACCTTATAGAGTTGATGTATCCTATCTACTGATCTTGACGTGTATGTGTATGTTATTGCTGTTGCTCTGACGCCTATCGGGGTCTGTTGCATTCGCACCCAAATGATATCTGAATCATTCTAGTCAATATCACGTAATGAGCCCCCTTTTCACCAGAACTTTTGTTCACCTTCTACATCGCAAGTATGGTCTGGCGAAAAAGGGTTCGACGGCCCGCTTGATGCGTCTCAGCCACCAACTAGTGGCATCGTGATCCTATTGAGGGTGGCCTTTACCTCCCTAGGGCTGGTGTGCTAGAACGTATAAAGTATTAGGTGCTATCACATGGCGCAAAATTCCGTTTCTATTCGTCTTTTCATTGTCGCCTCTCGCCGAGGTTTCTGCGGCTCATTTGCTTCGCCAAATACCAGGCTGAAGGTGAAGTTTGGTGGAAGATGAGAGCGCGTGCGGGGGTCGGAGCCGACTGTTGGGCGCTAACGAATACGGTAAGTGGCCTACAGTAGCAATCTCACAGCTCCTGCACCTGCGATTCGCTTGTGTCTTGCTCCTATACCATTTGTCTACCGTTAGTGACCCGCCGCCACCTGGCAAACCTGCCCCATTTATGGTGATGAAGACCAAGAAAATCTGACTCGTTCACTGATGAGATGAGGGGAACGTGCTTCGCTTGCGTAGGGGGAAGTTCTTCAGTGTCCAGCAAATGACCGCTGTAGCGCGTGTTGGTCGATTCGGTCCGTGCACACGTCTTATAACCAACACGCCACGGCCATCCAACAACTCCCGCATTCTACACCCAACACACATTGTCTGTCTGTCCATCTAACCGAAAGATTGAAAATCATCTCAATCTGCTACACTGTTATTCTTGAGGCTTTCTGCTCAATTGCTACTTTCTAAGCTGGCGTGTTTTGTGCCGTGGGTTGGACGTCATGGAGAACGTTACTGCCTGGGACAATTTATTCGGGCCTCAGCTAGAGGGTGCCTTTGATTTTACCTAACAGTTCGAGTACTCTATACTTACAATTCTGCCAACATCTTTGTTCATCGCAGCAACTCCATGGCACCTCATCAGCTTGTTGCGTTGCCCAGTCGCAGTTAAGCCAGGACCACTCCTGTGGACCAAACTGGTACATTGTCCTCCTCGACGCCATATGTATTATTAATTTCTTTTGCTAACCGGCTCCTAGATTACAGGACTTTGGCTAGTGACCATCGAAGCTACCAATGTTGGCTTATTCGCCATATCTGCTGCTTTTCGCACCGAGTATTCCGTCGCCGCAGCATGTCTATCAACCATTACTGCTCTCTGCATCCTCGCTATGCTATATGTTGAGCATAAACATTCCATCCAACCATCGACGCTTATCAGCATCTATCTTAGCATAACCGTTCTTTTCGACATTGCTAAAGCCCGGTCTTATTTCAACCGACCAGGATTGGAATCCATGGCAGGAACCACGCTGGCCATTCTAGTCTTGAAATCGATCGTCATTTACCTTGAAGAGAAATCTAAGAGAGAATCAATCACGAATTCTACATCCCATGATGAACTTGGAAAGGAAGATGAGAGTGGGTTTTGGAATCGAGCTGTTGTGTGGTGGGTGAATTCCACGTTCCGACTCGGGTTCAAAACCATCATCACCGTTGAGGATCTACCTGAGCTGGACGCGCAACTGCGCTCTAATAGTCTTCTCAAACGTTTTCAAGGCTATTGGAATCAGAGTGAGTTAACTTTCCAAGGAGATAAACATATTCCTTAGGCTAATATATGTCAAAGATAACAAATAATCTCGGTTTGCTCTTCCACGGGCTATCATACAAACACTTCCGAATCAAGTCGTTTGTGCTTTTGTTCCAAAGATGATATTTATTGGCTTATCATTTGCTCGACCGTTCCTCTTCCAAGCCGCTATCAAAGCTGTTAGTGAGCCTGATCTCTCCAGAGCAAAAACTGGTGGCTTACTTGGCGCAACGTTTCTGGTTTTCGTTTTGCTGGCAGTAAGTTGCTCTTAATATTTGGCATTTCCTATTCATGTTTAACCTCTGTTGTATAGATCTCGCGTGCATACGCACAAGGGTTGGTCAACAAAAGCATGGCCTACTTTAGAGGCTGCATAGTTGCTGCAAGATTGCATAAAATGTATCGCCTTCCCCAATCTGAGCTCAATAAACGTGCAGCCCTTACACTCTCTACCACGGACATTGCGGGAATGGAACGAGGTGTGCTACTATTTCATGAAGTTTGGGCAGGCATTCTCTCTACAGGGCTTGGTATATATATTTTGAGCCGGCTTGCCGAGGCAGCCTCCTTCTTGGTCATTATTCCTGTTGCCAGTATGTCCAAAGTCGCCTCTACAATTGCTGGCAATGTCTCTAACATCTTATAGTTATGCTGTCCGTCTCTTACAATCTAACAACAAAAATGCGTCCAGCGCAGAAAGCCTGGAATGAACAGATTGAGAGGCGCGTGGCAAGCACATCGGATGTTTTACACGGACTACGGAGCGCGAAAATGTCCGGTCTAACTAAGGCTGTGGCATCGTCTTTGCAAGCCATGATGCAGAAGGAGGTATCATCATCCAAGAAATGGCGAAAGTTTATCACCTTTCAGTTTGTTTTGTGTACGTTGCTTGAGTAACTGCTTGCTCAAAGGTTGTATCTGTACTAAATATATCAAAAGCTCAACTCACTCAGTCCTGGACCTCAATCGTCGTCCTCGGTGCCACGTTGTTCTGGACCCGGTCGCTGTCTGGTTCAGCACCTGCCAACATTTTCGCGACAGTATCAACGACACCGTTACTCAACCAGCCACTAGAGGATGTGATGATGGCATTTTCAAAACTCACCTCAGCATTTGCTTGCTTTGAGAGAATACAAAACTATCTACTACTACCCGAGTTGGTAGATGTGCGCCAGCAAGATCTCGGTCAAATTGCTGATGCAAACCAAGCCCCAAGATTCGCAGCCCAGCTAGTTGGGGTCTCGACAAAACCGTTGGATTCAGGACGCCAGCTGTTTCACAGTTTGCATGCTGATTTTCCTACACAGGAACTCAGTGTTATCATTGGGCCTGTAGGATCTGGCAAATCCACAATATTAAAGCTGCTTTTGGGTGAGGTGGACATCACTCGCGGGCATATCCACATTGATAAGACATCAATTGCCTATTGCGATCAGAAGCCCTGGCTTGAAAATAAATCAATCAAGGAAAATATTGTCGGCCATCGAACTATCACAATTGGTTGGTACAATAAGGTTCTCTCAGCATGCTGCCTTGATCGAGATATTGAGCTCCTTGCAAAAGGGGACGATACTGTTGTTGGTAGTGCCTGTTGCAATCTGAATGGCGGCCAGCGACAGCGAGTTGTAAAGTATTTTACCACTGTTGGCATATACTAAACCGAATATTGAGCCCAAAAAAATAGCATTACAGGCTTTAGCTAGAGCTATCTGTGCGGCTCCCAAAGTTTTGCTCCTGGACAACGTCTTTAGCAGCTTGGACAGGGCTACTGCTCGAAACATCTTCCAGCGAATTCTTGGTAAAGACGGTATACTGCGAAACTCTTTGACAACAGTTATTATGACAGCAAACTTGGGTACGTGGTCTTTAGACAACCATTGATGTCCAAGCTAACATGTTCATTGTAGTTGAGCACGTGCTTAGCGCCAGCACAATTTTGTCAACTAACGAACCGGGGACTTTGACATTAGTTGATGGTACAAGTGAACTTTTGGCTACTCACTCATATCTGCAGAGTGAGTCGGGGTTGGAAGAGGGGGACAGCTTTCAAGCATCACCATCAGTCGCGTCATTGACTGCAAGTGTCAACACGGCCAACTCGAGCCCAAACAATGATAGTCAGGCGGAAGACGATAGTGCTAGCGATGAAGTGGTAGACCTCTCTCGACAGCGCGGAGATGTTTCGCTGTATGGATTTTATGCCACGACATTAGGAAAATGGGGCGTTCTCCTCTGGTTGATACTTGTTGCGTTGGGTTGCTTTTCGAACCGTCTTCCGTGTTCGTAACCGCTTGACCTATCTGTCACACTCTGGCTGACTTTCTTACAGTGATTTACATCCGAATATGGCTTCAGAAAGATCCTAAAAACAACCTCTACTAAATTGGGATTGTGGCCTGCGTCAAGACAGTAATAGTTCCTTTGCTCTTGAACATATTGACTTTGCGATAGAAGCTGGCCAGCAGGTAGGCTGTGCGGGAAGAACAGGAAGGTAAGTGACACACCGGCATGTTACATACTGCAATAAGCAGTGGCTAATTGGATACGTAGTGGCAAGTCAACACTTCTTCTTACGCTTCTAAACTTTGTCGATTACAATGGCAGTATCTTGATTGATAACGTCGAGCTGAAGGACATCCCACATGAGACGGTCCGCGAACGCATAACCACCATCCCACAAGATGCGATTGAGCTGGCTGGTTCCGTTCGGCATAATCTATTCCCATGGGCTGCAAAGGATGGACGCCTACCAAAAGACCAGCTAATGATCAACATGTTGACTCGCCTTGGCCTTTGGCATAAAATCGAAGAACGAGGTGGATTAGAGGCAGACCTCATTGGACTTGACCTGTCAATTTGCCAACGACAGCTCATGAGTATTGCCAGAGCGGTGATTCATCATATCCATACCGATTCAAAGCTTGCTCTAATGGATGAGATCACAAGCCACATGGATAGCGACACTGCTCGCTTAGCGCAGAATCTTATTGACGAAGTCTTTAAAGATTGCACCGTGATTGCGGTTGCGCATCGCGAGGAGTCTTTGCCAACATGGATGCCATACTTCGTCTGGACGCTAGTAAGATGGTATCTTTTGCTGAAACCGCAACGCTCGCATCTGCGTCTGCATTAGGTACAGCACTTGAGCATTCTCGGTCAGATACGTCAGCAGAATCAAATGCCTACGACGATTAGGTAGACCCTGACGGTGAGCCATAGATAATTTGTATTGAAATGTTTAATTTTTGGATTTATTTTCAGCACGCTATGGTAACTCATGACCACGGCTTTGCTTTCGGCACCTGTTAATCTATCGTGCTTACAAGACTACTGACAGTCTAGCTGTTTAATTGCCGAGCTGCATGTTACACTAGATGAATGTATGGAAATTCGTTCAAGCCTTCTACAAGGCTGCGCAGTCGTGCGCGTACTGTTCCTATTGGCCCGCCACAGTCTCGTGCGAAACAAAGGCTTCTAGAGCTTCTCCGGATTCTCTGTAAAAGGGCGCCCGCACATGCTTGTCGCTTACCATGCCCAAAACAGCAACCTGTGAGTAGTACCGACGGCAACGCTACCTCAGTAGCAGCAGCACCAGGAGCAGAAAGAAAGGCAACAGACGGCGGCAAGGCAGCGGTTGTGGTTGGCTGCATTTGGTCGATGGCATGCCAGACCCAGGTCAGTGGCCCACAAAAGAAGAAGTCCAGAAGGAAGGATTAGAGAGAAGGCGACGCCTGCGAGATTGTAATTTCCGGCAAAATGTGAGAGTCGGAGCCGTGCGTTTAGGACGGCGTACAAAATATGGGATGCCGGCGGCTGTGTGGCGATGTTTGTGCAAAAAGGGTACCGTGACAGCAGCGACCTGCCTATTATGGATGAAACATCTTTAATAGAGCAAGACACGAGGGGGGGGAGTTCTGTTGCATGCTACGCTGGGGATGCTAGTGTATCTCTGCGCTCGCGTGCGTGCAGTTTGATCAGGGCCTGGAAGTATGGTGAGCGTTGTAAGTTGGATGCAATGGGTGTATTGGGTGTGTAATCCACTGTGTTGGTCGATCTTGTTGGCTGGCTGTGTCCCGGCTTCGCTGTGGTGCGTTGGCTTTCGTGAGTGTTGCAGCTTTCGATGCACTGCGTTGGCTTCTGTCCATCGCACCGGGACTGTGGCTGTGGCTTGTCACGAAATCACTGTCAGGCACGGCCACGCTTTCTGGAAGCATGACTATGATGCGTGCTGTACTGGAGCGCCCGCTGCGCTGGCGGCTTCATTTTACAACGCAGAGTGCGATGGTGGCGGCCCGGGCGGGGGAGGCAAGGCCGTGGAACCTGTCAACGGCATGTAGAAAACGGCGGCCACCGGGATGCTAAATTATCGAAGCATCACTTGACAACAGGGGAAAGGGGGCGCCAATGTCCTGCCACGAGAGAAGCAAAAAAGAAGAAGCCCAGTCCACCCCTGGCCCCTGTCAAAAATTAGACGACGAGATGACGAGCGCTGCTACAGTGGCGTGATTACAGTAAGAGCAGCCAGCAATAGCAACAGTCAGGTTACAGTAGTAGCAACACCAGCACCCACTGCTGAGCCGCCACGCCCGCCACAAAGGCAGGTCCAGTGGTCCTCTCGCTGCATTTTCTTGCCAGGGGGGCAGCACAGGCACCATGACCATGGCTACAGCGCTGGGGGTTAGTGAGATTCCCTGAGATTCCTTGTGACTCCCTGCCTATGCCTCCGCCACTGACTGGTGTGCCCTGGTGTCTGGTTTGGAGCCCAACTCACGCTCTTTGGCGCCTTTTCCCACCCCCAAAGCACCAACTGAACCAACACCACCACACCACCCACTACCGTACCGCTACCACACCACTAGAAAGAAAAGCTAATCATGGCGCTCTATTTTGTGCGTAACAGCATCTGACAGCTGTGTATCGCGCCGCTGAGGAACTACACCGCCTCTAGTTCTCACCACCTGGTGAGCCAGGCCCGTACGTACGCAAGCACGCACGACGGCGTTTGAGGCTTAGCCCGTATAGCAAAGTTGCCTACTGAACCAACAGAACCCAACGCTGCGGGAAAATCCTTGTTCCTTGATTTGTCTTGGGCTGGTCGGTGTCTCTTGCATTGGTTTGAAACATGCTTGCCTACTAGACCTGTTCGCAGACTCGGCCTGTGGGTTGTGTCACCAGTGAGCGTGCAACGAGTGCACTCATGTAGCGGCTTGTCTTCACGCCGCAGTGCTGTTCCATCAGCAAGCAACAAACATGCAGCACCAGCGGCAGTAGCCGCGGGAAAAGAGATGCACCATGAACCAACGTCCACAAACGAGGGGAGACTTGTCTCGGATCCCAGCCAGTGATTATGTCTTTTCGTCCTTTTTTTGTCTTGCCTGCAAAGGCCCCTGATATTGACCAATGCCAACTGCAAACCGCCGAGCTTAAATGTGTGGGGATTTTGTATGGCGCGGCCAATCGTCAGACGCTAACAGCGGACTTTTTGGCCAAGTGAGGCGTCTGGTTTTGACGCGACTATGGTCGAGACAAAAGGACGCTCTGTCGGGCGGACTGTCGCGAGGGCTCTCTGGCGGGACAAGTCCATTTTGGAGTTACAGTGGCCGACCGCCACCACAGCGCTATTACGAGTGCTTACAGAGGCGACAAACTAGAGCTACAGGGGCTAGTCGCCTAGAAAGAACCCCCGGGTACGGTACCGTTGGGGGCGACGGCGCACCAAGTTGATTTGCGGACGAGTACAGCGTCGCCTTGGCGTATGATGATTACTGTAGTTGGGCAACTTCTGACCCGGAACTGTCATCCCGCTGCCGGCTGGGGCACTTTTTGTCTCGCAAAGCCATGGAGAAGCTCATCATTGGCGGAACGATAGTGACATTTCTTCTTGTTCTGACTGCGAAAAAGGAAACTCCCGGGAAGTCTTGATCACAGCGAGGCGACCAAGCCGCCGCCTGGCGTTGGGTGTTGGTTGAAAGAAGCATCTTTGCAGTAGGAGTCCGTTTACACCACCCCCTATGAGAATGAGTTATAGAACAAGTGAAGGACACTCACTAATATCAGAAGCAGCTAATGCCACTCCCAACACCCAATTTGAAATCAGGATTGGCAACTACCCAAGGTGCCGTTTTCAAGCATGGGCACCCCTGCGCATGTTGCGCCTGCGCTGTTGATGTGCAGCTACAGGACACCATGGGGACAAGATCGTACTGTAGCTCCGCCCAACCGGTCTCGAGCCAGCTCATACACCCACTCACTTGCGGACAAATTCTAGGCTCGTTCAGGCGCAGGTACCATGACTGCAAGGAGGGACGCTTTCCGCCCCGGACCTGCTTCGCCTGGCATCACCGCTACTAATCGGACGAAGAGGGGGAGAGCTTCCGGAGGGGGAGCGGCCAAAGAAGATGGGGGACGTCAAACGCACACGCGGTGTACTTTGTAAGTCGGTCAAGCCGGTTTGGAGTGCACCGCCGAGGGGAGGTGACTGTGGGCATTCTGGGTTCGCCCGTTAGGCGGCAAGGTGATTTTGGTCCTCCTGAAGACACACCTGCGGCGGCAAAGAAACAAAGGGAACAAAGAAAACAAAAGAAAAAGAAAAACCGGTAACCAAAGAGGAGGGGCAAAAAAGGAAAAAAGTCTTCGCTTTGACGGTTTGATAGCCGATCTAGACAAGCTCTGATCCATGCTCAAGGAAATAGCGAAATGAGGCAAAAGAAGCAAAAGTTCCTACAAGAGAGCAATAATAGGAATAAGCAATGGGCGACAGCAGGCGGCTATGATAATCAGAGAGAGGCCAACCCATGGCAGGCTTCGGCGAGAGCTCCATTCGAGTTGCAAGAGGGTGTGTGCAAGAACGATCTTTCGTCGTTGTGTAAAGCAAAGCCTTCTGAAAACACGCCCCCCTTGCAAGTGTCACTCATCCACAGTATTCCGTCCTGTCTGGCAATAGGAACGTTTTACCACGGGGCTCTCGCCCGAGAACCGAATCCATCCAACAAATTGCCGGGTACCATCACAAAAGCCATGGCGAATGAAACATGCAGAAGGGTAGACCGCATGCGCACAGACCAACTGCTTGCGAGTCCTTTTTATTCTTGTTCTTGTTTTTTTGTATTTTTGTTTCTATTTTATTCGTCGCTTTTTATTTTTAAGCTGGCTTTCAGCTCCAAACCGCCGCCTCGAAGGATCCTATTGGTCACCTTCGTTGGCAATTGCGCATCGATCACGTACGTACTGTACCCCCCAAGTCCACATTTGCCCCATTTCCAGTTTCTGCTGGCCGCACACCCAACAGTGCACACCCTGACAGCCTTTCGCCAGGCAGTTACCCCAACTTCCCAACCCCCAAAGCGAACTTGAACTTGATCCCGACGCTTTTTACTTGGCCTCAGCGGCTTTCTTGTCCCTAATGGGCTCCTCTTTTCGTTTTTTTTTTCCAATGGGGGCCCGCCTAACCTACCCTAACCACACACCCTTCACCCCGGCCGTACCGTTCGAACAATGACAACTCAACGCCCAAAGTATGAGATCTGAGGTCCCAGACACCCAGGCGCGCGAAGAAGACGTTCTGCTTTTCTACCAATATCGACCTGCCTGCACACTTAAGAAGCACTTGGCCCCCTATGCTTCATGGTTTTTTTCTCCTCACAAGTCAAGCTCACAACTTCTTCATTCACTGCCGCTTCTATTCTGCCCAACTACAGAGCCTACCCATATCGTCTTGCAGCCTACAAGTCTGCCTTCTCTGCCTGGCCACCACAACCCCCCTAAAAACAACCCTTTTCGAAGAGCGCCTACCGTCCACTTCTCAATTTTCGTCTTCTTCATATTCCATCATGCCATACAGGTACGTTGTCCCCCTCTGTGTCGTTGTTGGGTACTGTGGTCTGACTTACACCACCAGCAGTGACGACGACATGTCGTCCACCCGCGCAACCACATCGTCACCTCCTCCTCCTCCTCCGAGTCCTCCTCCCCCATATGTCCCCCCATCATCTGAAGATCTCAACGGCATAACGGGGAGTCGCTAGACAAAGAAGTCACTGTGTGGTGTACAAGGCCGTGGGGAGTCGTTCCTGCAACAAGGCCGACGTTGAAATTTAGCGGGCATATATCATGGGATTCATTTTTTCGGCGCAAACATTTAGAAGAAAATAGCAAGATATCACAGAGAAAGAGTGTATAGAAGAGAACATATAATAGATTTGGTTCATTGTTTTTGTCCCCATGCGTGTGATGTAGTTCCGAGTCGACCGCGGTCTGCGCAGTGCCGCTCTGTAAACAGCTGTAAGTAAGTAACTAGTAATTCCTGAAAAAGGTAAAGTAAAAACGCCGTGGTTTCCCCTCTCAAAGGAGTGGTGGGTGACGGTGGTAAGACTCCTGCTTCCTCCCGTCCCCCCAAAAAGAAACGCCGTCCATAATGCGGTCCCATCCATGGTGTACATGTAAAAAAGAAAAAGGTCCTAGATCCCAGAGGAGAAAAGACTCGGTGAAATATGAAGTAAAAGAAGAGTATTGATAGAAACAGATGATGCTGCTCGTTGTTTGAACCAAAGACGCTCTCGAATCGCTTTCGCTACTGCTGTTGCTGTTGCTGTTGTTGCGGTATAAAGCTCAGATCCAAGCTCTGGTAGTTCCACATGGTCGCCAAATCGCCCAGCTGCTCCTCTGTAAAGCCGTCGAGAGAAAAGTTGCCAAACATATGCGTCGGGGTCGGCGCCATGTACACGCTCTCCAGCGGCTGCAAGTACATGGTTGTGGGCACCTTGACGGGGACACTCTGAGGAGCAATCGGCATGTACTGCTGGCCCATGTCGAGCGAGGTCATCATCATCGGCTGCGGAGGCATCGTAGCGTAGACGCCGCCGTTGGGCTGCTGGTCGTGCATTCCGTGGTGTCCGTGATGCTGGCTGTGGTTGGGCGATGCGCCTACAATGACGGGCTGCTGGTGCTGGGCCTGGTCACTGGTCAACATGTCGTTTGGAGAAACAGGAAAATAATCATAGCCGTCGGTGCTGCCAACCTCGCTGCATGCTCCAGAGGCACCAACAGCGTGGTTGCAAGCAGTCATTGGAGGCGGAGAAAGAGACGCGTCCAAAGTGACGGCTGTTCTGGATTGGTTTGCGCGGTGGGAGCGTACCTCTGAAGCTGCAGCAACACGCTGCATCAGAAGAAGCAGAATGTCGTGGGAAGCCTTGGCCGTCTTGGTGACGCCTTGGAGCGTCGAGAGCATGTCGATAGCCGAGCGGACGCCCGCTGCAATGTCGTTGCGCGAGTCGAGGCTGCCGTCGTCGTCGTGGAGCATGGTCGAGCACAAGGTAGATGCGATGTCAAACACCGAAAACAGGACAAAGTGGAACTTGGCGTCGTTGGGATATACAAAGTGGAAAAAGTCAATCAGTGACCGCACAAGCTTCAGGCCGTACTTGATACCCTGTGCGCGAAAGTGCAGGTCGTATTGCAATGACTGCTGGTCCATCGCTCGTGTCAGATATGGCCGTAGCGGATCGAGCAGCATCCAGTAGCAGGCTGAGTGAAGGTAGTGTCGGTGTAAAATGATCCATTCGTATTTCGAATCGAGCGACTTGTCGGGCGTCTCTACATCGAATTGCGGCGGGAATGTCTGGATCCAATCTTCGACAAGCGAAAGGTATTCGTTAATGTCGGATGGTGACGTTGCGTTCTTGGGTGCTCCAAAGCGTGCAGACAGCTGACCAACAATAATGGATTGTTGCTTCATGTGCTCCATTGGCGAGACGGCGTAGCCTTCGAGAGTGAGGCTGGGTTGCTGAACATCACAGTCGAGCAAGTCAATGATTCGCGGGCGTGACAAAAGTGCCGATATTTGCCTGCCAACATTGTTAGTCTCTTCGACTGATCCACATATAGCAAATCAGTGTGATGAAAGAAAAGCATACCAGTCCCATGTATCCATAATACACCACGTGCGTCTGCGCATCTCCGCGTCAAATTCGGATATTGGGCCCGCCCGTTTCTCGTGGTTGAAGCCTAGCTGCTGTTAGCAAAATGGTTGGATCGGGGATGTATGTACCCAACGAAGGGTATAAGCATACATGTACGCACATAATTCTTGGGCTTCGCGGATAGCTACGCTGAGTACGTGCCACGACTCGACAAATCTAGCCTCGTACTTGTACCACAGACACGAGTGCAGCAGATACTGCACACTGATGAGGTGGCTGTAGCTGACGGGGATGGTGCTGTGGAGTTCGCGGGCGACGAGATGGTATCTGTCGGATGCATATTCGATTGCCTCTCCAAGCTCAGTCTCGATTTTGCGCTGTAAACCGGGTTCTGTATATTGGGCGGAGCATGCACAGATCATTAGAAGCAGGCATGTCCATTGCAGGCCCAGGGGTTTGTTGGCCTGTCGATCCGCCCACCAATCTCGGTATTCTTGCAGAAACGACGGGGGGTATATTATGTAGTAGTGAAAGTTGACGCGGGAGAGGAAGTTTTGGACGAGGACATCTGCATCGGACGGACTAGTTAGTATTTGAAAAAACGGCTTTGATCCATCAGTGTTGTGATAGACAAACACATACCGGTGGTGGTTCGTGAGGGGAGGACTTGCAGTGCCTTCTGTAGCTGGGGACAAGCATCAGGGGCTTTGAAATATTGTCGCGGGGTTGGTCTCGGTTTCTTCTGCAAGCAAGGGGACAACAAGTTAGCCGATGTTGCTGCGATCTACAAATTCAAAGTTGGAGTTGGTGGTGTGGAGCTCGAAATGGCCAGTGAGCGCCGGCGGATCATGACGCCCAGGGGACTCCACAGGCGTTGCAAGCGAAGGTTCCGACGCTTCGATTACCGTAGCCGAGGGAGCCGTCTGGGCATCGTGACAAATATGAAGAGAAAAAGAACATACCTCGCTTGTGAGGCCAGAGAGAAAATCTGAGTGCATGTATCCGATGGCTGCGAAGCCTTGCATGTCGTCGTCGTCGTCCGAGGCCATGTCGACATCTTCGTCGTGTCGCGAGCGCTTCTTGGTGGCTGCGGGGGACTTGTCGGCTGCTGCGGGAGCCTGTGTGAACCTGCACTGGTCGGCTACCTTTCGCTTCTGGCAGTGGTTGCATGGCCATTGTCGATTGCACTATACAGAGGGTTATTGTTAGTTTAAAAAGAACCAAAATAAAAATAAAAAGAAGAACAAGCAATGGATAACGCACCTTTTGCTTTCGTCGCTGGCATTCCGTGCAGGCGGGGCGTGAGTGCCCGTTGACAGCAGCGCTGCGATCCGGCGGGCTTGTGCCTTGTCCTTCAGGCGATGTTGAGGGCATGGCCGTCAGCAAAGCCAGCAAAGGAGGGGCAGGCAGGAGGAGGTCGAGGAAAAGAGGAAAAGGGCCGCTGACGAGTCGATAGCAAGGTTGAAAAAGGAACTCGGAGGGAAATGTTGTGGGTTAGTGTATTTGTTTGCGACAAGAAGGAGAAGATGGCGGAGGGGAGGGGAGAGAGAGGGAGGATATGGATGGCCAGAGAGAGAGGCGCGATTGGGGACTACAAAAGTAGAAGAAGGAGAAAACAGCGGGTGGTGGGCGCAAAAGACGTTGGAACGCCCACTGGTGGCTTTTTTTTGTGAGGACGCCTTTGGACTTGTTTGCGGATCGTCGTAGGCGGGCTTCAGGGCGTGGGTGCCGGCCGGCGCTAGCGTAACTGCATGAATAAGGTGCACCGTACATCAGTGCAGCGATAGAAAAACGAGAATTTTCAAAAAGTTCGATCACTGAGATAAAGAGAAAGAAAATACGATAGCCAAGCTGAGTAAAGAAAGAGAGAAAATGGATATGCTGCCGCCCACGAACGATACGGGAGAACGACTCGGATTTACAAAGGCCTGCGCAGTGGTCTAAAACCGGGCTGCAGCGCACCACCACCACCGCTACGGAGGGTAGTGGTGCCCCCCCCCCCCCCCTCCAAGATGCGGTTTGCTCGCCCTCCGCCACCCCTGCACTGTGCGGCGCAGCACCAGCGCTGGCTGGATGCGGCAACGTGTACGCTACTGTAGGTGGAAGCCTTCCCCGCTGCCACTGCCAACGCTGTGCCGCGGCCTGTGGAGATTTGATGTACCGGAGCGCCCCTACAAAGTATGTACAAGCCGAAGTACGTACTGTACTGTACCCTGTTAGCGTTTTTTTGAACGTGTCATATTTCGCCTGCGCCGCTCCCAATCTATTGCTGCATGAGAAGCCTACCGATCTCATCTAACGCTAGAGGGAGACGAAGCTTTCCACTACGATGTCATTCCTCTTTCCAAAACTACACAACCTTGCGAGCTGGCTCCCTCATTACTCGCAATCTTGCTCATCGGAAAACGTCCACTAGCCCTGTTCTTTCTTTCATTCTCCTCGGCCATCGGCGAACCTCTGGCCATCATTACAGCGAGGCCGGAGTGAGTCGCGGAGTATGTACAACTTTACCCGCCCCACTGAGCCCACTGGTCCCCTAAAAAGCGACCAAAACAGGCATGGCACGACCGCCCTGTAGCCCTTCAAGGTAGCAAGCAGCCTAGCGCAAAAAAAAAAATACAAATACTTTTTACTTGTCGCCTCCAGCAAGGCTAGGTTCAGCGTGCTGACAGGCCGCTAACGAACGACCTGGGCCGGCCCATAAAAACCTTTGGCCGACACGGCGCCGATGACTCTAGGCGAGAGAGCAGCTACCGGAGACGCCTAGCGCTCCACTGCTGGGACGAGGAAGAAAAAAAGTTCCCAAAAAGGTAAAACGATAGTACCCCAGCAAGCGCAAAAAGGTATCTTCCGTTGACTAGACTGGGAATTGACAAAAAGGCGAAGATAGCCAAGATGGTGCACTATTCATGTTGATTGTTTACTAAACTTTTATCGCTAGGGTTCCTTGATCTTGATCCAACTGAGACGCCTTGATTAGAAATTGGTAATTGTTCGATTTGAGAGTCAGGGAGGCTTGGTTGGCTTGTTTTTTTGCGTGTTTTGTGCGGCAGCCCGTCGGCCGCATATACAAGGTCATTACGGTAAGTAACGAACCCCTCACCCACCCCTCTTCCTGTATGCCGTACTTTTTTTTTTGGTAGCGTTTCAGGTGATGCGCTCTGGGTAAAATCGCAGCAACGCACGCGGGACCACTAAACAAGCATTAGCACAGAGGGCAGCGCCGCCCCAGAAAGAGCATCATCATTTTTCAGCGCACATCACGACGGACCGGCCCCGCCGCCGCAGACACAGTGCGCTGGACAATAGGCCAGCACAGCTGAAAGCATAAGTCCCACAGCACATCACCTGCTTAAGCGCCTAGAACCTTGCGTGCTGTGCTGATACTGAGCCAGCCAACTACAACTACTGTACAGGAACTGCCCATGTCGTGGCTGAAACTCTGCTGCTGCGCTGTTGCTGTTCAGTGGTTCCCCCTCCCCCTCGCTCCCTGTACAGCACCACCCACACACACACGCTTTCTGCTAAACCTTGCTATTCTTGGACGATAGTGCTTTCAATAACGCGCTTTTTCTTCATGCTGGCTGCCAAATATCTAATAATCAGAGGCTACTGCGTCGTATAGCGGGCATTAGTGCGTAGATCGAGGCGCTATTTAGTCACTATGTCGTCATTCATTTCCAAGCAGGTCATCCCATCCCATGCTTCGTTCCCAGTGGTTCGCAGTAGGTGAGCTCTCTGGGGGAGGGGCGGGGGAGGCAACCGGGATAGGCCCCGCCCCAGCAAAGCGCCTCCTCCGCCAGCGGATCAGCGGACTCGCCAAGTAACTTACTTACACTGCAACAGACTGCCAATCTACTAAGAATCCTATTCTGGTGCAGCAGCAGCACAATACGACACAGTATTTCTACATTTTTCGTGTCATGTACGCCGACGGCAGGTATTAGCGCTCTTCTCCAATTTCTCCCGACTGCAACCCCAAAAGCCTCAACGCCCACCAACAATCCAGGCCAGACCGTTCTGTAAGCCCGCCCAGCGAGCCTCGTTTGCCGTCTTTTAACCGTGGACTCAGAAGTAGAACCAGTATCATGGACCGTTCAGTGGCGTTGGTTCGCCAAATACTGGCGTTGCTCGTGACGCTGCCCGGCCCCCTCGTCGGCGCACCCAGATCGCTGGATTCTTTTCTGACGCTTACCTCGATCCTATTTAGTCTGGCCCTCTTTTTGTGACTTCCGCTAATGCGCAATACCCTAGCACAATACTCGCATCTATCTGCTGCCTAACTGGCATCCTGGCTCAGTGGAGTTTTGGCGAATTACCACGTCGTCCCAGTTTCCCTGCATTGTTCGTGGCCCTGGACTACGTGCGCTATGCGTGCTGCATCTGCCCGCTCAGCGTTACAGTAAAGTCCATGCGGCCAAGCCTTGCAGCCTCCATCGGTCTAGGCGCCCTAAACCCAGTTGCGGGTGCTGCTTGCTTGCTCGCAGCGCATGTAGGAACCTTGCCAAGGTAGACAGGGTCAAGCGGCTTCTGATGGCATAGCATAACGGCAGCGGCTCTGTGATGCAGCACTCTACGAAAAGACAAAAAAATCCGCCGTCGGCATCAATATCGGCACCGGCCCCCTTGTCTTGCCCCTGGTGAACCTGGGGATACAGTAGATAGATTGGTATGGGCCTCGCAAAAACTGCTGCAGACGCCACCAAACCTGCTGTATGCTAACGTAGCCGGCTTCGTACCGTACACCAGCAGCAGGCAGATGTGATGCT
Source organism: [Torrubiella] hemipterigena (assembly GCA_000825705.1). Taxonomy (NCBI): domain Eukaryota; kingdom Fungi; phylum Ascomycota; class Sordariomycetes; order Hypocreales; family Clavicipitaceae; species [Torrubiella] hemipterigena. The sequence goes on from CDHN01000004.1 coordinate 947,619, forward strand.
TTCGAAATGGCCTCTAGCATCCAATCCACCACAGTGGAATCATTTCCAAGCACAGAGAGCCCTTTAATCCGAATCTGGCAATTCCTCTCCCCGTGGCGTCACATCGTCCCGCATAGCCGACGCTACCACGTCTCCATTACCAAATACCTGGTGAGCGAAGCTACGTTAGTATTGACTGTATTGTACCCGGCGCGACGGGCAGCCTAGCCTAACCTATGCAGCTAGCAACAAAAGAAAATCGAAAAATAATAATATTTTGGACTCGAAAAGAAACAGGTGTTACGTCGATCCTGTTTCAGTTCAGGCAGGGCGAACAGCTATTCCCGGTGCAGGCGTGACACTGTGCATTCGACGCGCGACATATGTCCCAGACTCACAGCTCGAATTCCCACGTCGAACCAAAAAAAAAAAAAGCTGCTCACTTTGCATTCTGCTGCCCCATGACATCGTTTAACAAAACTACTTCTTCATTACCTGTTTTCTTACAGGCTCGTTCACCGGAACGAACGTCTTCCACCCTGCACGCACCGGAGCGGGGAGTTGCCGTGGGTCAAACGCACGCAGGTCGAGTCAGAACTGGAGATATCCGCTCCTTGCTTGCTTGCTTTGCTGCACCGTTTGCCCTCGTCAGCAAACTACGGAGCCCTGCACGTTCTAGTCCCGCCCAGTCCTGCATGCTCATGCCTCGCAAGACCTCCGGTGGGACGAAGGCGTTGGGCGGCAGGCGGGCTCAACGGTCAAGGGACCAGGGTTCCAGGCCCAGCTTTGCTTGAGCCCTGCTCCCATCACGCGCTTGTGCCTCATTCTGTAGTTTCGTTAGTGAGATTCGTACTGCTAATAGTCGAAAAAATAAAGTCAGCGAAGAAACTGGGCGGTGGAAGTTGCCGTCAAAGGACAGGGTAGTCTATTTTACTCTTGCGTTTAGTTCAGGACCATGTCCTGACTAACAGCTCTGTTCTATGGATTCGTCGCAACTCTACCGACTGCCGAGTCTAGGCCTAGCTGTAGCTTGCGGTTAAAACGGCCAGGCGCTTTTCCCTTCAACATGCCTATGGTTCCTAGCCCAGCGCGCGCGCCATTCAGTCGCTCCACCACCCATTCATTCATCCAGTTTTGTTTGCTGCGCGCAGGAGCTGAGTTGAGCTGGTTCCCTCTCCATCGCTTCCCCCCCCCTCTCTCTCTGGTCCACGTTGCCGACGGCGAAATAAAATGGCTGCCATGCATCTCACCGGTCGTTGTCTCGGTTCCGCTCGCGCGGGAGATCTTGTCCCAGCTGGGCGGGCCTCACGCCATGCCACATTTGACGCTAAGCAGAACTGCCGACTGGCTAAGGCGGTGATCCCGCATGTAACCCAACGTCCCTTGATGCACCGCGCGTACATCCTGTCCGTTTCTCATAGGCCAGGCAGGGCAAATGGGCCACTTCCTATGCTAATGGCGGTCTCTCGGTGCGTAATGCACTGGCGGCAAGCTGCATGTAGACACAGCCATTTTTTCCCCAGCCCTCATGAGACCCGTATCTTGGTGTTACTGAGAAGACTGTTGCTTTCGTGTTGCTCAATCGCCTGTGCTACGACCAAGATCGCGCCTCACGCGCCATGCGCTAGACCCTACCGGACGTTTCTGGTTACCTCGCAGCACTTCCACCCAAGGCATGCCGTCGGCATTTGCCTCGGCGTCCATGTCGTCAACTTGGACGTCCTCCTCACCGCTTGTAACCTCATCGTCGTCTGGGAGTGCCGTAGCCAATGGGTTTGACCGCTCGTAGACGTCCTCCATGTATGCCCACGTTGGGGTATCAAACTTGCCGTGGACCAGAATAATGCGATGCCCTTGCCCTCGAGCGGCTTCAATGTCTGCCATCGGTATGGGCGTAATTACCTGCAGCATTTTTGACGCAGTGTCGATGCCTCGGATAAGTACGAGGCCAATCGTACGCGAATATCGTGGATCCAAAACCCCATCCCTCGCATTGAGAAAGGTGGGTAAACCCTCTCGCGAATATGACATGTAAGATGCATCGACGCCGCTGGACTGAGTTTCCTCATCCCCCTTGTTGGCGCAACGAATCTTGTCCAGCGCCAGCTCATCCTCAATCACCACGACCGCCAAGACCATACCGTTGATGGCATCCGCAATCAGATCAGGTCGTGCCTGGTAGTCGTATGATAGAATACCGTTTACGCCTGCGGCTTCGCCTCCATCGTAGCGGATTTGCCACGGCCGTAATGACGTCAACGGTCGAGCATGCCAGGATAGCCCCAAATCGGCAATGCCAGCCTTGCTTTTCGATAAGTGGAAGTAAGACATGGCTTGCATGGCCCTCAAATGAGCGGCCGTTCGAATGGACACGTCTACCGGCTGCGAGGGTAACGTGGAAAAGGATCTGCGCGTTGCTGCTTCTAGAATTTCAACCGTCTCAGCCGGGCCATCGTGTGACATGTAAATGACCTGCGCTGGCGCAAATCGTGAAATGGCCTCTGATAACAAGTCGAGGCCAGTACCCAGAATCCAACCTGGTGTGTTGATGATCAGCGGGCAGTTTCGCAGGGTTCGCTTGTACGTGTCGTATAAATCATTTGCGCAGTCCAAAAATAAATCAGGCGAAAATGCCGGCGATGGCGATGCCAGTGCATGGCATCGAACAACCTTGTACGAGGTGTCATTCAGGCTCGTGTGGCTAAACGGCGCTCCAAAGTTGGGCTTTGTGACATGTACCAATGACAGTGTGCCCGCTGGAGTATACTCTGGCTGCCCTGGATCCAAATCTAATACTGCTATGCCAGAGATCTGGCGACCATTCGTGTTTGGCACACCACTCGAGTGACATGTCAGTAGGCGATTTGTTAGGAGCTTCGAAAAAGTCGATTTGCCAGCCCCTTTAGGACCGCAAACGAGAATAGCATCGTTTCCGCGTTCCGCCTGCCGTGTTGTTTCGACCAGGCTGCCTAGTTTCTTATTCCATTCAGCGGGTGACGATAATTCTTGAATACTTGACTTCGACAACGCGTCATCCGGAGTAAACACCTAAAAACATATTAGTACTGGGCCCAAATACAGTTATACTTGGAACTTGCCAGTTGAAATGATTGTTTTTTAGACGTCTCATTCTCTTCTTTTCCTTCAGAGTCGTTCCATATTCCTCGATACAAGGGCGAGAGCCTGGCGAGTGACTGGATAGAGCTCGTCAATTTCTCCGGAATAATTTGCAGTTGGCAGCGTTCCAAAGTCCGAATCACAGGCACACCGTGGCAAGCTGGGGCATGAATTGAATAAATCGTTTCTCCCGAAGAAAGGGTAGCACCGGCTACAGTCACTGTTCCGCTTATAATTTTGAGTCCGTACGTGCCTTGGATAACACATCGCTGGCCAAAGTTAGCATTGCAGTAGTTGACAGAAACGTGCCTTGAGTACCAACCTCTCCTTCGCCTATGCGCAATTCCAGTGTTCCATCCCCTTTACTTCTCGAGTTTTGTTTGTTTAAACGGAATGAAGTGTAGTTGGCCACTCTGTTGGGCGTAGAACTCCCACTTGGATGCTCGCTTCTGGACTCTCAGTCAGCGATCATGTTGCCAAATTTCAGAACCAAGTACACACCTTGGCTTCTCATTGGAGATGCGTTTGGCCTTTGACGGAGTTTCCGGGGCCTGTTCTCGTTTTATGCTTGAGTTGGCTCCTTTAAGAGCCTGGAGGACGCTAAACGCGTTCCCTACCTTTGGTGTAGAGTCTTCCACCGCGGATGATTCTCCAGAAGAAGGAGTTGTTCCTCTAAGGCGTCGACGAGCTGCTATAGCACTAACGGCAGCTAAAATCCCAGTGTTAGATAACCGCTTACCAGTGTATGTTGCGAATTTGGTTGCTTACATTGTGGTGTGTCTGGCGCGTCAACCTTTCGTCGCTTGTTGGAAGACATGATGGTCCACGGTACCAGTATGAGTAACTTTGTACGTCAAAGCACTCTTTATTATGAAATTACATACAATTGCATGTTTAGAATATGCATATGCGTCTGTAAATAGAGAATGTACAGGTAAAGATGGAGGAGCACAACGCTGGGCAACTCTCCAACAGTGGCCGGTGTTATCGATATCAGACTCCACTAAAATTTTCAGTAGCTCTTTGTTGTTCTGTCCCAACGCAAAACAAGCCCCCGTTGTACACGTTGAGATTAAATTTAAAATAAAATAAAATACCAAAATTTTTCCAATTAATCTTTAAAATATCTCTGTTCCCTTGCTTTCTTAATTATTTCTTGTTACCGCTTAAGATCTTGTATATACGACAGGTTGCTGAGGGCTCGTGCACGGGCCACCTGCTCCACGTGCAGCAAATTTGCTTGGGAAACTTTCAACCTCCAGGAAAAAAAGTCACCTCAAGCAAAAGATCCAGGTCGGACTCAACACCCTTCTGTCAACGGTGCAACCGCGCGGCTCTCGATTGCCTCGGGTCAATTCAGAAGGCGCAATTCGATAAACTCCTTCATAATGGCGCCCAAGGAGCCTTTCAAGGTGCATTCGCTCAGCAAGCACATTGAGGAAACCAAGAAGGGCATGAGTGCCGAAAAACAGTTCAACAAGACCAACACCTCGAAATCAAAACCTCTTATCAAGAAGAAGCCTTTGGAGACTTCTAAGTCTATTGTGATAGATTCATCAGACAGCGATTCCTCCAGCGAAAGCGATTCGGATAGCGATGATGGAGCCGACTTTCTAAGCAAGCTGGCGACACCATCCGGCAAGGCAGCCCCGCGACACAACAAACAGGACGAAATTGCGGATAGCGATGTCGAGCGCAAGGCATCTCAGAAGACGAAGGCTGTCGCTGCCAAGTCTGCAAAGGTCAAGAAGGAAGAAAGCTCGTCCGAGTCGAGCTCCAGCGACTCTGATTCCGATTCCGACTCCGGGTCTGACAGCGACGAAAAGAAGAAGGCTAAGCCTCAGACCCAAACTAAGAAGGTTGTGAAGCGTGAGAGTACTACTACAAGTGCTACTAGCAGCAGTGGTTCCGACTCGAGCAGCGACGATTCCGACAGTGAACCCGCACCTGCCAAGCAGGCCGCCACGCAGCCTAAAGAGAAGAAGGCAATTCCAGCCAAGGCCAAGCCTGTCAAGAAGGAGTCGTCCGAGAATGAAGATACATCCAGCGAAGAAAGCAGCAGTGAGAGTGAGAGCGAACCGGAGCCAGCTCCCAAGAAGGCTGTGAAACCTGCCAAGGCAACCGCAGCACCTCTTGCGGAGCCCAAGAAGAAGCAGAAGAAGGTTGTCGAGCCAGAAAGCTCCAGCGAGGAAAGCGATGACGAGGAGGAGGATAAGGGCAAAAAATCAACAGAGACGTCAGCTTCTAGCGAGGCAGAGTCTGCCGACTCCGACTCCGACGTCGAGATGGAGACATCCATAGAAGTTGTCCACCGACAGAAGAAGACAACCTCTTTGGCGCCTTTCACTGCACCTGGCTCCAACTTTGTACTGCGGAAGAGCCAGGGTACCGATGGTCAGGATGTCGCGAGCCTGTGCAGCGAAGCCAACTTGAATGGCAAGCAGCTATGGTACTTCACGGTGCCCGCTAACGTTCCCATCTCGGTTGTTGAGGACATGGAGATCCCTATGAATGCTGGAGAGGATACTACACCCTCATTTACACATGATGGTGACAACTACGGTCTCGCCTTTGATCGATCATTCCCCAAGAGCTCTATCCAAATCCTCATTCCTTCCGCTGATGGTGGCAGCTATCAATCAGGTACGTTTACTCAAACTAAATGCGATGTCACTCTTACTAACGTCATTTTAGCCCGTAAATCTGTCGACCAGGTTATGCAAGTTCGTCGAATCACCCAGCTCTCTTCTACAATTGGTCCAGATGAGGCCGCTGCCATCCCATCGTCGAGACAAGTTCGCCCACAGCCAAAGGGCCTCAAGATGCGCTTCCAGCCCATTGGTGTAAGCAGTCCAGTCAACAATGGTGGCTCCATCGCAGAAGAGGACGAAGATGTAGAAATGGATGATGCCAAGCCTGCACCGAAGAAACGCAAGCAACGCGTCTCGACTGCTGTAGCAGATGGTACAGAAGCGCCCAAGAAGAAAAAGACAAAGAAGCAGCCTACCTTGTCTGATGATGAGGATGCTGCTGCTGCCGAGCAACTTATGGGAGAGAATCTCAGCCATTCTCTGCCTCCCAGCAGCATGCCACAACCCGACACACCTCAGCCCAGTGCCAAGTCGGCATCCAAGTCTAAGAAGGGTGCAAAGGAGACACCAGTCCCAGTCCCATATGTGCCTAGTCAGCCAAAGGAGACTCCTGTGCCTTTGCCTTTTGGTGTATCTTCTCAACCCAGCGCCCCCGACACGCCAACTGTAAAGAAGAGCAAGAAGAGCAAGACCGTGTTTGCTTCGCAGCCCTAGAAGGGTCATGAGCGAGCAAAGCATCGCGGCGCACACGGCTCCGTACATGGTGGGCTGCCACAACATAAAGGCCATTATTGATTTTTGAATTCTACATGCGATGCGTTTAACGGTTGGTTTATTTGGGCGTTTGGCGACGCATAGCTTTGTACATTGGTTTCGTGTCTAGTGTCAGCAACGGGATATGGACTAGATAGAACTTGTTTGTAGGACCCGAAACAAAAGAGAGACGATTTTGATATACTCATATCTCTGCTTCATTCTTTCTATACGTGATCTGTATACTAGCAACGGTTAACAGCATACAATGGCGACTTAGATGGCCTCTAACAAAGGTGATCGGACACGCCGAGCACCGGTTCGTTGGAATAGCCCGATAGGCGCCGACAGTACAATGCAGATGGAGACCCTTTGGGCTGGATATTGTGGATTTTAATGGAGGTAAAGGCGGTAATCGGTGAGCGCTAGAGGCGCTATGGAAGAAAATTTGGAAGCCGGAAAAATAAAAGCTAGAGATGGGCGTTGTGGAGAGAGCCCCATCTCAAGATTCATGCTATGGGTGGTACAAAGACACGAACAGAGGCAATCACGGAGTTTTCCAGGAGAGAGAACAAAATGTATGGAAGCCCCCAAAGACATTAATATGACGACGGGGTTGCCAAGTCGGGTGCAATATAAAATCACGTTTTGACAGGTGCTGCAGCGGGCTTGTGATAGGGCCGTGATGTCGTTGTGCTGTTTGGGTGGAGGGCGGGAAATAAGGACGGGATTTAGAAGGACCAACCAGGCAGTTAAGCATATAGATTAAGGTGAGTGCGATGACGGTAGATGAGGAGAGACAATTTCCCAAAACGAAATTCCGCGACATGCGGGCTGGATGTTTTATTGCCGTGCTAGGTTTGGAAGTGCAGGCATCGGCTTTTTGGGCCGCCACGCTAGGGAGGCGTTTCGTATTCGCAAAGCACTGCGACATGGCGTCATAGGCGCGCTAGAGCCCGATCTGCTCTGCTGCATCGAAAATACTCGACGACGACCAGGAATTACAGATATTGTGTTACGGCAATTGCGCAATGCATTGTTGCTAGGGGTAAAGGCCCAGCTAGCAGTTTGCCTTTCTGCATGCTGCTGCTGCTGCCCGCCACATGTGTGTCCATCGGGGACATACTGTGATACGCGGATTGCGGGTATAATCACGAGCCGTATTTGCGGACTCTCCCTTTCTTCTTTTTTTTAGAGTTAACCAGGGTTGGTTACCCGGCTAAACGATACCGTAATAGCCTGCCCGCCCACCTGCCAACCATCTAATTATTGCCTGCCACTTTATTTTTGTACATTGTGCTTTTTATTTCCGCCAGCGGGGGTCGACGGATTTTTGAGTTATCGTGAAACAAGATGCGGCCCTCACTCACAGAGTTCATGGAGGGTTGCATTCAACCTTGTAGTGTCGGAGTGGAACGGAGTTGTTAAGCTTTAAGGGATCAAATGATGGAATGGTGGCTGCGGCAGATCATGAATCTTAATCCAACACGTCTGTCTGGGCATCGCATAGGGCAGAATTAACTGCACGAAAGATCGCACGCGAAACAGAACAGTACAGGATGACGGGTAAATTCGTCAATGGCTGGTCGATTGCGCTGTGGCTGCACATTAGCCGTTAAATCCGCGGATAGCTTTGGCAGTGGCTTTCGCTTTCGTTCGCATCACCAGACCATAGGCGGCTGGAAGTAGGCGCCTTGGGTGGACTCCGAGCCATCCGGTGGTGGTCGGCTGTCGGTAGTCGGGCCCGTGTAAAGGTCCGTGGAAAATTGTACGGCGGCCGATGGACGTAAATGACGGGCATTAATGAGTGAATGAATGTTGTTATTATACACAAAAGTATGTTTGTTAAAAGGAGAAGTGTATAGTAGTAAGGTTTGCTGTATTACAAGAGTAAAAGACATACGCGGGGAATGTGTATGGTACACTGTAACTTAGAGCTCAACACACAACCTACACGCACTCTAAGTGGTAAAGTAGCGCTGTAACTGTTTCAACAGTGGCACTGTACTCGCTACAGCGCTACCTCATAGCGTGCTGAAATAACATAGCTACCCAGCAGCGCCTATGACGACACCGTAGATTGTGTGTTTCTTCCCGGCTTACAAACTAACCTCATCGTTCCGATCGCTGGCCCCCGGCAGAGCCGCAGCATAATCTCCCTCCCCCCATTCTTTTTTGTTCCTTTTGGGTTATTATTGTTCTGGCTGGCTGGCTGGCACGGGCTCTCATAAATTTGCATATCTTTGGCGGCGCGAAAGCTCGCTGAAGCTGCCAGCACCGCGCTGTCACTAGCAAGTCTTGGCATTCTTGCTCCCTGTCGCACCAAACCAGCCATTTGGCTGCTGCGACGATGGTCCGCCAGGTACTGGTACCGGTACATTGTTCCTACTCGCGTGACTCTTTGTTGGACAGAGCAATGGCTGGCGCCGCCGCCATTTTTACAATTTTGTCTGCGGCACTTGTAAGGACCTGGCGGTGACGTGAAAAACGGTGGACGCCAATTGTGAGCATGGGACTATTTTTTTTTCCTACTAACGTACTCTGGCGGCGGTTGTTTGGTGGTGGCGGCTACCACGAGCAGCACGCACTACACAGCACATGGGACGGGCCAGCTGCCATCTGAAACAGACTCACGCGCCGTCGTACTCGTCTAGGTTCTACGCAGGGCGGCGAGCTATTACTACACCAGAGCTAACTCGGCTGGCTAAAATCATATGTAGGGCTTGCATGCATTCCGAATAAGAGCGAATGCCACCACGGAGTCTTGACCGCTTTGTGCGTGCAAGCGATGCGTCCCATTGTGACTTATAGAAAGACTTGCGGGGGGAGAGAGACAACAACTGCAGGAGCAGCGTAGCACTGGCTGGGGGACATGTGAGTGGCTACGCCTTTGGGTATGCAGGCACGAGACGATTTGTTGAGTGAAATTGGTGGGAACAAACTATCTCCAAGAATACCGAAATGGGTGTCAGTGACTTGGCTGGTGATATTTTTAATAGCTTCAAGCGGCCAAGAAAGAGCCAAGAAGTAAGCTTGGTGACAGTTGTGCCTCTTGTAAGCCTTGTAGAAAGTCGCTCTGTATTGGTGGACAAATTGGTGGGAACAGTGGGCACTAAGTGCTTACTCACGGCGACGGCGAAGAGACCAGCGGAGTTCTTACACGGACACAGGTAGTCAGAAAATAGGTCCAAGTCGCTATACTGTCGATGCCCAACTACTTCTGTGATTGTTTTTAATATTATCAGAATTATTCCAATAAAATACTTGTCGCGCAACTATATCCCTGCTCTGTTGTTCTCTTTGTTCGCCCTCGCTGCCCGCAACACCGTAAAAGACCGAAAGCGGGGGAGCATTCCTATGCAAGTACCGGTACCTCCCACTGCGGGCCACCTCCATCGCCCGGAACCAGCGGACAGTCCACTAAAAAAGAAGGGCAAGGAAAAAAAGAAAAAGCTTTTTTGCAAGTTAGCGCCAGCAGTAACGCTACAGGTGCGGGCCACTCAGCGCCGCTCTTGTCGCCAAGAGAAAAAAAAAACAAGCGGACGGTGACGGACAAGGACAGCGAAAAGGCCGGCGATAGGGATGCGATGGATTCCGGCGCTTCCATCTTTTCTGCCGGATGAGTGTGCCCAGTTTCTTAAAACTAGTTGTAATTCCCATCCTCACAGTTCTTTCCCCCAAACAGCATTTCTCACCATCCATCCTCCTGCATTTGCACTGCACCGCAACAGCACTGCTACTGCTACTGCTACTGCTACTGCTACAGCTGCACCGATCACCACAGCGCGTCCCCGTCCCGCCAACCACCGCCTCCGCAGTTTCACCAAGTGGCAGCCTCCGCTCTCGCCTTCTGGCTTGGCAGCATCCTGTTGTCATTTAATCAAGCTTGGCTGGTTGCTGCTCTCCCGCCTGGCCTTTCCCCCCTCCCTTAAGGGCCTTGCTTCTACTACTGCAACATCGCCGCTGGCATCTTCTTTTATTTTTCTTCATCTCTTACTTTTTTTTCCTTCAGGCGCGCCTCGTCATCGCCGCCTTCGTCGCTTAGCTTCGCCCGCCGTCTAAAAAGCTTTCCTCTTTAGCCGGTGTGCAGTGCCCCATCCTCCCAAGCTTGAGCCGCTGACGACGATCAGGACCCTTGCCTGGCCTACAGTGACCTGTCCCCCCAACTTTTGGACATCGTCGCCCTTGGCCGTCACGCGCAGTCTCCGCCAATATATTCATCCAAGACTGCCTGCCCCCCGGACTCTTGGCTGAATTCCACTCCAGGCAACTAATATTTTACACTTTTTTACGAGCAAACTTAGCATGCGATAGCTTTTGTCGTCATCGACATCATCCAAAGCCTGTCAGTACCTGCTTTGCTCCTCTTTTCCCGGGCCCGCCGACTAGACGCCACGAACGGCCCAGACTATTGAAAGCATCCAGGGTTCCCCCCCAAAGTTGCAGCTTCGGATTCAATCTTGGTCATCCCATCTTCAACAAACACCAGACAGCAGAGTCCCCAAGGTCGTCACAATGAGGGACCTGGGCATCTCGATACCGGGCAAGCCCCAGCTGCCCGCCCTTCTCACTCACAACCTCGCCTTCTTCAACCGCTCTCACACAAAACACACTGCGAGTCGCCACCCGCGCTCAAGCTCAAAGCCTAGACGACTGGCTCCCGACGACATTACCAAGCTCAACATGTCTTTTAGCCCGGCGCAAGGCATCCAGGATCTCAGAAATCACAAGTGGAAGCCTTCCGATCTTCAATATGCCGTCCTCGCCTTCCTCACGCTATTCTCGCTATACATTACCCCATCGGCGCCGATCCTTAAAACGTTGGCTCTGTGCGCAAGCGCCCTGATCCTCCTCATCCCAGCAACAAGGCAATTTGCACTGCCATCGTCCCCGATTTGGGTATGGCTACTCTACTTCTTTTCTAGCCGGTAAGTCTACGTAGCGCAAATAAAATTGACTGCCGCCCCCAAACTAACGGGTTTCACCAGTTTCATCGACAACCAGTATCGCCCTCACATCTGGGTCCGAGTTCTCCCCGCTCTCGAAAACGTCCTCTACGGCGCCAACCTCTCCAACATTCTCTCCGCTCACCAGCATGCCGTCCTCGATATTCTCGCTTGGCTCCCCTACGGCATTATGCATTTTGCTGCCCCCGCCGTCTGCTCCGCCATTTTATTCCTCTACTGCGCACCTGGCACCGTCCCTGTGTTTGCTCGCACCTTTGGATGGATGTGCATCCTCGGCGTTACGATCCAGCTCATTTTCCCCTGCACGCCTCCTTGGTATGAGAATGAGCGTGGCTTGGTCCCTGCCGCCTACGGCATGTCTGGCTCACCTGCTGGCCTCGCCCGCATCGACAAGATCTTTGGTGTCGACCTGTACACCACCAACTTCAGCACCGCGCCTGTTCCCTTTGGCGCGTTCCCTTCGCTCCATGCCGGTAACGCCGTTCTCGAGGCTCTCTTCATGAGCCACGCCTTCCCCAAGCTTCGAACTGCGTTCATCGTTTACGCCGCCTGGGTTTGGTGGGCCACCATGTATCTCAGCCACCACTACGCCATCGATCTGGTTGGAGGTGGCCTCATTGCGGCCTCTTTCTTCTACACTGCTCGCGCCCGTTGGTTGCCTCGCCGCCAAGAAGGCAAGGCCAACCGCTGGGCCTACGATTACGTCGAAATTGGCGAACGCAACACCCTGTCGGACGAAGAGTATGGTCAGTACGTCGGCTTGAGCATGATGGAGCACCGCCGTGACTCGAGCGATGCATGGACTCTCGGAGGCGCCAGCAGCAGCGGCAGCAGCAACTCGTCTGTGAGCGGCTCACTGAGCCCCACGGTCACGGATGTCACCATTCCCGGCTCATCAGAGTCCGAAATGGAGGCCAGGAAATTTTGGGATGGACCTAGCTCGCCTCGACGAGCAGAGATCCAGTAAGCGCGCAAATGGCGGCGCTACATGAATTTTATTGATAACGGAGTTTTGGGCATTATACCAACATCAGCGGGCGTTTATTATAATTGGGTTATTAGAAATCTTTTCCAGCATCCGATAGAACGGTGTTTTGGACAACGTCGGGGTGGTGACATACGACGTATGGTATATAGATGGGTTTCATTGGTTATAAGGTTATGATTATGACATACATGAGTTGTTGAATACACACACACCAAGCAACATATTTTACAAACACGCATACACGTCCAAAAGTGCCTTGGTTCTCATTTTTGTAAAAAGGATATTACATGATTCGCTCGTAACGTAAAATAGAAAGAATATCAACATGAAAAATAACAGTGACTCGGCGCCAAAATTGCCGCGGCAGATGCGTATATATCTTGCTCATCCAATTGCTCGCTTTCCCACTGAATCTCATTCCACTATGCCACTTCTTCCGTAGTGTTTTCAAATCCCATCCGCTCGTTTAAATGATGGCCCTTCCCTTTCTCACCCAATCTTTTTTTTACTGTTGTTGCTTGTTCGGCGCTGTCCAAAGGCCCTTACTCGTTCGGTACAGCGCATTCACAGCATCGCCCAGCTGCGTAGCTACACCCGTCTCTGCTGCAGGTGCTGCAGCTGCAGGTGCTGGTGCTGGCGCATTTCCCATGTTCACATCCTCGGCTTCGGGCTGTGTTGCGTACCCGCTGTCTTTGGTATCTTGCGGGACAAGGGTTCGCTCACCAGATGCATCAGTGCCGCCGGAGAGTCCCTTCTTGAACGCATCCACGACGCCGGCGACGCCCTTGTTGGGTTCCTTGGACTTGGCGCCATTCATCATGAGGCCCTGAGCCTCGCGCAGCTTGTTGATGGCGCGCACAGTGTCGATGGCGGCATGCAGCGTGCGGCGGGCGTTGAAGTTCTTCTTGATGGCAGGCAGCAGGTTCTCGTTGGTGCCGTCCGAGGGCTGAGAGCCGGCGACAAAGGGATGCTGCAGGGCCTGGTGGGCGGTGATGCGCTGCGACGGGTCAATCGTCAAGCACTGCTGGATGAACTCCTTTGCGTGTGTGGACACGCCACGCCAGTACTCGATCGGGGTGAAGGAGTAGTCGGCCTTGAGGATGGCCTGCATCTCTTCAAAGTCGGTGTCGCGGTCAAACGGGGTGTATCCGCAGAGCAAGAAGTACGTGATGACGCCGAGGGCCCAGATGTCGACGGGCTTACCGTGACCCGTCTTCTTGAAGATCTCGGGCGCCATGTAGCCGGGCGTGCCGCACGTGGTGGTGAGTACGTGCAGCTGCTCCTCGTCCATGATGCGCGAGAGGCCGAAATCAGCAATCAGCAGGTCGGCGTTGTCTTCGGGTGTGCGGAAGAGCAGGTTCTCGGGCTTGAGGTCGCGGTGGACGATGCCGTGGTCGTGTAGGTAGGCTACGGCGGAGAGGGTCGCGCGGATAAGGTCGACGGCGTCGCTTTCGTAGTAGGAGCCCTTGCGGCAGATACGGTCGAAAAGCTCGCCGCCAAGAGCGAGATCGGTGACGAGGTACAGGTTGTTCATGGTCTCGAAGTAGTCGACGAGAGTGAGGATGTTCTGGTGGCCCATAGACACCTTCTTCAGGACGGCGATTTCGTTGCGGATCTGGCGGAGCTGGTTAGCGGGCTTGTTGGGTAGATACAGAAGAAGATGCTCGCCATGTGTTCTCGGCCGGCCATGAGGCGCTTGTTAATCACCTTGGCGGCATAGTAGCGGCCCGTGTCGATGTGGACGCATTCCTTGACTGTCGAGTATGAGCCTGCGCCGAGCGTCTTGCCAACCTTGTACCGGCACGGCTGGATGCTGGGCTGTGCTGCGGGAGCCTGCTCCTGCTGTGTTGTTGCCATTATTTGTTGCGAACGGTTGATGAAGCAGGCGAGGCTGCTGCTTGCGATGCGGGAGGCAAAGGTCGGAAGACGGTGTATTCGGTAGTGCGGGGATCCGCGGGTCTGTAGCGGTGGGCTTGTAGTGGTCGTGGATGTGGAATACGACGTTGAATAGCGACTTCCGATCGAGGTATGGAAGTTGGTGCAAGGAGGAGGCGGGCGCTGCAGCGAGCGGGCTGGTGATGAGGTCAAGCGTTTTCAGCCGGGCGTGGTGGTTTGACTGGTCGGAAGAAAGTTGCGAGTAGTGTACCCCACCACTACCGAGCTGGAGAAGCGGCAGGGCTGGGAAGGCAGGCTATAGCATCGAGTGCGTCATAGGACGAAGCAGCTAGTGGTTTGGAAATTATATTGGATGAGACTAGAATGATTGTTTGGGCGATGCATATTTCGGAGATATATTTTTTTAGATTTTAATTGCAAAGCTTTCAAGGTGTTGTCACTGTTGACGAGGAGCGTTGACCAACTACGATGTGCTACCCTACGACATGGACAAAGAAATTCCAACTGAAAGAAATAACGCTAAATTCGGTAGGAAAAGAAGTTTAGCGGTTTAGTTGAGCTTTAATAGTCTTGAATAACATAATACATTGTTATAAATGGGAAATCAAAACGCCTGCTATGCCTTTTGTACACTATTATACATGCGCGCGGATATCAAACGCTGACTCAATCCGGTCCACGTCGAGACTGCTTCTTGGAGCTCAGCATCTTTTTGCTCTTTAGCCTTTCAGAATGAAACCTTTGCTCTCTACTGCTGGTTAGATGGGATAAATACGGGCTCTAGTATGCCAACTTACATGTTGCGGTGCTTCTCCCGCTTTGCTTCGCTTGTCTCACCAGGCACGTTGGCGTCGTAGATGCGCAAAATCTCCTCCCACAACTTCGACTTATTCTCTTCTTGATTGCTTGTGCGAGAACGGCTGGTTTGAGACTGGAAGTTAAGCGAATCGCTGCTGGCAACGTAGTACCTGGATTTCTGTAAGGCGCTCCGAAGGGCGTGTGGCAGGACTCTAGCGAGTTCGTACACCGGGAACACAGACGTCGCTTTCGTTTCCGTCCTAATAACGGTTAGCTACAGCGTGCCGCAATCGGTGACGGCCACAATCGAACTTGTTTACGTGCTGGCCACCGGGGCCACTGGACCGAGCAAATGTCGTTGATCCTTCGGGGAGCATGCTCCAGTCGAATCCCTTCCGCCACCGACGTGCCTCGGCAAGTACCTCTGGATCGAGATGCGCATCAAATGCGTCGTACCGCTTGTATTGCACGATTCCCGGCATGCATAGCGACGGATGCGCCGTCTTCGGCCGTACAACACGGGTCAACATGCTGTGTCGCGGCAAACAACGGTAGCCCAAACGGGACGAAATCATGCCGTGCGAGGGCTTGAATAAGGGTGGCTGATCTCGAGGGGATGGTTTACATATGCCGAGTCATATATATAATAACAGAACCTTTAAGAGCGCCGAGTTATGCTTTGCTATGTGTCTTATGGTGGATGCATATGGTGTGTCTTGCTCTACCTGTCAAACGCGGCTTGCTAGGGTTTAATGTCACCGAGGGGCTGTTTCGTCCCCTGTCCTCGGGGCGCTGATGCAACTGGGAGCCGCTGAAGCCACCTGGGCACGCCACTGAAGCATGCCGCATCACACAAGCGATCGGCCCCAAGTTTCTTCAGCTCGTGCGTCGAGTCGAATTTTTTTTTGGTCTTGGTGGGCAGCTGGCGACAGCTGGCAAACCTGGCAGTGAGCATGACTTGTTCCATTTTCTTCCATTTTTTAAACACTCATCTTTTGCTCTTCTCTACATCACCGACGTTTTCCTCTCATCACCCAACAGCCACTCAACTACGAGCGCTCTGCGCCGGCTGTGCCTTGGAAAAACTAGCACAGCCTTTCCATACCGTGCTAGCCCGCTGAGGGGCTTGATCTTCCTGCCAGCCCGGGCGGCCTTCCAGGTCCAGTTAGCGCCACGAAAAGCATCGACCACCGTCCCGACTTTTCCTACGTCGCCCGCTTCACCGATCCTTCAGACCTGACATCACGCTGTCATTGGTGGGAACCCAAGAGCAGATAGCAGATTATAATCGCTCGCAGCCCTCTTCTGCATCCCACCCCTCGTCTGCAACGTTTTACTGCTGCCGTAGCATTCTGCGTGCTCTACTTTCGCGAGTGCCTGCGCATTTCCTCTTTATTTTCTTCCGCACGCTTACCTTATAGCTGCTCAACCAACCCAACACCAGTCTGACTTTTTTAGCACGGACTCCGCCACAACGAGCCCCAGCCGAGTCCTTCTCTCTCAACGACCAACCCCCCCGCGACCGACGAGATATCCTCATGTCAGACGCGGAGGCAGAGATTCAGGCAACCGCTGCCATTTCTCCGGTGTCTCCCACACCTTCGCATGCTGCCGCGTCCCAGGCCGTTCCCGTGCTGCAGGACGCTGTAGAAGCGATGACAGCGGATGCCGCTGCTGAAGAACCAACGGTTGATGCCGCAAATGTCTCTGCTTCCGAACACAGCGACGTCGTAGATGACGACAGCTTTAACGAAGCCTACGAAGCCGAAGAGAATGCCGTAGTGGAAGATGCAACGGCTGACAACACCAATCCTGATGAAGAAATCGACGACTATGCGAAAACCTTCGATTCCCCCATCGGTTCTCATGAAGGAGATGCCATGACTGATGATGTACATTCCTCGGAGCCTTTGACCGTCCTAGGTGACATAAAACAGGCATCGGCAGTGACCTCAGGTACAGCCACGCCGACTGTCCAATCTTCCACTTCCCAACTTCCCCTCCAAACCCAGGCTGCCTCCACTGCCCAAACAAATGCCCAACCAGCAGAGGCGCCCGCACCCGTGTCTGCAACCCAACAACCAGCCCAAGATACCCACCAAGATGAAAACCTAGACATCGGACAGCTCGTGGCCGACCTGACAGCTCAGTCCTCTGAACCTAGTGCTGACAAGAACCCAACCGCCCCCCATGAATCATCCGTCCAAGGATCTGGTGCCATCTCCTCTTCTGCTTCTTCTTCATCGCTGCCACCGAGACCTCCAGCGCCACAACTTGCGACCCAGACGTATCCTGCCCAACACCATCTTCCACCAGCTCCAGGGACGAGCAACTCTCCTACATATCCCAATGGTGGATCACCTCAAGCGCCCCTTAGCGCTTCCGGCACAAGCCCATCTCACACTCCAACCCAGCGACATGCACCGCGCTTTCCAAGTAATTCGGCCCCCTCTAGTGACTATCAGCGCCAGTGGGACCAATTCATGGTAGATGAGAGGCAGTACATGTCGGAAGCAAAATGGGACCGATTCCCAGAAGGCTCCCGTATCTTTATTGGTAAGCTCTTACATTCTCCAGTCGCATTTGGTAGGACTGCGGGCTGACTATTTCCAGGTAACCTCTCTAGTGATAAGGTATCGAAACGTGATGTCTTTGAGCTGTTCCATCAATATGGTAGACTTGCCCAGATCTCACTGAAGCCAGCCTATGGATTCGTACAATATCATACTGTTGAAGAGGGATCCCGAGCCATTGAAAACTTGCAAGACTTTGAAGTTCAAGGTCGCCGCATTCGTACGTACCTGTCCTTTCATACACGCTGTTCGGAAGCTAACCTGAAATAGATCTTGAAATCTCGAAGCTACAAGACAAGACCAAAAAAGACCGCAACGACTCAGATAAGAGCCGAGGTGGCAAACGAGGTGAACGTGGCGAACGTGGCGAACGCGGAGACCGTGGACGGGATGACTACCGATCTGGCCGAAATCAATCACCACGCCGAAACGATCGCGGCCGAGACGACGGATATGGGCGGGATAGAGGGTTCAGTGACAGTCGTCGCAACCGTTCAAGATCTCCCGGCTACGGCGGTCGCCACGATAAAGATTCGTACCGTCGACGCAGCCCCAGTCCATACGGCCGATCCCGCAATGACGATGAAATGGACCTACCTAGGCGGTACGGCCCAGATGTTCCTGACTTGCAGTTTATTTTGCAGCAAGAGGTGGACCGCAATTTCGTGTCCTGGGTTGAACAAGCATTCAATAGCAAGGGCTTGAAGACCGCAGTCATGTTTCTGCATCCTCGATTCCCAAAGGACAAAGTGATCCAACGGCAAGCCGCGGAGGGTGTACACGCTGTTGTTGAGCTTAACTTTCGAGCACAAAACTCGGCCAAGATCCCACTACAGGTGTTTGACCGCTCCGCTGGCCCTGGCAACGTACGTTTCGATAAGTACGAGGATCTAGATCCCGCTACGGCAGCTGAAGTTACCCTTAGGGCGAAGGCTGCCACAGTTGCTGCTCAATATCATCACCAGCAGCCACCGGCGCCTGCACCCCAGTATGGATATGTACAGCCCGGATATGGACAGCCAGCACCACCAGCATACGTACAACGACCACCACCTGTGTATCCTGCGCAGAATGCGGCGCCCGCACCGAACGTTGCCGAGCTTGCTAGCATGATGTCCAAGATGGATCCAGCATCGCTCCATCAGCTACTATCCGTGGTGCAAGGGACTCCAGGAAATCAACCGCCTGCATTTCCAGGTCAAAGTAATGGCCAGCCTGACTTGAATGCCATTCTCGGCGCGCTGGGTACTGCTCCTCCTCAAGGGCCACCTCAACAAGGCGGTTACGGTCGACCAACGAACGGCGGTGGCGCTCCTTCTCAAGGCGGCGCTGATGCGGCTCAGGTCCAGAATATCATGGCGCAGCTTGCTCGCTTTAGGTGATGGATTTGATGTATTGACATGACGTGATGATTCAGCCATGAAAACTATAGAGGTTCCCATTGTTTTGTTACTATTCCTTCTTCTTTTTTAAGTAAGGCGGCGAATTTTAGACAGTTTGCTCGATGCGTATATGTAGGGGGCGCAATAACGCGCAGCATGTTGCTTTTTGATATTGGCACGAATGCACAGGAGTATAAGAGCACACCATTTAGCGAATAGAAAAATATCCACGTTTCAATCATATATCTGGTCTGTCTATTGATATCTAATCTGTAATGGGCTACCATGCAAAAGTCTCGTTGTGCCACCACACGCTTCTGCCCTTCATAACCCACGGTCGTATATGGCGCCTGGCATCTTGGGCCATACTTTCAGGACCACAGACGATTACCGCAACGGTTTCTTCTCTGGTCAGAGTAAATGCATCATCAATGAGTTTCTGTAGATCCGGTCTGCGACGATTGTGCTGGGCAGTGAGGCCGCGCCTACCGTGTCGACTACTATTCATGGGCCGCAGTTCAATCTCAGCGTCATCCGCAGCGTCGGTATGCGATGTGGTTTGGGTACCCGAAATATCGCCAGTAAGGTATAGCTGCAATCGCGGGTCTTCCAGTAGTGACTTTTCTGTGGTTGTGACGGTCCACGTTGCTTCACCAGCGGTGCGCATCGCCCAAATCATTTGTATGCGTGCCATGGGTAATGCTTCGGCAAGGTGGGCATATAAAGGCGTGATGAAGGTAGCACCGACACCTCCGGCAATCAGGAGGATGCGATTGGCACCCGAAGCTAATAATGAGGGGAGATGGTGCTTCATGGAACCATATGGTCCATCAATGGTTAGTTGGGTATCGCGAGTCGATTGGCTCTCAGAAAGACGCGATAGTGCCGTTGTCATGGGTCCGCGGTTTGTACGAACAACAAGGACGAGCGACTGGTTCTCCTCGGTGACAGCCGCCACAGTGAATGGGTTGAAGAGACATTCAAAAAGCAGTGCCAGATTGCCTCTAGCTTTCTCAATACCACGGGCTTCTGCAGGCAGGCTGAGATAGACGTGAGAGCCTGGAACTGCTTTGTAAGCCTCCAGTTTCTCCTTTGGCATGTGAACAGTGAGCTTTAGCAGGTTGGTTCCGGGGATGGCCTCGACTGTTGACTGGCGCGTGAGCCCGCTGAACCGGCGGTAACCTGCGTCTGCAAAAAAGAGGACAAGCGGGATAATAAGAACATATCGCTGAGCATGGTGCGCGTGGAAGAAGATCAACATGGGGATGGCGAATGCAGCGACGACATGCACAAGGAAGAAGATTCGGTATGAAAAGTCGCGAATGGCGCGCATTGTCGTCCCCATGAGACTGCTGAAGAGGATTGCCGCCAAAACACCCCAGAAGACAATGGGCTCGGCTAGCTTCTTGAGCACAATGTTTGCGTACAAAAAGTACGCCAGGTAAAACGCCATGTGTAGCAGAACAAGACCGTACACAATGCGCCCAAGGAGTCTGTGGTAGCGGTTAACCTCCTCGTGAGACGAAGCAAACGCAAAACCCGCCAAGTTGAACGGCTTCAGCGCAAGGATGTACTGCATGGGGAACTGCGAAATGGCAATCATGCCAAAGCGCTTCGTCAGATGGAAATAGTCGGTCCCTGTCCCGATAACCGACAAACTCAGTAGCCACACCGTCCAGATCGACCCGATAAGCCAATCTCCCTTCTGGCCCCAGCTTGTACCGGCAACTTGCACATCATCTTGCATCCACCAGACCAGCTTCCTCCACGAGGCTGCCAGCTTGCCCTGGGTAGTGAAGCGTTGCGCCTTGATGGCTGGCGACGTAGGAATCTCAGCGTACCGGCCGCCCTGCGAGTCTGGGTTGTTGCGCGCATTATAGTACGCGAGAAGAGCGAGGACCCCGCGCACGAGGAGGGCGGCAATGAGCGGCGCAAAGGACGATGCGAATCCAATCAGCGCATACCTGTCGAGAGCGAGGCGGCGCAGGTGCTTGTCCTCCTTGGAAATAGGGTCGAAGCTATACGACCAGCCCATGGTGGGTTGAGCGGGACCGGGGTTATTTTTTAATTTTGTATTGGGGAGATTGAGGGCGATTGATTCCCAGTGGGAGGAGGGAGGAAGGTTTTGGGTAAGCAAAGATGCGGAGATGGCCAGCAAACGGTTTCGGGGGCGAGGCTGGCGAGGCTGACGGGTGGCCCGGGGCGCTGTGGAATTTGGGGGCTGGTGATTGGCTGCGGTGGAAAGAAGATGTGAGCAGCTGTGAATTGAAACTCCGAGATATACTCGGGGTTGTGAGGGGAGAGTAAGAAAATAATAAGACGATGAAGTTTGTGTCAGGTGGTATGTGTGAATGCCATTATGTTGGTTATTAATTTACTCTTGTTTTATTTATTGTGTGTGTGTTTGGCGACTGTGCTGTCTCTGTGCTTTCTACTGCTACCGCTTCTACAGTGAGGAGCTAAATTATTACAGGCGGGTGGCTAAGCTACTGTAGAGCTACAGCGCCCTCTGGCTTGTCCGTGGAGCTGGGTGTCTGCTGTAACTCAATGCCGCTCAGCGGTATCGGTGCTGGGTTCGAGACCGCAAATGCAAATGAGGGGGATCTACGCCGAGCAAGCAAAGCACTGGTGCGTGGGCGCCGAGTAGAAACAATTAAAAAAGACCGAAACAGGCACATTCACCGCCTAAAAAAACATCGCCATTGTGTCAAGAGTCAGTGCAATGGCATCACTATAGTTTTTTTATTTTGGTTTTGCTTTCTTCTCGTCTGCCGACCTTCCCTCTTTGGCCGACCACCCGCCCTCGAGGACCCGGTGCCCGCCTTATCAGGGTCCTCGCCGTGTATTTACAGTGGCTGCATCAGCGCCGTGGCGTGCTCCGCTAGCGGCACTCACAGCACGTCTTCAGCTGCATCTTCCGGCTTTAGCCTTAACACGCCCCGCCAAAAAACCTTCCCCAGCAAAAACTTTTTTTCTTCTCCCCCTCCTCAAAGTCCCGCACCTCCTCCTCCTCTTCTTCTCTTCTTCTTCTTCTTTCTTCCCATCATCTTTTTTCTTTTCCTTTGAATTCATTTTCATCAACATCACTCATCAAGATGTCTCCCATCAACGCCGAGTACGCTCTCCCCGCCTCTCACAAGGACGTATGTGCTCTCCCTTCCCCTCCAACCCCGCCATTGGGTTACTTGCTGCCCCTCCGATAGCTTCACAACCTTTGCTAACAAATTCACTGCTGCAGATGCTCGAGGTCTCCCTCCTCGAGTCTGATCCTGAGGTCGCTGCCATCATGAAGGATGAGGTTCAGCGTCAGCGCGAGTCCATTGTTCTCATTGCCTCCGAGAACATCACTTCCCGTGCCGTCTTCGATGCTCTTGGCTCCCCCATGTCCAACAAGTACTCCGAGGGTCTCCCCGGCGCCCGCTACTACGGTGGCAACCAGCACATTGACCAGATCGAGCTTCTCTGCCAGAAGCGTGCCCTCGAGGCCTTCCACGTCACTGATGACAAGTGGGGTGTCAACGTCCAGTGCTTGTCCGGCAGCCCTGCCAACCTCCAGGTCTACCAGGCCATCATGGCTCCCGGTGGCCGCCTCATGGGTCTTGACCTCCCCCACGGTGGTCACTTGTCCCACGGTTACCAGATCCCCGCCCGCAAGTGAGTATATACACATATCCAAGTACACAACATTGAACAGCCAAAGCTAACCTGCGAACCCACCAGGATCTCTGCCGTCTCCACCTACTTCGAGACCATGCCCTACCGCGTCGACCTCGAGACCGGCATCATCGACTACGACACCCTCCAGAAGAACGCTGAGCTCTTCCGTCCCAAGGTCCTCGTTGCCGGTACCTCTGCTTACTGCCGTCTGATTGACTACAAGCGCATGCGCGAGATTGCCGACTCCGTCGGCGCCTACCTCATGGTCGACATGGCTCACATTTCTGGTCTCATTGCCGCCCAGGTCATCCCCAGCCCCTTCGAGTACGCTGATATCGTCACCACCACCACCCACAAGTCTCTCCGTGGTCCCCGTGGTGCCATGATCTTCTTCCGCCGCGGTGTCCGCTCTGTCAACGCCAAGACCGGCAAGGAGACTCTCTACGAGCTTGAGGATGCCATCAACTTCTCCGTCTTCCCCGGCCACCAGGGTGGACCCCACAACCACACCATCACCGCCTTGACCGTTGCCCTCAAGCAGGCCCAGAGCCCCGACTTCAAGGCCTACCAGGAGAAGGTTGTCTCCAACGCCAAGACTCTTGAGAACGTCTTCAAGCAGCTCGGCCACAAGCTCGTTGCCGACGGCACTGACTCCCACATGGTCCTCCTCGACCTCCGCAAGCACTCTCTCGACGGCGCCCGTGTCGAGACCGTCCTCGAGCAGATCAACATTGCCTGCAACAAGAACGCCATCCCCGGCGACAAGTCTGCCCTCTCCCCTGGCGGTATCCGTATCGGCACCCCTGCCATGACCTCGCGTGGTTTCGGCGAGAAGGAGTTCGAGAAGGTCGCCAACTACATTGACGAGAGCATCAAGATCTGCAAGGAGATCCAGGCTTCTCTCCCCAAGGAGGCCAACAAGCTCAAGGACTTCAAGGCTGCTGCCACCAACGGCCAGAACGAGAAGATCAACGCCCTCAAGAAGGAGATCTCCACCTGGTCTTGCACCTTCCCTCTCCCCGTTGAGGGCTGGCGCCTCGACGCTGGCATCTAAATTGCTAGCGGCGATTAGCCTCTTGCTACGGCAGAGGACGATATGATATCAAGGAAAATGTTGCAACGAAAATAGGCATTTAACATGGAACAAAAAAAGAGAAGAGAGCAAGATGAAATGACGGGATATTGGTTTTTTACTTTTACTGTTTACAAGGGAATCGGCGAATGTGTTCAACAACGCGTTGGGTTTTTGATTGGCGCTCATGATTTATTATTACTATTATACTCAACTTACAAAAGACGGAATGTACCCGTTCACACCATTATGTATACAAGCAGCCGTCTTCATCAGACTGGCCTAGGTAGAATTTAAACATTACTACCAATATCCTTTCTGGAGTCTCCATTGCACGGTGATATGGTATCAAGAATGACATTGCAAATAGCATAAAGTGTATCAATTGGTCATATAGAAACGAAAAACCCACGTTACTCCCCACTACCCATGCCCCGTCAAATCATGCTCCTATCTACAGCGAGTCAAGATATGCCAAGTATTATCAATGGTGATGATAATGAAGAGGTAGAAAAAAACAAGACGAAAGCAACCAAACAGAAAGCGAAAAACGGAAAGAGACCAAGAAATCAAGGTATAAATACATGGGGTTTAATTTCAAACGCCATTCTTTCTTCTTCTGTGCCGCGTGTCCTCCTCTTTTGTCATCCAATCCTAATAAAAAGAAAGTCGCCCAAACCACAACGCAAAAATAGGGTAGCCCATGAGAAAATCAAACAAAAAAATGGGATGGGATGTAATATAAAAAGTGTAGTAGAACTCAAGATGAGCTGAGCAGCTTCTATGATGCTTTGCCACTTTGTTTTACTCAGCGTTGCTCTGGGGGCTCATCATGCCAGTATCAGTCTGTTGGCTTGTATTGCCTTGGCTCTGCATGCTATCCATACGCTCCATGGACGATCCGAGCGCCGAGACGGATCGATTCGGCGCCACGACGGGCGTAACGGAGATGGACTTCTTCTTTGACGGCGTAGTCGCAGGGGCTGGTGTGCCGTTGGTTCCGCCAGCGGCAGCAGCAGCAGCGGCGGCCGCAGCAGCTCGGGCAGCCTGTGCCTCGAGCTTCTTGCGTTTCTTGGCCAGGGCGATCTGCTCGCGAGGCGGGCGCTTCTGGGCAGACATAATCTTGCCGCTGGCGCCGAGACGAGGACGGGGCTTGCGCTGCTTAAAGGGCAAGTCTTCGTCTTCGATGAGCGGCTGGTCCTTGTTGGCGTGCAGCTTGGCAAGGAAGAAGTTCTTGACGAGGCCGATTTGGTCGTTGATAAGATCGACCGTGACGGGCTCTGAGGGCAGTAGTGCCTCGAAGACATTCGACGAGGTGTTGGAGACGCCCTGGTTTTGCATCTGGTACTGGCTGTGCACACGGGACTGGAGCAGATGGAAGGGCACCTGGAAGGAGTGCAGGCCCATTTCCTTGTCGAGCCCGAGGGCGCGAAAGCCGAAGAAGTCTTCGCCGAGGTCTTCGGCAAAGTCGCCAGATGTGAATTGGTCGCTGCCGTCTTTGAAGGCGCCGACGCCGTCTGCACCGGCTTCCGGAGCGAGTGCGGGACGAAGTAGGTCGGCCAAGTGCGTCTTCATGCGCTCGTGGAGACCGCCGAGGCGCGAGCTCAGACGCTCGACATCCTCGTTGACGTAGTAGTCTAGCGTGGCGAGGTCGTGACCGCTTTCATCGAGCGTGTGGAGGATGACTTCCTCTGGGGAGAAGCGCGGGACTGTTTTGAATCCGGATTCCGTGGCAATGGATGTCTTTTCTGCTTCGCGGTACACGTTGAATGTGTGGCAGAGCTTCTGGAAGTAGTCTCCTGCGATGCCGGTAAATGTGTCGAGCACCGATGGCTGGACTTCTTCGAAGCCGGTGTTATAGAGGACTTTGCTGATGGATCGGCGCAGCGCAGCCTGGCAAGCATCGAGTGCCATGACGGGGCCGTTATCTGAGATAAAGTGCGGCTCGATGTCTTGTTCGAGGAAGGGGTCCGTGTTGGATCTGGGGAATTGGTTCGTGTAGACTTGTGCTTGGACCTGCATCTGCTTGACGACGGAGATCTTGGTAGCTATCTTGCGGGTTTCCTGGATCTGGCGGATATTTTCGTCCATCTTCTTTGAGAACTTGCTTTTTGGCGCAATAAACGACCCTTCAGGCACAACATGCAAGAACTCTTCATGTTGGTTAATAACCTGTCCTTCGCCATCTTCTATCCAGCGTAGTTTGGACGGGATATCGGGGATGTTTGTTAAGCTTGTGTAGTAGTCGGGTACAACTTTGTCCTCTTCGTCGTTGATGCCCTCAGCCAACGTCTCTGATTGCTTGGCTTCGTTGCCCTTCAGTGCAGCTGATGTCGACGATGGGCCAATGCCAAGAGTGTCAGCCTCGTTCAAATGCTTCAGATATTGTCGCATGCCTGCTTTGCTACGCAATAAGGCGGGTGCGTCAGCGTTAAGCTTTCTATCTGTGAAAAGGAGGTGGCGCTCCTTGGCAGCTAGAGCACGATCTTTCTTGGTTGTTTGCTTCCAGATCTTGTACTCCTCGTCCTCATAGATTTGCTCTGCGCCAACGCCAAATGCTTGGCCCAAAGCCATGCCGTTCAAGCTGGGCCCGTCGATCTCCATAGCATCGGCATTGCTGGCTATGCCTGAGGGGACGCCACCGGCGGTTGGAGTTCCAGTACCACCAACTGGTGGCGTGCCTAAGCCGGTGCTGCCATCAAACTCTGAACCTTCTCGTCCTGATTTTGCCAGCAGTCCGTTCAATTGCAGAACAGGCTTTTGGTCAATCACTGGTGTGTCTTCCTTGGCGTCAGCAGGCGCTGTGCGAGATTTGGCGGTTCCCTTGGTTCCTGTTTGGCGACCACGGGAGGACATAATGGGCTCGTCATCCGAATCCTCTCCATCGTTTTGTTTGCGGCGCTCTTCCGCTTCAACATCGGCACGAGATCGGATGACAAGATCTGGGATAAGGGGAATCAACTTCTCAGCTTCCTTTCTCATGCCATTGGCCATCCGCCGCAGTGGATGTGTCATTTCCTGGTTGTACTTGAGGCAGTTGTCCCAAATCAAGTTTAGATCAGCAACAAACTCCACCTTGGACTTATACGTTAGTGACTTGAGCTTCTTGGTCATCGAGCCCAAGTCCATAGGATTCTTAATCAGGTTGTAGTAGTCGGGAGCGTCACGCTTGTTGACCCTGGACAAGAAAGGCATCGAGTATTCTGTGTGCGCCTTCAATTCCGTCAGCACCTTGTCGAGCGCTTCGTACAGGTCTTCTTGGTTGACGTTTTCTTCGCTGGCCCATTTACTGCGGTTCTTTCGGACTTCGCTCATCAAGACTCGCAGCTCGGCATCAGATGCACGTACTTGGTCTCGTTTGATGTCGATTCGGGCAATCAAATGCTTCAGGGTCAAACTTGAAGCGCCAAGGTTAGCGCTCGCAAGCGTTCCCTGCCCTCCACTTCCAGGTTGATGATTGTGGTCCATTTCAGCTTGGAGCTGCTTCTCCGAATCTTCAAGCTGCTGCTGTTCAAGCATGGCCATACGATCATTCTCAAGAGTATACATGATAGTGTGGAAGCTCCGTCGCGCGGCTCGTTCTGTCTCGAGTCGAGCTTCTTCGAGCTTCTTGATAGCTTCTTGTTCCTCCTTTTCCTTGCTTTCTTGATCTTTTGGCTTTTCGGGTTGTTTTGATGGGGAATTGACGGAATGAACTGGTGAGCTGCCGGATTTGGAGGGGGAGAGTAGGGGGTTGGCGACGGTTGAGGTATGCGATTTCGTTAGGGGTTGCGAGGGTTCTTCCTCTTCCTCCTCATCATCATCGTAGTCATCCTCATCAATGGTTCGTTTGGCCTTTTTGGCCGGCGGCTCTTTTATGGGCTCGTGATCGGTAGTGGGGGGGAGGGAGATGGCTGACGCGATAGGGTCGCGGCGCAGCGCCTGAATCGCGCCAACGTTGTAGGAGCCGTCATCTTTAAAAAGAAAGGCGATTTTGTCTTCGGTATTTCGATAAAGATCAGCGAAAAGCGCGCGCCTGGCTTCTTCTTCGGCGTCGACCGGTGCCTCAGGCACAAGGGTCATGGAGTTATCAACGGGGGTCTGGGTTCGCGCCGATGCATCATCGACGAGATGCAGAGACCGACTGCTGTTTGAATGGTGAAGGGCCGGAGATGGCCAGGCCGGTTGGCCGTTGGTAAAAGACATTTTGGGCGCCAGGCGATGGAAGCGACAGCGAGGCCCCTGGCGCCATGCGCGTGCGAATGCGGTCGCGTAGATATCGGCCTACAGGCGTCGTGGAAAAATCAAGACGGGACGAGTCGGAAGCGCAACATTGACATAGATGGAGGCCGGAATCTGAAGACGATCGGGGTTGATTCGGCACGTTGTTGATGGATGCAAGTTGGCGGCTTTCGCAGGCAGATCTCGAGGTGAGGTTAAGATTTAACGACGCTCAGCACCGAGCGGGACACTGTGCCCCAGACGGCTCGGTGGCCTGCATCGGGGCAGCGGCAGTAGTTGGGACAAGGCTTGGTGGTGGTGGTGGCTGCGGTTATAGTGGGAAAGAACGTCGGAAAATATGTTTATAAATATTACAGATGATTTAAATTATCAAATTTGGCAATGGTTCTATTTTTACTAATTTATATGCACCCATTGACTCTCTGTTTTGAGTGCGAATTCACCTCCGCGAGTACGAGATACCTCGCCTTGATCGACTCTCTAAGCGCTCCAGGTACGGCCTCGCCAACTGTTTTCAGCAGCGGGGTCACGTGATGCTGACAAGCCATCTGTCTCGAACCGTGCAAATGATACTGTACCTGGCTATTCTACCAGTGGACCAAAGTGAGTGATGTAGTAATAAAAAAAATCAATGTATTAAAATGATTCCTGGTAAATTTAATCCCGAGATTAATACACTATTTTTATAATGCATTTCCTTAAGATTGGATGTAGGCACAGACCAGCCCAGCCTGCACCCGGGTTTCGTGAGCCCAGCTTACAGTAGCCAGTGCTCCAGTGGGCCACAGGCGTTGAAAGCTTGCCTTAGCTACCTCCGGTGAGCTCCCAACAGTAGCAAACACCCAGATTCTCCCTCGTCATTCATCACCAGCTTCCTGTAGTCGCAACAGCACGAAGAGCCCAACGATTCGCAACTACTGCTTACCATATTGAACCAGTCAGGCATCCAACTTTTAACACGGTCGTCTTGAGGTGCAGAGCTCCTCGCTTTTCACGATGCGCATCCGGCTGCCTTTCGCAGGTACGTCATCCTCGCAAAGGAGCGAACCTTTGAGCTTGCTAACTCGTGAGAAAATACAGGCGCCTTCTTTATCTTACTTCTCGTCGCTGCATATGTCGGCCTTTCGAAATTACAGCTTGGTGGCCTAATCAACGACAAACTCCTCCATGTCATCGCCTTCTTCATCCTCACCCTCGTCTTCTACTGGGTGGTCGATACGAATCGCCGACGTCTTATGAACATGACCATTGTCGTCTGTACGCTCATTTTGGGCATTGGCTCCGAATTTCTCCAATCATTTTTGCCCAACGACCGAGACTTTGACATGTATGATATCGTTGCAAACATTGTAGGCAGCTTGTCTGCGCTACTCCTTTGCTCGTGGTACCACAATCGCATGCTTGAGCGCAAGCGACAGAACAAGACATACAATGCTGTCCCAGGCGAGGATGAAGAGGACGTCGAACTAGGCCGAGGTCAAGAAACTGGCATTGCCGACGGCCCTGCTACACTAGAAGAGGAGGTGGACAATTGGGATGAAAATGCTGAAGACAACTGGGATGATGCTGAGGAAGAAGCCGACGCTGCTCCTGTAGCGCCTACCAAGAAGGATTAAGCGTTGGCGGCTGCTAATGACCGAAATGACTCTGTGTATTTTTCTTGTTTCCGATATTTACGATAAGCCAATGTATTTATACATACCTTAAATCTGTATTAAATAGAATATTATGCCCTTCTGCTTTGCGTTGCATCTCTACAGAGCCGTCGTCACTCCACCCCGCTAAATAAAATCCACAGCAGCTTGCCTCTGTCCCACCGCATTGTGCGCGCCCCTCCATTCCCTTTCCCCTCGAAACAAGCAAACGATCCTTCACAAGCAGACATGGCCAGCCAAGGAAAGCAGCCGGCGGCAGCGTAAGCTTTGATTTACCGTCTACGATCTGGACCCTGATGCTAATGTTCAAGTCGCAGCGCGCTCACAACAGGAGAGACCAACCCACGAGGTATCCCGACAGCACCCTTTGTTGACAGAGTCGAAGACTACATCACAACCAGAGAAGATGTCGAGCCGACGCTGCGAAACTTCCAGGAGTTAATATCGTGAGTTGCCCCAGTCCCCTGTTGATCAGCAACAGGCTGCAAAGGGTACAAGCATAGAGCGCTAGCTAAATCTGTCGAACCGCAGCAAATACCAATTCATGGAAATGAATCTTCAGCGCAGAGTGGCGGGACTCAAGGACAAGATCCCAGATATTAAGAAGACACTTGATTCTGTCCAGTTCTTGAAGCTGAGAAAGGTGCGTAGCTAGTACTAGCTGTGGCTGCCAGAAGAGTTTTGCTGACCAGACTAACTAGGATGAGCCCGAGCCCATTGAATCAACATTTGAACTCAACGACACTCTATACGCCCGAGCAAATATTCCCCCGACGGACGAGGTTTACATCTGGTTAGGTGTAAGTAGAAGTGCGGACAGTATGTGCCGAACCAGGCTAACAACACATACCAGGCCAATGTAATGTTAGCTTACCCCATTGAGGAGGCTGAAGAACTTCTCGAGTCGAAGCTGTCCACTGCCAAGAAAAGCATGGCCAACTGCGAAGAAGATATGGATTTCATCCGCGAACAAATCACTGTAAGTCCTTATCTCCCAAGCACACCGGCAGCCAACCCGGCCACCACACGCCCATGCTAACACAACAACAGACTATGGAAGTTGCCACAGCACGTGTATACAACTGGGAAGTTATGCAGAAGAGAAAAGACAAAAAGGATGGCGCAGATGACGAAAAGGAAGCAGCCAAGGATACGGAAAAGGACAAAAGTAACTAAATTAAACGGTATACTGCCACGAAAAGCAAACATACTGAAATTTGAATAAATAAAAAAATAAGTCAAGACTCTATCTGTGTGGCCACCCGTTTCAAAATAATATTTATAATATTTATTTTCGAATATTCTATCATGGGCTGTTGTACGCCAACCCACTTTTTGGTGTGACCCCGATTAGTGCATCGCGTAACCGTCATTGTTCAAGCTTGCCCAAGAAATTTTAGAGGTCGCATGCTTCACCAGCTTTCCGCACACTCTACCGCCTTCGACACTTTCTTTTCGTTGCGCAATGTCTTTACCCATAAAATCATGCTAGCAGTTCAATCCATATGCTCCGATTCGCACATGGGAGACTTGGGAGGCGGCGCCCGAAAGTAGGGGCCGCCTTGAACTTGGTATGTTGACTGTAGCCACGAGCCCCTACACGAACTCTAACAGAATTTTCTAGCTTCCAATTGTTCGATATTATAGCCATAATCAACCGCTTAATAGAACGCCCGCAACGCGGCCAGGTCACAGGCCGAACGGGACGTCATGGAACAACCCGCGAACAGATCCGTCCCAGCTAGGTCACGCGAAGCGACAGCAATACTCAACGGCCCACGAGCCGTTGACAGACTCATATAACATTACATCACGATATAAAATAACGAATGATAACCCAGATGCGGCATGGGACCAACCAGAGGGGTTATCACCTTTCGAACTCAGCCAAGATCCTTCGCTAGGCGTCGATACTGTAGCGCAACACGATATACACAAGCAAAAAAGGCCGACAAGGCGATACAAAACAAGACGGAAGAATTTATCAGAATACAGAGCCAATGGAATGAGAGCATTGGAGCTTGCGCTCGGAACAACCGGAGCCGAGCTTAGAGATCGACTGGCGCAATCAAAAGATCGACGACTGCCAATGGTCCTCCTGAGACTCTTGTTTAAAGAACAAATAAGCAAAAAGGAAGACGGGCAAAATCCAGCAGATTCTAGCCAAGAGGCTAGATGGGAGGAACGCAGTCTCGAAAAACTCAAAGAAATTGGTTTCACAACTGCCGACATTGGCTTCTACATTCGCATATTGCAGGGCCCGACTGATGAGGAGCGCTGCCGAATAATGCTTTCCGAAGACGCTTGCGTTCCTGCTTTTCTATTCATGTTTTTGATCCGCCGAGAAGCCGAGCTGCATGATGCGACTCTTATAAGCCAGCTACTCGACTATTGCCAACAGCATTACTGTGCCGATGGTGTGCATACCCAAACCAATGCCATAGTGACAGACGACCCGAATTCGAGCGCAGCCCTGAGCCGACTGATACCAAACGAATTTGAAGATACAATATCACTCTTCTCAAGTCATTGTCAGCGCACGGATGCTAGACTAAGCTTGAAGGTGGCGGACCTGCTATCCGACTACATACAACATTTCGTTGACGACGAGCATGCTGAGAAGGGCTACCACACACAATGCCGTCTTTTCAACTCAGGTCTTACTTGCCTCAGGCCACAGTCTAACAAAAAGAGTGTGCGCCGAGCATCACCGAATGCTTACTTCTGGGAGGCCCAACGAAGACTTCTCTCCATGTCAGCTAGTCTTTCTCGGCCGCTGCTTGTCAACGGAAGCGGATTTCGGGCAATTCGCGAGGTCCTAGCCGGTCTGCCAAAGAACCACAATGAAGTCCGTAGCTCAATACGTCATGCTCCTACTTGGCCACCATACTTACGGCCAGGAGACGGCATGGATGAAAATACGTATCTTGAGGACAACTGGAGCAGAGCTGTCGGAGCTGGCATGCTGATGCAGGAAGCTGGGTATAGTAAGACGGAACACGACGAAGCGTTAGACACATTGCAAGGGATGGCGCCAGATGGCACACCGACAATTCAACAACGTATTACGGTAGAGAATGGACGTCAACTCGGACTTTGGGAGGCATCCATCAAGGCCACTCGAAACTCCCAGGAGGCCTGGGATAGATTTCAGCACCCGCCAAGAGAAGGGATGGAACCCGGCGCGAACGAGTACGCAGCCATGTTTGAGAAACTAAGCTTGCGTGACAAGCCGGAAAATAGTAAGGCACTAGCTGGAGACAAAGCATACAACTTTCCAACTGCAGGCCGACTGAACTTGGCCGAGTTTGAACGAGCTCGTCTTCTACCTCCGAGCGTGGATGAGCTGTACAAGCAGATGCGAATGAATCATGTGCGACCAAACAGCCGCTGCCTCAATATTCTTGTTGCACACGCACCGTCTCTAGAAATGGCAAACAAGTACCTTTACGACAACGCCAAGGGGTCACCTGTCATACTCAACTTGATCACAAAGCAGCCCGAGCCGGAGCCGCTTAAGAAGACGCCGTTTGGTTTATTTGCAGCCTACATCAACGTGCTAACTCAAGAATCTCAAAAGGCAGGGATTCAAATCCGTCGAGCCATCTACATGACAGAGGCACGACTTAAAGGCGAGAAGTCTCGCTGGACGCCACACATCTGGGGCATCATTCTGAAGAACCTCTCGCAGCATCACTCTGCGATGCGGTTTTCTGTCACGGAGCAGCTCAAATTGCTACTTGTAGTTGCCGATCGCATTGAGGAATGCCACCACATGAATGTTTCTACGTTTGGACAATTTAATAAGTGCATAAAGAAAGTTATGCGCCGGCAGTTGACGACATGGTGGCGCAACCCTGCTTTGAAGAACAGGCCATTGACAACGCTCTTCGTCCAGGACGCACAGGCCGATGAAACCGATAGAGGTGCATCGCATGACGAATCGGCGCTTGCGGACAACGACAAAGTAACCGCCATGGTGGCGCGGGCTGCTCGGCGAATTAAAATGGATTTTAGCAAGCTGCGCATGAAGGAATCGCGCCACCAGCAGCACGTTGAAACAAGCAGCATCTCGGTACTCGAAAGCACGCTGTGCAGGCTCGACCCTATCACGGGCGAACAGGTCCACGACTACCTACTGGCGCTTGCGTACCTAGGCGAGCATGACGAAATGCACCGCGTGCTCTCGCTCATGGCCGACGAGTGGAGCGAGCCAGAGCTGCTTGAGCATCTAGAGTCGCTGGACGAGCAGCCTCCCGAGGCCGACTTCTTCGAGGCCCTGTGCGTGTACAGACTGTACGCCGAGCCGGCACTCGGCGGCAGCGGACTCCGCCAGGTGATTGCAGAAAGGGGCCTCAGTTGGTCCTGGCCTGACGACGAGGACTTGGCAATGTACGTGGACATGAAGCATGACGAAACGCTTGCCACATTGCGGGAGATTGTCGAGTGGGCAAGAGACCAGTGTACGATTATGGTGTAGATTGTGTATATATATTTGGATACCCGTGTGGCATGTATATTATAATATTTTGAACGCAATTGATCGACATATCGCCCTGTTTGTGAAGGTTGTATTTTGGCTCCAAACACTAGCAAGAAAGCGTACACACAATCGCCTCACAGTCTAGAACGTATAAGATGAGCCTGTTTCAAGATCGCACTGCCACCACTTGGCCTTTTCCTCTGCGGCCCAGTGGATTCAGTCGAGCCCTCTGGTGAAAAGAAAAACAGGTTACTATTCTTATCAACCAGACGCGCGTTCCAATCGTTGTGCATAGAACCATCGATTTGCCGGCCCTTCCCCCGATCATCTCTTTAACACTACGTGCATACACGCACATCTATCTGCATAAAGACACGCAGATGGTTAATTTCGCACCACAATGCGAAACAAACGAAACATATTATAATTCTACCTGCTATAAACATATATCCAATATTCCCCCCCCCAACGAATACCAATCAATTTGGCACCGATGCTACGCGCCGTTCAACTAACCTGTAACACTGGGCACCGCGGCCCCTCCCATAATGATTGGCTGCCACCGCGCCAAAAACGCCCACCCGCCCTGCCAGCTGCCGCGCCTGACAGCCAATCAAGCAGCCGCCGACTTTCCCAACGCGGACATGGGCTACTACAACGTGAAACGCTTGCTTCCCACCCAACCAGCAGCAGGGAAAAGGAAAATGCTCGTGTAGCCAGGGCCCTCTGGTCCTCAGGTAGGCCGACCGGAGTGACCTTGTGTAAAGGTAATTTCCGGTGCAGCGGCAAAGTATCCTGCTGGCGCTTACTGGGGCTGCTATATCTCCTGCATGTCTTCTTCTTGCGTCTTTGCACCAGTCAAAGTTCGCTCCCTTTTTACTCTTTGTAACAGAAACCTCTTGTTGGATTTTACCTTCCTTTTTCCTTTGTTATTCTCTCCTTTGTCAACCCCGCGTATAGACCAATTTTGCTTCCTTCTTCAACGCTTGATCTGCCACTTATCACTGGGATATTCTTCTGCTAGGAATATCGCTACGACTTGCAACCTGTACCCTCTTTTTTTATTGTCGATCTTTAAACAGTTTTCGCTTCAACGCTTTGCTCATCATCATGCGTTTCCAATTAGCTGCGGCTGCGTTGGCCCTTCTTCAGGATGTAGAGGCTGGTCCTTTACGTGTCTACCGCCAGCGGTATGTATTCTAACAAAACGTACTTATGATACCAGTGTTGGCTAATGATTGAGTAATAGCCCCGTTCGTGCCCGTGATGGGCCAATTTCTGTTCTCGCGGCGCCATCATACCTCAGTGTTATCCCGATTCACCCGACTGGTGGCATGACAACCACGACTTCCGATGGCAGCACCCCAACGAGCAGCAGTACGAGATCCAAGGATACAACCACTCGCTTCACGTCGATTGAACCAACCCCTGTCAAGTCTGATCCCTCTGTCAGCACGCCAACCGTGGTGCACTCTCTTGACCCGGAGCCCATCTCACTCAAGCCAGCACCATCCAGCACGGGCTCGACGCAACAAACCACATCGGCTTCAGAAAGCTCCAGCAGCTTGGCTCGTGCCAGTGATGCTCCATCCAGCACTCCCACCAGTGCTACCGAGACTGCGTCCACAAAGCCATCCTCATCTGCTGACCAGTCATCCTCCTCTGCTACAACCACCAGCAGCGTCCCCATCGCCACGTCTTCTTCATCTTCTGTCCCTACCACAACATCTGACAGCCCTCGCGGCCAATCTTCCTCCGTCCCAGCTCAGAAGAGTACCTCTGAGGCAGCAGCCCCCAACAGCTCTCTCACAGGATCTCCCTTTACAACACTCCAACCCCAAACAAGCACTACACCCGAAGCCTCGTCCCCTCCCGTCTTTGCTACTACTCCCAGCAAGCCCAACCCCGTCATCCCAACCATCATCGCCCCCAAGCCTCCCCAGTCTACCGCTTCAGTTGCTCCTGATGCATTTGCTGCCAACCTGCGCCAGGCACAGATCTACAACAAGGCCTTTGAGAGTCTGACATCAAACTCGCCATGCACAGCTAACCAAGCTGCCTGCGTTGGCACAAAACAAGCTGTCTGCAACTCTAGCGGCAGTTTCGACCTCATCGGCTGCCCTAGCGGCCAGGCTTGCTTTGCGCTCCCCATGACCACTTACAACGGCATCATGGTTGGATGCCACGATGTAGCTGATGCTGAAAAGATCCTCGGCAGCGAACAAAAGCCTACTTCGCCATCCACTCCTACTTCTCTTCCCTCTTCCTCTTATTTCATTCTTACACCCGTTCCTAAAGTTTCCACTCCTGCTGCACAACCTCCCGCATCGACCCCCCTCCCATCTTCTGAGCCCACTACATCCGTCACCAAGACAAGAAGCATGACCACGACCCTCGTTGTCACGCCTCCTGCAACAAGCGCGCCCCCCGCACCCATCGCTCCCTCATCCACTTCTTTGATCTTGACTGCCATCACCATCACGCCTCCGGCCGCTCCTCCAGCCCCATCCGCCAAGCCTACCTTCAACCCCGGAGTTAGCATCTTCGATCCCAACGGACCTCCTCCCGAGATCAACCGCACTTCTCTCCAAGTTCTCATCCCTGGCAAGAAGTCTTCTCTGGTCGTGGCGCCTGCTGCAGTCCCTACCCACGCACCCGTGGCCGCAATGGACAATGGTGATGCGCGCGTGACGCAGACTGTCTCCGTCACAACAACCATCATCCAAAAGGAGACCGTCACTGCTACTAAGACGGAGAAGGAGACTATTCGCGAGACCGTCACTCTCCTTGTTCCTTCTGGCACTCAGTAAATATAAACGAAAAAAAGAGAGAATGTACACACATTATGTTGTTTTAGACGGTGGTGGTAATATCTTTGATTTTTGTTTTGTTATTTAAAGCTGGTCTGGTCCTTTCCTGCGTATAGAAAATCAGAAGTGAGCTGTCTGGTACATAGCCGCTGACCCTGTTTTATAGTTTGGTACTGCACCTTAATAATACGTTTTAACTGCCCGTTTTTTTTAACAGAAACTTTCATTCTGCGAGGTAATACAGTGGCTCACGAAAGTACCGCGTCGTTGAAAGAGTAGTAAAGAGTTCATTCGTTTATATATGTATATACCGGTGACGATGCAAACCTGTTCTATGCAATTGTTCCCAAGGCCTCGTCAAAGAGTGCCCCCAAAACGCCCGTCTACGCTCCTCGACAAAATGCAAGAAATCCAAAAGTCTGTTTTGTGTGTACAAGCCTCTAGCTTGCGGTAGTATCGTTGCCATTGGCCTGCAACGGAGCTCCGCCGTCTTCTGTTATAGGCGTCGCCGTTCCACGGCTGGCTGTTTCATCCTCGGTATCCGTGAATGGATCAGGGACTTCACGGCGCTTTGGTGCTGGTGGCTCTGTTTGCCCGCCTCGCTCTAACTTGAGGCCATGGCGCTCGTACCACAGCTTCCGTAGCACATCGTATATAAAGTTGTACTGCTGGCCGCCTTGTACCATGGCTCGACGCTGTTCACGGAGCATATCCACCGTCTCGTATACAGCATCTTCGTCGCCAAGGAGAGATGGGTCGCCATCAAAAGCGCCAGCAGCAAGCTCTCGTATCAGGTGTTCTAGGCAGATAAAGGTGCCTGTTCGGCCAATACCAGCGCTGCAGTGGATGATGCGTCTCCCATCGGGGTCGCCGTGTTGGCGGGAAAGCTCCATGAGCTCGAAGAAGCTGTCCAAGTCGTCCATTTCCGGCACGCCAAAGTCGGGCCAGAGGGTATATAGAAAATGCCACACGACCTTTGGCTCCTCTTCCCCTTCAACGTGCAGCAGCAGCTTACGCTTTTCGATGGCGCCGTCTGCCAGCTCCTCCATGGAGTCATATGTCAGTTTGGCTTTCCAGCCATCGCCCCATAAGTCATCCTCGTTGAGATCCCAAGTCGCATGTTCCTCTTCGAACGGAAAATATTGGTGGCATTTTATCGCATTATTTTCGACCATGGTGGTCAGCTGTACAATGGCGGATGTCGTGGACATTTGCTCGGCAATCATGCGCCATACATATTCGATCGACGGGATAGTCGGGCCTTGCATGGCAATAAATCGTAAGGGGTCTTGGGACACATCTGTAGGCGGCGGTAGCTCAATGGCAGAAGCATTGACATAGTCGATGCCCTCTTCGACATTGAGCTTTACGCGGGTATGCTGCCACGGCCATACATTGCTATAACGGTCCATGGGTCCGCTCTCTGATGTGAAGTTGTGCTTGTATGGTGCCCATCGGCAAGTTTCGGGGGTTTCGCTTCGCATACCTTCTGCGACTCGGTTTCTTTCGGTCCATTGGAGCTCTTGGAACTTGCTAGCCATATCTGTCACCCGTTGGGTTAGCTATCAAAACCAAGCTTGTTCATCTGGCCTTTAGCATCCATATCAGTACTCACCTAGAATGGACAGATTAAGAAATGCCGGCACTGCAGCCTCCTTCGGCGACTTATCATCACCCATTCTCGCAGCTTCAAGCATTCCGTCGCGCGAGGCAAATGTTCTGAGTGGGTGGCCTCCCTTGGCTACGACGGCGGTGGATGGCCTGATTTGCTGCTGTGCCACGGGCGGGCTGCTTCTAGCGCGCTTCCCGGCAGATAGTAATCGTATGTTTTTAAAAGGAGATATGCGACCGGACATGCGCGACATGCGGCCAGGCTGTAAGAAGTCGGGGTCGGAGGGCGAGTGCACGTGTATTGTAGCCACCGGTGGTTCGGAGCTACGGGATCTGGGGACAGACGTCTCGATGGTTGGGCGTTTAGGCTTTCGCCGGAACCTGGAGATCTTGTCCATGAGGCTTGATCAGGCTACAGGACGAAGCTGTCGGCAGTGCCGCAGCTGTATCCGTGGGATGCGGGAGCCAAGGGGTTGCTTGTACGGTTGTTTGGAGGGGTATGGCCGTTTTCGTCTGCGTGGGATTAGTGGTTGGTGGGTGCTTTGTTGAGGAGCGAAGAGCAAAAGAAGATCGATGTGTTGGTCGTAGGGAGTATTAAGAAAAGGTGCAAATAGAAAGAAACCGAATATAGAGAAAAGTAGAAGAAGGAGGAAAACAAGGGAGCAAAGGCTGATGGCAGTGCAGAAGAGGCGAAGCTAAAAAGTCGACCTTGACGCTGGATCCGGAAGCGCCTGGCCTGGCGGGGGTGGCATGAGGCACTGCCCGTTTTTCCACGGGGGCCAAAGCTGCTAAGCGCCACTGTTGGCGTACGCGGGGCTGCACTAACACTCGGCGCTGAGTTTGGAAAGCTGCATGGTCAGC
This sequence comes from [Torrubiella] hemipterigena, assembly GCA_000825705.1. NCBI lineage: Eukaryota > Fungi > Ascomycota > Sordariomycetes > Hypocreales > Clavicipitaceae > [Torrubiella] hemipterigena. Next base: position 987,033 of record CDHN01000004.1, read on the forward strand.
TAAATTACAGTAGGCTGGGTAGGGCGCCATTGGGTGATGCAACCTCTGATCTGCGGGAACTAGTCTCGCTTAAAAATAAACAGACAAAAAGAAAAATAATAGCAACAAAGGCTGTGTTATATAGTGAGTATTTTCATCTAAATTTATTCCCATGTTTATACAAGCCATCCTTGGCCACCCATGCGACAACCACACGAGGGTCTCAGCATGACCACGAACCGGTATCATGGATATAAATAACCATGCCATCATACGGCCTATATTTGTTTTATATCGGTAGATGCATCTAAAACCCAAAGACAGTCTTGTCACATGGTTACATACGCAGATGCAATAAAAGACATTCTTTTTTGGAATTATTTGGGAGTTGAATGGACGTTCCTAAAAATAGCCTGCGTTCTTGCGAAATACGAGAGACGCTGTTGCTGCTGATCCAATCTTTTTTCTCTGGCACATGGTATTTCGCTTTCATATTATACAGTACATGAATTACCCCCCGTTGCCGTATTCACACGGCTCGTACAGACCCCCCTCTCTCATAGTACAACTTGGTGTGTCAGCTTGCTTACACGGAAGAGTAGACACCTGACACGTATCGTCCACACTCGACCTTTTGCTCAAGCGTCAGTTTGCGTCCCTTGCCATCGACGCCGGTGCGGGCGGTTTGCCTGGGAGCGAGACACAAGCGCTGCGTCTCGCCCTGTCGTCCCTTGGCGGCATCGGCCTCTCCTCCGTCCAGAGGGCCGATGTAGTCGGGAGTGTTCCAATTGGTTCTCTTGCCCGAACCGAGCTGGTAAAACTCATTGCCGCCCCAGAAAAGCACATCGGCACCGACGTTGGTCTGGTTCTCGGCAGATGTCCAGCCCGTAGAGACCACCTTTGTGACGTTGTCCATGATGGCGGCACAGTGCGTCGCACCAATGCTCAGAGACTTGACCTTGATGGGCGTAAGCATGTTCTTCTTCTCGTCAAACTCAAACAAAGAGGACAGCGCCTTCACCTTGGCAGGGGCGGCAGATACGTGAGTCCAACGGCCCGTACCAAGAGAACCATAGGTGCCTTGGCCGGTAGCCCAGAGATCGGTGACAGACTTGGGCATGCGCTTCGATGGTGCCAACGACTTGGGGCCAGCCAGAGCATCTACCTTGGCAGGGCGAGCATCGACGGTGAAGAAAGTCGCTAAACCTCCTGCGGCGATGGAGGTGACTGTAGGGACCAACCCTTCCTTTTCATACGGCTTGCTAGTCTCCATAATCGTGGGTCGGTCGACCATCTGCAGCTTGGGCTTGGGCTCAAAACCAAGCTGTCCGTACATGTTGTCGCCAAATGTGTACACTTGGCCAGCCTTGTCCAAGACAACGGAGTGGAAGTCACCAGTAGCAATCTGGACAGCGTGGCGGCCCTTGAGAAGGGCAATTTCGTGGGCCTGGTCGTAGGCGCCTTGGGGACGAGTTTCCCAGGTCAAGCCAGGAATACCCATCTGGCCCTTGGAAGGGAATGTTGACGAAGTGGCAGCAGCAGAGAACACGCGACCCTTGGAAGTAAGCATCAGGCAGTGCTCGGCGCCGCTGCTGATGTCGGTGATGCGCTCACCCCAGCTTAGAGAACCTGGGGTCAAGGTGCGGAAGCTGACAGCCTCTGCGCCGGAGCTCCAGAGAGACCAGCCCTTGGATTGTGTTTGCTTGGCGCCTCCGTCCTGGTCATTACGCGACGAAGGAATGGAGTAGACATTGCCGTTGCGACCAAGAGCAAGGATGCTATCCATGGACACCGCAATCTTCACCAGATCCTTGCCTTGTAGAGTAGTGGTAGGTTTGGGGTTGGCTTGGGAGAAGCCGAGACCCCATTGAACCAGGTCGCCCTTTTCATTAACAGCCGCACCAAACTGCTGTGTGAGCTTCAAGTCGCGAAGCACCTGGTCGTCAAAGAACTCGAGACGGCGAGGGAGCTTTATGTACTTTTCCTTGGACTCGAGGTCGACCACCTTTCCTGCGTTGGAGCCCCAAACGTAGACACCAGGGTGCTCCCAGCTTTGCTTAATCTGTAGATGCTGCGAGCTCAGCAGTTCTCTGTTGTCTTCCTCAGATAGAGCCTTTGCGCGAGCCTGTTCAAACTGGAGTTCGGCTTGGGGAATGCTGGGCTTTTGCGCCTCCTCGCTTTCCTGTTTCTTTGCCCCATCCAATTGGTCTTTGATTTGCGGGTAGTAATATGTGCCGGCAGCAGCAATAGCAAAGATTGTAAGGAATCCGACGGCCTTGCCTCCTCGTCTTTGTGGTCTCGGTGGTTGTGGTGGTGGAGGAGCGCCAGCAGAGGCGACAGATCGTACGCTAGTTGTTGGCAGGCGACGCGCAGCCTGGCGAATGTGCCTTGCAGCTGTGATTCGTGAACTCAACATCGTTATTGTTGTCGTGTCGATTCCGTAGCTTGTAGGCGAAGCGGAAAGGAAAGGTTTTGGTGGATGACCAATTGGCTTGCGCTGGATGGACGGAAGCAAGCAGGAAAAAAGGAGATTAGTGGGCGCCGGACTATGACAGTTGGATGATGCTGGCCGGCTCAGTGGCTCCCCATAGCGCTAATTTTTTTTCCGTACGGTACACATGCCCTGTAAGGCTTGGGCGCCCCAGACACTTCCACCCCACCCGAGCGCTGGCCGCCTACCAGTCCCAACGTCTGCCGGCCGCTAAGACGCCACCTTGCTTCTGCATCGACACCAACTCGCGCATCGGCGTCGCAAAATGTACGAGGACTCGTGGTACAACTTTGTGCCCGAGGTAAACAAACCGCAGGCGAGCGCTGCACCGACGGGCCATCGCCGCAAGGAGTCCACGCTGCTCCAACAGCCAAACGTGCGCCTGATCCCCTTGAAGCTTGGTCGACTGCGGGGTTGTAGCTAACCTCTCTCAATAGGGCATTACTGGCGACAATGCAGCATCTCAGAAACCTCTAGCGATTGTAGATGACGCGGAAGAAGACAATGGACCTCCTGAACCGACAGTACCGCGCCGTGCGGCCTCATATTCCGACCTGAAACGAAGCGAGCCGAAACAAGCAGTTTCCAAGAAGACGACGCGACAAGATAGAGCTTGGGAAGCATTATTGATCCGTCATGACTCAACTTATATTGATGACTTGTCGAATGATATATCGATCTTGGATACGTTTGATGACGAGCTGCTTGAAGCAAGTCAAGATAGCTACCTGTTCGTCTTGCTGCCTCTGAATCAAGCTTGACACCCACAGCGCTAATAGCTTGTGTAGACTATACCACGATCAGCTCTTACTCACCGAACGACACCTCGATGGCCTCATCGATGATGCCAATATCACTCTTGAGCTGCTAACAAAGCTTTCGCTCTCATTCCAGTCCGTCGACGACCAGACCTCCACCTTCCAGGCGCAGTGTGAAGAGCTTCTGACGGAGCAGCACCGACTAGAGAAGCTCTCTGGCGAAGTGGAAAATGACCTCCGATACTACGCATACCTTGAAACAGCTTCGAGACGGCTCAATGCGCCTGGTGCTAGCCGTCTTGTAGATGATTCGTCATTCGCAGATATGATGGAAGAGATTGATTCTTGCATCTCGTTTATGACGTTTCACGAAAATTACCGCGAACGAGACTCTTATCTAGCCCGCTACAACGCATTGCTAGCCAAGGCTCTTCATCTTCTCGATGTCGGCTTCACGTCACAGCTTGAAAAGGTCTCCAGCGATATATCTCGACAGATTTCGTCCAGTAAAACACAGTCGACATGGCATGCCCTTGCATACGGCCGATTTGAAGAGATGATGATGGATTCATACTCTCTTGTTCCAAACATTCAACGAATTATTGAAACTTCATATGATCAGTACGGCACACGAGCAACGGGAGCAGTCGACACCGCACTCTATGTCAACACTGCTAACAATCTGATGCGCACATATCTGACAACGCGAGATCGAGATTTGAAGCAATTAACGCAGCACGATATTAGCGAATATCAGAAAGAGGCCAAGGAACTCTCTGTGGAGACTGCTTCTCGAAATTTCATCAAGCAGGTCTTTGAGCGGGTGCAAAACGAAGGCGCTCTGTTTAACAAGGTTTTCAACATGAATCTGGTTTGGAACACGGCACCTGAATCTGCCTTTCAGGTGGCAAAGGATATTCAGACTACCATGGCTCACCCAGCCAACATGACACCGCTAGCAACGCAGCTACAAGCAGTCTTACAACCGGCTGAGCTCAAGTCCCTATGCAATGTCGTGGGTTGGATTGCTGGTGAATATTCTATTCTCGAAGCGGACGAGGACGAGACAGAATTGGCCAAGAAGCTGCGAGAATACGCAGCGCGACTACTAGTCGACCATCTCTGGCCATTTACAGATACCGCATTCGAAACGGAAGTGACCAAGGCCATCACTAAGGCAGCTATGGACGACTCGTCGCTAAAGATTGGACCAGTTGTTGACGGTATCGCTTGGTCCAATGCCTATCCAGTAACAAAAAAGGCAATTGAGCTGCTCTCCATGTTCGATCAAGCAATGCCAAAAGAGAGATCTGTAAGTCACCAAACCCTACGATCTCGTAGCAGTCAGCGGAACCCGGCAGTACTAACACATCTGTAGACTAAGAACAGCCCTGTCATCTTCAAAATTGTTCGCGAAACGATCCAGGTCCTTCAGCGCGCAGAAGCCCGAATTCGCAGTCTCAAGCTAGCCACTGATGCAGATCTGTTTACCGTCAAAAATCTCTTGATCTTAAAGAATGAGTTGGTTTCGCTTGAAATTGGCGACATCCGCTCCAACAAGCCCGCGAGCATGCAACACTTTACGCAAATATGGGAGACTCTCAGCCCGCAAAACCTGGCCGGCTTCATTGGCAGCATGCTGCCTTCACGTCTCTGGGGTGGCACAACCGGTGTGACTGCACAGACGCTGACGGTGGAAGATATGAGTGAGCAGCTGGACGAACTGTTGCGGCAGTCCATCTACGCCTTTACCAAGCGATGGGGTGCATTGGTCAGCGAAACGCGCAGTGGCAAGGGCAAGGGCAAGCAGGAATCCGACGTGGAAGGCGATCTAGACGACCTGCTAAGGACAGCCTTTAGCGGTCAACCGGAGGTGATGGCGAAGCTGAAGGAAGCGATTGAGATGAATGCTGCTGCACAGAGCGAAAGCAAGATCACCAAAAAGTAGAAGTGATGCATAGATTTTCAGCCTCAAAATATAGACCTTGACGACCTCATCATCCGGCGTATCATATATCATTGCCAGTAAATAGAATGATGAGTCTGGCGCTTTGCCGTGTTGAGCTCGCCGTGCCGCGTCAAACCTGTGTTGCCTACGTTTCACTCCGCGCAACCAATCAGTAGCTACACGCGAGGCTCGCTCGCTTCAGCTGGCCCCCTAATTACCGAAAATTGACGACCACGATGTTGAGTAAACCCGTTGAGGCGGACATGTCAAGCTCCACCCTGCGGTTCGGCGCCCCGGAGCATAGCCACTTGTGGAAGTGATCCCGATTCAACAGTTGAGCTGAAACACCGTGTTCATTTAGTCAAGATCGTCCGCTGTACGTGGCCTATTTGTATAAATTGTATGGTATATACCCCTTCTTTATCGTGACAAAAGTACGACAAGCCGTCTAAAATATCATTTTGTATCTTTTCTATCCATCCATCATGACACCTCGCACGTACCGTGGAAACTGTCACTGCGGTGCCTTTGTGTACTCCATTGCCGGCGTGAACGAGATTTCCGAAGTTATCGAGTGCAACTGCAGCGTATGCTTCAAAAAGGGATACATGCTGTTCTTCCCTGGCGACAATGCGCAGTTTACTCTCGTCAAGGGCACTGAGGCTGACTTGGCCAGCTATACGTTTGGTCCAGCCACGCTGAGTCACAAGGTTGGTTAGTCACTTACACCACACCATCACGGCATTAATGACGGTATATGGTAGTTTTGTCCAAAATGCAGCACCGGTCTATTTGTTTGTAGCGAGGGAAAGCCTCTGGGACAAGGAATCGGCTTGAATGTAAGTTCTGGGAGAGCAGCAAGTGCAAGTAGGTTGGCGCTAAATGGCAATAGGTCCATGCTATCCAGGGCGTGAATACATGGAAAGTCACAAAGAAGCCGTAAGTTGACAGAATCCGTCTTATATGAATTCTATAAGAAAGCTGACTTGGATTTAGCTACGATGGTGCTGCCATCGGTGATGCCTACGTGACGTCCAAGTACAATGGGCCAGAGCCCGCCAGTATCCCCAACGGCAAGCGATATACCGGAAGCTGTCACTGCGGTAATATCAAAGTGGCAATGGAGAATGAGGAAATGGAAGGCCATCCGACGATGCGGATTGTCATATGCAACTGCAGCATTTGCGAACGGGTATGTGAGCAGGCTCAACGTTTATGATGTGTGCTAACGGCGGTGGTGAGCAGCTCGGTGTTGTCTGGGTGTATCCACAGACTGAGCAGGTTCAGCTAGATGCGGCCCCTGATGCCATTGGAAAGTATAGTTTTGCATACGGCATACTGGAGAAGCTGTTTTGTAAACGCTGTGGCGTGTGCACCAGTAATGTCGCCGCGGATCTCAATGAAGCACAGCTCAAGGCGATGCCACAGAATTATGCTGATTACTGGGCTCGTCATCGCAAACTGCATCCCGTCAACATACTCACGTTGGATGGTGTTGATATGGAAAAGATCAAGATTCAGTATCTGGATGGGTGGAAGGATATTCCAAACCCGGGCAGCGGCGCGTACGTTGATCCATGAGATCCATGAGATCGGTCAGTATGGTTGTAGATGTTTTGGAGATTTAGCGGTGGTGTTGAGGCGTGTAGTGAGTTGATTATGCTGGTGAAGTTGGTTGTGTCTCTCCATTTCAGTTGGCTATTCTAAATGTATTAAATCGAGCCCACGTGAGGCTGCCGTTGATGAAGATGTATGTGAATAATCTGAAGCTCAATGCGTACTTCACATGGCTGGTTGTAGATGTTGGAAGCGGGAAATGTTACGTACAGAATACATAACGTGCGGAATCCAGTGGCTGTAGATGCTGCTCCCAGTTTAGTGCTGCACGGCGGGGTCCGTCCGCGGCCCAGCCCACCGTCATCCCCTGTAAATCCCACTGTCAAGGCTCCCCCACAGCGGGCGGTCTGCGTGCTCGGTCAGTGGCGGGTGAAAAAAAACACGCACCTTCCCCAATTCAAGCCCTGCACCCCCGCGAGCACGACATCGGAGCACGTATCGGCTCATCGGTGCCCGCGCGGCTCATTTATTTTTTTTTGGCTTGGGGCCACGCCAAAGAGGTGGTGGTCCCCCCACGAGAATTGCACGACTCGGACCGCAACGGAGACCTGGGAGCTTTTCTCCCCCACAGACAAAAGCAGCAACTCCAATTTCGTTTTCTCTTTGTATTTTCTTCTGTTACAACTACCAAACAAATCACAACTTCTCCGTCTGCCTGTTCTGTCGCGCGCAATGGAGGCTCCCGTTCTCGACACCGAGGCGCCCCCCGCCAACTCCAACCAGGCCGCTAAGGATCTCTTCTCCGGTGCCATGGGCGGTATTGCTCAGGTTCTTATTGGTATGCTTCCTCCCAGAAACCAGACTGCTTGCTATTCTAGCCAGCACTGCATTCCAATTGGTCTGATCTTTGTTCTAACCCAGCTTCCCTCCCTCCACAGGCCAGCCCTTCGACATCGTCAAGGTCCGTCTGCAGACCACCACCCAATACTCCGGCGCCCTACAGGCCGCTGCCTCTATCTACAAGACCGAGGGCCCTCTCGCCTTCTACAAGGGCACGCTGACCCCCCTCATTGGTATCGGTGCCTGCGTGTCCGTCCAGTTTGGCGCCTACCACTCTGCCCGCCGCTGGTTTGAGGCGCGCAACCAAGACGCCACTGGCAAGCCCGGCCTCTCCTACGGCCAGTACTTCGTCGCCGGTGCCTTTGCCGGTATCGCCAACACCGCTCTGTCCTCGCCCATCGAGCACATCCGTATCCGCCTGCAGAGCCAGCCCCATGGCGCTGCCCGCCTCTACGACGGCCCTCTCGACTGCGTCAAGAAGATCTCCGCCCAGGGCGGCATCGCCAAGGGCATCTACCGCGGCACATCGGTCACTCTGTTCCGTGAGTCCTTTGCCTACGGTTCCTGGTTCACCGCTTTCGAGTACATGATGAACCTTGACGCTGCCCGCAACGGTATCGACCGCAAGGACATCCCCAGCTGGAAGATTGCCCTCTACGGTGGTCTTGCTGGTGAGGCCCTCTGGCTCGCTTCGTACCCCTTCGACGTCATCAAGAGCAAGATGCAGACCGACGGCTTCGGCGCCAACCAAAAGTACCCTACTATGCGCTCCTGCTTCGCCCAGACCTGGAAGGCCGACGGTGCCGCTGGCTTCTTCAGAGGTATTGCGCCTACTCTGGTTCGTGCCATGCCTGTCAGCGCTGGTACCTTTGCCGTTGTCGAGATGACTATGCGTGCCATTAGCTAAACGTTATATTCTCGACACTTTTTGCTGTTTCGGCTGTTTTCTGTTTTCTACGTTCATGGGCTTCGTATTTTTGGCATCGGGGAGCAATACCCCTTCAACTAGACACATCTTTTCTTCACAAGAGACAAAAAGTTTTCTTCTTTACTTTTTTTGGCGCAACTATACTTGGGTACTTTATAAGCAACGGCGTTGTATATTAACAGGACTTGCAGGCAAAGGCTTGCCCTTATCATCATTCAGATATAGCAATTACTTCTATTCAAAGCATACCTATGTACTCTACCAGTCTATGATGTTTCCTGGTTATTACCAACCAATGTTCTCGCTGTTTTCAACTCTACGCTGCAGAATAGCTCTCGCGTTTCCATTGCCCAGACCTTCTAATCTCAGCTCCTCCAGCACCTTTCTTGCTTCGTCGTTGTCTTTGAAGACGCGGTCGCTAGCTTCTTTCAGTGTCATCACGCCCGGTGTGCCTTCGGTAGGCAGGCTAAGAAGTCTTGTTCCCTCGGATAGCATGTCGAAAGCTCCGGCACCGCTAGGGATATATCTCTCCACCATCGCCATCAGCGCCTGCTGATCGAATGCGAATTGCGCCGCACCAAGAGTAGTGAATGATTGTCTCATGAGAATAGACGTCCACAGCAGGTCCTGTACTTTGCGCAGGGCTTCGCGCCAAACGCGACGGTAGCTTGCTGACGACAGCGTTTTGACCAGGAATTCAAAGTTTTGCTTGAGAATAGCAAGCGGCTCATCTAGCTCTGGTGTGATTGACAAGTCAGACAGGTCATCAAGCATGGCAGACTCGCCGACCGTCGTCCACTGCACCTTTTGGGCGTAGCCACGGAAAGCCTTGGTATGCGCGTCTGTAAGTGAAGCGACGAGAAGATCCTCGGCTGTCTTTCGGCGAGCAGCAAACGCGCTGATAGTCTCATCGAATATTGCGCCGTCCTTATCGCGCGACGGCTGGAAATCGTCTTCGGGAGCCTTGTCGCTACGCAACAGTTCGTCCCATAGCACAGTGAAGAATTCTTCGTCTCCCCATTCCGTTAGGCAGTTGACTATATGATCAGCGCTGCCAATGACCTTGCATAGAGTCTCGAGGGCTCCCAGTCCTTGCAGGGCAGCCAGCTGTTCCTTTGAAGCACCATGGAGGGTACGACCTAGCGTCGATGTCATCGATTGATAGGCTTCTAGAGAGCCGCGCAGGCGATCATGGTACCCGTCTAAAATGTCCAGCTGAATTTTGGTGAGAAATTTGACCTTGTACTTGGTCTTGCGAAGACGGTCATACTTGGATGTCACCGTACGTAACAGGTCGGTAGTACGGACGGCGGCATATGTCGGCTTCATCTTGCCAGTTTCAGCAAAGTCATAGTCAATCTTGCGCGAGTCGTCAGAGTTCATAATAGAGTCAAAACGCTCTAGAGCAAAGGTCCTCTCTGCTTGGAACCACGCATCAAAATGCTCATCCAAGACTTCTGCGGTAAGGCCTGGCCAACCGTCCTCAGAGTCACCGCCATCGTAGTTGAACCGCGTTCGGAGGTTTTCGTCAAAGGTCATCAGCTGTCCCATAAAGCCACTCAGGAATGATGGGTTCATGACTGCCTCATCTGCAACAGCCAGCACCTTTTCGCGCATAATGGTTAGCAGCGACGTTATCAGTGCGCAAACAGGGTCGACGTAGATCATTTTATCTGCCGCCGACGTATTCACGAACTTAGCAGCCAAAAGATGGGCCAAGTTGTCGCGGAAGAAATCTTCCCACTTCTCTACCGTCGAGAGAAACCACGGGAAGCAGTGCGTACCCATGGACTGGGGAGCGCTGGTCGGCTTATCGCTCAGGAAATGGAAACGGAATTCCGCCACAAAAATCTTAGCCATGACGTCCACTGGCAGCAAGGGGATAATATCGGAGCTGTGTAGAATCTCAGGCATTTGCAGGTCAACCAGCTTCTCGAAGCAGGCCAGCCACTCTTGATCCATCTGAGACTCCTTATCAACGCGGGGCCACTGGCGTTTAGTCAAGATGGCATCCATTTCCACGGACATAGTCTCCTTCATTTCGTCCCAGAGTGTCTCTGCGACTTTTTCAACATGCTCAACGAGATGCAAGTCCTCTGACCCAGGGAGGCTGCGCAGTCTCATGGCCAGCTGTTTCAGCTGCGAGTACGGCTCAAGAGCGGCCTTGGGACTATCCGGCAAATGCGACCTGGCTTCTTTGCGCAGGTTTTCCACATCTTGCAACATTATGAGATATCGCTGGGCCATGTCAACGGCCTTGAGCTTCTGCATAGGCCGCTGCAGACGAGCGATAGCCTCGCTGGGCGCATCCGACGCAGCGGCAATGTGGACGCGCTCGTCGATACTGGCCTGGAGGGCATTGAACTCATCGATTCGGATCTGTAGCGTGTCCCCTCGGTCTTCGGTCGTGCGGCGGGCCTGCTCGAGATCCTTGACGGCGTCGTCGAGCTGCGACTGGAGCTGGTTGCGCTGGAGCTCCACGGACGCGAGTAGCTCGTCAAGGGCTTCGAGGTCGGCAGGTGCCTGCAATTTATCGTCGAGATAATCTTCGACTCGAATATCAATGTCGCCATCAGGCGAGGGCGAGTCAAATGACGACATTTCGCCAATTGTCGAGTTGGCGTGGAGGAGATGCAGTTGAGTGATGGAGAGTTGGTCCCACGTCACCAACTTTACGGGGTTGTTGGCTATCGATAAGCTGTTGCGTTAGTACACTGCTATAGACTGGCTGCACCGCGATCGGCGTGGAATAGCATAGAGTATTTATTTAATTCGAAATAAATATGTAATTCCTAAAACTTATAAGAATGCACCATCTCCTACTTTTAACCGCCTAAACAGCTGCAGTGCGGCTCAGTGTATTGGGCTGAATAAGAGGTCTACTAAGAGCCTACGACTGATGTTATTATGGTCTCTCTGCAAACAATTGTGGTTTTATTCAACCTAAATACCAACACTGCAGCGTGCATTGGGTTGTTGGAAAATTTTATAAAATCGTTGCATCCCAAGATAGCATACTGGCAACTTCAAGCAGCAGCCTGGTTCAGAATCTGTTGCGCAGCTGCCATTTGCTCTGGCGTAGGCATATTCGCAATCATCAAATACAACACACCCTCCGTCATTAGCTTCTTGACACCTTGAATAAGTGTTGCCGGTCCCACGCCGGTACCCAGAAGGCCTCCCCTGCGAGTGTCCCGTGCCATGACGCGTCTCGACCTATTATGTTCCTCCTGCACCGCCGAGCTTCCAGGAGACCCTAACCCAAGCAAGCCTCCACCTCCACCAACAGCGCCGCCTGTTAAAAGCGCCAAAAGATTACCGCTGGACGCAGGGTGATTTGGGTCGGCGTATCGGGAGCGAAATTCAGGCTTGGCGCCGAGGTTGGAGAGGCCGCTCTCCGGGTGCTCAGCCGCCCACTTGGCTTGGCTACGCTTGTCCATGTACTCGCTGGCAAAGGCCATGCTTCTCATGAATCCGTTGGGCTTCTTGGCTGCCTCATTTGCGGCATCTACAGACTCCTTGGACTCGGCCAGCTTGTCGAGCTGTGGAAACACAAGTGGCGCTGACTCTGGCCATTCAAACCCGACGCTGCCGTGCGACGACTGCATCAAGCTCTTCCACTTACTAGTCTTGCCTGTCTTGGCCTGCTCTTTCTGGCCAGCTGCGCGCTGCAGCGTTTCGTTGAATTCGGCATGGGTCACGACAGAGCCCTCGTCGTCGCTGGGCTTCCAGGTAAGCACGACAGCGACTAGCCCCAGAGGCGCAAAGTACTCGGCATTGAGGTGATTGAGAAAGGCGTTTGTTTTGGAGCGGCTGTGGGCAGTCATTGAGACTTGGGTCGCAATCTGCGAAGCAATGGCCACGGCGATGGTGACGGGCTCTGGAACATGCTGGACAGCAAGCGTGGCGACGTTGATGGCATTGATCCAGGGTGATGGCATCACTGCCTTGTTTAGCTCTGTGACAAAGTCCATGAACGTAGCTTCGTCAATGCCAACCTGTTCAAGAAGGGGCGCGTATGCACGAATGAAACCTCGCGAGCGCTCACCAGGACGACGCTGCGGGAGGATGACGGGCATGGGTAGCGGTTCATAGTTGCCATCTCTGACAGGAAGTGGATGCCGCGCCATAAATGCCACAGCTCCGGCCTTGGCAGCCTTTTCGTTTTTGGAAGCTTGAGCATCGTCGTCAGAGCTTCCCGTAGCCTCGTTGACCTCCTCTTGTGCGGGGGCTTCTGTGCTTCCTGCAATAGGGGCTACAGGAGCAGCATTCTTCTCAACCACGACAGGTGGGTTCTCTACCACGGCCGAGTACTCTGGGGGTGGTGCCAGCTCATCTTGTGCGTCGTCAAGAAGCCAGGCAACTTCATCAAGATCTTGCCCTGCTTCATCCTCTTTCGTGATTTTACTTGAGGCCCCGCTGCCCTCTGCTTCTGTGTATGCGGGGATATTCTCGGAAGTTTGTTGATTTTGCGCGCCAGCGGAATGTGCGGATGCGTCACCTGGAGCAGCAGCTCTACTCTCGGATCCTGCGGTCTCGCTTGATGATGCATTCTCTTCGGCCTCGGCTGCAGCTCTTTTCTTTTCTTTACGGTGCTGGTAAGACTCCGATGCCAGACCGATTCCGGCTGCGACGCCCTTGACTATCATAGTGAGAGGGCCTCCGCTGCTTTTCTTTCCTCGTCGGCCACTGTTGGAACCGTCGTTTGAGCGGCCATCACGGGCATTTGCGAGGCGATTGAGCATGATGGCTATGATTTCTGCTTCAATGCTGGGATGTTTTGAGGTTTATTCCTGTTGTCGTTGTTGAATAGAAAGCCCGGCTGTTGGGGGTTGACAGAGGTGAGAATGTGTCCGTAGCCATCCACCAGTGAGAATGGACCCTGTAATCGCCGCAAATAGCAATTAGCAACAAACACGATTTATCATACAAAAGACCACTAAATCGATCGGGAAGAGCACGATATTCGCCTTCATCTTCTTGAAAAATATAGCATAAAATATGTTCACATATTTAGGACTTGAATTGCAATAATTTTAATCATAATCACTAGTGTATCTATCAGTGTAAAGAGATTGACTTTGCGGTTAGTAGACTTAGCCCTATCTAGAACTATCAGGTTGCAATCGAATAGATATCGAGAGAAAAGGACATCGTTAATAAAAAAATGGCATAAACTAGGCTCGAAAGGCAACCCAGTACTTGCAGGATACTAATAGCGACGATCCAGTATTGGATAAACGGCACGGGATAAATCCCCCAGACAAGCAACACCAAGATTAAAAGTGGCAGCGCCACCTGCGCCAACAAATATCTTGGACCTTCCAAAATAGCTTCAATTACATGACTGATTTACATGCACGGAGACTTGTCCGCGATTTACGGCAAGTTCACCTCCATACAGCAGACGAGGCGGCAACCTCCGCAGCCCCAACATCGAAACGCCAAGCACTAGCGGCTCCAATGGACGGCAAGATAATGCGGGGGGTGTGGGACTCGCTATATCAAATGCCGATGCGTATGCATGACCGCCACCGTATTGTATGCAGCTCTATAAAGTTGCGGCCGACCGCGTTGGTCTCTCTACGAGGAGGCTCAATTCCCTCTTCTAAGCTTAGCGGAGTAGGCAGCCTGTCCACCGCTTCTGCTCTTCTTTACTATATTCTGAAAAAATCATTTAACCCGGCTCATTCGAAACTATGCCGTCTGACAAAGACGCAGAGGTAGGCGTCGCTGAGCAAGTTGAGCAACAGTCTCAAGACGCAGCCATCCCTGGCACCAAGGAAGGCGAGCAAGCCTTGTTTGCCCAGTTTGCAAACAAGAGCGAAGAATGGCGCATCGAAACCGATAAGAAGCTCGTTCGCAAGATCGACTTACACTTGATGCCCTTTTTGATTCTAATGTATTTACTCAACTTCCTCGACCGTGCCAATCTAGCACAGGCTAGACAAGGCTCACTCGAAAAGGATCTCGGCATGAAGGGCACTGATTTTAATCTTGCAACCTCCATCTTCTTTGTGGGATATTTGTTGATGCAGCTGCCTTCAAATATTCTCCTCACCCGTGTTCGACCGTCCATCTATCTTCCTGCAGCTGTTTTAGCATGGGGCGTCGTCTCAACCTGCAACGCCGCGACTCACAATTTCACCCAACTGGTTATTGTTCGGTTCTTTTTAGGTAAGGAGACAACTATATAAACTGACACACCATGGAATTCATCTGACACATCCACTCTCAGGTTTTGCTGAGGCACCATTCTTCCCTGGAGGTGTCTTTCTGATGTCTTCGTGGTACACTCGACCGGAGCTGACTCGTCGAATTGCCTGGTTCTACACTGGCAACTCACTCGCCAACATGTTTGGTGGCATGATTGGATACGGCGTCTTGAGGGACCTTGACGGAGCTCATGGAATCGCCGGCTGGGTAGGTCTTTACCAAAAGAGGAGATATTTGTCGTGTAGCTAACGTAGACTAGCGGTGGCTCTTCATTGTTGAAGGCGTCGCCACCATAGGCACGGCTTTTATCGCTGCCTACTTCCTCCCAGATTACCCATCTACTACCCGTTGGCTAGATGAAGAAGAACGCGCCTTTGCTTCGTGGCGGCTGCTTGCTGACGTCGGTGAAGCGGATGATCGCTCTGCAAGCCTCAAGGATGGACTCATCATGGCACTCAAAGACTACAGACTCTACATTTTTATTCTTTTCCAGCATGTCAGCTTGCTGTCGCAGACATTTCAGTACTTCTTTCCGACCATTGTGCAAACATTGGGCTTCTCGCCCCTCAACACGCTTCTGTTGACAGTGCCTGGTAAGCAACAGCCCCATTCCACTAAACGTTTGACACTATTCTAACAGCTATAAGTCTGGTTCGCCACATTCTTAACCTCCATCGTCGTCAATTGGACGGCAGCTAAAACAGGAGA
Organism: [Torrubiella] hemipterigena; assembly: GCA_000825705.1. Taxonomy (NCBI): domain Eukaryota; kingdom Fungi; phylum Ascomycota; class Sordariomycetes; order Hypocreales; family Clavicipitaceae; species [Torrubiella] hemipterigena. The sequence continues at coordinate 1,002,458 of CDHN01000004.1, forward strand.
CCGCTGGATTCATATCACTGCGCTGATGCTGATCTCGGCGATTGGCAATGCAGTTGCCACAGGCTCTACCAACACTGGCGCTCGATACTTTGCCATGTTTCTCATAGCCATGGGTGCCATCTCGGCCTACACAATTCTTGTCGGTTGGGTTGCCAACTCATTCCCTCGGCCGCTGGTCAAGCGCTCTTCCGCCATTGCCATTGCCAATATGCTTGGCAACTGCGCGAGCATCTACGGCTCCTATATGTATCCAGCGCACGATGGCCCTCGTTACATTGCTGGAGGCAGTGCTAATGCTTCTGTCTGTGTACTGACGGCTCTCTTGGCTATATTATTAATGTTTATTCATCGATGGGAGAATAAGAAGCTGGAAAGGGGGGAGCGAGAAGGAAGTGAGAATGACGCACAGGTTGGGCCTGTAGGCTTCCGTTATATCTATTAATACAGAGTCCTGCGTTGCGAGGTGTGATTTAATAACCAGGTTAGCGAATAAATATTTGAATTGAAATTTGGATACTAATTTAATTCTTCTTGCCACGCAATTTAATTTAATTTAATTTAATTAATTATTTTATTTGTTATAACTACTCGTCACCTTTACGTTGCGTGAATACCTATAGGGTACTATGGACGCTCATACGCAACCACCGCTTCAAACATGGAATAGTTTTCTCGAAAGTTTTCGGTGATTTTATCCGTATCCTCTGGCGTTCCTTTGCTTACTCTTAGACATTCTCCGTAGACATCAAACCAAAATACCTTTACAAGTGACTCCTCCACCGCAGCCTTGTCAACGACGTAGACAAACACCTCCATGCGATCAACGATTGCGTCGAGATCCTTCGGAAAACCAGCTGGCGGTGTTCGATTCTGCCCCTGACTCACGCTATTCAAAATACTGATCTCGCAGAAATGGCCTGGGATTCGCTGCCGAATACGTTGCGCGATTCGCTCGTCACCGTCTATGTCGAAGCGCTGGCCATCGTCCAGGATGAATAGTGCTTCTGGTCCATAGTGTGCTCCTGTGATGGCGTTGATAAAGACATTTGTCTTTTCATTTAATACAACATCGTAGCATGTACGTATTAAGACAGGTCTTGGCTGGTAAACTTCTACACTGGCGTCGCGCTCCGCTATTGTCTGGTGCGCCATCACAACACGCTCGATGACTTGTGGTGCGAGTAGTCGATGTTTGCGATCACCGCAAGCAGATCGAAAACTAATTGCCCGCGTCTTATAGGGCTACTCATGATAACGGTGGCTAGTATAAAGTAGGTATACTCTGAACATACTGTTCGATCGGCTGGTGCCAGAGACAAGTATTTGGCTACTAGCGTCTTCCACAGCTGCTGACCAGTGTCGGCGTCAGCGTAGTTCCAGTTTTCCTGGTTTGGCATAGTTAGCAAGCTTGAGAGCCATAACTAGTTAGGAGGATATGTTTATAAATACCAGGGCGTATATATCAAAGGGAATACCTCCCAGATAACATCTTAGACTCAGTCTTTCATAGCGCTGATTGCTTTCCATGGTAGTAAAGAACAATGATCTTTTTGGGTCGTGCTAGACTATGGCGAAGGTTGTGGCGCTCGCTATATGTTTCTTATGCGTACAAAAACAAAACTAGGCGGAGTTTACGTGTATGAAATAGCCCTCCTTTTTCTGGCGTTGGTGGCAGCCTTGTCTTTAGCGTGACCGCACCAGAGCGCTAGGCAGCTTCCATTTTCGTGCTAGTCACGAAATATTTCCACTATATATATAACGTGGCCTGGTTGTCTGGTAGCCGTTCTCTCACTTCATTTCTAATTACACCACAAGGGCTCTTCTATGAAAGTTATAGCGACTTCACCAGGGCATTGACCCAGTCTATGCCCGACAGCAGCCAAGAGAACCCGGGTTACCCGTCGGCTGAGGATGCTCAGCAAGATAGCACAATCCTTAAATTTGGCCTGGCTGCCTCATAATCAATAGTGTGCAAGCTGGCTGCGCCCCTGGAAGACAATATCTTTGTTGTAAATGCAGAAAAGCAATTGGTATGAGACCAGGCTGCACTGAATCTCTTGGCCAACAAGTCTCTTCTTCAGTCTCCAGTATCATCTATCATTGTAAAAGATTGGGCATGGGATAATTGGAATTATGAATGGGTAGGGTTGCACGAGGGAGAGGTCGAATTGCAGGTTCCGTGCGGGGAGTGTGGCACTCAACCTCCGCCAGCACCAACAATTACCGTCACGGCTGGCAGTGGCTCTTCCGGCTTTGTCACCGTAGCTGATTATCTTCAAGCCGTGCTCCCGTGGTTACTTGATAATAGGTCAAGTCATCTTTATGCACTCGCTGAGGATGGTTATATACCACTAACACAAGAAAAGGAGCTCATGCTCCGCTTCAAAATCCGCTCTATGATGAGGTGGTAACCCAAGATGAATTGGAGGGGGCTGGTATTTTGGTCGATACTCAATAGAGTTAGGTTTAGTTATATATTTCAGTTATCTCTTTATGTACACTTATAATGTAACAGTTTTGCATTGAAAATATACCACCCAGCTTCAACTCAGCAGCTACCACGGCATAGTCCTCAACACATTGTAGTATGTGTATTTATTTAGAGACCTAAGCTAGAAACAAGGTCACCGACCAACTTGTCTCCAAGCGTCTTCAAGGCATTAAAGTTAGTCAAGTAGTTCTCCCCAATGGCGCTGCTTGGCAGGACCGATCCGTCTCCAGTAAAGAAGATGTCTAGTTTCACGATTAGCGTCTACCCCTCCTAGATTATTGAAATATGGTCGGGATCACTCACAAGTTACGTCAGCAGGTACATGTCCATTGTTACCATTGAGACCTTCGCTTGGGAAGCAAGTGTTGGCCAAGAGCCACGAGGCCTCTCCAATTGTCTCGGGAGTGTCGCCGTCGGTGTCACCAAAGACACCATAGAAGATCTTTCCGTTACTGTTTCGGAAGTATTAGCATACACTCAATGTGGAAAATAAAGCGCGCGTTTTTACCAAATGACAGCAACCACGTTGTTGCCAGCTAGTTCCTTTGTATGTCCGCTTGCGAACTTGCTGGGGATAACAGCCCAAGGAACTTCATAGGCTGCAAGAGCTCCGAAATCTGTATGCGTTTCGCCATCTGGATTTCCCTGAATACATGTCAGACGGCGTGGTTGAAAGTCATGTGTAAATATGCTTACCTTGCAAGCGTGGTCAATTCCGTCGCAGTCCACATCCATATCGGCAACAAAGGCATACGCTGCTCCCTTTTGTATTTGTTAGAATGAAGTTTGAAAGACTCAGATTTATATGTTAAATACCTTGGATAGATTGGCCCAGTCACTGTGGATGGTGGCCTTCTTGGAGTTGCCGTCACTAAGAATGTATGTCGCATCCTTTGGAGTCTTGGTCATCTTGGCAGCCGCAGCTGCGATGCGACTGGCGGGTAGAGATGAAGCACCGGAGAACCAAGCTCCAGGAGGTCCTGCATTGGGCTTGTTATATTTTGCCCCGTCAACATTGGTAGGGATACTGTCTCTGATGAGACCAGCAGCGTTGGCGACGGCAAGGCTGGTGGCCATAACAGCAATAGGTGCGGTACGCATTATGATTGAAATGTTGAATGGGTAGCAGTAGTATTAGAAAGGTGTTGATGTGCTTTGATACCTCTTTTACAAACGTTTCCTCCCTCGCGAAAAGCATGTTCCTTTTATAGGTCACTTCGAGCATACACCCTTGCAGTCATTACCAACGCAAAGACCGATGCCGACTTATCCGTCTACACCTCACACCCAGCTTGTAAGAATCATTCGATTCTTTAGATTCGCTCTTCAATATAGGCCTGTAACGTTTCACACCGACAACAAAAGACAATTACACGGCTTCTAGAACATCGGCTGCTAGATCTGGCTAGACGCAACCCCCACGCATCAACGCCCATCCCCGCAAACTCCACACCATCTACATGCACTAATCTTTTACTTCCGACGGGATTATATACTATAATTAGTTGGAAGCGACATTTCAGACACCGAAACCATCAGCCCCCCACAGACCACAGCCGCGGTACAATGGTCCCCAGAACAAGTCAATCTTTACTCAGTCCTCTCAGCTGTGGTAACCCTTGCTAATTAATCGTGGTACGTACCTCGGTTCTCGTGTCAGCAGCCTTGCCACGGATAATCCCATCTCGCTTACACTTTTTTCCACCAATCATGTCGATAATCCACGATCGTCCACGCGTGTAGTCTCCTGACAATGTAATATATTGTGGATTTTATCTCAAAGAAGTAAACCGTGCGAGCGGTTCATCAGACAACTTTGCTGTACGGCACTAGATCTTGTCAACGCACAGGTCGGTGTAAGGCCATCCGTCAGATAGATTGATGTATGCCCCTTTGGTAATTTCAACGTTGCATTCGTTGTTCTTCGTCTCTGATTGCTTCTTTCGGTAAACGAGTATTCTGTGCAAATGCATCTGCCGTGCCGATCGAGCCGACACCTGTGAAATCCCTGGCCAATTGATAATATAAAAGGTATGGGCAAGTAGGGAATTTACGAGTACATCATCATCTTCAACACAAATAGACCTAAGCGGCCTAAAACATCATCGCAACGATGCGTACAAACACTCTCTTCTTCGCCCTTCTTCTATCTGCGACTACAGCTCTCTGCGGCGCCCCTGTCGAGAGTGGCCCATGGGTAGAGGACACGCCAAATTTTGCACTTCATCAGTGCGCTGGAGGAAAAGTCAACGGTGATACATTTGAATTACCAAAGTCTCCGAACGGCAGCACCTCTGGGCCAGGCTGTGGCAATGGGCACCTGCGTGCAGAGCGCCGTTACAATGACAACTACTCCTCTGGTGTCCACCAATTCAGTGGGGAGTTCAAAATCAATTCCATGTCGGGTAGCCGTATTTGCCTGAAGCAGACCTTCAATGGCAGTGGTGGAGGTAATGGCGGTCCGTACTTCTTGTTGGCTGTTGAGAAGGGTGGTGATTTGTACAAGGTGGGAGGCACTCCTATTGCTAAAGGTGTTGCTACCATCGGCGCAACTGTGCGGGTGAATACAGTACATGATGTAGCGAAACGTCGTCTGAGCCTGTATATTAACGGCAAGGAGATGTATCGCGACGATAATGCGCCCAAGGGAAGCTTCTACGACAAGATCGGAACGTATGCTACGGATAGTGGCACTGGGGCTATTAGTGTTACTTGGAGCGATGTTCAGTTCTGGCACAAAGGATAAATAAGGAGATTGACGTTAGGATAAACCAACAACACTAGTTAATAGACGATATCAATTACTTTAATGCGACCTTCATTTTTATAGATGCGAGCATATCTCTTTTCTTGATAAACGAGATTATAGGATCTAGTTTCATAACTTCGCGTCTAATGGATACCGGCCTCAGACATGGCTCTCTTGCAATGAGCTAGTGCGTCAAACCTACAGCTAGATTAGCTCAACATATTCCTTATGTTCGGATAAGTAATATCATATAGAGGAAGGACTATACCCAGTATCATGCATTGCCCTGGCGTGGAAGGATTCAGGCACCTCCATGCCAGGTTCCATGTACGGCTCTAGTTTCTCTCGTACTAAACTTTCGTTGCTGTAGCGAATGCTGGAGAGTATCTGGACGCGGGAAGCTCGCTTCACTCGGAGTTGGTCAAATAGTTGAAGCCTTTGCGGAATGTCAGCAGCACTGTTAGCGTTGGCTAGCACATGGCCCAGCACCGCGCCGTCTTCAATGCCTTGGTTGGCCCCTTGTGCACCTAATGGTAGCATCTGCAAGTTATTAGCGAATAAGTTAGTAAGAATTCTGCTGAATATATACTATGGGAGACATTAGAGTACGTACTGGATGGGCAGCATCACCTATTATGACTGCCTTGCCATGGGACCATGATGGCAGTGGCTTCAACTCGAACAGCGGCCAGCGCTTCGCATCTTTAACGTGGCTATTCCTCAAACATGAGATGTGATATCAACCAATAGGGATAAAAGCTCTTACCTAAGTAGATGAACAATTCTTGGGTCGAAATGAGCAAACTCCTCTACCATCTGGGCACTGTCCTCCTCCACTGTCGCACTGTCGTTGTTGCTCGGAGTAGGATGTACGCCTACAAAGTTATGCACCGTTCCACTTGTCATTAACCCCATTAGCTGAACATGGAAAACAATACTACGGGAAAAGAAAAATGCGACACAGGTTTACTCACTTGCGACAGGGATACCATATCAGATGTCGGTCGGCATCTGGATTTTTCGTGTCAATAAAGGAGGTGGTCCCAGGTCGCTTTAGTGCCAGAAGATCACGACCAGCTTCGAGTGCTTCAAGATCCTGTGCTTTGATTAAGAAGCGAAACGCACTTTGCCCTGTATGTACCGGTTTGCCGTGCTCGGGATCTCGGACCACTGCGCCACGCACAACAGAATGTAGGCCATCAGCACCAACAATAAGATCTGCATGCTTGATAGTACCATCAGCAAACTCAACAGAACCACGCTCAGCATCAACACTTTTTGCTGCGGACGATAAATGTAACAAGGTTGAGCTTTTGGCTGTCTCTGTAACGTTTTCGTTTGGACCGTGAACTTCGGCCACGTTGGCCAGTCGCATGAGTTCACGGTGAAGATCGACTCGGTGGATGCCTTTAGGCGCAGCACCATAGATTTTGGCAGCTTCATGTAAGTCTCGACTCGCAATTGGGCTCATGTCGATGCCATTGACGGTGTCAAGATGTAATGTCGTCACTGCACGAGCGCGATCAAAGTCAAAGTTGAGACTCTCCAGAACTTTGACACCATTGGGAAGCAGGTTGACTGCCGCTCCAATCTCTGCCGCAAAGGAAGACTTCTCGTAAACCTAGTATGTGAGATCTTCGTTAACAATCCAACTCCCTTTTTCGTTATTTGTTTTTCTTTCTTGTTGCATCATATTGCAGGCGCAATTGTCCGGTGTGGGAATTATACACACCTCAACATGATGACCAGCCTCGCGCAAGGATATCGCTGCTGTGAGGCCAGCAATTCCAGCACCAATAATAATAACGTTTAGGGGCATGTTTGATAAATTAAAAGATGATAGAAACACCTAAATTAGACTTTATAGAAATACTAGTATGTTAGTGCTTGTGAGTTGGGATATACCAAGGTAAAAATTGCCCGGCGATGGCGGCGACACCGGCTCTCTTTCTTGACTTGTTTATGTGAAACCCATCGAATTTACCGATGTTGCATTAGATATAGCCGCATACTCCGGCTTTTTATTCACAGATCTATGCGAGCTTGGGTGCGCCTTTCTGCTAGTGTCAGCTCCATGTGACCCGTTTCCAAGTGGGAAATCGCCGTGTGCGGCCGATTTAAGGAAAGTGTTCTACATTTGTCATCAAGACTGATAGAAGAACGGCTTTTGTACTATCTATCCCGCTTCTTCCGCTCCGATCTCACGATGATGCTTGTTGAATCAATACGGCCCATAGAAAGGGAAACTAGGCAATGACATATGAAGCTTTATTACTCTCTCACTAGCGGCCGCCGAAATGACCGACGCAAGCGACTCGGCGATGCCAGAATTAGAAATGAGCGTCAATGTTCTTCCTCTTCCGTGGCACGCCTTCCTAGATATTCATCCCTGTAGTATAAGTTGACGCATGGGCCGACTTTCATGGGGAGAAGAATAGCGACGGCCTGATGCTTAGAATAGAGTGGAAGCGGTGACTCAATTTATCTCCAATACATATAGTATAGAGTAAGAGTTTAAATATAATAGTTCACAGACCATAATCATAATTAACTAGAACTAGATTCGTATATATGGTAATATAATATTAAACTTTATTAGCACATACTGGTAGCATTGCTAAGAAAAGTCAGCACCAAGCCAATCAAACAAGGTGAAATCGTTGGGATCATCGTCATAACCTTGCGCTTCAATGTTGGCGTATAGCGTATCTAAATCAATAGTTAAAACTGCCTGGCGCTCCAAATGTGTTTGTATGATTTTAAGACAAGTTTGGATAGAATTCTTAGCAGCGTTTGCAACAACCCTGGCCAATTCCAAGCCAACGAGGTCGCCATGGATAGCTTCTTGATTCGCCTGCAAGATGCTGAGAAATAAATGTGTTTTGATTCGAACTCCTCCTAGCTTTAGTTGGTCTTCTACCAGGTCAAGAATTCGACTCTGGGTTTGTCGTAGTGTATCCAGATACGCTTGATCACGCTGTATTATTGCGCTAGCCGATGGTGGCTGTAACAGTTCGTATCCGATGACGGTAAACGCCGCCATCAACGTATTGCTCAATGGACCATCGCTTTGGCATAGATAATGATGAAAAGGTTCAGATTGTCTTTCCAATCTAATCAACTCCTTCGCAATGTCAATGCTTATCTTGAGCGAATAATAAAATTCGGGATTACTCTGAGCAATGGTTGCGAACGGTAGATGTAGTGGGAAGAAGAATCGACACACAGAAGAGTAGAACAAGCTCTCGTGCAGGGACATGAAGCCGGAGCCTGTATATGTCTCCAGATGTGCCTCTACACGGTGGTAGGCTTGGCTGAGTTCCATGCTGAGAGACATAACATCAGCGTAGCGAGGCTCGGAGCGGAACGCATGGACCAGAGAGAGTATCCTCAACCGGACTGGTGCCAGCTCGAGCAAGGCGATTTGCAACGAAGTCGATGTGTACCGCTGTTCGGGATATTCTGGGAACGCTGTAGTGGAATCATCTATATCTTGGTCGTCAATATTGGCCGGCGACTCCGTGTCAAAGTCGTCTACCGATATTCTTGGTGGCATTTCCGCGTCTAGAGACGACTGAAGATATATTTCCAACACAGTCGCCCAGAGCCTGCGGCGTAACTCCGCCCGCAGCAGGGGCATCTGTGGGAGCTGTTTGGGGTCGCGATGCAAGCCGGCTTGCATGGCTTTATGCAGCAGTGATCCAACTGAAGCCCACACTGAATCCGTATTGATGGCAAGGATTTGTCGCGACAAGATTATCAGGCAATGCAACTGAATACCTGATAAACTTAGGACGTCTTTCTTTGATGCTGCCAGTAGCCAGGCGTCAGCACTCCGAACCCATTGCATAGCCATGATGCGCATATCTTCGGTTCTCCCGCTCGAAGTCTCCGTACTTGACCCAATTGCAACAACAAGTAAAATCTTGAAACGAATGCTGTCGCTACAGGTATCTCCAAGGCTCCAAAACTCATCAAACTCGGTCCAAAAGCTCGGCTCATGAAGAATGCGATATATTGGCTCAAATGAGTTAAAGTAACACTCTGCCATTTTCCGAGCATCATAACGCAATGGAAGCTTCATGGAGGGCCTGGACTCCGTAATGGCGGCTAGAGAAGCTGCTTGGTTGAGTTTTATACCTTTTAGAACGGTTTTATACTCTTGAAATGCTTGGTGAGCATTCCGGACTAATAGAAGCGTTTCTGGAGAGTTGAATGACGGTCCACCAGCGTCCAGTGTACTAATCGGCAGGAGTGGTGACGTTCCAGTAACTGCACCATACCATGCAAGAACATGCGTAAACTGAGGCAATGGCATGAGTATTTGTGGAGAAAGATATGGTTGTGGTTTATAGTCTGCGTACCTCGGAAGCAATACCTAGTGGAATGCGTATGATTTCTGTCTTGTCCATGATTACCTGAGTATCAGGGAGGCCTTGTGCTATTGTCGCTGGATAATGCGTGCGAGAAACTTGCTTTTGGTCGGCCTCGAGCTGTGCCACTCGCTGTAGAATATGCTGTAACGATGCCTCGTCACTCTGAAATGGAAGCACTGTTGATTCACGTACAGCTGCTACTTCACTTGAGACGGTGGCCGGTGTCGCGGGCGTGACAGTCGGAGGTTGCTCAACACCCAAGGCCGTGCGCCTTTGCTGAGGAGTAACACTCGATATGAGAGAGGATACAGCAGGCGTGCCATTTGGTGTTAAAAGTGGTTGAGTCCTGTGATGCTTCTGGAAGTGGCAGTCGTATTCTCTGTCGACACAGTTGCTGCAAGGCTGGTTTCGGTCGCATTTGATCTTGCGATCGCGGCACATTGTACATGATTTGGCAGCGCGTCGACGCCTGCGACCGACGGTATTATCTGCCATTGCCGTTGAATTTCCTCTACCATGCGCCACTTAAATTCATATATTAGTTGTGATGAAGACAAGGAAGAGTGTGCAGAGCGCCAGGCTGCTGGCGGAGTTGTATGCTTCTTATCGCCGTACTACGGCCGAGAGCGGCGTTAGCGTGTCAGTGTACACCTTTGTTGCCTCAGCGCAAAACAAAGTTAAAAAATATGGAATAGAGCAAGGAGCGATATATTTGTTCTATTTAAGTACTATTTTACAAATTTTCCCCATCTTCTACACAGCCTCTGGCGTCTAGGTAGTCCTATAGGCGTGTTGCAATGCACGCGTTTTCAAGCCTACAAGTGGTCTTTCAGCAGAAGCTCGGGATAATCAGGGAGATCCCATGAGCTGCTGTTGCCTTTGCCATCACCTTGATCACTCCCAGACCCATTCTGGATGGCCGGCGCAACCTTGGACATGAACCACGCAACGTTTTGTAGCATCCACACCCCTAGCCTTGTAGAGGGAAACAAAAGACGAAGCGGGACGGGGGATAGCTTTTGACACTGCTGTATCGGTTTTCGCATATTCGAATCGTACGAATAAAGGGCCTTGGATATATCGTGGCTGTCACTGCTGTTGGTATGCCGAGCCAGCTCGCCGGCCAAGACGTACGCTCCAATAATGGCTCCTGCAGTGCCCATACCAGTAAACGGGCTTGGGCAGTGCCCAGCATCCCCCAGCAAGGCAACTCTGCCAGTATATAGCTTATCCATCTTGATTTGAACCAAATCGTTTGCATAAAAGTCATTGGACTTCTCCAAGCCGTCAAGAAGCCGCTTCATATTCCAACCTGCCCCTCGGAAAACGTCTGCAAACGCCTTCTTCTGAGCTTCCATAGGCTCTTTGTATATGTCTTGTAGTTTTGCCGTGCCCTGCATCGTAAATAGAAGCACTTGTGTGACAGGTCGATTGCTGGATCTTGTGAAAATCATTCGGCTCTTAGTAGCACTGTATGTGCGTGCCAGGGTACCATCGCCTGCTTCTGATGGGATGCTGTAATATGCAGCGTGAACCCCAAGTGGCATGCAGGTTTTGAACCGAATATCCGGGCCAAATGCTAGCCGACGCGTCGCTGACCCTTGACCATCTGCCCCGATGACGAGATCGTAGGAGCGATCCATACCTTTGGCGAATGTTACGCCGACACTCGCGTTGTCTTGGGTGAGGCCGGTGATGGTATTGTCAAATTCATACCGCAGAAATCCACCATGCTCTTCAGGACTTTCCTGGATTCGGGCATTTTGTTCACAGCTGGCTGTGTATAGAACGTTAATTATATCCCCTCGCATAATCTCATACTCGGAGGTTAGAGTCAGACGCTGTTCGCCGGCTGGGCTAATGCCAAACTCTGCTATGGGTTTTCCTGTAGCGCTCAACACTTCCAACCCGGTTTCAGAAACGCAGCGGGCTTTGATGGCTTCTAACAGCTCCAATTTCTTTAGGATATCGACGGCTTGATTCTTAATATCGATTTGTTGGCCTGAAGCGCGGAGCGAGGCATGACGTTCGACAATCGTTATTCTATGTCGTGGGTCGCTTTTTTGAAGGAGAATAGCCAGCGCTATTCCACCGATGCCAGCACCAACGATAAGAATATTAATAGGCATACTGTATAGTGAGGTATTTTGGATATCGTGGTGTATGGTGAGTACGAAAATACGTCTAGGTTCCTGCATGCCAAGTTAGCCATTGTCGGGCGGACAGAATCGAGCCTGATCAAATGTAAATGGGGGAGATGTGTATCTAACGTTTAGGAGCAATTAAAAGGGTGTTTTCAAGTCTAATTATGACAGACACTTGTTATTAAGGAAGATTTAAGCTGCTGTGCTGGTGTATTTTTATATGCATCTTATCTCCGATGCAAACCCGGCTTACGGCCGAAACGGTTGTCAACGGGCATTGGCCGGAGTTTAGACCTATATTAAATGAACTGCCCAAATTCTTATTTGAAGTAATAATCGTGATAAAGCTAGATGCCATATTCTATGTATTTATAACATTCAATCTTTTAAATACAATCCTCTGCCGATTGTCAGATAAGTGAGTGTAGGAAAATATGCGTCGTTTGAAACCAGCATATACATAAACACTTGCGCCAAGGACCATTGAAACTACCGCTAAGGATTTACACTGGAATTCTCGTTTCTCGTATTCTTCACGTCGACTAGCGCCAAAATATCGTGCTATTAAGAAGTCTTACAGTTCACGTCCCAACGGCGAAGATCCTTTAGAAACATTTGCACTTTCCCAATTGAGAAAGTCAACCCTTACAAGTTTCCCGTGAGCACGTGTAGTACCTCAATTTCTTAGCTTTCGTGACATACCGTCTATCACAATTTTAAGAACTGAGTGTAGAGACTAGGTTCCGGTCAGTCAGGTACGCGATTTTGCCAAGGAGTACTAAGGAAACACTCGGGATATGGATTACAGCTTCCCGTTGCGATTGGCTTACAGCACACAGACCCGCACGCACAAGAGAGAAAGCGCAGACAGAGAATGGGGGCCGCTGATAATTCTGCCCAGCGAATTTCTTCAATTGGAAGCTGCCAAGAAGGCGCAAGAAACTGCTCGTTATGAAGGAAACGCACTCCGAGGTCGCAGTCACTGGTCGTCCACCTCGCACGACGCTAGTCAAGCCTGATACATCAAATCGCCTAAAAGGATCGTGTCGCAAACTATGATTTTGGACCGTTGCAGTACTAGCAATGAGAGTTTTAAGTCTTCATAACAAAAGACGTATTCTAGCTTGAAAGAAACCAGGTCGTCAGGGACCAGTCTATCTACGCTACAGGGTTTGTCCCTACGCAAGAAAAAACGGTTGCGACTCGCGCCTGTACTCAGAATTTCAAACGGAGTCTACAGCGCTAGTCCCGGCTATTCGGAGATTCCTTTTATTAAGTTTCTCTCTGCAATTTGCTAGAACGATCCTGCCCTTCGACCCTCCACCAGCAGAGTCACATGGTGCCTGGGCGGTAATTCTTCTTTATCGGTTGTTCTCCGTTCAATGGATCTTCCGCTTGTTTAACCGTGCTGGATCCGTTATATTTTTAACTCGCAACATCTGTGTCAAATCGACACCATTCACCTCACTTGCCGAAACCTCTGCCATGCAGTTTGTTGCCAAAAACACCACGATACCCGTTCCAAAAGTTTATTGCGCCTTTGAATATAAAGGCCGCGTCTATATTGTTATGCAGTGCATCCATGGGTCGTGCCTTGCTGAGGGTTGGTATCGACGTACAGCCGAGTCGCGATCCATTTATACTTGACACCTTGCGAACCATGGTCGAGCAGATTCATCAAACACCAGCCCCAATGGATTGCGGAGTATCAAATGTAGACGGAGGACCTATTTACGATGTACGGCTGCCCGGCCAAAAACATTGGGGCCCGTTCGGCGCGGTCGACGACTTTCATGGGGGGCTTCGCGGGGGCGTGGGCGAACCGGAGCATGCTCGCATCGCAATACCAGAACTTGGGCCGCTAATTGCTTTCCAAAATCAACCGTGGCCTTGTCCTATATTTACGCATGGAGACTTGAGCTCTCTAAATATTTTGGCTCGTGGAGATCAGATTGTCGGCATAGTCGACTGGGAAACAGCCGCGTGGATGCCGCCATACTGGGAATATACGTCGGCGTGGAATGTAAACCCGCAGAACCAATTCTGGCAACAAGAAGTAGGTCGATTTCTGAAACCGTGTTCAGAAGCCCTAGCTATGGAAGCAATTCGACGAAAATAGCATGGTCACTATTAGGAATCGTTCAAGATGTTTACGCTCGCTGTCGGCGCTCGCCTAGTGAAGAATCCCATAAAACCATTAGTTAGTCATTCTCTACAAACCGTTAATATACTCAGTATCATCATGTGCGTCATCGTCCTGTCGACAATTGCTAGGGCATGCAGTGATAAGTGATAGAAAAAGTGTTTTCTCATGGGGCTTTCAAACGACAACCAAAAACCCAATGGTATAGTTTGATAGCGATCTGTTATTCGTATAATCAAATTCGCATATATCTATCAAAGCTAACAAAAAAACGACATTTTAGCTCCAACTATATAAACGTAGCATATCCATCATCGTAGGCCTCATCTTCATCATCAACCTCCCTCTTCTTCCTAACATTGGTGACCTCAAAACGCATGTGTACCGTAAAAATCTTTTCAAGGGGTGTTGTGAGAGGTATATTCTTCTCGGAACTCCAAATCACGGCTTCGCTAATCGTTTTAGTATCAAGTTGCGCCTTGTGTTGGATAAGAAGAAAAGCAGAGGAAGCTCCATTTTTCGAGCCGAGCAGCGCCATGCCAGCACTACTGGTACTTGTCATCGGGATTTTAACTCGATCTTGCCAGCTAGGGAATTCTTTATGTTTCAAATCCATCAATATACGGCGAATGATAGCGAGTGTCTGTGTGTTTTGGATCGAAGCCCGGAAGATGTACTTGAGTGCAGACGCGGATTTTTTCCTTTGGTCACAAGCCTGCCTCCATTGTAAAAAGGCTACGTCGGACCATTGATTCAGACCGGGGATGTGTGCACCCTCGTTTGCCTGATCCCTCGGACTATAGTTTTTGTCTGCAACTAGAGCACCGACCTCGTTGTCAGGGTACATGCCACTCCTGTAGACGCCATCTGTAGGCTATCATAGTCATTGTGAGCTTTCATGGTACAATGAAAATTTTCATACAATAGATCAAACGTACCAATTGTGACTGACCAGCTTCTGTGAATGTGGAATCATGTTTAGCTATAAGGCTCACTTTCCCTTTCTCGTTGATTTTGCTTTCCAAAAACGCATCGTGCAGCTTGTTTCCGTAAAAGTCAGCGCTGGTTGTTGGAGTATTAGTCCATCCAAACTTTTGTAAGTCGGTGAGCTCTAGAAATTGACTCTGAACGCCGTACTCTCTATCCCTCCTGACCGCCGTGGCGGCGTCAACGCCAAACAGAGCATACAGCCTTTGTCCCTTTGTGACGGCCTTTTCGTATAGCCCAGGAGGGGGTTCCGATGAACCTAACTTTGGAGTTTCGGATTTCCCCGGGTTAGCTTTGGAAGACTCGGACTTGGAAGGCTCGGACTTAGAAG
This sequence comes from [Torrubiella] hemipterigena, assembly GCA_000825705.1. Classification (NCBI taxonomy): domain Eukaryota; kingdom Fungi; phylum Ascomycota; class Sordariomycetes; order Hypocreales; family Clavicipitaceae; species [Torrubiella] hemipterigena. The sequence goes on from CDHN01000004.1 coordinate 1,017,679, forward strand.
GCTGGCCCCGGATGTTCACAGCAAAACTATGCTCATAGTGCAGTTGCTCTTGTGCAACAGGAGATGTGCTACAGAGAGGTAAAAAGATGGAAATGACGAAGATCAATGCCAATAATCGCGGCATCATTTCATTTTGCTTAAAGCTAAGGCTGAACATATTGAAGAAAGGACGTGGAGGAAACGTAACTAGGGCTTGATAGAAACTGAACATGGAAGGCATTGGAGGCGACGTCGCGTTAAATAGAAACTTGCCTTCTAGAGGAAGTAGTAACCCAGACAAGAATAGTTACAGAATAATTCATTGTTTTACTGATACATATAGACGAGCACCTAGACCTGTCACTAGGCCCAAGCAGCGTAGGCGCAAGGCTGAGACATGAAGCTGCTACATGGGGCTTGAATTAAGGGCTACCAGAAAGCCTTGTCTTCTGGTGTATGATACGGTACTATTTTGCATGAGAATCAAACCAATTGGTGTAATTTAATATGGTTTCGTGCGTCTTGACTATCTGGCCATGACGGATGCGCCAGCCATCGCATCCTTCAGGCAATCAGAATGCGTTGCCGTGACGCTTCCTTAAGCATATCCTCAACATATTGTATCTGGGCCTGACTGAGCAAGCTGTGCCACGTAAAAATAGAATCACATACGCTGCCCTCCCACTGTGGGCTCTCCAACAGTTCCAACTTCTGAAGCGTCACCTTCTCCCAGAATGGCACCCCAAAACAGTAGTAAAGATGCCTCGGCACATCACGAATGGGCGAGCGAATCCTCCGTGTCTGTCTATTGAATATCACATAACCGTAACTCGTTTTTAACATTGGAAATGAGATGATTGTTCTCTCGGGGTTTTGTGGTAACCACTCACGCCAAAGTGATGGGATATCAAAGCGTGACATTCTCGGGAGCTGGCTCACATTGCATGGTGTGAGCGGTAATTGCAGAGGCCTTTGTACTGGTGGCTCTTGGCCATGGTCCAAGAAGCTGACCGTGGCTAATAACTCGTCCATCTGCACCGCTGGGGTGTGGATAATAGTACCAAGGTCTATATGCATCAGGCTTGTCTCAGCACCGTTGTAGAGCAGACTTTTCGCAGCAACTTTGATTTCATCAAGCAGCTGCAGACGCCATAGGCATCGAAGAAGTCGCTCAACCTCAATCCACTGTACAACGGCTATACCAGGCGCCTTGTATGGTTTGCCCTCAAAGTCAATATCCCATGGAGCAAGGTTTTCTCTATAGTAGCTTTTTTCAGGGTCGGCGAGGTGCTCCGGCTTGGCTTCGATAATATTCTTCTCAAACCACTTCACCGCTGCCACGGCGACTAGTCCCAGCCTGTGCATCGTAGTGACAAGGCTAAAGACCATCTCGGGCCGCCCGCAACACGACTGTGACAGCGACGCCATCGCTGGTGGACAATGTTCTTCATAGGGCATCTGGCCGATGTGAAGCAATAGCGTCTCGTCGACTGATACAGCCTCGTCACTGCGGAAGAAGGCGCCCGGGCAGCTTCTCAACAGGGCAGTGGAGCGGATGAGCTGCGCAACCTGTGCAGAGTGCGTGCGGTCCGCCAAGTCGTCAAGCAATTGACCTCCATCGACCGAAAATAGCCGAAACGCTCGCGGACATGCGCATAACAGAGCTGCTAGGCTTTGCGAATCGTCAATGATGGCTAGAATGTAAAGGATAGTCTCAGCAGGGAGTACGTCCCAGGACGCCGTCGGTGGCTGCATCAGGCACTACCGAGTACGGTGCCTTGTCGCGACAAAATACCAGACAAGGCCGTTTCTAATTTAAGGAACAAGAAAGAGGTCAACATCAAGCAGCTTGAAGGGGTTAAAGGCCGTGCTGGTTTGGAGCGGCGAACGTGTCTGAGCCTTTGTTGAAAAAAGTATGTAGGAACAAGAGATTTGGTTTCTGCCAGTGCTACAGTTGCTACGCTTAGGTTATATTGCTGAAAACCAAACAGCCCTTCCTGCCGACCTCAGGCAAGGCAGATGCGGCGAGGCTGTGACGGGTTTAGTAAGAGAGTCCGTGCATGGTACCGTATCTGCCACACAACCATTACATGTGTCTCTAAAGAGTGACATATAACTTACAGCTCAGCTATGTATTGTGATACAATATAACCTATCTTGCAGAGTAATTTATCATGGTAAAGATGCACAACTTAGCTTTGTTTTTTTTTAAAAAAAAAAATAAAGAGCTAATTGTATAATTATATTACCCTAATACGAATGGATAATCCTCACGGATGGAAAATGTTAGTTTAGGTTAGTGAGCGTCTACCGTTCGTGTTGCCAGTGGGTGGTGCGTTAGTGGGCCTGTCCGTTGTAAACCACTCCACACGTACGATCCGCCCTTTACCAAGACATCTACATCACATCGCTGCCCGGCGCGTATATAGTTGTCAACAATTATCCTACTCAGAGAACCTATTGAAATGAGTGCTATGTCCTCTGCTGAACAGGCTATGAGGAATGCAGGCGGCGCTCCGGCTTGCCTCCGATGTCGACAGCAAAAGGTAGCTACACGTTCTTCACCCTGTCAGTGCTTAATTCAGCTACTAACACATGTATGATGACAGTTGAAATGTTCCCGAGAACGGCCATCATGTGCAAGATGCAACAGGGCTCGTCAAGCGTGCCACTATGCAGCGCCACCAGACAGGAGGAGGATAGCTGCTCGTCACGCGGGGAGACGCAGAAACAGAGAGGGCCAGAACCCAGAGCACCAGCCAACCAATGAATGCTCTAATTTACCAACGAATTTTAAAGATGTGTCGATTCTACAAAACGATTCAATTGGAAAGAGGTATACTAATACTTCTAATTCCTCTATCTTTGGCCCGATGGACGGCAATGGGATTGCCATGCACTCTAAGCACGCTCTCGTGTCCCGGGAGGTAGCTATGCTACTAATCGAGATTTACTTCCAAAGGCACTACCAGGCAGCGCTTCTTCTCGACAAGCAGCGCTTCCTTACAGATTATTCTGCGAGCTCAGACCCGAGCTTTCTATCCTTGGCAGTGTTTGCATTCGCTTCATTGTAAGCCGACAGTCTCGTTACGTGAATCAGTTCAAGAAGCACGCACTAATAGTCACTGCAGATTTCTAGATATGTCCGATCAAGCATCTCTTGCCAAAACATGTATTACAATTGACAATCTATATCAAACTGACTGGGCTGCTGTTGGAGAACAATGGGCGGAGCTTGCGAGTCGTGAGGCTTTGGTATATGCGGATAAACCATCTGTTATGCACGTTCAAGCCCTTCAGACTACAGGACTCTTTTGGTTTGCCAAATCACAAATAGCGCGGGCTGCTATGCACTTTAGTCAGTATAGCGCTACCAGTCCCTAAGTAACCTAACCCGCGACGCTAACGTGCGAGTGTGTTTTCTTTGTTTACAGATACTGCCTTACAATGCGCTTATATGCTCGGATATAACAAGATCCATGTTTCTGAGGCAGCGCCACTGCTTTCACAAGACGATAAACGACGCATCTCGTGCTTCTGGGCTTGTTGGCTGACCCAATGCAGCAACCAGTCCACAGCTACATATTACAGGTGCTGGAATAGCGTTGCTGGTCTTCCTGCGCTGGTCAGCAGCAACCAAGCGGGCCCAGAGGTTCATGAGCATATGTTTTTCGATGAGCTAGGAAATCTCCACTCAAAGTCATCTACTATAAGCAACGAGAGACACAACAATAATACACACTTACTGCAGATGTTTGGACTCTGGTATGTGATGCAACAAGCCTCATCGCAAAGCTCGTCGGAAACACTAATTAGTACTAGGTCGGAAATACGCGAATTCGTGATTAGCTTTACAGAGAAAAAAATCCAGGATGACACTACATGGATACCGCGCCTCTGGGCACTGGATGACCGCTTGGAATCTCTTCTGCAGAACCTGCCCGACGCCATCCGATACCCAGGCGGTGATATCGGAGATTACAGTGCATTACAACAAGCGATAAACGATGACTTGCAAACATTCAACCTTGGATATATGTGTCATATGCTGTTCTGCTTTCTACACGCTACTGTGATACCAGCCTTATCCGGGAGCCTGGCGGCTCAAGGTCTGCCAAGACATTTGGCACGAGCATCATCAAAGCAAATCATCGATCATTCTTTGACGATGATGAGCATGGCGAGGACTTTACTCTCCAAATCACTCGATCTATCTCAGCTTTGGCCTGTTGTAGGCTACGCCGCACAATTTTGTGTTACAGTTCAGATACGCTGCTCCCAAGCTACCGGTTCATCTGGGCCGCGGTTTTTAGAACATGCACAACCAAACTTGGCCCTATGCAAGGAGCTACAAAAGTACTGGTCGTCTCTCCGAGCCTTGGTATGATTTTCCAGTTTGCTTTATTCTAATATGACAATGCTAACCTTGATTTTGCGCAGAACCATTCTTTACAGCACGAACTAACAGAAGCTAGAGGAAGCCAGGTTGCTAGACCCAACGACTCCTCTATGTTCGATGCACACATGAACGCTACAGATGTAGAAAATTGTGCTGTGGAACTATTGGGTTCTAAGTCGCTCAGAATCTTGTCGACCAATGCTCAAAGTGTTTATATGAATTTCTTGGGCGATGCATGGGCGACTCGCGAAAAACATCATCAAGTTGATCCGGCTCAAAACGACACAGAGCCCCAAGATCAGTTAAACGCCAACCATGGTCTGCAGCGCTACAACAGTCAGATACAAAGCTCGGTCTCTTTAACAGGTAATAACATGCTAGGCAAAAATAGCTTTGAAGCAGACGATAATGGCGGTGTTGATACTTTGGAAGTAGACGCCAGTGTTGCTCCTACCGCAGCCAATTCGCAGATATTTGTATGGGACGACAGCTTCTTTAACGATTCCATGTTCTTGTTATAAATTTAGCTAGAACTGTACACCACTTTCTTTCCTTCTGTTAAAAAATGGGAAAAAGGATTTGATTCCAACACTGAGTTCAAGACATAGACAATGAGTTATCGGCGGAGCCTATGCGGTAGTCTTCCAGACGCAATACTGATCTCTTGCGAAACAATGCCATGCAGAAGTGTATAATCGGATGACATGCTAATCATATCAAATCCTTGGTCGGCAGCAGCTTTGCCTTGCTCGCCAGTTGAACAATATATTCCAACCTTCTTGCCAGCTCTGTGACCAGCTTCAAGAATCTTTGCAATTGCCACCTTGAGCTCTTCTGAAACTGCGCCGTCAATGATCGGATGGCCAATGTTATTCGCTGTTGTATACATTAGCTTTATCATATCGCAAGCTATGAGGTCAAACCCTACTACCTTACCTAAGTCCGAGATACCAATAAAGACCACATCAATACCATCAACAGCTGCAATCTCGTCAACAGCGTCGAGAGCTTCCTGCGTCTCAATATGCACCATTGTCAGTAGCGCGTCGTTTGCCTGCTGGAGATATTCTGTAAGAGTAGGGACAGGGGTGAATCGGTCAAGAGGTATAGGCGATCCGTAGCCTCTGGTGCCTCGCGGAGGGAATTTGGCGCACTTAACAACCTGTCGCGCCTCCTCTACGGTACGCAGCTGAGGTACGAGAATCTTGTCTAGTTGTTAGTTTACGTGTGTACTGTTCACAGAGCTCTACCAATATCACCTCTACTTACGCCATGCGCGCCGGCATCCAGGGCGCCTGTTAAAAAAAGTTATCAGAACACTTATTCAGTTGTCATATTCCAGTAGAGAGATTGAACGCACGCTTGATCATCCAGGGCTGCATATCAGGAAGTCTCACGATCGGCGAGGCGCCTGCTGCCGCGACGGCGGGGACAGTATGATGCATGCCAGTATCTATCGGACCAATAATTAGTGTTCGGGTTGTTCAATATAAATGTTGCTCTCTTCATTTTTTTTTAAATTGGTTTTTACGAACCGCTGATATATCCATGCTCGCAGTCTATCATGATCCATTCACATCCCGACCGAGCAAGAAGCCTCGAGACGTTGGCATCTGGTATCATCTGCCAAATTCCAAAGCTCTGTCGGTTCTCGGAAAAGGCTCTCAACAATGTATTAGAAGCCTGCATGGTACCAAGATATTAAATAAGATAATGGTCTTAATATGGTAGATAATATAGGTACGCGACTGCTTGAACGCTGTTGACCGTGTCTAATGCTTTGGCGTTCGGTGGAGCCATGCCGCGATATGCTGCTGGGTGGGTTATTGGTGGGCCGAAATCTAAGCATCGGGGTACTGACTGCTCCGAATGAGCGTGAGTGTCGTGTTTGTAGTTCGGCCCGAACTGTGGATGCTGGCTTCGGCCATCTTCGGCACCACCGCTCAGAAACAAGGAGAGCCACAGTAAGTCAGTACTTCCATAGATCAATATACATGCCAGTCATTCGTCTAGGTTTTGTAGGCTATGCCTACACTACTACTGCTGTAAAGATTAACATTTGCTATAGAATGACTTCAAGGATGATGGAATTACTAACTTTAAAACTACGAGGTCAAAACTCCGAAGTGGCCTCCGAAGGCCATGTTCTTTTTACGCCTATAGTAGACATCACCTTTAAATAAGCTACATTAGTAGAGAGCCCGTACTGTAACCCCCTGTAGAAACTGTGAATAAGAAGTCATGGTTCTAAGCTAGTGCGATATCGGTGCCGTCATTACAGCATGCTTGGACTTACAGCTCCCACCCTGACAATAAGTGTACGGGGGAGTTTACATAGATGTAACAATCATCTGCTCTCAGTATAGTATCCACACTCTTTCTCTACTATATATAACACACCTAAAGAGAAGGGCTGCCCTTTTTCTCGTCCCATACATCATATCCTTAGACTATCGCAAGACAAAATTTCTTGAATCAAATCAATGGACGCACCTATATCACCAGCTTCTGCCTCCGTGGTAGAACCAGTTCGGAGTAACTCAGAGAAAACACAACTCTCCAAATGGTAAGATTCCGCACATCTACACCTTTACACTATTAGTTTGCAATACTGACTAGTTATATAGGCACCAAGCAGGTATTCTTACTTCAGCCTTCGTCATCAATTGCACGGCCGGTGGTATACTCTTCAGTTTTGGCATATATCAAGCGCTCTATGAGTCGATGTCGTCGTCATCGGATACCGACAACCCATTTGCAGGCTCCTCTCCAGCGCAAATAGGTATTATAGGCAGCCTCTCTGGTTCAATGATGGCAATATGTGCACCATTTGCTGTTGCGTGGGCTAAGCATTTCAATCCACGTGCTGTAATATGCGCTGGTGGGTTGCTTTTTGGTCTATCGAATATACTGGCTAGTTTCGGCACAACAGTATGGCACTTTCAACTTTCCCAAGGCCTTCTTCTTGGAATAGCAGAATGCCTATCATACCTACCGTCCATGGCGGTGGCCCCAACCTGGTTTAGCGCTCATCGTGGTGTCGCCATTGGTACCATATCCGCCGGTACAGGCATTGGTGGTCTTATCTGGTCTCCAATCACTACCGCTTGCATTGACCGATTCGGCTTTCGTGATACCCTTCGCCTAACTGGGGCTTTGTCAGCAGTGCTCATCTTTGCAGCAGGGTTTGTTCTTCGATGGGAACCGTCCATGGTACCAGAATTGCAAGCAGACAAAGACGCGCTATCTTTAGCGCAGAAAGTATATCGTGTTCCCTTGCCTACCAGGGAATTGGCGAAACAACGCAAGTTCATTGGGCAAGCCCTTGGGGCTGCCTTTCAAGGTGCAGCGTATTACATACCTACATTCTTCCTAGCAGCGTACGCAAGGACCCTGAGGTATAGCGATCAAGACGGTTCAAAATTCATCACCGTTAATAACGCCTGCAACGCTATTGGTAAAATAACGATTGGCCTGATAGCAGACAGACTGGGTCGTCTTAACACAATGTGTCTAAGCACCAGTGTAACAGTTCTTAGTCTGGGACTCTGGATCTCAAGCACTGTCATTGGACAGACAGACCAAGCGATAGCAAGGTCACTTTTTATCTCCTTCACGGTATTTTATGGTCTCTTTGCCAGTTCATATGTCAGCTTATTTTCACCCACTCTGGTAGAGCTATTTGGACGGAGACAGTTACCATTCACTACTGGCTTCATGTATCTTGTCCAGGGACTGACAGCGCTAGCTGGAACCCCAATTGCAGGTGTCCTCGCTGGATCAAATGGCAACTTGACAACATCTTTCAATTACCTAGGCGTCTCGCTCTGGGTCGGCGGGCTACTATTTGCAACAAGTGTAACAACAATCTGGGTGAGAATAGAAGCAGCGGCAGGACGTAAGCATGGGCAGAGTAACAGTTGGAAGCTATAAGTAGCATCATAGACAAGAATTAGATTTCTATAGATATTCTCGTATAATATTTGATAACATTTATACTTCATAGTTCTAAATTATGTGAGAACCGGGTTTAGTAAGTAATCATCCCAGCTTAAATTAAAGAGGAAGGGTATTTTATAGACAATTACTTTTAACTAAATTATGGCCATAATTGTTAAGTGATTAATCGTCCCGTAACAACAGGCTTTAGCATAACTCTAGTTAAAGATAAACCCTTTAAGAGAGTCTAATCTATGCTGTGTTCATAATTTGAAAAGAGTGTCTAGGGTTATCTGAATGTCACATTCATGGTTCAACGCGAGAGTTCGAAGAGAATTACTGAATCCAGTTGCCGTAGTAAATTTCTCTTGAAGTAAGCATGCTTACCCTCTAGTTGATTATTTTTGGAGCTACAACCCCTCTAGATATGCTTTAATGATATTATTCGACGCTTTTATTTCTACGTTCTTGTAGAACCTCCATCCACGCCCACAGGACGCACATTACAGACGCAATCATCAAAGCACCGGTAAAAATAGCCATGTGCAAGTAATTCCCAGGTGGTGATGCCGCGTCTTGGCCACGTATCAATGCTCCAGCGACAGGTGTTCCGATGAGGCCAGCGGCACCTTGTAGCATGTACATGAAGCCAACAACCCGTGGCTGATCTTTGGCACCAAATATCTCGAACAATGCGGGAGAGAATAACCCTATGTAGGCACTGGCAAACAGGCCGTAGATAACGGTAAACCCAATGAAAAGACCTCTGCTTAGTAATATATTGTAGTTTCCGATAGCAGAGCTAGGGACCCAAAGCCCAGCTGTAGATACCGAGCTGAGGAGCGTTGTTATGCAGAAGGAATCCAATCTCCCAATACGATCAGCTATGAATCCCACTACAATCTTTCCCATGGCATTGCAGGCGTTGCTGAGGGATGTGAAGTTTGAGCCTTGAAAATCACTATATCCAAGTGATTTGGAGTACGATGCAATGTAGAAGACGGGAGTATAGTAGGCCGCGCTTTGTAGAGCCGCATTGAGGCTTTGGGCAGCAAATTTGCGCGAGAAGGCGACTCTTTTCGATGGAAATTGTATGTAGAGCAATCTTGATAACAGGGTGCCTTTTGACCTCTCGGCGTGAAATTTACCTGCCATCTCCGGTTCCCAATCCAAAGCAAGCGCGGAAATGCAGATCAACACAGAGCAGACGCACCCAGTCAAGCGAAGAGTATCCCGATATCCCAAGTCGCGAATGCAGATTGAGAGAATTGGTGACCAAACCAAGCCACCTATTCCAGTGCCGGAAGAGATAACACCCATGCTGAGAGCGCGATTCTTGTTAAACCAAGCAGGGGGCACAGCCATAGATGGCATGAATGAGAGGCATGTCGCAATGCCAATCAGAAGCCCCTGCGTTAATTGGAACTGCCACAGATCCTTGCTAAAGCTTGCTAAGACGCTTGCCACCCCGTAGAGAATTCCGCCAGTGAGGATTACGGCGCGGGGCGTAAATTCCTTGGACCAAGCCACGGCCAAAGGGGCGCAGAGCTTCGTGAGAGATGCCGCAATGCTCCCAATCAAAGTAATATCAGCTGATGTAGCTTTCGAAAAAGGATTGTTTGAGGATTTTGACATCTCTTCATAATGCGCTTGGTAGATACCCCAACTAAAGAGTAGTCCACAACCAGAAAAGTTAAGCATAAAGGCTGCTATGATAATCAGTGGACGGCGCCTGTTACAGTTTGTTAATATATTTGCATTTTTCTTTCGTCGTGCATAGTGTTTATCCTCCAATAGCTTGCAATACATACCATTTCGAATGTAGCGCGTTGTTGCAGTCGTCCTGGTTTTCTTGAGTGTCATGTTGCAAATCTAGTTGTTCTAGATCTTGTCGATTAAGCGCTGCCATTCTTGTCTGCACTTGTCTCATTGATGCTCATGATGGATGGATAAGGGTTACTTGTTTACTTGGCTTTTTAAGAAGAAATACTCGACGCAACAAGCCATTTAGGTATAACTTCGCTACATGGGTTTCCATCGGCCCGGGTATGGTCTATGTATCGGCCCGACGGTGTACCATTAGTAAACCCAAAGTGGACCATTGGTGGCGCCTGGTGTTGTTGGCTTGTTTTCTGGTGAGCGTTAAGCTGACTAGCAAGGCTCTGGTAGTGGCAACGTGAAAAGAAAGTGGCGCTGCTCAGCTTGGTATTAACACATTTGTCATTGTATGACTTTTAAACACATACTATACTTTATGCTCTGCAAATTTGCGCGCAAATATACAATAGACACATAGGTAATGGTTCAGTGTGGTTCAGCGCATACCTGCCTGTTTAACCCGTTGCGCATGCTTGTATACTACTTTCGCTCAGCAACTAGTCTATCCAACCATAGATAGAGGAGAGCTCGGGATGCCTACCATGGCCACATTTTCCGGCGCTTCCGCCCAGGTGATTTGAATAATTTTTAAAATGCTACTTGAACATTCTAGTGGAGACGTATGAGCCTAGATTCTATCTTGAATACTATGTCAAATGGCCGTCGCTGTTCCAAGTGTGCGAGGACACCAGCGGCAACATAATCGCTTATGGTACGAAGGACATTTTGCTTGTCCACACGCTCCACCAGCCCCTGCTTGCATCAATCGTCAACTATGGTATGCTAACATTCGTGGCGAACAGTCATGGGCAAAGTGGAATCATCACCGGACGTATACAAGCTGTCTGAGCATTATCTGCCATGGCACGCCCACATTACAGCCTTTACAGTGGCCCCAGAAGCACGAAGGATGGGCATTGGCAACATACTACTGGACCAAGTGGAAACCGCCTCAGACGCGAGCAATGCATGGTTTGTCGACCTATTTGTGCGTCGGAGCAACGAGGTCGCGATTGCATTTTATAAAAATGCGGGATACAGCGTGTTTCGCTTGGTCAAGGGTTATTACTTTGACAATGCCACAGATCCTAGAAAGGAAATAGAGGATGCCTTGGACATGCGCAAAGCCCTGAGAAGAGATACCACTTTCCAGTATATTAGAAAAGACGGCGAACGACATGAAGTAACTCGTGCCGATGTTTGGTGATAGTATTCTATCCCGCTACCAGCGCACCACTGAAGCCAGAGCGCCACGAAGCAGTGCTTTCTCCAAGCGGCCACGCATTTCATAAATATGATTCACATATGATTTATTATGGTTGTTTGGTACTTTATCTGAAAGTATAAATAAAATTATAACACGTTACAGCTATAGAAGCGCATAAGCTAGCCCTTTGTTACACGCATTGGTTTTGTTTACTACGACGCGCTGGGGCTGGGGTGCCTCGGCGAGACTACCCTAGATGGATTTGAATCACAAGTCAGCTCTCTTCTATTAAGCAAAATTATATACGTTTCAACTAAAGAGAAAGCAAAATTCCAAACGCGTTATTTACAATATGTATAAACCCATATGCCACATCAATACAAATTGGCACCGTCGTGATATGCACCGTAGAATGCGGACGAGCGGTCTACCAGCAACGAGGCTGGATTTCCTCTCTCAACAATACTTCCCTTATCCAGCATGATTACTGTATCGAAATTTTCAACCGTGGACAACTTGTGCGCCACTGCAAGAATCGTACAATCAACAAACCTCTTACGTATTACTTCTTGCATTTGCTGATCGGTCTGCGCGTCCACGCTGCTTGTAGCCTCGTCCATGATGAGTATGCTGCTCGGCTTTACTATCGTTTTGGCCAAGCAGAAGAGTTTGCGTTGCCCATGAGAGAGCATTTCCTCGTCCATGTCTGCATCAAGTCCATCCGCTGAAAAGCGCGACCAAAGTCCAACGTCGCTCAACGCGGCGATGAGGACCTCATCTTCTAACGAGTTGTGAGGGTCCAGGTTCTCGCGGATGCTGCCGTGCAAAAAGAAAGGCTCCTGTGGCAACGTATTGATGCGCTCTCTGACAACGTGCCGAGGAATTGTGCTAATGTCGACACCATCAATCGTGATGCTGCCTGAATCCATCTCCAGCAGACGCAAGAGTGTAGAAACAAGAGAAGACTTGCCACTCCCCGTTCGACCGCAAATGGCAACCTTTTCGCCGTGTTTAATCTCCAAGTCTATGTTGTTCAAGACTGGTTCATCTGAAGCTCCGTAAGAAGCAGACAATGACCTGATGGAGATACAACCCGCCTCGGGCCATACTGGGGAAACTGAACCAGTCTCCCCTGGGAGATTCTCATCAGGAACATTGGTTGTGTATGTTTGGATTCTTTTGATGGCACCCAGGGCTGTCTCAACCTGTGTCCATTCTGTCACCAGTGACTGCAGTGTTGAAGAAAATGTGACAATATTGAACAGAGCAACGCCGAGATACCCAGTCGATCCTCCGGGCAGATTCAGCGTGATCCCTACCAAAAGCACCGCGACGGCCGCATTGAACATATCAAGTACTAAGCTCAACCATCGCTGGATGCAGAACATGATGTAATATGGACGCTGGGAAATGTTCAAAACTTCAACGTGCTTCGCCATGTAAGCGTCTGTCCAGCCAAACGCTCGAATGGACATGACACCCTGCAAGCTTTCGAAGAAGAGGGAAAATAGAGGCGCTTTGGCTTCAATATCTAGAAGACGGAGCTGCCTAGATGTGCGGAGATAGTAGAATTGAAGGATAAGAAGGGCAACAATGCATAGAGGGATCGCAGCAGCCACGTAGCCCGAGCCTATGAAAACGAGGACGGCCGAAACAATGCTGGACATGAGATGGAAAATGGTCATATTGATGGCATTGGGGAGGTCATTATCAATAAGTTCCAAGTCTTGACTGAATCTATGGTGCACTGTTAGCCAGGATATCAATTTAGTTGACCTATGTTAAAACTTACCGGTTGATGGTTTGGCCGGCATCAGTAGAAGTAAGAAACTTTGTGGGTGCTCTGACATTTGAGTTAGCCTTTATCTCTCATCGCTGCCATGGTGCTAGCCTACCGCATTGTCGTGTCAAGTAGCACTTTGTGGAATTTTGCGGACGTCCTCGGTAGGGCAATGAGATTGAAAAGGCTGAGCAGTGTTAGTTTTAGGAGCTAAATCTCTTGTTAAATATTTTATACCTGTCGGCAATTACACAGGAAACTACTGCGAGGACACCAAGCGCGCCAAAGACCCCGAGCCAATAGCCGAGTCTCTCATTGGGATGGTCAATGTTGGAGTTTGTCCACCATTGAACCCAGATGGCTATGCTTGTTAGTATGGTATTTTCTATGGCTAGAAGATGGGCCACAGCGGATGATGCACTCACATGGAAATGTAATCCCAAACACAAAGACGGCGCATGCAAACAAGTACAGAGCTATGGTGTAGTAGCCTGCAACCTTGGTAAAGTAGGCATACGTTTTAAGGTCTCCCGACTTCAGCGCCGTATTGCGCGATGGATCATCCACCAAGTCCAATTCTTGTAGCGTTTCTTGCGATATTTCAACAGAGTCGCACTGTGCAATGCTGGATGATGGCTGTTTCAGCTCTTTGCCCCCAAGACCGACATCAACATCGCTCAAGGTACCCTGAGACACGACTGCACCTAACGCATCCAAAACGATGATGTGGTCTGCATATTGCAGATGGGATACTGAACTGGTGGCCATAACAACAGACGATTGAAGATTTCTGATGCAACCGGACTGACCAAAGATGGCGTCGAGCATAGCTAACTCTGTCTTGCCGTCCAGGCCGCTCAGCGCATCATCGAGCAGCATCACTCTCTGGCGAGAGTAGAGAGCACGGCACAGGGACATTCTAGTTTGCTGTCCACCGCTTAGGCGCATTCCCCGCGTGCCAACAATTGTCTGGTCGCCTTGAGGAAGCTGTTCCAGATCCGGGCGAAGTGCACAAGCGGAAATGACGGTGCTGTACCATTTTTCATCCCAAGCAGACATGCCCACAATGTTCTCCTTGATGCTTCCCCAGATACACCAGGGTGCCTGAGGACAGTATGCTACTTGTTGGAAGCTTGTTTGGATGGTACCACTCGTAATAGGCATCTCTCCAAGGAGCAATTTCAGAAGAGTAGATTTGCCTGATCCGACTGGGCCGTAAATCATGACAATCTTGTCTGCGGGCATGTCAAGGGATAGGTGGGATAAGCAGGGTTCGGCGTCTGCCGTGTAAGCAGCTGAAGCGTCCTTCAGATGCACTAACGGGGTTGATGATGAATTCATGGAAGATGGTGACGCGACGATGGTGCTAGTTGGGCTCTTTTCATTGATATCCCCTGCAGTGCTGCTCGGCAAAGAAGAGTCCGAAGCCTCGCTAGAAGCCATGATTCTGTAACTTTCTGTCTCGCTGGAAAGCAGATATTTTTGGATTCTGGCGAATGAATTGAATATTGTCTGTATGTCCTCCATGCCATCGAGGATGTACATGATGGGCTGATCAAGGAGTTCAAACAGACTCATGGTTCCAAACGCAATGCCTTCGGTTAGGGGAGGAGTCCCTTGGATGTTTCTGAGGAGCACGTATGTTAACAAAGCCAGGACGGGTGCCACGTAAGACGCTGTGAATGCTGAATAGGCGTTAGTACAGTAGCCATTTACTTGTAGTATGGCAGTAGGACGGGGATAGTATATCTACTTACTGATGCCCATAAGGCAAATGTTTAGAAGGCGGTGACGCAGTGATGCCCGAATCTCAATCTGTCGTAAATCCAGTATTTTATCTGAGACAGATTCACTGAGGCCCGTCATTTTGATACCGCGGATGGCACCTAGTGCTTTTGCGGTTGAAGAGAGACGATCCTCGATAGCCTCTAGCCACGGGACCTGAGCATCCGCAGCAGCCTTGGCTACGGGCAAACCGAGGGCGAGGCAGGCTAAATATACCGACTGATTAGATCTGGCGCATTAGGGGGATAGGTGAGAATACGTACCGACAATCCAGACGAGAGGTACAGCCATGGCATAGCCAATGAACGTGTAGAGAAGCCAGATACCTACTCCTGTCTCTATAATGCTGGCGTATATCTCGTGGACTAGCGAGATGCTCATGGCGATTCGGTCAATATCTGCGCTCATTAACGTCACAGCTTCGGCGCTATCAAATGATGATGGTTGAACTCTCATAGTTTTGTCAAAAATCAGGGTGATTAGGCTGCCACGATATAGAGTAGTGAGTCTGTAGGTTTTGTGCTGATAGTATGTGTATGAGAGCTACAGACGATATTCAGTATCAACTGCGTCGTTTGTTTGACTGGTTTACTTACAGCCAGGCCGACATAAACAATTGCGTAGGCTCCGATTAGGGTGTAGGCAGTCTCTCGTGAATTGTCGGTGCCGTCGTCACCAGCAAAGTCAAGCACACACTGGACCAAGTACGGCTGAGAGAGACTCAGTGCCGCATAGACGAGGCGTGGAAGAACGCCTTTGAAGATGGCAATCTTGTAGTGGCAAAAGAACACCCAAAACAGAGCATTCTTCTTGGTCTTGTCAGCGCTTGCCCAGCGCTTGCGTAGTTCTAATGCCTCTGATGCGGCTATAATCTCACGATCCAAACAAGGCAAGTCCCTGACGGACATGACATTTTTGAATCCAAAGATAAATGTTGAGTTCAGCCAAAAGAAGTTCATTCGATTAAAGATGCCGCCGATTTCTTCAGGAGACGAGTTGATGAACGTTTGTAGAAGATAGCGCCTCTTCTCCCAGGCTTCCAGTACGAATTGAACCACTTTGACGAAGTACATTGAGAGGAAGATCCATGTTAGCCTGTCATGCCCAATAATATTGAACATCGATCTCAAGCGTGCAAGGTCAAGCAGAAGAGTTGTGCCAAGGTAAAGATTGAGCATCGTCGAGGGGCTAATAGCACGGAAATGCTCGAACCAGGACACAGCAGCAAACAAGATGTATGCTGCTGCTGTCAGCACATTGCAAGCTATAGTGAGTCTAGTTTTTGGGTAGTCAGACGCTGTCCATAGTGAGACCAGGACAATTTGTAATGCCGTATACGCTATGTAGAGCGTCTGAGTTGATGCATTAGCATTGGTATCGGTGACAATGCGACATGGCAGTAGAAGTTTGACATACGAATTTGCTAGGCAAAAGCCACGGCGATTTTACTTTGCACGCCTGATTCTGAAGCTGTACTATACGGACAATTGCCCATATTGCTACCAGTAAAATACACAAGATTAGCGCAAGTCCTCAAGCCCAGTGGTATAATGACCTACCAAACACCACTAGAGGGACAACCGTCAGCACAGCTTCCTCAAAGAGCAAGGTAAAATCAAAGCCATTCTGGCAAGAGGCAGCAACGATTGGTCCAAAAACGTCCTGCACGGCACTTCCACAAGCGGTGGTATTCATGGCGACGGATTGTGAAGGAATTGTGCACCGTGTAAGCCGGCAGAACGTGCAACGTTGCGAGGGAGAGCGCAGCGAAAGGTTTTGACCACGAGTGGCCTATATGCGATGACAACAGGAATTATGTGGTTTAATCTCGGTGACTAAGAGACTCCAGGTTCTCTCAGCCCAGACCCTTGGTGTATTGCCTCGGCGTGTTTAAGATCAGACAGCTGTATAATACAGCGAATGGCGAGTTTCTGGTTCGCTAGCCACACTTGTAAGACCGGAATGACGGCACCGGTAGATTAGATGATGATTAAAGGGAGGGTAGTATGCATGAATACGGAGAGTAGGCAGTTGGTGTGAATCCGCGAGCTGAAGAGCAAAGACAAAAGTTCAGCGGCAAAAGTCCAACGCGAGGAGGAATGCGTGAAACGTGCGTCATGAAGCAGATCAATGACGCTGCTTGAAGGCGGACAAGGGTATAAAGGGCTAAAAGAAAATGTTGAAAAAGATTCAAGAAAAACAAAAGAAAACCCAGTAACTAGCGACCAGCAATCTGCAAACCCGTTCGCATAATACAATCGTACAGCATGGTTCCCCTGTGTACCCCGGATTTCCATTATTCATACAGTAGCTGGTCTAGCCCTTGTTGTTTCTGGTTGATATTGTGGCATATGCAAGCCACATTCTATTTATGCTATTCAGCCGGCGCCGGTAAACTTGGCTTTTCGACTGAGTTTCTGCGCCACGGCTAAAGCAGGGACGAGCAGATCCCACCCGGTCTTCCGTAAGTTCCGCTCTGCCGCTTTTTGTGCAGTAGTCCCGGCATCTCGACTCCGGTGCTGAACGGCGAACCGGCACATCGAGTCTCATCACATCAGAATCGCGATACACAGCGCCTTGGCGGCGCCGCAGCAGTGCGATGGGGGATCTTCAGGGTAAAAAGGCACCTGTAAGATTTTAAGCAACGCTAGGCTTTTTTCCCTGTGAGCTGTCCACAATGTGCCGAGGAGCTGTGTTGACCACCGGCAGAGTTGAAGCATATTGGCCATTGTACGGCTCGGCCGCTTTTGTTGCTGAAGCTGACTGCATTATATGCTGCTGGTATTTTTTCAGCTTGTACATTAGTAAAAGGACTTTTGGTGTCCAAGTTGGGCGTTTTGGAAGGGTTGGCTACTGTTCCGGCTAAATACGTCGTGGAAATGGCCGTGTCTGGCATCCAAACAACATCTACGACACATAGTTAGGGAGACGAGCAAATAAAAAAAATGGTGTAATTAAGTCTATAGTATTACCAGTAGTATTGAGAGAGCTGAGAAAGACGCAAATGCCGTAAACCGCTGGCGTGCTTTCTCATGGTGTCCATTCCTTGCCGTATATAAGTCGGTTGGCATATCAGTGTTATCGCAAACACCCCCTTCCCTCGGCCCTGTACAAATCGAGTCTTTCTCTTCTTGGTCTTCCAAAAAGATAAGCAATTTCTATCTAAAAATGTCCCCTCTATTCATCAATCCGATCATCTACCGCCAGCCCTCGGCAACGGCGTTAGTTTCCCCAGATGGCAGCAGCCTCTCCTATTATCAGCTTGACCAGCTGTCTCATATCTTGGCAACCCATTTACTTGATGCCGAGATCCAGCCTGGGACTAGCGTCTTGCTATGTTTCCAAAAGCCGTGGCTTGCGTCACTGGCTATGTTGGCGGTGATGAAGCTTGGGGCCACCGCCATCCACATGGACCCCATCCATCATGATACCGACACATTCCCTCTGCGAGGCGTTTCTAACGGTCCCCGAGATTTTATAACCCTGTCTTGTAAAGATAATGAAGCGTTTGCTCATAAGCTGGGTGCTTCCAAGACCATTGTTATCGATACAGAAGACCTTCTTACACGGCAACTTGCGTTTGCAAAGTTCCCAAGCAGCCCTCCTGACGAGTCGACCCCTCATAGTTCCATATTTGAGCCTTCTGGGAAGCTTAATGTTATTGAAACTATTCAGGATCTTGGCTCCCAGATTTCAATCAGTCCGCTGGCAGATAGCAGTCCATCCGCATCGGAAAGCGACACTACCTCGACACACGATGATGCAGACGCATCTTCAACTTATATTGAAGACCCCCTTACACATATTCTACCCTTTTCACTACTACAAACAAACATTCCCCAAGATGATGTCATCAACCAAGCCTCGCAGTTACTTAGCGTTGATCCGTCTTCAGTCGTTGACATTATGCCAGCAACGCGTCTGCAGGAGGGTCTGCTTGCGCTTACATCTGTTGACTCTGCCAAATACATTCAAGATTTCACCTTTGAAATTGGGTCCCATGTGCATCTTGACAAGCTTCAAGCTGCGTGGAGGGAAGTCGCTCGCACACATCCCATCTTGAGAACAAGGCTTGTCAGTCTGCCCATACTAGGGAACCACTGCCTTTTTCAAGTTGTTCTTGACGAACCTATTATATGGGAAGTTCAAGACACAGCTGCTGAGCCTCCAACACAACCCTTGATGGAAATGGGCTCCCGGCTTTCCACTTTTACTGTCAATTCCCAAAGCCGACAGCTTACATGGACAGCTCACCACGCTGTTTATGATGGCTGGTCGATGCCTCTTTTGCTGGCAAATGTCGAAAGAGCATATCTTGGAGAGCCGTTTGTTCATTTACAGCCCATGTCTACATTCATGAAATACCTAGCGGAGCAAGATGAAGATGCCGAGAGGCAGTACTGGAAAGATGCCCTGAGCGAAACTCATGGTGCTCATTTTCCTCCCAACAAGGCAAACAAGACAGCACAGCCTGATCAAGAGATCTCGCTGCATATAAGTGACCTCAAATGGAAGACCACTGGCTTCACACTCTCGTCTACTCTTCGAGCAGCCTGGGCAATTGCCGTTGCAAGTGCTACCGGCTCCGATGAAGCACTATTTGGCGTTACCGTCACTGGAAGACAGGCCCCTCTGGATGGGATCGATCTTGTAGAAGGCCCTACGATTGCCACAGTGCCCCTCCGCGTTGGCTTGGACTGGGACAAGTCAATCCATCATCTTCTCTCTGCTGTTCAACTACAAGCAACGGAGATGATCCCCTTTGAACAGACTGGTCTGCAGCACATTGCAAGATTCACTAAGCAAACTGAAAGTGCTTGCAATTTCCAATCTTTACTTGTGGTTCAACCTCCCGTCAGCACTACACATAGGGAACCAGAAAAGATGTTCTTGTCTGAAATGGCAGACGAGAGTACTAGAGGAAACGCAGACTCATACGCCATTGTCGTGGAATGCGAGCAACAAGGCAATGAATTGGTGGTTCGATTTGCCTTTGATGCAACTCTCATCACAAATTCTCAGATGACTTTTGTTGGTGAGACGTTTGAACATGCACTGAGAGAGCTATCGTGCGATCGTACCAAGCCATTGCTGCAGACACTGCGAGATGAGCGATGGGATCTTCACCGTGCGTGGGAGTGGAATGAGACTGTCCCTGAAGCAAGCAACCGCTGCATTCATGACATGATTGCAGATAGAGTTCAGACAAATCCAAACGCTGCTGCTGTAAATGCCTGGGACGGTGATTTCACTTATCGCGAGCTTGACGACCTGTCCACCCGTCTTGCATTACACATCAGCGAGCAAGGCGTGGTAGGCAAGCTGATTCCCCTATTATTTGAAAAGTCTAAATGGATGCCCATTGCTGCTCTGGCCGTTATCAAAGCTGGCGCGGGCTGCATAGCAATGGATGCCACCCAACCACTGAGTCGCCTCCAAAGCATTGTGTCGCAATCACAAGCTCCGTTGATGTTGATATCAGCGGCAAATATGAATCTTGCAGATTCGTTTGCAGGAACCTCCAAAGTGACTGTCAGCTCGGATGCTAGTTGGCCTTTTACAGAATCAGCCTCTCACCCTGTGATTAGCCCGGATGACGTGGTCTATGTCAACTTTACGTCTGGCAGCACGGGTATCCCCAAAGGAGCTGTGAATACACATCGTGGATTTGCATCGGCAATCAAACATCAGCAAGAGTATCTGGGATACCGAGATACATCGCGCGTCTTTGATTTCTCGTCGTACGCCTTTGACGTGGTATGGTGCAACATGTTGCATAGTTTCACATCGGGAGCCTGTCTCTGCATTCCGTCTCAACAAGAGCGGGATAATGACTTGAGCGGATCTTTGCACAAGTACAAGGCCACTAGTATTGACCTTACGCCAACAGTTGCGCGAATGCTCGGCAAAAAGGTTCTGTCCCAGCTGTCGACGCTAATTCTCGGTGGTGAAGCCGTCTTGCCAGAGGATGTCAATCTAGCAGGCAAGAACACGGAGATTGTTAATGTCTACGGGCCGGCTGAATGCTCTGCTACAGCTACCATGCAGAAGATTACCAGCAAAGACATTTCTATAGGTACAGGTGCTGGCGCTTGTACCTGGGTGATTGACCCCGATACCCTGGAGCCGTCTCCGATAGGAGGCATTGGTGAGCTTTGGCTAGAAGGGCCGATAGTCGGGCTTGGATATATCAACAATGCCGAAAAGACCAAAGAGGCATTCGTCAAGGATCCAGCTTGGCTTGCCCGCGGTATTCCTGGGCGGCCTGGGCGGAAAGGCGTACAAGGACGTACTGGCACGCTTTATCGCACCGGTGACTTGGTGTATTATAAAGACGACGGTACGCTCATGTTTGTTGGTCGAAAGGATTTTCAAGTCAAGATTCGTGGGCAGCGACTTGAACTTGGAGAGGTTGAGCAGCATTTGCTTAGTCTTTTGCTCGCTGAACTCGAGCCTCGTGTCGTAGCCGAGACAATTCAGCTACCAGGCGCGAATAGCAAAACCTTAATAAGCTTTATTAGCTTGGGTAACAAGGAAAACGAAACAGAAGCCGAGCACGCCCTTCGAGTAGCAAGCATCACGGAAGATCTAATGAATCGCTTGACGGCAGCCGTTCCAGCATACATGATACCTACCGTCTTTATTCCTGTTCTCCAGCTACCCATTACAGGTACTGGAAAGATTGATCGAAAGGCCCTTCAAAAGCTGGGAGTGGCGGAATATCAAAAGTACAGAATGTGTGAGAACGTGGTGCAGCAAGAGGAAGTTCTCAGCAGCACTGAGCAGATCATCAAAAAGGTATGGATGTCAGTCCTGAACCTCTCTGATACAGAGCTGGGCGTGACTCGCTCCTTTACAAGATTGGGCGGTGATTCCATTACTGCCATGCAGATTGTGTCGCAGTGCAAACTTCACAACATCGCATTCACTGTTAGTGATCTTCTTGAGTCTGCCACGATTCGGCGGCTAGCAGCACGCTGCTCAACGGTGTCGTCCCAAGATACCACAGAGAGCAGTGAAACAGAAGATGATGATGGAAACAACAAGCATGAGCCCTTCCATTTATCTCCCATCCAGCAAGTATTCTTTGAAACGTATCCAGATGGTCTCAACCATTGGAATCAGAGCTTTGCCTTGGAACTCACCCGCCAAGTCCCTCCCGCACATTTACAAGAAGCATTAACAGCTATTGTCGAAAGACACGATATGTTGCGATGTAGGTTCCTCAGAGACAGCGATTCTGGCCAATGGTCACAAGCAATCACAAACAAGGCCACGCAAGACTGCTTCACATTCATGGTCCATGTTGTTCAAGATAGAGCTCGAGTGTCTGAAATTGGTCAATTTCGACAAAAAGCACTAGATTTGCAAAACGGACCCATATTTGCATGTGATTTGTTCGATATTATTGGAGAGAATCAAGTCATGATACTCTCCTGCCACCATGCAGTGATTGATCTTGTCTCGTGGCGTATCATCTGGGGCGATATCGAAGACTACATCACCACTAAGAGTCTGCAGACGCTCCCAACCTGCTCTTTTAGAAAGTGGTGTCGCCAGCAGAGTCGTGTTGGAGCCCAGCTCTCTCCTCTTGATGTTCTTCCATATGCTGTTCCAGAACCCCCAGTTGGTTTTTGGGGCATCTCGGACGCTGAGAATACATCTCTAAACACTACTACTCTTCATCAGTCATTCGGCAAAGATACAACCGCTCTTCTCTTCACTGACTGCAACAATCTCTTCAATACGGAACCCATCGATATCATTGTCGGTGCACTGACGCACTCTTTTGTCAGCGTGTTTCCTGAGCGAACCATTCCAATCGTCTGGATTGAAGGCCATGGACGCGAACAACCAGATGGTCTCTCTCTTGATGTCACATCCACCGTTGGCTGGTTCACCACTCTCCATCCCCGTCCAGTTCCTATTACTCCCGCCGATTCTTTGCTCCATGCTATTCGCCTGGCCAAGGATCGAAGAAAGCAAATACCGCATAACGGGCAGCCGTACTTTTCATGCCGCTTCAACAACGAGTCCAAACACAATCCTTTTAAGAGTCATGGCGACCCTGAAATCTTGCTCAACTTTGTGGGCCAGTATCAGCAGCTCGAGGGCGAAGAGGGGCTGTTCCGACGCGCCGATGATGTTGATTTCGCTGAGATGGCGCCTTCGGCTGTTCGATCTACCATGATTGAGATAAATGCTGAAGTGGAAGAGGGACAGTTGGCCACGTCGTTTTGCTTCCACCAAAAGATGAAGCATCAGGATCGTCTAGTACAATGGGCGGATGTCTTCCAGCAAAGTATGCAGACGGCAGCGGAACAGCTACAGCAATCACGGGTATCGTTTACGCTGACCGATCTACCGCTGCTGTCCCTGACATATGATACCTTGGACTTGCTTGTAAGCAACGAGCTGGCCAGTCTGGATATTGATACCCGAAATGTTGTCGATATTTACCCATGCACCGCATTACAAAGCGGAATATTGCTCAGTACGCAAAGGGATAAATCTTTATACTCGACAAGCTCAGTATACAAGTGCATCCCCAATGTTGGCGAGTCCATCTGTCCACAGAGGCTCGAGAATGCATGGCGAGAAACTGTTAGCCGACACACATCGCTGCAAACTGTATTTGGTCTGCATCCAGATGGTGACAGTTTTATCCAAATTCTGCTATCCAACGTCAGGCCTCGAACTACAATCATCTCATGCCACGATGAGGTACCGTCGCAGGTTCTTGAGAGACTAGAGGCGCCCGTCTTTCGTGCAAACGAACCCCAGCATGCTTTGTTTATTGCGCAGTCTAGCAACGGCGAGATTTCTATGCGTCTTGATGCAAGCCACAGCCTCATTGACGCATCAAGCATAGCGCTGTTGCTTCAAGATATCTGCACTATCTACGACGCACGTCCGCCGGATCAAACAAGTCCTTTCTGCGACCTGATTCGGCACATTGAAAGCACTGCTAAATCTCAAAAGCTCGCCGCATGGGAGAAGCTTCTTAGTGGTGTAAAACCGTGTATTGTTCGAGACACCACCACCGCCTTACCTGCGCCTTCACCTGATGCACCCATCTGTCACGACAGTGTATCTTTGCCAACCTCTGTCTTTGACAGCGTTCCTCAATTCTGTCGAGACATGGGCATCACAAAGTCTGTTTTGCTCCACGTTGCATGGGCAATGGCACTGTCTCAGTTCACAGGAAGCTCCGATGTCTGCTTTGCATATCTTGTTAGTGGCCGTGATGCTCCTCTTCAGAATGTCGACGCCATGGTTGGCCCGTTTGCTAATTTACTCATCGGCCGAGTTGAGTTAAAAAAGCCTGCTGCACAGGTGCTGGCTCAGGTATCCAGCGATAGCATTCAACATATGCGCATCCAGCACGTTTCGTTGGCAGAGCTTCAGCATCGGCTGGGTATTTCTGGACGCATGCTCAACACGGCCATTTCTCTTCGAGGTAGCGAAAAACAGAAGAATGAAAAAGATGCTAGCTTCCGCTTTGAAGCTACGGAAGAAGATGACCCGCATGAATTCGATCTCGACTTGACGGCCAACGTTGACGGAGATGTTATGCATGCAGCTGTAAGCTACAGAACGGGGTTCATTTCCAGACAGACTGCTGAGGCATTTGCCGAGACCTTGGCTGAAGCTGTGAGCTGTCTTGTTACATCTCAGACTACGGTCTCTGATGCAGCCCCTGACATTCCTTTATTTGATCACTTCTTTGAGCGCAGCTATGGCGTTCGACAGTCGGCTATACGAGAATATTGGCAGCGTCAATTGCTGCAGGTGGAAGCTGAGCCCTTTCCAGCTATTCCCCAAGGTTATTCACCCGTGCTGAACAGCGAAACTTTGTCTTCACTTCCATCAATCAACACAACCCTGTCTTATAAGCCTGCCACTCTCATGTCAGCCGCATGGTTTATCCTGCAAAGCCAAATGACAGGCACACAAGACTGTTGTTTCGGTGTACACAATTCTTTCATCTCTTCAACACTGCCGGTGCGATTTACATTGGGCAAATCAATCACTGTAGGGTCTCTCTTGGACACAATCGAGACAGAGCAGGATGAACTGGCATTATTTCAAAAGACTCCTCTCTGGTTCATTCAATCCATTAGCCCAGATGCGTCCCAAGCAACCTCTTTTAGAGTCATTCTCAGGGAATCTGGGTCTCACGAACAGGCAAAGCAGTCTCATCAGTCACCCGCTTTGGCTATTGAATATCAAAATGTGCATGGCGCGCTAGATTTCAAGATTCGATATGATGACAGCGTTATAACTGGTGTCCAAGCTCAACGTCTGGCTGCTCTCCTTCAGCACCTTGTCCACCAGCTTCTTCAAAGCAGTTCACACCAGCACCTTGTTGCGTCGCTGGAGACTCTATCCCAAGGCGACATGGACGATATATGGTCTTGGAATGGCACACTACCAACTGCCAAACCTGCATGCCTGCATACTCTCATTTCTGACATGGCTCATACCCAGCCAGACGCACACGCTGTAAATGGATGGGATGGCAACCTTACATATCAGGAGCTAGACGACTTGTCCTCTACACTGGCCGCACAGCTGCAGGAGAGAGGTGTCTGCAAAGGACTTATTGTCCCTTTGATCTTTGAGAAATCAATATGGACACCTGTCGCTGCCCTTGCAGTCATCAAGACAGGAGCTGCGGTTGTTGCAACCGATCCCACGACGCAGCCTAGAGAGAGGCTTTGCACAATTCTAGCCCAGACAGACGCCAGGATCTGCCTCTCATCGCACTCACAAGCTTCTGTAGCACAAGCTATATGTCAAGAAGTTGTACTTGTTGGCTCGGATCTCATTAGTCACTCTCCCAGTAGCTTCGTTCCTCCCAACATTCATCCCGATGACCTCCTCTACATCAACTTTACCTCTGGGTCGACTGGGGTTCCCAAAGGCGCCATGATTTCTCACAGCAACTTTGCTTCAGCCATCTTTTACCAGCGAGATGTCCTCGGATATTTCAAAGAGGCCCGGGTGCTGGACTTTGCATCGTACGCCTTTGACGTGTGGTGGTCCAACCTGTTCAACACGCTAACTGTAGGCGGATGCCTGTGCACTCCGTCCGCAGAAGAGAGACAAAACGAGCTGGCTACCATTATTGAGAAGTACGATGTCACTCTAGCGGACATTACGCCTACTACTGCTCGCCTAATTCCTGACCTTGGCCGCCTATCTTCTCTCCTACTAGGCGGAGAGGTTGTGTTAGGAAGCGACGCAGCCTTGGCTTCGTCGAAGACATATGTGACCAACTCTTATGGTCCTGCAGAATGTACTCCAGTGTCCACAGCCATCGACATGGCTTTGAACGAGCCCGGCATTGGCCGCGGATACGGAGCCTGCACATGGATCGTAGATGCCGAAGATCCAACCAAGCTGGCGCCCATTGGAGCTCCTGGTGAGCTTTGGTTGGAAGGCCCAATTGTAGGCTTGGGATATCTCGCCGATGCAGAAAAGACTGCAAACTCATTCGTCGATGGCCCCGTCTGGCTCACCAGCGGAAGTGGCCATGTCCCTGGACGAACTGGCCGCCTCTATCGCACTGGTGATCTCGTGCGCTACAGCGACACAGGGTCTATCCTCTTTCTTGGCCGCAAAGACACTCAAGTCAAGCTCCGTGGTCAGCGCATCGAGCTGGAAGAAATTGAACATGCTGTCTGCAAAGCTCTTAAGACGGTGACTGGTTCTCAACCACAGGTTGTCGCGGAAGTGATTGAGCGAAAGGATTCTGGGAACAAGTTACTGGTGACATTCGTCTCCCTGGATTCGAATCCCACAGGCTTAAGCACAGACGAATACCACGACCAGCGCGTGAAGACAGCCACAAGTGGCCTGCAGGACAAGTTGAAAGACTTGCTGCCTATTTACGCAGTGCCCTCCATCTTCGTTCCTACGCGGGTTATTCCTCTTACGCCGACCAACAAGGTCGACCGCCGCAAGCTTCGATCAATGGCAGCACAGCTATCGTCCGAGGAAATTACACTACTGAGTCGCGTTGACGGTGTGACTATTGAGCCGCGGACAGACGAGGAGACAATGCTTCGAAAGATGTGGGCGCAGGCGCTGCGCATAGATGAGACGAGTATTAGCGTTGATGACGGATTTTTCCGAGTTGGAGGCGATTCCATTGGTGCAATGAAGCTTGTTGCGCTGGCGAGGAAGAAGGGAATAACGTGTTTGACTGTTAAAGATGTCTTTTTGCATCCTGTTTTGCAGGATATGGCGTTGCTGTGCATTTGATTTTGGTTTAAAATTGATATCATCTACGAGTTGTCTGCATTGGGTAGCGTTATCATTTATTAGCTTTTCACTATATATTTTGCATGTTCTTCCAACTTGAATAGTCTTCATTCCAATTTAATCCCTATTTACTTGAACCTTGTCAAACCAAATATACTCCTCCAGTCGTGTCTCGAAATGAATCCCCAGCCGCACGCTTTTTCCGTTCACCAGCTTGAATTCCGCCTTGACATAAAAGTCCTCCTGATCAGCCAAGATGTGTGCACACGCAATAAACTTGGTATTGTGTGCCACGTGCATGAACCGAATGTCCATAGCCATCGCTCTGTCTCGCGCATTAATAAATAGTGCACCATCCTTTGCTTCCACCTTTAGATGGTGATATCCGTCGTGCAGGTAGAATCCCGTGTAAGCGGATAGCGGCATTGCCAAAGCCTCTGGCTTTTCCAATCCTGGACACAGCTCTAGTTGCAATTCTCGAATCTCTTCTTCATCGTCAGAGTCCGAACTCGAGTCACTATCGTCGTCACTGTCTTCCTCGCTGCTATCACTCCACATGAATTCAGCATCTCGACCAGGTGTTGTCCTCATCGCTTCGTCAATGAGCCGGTACGTCAGCCCACTAATCACTAAATCGCCGCAGTCCGAGTTTGCAAACATGGCGCCTCCGAATTTAAACTCGGGTACAAAGAAATGGTTGGACTGGAATCCAGCTTCAGTTCCGCGGTGCATAATCACCGTCACGCCGCAATAATCAACAACATCCCAGCCCAGTGCCGCAAAAGGTGCGCTAGAGCGCTCGTCCTCTGCCTCTTGTCTGATCCGCGGTGCGGTAA
Organism: [Torrubiella] hemipterigena; assembly: GCA_000825705.1. Classification (NCBI taxonomy): domain Eukaryota; kingdom Fungi; phylum Ascomycota; class Sordariomycetes; order Hypocreales; family Clavicipitaceae; species [Torrubiella] hemipterigena. The sequence goes on from CDHN01000004.1 coordinate 1,045,752, forward strand.
GTTGCGCAACCAAGTCTTTGGAAAATGGGGCCTCTGCATGCATCAATGCTTTAATCCATCTACCAATGTCGTTCACGGTAGACATGGTTTGTCCGCAACCTTGCGCATCTGGGCACTCGGTCGGATATACTGGTATCACGTCGTCGTCGAGCAAGCTGTATCCAACCGCCAGTCTGTCTTGCTGGCCGCGCTCTTTGACTGTGGAGAGAAGCTGGCAGGTAGAATGCATTTGGAGAGGCTGGTACATGTACTTCTGCATCGCCTGTTCAAATGAGAGTCCACGTTTGACTTGCACCACATAGCTCGCCGCAGAGTACATGATGTTGGAGTAGATAAACTGACTTCTGTTTTCTGCTGCTGGCTGAAGGTTGCGTAGATTTCTCGTCAGAGATCTAGCATTATCTCGCGTCTTGGATTTGGCGCCCAAGATGGAAAACTCGTGCCTACAACCACGTTAGCTACCGCTTGTTGCCGACCAACAAGGCCAAAGACTTACGCAGGCATTCCGGTACGATGGCAGAGCACGTCTTCCAAGGTTACATCATCATGCTTGCCACCCTGGATTACAAAATCATCTGGCAAGATTTTCCTCATTTGCGCCGTCCACTGGACATCGGGCAAAGCCTGGTCCGCAACAAGCAGTCCGACAGCCGCCGCCGTGAGCGCTTTAGCGATTGATCCAACCGGCATAATGGTATCTGTTGTGAATTCTCTTTTCGGGTCCAGTGTTGCGCTTCCAAAAGCGTTTGAAGTCACTCTTCCATCTTGAACAAGAGCCAGAGCAAAGCCAGGCACGCGATGCCGCTGCATTAGCGCTTGGACATGGCGACCAAAGCCGGCCGACTCGAGATTGGTAAACATGTCGGTTGATGCTATAAACTTGAATTTTACATGAATAATATGGACGGGGTGAGCACGACGTTTTATGCGAAACACCGTTTATACGGGAGGCAGCAACGCCCACCACGATCTAGAACTCGATCAGCCACCCGCCCGGCTAAAGCCATGCAGGGCCATACAATCTACACGGGGATCCATTGCGTAATCGAAGTTGATTTCCATTGGCGTCATTGCCATCCCGGCAATGCACTGTTTAGCCTTAATTATAGTACTACATCATGTGCGCCTCAGCTCGTCAGCATGACCCGGATGTAGTGTTATTGCTAAGTTTTTTGAGGCATTCAGTACACGCATTGCACTTTTCTAAAGCATGCTCTAGTTGCTTCTTGGCAAAGATTGATCGGCATAAATCGCCCGAAGTTGTGCTCCTCCCCAGGTATTAAATTAGCTTGGACAAAAGTTAATCTTATAACTTCTAACAATTTTGCCACCTTTACTTACTACTGAGCTCTTTCTTTAATATGTAATAAATAGCTCCTGAAAGACAAGACTTAGATACTAGCGTCAGTGGTTGTGTATGCTATAAGTTAATAGTGCGGTTTTTGTTCAGCGATAACTTGGACAATTTCGACGCTTTAACAGAGCTAATCCAACGAGGTTTTTATATAATATTATGTTTTCTACAGATTATTAGCATAGCTTATTAGACGCCGACAGGTTCGTCTTATATATCTGGTAATTCCGTATTGTTGGCATCAGTGACCCGATCATTCCTGACAATCTGAGCATCGATTCTGATCATATAATTAGTTGCTTCTTATGGGCAATTTATTTATTGCTATATACCATGCCATACCCTGCAACAGCTAAACCTCCGAAAAGATACAATAACCCCTATTTCTATTGTCGGTTATTGTTGTTAAATTTTATTCTTGTCCGAAATCTTGTTTTCAGAAGCAGGCCTTGGGCGGGCGCAAGCGCTATTAATCCTTATGTCGTGTGCGCCACCCTATATCTACAGACAATCTTTAGATACTCGCAATCCGCGCGTTTCTGCTTTGTCGCTTTGGCTCTTTCTGCGATAGATATTTCCGGTATATAAATAGTACTAATATAGAACTTATTATTAGAAATAAACTGAAGCACCGGTTGCAACTTTTCACACAGTTACCAGGACATTTGTAATAGCAAAAGCCCAACATTGTCTTCTCTAGAATAATACTCCGGAGGCATATATAAGCTACTCCATCACTGGGCGATGTATTTAGAAGCTGTATGTTTTATAGTGGATATAAATATTCTAATATTTACTACCAATAATTTATAGAACTGCATACGAAAACTATTGAGCCCACCGCACTTAAGGATTTCATACATTGCACTTTCTGTGATGACGGCGTCGTTTTTCGGGCGCCAACAACGCCGCAATCCATGTAGAGGCAGAAACCAAGCTACTGGCCCTTAGACTCCAACCAGTGCTGGTGGTTTGTCTGTGGTTGTTTGTGTTTTCCAACCAAGACATCTTCCAGGATGCCATCCAGAGAGTAAAAGTGCTGCAAGTGCTACCGGTGCAAACTCGAGACAAGCAAAGTAAACTTCATGGGTTTGCAAGGAGCCGAATAACCCCTGTCCTGTTTCTGCCAGACGAAACACAGTTCGCAGAAAGATCAGGGCAGTGGATATCACACACACAAATATAAAAGCCAATAGTCCCTCCCTCTTAATGACTCTGCCTGCCCGAGCAATAAACATTCCGGCAATGCCGATGAATGCAGTCATGCAAAAGACTTGATAGGCGAGGCCCGCTAGTAGAATGTTGTTAGCCACCGTAGGATCCTGTCGGGCCGCCGATCTCCTGCCAACGAGCGCAGCGCCAGCTACCTGCACAATGGTAGCCACAACGTCCGAGCTTATAAAGAACCAGAGAATGACACGAGGTGGCAGAGCTGAGTACTCTCTACCGAGGTGGTTGATGAGCGTCGAGAGGATAGTGTAGATGCTTGCTGACATGACAACAGGCGCGGTTACGATGAAGAAGTAGTTGATGATGTAGTATATGAGGTTGTACGGATCCGACTTCGAAGAGAGGCATCGTGCAATGTAGCCGACGACCTCGAGAGCGAGTCCGATGGTGAATGGTATAAACCACCAGCTACGGTAGCGGATCGCCTCGGTGCAATGCACGACGAACGCAGCGGAGAACCAGACTGCAGCAAACACGGCGAGAGCAAAGGATGGTGTATAGCCGTAGATGATGATGGGCGTATCCATGGGGCCGTCAGGGTTAGGGAAGTTGGGGTCCCTGTAGCCTGGTACTTGGTCTTATTTGAGGAATCAGAATATGTTCGTTGAGATGAGATATGTTGTTGGACTTACCAGATGTGGCCTGAGTCATCTTTGTGGTTGGAAGTGGTCGTGAACGGCTTGGACAGTAAAAACAATTATCGGAATATGGCACCCTGGTAATGATTGCAGCGTGTTTTAGGTACTTCTAAATGAATAGCCTTTGAAATTGCAAAATGCTGTGGTCGACGAGCACGGTCAGCGACTATATATAGCCAAGGCCCGACGAACAGACGGCGTAATATGCCAAATGAGGTTTGAAGTCGCGCCAAGACTCGATACTGAAGCGCCTAAAAACCGAAGTCGATGGCATGCTTATTATTCTTATTTCCAAGCCATAATGCGTTCCCTAGTGATAAACTAAACCGTTTTAGGGAGGATTCTGCGCTACTAAATCTGTGATTGGTTCGCTAACATGCACTTTTTTCAGCCGCGTTTTAGTTCTTTCAGCCTTTCAGCCTCTGGTATCTATCGTCGGCGAGAATACGATTTAACAGTGGCTTGGCCCTGGGCAACTCAACGGCGCCCTCTGCCTCTTACAAGCTGACGTTTCTCCATCCCCATTACGCGTCATTAGAGCGCTGCGCTTTACAATGTTATATATGACCCGACCCATTTGTGGAATCATTATGCGCTGATTCATATGTAATTTCCTCGTCAAAGAGACTTCTTGTCTAGTCTATTATCGTGTCGCGCAATCGAGGCGTTACGAATCACCATGGTCGGTGTCCCCAGATCGAAAGGCTGCCTCACCTGCCGGACACGGAAGAAAGGGGTAAGTGGGATAATTTCTTATGGTCAATTACTCTGTCAGACACTGATTGATTTGGCAACATAGTGCGACAAGGCTATTCCTACTTGCTCCCAATGTCGCAAGGCCGGACTCCAATGTGCCGGGTATTCAAGACAACCTGTCTTTGTGCACGCTACAGCAACAAATAATGGGACACTCTCTAAAGTTGACGCAGCGGCGCGGCCGTGGTCATCTAAATATACAAAGCACGCAAATCGCCCTTTGCGTATCACTCCACCCGACGCGCTCGTCAGGACGGCCAGAGAGCAGCTCTACACAGCCTACCTCTGGCACACCATGACCCCGAAGCATCAAGGGCCCTACAACGAGCTATCTAAGCAGCCAGGAGCTAGCTGGGCACGAGCAATATCCGAGGGTTGCGTAACAGAGCCGTCTCTGCGATTCATCGCCATGGCTTGGGCAATGGGGTGCATGGCTGTGGACAACGACGACAAGCAAATGCGCATCAAGAGTTTCCAGACTTACAATTCAGCGGTACGCCAGCTTAGCCTGGCATTGCGTCACGATGGTTCTTTCACCCGTGATGGGCTAATTATGGCGTCTGGTCTAATGGCATCCTTTGAAGTAAATTTGTCATACTGCGAAAGCTATCTCCAAGCGCCAGCTAACATATTTTCTTTTATAGATGATTTTTAATACGGCCGAAGAGCCACGAGTGCTTGCTTGGGGGGGCCATAGCCATGGACAGCTTGCCATGTTTCTCATTAGAGGCCCTGCCGCCTTCACCTCTGGCGACGCACATCAGCTTTTCGTCGATAGCCGGATCAATATGGTATGCTAGTATAAAAGCTCGTGACATCTGCAATCTACTAATCCATTTTGTTGTACTTAGGCAATGTTGGGTATTGGTCAAAGAAAGACATCACCCATCAGTAGCGTCGAATGGAAATCCGTACCCTGGATGGTAGAGCCGAAATCAGCGAGGGACAAGCTCATCGATGCCATGCTCGACATTCCTGCTCTCTTGGAACAATTGACCGATTTTCGCAGCTGTGCTGCCAGGTGTGGCGGCAGAAAGCTCCGAGCCGGCTATGCAGCCATCGACATGGCGCTGCAATCGTGGGTCAACGAGATGGGCTCGCAGATTCAGACCTTTGACTATACAGTTACTGGACGCCCAGTGCCAGCTCCTAAAACGGATGCAGAGTTCACATTACTCAATCTCTCCATCATTTACTGGTTTCTTAACATGATGCTGCTCTCCATCAAAGCTTCCGTGCTAGAGATATCCGGCAGCGGCGCACACGAAACGCTGAACTCACTTAGAACAGTCGCAAAAAAGTGTTCAAGCGCACTACTGCTCTTATTCGGCGAATCGAGCGGCCTGAGCCAGAATATAACAGGCCTGCTGTCACTGAGCATCGCTCTGCGCTACTTCCTCGTGGCAGACAAGTCAGAACAACAAAGTGAAGAGTTCCTAGCACTCAGAGCACTGCTGGGTAGAGAATTAGCTGGTACTAGCGTTCGGCAACTTGTTACGCGTATGGGACGCGGCATTGATCCTCTTGAATGGGGTCGCGCTGGCGCCGATGATGCCGTAGACATCACTGGATGGTTTTAGTTTTGTTATATACTAAAAAGTCCTATCTTCCGGTACATACAACCATAGGCACAGTACAATTCGGGACTTAGTAGCCGTAAGCTTTAGCGTATAGCTCGAAGGCTTCCACACATTGAAGCTCATTGAGAAACTGTGCTATATGCTCCTTCCCCCACTCTGATCTAAGATCAGCTGTATATTCAGCTTTACAAAATTCCCAGTAATCAGGATACCATCCAGACTCTTGCTAGTCTATTATCGAAATGATACGATGTGGCTTTTCGGGAGAGATAAGAATATTGCTGCGATGGAGATCAGAGTGTGTGAAAACGACAGCAGAATCGTCCGGCAGGGACTGTCGGTATGGGTCGGGTATTTCGCTTGGGTCGATACCAGACCAGTGCTGCTCTTTTCTCCTTATTACCATTGAAGAACGCCAATCATGAAAATAAGAGAAAAGAGAAAAAAATAAGAAGATTCCTAGTTAACTAAGTTACACTATACAAATCGCCACTTTACAGCGCTATAAGTTAGTCAATATATTTTTGTATGTAATTGGACGTAATTCCCGAGGTCAGCCTCAGTGGACTTTGCTAAGAGTGCGCTATTCGATGGATAACGCCACCTGCTAGTCATGGTTTGATAAGCATTACGGTATTAGGGTACGTTTAGGCTACTTAAAGCACCACTCAAACTCTAAATATCCCATTCTGCTACCTCAGCCGGCTTTGCATGCGCAAATTGGACGACTACACGAATTGCATTGCTTCCAATCATAGTTGGTGGAAAGTTTCAATCTACGCAGCAGTTCTTATAAACGTTTGACACTCGCCATGGCTAAGCCTGGCGGCAGTCGGCCTACATATGATACTAATCTGGAAAACCCGCCCCATGCAGACGATCTTCAACGCGACGACACACAACGCAGCGCAGATGCAAATATCGTGCCATTCGTTGGTAGATTGGGAGGCAATGGAGTTGACATTGTGTCACGCAATGCCTCCAACGAGACACTGCTAAAAGACGTGCCGGACGCGGCGCCCTTAATGAGTCTGCAGGATCAATTCAGCCTTCGACCATTTTGGACAATTGGGCTGTGGAAGTCTGCCTTGATGGAGGGCGTCGGAACACTCATGATTGTCTGGGTCACAATTTACGCTAACAGCTCTCCCGCAGTCATTCCGGAGCAGCCAACAGCTCGCTGGGGCCCCTTTGACAACGCCGCCTTCATAGGACCGCTAGTTGGTGGTATCCTTAACTTCTTCTACCTGAGCTTGTCCATCTTCTGCTTTGGTGGTGTCAGCGGGGCGCACTTGAATCCCACCATTACAATCGCCACGTTTATCGCGCGTCTTTGCTCGCTCCCACGAGCGGTTTTATATGTGTTGTTTCAAACGGCTGGAGGAGCTTTAGGCGGTCTCTTGGCTCGGTCAGCTCTTGGGACACGCGATTTTAAAACTGGGGGATGCTGGCTATATCCAGATCTTGTACCGATTCAGGATGCTTTCACCGTCGAGTTTATGACTTGTCTCCTCCTGCTCTTCTTCGCCTTTGGCACGGGACTTGACCCGAGACAAAAGGAAATAGTCGGGCCGACACTAGGTCCTTTCTTGGTCGGTATGTCAGCTGCTAGTCTCACATTCGGCACAGGATTTGTACGATATGGATACGGCGGTGCCAGCTTGAACCCGGCTAGATGCCTGGGATCATTCGTTGGAGGTCGCTTTTCAAGCTACCACTGGATGCACTGGTAAGTCATACAACTAGGCAAGTGGCGTGTGAAGCTAATTGGAACTAGGGTTGCCGATATTGCTGCTTGTACTATTCATGGTGTCTTGTATCATATAGTTCCGCCTTGGAAGGGCCCGCCTACGTGATTGCTTCAAGAATGGACGGTTGCTCTGTACCAAAGTTTGTAAAGTTTCAGGGGAGACGATAATTAGGTGCGAAAGCAACTGTCTTATAACAAAAATAGATCGTTACTTAACTGAATATGGGTTAATTGGCACTGAAACGAGCACAGCAAACCTTAATAGTACCCAAAGTCCGTTTCATGAGACAACTGCAGTATTATAAACGCGCAGTCAAATAAATTACAGAGCGCTGAAGCTGCGCGAGACGACAGACAGGAGTACAGGAGTACGGGTTGAGCTCAATACAGAATTCAACTATGCTCGCTTTCATGCTATCGTACCGAATCATAATCGCACAGTCCCAGAAGGTAGTAGTCTTGTAGGGGAAGGTTTTAGACAGAAATGTATTTTATAAATCCTATAATATTATAAGTCTACAGCAAAACGTTCCCGGAGCCATCCCCCATAGCGGTAAATCAACATGGGGGCGGGAACAAAAGCCAAAGCCATGAATCCCAGCACACTGTTCCCCCAGCCCAGTCCTAAATTATCATATAGAGATGGCCCTGCTAATGGAAGAAATGCAGCAAAAAGAAGCCGAACAACCACATTCGCTGCCAAAGCAGATGCTGCAGCTTCGGGGCCAAACGCCTCTACTGAGTAGACCTGAATAGGCATCAAGATCCACAGGATACTGAACCCAAAAAAGAAAGTGCCCAGGATAGGTACTATCCAATGTACCTGCGTCTCGACAGCCCAACCATACCAGAAGATACCAATAGGCACCACCGGCATTGCCCACATCATTGGTTTAAGTCGTTCTTCAGGTTTAGGTGAATCTCCAAGCCTCATATGAAGCCTATCACTCACAGTGGCAAATGTTGCGAGAGAGGAAGTCATTCCAATACCGATGCCAAGATATGCTAACCCAGACATGCCAGCAGAGAAGTGATATTGCTCTTTGAACACAGTCGGAAATGTTGTAAACAATAAGAAGTTGAGCCCAAAGACGAAGGCGCACAAGAGAGAGAGAAGAAGTACGATGGGAGAAAGAAACAGAAGCTTCGTTGGTCGAACAATGGCGCGCAGGAAGAGCTGTCGAGGAGCCAGTCCCCGATCCATTTTAGAAACCAGAGCAGTGTTCCCGGTTTCCTTCCTGAGACGGGCGGCTTTCCGTGCTAGTAGTACAGCGGCATTGGTCTCACGCATGAATACCATTGATACAAGGAATGATACTACTGCCTGGGTGACCTGTCAGCTATCTTGCAAATTGGGCCTTGGCCTTGTTGACGTACCAAAATTGTGATGATCCAAAACGTCCATCGCCAACCAATGGATTGAGACACAAAGCCTCCAATAATTGGGCCCATGACCTTGAACAACTGTTAGTGTCATAACTCTGTAGCAACTGCAACTTGAACGTACTGGTCCCAAAAGTGGCCCAACAAGAAATAGAGACATTGCCCTGCCGCGCTGAGCTGGAGGGACAACGTCAGCGACAGTTCCCCCACCGACTGTCAATGGGCCTGAGGAAGCACAGCCAGCAAGAAAGCGAAAAGTGAGAAACATCCCAGTGGTTGTACTAAGAGCACAGCCTATGATGAAGCCAATATAGAACACGTAGCAGGTATGGTAGATGATGAGACGTCCGTATAGTTCGGATAGCGGTGCAATAACCATGGGACCAATGGCAAAACCACAGAGATATATAGACACGGCGAGTGTGACAACCGTAACACTGGTGATATGGAACTCCTCAGCAAGAGCGGCTGCTCCAGGTGCAAACATTGTCGCTGCAAGATTGCTGCTATTGTCAGTACAAGTACGTATTCATGAGACAGGTCAGGTCAACTTACGCCGTAAGCAAGAAAGAACTAGCAAGAATAACCTGGATCATGCGTTTCCATCTCGGCCAGTTCATTGGATTTTGAGCGTCGTTTGGCCCATCCCAATCAACAATGTTGCGTTTCGATTCTTGCTCTACTGTTTGATCAGGCCGGTTACCATGTTCTTCGAGAGTACTACCTTCTGATCCCGTAGCCTTTTCAAGAGCCGATTCTGGATTTGCTGTCATAATGACTGTGGCGCCGGCTTGCATCAACAGGTGTCTATATGCTGAGCAGACAGGTGGCTGATGACTACAAAACTGAAATGCTTATTTTGAGTATTTAAATATCAGGAAAACAACGGAAAATTCCGGACTTAAATTTCTTGGATTGTCTTAAATCCAGAACGCTAGGAAATGGTATTCCAATAGTCAGACTACGAGCAATTCATAATAAAGATCGATTGCGTATTAGCGTGGGGATAACGCGGGGGATCGACGCGGAGGGTCGGAGGGTCGCTGTTATCTCCGTGGCCCCTTGGTGTATCTAAAAGAGGTTCATAAAGCTGTCTGATAATTGTGTATTAAACATATTGCAGAGTAAATCTTATCATCGCGGTAAGCTGTCGCGGATCATCATGGCCAACAATGCGCATCGTCCGCGCCCACCACCGAACCGGCGCAGAGACAAGGCCCAGCTTTCCTGTGATCCATGCAGAAACAGAAAGTAAGTATTGAATAGCAGTCGCATCGTTATGTATACTCACAGTTCACTAGGCTGAAATGCGACCGTCAACTGCCATGTGGAACTTGTTCCAGACGAGGGCGTACTAGCTCCTGCAATTATGTGACAACGCCTTCATCTGCGCCCAGTCACCCGCATACAGCTACCCAGCAACAGTCCGGTGGGCTTCAAAGTAGAATCTCTGAACTGGAGAACTTGGTAGTTACACTGATGAACCGACAGTCTCTTCCTAATCCAGCACTGACATCACCGAATCCATGCGCGCCACCATCCGGATACATGGCCACTCCTGCGTCGGACCAAGAGAAACCTACCGAACGGGAAACATCATCCGTAGATCCTGGTACACTGAGGGTACATCAGGCCGGAACGTTCTATATGGAAAGTGGACATTGGGAGGATATTCTTACAAAAATCAGGGGGCTCACAGAAGACTTCGTGCCTGACAAGGTTCTACCCGGGTCTCATTTAATCTATGGCCCAAATCACCATTCAAATCGAGATGATATCGTGGGTGCAGTTCCTCCTCGTCCGGTTGTCGACCGTCTCATGGCACTTCATTTCGACAGCTACATCATCACCCCATGTAAGCACGACCTTGATTCCGTCTATCTTGGGCACGTATTCATTGTGACGCAGTTTTTATTCATAGCATTAAGTTTCTCCGAGAGGTAAGTTTCTTTTCCTTATCTGTGGAGGGCTCTCTAATATTCAACAAGTACGAAACGTTTTGGAAAGATTCGTCCACAACTTCTATTGCGTGGGTCGGGCTCCTGTTCTCCATGTTATATATTGCGGCACAATTGCAGACCTTCACTATGGAAATACCCGATGGACCATCTGAATCACTCAAATCGGAATATCTTACCATGAAGGATGAATTCAGAGAAAGGGCTGTCCAGTGCCTGATGCTAGCAAGATATACGAATGGCGGCCCATATATCCTCGAAACCCTCATCACAATATTAACTGGAGAATCTGTACTCTTGAAAGGCAGCGCCACAGACGGATGGCTTTCAATCAGTACAATTCTGCATCTTGCCGTACGTATGGGTTATCATCGTGACCCAGATCACTTTCTAGACATATCCCCCTTTGAAGCGGAAATGCGCAGACGCATATGGACTACCATTCTCGTGATGGACCTGACTTTGTCCTTGGACATTGGCCTCCCACGAAACGCAATAGATTCGCAATACGACACAAAACTGCCTCAGAATCTACACGACAGTGATTTCGACGAGGATACCTTAGAGATTCCTCCACCAAGACCAGAAACCGAATATACTCCAATACTTCCTCTCATTGCAAAAGGACGACTGATCGCCGTTCTTGGGTTGATTTGCAACGCCAATACCACCATCAAGCCACTTTCTTATGATGAGACTGTCAAGGTAGACAAATCTCTTCAAGACATACACAGCCATGCTATTCCGCCAATGCTGCGTTGGGATTCCGCGGCACATCCCATCACAGATCGCGCCAGTCTTATAGTTCAGAGAATAAGTCTAGAGACATCCTTTCATAAGTCGCGTATTCTCCTATATCGTAGAATCTTGAGTCGTTCTCCGGTGCACCAATTTTTGGAGCGAGAGAGGGATTCGGTGCGAAAATGCGCAGACTCGGCGCTTCATATTCTTTCTTTTCAGCAGATGCTTCATGAAGAATCACTACCGCTCGGGCGTTTGTCTCAACTGAGATGGAAGGTCGCTCATATTTTTAATCAGGATATTTTGTTGGCAACCAGTGTTTTCTGCCTCTACCTACAGGACGTGGAGGTCTTTGAATCGCCCCAGACGGGAAATCAACAGTCTTCAAGGGTAGAAGAGATTCGACGGCAATTAACAATATCACACAAGATTTGGCATCAAATGAGTACCACCTCTGCAGCTGCTACAAAAGTAGCGCAAGCGCTGGGCATTGTCCTGGGAGATACAGAAGTACCTGACGACGAAGGCACGCAGCGTGATTTGGCTGAATTCGATGCCATACCCTTGGCCGAATTTGATACGTCATTCAACAGTGAATGTAAGAGGCGCACTTCGTCGCATGTAATACAGCTGCTAATTTTGATAGATTTTGCTTCTGGATTCCATTCACCTTTAAGATATTTTGATAACGTGTTGGAGACCTGGGGAACCTGATGGTTTCCTAAATTGTGATGGGTGATTAAGAGTTTGTGATGGCTATGACATTTCGCACCACCCTCATAATATTACTGATTTAATTTCTTCTCGCTGATGAGTAAAGAATATGAAATCAATTACAAAACTAAGTAAGCATTACAAAGATGTCAGTTGTTCACTTCGACAGAGCGCATGTGGTGATGTGGCAAGCTATGCTGTTGCTAGACGCATCGAAATATTCTCAGTTCCCAGCTTCTCAGCACCTTCATACTCCTTTCTCCCCGCCATAGCAAAGAGCCTTCCTAGCGCACGCTTGGTAGTCCAGTCCTTGCTGGTCAGGGGTTCCTCAGCCACCCCATCTGCCAGAGGCGGGATCCTGTTGCTACCGTCCAACCGCTTCAGCAAAACATTATCATTGGGACGGTTGAAATAAGCAATGGAGTATCGCGTGCAATCAGCTTGCGCGCCCGGCGGGCTAAAGACACGGTGAATGTTGGAGCGCAACAAGCCGTTACTAAACTTGACCATGGCGTCGCCCATGTTGATGATTGCGTGCCCTGGCAATGGCTTTACATAGCACCACTCTGAAGACTCTCCTGGTGGCAGGATCTGAAGTCCACCAAGCTGATTAAAGAGCACCGTGATGCTGCCATAGTCAGTATGCGCACCAAGAGCAGTGCGGCGGTCGTCCACAGGCTGCGGGGGAGCTCTAATGATGCGGACTTGGTCGCCAGATGGATCACCAAAGGCGTGTAGCTTTTGAAGAGTCTCATCAGGCAGACCAAGGCTCTTATTTAGCGTCTTGAGCACCATTTGAACAATATCATTGCAGGATGCCATGATGGATCGGTAGAGATTACGATTCTCGTCGAGGATAGCGGGTGCTGGCCACCGCTTGCCAATACCGTAGATGTCATCTTTGCTAACCTGAACAGTAGTTAGCTTCGATACGTAGTCATTTATTCGGTGAAATATACGTTATAAAACTCATTCCGATCCAAATTTCCTTTATCATCAATTGGCGACGCTCCGGCATGTTTGTAGCCAAAGTAGGAGCCTATCCCAGAAAAGTCGTATTGCTTCTTCTCTGTTAAGCTCAGGTCAAACAATTTCTTCCCCACTTGATACAGAGATTCGATGTCAGACAGCACCGCGCTGTCCCAGTCAGTAAGGTCCATATAGAAGAATCCGAGATCTTCGCACGCCAGGCTCATCCGCCTTGCCTCTTCAGTGTCGCCCGACATCAACTTTGCCATTGAGATTTTCAACAACGGTGCTGTCGGTACGTCGTCTGGAAACGCGGGCAAAGCAGCGATATCCATTATGAATTTCTACTTGTGAGATGCTTTTACTGGAAAGAGTGTGGCTTACAGGAAATCCGGGGGGAGGCGGGGTTATTTGTAACACATACTGTCGGCTATTTGCGTTGGCCCGTTAGCCGATGTGATGATCGATAGGAGGGCGCAGCCTCAGTACAAGACAAATCGAGTATGAAAGTACGATTGGCCTGCTTTACGACAAGGTCAAGTTCTTGGCTTTCCTAGAGCCACTACCCTTTGCCACAGCAATTTTCCAGTGCCGGTACAGCAGCAAGATTAGTTTTAGTTTTATTCTTGGAGCAAAGGCTAAATTCAAAGTATATCAACTGTAACTCCTAATAGAATCAAACAAATCCATAAAATTTACTACTAATATATATTCATAAACGGTAACCTCCGCCTAAATATGATGAAGAATATAAAACACTACTCTATACTAATTTTGCTATTCATCCTCCGGCTCGGAGTCGTCAACGTCATCCCACTCGGAATCGCTATAGTTGCTGGAAGGGATGTAATCCCATTCTAGTCGGTCATCTATCAATCAGCTGCGTACGTCTAAGAGATGTGTTTCCGTTTAGCAACTATGTACTGTTAGCATTACTCTGATCATAGTTTGGCCTCTGGAACAACTTACAGTCTGCTAGCCAGCGCTTTACCACACGGATCTCCCATTTATGTGCTTCTCGAATAAACTGCGGCTCATCCTCTAGATTTGGCAGAGCATAGCTGTCCCAGTGATGACCTGCTCCAGTAATTAAGTAATGCGGGTTGAGGAATGCGTCCCTTGCGTTAGTTGTCCTTCGCTTTGGCGCATGTGGAGAGTGATAGCAAACGTTGACCCAAACATCTTGCTCACCATCAATATGAGCAAGGCGGTCAGCCTCGACGCTATAACCACCATAGTCATTCCATTGTGAAATATCAGGTTTGGAAGGTATACTATTATACTCTCCCTCAGGGAACGCCCAGTTGCACCATTGCTAGAAAAAAACATCAGCGCGGGTAGTTAGTGATGCAATCTGGACTCTTTCTTACCTGGGTATAATCGGCCTGCAAAACATTTGCCACTAGGGAAGGACCATCAGTGTTTGCAACCTGGTACAATCCAGATTCTGTGCAGGTAGTGTAGAGATAGCTCCTGTCGTCACCGTTTTCTGTATTTGCCCAGTACGTCGCATTTTGTGTTCCAAAGCAGGCGCTGCTTCCGATTTCCCCGCTCTTACACAGAGGTACAATATGCTTTCTGATATAGTCTGCATAGTTTCCAAGTCCAGGTAGCGGTTCACCATTCGTATACTTGGATAGCGCCAAGTCTACTGAGCGTATAGACTCGGGGGCCTCATCGTTGGTAATATTGCTGCAGAAATTGAAAATTTGGTTTGAGCTGTGCCCTGGTACCCAGTTAAGCTCTTGCCAGGTAGCGGTAGGGTAACTGTCGGGGCCTCCTAATGGAAACGCAATTGTCATGGCGAAATCGCGATGGTCTGTTAGCGCTTCGAGCCCGAAAAGTGACTTCATTTCTCTTATATCCGCGGCGCTTCCATAGTCAAAGACTTTGTCAATGGTGCTGACAATGCCGTTCAGATAGCCAATGCAGTCCTGAGGGCCATATCTAAGTAGGTTAGCATTTTACACTACCGAGATATCCGAATTATAATACCTTTGGTATTGATCATACCATTCAGCGTATGTATGCGAAGCTTTGGTAGTTGCGGAACTAGCAATGCCACCCCAGAGAACACCGTCGTCACCGCCATACTGCTTCAATGAGAAAGCTGTCTGCGCACCTGCGAGACTTCCTCCATACAAGATCCACGGGGTCTGAGGGGCATTGATAGAAGTTGAATTGACACCAGGAAACTGTGCATGCTGGGCAAAGTATGCGTTATCGGCAATGGCTATTTGAAGTCAGTAAATGTTGTTGGCAGAATGCACTTTTCCTATACTGACTTTGTTCATTAGTCAAAAAGCGCAGCTCATCAGTACTAGTTGTCGCAAAGGGAAAGCTTTCCCCGTAGTAGCGATTCTCGAGAATTACGCCCAAGCCATTTGTTCTGGACATCAAAACTTTGATGATACCGCTAGCGAGGTTACTGAAGCGGCTTTCTACTGATGTTTCACCTCCAATGTATAGAAATACTGGTCCGCCGGGCTTGTAGTAGGTACTGTCGAAGACGTATCGCTGTTTAAAGGTCGTGTTTGGGTCCGGCGCGTATCGACTGGATGAGGGGAAGTGGTTGATCTAGTGGCGTTAGATCGGGCCGTTTCACTTTTTATCTGTGGCGCTGTGCCATGCATAACGAGATCCATGCTATTACTCACCGGCATATCGATGGTATGAATCTCAAAGCCACGAGCAGCGTCTGGCACTCCTCGCGATTGCACATGGCGAGCCAAGCGTAGCTGGTTGGCGTAAACACCACCTACGCTTAGTAGAGAAGCAAGGAGTGCTAGCTGCATCTTGAACGTGCGAAATCCTCAGGTAAAGAGCAAGGCCAAAAATAAGAATAAGATGCTAGAGGCTGCGGTGTTTACAGTATCATCCCGTCCAGATTGATGCTGGGAAATGGGGCAATTGCTGTAATTAAATCAATTAGCTCAGAGTGTGCTTGGTAAACAACGACCCCGCCTAATTTAGCAAATCCCCCCATACAAACCCGGAAATGGTCGACGCTAAAAAAGTACCTTGGGACAGGGTCGCCATTCCTTTAGCATAGCCGAATACGAATCCGCTATCCAGGCCGTAAAACAGAAAGAGACCGTAGCCATAAGATAGATTATATCCCTTATCAATTATATTCATATTTGTGGTGAAAAGACACATTTTGTGTTTACCAACACCTGAGAGAAGAATGGCGAAGCTTGGTGCGTACCGTCGTCGATGTGGCGCCGGTGGCACGGCAGTCCGGCGTACGGCGAAACTTGGGGCATGATGGGGCGGGTGAGTGAGCCCGCAACTATCTCCTTGAGGACATTCTGCACCAAGGGAAGCTTTTCAAGGTCGGCATAGGAGAAGGATCGGCCACCGAAGACATTGATCTTGGAGAGATGAGACTGTTGCAGTATATTCCGTTGCAGCCCCAGCGATGTCGATCTGAATGGCAGGATGTTTTATTCCGCTGCCACTCTCTTGGACGCTTCACACTGAGTGGGTTTCTGATACCTCAACGCAATTGATGCGCAGCCTGCTGAATGCCGCATATTTCCAGTATATGGCACGCTGTGAAAGCTTGCATCAGACTATATGTCTGTATATACATGGCACATAATATGAAGACATGAAAGATCTCGTGTGAGCTGCCCCATATGTCGAATCGGCCAGGCGCGAAGCGCTCGGCGATTCGAAACTGTATTTATAGGTCAGACAACACGCTTTGCACGGCAGACAAAGGGAATGCAAGCATACCGCATAAAGAAAAACACCGCTGCTATATACACACAGTTCAAGTAGATAGTTGAGCATGTATTCAAGACCGAATCGCTGAACTCCATGCAATAGGGGAACGAATGGCGATGCACCAAGCGCAACGTACGCTCCGATTCTTACCTTGCGCCATCATAGCGTTCTAAAAACGGGTATATATATCAAAGCGGCTGTACCAGATCCCGAGGTTATAACCTAGAAGAAAGCTCATGTTAGCATTTGGCTGGGCTTGATCCGGACTAGAATGGTGTGTGTAGTAATTGAGAGTGACCAACAATAAACCAGTGAAATCTCCGCAAGGCCAGTTCACAGAAGAAGATATAATAGATGCCCGGGATGAAAGTGCCCACAGTGACGATAACAATGCCCAGCAGGTCCATTCGATGCCAGAAGTGTTCGACTTCATGGGAGTGGGGCCCAACTAGATGATAGGCAGCGCTGAAGAGTAGACAAACACTCAGCGCACCAAAAGAAGATCCCAAACATGGTATAATTAATTCTCACGACATTTGAGAATTGAGGTTGCGAGAGACCTCTCATAGCGGTCGTTGCGACGAATGGTAGCAGTACAGCGCCGACCAAGTTTGTATACACATTGCACATCTCGCTGTGCAGAAACGTCAGGCTGACAAGGATTTCCAGATAATATGGTTTTTCCCAGCGATAGCCGCTGAGAATGTATATATTGTCCCGCTGCCATTTGGCGGTCTCATGCCATGTTACTGTGAGGCCTTAAGCCTGAGATGGAGCGGCTGAGGGAGCCATGGAGTATGCCTGACCCTCTGGTATGCGACGTTTTTTAATATCCTCTTCGAACATTGTAGCCTGTCAGACAGGTTTAAAGTAGTTGTTGTAAGACCTAGGATTTGTAGCCGATAGAGAGAATTATAAGCTTTGAGGGGATCTGCTGTCACGGAGCGTACGCCCGCAGGTGACGGACACCTGACATCAGCTGTGTACGGCAACATGGCTGAGGAAATATAAGTGGGAACTTAAATCGCTTAACAAAGCTTTCGTAGCTGTCGAGAACGTCTAAATTAAGATCCGAAAGAGGTTGTATCGACATATTCTCTGAAATGAATCGAGTTGTGCAGACTGGTAACAGAATGGGGAGCAAGAGCGTGAAGAAAAGCCATGTGCGTGTACCTGAAACCTAACGCGTTGATGGTGTATTTTGTATTCCTCGCGTTACATCGGACAGCGTTGATCAAATGCGATGAAAAATATTTTGATATTTAGAAATAAACAAAACAAAACCTGGAATATTAACATTAACATTTCTTTGCCTTTCTCAAAACACTGTACTTTTTTGCACTTTGCTAAGCCTCCAACAGCGCTGGCCACCCTGTAGGTGTAAGTTTTAGCAACTGCACTGCTTGCACTACTCTGGTTGAAATTTGGTGCGTGCTCTGCCAGCTGTTCACTTTCCCACTGCACACGCAACGTCACTGAAACTGCAAAATGAAATCGACCAAATGCGACCAATCCCGTCTGTCTCGGGGCATCTCGTGGCCTCCATGGAAATCAAATCTCTCAATAGCCTTTTGCGACGAGGCCCATTGCTGAAACCCGACTGAAGAGCGCGACATGGTGTCCGTGGATCCCGTTCCCAGCAGCGTCGGGATCTTCAGGATATCGGTGGCTGCCGATCCTTCCAATTTGTTTGTCGGCGTAGTGGCGCCCGAGTCCACCTCGTCGCCCTCCTGCAGCGTTGGGATGTCGACACCGCCAACAAATGCACCAAAGCGGTATCCCACGGACGGGAGGCCCATCTGGCGGCGGCGCTGTTGACGCAGGAGAAGCCCTAGGCCAATGGTAACGCCCTGAGAAAAGGCAAGAACGCCTACAAGATTCGGGTATGTGGTTTCAACTTTGTCCAGCAAAGCAACGGTAGCATCCAGGCCTGTGCCGTTGCGGAGATAGTCGGCTGAACCGGGCCGGTTTGCCCACGAGTAATACGGACCCTCGTCCTCGAAGATTGGCAACACGTTGGGACCAGGCTCGCTCTCGTTTGGTGCATCAACGAAGATGAAATCAAAATCATCTTCAAGCTGTTGCACGACGGCCATGGCCTGGATCTCAAAGATCATGGCCGATGTACCGCGACCATGTAGACACAGAATCGCTGGCTTCATTGTGACGACGGAAAACGACGACAGGAAAACAAAAAAAGAGACGAGAGTCGGTGGCTTGCCGTGGGATCCGCAGCTCCGAAGAGTTGCTGATGCATTCCCATCATATATGCCTTTATACGAAGATCGCTATGCAATACGGCATGACAGTTTAACGAGTCACCCCTTATGGAGTTGAGCACATCTTCAGTCGATGACCGCGACTCTGTTCCGTGCAGCATCGCCCGGTATTTTGATATCTTGGCAAAACCAGCTCGTCATTTCGCTGGATTAGGCATAGCCACTGCTGGGTGCATAGCTTACTATCCAGGGCTCATGCACATCAGCTAAGAGATCCACTAACAACAACATCCGATGCGTTTTGCTTCATGCTGACGGTTTCATCGAGATATCCACTCCACGGATAACGGCATAGTGAGGCTGAAATTCACAATGAGCCGCCGGCAGGCATGGCCTGCTTAGTGGTTTGTGACGCAGTGCCGTACATGGTCCTAGTGCATGGGTAGGATGAAAGCGGGCTGTGCGAGCAAACCTCTTTGCTTGTATTCATGTCGCCACCAAACATTCGGCCTCTCATGGAAGTAGAGTTTCATGGATGTAGGGTGCAGGGTCAGAGATGAGGGATGGATCTGAGAATTCTGCAGTAGCGATTTGCGAAACTATGCCGGTAAGCTTTTTTATAAACATACCGAGCCAATACACCTACGGGTAGCCTTGTTTTGCGTGTTGGTGTGCATTGCAGCATGTGCCAAGCCTTTCATCTCCCGCCTACAGCCGGTTGCCGGTGCCGCTAATTTAGGGGAGCATATCGGAGCACACGTTTTTCTTGACCGCCTAGCACTGCCTAATCAAGTTAGTCTCCCGCTCGTGCATGGGTAGGTTCAGCTCTAGCCGCAAATGATCGACAGTCGACATCGACAACGGATATAATGGATACCCAAAGAGCTTTTTACTTATACGCGGGTCCGGCTTTAACATCGGCACACACGGCCACCGCTCGTGCTCAGGAACGCCTCTTACGCAATTCCATCTGTGCCGGCACCCGACTGGTGCATATACGGCACTATACGATGATGTGGATCGTGATTTGCCGAGCAAAGAGTTTGCGGATATGGCTTACGGCTTCATTGCGGAACGATCCTGATGCCGCGCGCAGCCAGTGGGTGCGGAAATGTGACAACTCCAGCTTCAAGACTAGGACATGCGGACGAATGGAAGTTTTACGGCAACCCTGCTTGTGCCAACCGAGAGTCATGTTCGTAGGGGGACTATGCTCAGCTGAATGCAAGATGTGTAAACAGTTGTCGTTCAACTTGGCTCTTCGGCAGCTGCTCAGATCCAAATTCTGCCTAGTGCTACGGTGAGAGCTGAAGCTGAAAGCAAAATGTCGCATGGCCATTTTCATAAATGCTTTTCGTCCTGCCGCGATGTAGAAATGGCGGAGATGAGCAATCATAGAAACATCGGAGCACACTCTGAATATGAATCATACGGAACAAGAGACCAGCAACATGTCTCCTTCTACGCAAAAAGTCACCGTCAACCCCGGAACAAATACATCCGAGCCCAATGCCATCATTGGTGCCGCCTGCCGTGTTCCCGGCGCCACAAATCCCCATGCTCTGTGGAAGATGCTTGAGGAAAAGCGCGATGTGCAGCGCAAGATGCCCACCGAGAGATACAACGTCGATGGCTTCTACCACCCAGTAAATACAAACAAAGGAACAGTAAGGGACCGCATGATAGGAACTCAGACTGAGAGTTTGATATCTGACATGGATTAGACAAATGCACGATATGGGTACTACCTAGACCAAGGCATCGACCAGTTCGATGCCTCTTTCTTCAACATCTCCGGCAAGGAAGCCGAGGCAATGGATCCCCAGCAAAGGTTGTTGCTCGAGGTTGTATATGAAGCACTAGAGGATGGTAAGTCCAGGCTCAAACCATCGCCAAGCCTCGACCCAAGCTAATATTCACCAATGTAGCTGGCATTACTCTGGATGAAATCAGAGGAACACGCACAGCTGTTTACGCGGGATCCTTCACTTACGATTACCAATACATGACGAACCGCGATCTCACATATTACCCCAAATACTCCATCACGGGCAACTTGGCCCAGACCATTCTCGCAAACAGAGTATCGTTTTTCTTTGATCTTCACGGCCCTAGTGTCCAGATTGATACAGCATGCTCTTCTGGCCTCACAGCCCTTCACCTCGGCTGCCAGAGCTTGCTTAGTGGCGAGTCTGACATGGCCATTATCTGTGGCACTGCGCTGCATTTTGATCCAACCATCTTTGTCACAATGTCCGACTTTGGCATGCTTTCAACAGATGGGCGCTGTCGTCACTTTGACGCCGCTGGCTCTGGTTATGTGCGCGGCGACGGCATCTGCGCCGTTATTCTCAAGCGTCAACGTGACGCCGAAGGAAACAATGATACTATCCGCGCCATCATCAGAGGCACAGGCGCCAACCACGATGGAACAAAAGAGGGCATTACACTGCCCAACCCCACGGCCCAAGCCGATCTCGTTCGTCGCGTCTATCATGATGCCGGCATCTCTCCCCAGGACACTGGCTACTTTGAGGCTCATGGAACAGGCACCAAAGCCGGTGATCCACGTGAAGCGCAAGGCATTGGGGCCGTCTTCGCAGCTTCAAGGACCGAACCACTCTACGTTGGCTCTATCAAGACAAATATCGGCCACTTGGAAGGCGCCTCTGGTCTTGCTGGAGTCATCAAGGCCATGATGTCGGTTGAAAAAGGCAAGATCCTGCCCAACATGCACTTCAACACGCCCAACCCAAACATTGACTTTGCTGGTCTCAAGATCAAAGTACCGGAGTCAGTCATCGATTGGGCCCCTACGAGTGGTATTCGCCGCGCCAGCGTCAACTCGTTTGGTTTTGGTGGTAGCAACGTCCACGCTGTGTTGGAAAACTACGTTGGCCCGCTCGCCAACGAACCGCCTCAAGATCAACCTGCCCGCGCGTATCTGCTGCCTCTGTCATCACATACCGAAAAGGCTGGCAGCCTTCTCCAGCAGAGCCTGTCTCAGTACATGAAGCAAAACGCGGATACCTCTGCTAGAGACCTAGTCTTCAGCTACACAAACCGCCGTACTGTGCACGGTTTCCGCTCGTTCGCTGTCGGCCGAAACTTGCAGGAACTTGAAAAGAATACAGAGACTTTGCAGCCACAGGCTACCTGGAAACGCGCAGAGGACAATATTCGTCTTGGTTTCATCTTTACTGGACAGGGAGCTCAGTGGTATGCCATGGGCCGTCAACTGATTGAAGAGCATCCTTTGTTCAGACAGTCTCTTGTCGAATGCCAGAATGTTCTCATGACCCTGCCCGATGCGCCCGCTTGGTCTGTCTTGGACGAGTTGACCAAGAGCGAAACTGAGAGTCGTCTTTCCAAGAGCGAGTTCTCGCAGCCTCTTTGCACTGCTGTGCAGATTGCCCTTGTCGATTTGCTGGCAAGCTGGGGCATCCGTCCTGCTTCTGTGGCTGGCCATTCGTCAGGCGAAATCGCTGCAGCCTATGCCGCTGGAAGTCTTTCCAAGCGTGATACTATCATCTGTGCTTACTATCGCGGCCTTTATATGTCCAAAGGTCTCGGCGGTGCTGCAGGAAGGATGATGGCTGTTGGCCTCACCGAAGCAGAAGCCAATGCCGAGCTCGCTGACTTCCAAGGAAAAGCAAGCATTGCTGCCGTCAACAGCCCTTCTAGCATCACGCTGTCTGGTGACGAAGACGCTATCCTTGCCATCAAGGCTAGGCTGGATGAGCGTAAGGCATTTGCCAGACTGCTTCAAGTCGAACAGGCTTTCCACTCACACCACATGATTCCACTTGCTCCTGCATTCAAGGACGCTGTGTCTGGTACTCCTGGGTTTGAGGCTGATGAGGCGACAGTGCGCATGTTCTCTAGCGTCACTGGTCGCGATTCTAGCGCTCGTCCGATGGACGCTTCTTACTGGGCCGATAACATGACTGGTCGTGTGCGCTTCTCTGACGCTGTCACTGGCATGGTGCTCGACGATCAAGACAACCTTGCTGTGGATGTGATTGTCGAGCTTGGCCCTCACCCTGCGCTTAAAGGCCCTGCGAAGCAAACTCTGAAGCAGCTTGGAATCGACGTTCCCTATATCGGTACGCTTGATCGCAAGGTTCCAGCCTACGAAAGTCTCGTGGCTTGTGCTGGCAATCTTTTCACCCTCGGCTACAAGGTCGATATCAATGCTGTTAACAGCGACGCCAGTGTATCTGAAAACGGCGAAGTAACCTACCAGCAGTATGGACGACGACTGAAGGATTTGCCGACTTACTCGTGGGATCACAAGTCATACTGGTCCGAGACTCGAACCTCAAAGTCGTTCCGCCACAGAGCTCTGCGCACGCCGCTTCTCGGCGCTCTTGTTCCGGGATCACCGCTTTCTCATCCCCGCTGGCACAATTATCTACGCCTCTCAGAGCTTCCTTGGCTTGCTGACTATGCCGTGGATGGCAGTGTCGTGATGCCTGCGTCTGCTTTCCTTAGTATGGCGATTGAAGCGCTCCTTCAAATGCCCAGTACCCAAGGCAAGGAGATTCAATTCAGGGATGTTACCATCCCAACAGCATTGCCAATTCCTGACACTGATCGTGGCGTCGAAGTAATGCTAGATCTGCGACCGCTTGACAACTCAAAAGACTACGCTTTTACCGTGTACTCTTTCAACGATGCAGGCGATAGCTCCATTAACTGCACGGGTAACATCAGTACAGCTGCCGAGGCATCTATTTCTGCTGCTGCGGAGTATGACCTAGATCAGGCTCTTTCCAAGACAAACTATCGCCTGACATCCGACAACTTTTACGCTCAGTTGGATAGCGTCGGCCTTGGATATGGTTCTCGTTTCAAGCTTGCGCAGGGATGGCTCGAGACCGGTAAGCATCTGACCGTTACCCAACTCAACACGGCAGCAGTTTACCAAGACCATGCGAACGATACCTACAAGATTCACCCGGCTCTACTCGACGGCATGACGCAAGGCATCTTCCTAGCCATCCAGTCTTCGCTTGAGGACGCTCTTCAAGACGCCTATGTGGGCACATCCTTCAAGCAGATTACTATCTCGACCGAACTCCTCGACGTGGATGAACCACAAGAATACTGGACCGTTTCCAACAAGATTGAAGCTGATCAGCGAACAAGCAGAGGCAACGTCTCTGTTCATGCTTCAACCGGCAAGGAATTGGCACGCTTCGAGGGCATCCAGCTTGCTAGCTTGGGCCGAGCGCGGGATGACAAGGACCCCTATCGCCTGTTCCGTACCGCCTGGAAGCCAGCATTTGACTTCTTGGGCGTGTCTGGCAACGATGCAGATGACTTGTCCACTGATGATGTGGTTGCTATTTTCCGCCATTCGCACCCTAGCTGTACAGTCTTAGATACTGACGCTGAAGACGACTCCAATCTGTACGATCTGATCGTTGCCAAGTCTGTTATCAACCAAAACGCGCTCTCGAAGAACCTGAAGCCTTGTGGATTTGTCCTTTCCCAACCCAATGAAGACCTTGACAACATGACCCGAGTCTTCTCTAGCAAGCAATGCAGTCTTTGGCAAATATCTCAACCTCGTCTCGAAACACGTCTTGACGTGTTGATCGATAACGATAGCTCTGTTGAAATTCAACAGCTTGTCGCAAAAGTCTCCAGAGAGAGTGACGTTGGATCTGTTACCGTACTCAACTTGGATACGGCTTCTGATGCGACATTTGCCCAAGTTGGTAACCAATTGGTCGTAGTCTCCGAATACAACAGCACCAATGGCGTTCCATCGGAGAATGGCCAGCTCATCAAACAGCGCAGAGACAGAATCCAGAGCTTGGTTGATCATCAAGACAGGAAGCTCACATGCTTACACTACCATGGCTCTAGCGTTGCTCTGCGCCCCTCTCCTGAGCCTCTATCGACAACTGCTAGCTTGCTTCTCTCAATTGGCGGACACAGAGTCACTAATGTTCAGATGAACGCTGCTTGCGAGGCTAACATTGGATCTATTCTAAGCCTCGTTAGCTCTGGCCCAGCAGGCGAGAACTTCTCAATCAAGGATGGCCAAGTTCTGGTTGCTAGAATTATCACCGATAAGACACCCGCAGCGACTCCTATGGCTGTATTCAATGGTGCAACCCTGAAGCTTGAAGAATCTAGCTCTTCATACGCCATTCAAGAAGATACCCAGAGTGTTTTGGCTGGAACCGTTGGCGTCAACGTCATTGAATCGTGTCTTGTCCGCGCAGGCCCTACCGCATGCGTTGCTGTCGTCAAGGAAGTAGGTGCAACAAGCAAGTTCAAACAGGGAGATAATGTCCTAGTGCTTGCTGAGAATGGAGAAGCCCAAAATTCGAGACTACGTGTCCAAGAGACAAATGCGTTTTCCATTCCAGCGTCGCTCAACAGCACCATTAGTCATATTGCGGTACCGCTGCTGCAGGCCATTTATGTCATTAACAATGTGGCGCATATCCAGAAAGAGCATAGCTTCGTGGTATATGGAGCCTCTACTCGCCTAGGAATGATTGCTATTAGTCTCATCCGCGCCACTGGAGCTGGTGTTGTCGCTGTTGTTGACAACTCGGCGCAGCGCCAGCTTGTGGCGGAGAGGCTTGTTCTGCCTCTCAAGTTCATTATCCAACCGAGCGATCTGACTTTGCTTACAAACTTCGACAAACAGTTTTTTATTAACTGTACCAATGGTCCTGTTAGCTCGGTGGTTGCAGATGCAGTGTCCGAAGCGCACTTTGTCTCGTTCAATGCTGCTGACAACGCAGTTGAAAAGACTACACAGACTCGTGTCGATATTATGAAGCTTCTCATGGGCAAGCCGGCGGTTATCAAGAACCTTCTTTCGACAATGATTACGGTTGCCTCAGAGCCTGGCCTGCTTCCTGATTTGGGTACTCCGCGCATCGCATACAGCAAAGTCGCGGAAGCTGTTGAGCTTTTCAGAACTGACGCTCAGTTGGAGTCTATCCAGCTCTTCGACAATGGAGATCCCGTCCCTCTTCAGAGCACTGCCTCCACCGCAAAGGTGCAACTAGACCCCTCCAAAGTTTATATCATGGCTGGCGGCTTTGGATCGTTTGCATGGCCAGTGGCTTCATGGCTTCTCCAGGCCGGTGCTCGCGCTGTGAGCTTCCTTCAAAGTCTAGATGAGACTTACCCCGCTGTTATTGCCGATGTCATCCAATGGCTGCAAATTAGAGGCGTTGATGCTCAGATCACCACCGATATAAGCAAGCTGAATCAGGTTGATGGCGTGTTCTGTGGCCCTAGATCCATCTCCAGCAAAACGCTGCAAGCAGTTGAGGATATTGAGAAGAACAATTCTTTATCCATGTTTGTTTGTATCTCCTCGGCTGCGTCTCAATTTAGCAGGGCTGGTGAATCTGTCTCTACCACATTTTACAACAAGCTTGTTCGTTGGCGTCGCACGCACAGACTACCTGCTTCTTCTGTTTACATTGGCCTTGCGCAGGACGCTGGATGCGGAAGCACAGAGCAAGCTTCCGAGGCGGCTCTGAAGGAATTGGGACTCCCAACTCTACCAAGCCAGGCTCTATTCTCTCACCTCAGCCACGGCGCACTGTCTCAATATCCCGACGGCGATGACTGTGAAGTGGATGATGATCACTCCTTCACCGGCCTTCAACTGGAAACCAAGCACCAGTTCTGGGACACCCTGCCTTTGATGAGCGTTCTGAACCAGGAGCTTGGCCAAGATGATTCTAGTGCTGCTGGCGCGACAAAGAGTCTTTCTGTTTTGATGAGAGAAGCAAAGGATCCTGAGGAGAAGCTTAGCGCCCTTGCAGAGGCATTCGTGGAGAAGATGTCAGTGTCTCTCTCTATTGCCGCTCAAGATATTCATATTGGTCTTCCTCTATCGGCCTATGGCATGGATTCTCTTGTTGCTGTTGATTTCCGCACGTGGTTCTCCAAAGAACTTCGTGTCAACCTGGCTCTATTTGAAATATTGGGCTCGAGCACAACCAAACACATGCTCCAGCACGTCTGTGATCTGTTTACCGAGCAACAAGACAAGGCCCAGACGCCGTCTGAAGCAGAAACAACCACCAAAGCCGGCAAACCCGATGCCGACGACGAGAACCGCATCGTCCTCAAGCCTATTCCGGACCAGATCCCGCTCTCTTCGTTCCAGCGCCGAATGTGGTTCATGGACAGCATGATGGAAAGCCCTGGCGGCCTCACCTGCGGATTCACGCTCAGCATCCAGGGCAAACCAGACCTCGCTCTGCTCAACGACGCCCTTCACAAGCTCGGCCGCCGAAACGCCATCTTCCGAACGAGATATGTAGACGGAGACGAGTATGCTCAACAGGAAGTCCTCGAAGAGGTTGTGGGCGATGTTGAGTTTCAGGATATCTCCGCCGATGCAAAAGCAGAGTCTAGTGTCCAAGATCATATGGATGCTCTCCTCAAACGGCCAATGGACCTAGAAAAGGGCGAAGTCATCCGCACTGTTCTCCTCAAGGTCAGTGAGGAGTCTTATGCCTGGCTGGTGGCTACTCATCACATCACCATTGATGGCAGCAGTCGTCAATCAATGATGGAGCAGATTGTTACTTGCTACAATGACGCTGTTCACAACGAGAACAACACCGGCAACGTGCCACCGCTGAGCTATGTTGACTTTACCCTCTGGCACGAGGACATGATCAATTCGGATGCTGTCAAGCAAGATCTTGGCTGGTGGAAGAAGGTCCTCGCGGGCGCTAATGGAACTAGCGATCTTCTTCCTTTTGCTCAGCACGTCCGCGCAGAAAAGGCTAGCGATCAGCGCCGCGTTATCCGATCGAAGCTCTCTACTGCTACTCTTAAGCGTATGAAGCGTGTCTGCGGCAGCGTCAACGCTACGCCTTTCCATTTCATTCTTGCCGCTCTGCGCTCATTTGTCTTCCGCTACACCAACCAAGAAGACTTGACGCTGCTCGTGATTGCTGGTGAGCGCCCTCACTCCGCATTTGAGCGCATTTTGGGCTTCTTTGTCAACGTGATCCCCCTGCGCTGGCAAGGCACCTTTGACGAATCTTTTGAAGCAACGCTACTCAAGGCACGCGAGCTGGCTGTGGAATCTATGGCACACTCCCAGGCGCCTTTTGACGAGATTGTTGACCAGCTGGATCTCGAACGCAACCCGCAGCACTTCCCTCTCGGCCAGATTGCGCTAAACTATCAAATGTATGCAAAGTCGCCACGATATTCTACTGAACATTTTGACATTGTCGACGTGCACGTCACCGACGTTCCCACGTCGTCTGAGCTGCAGTTTGAGATTCTTGAGCACCAAGATGCTGGACTCGGCTTTACCCTTGACTACGACTCGTACCTGTACAGTGACAGAGATATGGACCGCTTCTTGGAAAACTTTATGGTCTTTATTGACAGCGCTGTGCAAGATTTCCGCCAGCCTGTTGAGGAGATTGCCATGTGCGGATCGCTAGAGATGGAAGTCTTGAGAAACAGCTGCTGGACAGAGAAGATTACCGAGAACTCTTGGATGCATATGACTCTCTGGGACCGCTATGATCAGCTCACTTCTCAGAATGGAGCTGCAATCGCAATCACGACGTCTGATGGCCGATCAATTACTCGAGCCGCGCTGAAGAGCAGAGCTATTGAGCTTGCCCAAGTGCTTCACTCGGCGGGAGTCGTTAAGGGCGACCGTATTGGTGTTGTTTCGTATGCGAGCACCGATGTCATTGCCTCCATGCTGGCGATTGCCCGTCTTCGATGCACCTTTGTGCCTATGGACCCAAACAACGCGCAAGGCCGCATCGAGTACATGATTGAGAATACCTCGGCAGCAGTGGTTCTACATGGTTCAGAACTTGACCAGCTCATTACAAACCTCTCTGCTTCTACCAAGGCAAATTTTATCTCTTACGAAACAGCAACGGTCGCTAGCACCTCTGAGATTGCTCTACCTGCTGTAACAAACGCCAGCCCTGACGATGTCTGCTACATTGTTTACACCTCTGGTAGTACCGGTAAGCCAAAGGGCGTCATGGTCTCGCATGAAAACACCCAGGCTATGTTGGTTGGTCGCGAGACTGCTTTGAGCCTCGGCTGCAGCGATGTGTTCCTGAGCCACACATCCATGTCCTTTGACATCTCCATGGCTCAGACATGGGGCTCTCTTAGCTCTGGCGCAACAATGGCTTTGGCAACTCGCGAGGCTCGTAGCGATGTCGAGCAGCTTGTAGAGTTTATCCGCACTGCTCAAGTCACTATGATCTACTTTACACCCACGCAGCTGGCGATGATTGTCGAGAACTGCCTTGAGGAACTGGGCCGATGCAACAAACTCCGATCAGTGTCCATGATTGGCGAGCATCTTCCCCCACGCCTGGTCAAGGCCGTGTATGATCTCAAGATTGATGGCCTCATTTTCTATAACGAGTATGGCCCGTCTGAAAGCACCTCGCAAAACACATACTACAAAGTGCCGTACCCAGAGCCCAACCAGCTCACTGTCGACATTGGCAAGCCGTTGCCCAACAGCAGTACCTACGTTGTCAACTCTCGCCTGCGCCCTGTACCCGTTGGCGTATTTGGCGAGTTATGCATTGGCGGTCCGCAAGTCAGTCTCGGATACCTCGGCCGTGCCAGCACCGCCTTTGTGCCCAACCCACTTGCTGGCAGCCTGTTCACACAATCAAACTGGACTAGACTGTACCGCACTGGTGACATGGCTCGCTTCCGTCCCACCGGTGTGCTCGACCTCAAGGGCCGCATCTCAGGCGATAAGCAGGTAAAGCTCCGTGGACACCGCATTGACCTTGAAGAGATTGAGACCGAAATTCATCGTCTGTCCCGCTCTGACGCTGCTCTGTCGGCCATTACCTCTGTTGTGGTTCTGGCACGAACGCTGGACACAGACCACGGCAACATGACCGACGACAGGCAGCTGGTTGCTTTCATTGCTCTCCGATCTCCCCAGGGCAGCGACAAGCTTCACGAGATGGCGACGCATCTCAACGAACAGCTATCCAACTCTCTCAACAAGTATATGCTTCCGTCGTGCTATCAACCAATGGAAGCTATTCCCACCATGGTCAGCGGCAAGATTGATCGCGTTGGCCTTACAAACATGAAGCTCCAGCCAATCTTCCACAGCAAGTCCAAGACTACCACTGTCGCCGCCCCCGTCGTCGAACAAGTTCAGGCTTCCGCGCCGGCGGATGGACCTGTGGAGGTAATCAAGCAGCTGTTTGCCACAGTCCTGAAACTTCCTGCCGACAAAAGCATCCAGAGCGCTGATAACTTTTTCGATCTCGGCGGGCAGAGCGTGTTGGCACTGCGTCTGCAAAAGTCTCTCAAGAAGGAGTTTTCTGTCCCCGTCAAGCTAGTCGATATCTTCCGCAACCCAACCCCTGGCGGCCTAGCAGTTGCTCTGAAGCTCACCAACGCGACTACTGCCCCCGTCACTGCTGACAGTGCCCGATCATCGGTTGAAATCGACTACGATGCCGAAGCGACACTACCGAACGAGCCTACATATCAAGCCAAGAACGCTGTTGGCACTGGCTTGGCATCGTCTACCCGCAACGGCGTCTTGGTCGTCGGCGCAGACGGCTACATTGGCTACTACTTGCTGAAGTACCTTCTTGCTCTTCAGCCCAACAGCAGGATCTATCTGCTTGCCCTCGCCGACCGCTTCAACCTGGGCGACCTGTTTGCTGCTTTCCTCAAGAACAAGCTATTCGACGAATCCGTGACTCAGGTTGATCTCCTCTCGCGCGTTGAGATTGTCGAGGGCAACGTCGGCGACGCCAAGTTCGGTCTTGGAGACGCTGGGTTTGACGCGCTTGCACAGAACATCCACGCCATCTACCACACGGGCGGCTTCGTCTCACTTCTCGCCACGTACAGCGACCTCCGCGCGCGTAATGTGCAGAGCGTCCTGAACATGATTGAGCTAGCGGCGGCGTGCAAGGCCGAGGGCGCTACGTCTCTTCACTATATCTCGACATGGAGCATTGTCCACGTGCAGACCTGGCAGACAACTACCATCAAAGACTCTCTCTGGCTGGACGAGAAGAGCGTGGACACATTCCGTCCCCCGACGTCCAACGATCACGGATACTTTAAGACACGCTGGGTTGCTGAGATGCTTCTTGAACAGGCGTCGCAGCGCGGCTTGCCATCCATCATCTACCGCTGCCCAGCCCATACCGCACCCATCGGGTCCTTGTCTGCTACACCATCGGACAACTTCACTATCAACCTCTACCTGAGCATGGTCCGCACCGGGCTCATCCTCAAGACAGCTGAGCGCCCTGACGGGCTTGAGAGCGACGTGGGTATGCTGCCCATCGACTATATTGCCGATACGCTCGTCCGACTAGCTGCTACACCCGAGGTCCAAAAGCCCGACCAATCTGAAGCGCTTCGTCTGCACATTACGAACCCTCGATCTGTACCGTACTCTGAGATGCCCGGTCTGGTTGCGGAACTACGCGAAGACGGCGCCCAAGGAAAGCTGCTCGACTTGGCTCCGTGGTTTGAGCAGTTGACAGCCGCCAGCTCCGAGCAGGCTAACCTCGAGTTTGCCATGTACAAGGAGTACCTGGACAAGGGGCACATTATGTTTACTGTCGACGACAGCAAGACACGGCCTCTGCTAGACAAGATTGACGCAGAGAGCGACGCGAAGAGAGTCAAGTGCCCAGCTGTCGATGCAGAGTATTTCCGCAGCATGATTGTGCAGGCCAAGCTGTTTGGTGCGGCCAGCTAGACTTTTTTGGGCTTTTTTTCCCTTTGTTTTAACGAATAGATTATAGATTATAGACTGTATAGATGAGGTTTACATATATTTTGAATTACGCTCTACTCTACGCTGTGTATTCCATGCAGTCGACGCAGAATATATGACAATGTTCTGCACGGACAATAAACAATATAATCGTAAAAGATACTTGTGCAGCTGTAAAGGCTAATATTCAATTATTTTATCAGTTTTGATTCCATTTTGTTTTTATTTAGAATCACTGCGGCGTGTCATCCGCGCCCTGCCGATCACGGAGCCCCGGCGTCGGAGGTGCAACGCAGCCTTCCGGCATAAGACAAGAGGGGCACTTCGTCTTTTTTTATAACACGGCTGTATCTTGACTTTTTTTCTTTCGTTCAGTGTCAACATTATTCCCGCAGTCTGGTCATTCAACATGGGCGTATCTGAACCTTCTGTCGCGCTTGTCAGCCTTGAGCTCGCCAATATTGAGCGCGGCAACACCGCTGAGTGCAGGGAAGAATTGACAGCGGCCCCGAATGTATTTGAGCCTCCCCCAGCCGACACGGGGGCCGGTGCTTGGAAGTTCTTAGCGGGGTGCTTTCTTGTCGAAGCGCTGCTATGGGGTACGTATCTATCTCCCTGTTCTCTCTATGCTACATATGCTATATGATGTATACTTTGTATACTGTACGTGGCTGTGTGTATCGTACATGGTGTATATGGTGTATATGGTGTACACTGTATAACTATGTATACTGCATGACTTGGTATATACTTGACTAACACGGCCCCAGGCTTCCTCCTCTCGTACGGCGTTTTCCAAAACTACTACACCCAGATGCCCGAGTTTGCCGGCCAGACATCCAACATTTCCGCAGTAGGCACCGTCGGCACCAGCATCTACTTCATCGCCGCGCCCTTTGCGTCCCCCCTCATGAAGCGATATCAACGATGGCAGCGTCACATGCTGGCCACAGGCTGGGCCGTGTGCGCCGCGTCGCTTCTCGTAGCGTCCTTTACCAGCAGCGTGCAGGGCATCATTGCCACCCAGGGCGTCATGTACGGCATCGGCTTCCTGCTGCTCTACTTCCCCGTCATCATGATGCTCAACGACTGGTTCGTCCAGCGCCGCGGGTTTGCCTTTAGCTTTCTTTATGCTGGTGGCGGGGTCAGCGGCGCCGGGCTCCCCTTCTTGCTGGAATGGCTGCTCTCGAGCGCGGGATACCGCACCACGCTGCGCATCGTAGCTGCTGTGCAGTTTGCCGCGCTCGTCCCGGGCATGATGCTGCTGAAGCCGCGATTGCCGCCGTCTAGAGACGCCGCGCTGCGTCGCGTCGACCTCAAGTTCTTTGGCAAGCCGCTGTTCTGGTTCTTCATGCTGTCCAACATCTTCCAGGGCCTGGGGTACTATATCCCCTCGCTCTACCTGCCGACGTTTGCCACGGCAATCGGCCTGTCGCGGTCCATTGGCGCGCTGCTGCTGGCTGTGAATAACTTGGCTACTGTCGTTGGACAGCTCGGCTTTGGCTACCTCTCGGACCGCTATGCGAATATCCACGTTCTTGTCTTCGTCACTACGTTTGTCTCTGCCGTTGCCGCGTTCTGTCTTTGGGGGTTGGCTACCTCGCTTGCGCCGCTTCTCATCTTTGCATTCCTGTATGGCTCCTTTGCTGGCGCCTATGTCGTGTTTTGGTCTGCCTTTGGCTCGCTGCTCTCGGAAGATCCCCAGCCAGTGTACAGCTTGATGGCGTTTGGCAAGGGCATCGGTAATATCCTGACTGCTCCTATTTCTGCGGCTCTTTTATCTCGCCCAATGACTTCAGGATACGGTAAGGGCACGTTTGGCCCGCTGATTATCTTTCTAGGGACTTGCATGTTTCTGTCTTCGTTGCAAATCACATGGCTCTCGTTCAGGCGCCTACCAAAGTTTTCCACATGATGAAAATGTCGATAATCGGTGTATTTGTCTTTTTTGTTTCGTTTTTCTTTTTTAAATGAACGCTCTACAGCCACGCAGCCAGCCAGCAAGATTATGGACAAGAACTATTCAAGGACTTTGGTGCGATAGCCAAGTACCATCACAGTAGACTGTGGATAAAATTCCCCGCGAATCTTTGTTTTCCCCCGCTGTACAACAAACGCGAAAGGGTGCGCCGGGTCTATTCTGCAAGTGGAAAGCGGCGTGTTAGACACCAGTTGGTCTCCGTTACGCAGTCCTGAGAGCTGTGCTTTTGAGCCCGTCACCAGTCCCTCAATTATGCGCGCTTCAAGGGACCTTTCACTGAATCCCAGTTCTATAGTTGACTGCTCACACCGGGTGAGCCGAACGGTCTTCCCGGCGACGGAGAAGGTAACTCCCGGATTCGGCTCCAGCACCGTACCATCCATCATATCAGTCATGCCAGCATCGACGATTTTCTTTCCCAAAATTGGATACAAACTCTCTCGCCAAAAGGTTGAGTTTGTCGTGCCATCCGTCCAGTGTTTGCGGCATACCGCCATTACGGTAGAATGAAGCGCAATTGATTTTTGCGTTGACTACCCTCTCGATTCAGCAACAGCTCGCAGCTGCGCATCCAAGAGGAACAAGTACATGAAGCCACGCCGATACGACACTAAATTGCCGTTGGCATCGTTGGGTACCTGTCGCAATGGTGTGTGAAGATACGGACTGGTGTAGTACATTGTCAAAAATTCGTCGAGGATCTGGCAAAAGTATTCGACGCCCTTTACGCCTGCCATAACTGGGAGATACAGAGCATAGAAATCGGCGATACCTGTAGCTACGTTAGCAGAGTATATCGAACTAAAGTATCAGTTTACTTGCCTTCTATAAACCACGTATTCTGAAACCCGTCTGGATCATTGCCCAGATATGCCCAGTTGTGTGTCATTTCATGTGACATGTACCGTAGCAGCTCAGCCTCATGCCTGGGCTGGTCCAAGTCGCTGTAATCAATCATAAAGCAACACGCAAAGTTGTGTCCAGAGAAACCACGCGGGACTTTGCGAATATATACCTTCATGACGCTCTCTGGGCTCT
Source organism: [Torrubiella] hemipterigena (assembly GCA_000825705.1). Lineage (NCBI taxonomy): Eukaryota > Fungi > Ascomycota > Sordariomycetes > Hypocreales > Clavicipitaceae > [Torrubiella] hemipterigena. The sequence goes on from CDHN01000004.1 coordinate 1,080,570, forward strand.
CGAATAGTGATTTCGCATAAGAGAAGATTGGGGCTGTTGACTCCTGCAAGAGCCTCAACGAGGCCGGGAGCTGGCCAAAGCAGTGTATCACTGGTGGTTCTGCTTCGTCGGTTTCGGCCTTTGTGCCGCCACAGTTTTAGGGGGCAGGTACTTTGCATTGGTAGCTCACGATAGGGCCTACCATAAACACTGAGGATCGAACAAGGTCATCTGGTCCAGTCTGCGTCGTAAGCTCGGCGCCCTCGCCAAAACTCCACGACGCCTTCGTTGTGGGAGGCGAAAGCGACAGATCCCATTCGACATGACACGTCGATATTTCTCGGCAGGGGATATGAGGAAGAAACCATCGGCCCACGCCAATCAGACCACCCTGATCACTATGCAGCTCCGTATAAGTTCTTGGGCTTGTTAATTGGTTGACGGGTCTGGGAGTTACCTCGAGCGTGAGGACTACATCTCCAACAGTATCACGACCCACTCTAATATCTATAGAGCCATCCTTGGCTGTGCTGAAGAATACTTTCAAGTATCCATTGCTATCCGCAACTTTTGTATTTGACTCGGAATAAAAGTGTGGGGGGTGTTCCGGAATGGCAAAGAAGCAGCATAGCAAGTCTTGGTCCTTACGTCTGGGAGCCTCCAGCGTCACAAAGACTAGTAATTTGTTGAGGCCAGAATGGGAACCGTGGGGTTGGATACGAATTTCGTCTTTTAGCGGTACCGACATTTTTACTATAGATCTTACAATTCCAGAGAAACAGGCGGGGTACTGAGGGGGTGACGTATGTGTTTGCTGTTAGGCTGTAATAGATGCCAAGACGGGAGTACGTAACAAACCACACGTCAGCCAGTAACTATCAAGAAGTGCGTACAAGTAATAAATACCATGTGATGCTTTAACCTGAGTGCATCACATATTATCTATGGGCTATAAGGCAGCGGCGCACGCCCTCTACAACGACCCTATTCTTCTTTCTCTTTCTCTTTGGCATCTTCCACTGCTTCTATTTTCCCAGCCGGTAGGATCCATGCGTGCTCCTTATTAAATATCTTCTATTGTCTTGCTCTTATTGTCTATTGTCGTAATATCTATATCATAGAAAATAAGTATTTCATTTATTATTTCTAGAATTTTGCTAGTAGTCCTTTGTCTATGTAGTGTATCATACAGGTCTGTAGTAGGTCCTGAAAAAGGCCGGGAACAGACACAGCATCTTCGGGGGTATAAATCTTGGATGATTTCTGGCGACGCGTAGTATTTCTGCAATTCGACAGAACTGGTTACTTCGAAGTTCCAAAAGTATTATAAAACTATTTAAATGTATTTGACAGACTTGGCTATACATTTAATGTATAACTTAAAATGTGCAAGATTGCTGCCGGGTAGCTACACTTAGACGCGCCGACTGCTAATATTTTTTCTCGCCATCCACTTCGAACATTCCATAAATTTTACTACTAAAATAGACTTATATGAATTAAACAACCTATTTCATATCTTTTCAATTACAATCAACATCCTCCTCCTAACCCTGATCCGTGCTCCCCGTAGCCCTGCCCAACAGTGAGCCTCACAAAACACCACATATAACCCAAACGTCACCGCCACCCCAATCATCCTCACGCCCCATAAATTAAGGCCGCGACAAAAAACAGGAAACCGTCACTTGCCAGCCATACAAAACACACGTCACGTAACAATTTATTTGCGTAATGCCCCTTGGATCACTCCACCCTGCCGGATGGTCCCCTGCCTTAGCTCGCTCTCTGCCCAAGCGCCTAAGCCACACACCGCCCCACCCCCCGCCCAATCGGCTGCGCAGCCCGCCTTCCCCGTCGCCCCGTCAACCGCAGTAAATAAAAAAGCCAGTGGCTGGGCCAACGAGCTCGTCACCAGCAGGCAGCCTGTGCCCTGTGTTAGTTATACGAGAGGCTGGCGATACCTCCCTTTTCCTTCTTCCTCTTTTCTACCCAGCCATTCGAATTTAACGACAAGTTTAAACCTTGGAAAGAAATTTCTAGGCAAGTTTGTTCCTCCTCATACACACTTCACCTAAACATCTACATTCCATTGCACGACTCGTCCCCCCCAAAGTCTCACGTACCCCGTCTTAGGTATTCCGATCTAGCATTCCAGCGTTCGCTCGAGACACCACGTTTTTTTAGTTTGTCGGGAATAGGACAACTCGACTCGACGTCAGCGCATCGCCGACGACTACTTGGCTTCCCTTCGAGCAAGCCGCTCCCTCTACGGGGGACAGCGCCCCGTGTTTGATTTCCTTTCCGCCGACGATTCACAATGCCTCGCTTCCAATTAGGATGGGGCCCGTACATCCCGTTCCTGGGATACCACCATGTCCTGATGATCTTGGTGGGCGTGGCCATTATTCTGCTCTCTCTACTCCTCGCGGGATGCTCGTCGTCATCACCTCTTATCCCAGACATCTTCCTCATCTCGCTCTATTACAAACACTACGAGGCCGTGCCGGACACAGCGCAGGTCGACTACAACGTGCACACTGCCATTGAGAACATTGTCCACGGAGCCTCGCTACAGGCTCGTGTTGGTTACTTTGGTATCTGTGTCAACCCGGACGGCGGCTCGTGGCTTTGCAGCAACAATGCAACGGCCCTGGCCAAGGAGGTGTCTGTCGACCAGGATCCGCTCAACTTGATCTGGCTGGCATCCCAGTTTAAAGACATGATTGTGTTCCCTTATCTTATGTAAGTACAACGATGACCGCTGAAGAAAACTTGGTCAACTAACATGCTCGCAGCATCATTGCCGTTCTCTTCGCCTTCTTCTGCGTCCTTTTGCTCGCCACTTTCCCTTCGTGGTATGAGGAGGAAGACTCCGAGGGCTCCGAACGAGTCGTACACGCCATCCCGTCACGCGCCGTCTCGCAAGTTGCGCTCGCCATCATTTTTGTCTCGTCCATCTTTATTCTAGTCTCGGTGCTGTGGCAACACACGGCATCAGTTGCGGCGGCAGTCATTGCTCAAGACTTTGGCAATGGCTCCGTCAAGAGTGGTGTCGGAACAAGTGCCATGGTCATGGGCTGGTTCTCGTTTGCACTGTTGATTATAGTAACAATCGGTCTCATTGTCACCATCTTAACAATTAGCGTCGTCAACGATCTGGTCTAAAAAGCTCAACAACTTTTAGACTTGGTTGTGGTCATCGCTGTTTTGTTATTTGCTTGTCTTTTCAAAGCGTTGGTATTTTTGAGATTGAGCTTTTTACCATTTTCACGCACACATATTCACGTCAGGTACATGCGAACATGTTTATATGCAGAGACCAGATCCGACACACCCCCCGATAGAAAAACACGACGAACGAGCGCATCATTACGGAGTTATCGCGAGGCGTTTGCCTGGAATTCATGGGCTTGTAAAGATTGCACATTGGCCACTTTTTACAAGTCTATGATGGCGAGGCAATGATTTTATTTGACATTTTTTTTTGAAATTGAACGCACATGACTATTTACGGCTTAATATTGATTGGACAAGATATCCACCCGCTGTTGTCTGGTCGATGCAGCAGTATTGATGCTGTTTGGCAAAGGCTAGTTTTGTTGTATAATTATTTGCAAGGATAAGGGAATTTATTGAATAGACTGTGAATTGGACTTTTGTTTTGGGGAACACAATATTTTTCTCTTTCAAATTCGGCGGTAACGCATCAGTGATGTATGTCTGTAGAAACAAGAGCCGCAGAGTGTGTACAAGTTGTATTGGTTAAATATATATAAACAACAATCTTTTATTAATAACAGTAGCGTATGTGCTTTTTATGCATCGATTCTGCGGAACGGATGTGCTTCCGTGTTGAGAACCCATTCGTCCAGGCTAATGAGGTTCGTCTCCGCAAATAACAGATAATAGTACTTGAGAGTCTCGGCAATCCAAAAGCTTTCCATCTCATCCTTCATCTTTGGCTCATCCGACAAGACATTATCAATGGCGCTGTGAGCCAATGGTGTCTTGACAGCCGCAATGGTAGCCTCCCACATTTTCCAGCCCTTTTCCATCCACATGGGATCGCCGGTGATACGATACATGTACCAAACGGATTCGATAGCCTCTGGTCTGAGAATGTATTGTTTTGAGCCGACTCGGGTGTATCCAGGCGGCAGTTTCTGGGTCTTGAGCTTTTCCTCCACAAATTCCTCATGGGACTGTGGACGCTCAGGAATAATGTCCTCCTCTTCCTCTGAGCTCGCTGGCTTTTCAACAGTAACAGGGTCGTGTTGCTTGGTCTTCGAGGGAGTGACAGATTCATCCTTTGATTTCGTCGTGGCTCCATCCTCTTTGCTGGTTGCTGCTTGGCTCTTCTTGGGCTTGTCCAGCTCTGTTGGGTCGGGGATGGCCGCACGTTTGCTCTTGGAGTTCTTCTTGGAGTCTTTGCTTGAGGCCACCTTGGACGACTTGCCATATTTCGCTTCCCATTCTTCAACTTCTGAGTCGCGATACTCTTTGGAGCTATCGAGCTCGAGGTACCAGGCGGTTTGGTTGAACTCGCACTTCTCCATCGTCGGACAAGACATCAACTCGGCGCCTTCAGGCATGATGCCTGTCGCAGTTGATTGGTAGGCCCAGACGCAGCCATCTGTCAACTGCCTAGCGGTCTCAAGATCCTGATCACGGCCAAAGATCTTTGCCCCCAAGCCGTACATGCCACCGATGAAACACGTCAAATGGGCAAGCTCGTATGTGGGCACCATATCCTTCTTGGGTTCTCCAGCAGTAGAGATTTTGGCTGGGAATAGGATATCCCACTTCTCATCCTTGATCATGGGACGGAACATCAACCAACTGTTGACGGCCTCCACAGTATCCACATACAGCTTCTTGTATTTTGGTTCAAGGCCACCAAGTAGAATGTACTCCTTGGTAAAGTATTCGTATGCCGAGTCTTGTCCACCACCCATGTGAAACTTTTGAGTGTAAACGCTACCAGGAGCAAAACCCTGAGGAATACACTCCTCGTCCTCAGTCACCCTAGTAGCCGGAGGGACAGCCTCTCTATGCACGGGCATATGTGGTTCTGGAACCTGTTCGGCTGCCTCAACTGGCTTCTTTTTAGCAGGAGCAGGAGCAGGATCTGCTGTCTTAATGGCAGGATATTCCTCGGGGATGGCGGCGCGCTTTTCAATTCTGTCATCAGCCGAGTGTGGTCGTTGCTTGCTACGGTCGACAGCAGCATCGCCATTGTCTCTCGGGAGTTCGACAAAGTCGGAAGAGTCATCTGCTTTACGCGCGGCTGGCTTCGTCTTTTTGGCTTCAGACTCTTCACTCCTCTTAAGATAGAGAGCTGTCTGGTTGCAGCCGCTCATGTCAATACTTTCAGGGAACAATCCGGGGATGGCGGTGCCAGACTCTTGGAACTGAATTAGGTTATCAGTAATTCGATCAATCGCGTCGTAGTACTTGTTTGCTCCGGTGAGCTGAGCTAGGCGTGTAAACTCCATGGAGAGCGTTCCCAGCTCTGCCACTCCGCCAGTCGTAGCCGAATGAGGCAGAGAGACTGAATCAGGCTGCCAGTTGTAGTAAAGGATGGGCATTCTGTTTGGAGTATCGAAAACGCCAAATAGGATTTCCGCTAGCTCAACAGCCTTGTCCAGCAGAACCTTGTATTTGTGTTCACTGATATCGTAGGCGGCAAGTAGACCACCCAGGTATCGAATGACAGTCTCAAACACACGGAGCTGGTGGGTTGGCGTAGTAGTGAAGTCAATGGTCGCGATGTACTTTACAGCATCCTCGAATTCAGGGCGCATGCCTGCGATCCAAAGGGTATCAAGAGAATCCACCATGGTGGCTGCCCAGCTGGCAAATGGGTCTCTGGTTTTGCCGTTGACGGGTCGGAGTTCGTCATGGCCCCAAGCATACTCGTGGTAGGCAGTCCATGCGTGCTTGATTTCGGCCTTGATCTGGTTGAGGCGCTGCAAGCGTCTCTGCTTAGCGCCCTCGGTCTCCGAACCAAAGTCGTGCTGAATCCTGGGCAGCTTTGCGGGCTTGCCCGTAGGGAGATGTCTAATGGACTCTGTCGGGAGCGGGTAGTGCTCAGGGAGCTTCTTCCAGTGAATCTTACCATCATCGGGCTTAGCACTGGTTGAGTCTTTAGAATTCGCAGCGTCCTTTCCTGCGCTGTTAGGCTTAGCTTTAACTTCGTCATCGAGGGGGATCTGAGCCTTGTCAGCTTTGGCGGGCTGGTTGCCTTTGGACGTGTCCTTGGCATCGACCGTGTTCTCCTTTTTCGGTGGCTTGTCTGTCTTTTCGGATGTGACTTCTTTTTCGACAGGCTTTGGCTTTGGCGGCGGGCTGATTGGCTTTTGGACATCAGCTGGTCGCTTGTTCTCCAATGGCCTGCTGTCTACCAAGACCTTCTCTTTAGAGCTAGCCTCCTTCTTTGGGGGCAAGGAGACCGGGTGCTCTGCCCTCTGTTCGACGGTATTCTGGGCAACATGGTATAGCATAAACACGATAACTAGAGCCACGACAGCCAGGAGTCTGTATCTTCGTCTCGGCATTGTAGCGAAAATGGTTTGGCGAGATCGGATTATCGGTGGTGGTGTAGAGGGGGGACGGGAAGCAGCAGCAGCTAGTGTCGAGTATTACGAGATGTCATGCGTAACCAAAATATATGCGCTTCTTGGACTTGTTGATAATTCTTCACGGAACCGGGAGAGGCTGTCGATGTCGTCAAAGGGGGAAATCCGTTCGGCTGGAGGATGCACACGCACAGATGTTCGAAGAAAAGGGAACAGCGACAAAGGGTACAATGGAAATAAGGCGAATGAAAAGAAAACCAGAGAATGATGATGATGGAAGCGAAACGAAAATACAAAAATGATGATGCCCTCGTTTCAAACGAATAAACAAGAAAGAAAGAAAATCTGTTGAAGAAGAGGGAGGGTTATGTCTTTTTGGGATGGAGAAAAGGAATGACTGGACGAGAGGGGGTGGACAGCAAGAGAGGCGATCGGCCAGTGTGTGTTGAACAAGGTCAGCGTTGCAGCAGTTCGCAGGTGTCGGGGATCGCTCCTGTGCTGTGCCTGCTGGGACTGCTCGCCTACCACGCTGTCAGGGGACCCCTAGGACCCGCTATTGGTCCGCCACGCCACCCACTGTACCGTAAGAAACGAGAGCGCTAATGCTGCACACTGCCACTGGGACCTGCCTCTCCCAGGGTACGCTTAAATTTACACACTGCAGCACAGTGGGTAGCCTCGGGGCGGGCTTGCCGCTGGCTGTGTTTCCGGTGGAGTGGGGGAGGGAGCCTCCACTTCCAACGTCTTGGCACGCGAGAAGGTCACTAATCACCACTACATTAGCCCATTAAGTTGCTGTCGCAAATGGAAATAGAACGGGTGCGGCAGCAGGGTGCTACAATACAGTGGTATCATGGTTGTGCATTCCGTATAAAATATTAAAACAAGGGATAGAAGCGAATATTGAAAACAAGTTGTATCCCAAAGTTGCGCCGGCGCTTTCCGTACAGTACCCCTAAAAATTATCCTGTCCAGACATGAATCTTCTCCAAACACCCTCCGAGACAACGCCCCGTTTTAATCCGTCTTATACGTTTCCTTAATCTTTGTATACAGTGCAGTGTCGTAAAAGTTGAATCCCTGATCCAAGTCACAGAACGGGTGTTCTGAAAGCAGCATGTCCGCTGTAGGTCGCTCCGTGGGGTTTCTGTCATACACATGTTAGTCCAAAAGGTATATACACGAAATTTATACGAATCACACTTACACTGTAAAGCACTCCTCCATGAACGCTACTGCCGAAGGTGGGATAGTTCCCAAGACATCCTCGGGGATAGGCGGCCGCTCACCATTGGCAATCTTGTAGATGGCGCCAACCGCCTCTTCTTTGCTCCATGGTCGGCGACCAGCAAACATCTCCAAAACCACACAGCCCAAACTCCAGATATCCACCTTGGCGCCGTAGCCTTCGCCCTGGGAGCGGATGACCTCCGGGGCCATCCAGAAGACGGAGCCTTGCATATTGTTGGACTTGTCATTGCCATAGATGTTGTCGGTCTTCTTGGAAATACCAAAGTCACTAATTTTGCAAGTGCCATCCAAGTCTAGAAGGATGTTATCGGCTTTGAGATCACGGTGCAGAATACCTTCACGATGTAGATAGGCCAAACCGGCCAGTGTCTGTCGCGTCAACGACGACACGACGGACTCTTCAAACTTGCCATGTTTACGCAGGCATGATCCGATACTGCCACCAGAGATGTATTCAAGGAAAATACTGATGCTGGTTTCCTTGCGTTCGCAACCAAGATATTGAACAATGTTGACGTGGTCAAGATGTTGCATGGTGTCGATTTCGCGATCCAGCGCAGCCACCATTTCCTTCATCTTGGCCTTGTCACCGTTGGCAGCCTTGGCGTTGACCTCGACTTCCTTGACGGCCAAGAATTCACCAGTAGTGGCATTCATACCGAGGTAGACTCGGCCGTACGTTCCTTTTCCAATGAGCTGACCCTTGAACCAACGGAACGTCGTTTGGCGTTTAGGGATGTTGTTTTGTGGCGGCGGAGGCATAATCATACTACCGCGTCGATCTGGTTCAATCTGCACAATTGTCGCGTTGAACATCTTTGTGCTTGGGCGGCGAACGATGCTACCTCCTTTGTTTAGTCCTTGGGACATTCTTGTATATCTCTTATTTGCCTCGTGTGCACCACGTGCAACTTCACGAATGGACTTCATCCGGTTCAAGCCACCAGACCGTCGGATGCTCTTCTGGGCATAAATGGATCCATGCGAAGATGACGGTCTGTCAGAGGCCTTGAGAGTTGACTCATCCGACCCGAGGGTATCTGCCTCCCCATAGAGAGAAAGCTGGCGCGACGGACGCGGAACGTGGCTAATGGAATCTTGGTTGGGTCCCTGAGGAGGGCCGAATTGATCAGGACTATCCTCTTCTTTGATAGGGGACGGTACAAAGTCACCGCGTCCGTCGTCTTCAAATACTGGCTCATCAAGATCAAGGTTAGGGAAGAAGTCATCGAGGTTGCTCAATAGTGCGTCAGTAGGGGGACGATTTGCCCAAACATCCTTTTCAATAAACGACCCCATTCGAACGAGTTGTGAGTCTCCACCAGGTGTTCTGGGGTTAGAAGCTGGTCGGGAGATGCCGTCGTTAATGCTATCAAGCCCACCAGGACTAGATTTTGGCGGTTGGAAGGAGACAACTCGTCCCTTTTGCTTTGCCTTGGCGGGTGGCTGTTTAGCTCGACCTGGAATAGCAATAGCAAAGAGGCCTTCATCAGAATCATCGTCACTATCTTGCCCTGTCGCTCCATTTAGGCTAGGCCCAACCGAGCTTGGGCTGAGTTCTGATGATACTGCTGGTGGTAGATCCACCGTCTCCAACTTGGGAACAGGTTCAACCTGGCTAGGCTGCGGGATAGGGGTGCCACCTGGCGAATAGTCTGGCACTGCGAATGGCATATTGCCGCTGCTCCAAGTTACGTTGCGATGAGGGGCGAATCCCAGTACGGGGCTCTCAGCGCCATCAAATCCATCCATGTGATTATTTGAAGACGATCGCTTGGCTTGTGCTACAGCTGCGTTGAGAGGTGGTCCTGTTCGAGTGCCAGTGAGCCCAAGGCCACGAGCCGGGGGTACATTCGGAGCTGACGTAGCACCATGTCTGGTAAATTTACTTTGTAGCGTGTCAGACTCCTTGGGATGTCTTGCACTAGGGACCCCGTCGTTCGCGCCGTCAGAGTATCGAATGCTCTTACCACCGACGTGAGGCTTTCTGCTCAAGGAATTCGCCTTGATCAATGTTGCCGATGGGTCGCTGGGTGGTGCAGGCGGTTTACGCTGAGGTCTGAGTGTATCAGCTTGACCCTTCTCCTTGATAAAGCTGGGTGGGCGGTTGTCAAAGTCAACAGTTCTTGTTCCATGGATGCTTACTCCATTGTTGAGAGTAGGGCTACTTGAGTTGGCCTGCTTCTTTTTGGCAATGTAGTCTTGCTGTTGCTTCATCAACTTTTCTTTGTATTCGCGACCTTCTTGCTCTATATCTCTGGGCCCAGCAGAGTTGGGTGTAGATAGCGAGCTGCCTGGAGACGATGCCGACTTTTGACGGTCGTGACCATGCAGTCTATCATATGTGTCATCATCCCGCCCGGGTATTCTGGGCGAGTTCGCGAGGACAGCATCAGCCCTAACCATCGGGCTCGTCCCGCCGTGGGGATTAATAAAGAACTTTGGAGTCGAGCCACTCTCAAACTCATTCTTCAGTGTGAGGAGTCGTCCATCGTCTAGGGCCTCCTTATGATCGAATTTACCAAGTTCTGTCGCATAAATAGCAGCTTGTTGAAAGTCGGACAGCCCCAGGTTTAGGCAAACGGCGTGGCGAATATCCGTAGCTGTCTCAGTTTCGGTAATATCGCACATTCTAAAGTTCCAAAAGTCTAGCGTAACGAGCACATATGTTCGCTTGCCTGTCACTCCAGCTACGCCAGCTGAACGGGGGATGCCGTAGTCGGTGGTACTACCATGAGAGCCTTTTGGAGCATGGCGAGGAGAGGGTGGGTAATCTGCGCGAGTTGGCGAAGACATACTTTCGTCTTCTTTATTCTTCTTAAACTGTGACATGATAGTGCGGAAAGTATGAGGATGTTTGTTATTTGAGAATCGCTCAGAAGTCTCGGAGGGTGATTGCCGTGACGTTGATACACCGAGCATTTCGCCCATGCTGTTGTTGTGGAGCATGTTTGCGGCGTCTGCAGGCACACCGGAGCCGTATATGGCAGTATTTGAAGAAACTGAATCGACGCTATTTCGTGATCGATGAGAGAATTTGGCCGAACTTGGTGAATTCGCAGAGGCGGGGCCATTGGTGTTTGTGTGTAACAGAACAGGACTCCCGTTTGGGCTGGCAACTCGATCCGCAGCACTTCGAAGCGGTTTGCTATCATACAGATCCCCTGCAGTTGGACTACCCTTGGGAAGTCCGTCTGATTCGGACTGTTTTAGGCCCATGCCGCGATTGCTATCGCTAATCGGTATATTCTTCAAGGATGGCATTGTTGTAGCTCGAATTTGAGACAATTGTCGAGTGGCGAAGCTAGGGCCTGGTGCATTCAATGGTGTCTAGTCAATGTTAGCGAACAAACATATTTCGTGGGAAGAATGTCCCGAAACGTACATTGGGTGACTCTGCAGGTTCAGTACCTGCGCTCACATTAGAGCCAGTGACGGAATTGTTACGTACGTGGCTGCTAACCGTGTGAACCGGGTCAACGGGCAAGCCAGCAACAATACCACGGATCAACCGTCGCATTCGTTTGCCTTCTTCGCGTTCAACAGACTGATCCCAGACGACTTGGGCATGTACGCACTCGATAGCGAGGCGAGGATAGACTTGCTTATGCATTATGCCTAGATTGCCACGGCCAGCGTTTTTACTGCCAAGTTCCAGAAAGACAGCGCCATGGAGGTTGAGGCTCATGAAGGTATCCTGCCACTGTTTCGAGAAGTTGTTTTGCGCGAGCCACATGATGACTGTGTCAAGCGACCACTGGGACGCCAATTCCTGGGGAATTGTGTGGGTTGACCTATCGCTTCCCGCGATGGACTCTCGCGCTTTACCAGCCGCTATACCATAAAACCGCTCTCGCGAATCGTCGGGCATGGTGTGGTTGGCCATCTCATTCTCATCGGAACCGAGGCCTGGAATACCGACGCCTTCGCCATACGCGTCCAGTCCAGTCGGGATATATGTTGCGCTCATGCCCATGCCCGGGTTGGCCATTTGCGCGTGAGCCTTCGGGTTATAGGCAGCGTGGTGGGAGGTAGCTTGCGGTGGCTGCATCGTGCCGAAGCCTGGGCGCGGGTTGTACATTGGGCCGTAGACGTTTTGCCAGTGCTGGGCCAAGTTGCTGCCAGGTGGGTGGCCGGGTGGATGACCGGGTGGCGGAGGCAAGTTGACGACAGTCGGGGTGTTGGGCGCGGTCGGGAATCGTGGAGGAGGAGGAGGGATATGAAGCATGGAGCCCATGTGCTGCTGCTGCTGGCCTTGCATAGGTGGTGACATTGGCGGAGGCGGAGGGTACTGCCGTGAGGGATCATTGCCCGAGACATGTCTTTGACCGCCTTGATACATGATGGGCGGGCGTTTGGTAGGCAGGCGCAGGCGGCCGCCGTTAAAATTAGAATAGTATGATGGATGGAACGACGGCTGGCGTTAATGGGTATTGGAGGCGGAAAAAGAAACGAAAGAATCGGGCCGGTGATCGGAATGTGCGGGCCACGTTGCTGAAGGGAGGCCGACGCCAGCGAGACCAAAGCTGGAAAAGGAGGCGGATGATGGAGATTCGAGGATCAAGGTGATAGACGGCGGGTGGTGATGGTGGAAGAAGGAGAGACGGAAAATAGGGCGAACGGGCGATGAAGGCTGCGGAGGAGACAAGAGAATACGAAGTGGTCGGCAGTGGTGGGAGGAGAGCCTGCGCTGCGGGCGGGATTCCCACGCCAACGCCCATGGGCAAACTGAGGCTGGGGCGCTGGGCAAGGCTGTCTGCCCACCCACAGCACCACCCACCGCGACGCTTCTCAGGGCGATTAGTGGCTCCCATCAGCGCTTTGGGTCAAACTTTCAGCGGGGCCTTCAGAAGCCTGTTCGCCGGGATTTCCGTTTTTGGACGCCACCTCTACGGCCGTCGGCAGGCCAGAGTGCTGATTGTGTTGGGTCTCACTAATAGGGCAGCACAATAAAAGCATTAAACCCCGCAGGAAAACAGTGCGCTCATACCTCTGTGGCTCACATTCACTTGTAATCGCCATCGCCACGACAGCATTGTTTACAACCGTACCCGTCCTAAGCTACCGGCTAAAGTGGAGATGGCGTGGAAGTTCTGCGCATAAACAAGAGGTCGGGTATGCCGAACGTCAATGCATAAACGGTGTCTTGTCTCCATATTGGACTGCCAACAACTCCTCGAAGCTATCAAATATCTTTTGCATTGCTGCAAACAAGCTTTGAAGCTTTTGTTGCTGTCTAAATGTCGGCATTTACCAAAAACCGACAGTGCCAGCGGTCAGCACACTGTCGTACCCAACCTCACCAATTAGAGACCAGTCTAAGCGCTGTGGCTGCAGCAGAACACACTTCATTACCTATTGTGGATGGCCAACATTGCAGCTCAGATAGCTGTTTGATAGTTATTTACTGCATCCTCTCAGACTGCCTTATCAAATAAATTTTCATGTCTTATTTGCAAAGTATGCTCAAGTCATGTGTTCCAACGGATGTAAACATATACATTGTCTGGGTATTATGTATGCTTTCTCAAAACTATGGATGTGAAACGTCAAAACCAGTTGCGAAACGAGCAGCCACTAACTACATAACAGTGCAGCTATTGTAACCTTGCTGGCATTGTTCCAAGTAGCCAGCATCTTCAGCGGTTCCCTCTAGAGTGCTGTGATTCCTCATCTCGCCCTTGATAGACAGCTCGTTGTCACCTGCTGGGTGCCACCATCGCAATCTTTGCAGAGATGTACCTTCTTCTTCGTCAAAACTGACTTCCCATTTGCCTGCAGATACTGTAACATCAAAGTTGTCCTTGGGGAAGTGAAACTCAGGCAAAATGACAATCGTAGGGGCATCCTCTGCAGCTGGCTTTGATGCTCGAACTTTCAGGTTATATACACACTTGCGCATATCGAATCCTGCGCTAATAGTGTTGCCTGCCACTACAGTGGCTGTTGGGCGGATAAATGCCTCGGCCGAGCGGTATCCCGGGGCGTTTGTGAGTTCAGGGTCTTTGAGTGAAGGTGTAGAGCTGATGGACGGGTTGGTTAAAGTTCGGTGAATATTGCCCGGCGTGATGCTACCTTCGTCGATAGAAGCATTAACCTTGAGCAGATTAGACGAGCTTGAATGCTGCTTAGGCAAAGCTGGCGTCGGAGGTAGCTTGTCGTCAATTGAGAAGATCGAGAGGTCTTCACCGTTCCACTGGTCGCCTCTTGCGTGATCATTGATGGCACAGTATACCCAGAGACAGTGTCCCTCCATACCTGAACCTTCAGCAGCAAAGTAGTTGGCGTCAAGTGCAGCGGTTTGGCTGGCGTAGTTACCAGTCTTGTAAGCTTTCTTATCATCCATATCGTATGGGATGCCGAATTCGGTCATTAAGCAAGGGTGAACACCAGTACGGTCAATACCTTCCTGTCTCAAAGTCGCCAACTGCTCGCGCAGGCAGTTTCTAATAGCTGTTTCGCCGATTTTGATGGCAAAGGCGGGATGAAGATACTTCCCTCTCAATACACCAACAACATCGACGTTCCAAGTGCTATTCCAGTGTTTTGTCATTAATGTAATGCCGTCATAAAAATGTGGTGTAAAGGCCATGAGAGGGTCGTCGTCTTTGGTGCCTTTGATCTGCGGAGGAAGCTCCAATGTGGGATACTGCATGAGCATGATGCAATCTTTGTGGTGGCTTCGGCAAGAGTCTTTATACCGCCTCCAGAAGTCCATAAAATATGTGTCGGTAAAGTTGGGATAGTCAATCGTCTTGCCAGTTCGCGGGTTTTTAGCAAAATAATCTTTCTTTAGCACTGCATCAGCTTTCATATCCCACACACCATGCTGGGCCCAGATACACTCTCCCAGCTTCCACTGGGGATCACGCTTCCAGCCATACTTTGTGTCATCGTAGTCAGCTGGTAGCCAGGCGATTTCGCCTTTAGGATCGATTAATGTTGTTCCGGTTTTATAAGGGCCCAGACCACCCATTTCCCAGGTCTCGATTTCGCAGGCTCTGCCCATGCCGGTCAAGAAAGTCTGCCACATGGTAGGACATGTGCCTTTCTTCAGAGGGTGCTCCTTGGGAATAACTGTAATGTCTTGATATCCAACCATACCACGGTTGGGCTCATTCATACTTTCCCATCCGATAACGACCTCATTTTCCAAATCGCCAGCCTCGTGGATACGTTTGGCGAGATGGGCGCAGGCATTCACGAAGTGTGTTTGCAGATAATCTTGGATATTGACACCATCGATGATGCACTTGGGTGCAAAATCCTTGCCGGCAAAGAAGAGTGTAAAGATCGTACCGGCTGCGAGGCGGAAGTAATTGGTAGACCAGATCATTTTAGGGAATGAATCCGGATCGTGGTATGTGTTTTGAACAATTGCAGCTTCTGTGGCAGCAAAGTTGTGAGGGTTGAGGCCGCAGGCGTAGATTGTCCACATTGGTGCACCCGAACCTCCGGTAAAGCGCGACCATACATCCTGATGGGGGTCCATGAAGATGTAGAAGCCGTAGGACTTTGCTATTCTCAGAATCTCAATGGTATGCTGGATGAACTCTTCGTCATATTTTCCAGGACCAGCAGCTTCGATGGCTTCCCATGTAAACAGGTATCGGATTGTGTTGAAGCCATATCGTTTAAGGCGGGCAAAGTGCGTCGGGGCATTTTCCTTTGTGAACGGTCGCTCGTGGAACTTGACGTTGTCGCCGTCGAAGAAGTTGTCGGAGATGTGGGATGGTGTATCGGGATTACTAGGCAGCTTCATCTCTCCGGCGACGTTAATACCGCGGAGGACGACCTGACGTCCATGGTTATCACGGAACTGTCCGTCCTCGATCGTTAATCGGAATGCCATGATGGCGGGGGGGAAGGTTGATCGACTAGCAGCGGTGGCAGAGGGCAGAGAGTGGCGTTGGGAGACTTGTATTCGCAGTGACGGTGGAAGTCTGATCGTCTGCTGTGTAGGTGAGTGCAGAGTCAATAATTATGGGCGTCAAGAAATTCCAATAGATCAAAAAAGCATGGAGCTGCGCCTGCTGTAGTTTTGTAAGATTATCCGGGGATGGAGCACGGGGGATGGTACGTCTCGGAAACGCCGTAGCGGTGCTAAACTCCACGAATGGAATGCGACATCGCCCACACACCTGACGCCGGTCATCCGCTTGGTCTGAATGGACGTATTCGTATTGTTCGGGCCGAAACTCCGGGGGCTTGCGACGTCGATAATGGATATGGTTTTATGGCTTGCTTCACGGATATTTCGTATACTTCGCTTTTGATTCAATTTTTGTTTTTCCGTTTTGCACAAAAACTATTTGGCCAGTTACTCGAGTCTTGACAATTCGATAATGACGACATGCGCTGTGGCGATCCCAGCGTAGCGAGGCTTGGTTCGCTGTGGCCACTAAAGCGATGAGCGCATGATTCACAGCCGCCACCATACGAAGATTCTAAACTTTAAAAAGGCGTTGAACTGTATAGAATAAAATTATTACAACATATCTTATTTTAAGTAAACTAGTTTTCTCGGCAATGCCCACGCTGCCACTCTCACCCGATATTCCAACTGATGGGTGTTTGTCAACGGAGAATCCCCGGGTGGGCCCCGCTACAGCCGCTTCCCGACAGCTAGAACTGTTAAAAGTTGTCTTCGACCAGCTCGCTGCCAACTGCAATTGACTCTGGTTGGGCGATACACCACGAATTAGCTTAACTTTGCACGACGTCTACCGCTTCCTCAGATACTCGTGGTAGCAGAAAACCCATACATAATGCAGGGCACCAAGTCACCACTCTAAAACTACACGAAGACAGCTCTCAACCCCGCGTCACCCCTCCATTCACCTCCTCCTCCCATATAAACAGCTGCTGGAGAGAACACAAAGAGAGCCACGATGTCGAAAGCCGCTCTAAAAGCCATAAACGAAGCTGTTAAACAGCAAAAGTTTGACGATGTCATCAAGAAATCGAGAGAACTCGTCCAAAGTGATTCGAACAGTTACCAAGGGTATGCAGCACCCCACTACAGCCCTGGCTTTGCACGCAAACGCTGACCTTGCCTAGATATATATTCTTAGCCTTTGCGTTAGACAAAAAGGACATCGCGGACGAAGCAGAAGTTGCATACAGAAAAGCCACAGATTTAAAGCCCCAGGATGCTCAAGCCTGGCAGGGCCTAGTCAAACTGTTTGAGAAACAGGGCGCTAAAAAGCTCGGCGAGTACCAACACGCAGTCATAAATCTCGCCCAAATATATAACGAAGCCGACGATTTATACAAGTCTCAGGATGTTGTCGACAAGTTTGTCGACTTTGCCAAGCTGAATGGAGATAAGCTACAATATGCCGATGCACTTTGGATCCGGCTACCAGAAAGCCCTCTGTATTCGATTCTGGAAGGCCGATTTCCTGCTCCGGCAAAGACATACGAAAGCATAGCGCTTATAATCGAAGATTTCGAAAAGAAGAAGATCAAAGCCTTAATTGGTGAACGCCGAACCCGTCTTGGAGCTAGAATTAGCGAAGTTACTTTGGAGGCAAAGCGCGAAGTCTACGGTCAAAGCAAGCTGGAACACCTTTTCGGGCAGATTATTAACTGGACTAGTGATGACGAGCTTCGTCGCAGTTACGAAGAAAAGCTTCTTCAATATTGCTACGACCGTCTCCTAACGTACGCTGCAGGCTCGACAAAGGATCAAGAACGCCGAAAGGTCTATGGCCTAGCCAACGATATGGTTGTTATCAATCATCCGTTCAAGTTAGCCTGGGATATTGCCATCAACTGGCAGGACAACAAGGAAATTAAAGAATGGGATGTTGAGCGCCTCCGCGCCTATTGTGGTTTCTTCCCAGAGAGCGACACCTACAAGATTATCACCGCGTTTCTCACGAGCCCCCAGTCGCCTTTTCCAGAACCTAAGAGCGCACCTCCTCCAGTCGCAGATGACGACTCTGACAGTGACGATGATGACGATGGTGGCGGCGTTTCGACCTCGATAGTACCTTTGAGTGAGGAGGACCGGCTTATCATGATGTCAGAGGGCATCGCCGGGTCAGAATCCATGGTTGGATACAGATTGGTTGGCCAATATTTCCTTAGTATTGGGGAATATGAGAGTGTCGTTGAGCTAATGCGAAAAGCCATCGCATATATTCAACGAGAGAAAACAAGAACCGGCCAAGCAGTCGAAAATACTGCGGATGCTTATTCGCTGTGTCTTGGCACAGCATTGGTTTACTTCCAGTCACCCAGACACCACGCCGAGGCAAAGACTCTCTTTGAAAAGGTTCTCGAACGCGATGCCACCTATACTTCCGCCTTGATCGGTGTAGGCTTGATTTTCGAGGAGGAGGAAGACTTTGACCAGGCAGTTGAGTTCTTTGACCGTGCCTTGAAGCGTGATCCTGGAAACCTACGCGTCAAATCAGAGGCTGCTTGGGTGAAGGCACAGCGCGGAGAGTGGGACATTGCCAAGGATGAACTAGGCGCTTGTATAAATGAGCTCGAGAAGCAAAAGAACCCCGACAGAGAACTTCTGGCCGACTCCCAATACCGATTTGGATCATGTATCTGGAATCTAGATACCAGCAAACAAGCAAGGAAGCAAAGGAAAGGAGAGTGTTCGTATGCGTATTGGTTGGCGGCCCTCAACAACAACTTGAACCATGCACCAACATACACAAGCCTTGGAGTTTTCTATAACGATTACGCAAAGGACAAGAAGCGTGCCAGGCGGTGCTTTCAAAAGGCATTGGAACTGTCGTCATCCGAAGTGGTTGCCGCTGAGCGTCTAGCGAGGTCCTTCGCCGAAGACGGTGACTGGGATAGGGTTGAACTTGTTGCACAACGTATCGTTGATTCTGGCAAAGTCAAACCACCTCCTGGTTCAAAGCGCAAAGGTATCAGCTGGCCGTTCGCCGCGCTTGGTGTCGCTGAGTTGAATAAGCTTGATTACCATAAATCGATTGTATCGTTTCAGTCAGCGTTGCGCATATCCCCAGAAGACTATCATTCATGGGTTGGACTAGGAGAAAGCTACCACAATTCAGGACGATACATTGCTGCCACCAAAGCAATTCAAAATGCTCAGAAATTGGAAACGGACAACGCCGATGCTACTTCTGACACGTGGTTCACGAAATACATACTAGGTAACGTTAAGCGCGAGCTTGGCGAATTCGACGCAGCTATCGAGCTCTACCGATCTGTCATTGCAACCCACCCTGAAGAAGATGGTGTTACCATTGCGCTGATGCAGACTATGGTTGATAATGCACTGGTTTGTGCAGAGGAGGGCCAGTTTGGCAAGGCTGCCCAGCTCGCCAGCGAGACAATTGAGTTTGGAAGGTCCACGAGCGAGGCTGTTCGTGTAGCTTTCAACTTTTGGAAAAGCATAGCCGACGCTGCCTCTGTCTTCTCGGCAGTCCAGAGTCATGGATCCGACTTGCCCGTCGAAGCACTACGGCATTTACTCAGCGATGGTCCCGATGCATTGGCGACATTAGCCGAAGTTGACAAAGTAACCACTGATGTAGTTTTTGCCAAGGGTATCTACGCTGGTGATGAGCAGCCAGGCATTGCGCTGACATGCAGCCTGCATGCAACCATCCTCTGCCACAAGAAAGCGATTCACGTCTCTTCAAATGACCAGCATGCGCAAGCCGTTGCCTTTTACAACCTTGGATGGGCCGAGTACAGAGCTCATTCATGCTTACCGGTCACCCTGCGCAAGAAGTCAAGCAACTACTCCAAAGCTGCTGTCCGTGCCTTTAAGCGTTCCATTGAGTTGGAGACTGGCAATTCTGACTTTTGGAATGCCCTGGGTGTTGTTACCAGCGAGATTAACCCGGAGGTAGCCCAGCATGCCTTTGTTCGTAGCCTACACATCAATGAGAGAAACCCAGCAAGCTGGACTAACCTGGGTATTTTGGCTCTTCTCAACACCGATCTCAAGCTCGCCAACGAAGTCTTTACTAGGGCTCAGTCCACCGATCCGGATTACGCGCATGCCTGGCTCGGCCAAGGCCTTGTGGCCCTCTTGCACGGCGATGCAAAGGAAGCCCGAGGACTGTTCACCCACGCCATGGAGATTGCAGAGGCCACGTCCATCTCGTCTCGTCGACACTACCCCTCCTCTCTCTTTGACCATATTTTGACCATGCCTGCGAACATGACTGTTGCATCGCTGATCCAGCCGCTCTTTGCCCTCAACCAAGTACAATCGATGCGCCCCGAAGACTTTGCATCTAGCCACTTGGCCGCTTTATACCTGGAGCGCACGCGCGACAGCTCTCGGGCCTCATCTACACTACAGACAATCTGCAACGATCTAGAGACGCAGTACGAGCAAACGGAGTCGGCAGAAAGTCTTGCCAAGTTTACAATGGCCAAGATCGACCTAGCCCGCGCATACCTCGCTGCTAAATCCTACACTGAAGCCATTGAATGCGCCGAGACAGCCCTCGGACTAAGCAGCGATGAACAAGACAGCGAGCTTTCACGCGATCAACGCCACAAAGCCCGCCTATCCGCCCACCTGACGATGGGCTTGGCCCAGTATTACCTAAAGAGCTATGACGAAGCCGAGCAGTGTTTCCAGTCTGCCCTCGAAGAATCCGACAACAACCCGGATGCCACGTGTCTCTTGGCCCAAGTTCTCTGGGCCCAAGGCACGGAGGACAGCAAAGAAAAAGCACGAACCGCGCTCTTCGAAGTCATCGAAGCACACCCGTCGCATGTGCAAAGCGTTCTACTGCTCGGTGTGATTGCGCTCCTTGACCAGGACGAAGGCAGCATCGAGGCCGTCACGGAGGAACTGCAGACACTGCGTACTAAAGATACTGTCACATCTACAGAACACTCCCGCATCGGCGAGGTGATGCGCGCCATGGCCGGCCTAGGCGAAGGCAAATCGCCGCAGGACATGCTCGAGCAGACACAGACGGACATCATGCTGCACCCATATCTCCCGCACGGCTGGTCCGCTCTATCGCAGACCAAGAGCGACGCCTACCCTGCCGACATGGCTCTCACGGTAGCTAAGCGCGGCATTCCCCCTCGCGGCCAGCTCGAGGCCCAGGACCTAGCCAAGACGTACGCAGGTACCGGCAAGATTGGCGATGCCCAGCGCGCGGCCTTCATGGCACCATGGGAAAAGGCAGGATGGTCATCTCTCGAGACAGCGGCCAAGGTTCTACAGTAAAAGCAACACAAAGCAAGCATATTCACTCATGACTAGACCTTTTTGTACATATACATAGCAAACAATCAAACCACATTATATATAAACGCCATAACTCCTCATACTTCGTGACACTCCCTCATCTATCTCTCATCTCACTCTTTACCCTTTTCTACATCCTCTTTCAACTTCTTCAAACGCCCCGTAGTCCACGCATCATGCCACTCATCAACCTTCCCCCCCAAAAACACCACCTTATCCGGCTCCAACAGTAGACTCCCCCGAGCAATCACCATACCCGCCCTCAACAGCAACTTCTCTCCAATACACGTCTTGCCCACTGCTATCCGCTGTATCCTCGTCGTTTCTACCGCATACGCCCTTTGCCCCTTACAATCCTGCACCACGAGCCTATGCGTCGCATTCCACGCAGCGGGAGCTTGCTGCTGCATCGACGTGTTGTTGGCGTCGTCCTCGTCGGCCGTCACCCGAATCACATGTCTCCCGCGCGTCATCTCGCCGCGCTCAATGGCCTCCAGCTCCTCAATCTGCTCCCACTTGCTCTGTGCGAGATTCTCCACGTCCAGAATCTGCACATGGACGGGCTTGGCGAGCCTGGCTTCGTCGACGCGCGCGTCGCCTGCTGTGGCGGGGAGACAGGGCACAGACGCGTCGATGAGGGCTGGGATGCTGGAGGAGAGGTCGCAGGCGAGGATGCGGCTTTTGGCGGTGGCCACGAGCGAGGTTAGCGGCGGTGGAGGGCTTCTGGTGGCTGTGATGCTGTTGAGGAATTCGGCGGATGGGGTGGGGAGGTTCTGGGACACGAGCGACGTGCGTAGCTGCGACTCTAGCTCCATGGTTGGATGTTGATTTGTATTTAGTGCTCTCTTTTCTGATATTTCAGTTGATTTTGGTCTGGTTGGAAAGTCGAGTTTTTCGCTAACCACTGCTTGTGGTGCGTGGAGGAGTGTAGTTGAGGTTGAGATCACCAGTGTGGAGTTCTAGCACAAGTTACGCCCACCACTATCAATAACATCATATATACGAGCCTGAGGGCCCATAATGGTTTATTAACAAAGAGAATAACCTACGGCATAATTAATCACATTGTGAATTGTTTTTATAACTGTATGTATTCGTGGTTTGTTCGCACGATGTGCATATACAACATATTTAGAAATCTATGTGCAGGGAAGAAACACCCAGTGCCCTGTCTATACTCCTCACTCTACATTTTTTGGTCTTCTCTAGCGCAAATGTTTCCATTTACCATGCAGCCTTAGCGATCCAGCCGTGAGGATTCTTGCGGACCCAGAATCTTCTGGCCTCATCAATGAGAATGATGTACATGCCAAAGGCAAACGGAAGGAAGAAGTATTCAACGGGGACGGCGGCAGTAATAATGACTTGCTGAATGGCAGGGGGGTACAGCCAGAGGAAGATCATGAGCAGAGCAAAGATCATAGCAGGGAACAGGTACAGGTTCTGCGTGGCTTTGTTCAGGATGGGAGGATGCTGGAAGATACTCAGTCTGCGGCATCGAGTAGCCATGAGGTTGAACCACTGCATGACAACCAAGTTGACAAAGTAGATAGATGAGGCTTCGGTAAGCTTCTGGTTGTAGTAGTCTTCGGTGACGTAGTCGGGAATCTTGCCAAAAGAGAACCACAAGTCCTTAAAGGCAATGCCGTTGCGCTCGAGGTACCAGTAAGACATGGCAAACGAGGCAAGCGTCTCAGTCATACCAATAATACCGTAGGCCTGGAAGATGAGCTGCCAGTTGACGAGACGATCCTTCTTGACGTTGCGAGGGCGGCGGAGAAGGACATCAGCTTCGGGCTTTTCGTAGGAGAGCACAGTTGCGGCGCAACAATCAGTGAAGCAGCTAAGAGACGTTAGTAACAAGGCGCATAGGACCGAGTAAGTAATAGGCGACATACCAAATGACAATCATAAGGAAGGAGGACAGGATCTGAGGAAGACCAAAGACGACGTTGGTGATGACGGGCCAGAACTCAGAGAAACTACCGGCAGGAAGCAAGTAGGCAATGACTTTCTTAAGGTTGTCAAAGACAACACGACCATACTGAACGGCGACGACAACGGAAGAAAAGGTATCAAGCAGAACCATGTCGGCGGCCTCCATAGCAATGTCTGAACCACTGCCAAGGGCAATACCAACATCGGCAGCCTTAAGTGATGGAGCATCGTTGACACCATCGCCAGTCATGGCCACGACATTGTTCTTTTGGAACTCGCGGACAATGCGAAGCTTTTGCTCGGGGGTGGTTCTAGCGAAGACAATCTCTTCGTACTGGGTAAGCACCTCCCACTGGTGGTCGCTAAGGCCTGTGAGTTCGGAACCAGAGATGACGATAGCGCCGCGAGAAAGGCGGGCGCCCTGTTTGTCGGAGTCGGAGTCATTTTGGATAGAAGCAGAGTCGGGGTAACGCTCAAGGTGGGAAACAGAGTCGACGTGGGTGCAGGTCACGATACCAGCATCGCGGGAGATGGCGAGAGCAGTCAAGCCAAAATCACCAGTGACCTGTAAATATTAGCATGGCTGTTTTGACAAAAGGAGACAATAATTACTAACCATTGCGATACGAATACCAGCATTGCGAAGGGTAGAGACGACTTGGGGGATTTCGGGACGGAGGGGATCAACAATAGCAACCAGGCCAACAAGGGTCAGGCCAGTCTTTGAGAACTCAAGCATAGCATTTTCGAACTCAGTAGTCTCTGGGGCAAAGACAATCTCGGTAGAACGGATAACCTTGCGGGCGAGCAAGATACATCTCTTACCCTGCGATGAGTAGTTGGCCTTGATACGTTCAAAGTTGGCAAGCGCAGCGGCATCCATGGGCATAATGTCACCGTTGGAGGTCAGGTAGTTGGAGCATCGGCCAGAAATGATATCTGGCGCACCCTTGATGGTCAGAAGCCTTTGTATGGTCAGTAAACGCTATCATGATGTCGGGTTGCACACTTACATGTCACGGTCTTCAAATGTAGAGGCTTCGCTAGCGGGAAGAGTGTTTTGCAGAGCATCGCGACGAGAAATGGTGAAGCAGCGAATCATGAACTTGTTCTTGCTGTTAAAAGCCAAATCGAACACCTTTTGCCAGCAGCCACGGTAGTAACCAACGTTGCCACCGACAAGGGACTCAGAAAAGCGGAGGATGGCAGTATCAGTGGCATCACCAAAGATGTTACGCTGGGCAAGAGGAACATCGGCCTGGGCAGCATCAAGCTCGGCAGCGTTGCAGAGTGCAGCCATAGCAGCAACCTGGGGCAGAGTTGGGACCTTCTTTTCTTCCTTGTCATCAAGTGAAGCGACAGTGAAGCTGTGGCTTCCGATGGTGCAGTCGGTCAGAGACATCTTTCCCTGAGTGAGGGTACCAGTCTTGTCGGAGCAAATCATGGAGACAGAGCCAAGAGTCTCCACAGTCTTGAGAGACTTGCAAAGAATCTGGTTCTTCTTCATCATGTTGGCAGTGATGGTGAGGCCGGCGGTAATGGCGATGGGAAGACCTTCGGGGATGAAAGCGACGGCAACACTGACACAACTGACAATGAGGGCACTGACAGAGATGAAGTCAGGGTGGTCACGACGAAGCCAAGCACCCCAGACAACCAGAACAACAGTGATCATGGTAATCATGATACCGCAAATGAAGAGGACAAAGTACAGGACTTCGCGCTCGAGAGTCGTCATCTTGGTCTTGGGCTCGTTGGTAAGGGTGGCAATGCGACCAAAGACGGTTTTATCACCAGTGGCGACCACAATACCAATACCAGTACCGATAATACAGTGTGTTCCCTGAAGACCAATGTTATGCGTCTCGAGGTAGTTTTCATCTGTATGTTGGACAGTGGCTGGGACAGGGCGCGACTCGCCAGTCAGAACGGAGCGATCAAACTTGGCATCCGACGAAATCTGGATAAATCGCAGATCAGCAGGCAACTTATTGCCTGCCTTGATGGAGACAACGTCACCGGGGACGAGTTGCTCAGCGGGGACGTGGACCATTTTGCCTTCGCGAATGACCTGGGACTGCTCTGGGAGCATGTCCTTGATGGATGACATGACACGGGATGTAGACCAATCTTGGAACATGTTGAAACCGGCTTGAATGAAGAAAACCGCAAGAAGGACGATGGCGAGAGCCTAGAAACGCGTTAGAATGGGATAAAAAACCAGCGTCCACAGAAGACCTACCAAGTTGGCGAGCTGTGGGTTAGGAAAGCCGAGAGGCTCCCAAGAAATGAAGACAAGAATACTGCCGACAAGCAGAATACCACCGAAACCCTTGAAGAAGTATCCAAAGATAGTCCAGAAACGATTTGTCTTGGGTGGTGAGGGCGCATTGCGACCATACTCAACCTGGCGTCTCTTGACCTGCTCGTCTGATAGACCCTGGGTTGAGGAGGTGGTCAAGCGAGAGGCAACATCAATGGCGGATAGTGTGTGCCATTCGAGCTCACCGAGGTCTTTGGCGGTGGTGTTGGCAGCCTTGATCGCCTCGGCGCGCTCCTTGCCCTTGGATTCTTCAATGTGGAAAGAGACGGTGCGGTATTGAATAGGCAAAGTGACGGCTGGGTCGACAGGACCACGCGAAGAAGCACGGCGAATAGCCATAGATTCCGTAGAATTGGCTCTGCTCCTGCTTCGGTCGCGCGAAAGGGCGAGGGCCCTGCCGCGGGCCTCTTCCTCGTCGCCCCAGCGGATTCTCTCAGGGTCCTTCTCGGGGGCCATGTTTGGCAAACAAGGGCTTTAACAGCGCCAGGTGAAAAGGGAATGAAGAAGGAAAAGTAGTGAAACACTAGAAGAAGGGGAAGAAGGACGAGAGACGCAACGGGCTGGTAGGCTCTAAGACTACGAAGGAGGATGGGCGCGAGACATTATATCCTATCTGCGGGCGCTTACACGGCTGAGCACGAGCACGTCAATACCAAGCGGCGGGTTCGCAGCCCTCTTTTTTTGCGCTGAACAAAATGACCAATAAATGAGCATGACTCCGCTCACTAGCTCGTTCTTTCAACGGCGTGGCGGCGTGAATTCAGCCGTTGGGAGAAGGAGACGGCGCTCCTATCAAACAAAGCAGGCTGTGCTGACGGCCAGGTGGTTGGCTGCTCATGCTGGAGGAGAAGCAGGGTGGAAAGCAGATGATATTAGTGGTGCGATTGCGCGCGGAACTCCCTGAATGGGACAGTATGGGACGGGCACGAGCCCCGTGCAGGTTGTCTAGGGATATCAGAAAGCAGGTATCAACACTGGCTCTCTGGTATGCGCCATATACTCGCCATAGGTCAAGGCAGGACAAGGACGGCGCCTAGCTCGGAAGGGAAACCGATCAGCGACGTGGCGCTGCGGGGCCCAGGGTTTCGAAAAGGCTTATTTCGCATGGCTTGCAGGCGAGCACGAGCATCGACGCGAAATGGGGTTGGGAGGCACGCGGGCGCCGGGAGTCCGCGGCCAGACGCCATTTTGGTGTGAACTATGATGTAAGAGGCGGAAGGTGGGCACGGGCTCATCACCGGCGAGACACATTGTCACGTTCGATCCAGACCAGTCGATGGGTCTCTTGAACGGACAAGGGGAAATGGCGCATATTGGATTGGTCGAAGCGGTGGAGGAGGCAATCAGCTAGCCTGAAAGAGAGAAGAGCAGAGGTTTTGTCTGGCAGGCGGTTAGTTTCTCCTGACAATTGAACGAGGTGGTCCATCCAGCCTGAAGCTAGCACGTTCCGGGACTGTAGTGCGAGAGGAGAAGCAGGAGGAGGAGGCCCCGGTTGCATGTCATTTTTCTTTGTTTATTCATTTCGGACAAAATGGAGCCTGGGAGGAGGGGAGAGCAGAGGGAAGAGAGGCAGCCCAGTTTACATAGCAAGGCGTAGATGGTGTAGTTAGTTACCAACCTGTTTTGTATTGTTTTGCGTGTCTCCTTCTTTTCCACCACCCAAGGCTTCTTGTGTGTCCTCTTTTTGGTGCTTTTGTCTTTTCGGTTTTTCGGTTTTTTTCTTTACCTTCTCACTCTTCTTCAGTACCTGCACATTGTAAAACAAGGGATGGAATTTTGCAGCATGTGAGTGGGCACGGCTCACCTTCCCCGAGACCAACCAAAGAAAAAAAAAGCATGGGTGGTGGGTGTGGTGATGGAGACGAGAAGAGGAACCGTGTCGTGATGGTGGTGGAGCAGGCCACAAAGCAGCGAACCGTTGCCAAGACTTTGACCGATCTGAGTTTATTTTGGTGGAAAACGGGACCCTTGTGTGCGCGGTCGAAGAAAGAAAAAAAAAGGAAAAGAGAAAAATACACAACGTATTTAATACACTCTAACTTTTTTATTCAGTGTTTATTTTTTAGCCTCTTGTCAACGGCTGCTAACCAGTTTCAACACTGAATAACAAAAAAAATACCGCACCAAAAGACAACCAGGCGGGTGGTGGGCAGGCAGCCAGAGCAACAAGAGCAGAACAGAACAGGGCAGTGCTGGCTGGCTGCTGCTCCTCCTGCTGCTGCCCCTCCACTGCCCACTGTTGTCACTTGTCACAACCAACTTACGCACGAGGCGCTTCGCCGAAATTGGTCGGCCGCAACGCCATCCCGCTGCGCGAACAGAAAATCCCATTTTTTTTTTTATATTTTTATTTCTGCTTATTATTCCCCTTCAGCCTCTTCTGCAATTTACCTGCCAAACCCGGCCAGCTCACAGACGCCACCCGATTGACTTTCCCCTCTCTTCTTCCAGGTCCCCTCGTCGCCCACTCCCCATGGTTTTAATGCCGTACTGTTTTTCCTCCGCCTTTGTATTTTGCCCTCTTCTGCAGTTGTGTCATTGTGTAGACGTCGATAAAGTTCCAAACTCTTTCCATGTAATTAGAGCAAGGCAATGTAACTGCCCTTTATCCCCAGCTGCATGTGTCAAGCACGTGGAAAGGGTGTGACGGTGCAACTGTTCCCCTGCGCTGGTCATCCTGGTATACAGCAGGGGTGCAACGTAGAAAGTACCTCTGCCATTAGTACTGAGCCGCCCAGTGATGCGTAGTATCACGGCCAACTTATGCATAGCACCATCCCTACTTTATGCTTTCTGTCCGAATGTCTGCATATCCACGTGGCGAGTTATATTGGTATACTCCTACGCGTGTTATTTATTCGTTCTTATAAGTTTGTGTTCTCTGTAATCCCTCCTACAGCCTTGGCTGCAGTGTGCACAACACCATGTATAAATACAGGAAAAGTCTCTAAATAATCATCTCTAAATATACTTGTTAGATATTAACTTTAAAAGATCTAGATTTCATTGATTAACTGTTGGTTTTATAGTAACTTTCGAAATCAAGCGTAGGTACTGTACACGATGAAAACGAACCCAGTTATAAGTCACGCGCTTAAAGTAGAAACGAGCAACGAAATTCCTTTTATATTTTAATTATGTTTTGCGTTTAACCATGGCGTTCTTCCATCAGGACAATTTTTGTAACGATCATAGATTGGTATATGATGGTCCTTTGGTCGATAGTAACAAGCTGACTGTTCAATCGCAAATCGATCCAACTTTTCCCAGCTTCGACACATTCTCATCTGACCAACTCCTGGAGGTAAAACTTTTGGTTTACCACCCTCCTGAAGCGTATAACCAATATGTAGTGGTGTATCATCCGCTAGACAAGCAATATCATTGCGTAGTATATGAAGGCAATGCTCCAAATGTTGAAAAGAGTCAAAGGGCTGTTTACCGCGGTTATATTGGCGCAAAGCGTCCCGAAAAGTATCCTAAAAATAGATGATTCAAGTAAGCAAAATTAAATCAGCAATTAGAATATAGACATACAATACAGTGCATTGAGTGATGGCCATGGAGTAGATATACCGCCTTGGATTTATCCCATGGCCAACTTTCGCTTGGATGGATGTCATGGTCTTTTGCGAGCTGATGATCAAGAACAATGTAGCCATGCGTCGCATTAAACGTGGGGCTATCCCATACGGGACTCTCCAGACTTTCATACTTACAGTTGTCGGTAACCGCCATTTGTGTATCGAACTTCATACCCACTAATAAATAAAGAATATTTGTTGTGACTATTGTGACATTGGACGTGTGTTACTTTGCTGGAGGAGTGAAGGAATAGTTAAGTCACTGGAAGTGGCTAAGGAAAACACAGGAAAAGGAAGTGAATACAGGATGTATTCGCTGCATTTAACTAGAGCAGTTCCGACCATGGAACCAGAAGAGAACAACGAACTTTTACCACAACCTCTCACCTTTTGATAACACGTGTTATTAATCCTTGAACCAACAATTAGGCTTTGAAAGATCAGATGAGGCTATGTTTATGCAGGCTGTTATGAATAAGCCAATGGTATTCTCGTTTATAACCGAATTATATTAAAGGTACAAGCTAAAGTTACCCCAAACAAGATGCAGATTATAACCGACGACTACCAAGGCTAGATCCAATAGTTCATACCTGCCGCATAGGATCATATGACTATCAACCCAAAGGGTATCAAGCTGCGAAGGATGCACAAATTTTATGTGATCAGCTATTATTGGTTCATATGATTTAGATAAGGGCCCCTGTGTATTATTTTGATATCTATTGAGTGAGCATATTACTCTTTGCATGTACAGGCCTCGCTACAAACCTACAAATCCCAACTATTCTACGAAGCCTTTTTTCCAATACAACCAATACTATATAAGTCGAACTATTCCCACATTATTCCCAAATTCCATTCTTAAAACAAACCTTCCATTACCTTTCGTCAAACAATATCAATATGCGCTTCACCTGGTTTACTTTGGCTGGCCTCGTTGCCCTCGTTGCTGCCGCACCATACAACAACGAAAAGAGATTTCTGGCCGCTAATGAAAGTAAGTATTCCTGACAAGCTCAATTACTAAATTATATTGTGGAATATAAAAGGAACTAAATATGTATTAGTGAATGGCGGAGATGATGTTGATCTTTCAACTGGTCTTGCTGGTAAATTGGTGACATATTTCCACGTAGAAAATACATTATTTAGAGATTTATGTGTACGACGAAAACTATGCGATAATATGACTAATCCCAGTTTACATAGTCTCAATGTCACTCAGAATCCTAGTTTACCAAATAGAGGTCTTCATTACTAACGTCGAGAATACGACTAAGTAAGACTTGCAAACACACAGCCTAGCGCCAATATTGCCGATACCCGCCTGCATGTCTGCTAGTATCTATTATCTCTTGGAGTTTCTCCAGCATTTCCACAGTGAAGGTTATACTACATATCTCTGCCTCTGCAATTTATTCTTCCTCAAGCTTCTCCTTCGCTTTCTTTCCTCCTACAGCACCTGCAACAGTGAGCCCAGCAACCTGCACGACACCATTCACAGTAGCTGCTCCAGCGCCCCCTGCACCAGCACTTTGTAGCACAGCAAACACACTCCCCGCGGCAACATTGCCGATGCCAGCCTGAACGCCTGCCGCCATAGATCCTGTAAATAATACATGTTAGGAAAAGTGCTAAAATTTGCGACTGTGTTAACACCAACCCGCTGCTATACCCTGCATTGTAAATCCAGCGGCGCCAAGAGTAGGCGCCACGACGATTCCAGGAGCGACTACTATGGCACCACTTAAAAGAAGCAATCCAGTGATCCAGGGATGAGATTCAGCATAGTTGCCGGCCTTTGTATATGTATGCATGTATTCGCTTCAGTTTTGTTAATGGTTCGTATGAGTGTATAGCTACCTTCTCTGCCATGGCAGCCAAACCGTCCTTAACTGCATTGCCAGAGTCTGACATTTTCCTCCGAATTTTCCGGGTTTGTCGTGTTCGTCTTCAAATTTGTACTGATTCCAGAAGAGTTGCTGTTGTTTAAAATCCATCGTCCTGATTAACATGCTCGAGCAGACACCGAGACTTTTCTGTCCCCCAAACAGGTCTCAGCCATGGGCAAACAGCGGCCAGCTGAGTATACGTGTTTGCCCATGAGGCGCTTTTCATGGTTTGCAATGATTCTAATGTCACGTCTATTATATCATCATACCTAAACGCTCTAGTTTATACCTATCATTCACTTGTGTCGCCCGGCGCAGTGTACTACTCACCGTTCGCGCCTTATAAGCCAAATCACCATCTTCTTGCCCCCAGAGCCGTAAACTGTCGAGAGATCCTCTTGAAAATCTCCATGGTTCAATTATTTTCCAAAAAAAAAAAACTTCTTATTTACATATTAGACAAATAAAATCCAGTGACCCAGTCCTAGCACCCGCCAACCTTCCACTCTCTCACCTGTCAGCCCCTCACCACGCGCTTAGACTGCGCTTAGCCTTGCCCCAGTGGGCGCTACTGCACTAAACCGCCAAACCATCAACCCTTTGCCTCCACGTCACCATCGCAGCTCATCTCCCGCCGCACCACACGGCAGCCCACGCCAGTCCACCGTCGCCGCCGATTGAACAGCTTCCAGAAGCACGTTCTCTTTGAGCTCCGCAACCATGTCTACAATCGCCACACCCCGCGAAACCTCGCTCCCCCCTTCCCGCCGCGTCGCCTCGACACCGACCTCGTCCACACGCCCGTCCCTCGAAGCCGCCCGCTCAGCAATTGGATCGCCTGTCGCGAGTGCGCAACCACCAGCCCCTGTTGTCGCCAAGCGCGCAAACCGCGCCGCCCTCCGCGAATACTACAAGCTGCGAGCGGCCGCGACGCCGCGCATTGAGGCTCCTGACTCCGAGGTCCCCGCGAGCGATCTCGACAACGAAGACTTCAAGGCAGACCAATACATAACCAAGGTTGTCTCAGAAAGCAGTCTAGAGGAACTTCTGAGATTATATACACGAGTAGTGGGCGAGGTTCGAGCGCTGGACGCTGAGAAAAAGGCCCTCGTGTACGATAATTATAGCAAGCTCATCTCCGCGACGGAGACGATACAAAAAGTGCGACTTCTACCACCTCTCTGATAAAACCCAAAAGTCCGGCTTGCTAACTATACTAGATGCGATCGAACATGGACCCGTTAAACCCCATGGCCTCAACCCTCAACCCTGCCATCAACCACATCTACAACCAAGCAAACTCGATACGTCAAGGGCTCCGTGACCACATCCCCGAGCCCGGTTCAGACAAAGCTAAAGAACATGAAGTCCTAGCAAGACGGCAACGAACAAAAGAGCTGGCAATTGAGGTATTAGGGACGCCAGAGCTGTTGAGGACGTTAGTAGCAGAGGGCAAAACGACCGAGGCAAAGCGCAGATGGGAGCTGCCGAGGCGCTTACTAGAGACTTGGAAAGAAAAAGGTCTAGGGGGTGCAGACGTTCAAAAGTGCATTGACGAGGGAGATGCAGCACTGCGCGGGGAAACAAATACAGGTTCAAAAGACGACTGAAGACACGGCAATCGTTGTTCATAATTGTACATATACAAAGTTACTACACCAAATAGACACCTATATCATGCTCATGCTCATCATCACCACCAACTCCTCTAACTTTTATTCGTCCCCAAAACGCCACTGCTTAATCCAATTCATCAACGCCAACAATAGTAAACGGATCGCTATCATACTTGCTAAATACAACCTGCGCGTCGGCAGCGCCTGACTTCTTGAGCTCCTCCTCCAGAGCAGGTCCTAGCTTCTTTTGGAGATAACTTCTCTCCGAGTTAGAGTGGAAGACCTGAACAAGGGTGCGGCCCTGCTGAATCGCGCGCAGCGCAGAGTGGTGCGACGTCTCGCCCATCACAAGCAAGTCGACATCAGCCTTCTTCAGCACATCGTAGCCACTGCCAGCACACACGCCAAAGCTGCCAACCTTTGCCGTCTTGATGTCAGAACCGACAGGCGAGGCAATCATGAGGTGTCGCAGGCCACCGAGTTCATTTGCGAGACGCTTCAGGATTTCCGATAGACCAACGGGGGCATCAAAGTAGCCGATGGCTCCGTATCCAGCAGGAGAATGAGACTCGGGTGCTGTAGAGCAGGGAATGGCGACAGATCGGGCGGACTTGTGCTCGCCAGAGACGACATCTGCAAGCCACGTGTTGAGGCCCTTGGGCGCAGCATCCACTGCTGTATGGGGACAGTAAACAGCGATTCCTGCCCTGGCCAAGCGCAGAAGCGTTGCTTGTTGCGGATCATTTGTTGTGAGAGACTTGTGGCCGCTAAAGATGAAGGGGTCTAGAAGAGTTAGCAAGACGTCTTGAGCGGGCCGCGCATCAAGGTAGATAGCTTACGGTAGCTGACAACGACAGAAACATCCTGCTCAATGGCATCGATGGCGACTTGCCAAGTGAGATCATTGACAACCATGACCTTGGGGCTCTGCTCCTGGCCCTCCTCCAGAGTACCAACCAACAGACCAACATTATCCCATGCTCGATCCGCAAGCTCTTCGGGGTACCTGTTTCCTATTAGCGCTTCTCATATCACCATGCGACCTATCATCAAACATACAGCTTCTTCATAGAGTCTGCCACAAGCTGCGTAAACTTGCCAGGCTTCGCCTGCCAAGCTCCCCAAGGTCCTGATGCAGCAGCCATATTGAGACGCTGGGATGAAGTCGAAATTGAACGATAAAGAGGGCGTGAAGTTAGATTCTGCAGACGCCCATTCAACAACCGCGCAGCTCGCATATCAATTCTACCCAGCGTAAATAAATAAAATCGAGCGTCGTGTTTTCAAATCAAGGGTAGAAAAATCACCAGCGTAAAGATGAAGTTGACAAAGACGAAGCTCCACCCTAAGCTTAGCTTGGGGAAAAGGATGAGCTCATACCGTGCCAACATGCGATGGTCGCGCACTGTCCCCTCACTCACGCGACTTTGGCTTCCAAAACTTTCTTTGCCCGCATCTAATCAATCTGCATCCAATCGCATCTCCATCCGCCGCCAGCGCTCTTCCTTTCACACAGAAAATAGAATTAGAAAATGTCGCAAATAACAGACGCCAGCCTCAAGGCGGCCATTACAACCCGCCTAGAGGCAACCCACGTCGAAGTCACAGATATGTCTGGTGCGTCGTCCCCCCTCCCCCACCACCGAAGTTGCCCCTCGCTGCGCGCGTGGCAGTTTACCCTGTGCAAGATTCGTCGCTGTCTTATTGAATTATTAGCTAACCAGTACCTTTCACACTAGAAGGCGGCTGCGGACAAGCATTCACAACTCTCATCGTCTCCTCCAAGTTCTCCGGCCTCAACTCCCTCAAGCGCCACCGTCTCGTCAACGCCGCTCTCAAGGAAGAAATCGCCGCCATCCACGCCTGGACAGCAAAGTGCCAGACCCCTGAGGAGTGGGAGCGTGATGCCGGCAAGGTCGCCCCGTCTCTAGAGGGAACGGTCGACGGCAAGGTCGATGGCACTTCGGCGTGAGGAATACAGCTTTTCTTAGATGCAGGCGCAGTCGTGGGTTTTATTTAGAGAGACATATCATCACGGGGTCACTGGTTGCTAATGAATGAAAATATAACGAAATGATTTCTTTTTCCTTTTTAAGATCATAACTCTGTCCTCCGGTCTATATACATGTGCCAACTGTTCGCATTCCCTTTATTTTTCAGCATCGCTTTACAATAGGCCTAACAAATCTTCGCTATCATTTTGCTGCGCAGGCTGCGATGGAGCAACCGGTGTGCTCTGAGGTTGCATGGCTGGAGCCTGTGACGATTCGCCGCCAAAGTTGAGACCGTCAAAGCCGTTCATCAAGTCTCCCATGCCGCCTCCCATAGCTGGAGCGCCAGCGCCGGCAGCACTTGGCGCAGGAGGAGCGTCGAACATGCTCATCATATCAGCCATGCCGCCTCCAGCCGCAGGTGTACCAGTACGGGAGGTATCAGCCGACGCTGGTGTCGCAGACGCGGGTGCTGCTCCGTCAAAGTCGATGTCGAGCAGGTTCTCGATGTTGTTGGGCGCAGTGTTGCCATTAGCGGCAGCGGCAACAGAAGCAGCGATAGGGTCTTCGGCCGCAATTTGGCGCTGTTCTTGGATAGCAGCGCGCTGGATTGCGTCGGCACCAAAGCGGCCCTTGCCGACAAACGACTCAGGAGGCTTGTGGTACACAGAGGCTAGCGTCGATAGCTCAGCAAGCAGCTGCTCCAGCAACGCAGGAGGCAAGCTGGTCATGGTTGTCGAGATGGTAGGCTTCTGTGACAGAATAATGTTCTTTGCAACTTCCAGGTCGCCCGAAAGGAGACGCCAGTACACATACGCTCTGTCGCGAATATCAGGGTTATCATTCTCAACAGTAGCCATCTGGAGCACCTTTTGGACGAGGCTCTGGCTGTTGTTGGGCTTCTTCAAAAACAGCTTCACAACGGCAGTCAAAATCTGCAGCTGGGTCTGTGTGAACTCTTCAGAGAACGCTTCAACAAATGAGTCTAGAATTTCGTGAGCGTTGTTGATCTTTTCGGCGTACTCTCCAACAATCCAAATCAACGAGCCTCGGGCATTAGCCTCGTCAAGCTCATCAATATGGTCGCATAGCGTAGGAATAACAGCTTCAAAGTCGGGGTACTTTCTCAGGATGTCCTTGGTAACAACCACCACTTCCTGGACAACATAATTGACCTTGGTGGAAAGAAGATCCTCCAGGACTTGCACACACTTGGCACTGGCGCTCTCAATCTTAATGGCAACCTGACCAATGGCCTTGACAGCACGACGAACAAAGTCCATGTCGACTTCAAGGGCGTATTCCCGAAGTTCGGCAAGTAGCTGCTCAAAGTTCTTCTCGTTTGCTATGCGGACCATGATTTCGAGTTTCTGAAGCTTAACGTAGGGAGGGTCATTGTATTTGCAGAAGAATACTCGCAGCTCTTTGCTCAAAATGTCGGGCTTCGCTTGGAGGAGGAGGTCGATGTTTCTCAAGGCAACATACTGCACTTCAGGAGCAGACGCAACCAATGTCACTAGCTACTGTTAGTCCAATCCATCAGTATCTACTTTGCAAAACAACTTACCAAGAGGGGGGGCCATCTTCTTAAGGTATGAACCGACGAGCTCAGGGTTGATGGATCTCATATGTGTGAAGACGACCTTGATAGCGGCCAAGACGACACTCGGGTTAACATGTTGAAACTGGGGGGTAACACGCTCGCAAATGTGTTCAGCTTCCTTGACATCAGATGGCACGTAGGAAGCCAGTGTAGAGAGGAGAGTGACACGTCCCCATTCTGTGCATTCGTTAAGGGCCATGAGAAGCTTCTTCAATGTCGGTGGGGTAATGACGAGAGCGCGCGTCTCGGGAGATGTTTCACTAATCTCTGACAGAGCTTGAACAGAGTTGGCGACAACCATCGGGTTGGAGTCGCCAATGAGTTCCTGAAGCGTTTCGATAAATCCGTTCTCAATACACATTGAAGGGTTCAGGTCGAATAACTTGGCAACACAGATGGCGGCTGTCTTGCGCACATAGGGCGACTCGTCTCGTAATGTTTTCCGTAATGGTTCTTCCATGTAATCCACCATCTTGTCGACTCGAATACAACCCATGGTTCGAATAGCCAGGGCTCGAATTAACGGGTTCGGATCTTCTGAATCTTGTACAAAGGTGTTGACAGCGAGAATACAAAGATCGGGGTGTGATTTGGCGTAGTTCCTACAGGGAGTCAGCATTGCCCATACGATATCGGTACAGACCTTGGTGATTAGCGAATGCAGTTTACTCACATCAAATACAGATATACCAGCTTCTTCTGGTCAAGATCACCAGTGGCAATGTTCTTGAGGACATCAGGGAACAGGGCGGAGACATCCTTGCCAAGTGTCATGGCCATGATGGTCTTCTGAATGGATTCTTTTCTTTCATATGCATACTGGGAGACCAATCCAGCGCGCAGCTCAAAGGTCTCACCCTTGCGAGGCGGCGCAAAGGCGCCCCTAATTCGATTTACCGCCATCGTCGAGGGGCTCGATGGAACTGTGGAGGGGTAACAGGAGGGGGGTTGCGAGGCAGCGGTGTGCGTGGCACTGCGGTGTAATTGGATGAATATCGGTTATCGACTTGATAATGATGATTGAAAACAGCAGCCAGCTCTCCAAAAACCTGTTTTCGAGTCGCGTGGTTGGATCGTGAGAGACGGAGCTGGACACTGATGCGGGAGACGACAGCTTTGACCCGCTCGGTGGTTGGCCATTCGAAGACGTGGTGTGGCGCACTGTGGCTCGATGACTGGCGGTGTCAGTCACGTGGTCCCGCTGACATCTGTCAACAAGAGCATGTAAGTCGTAGCGATATTGATGAAGTATAGTGGATTTTTATAATTCTAAATAGTTGGTATAGCTGTCATTAACCCGGATTTCTACTTTATAGACTTAAATATAACTTATGTGAGTTCTATAGATGGATCGTGTCGAGCTATGATAGTAAACGCTATCTGAGGCTTCTCGTGTGTATGTACATATAACAACTATTTATAATGAGCATATTACCATTTATTACCCAATATAGTTTGAATTATTATGGCACATTTTTTGGAAATTATTTATCAAACCAAATCTCCCGTCCGCGCGGTTCTAGAACCTGGCTTCAATCTACCCGAGATACTTCAGGACAGACCAACTCCACCACCCTTTCTGGCGTCTGCATGCTCGTCAAGCGTGTGCTGGAAGAGGCAGCTTCATTCCTGCTGCAGCAACAGACGCCATTCTGATGTCCTAAAAATGGTAGGTCAGATAATATCGCTATTTTAATTCAACTGCTAATGGAATAAAGGCCAATTTCCCCAATTTGCGCCGCCTCTTCATTGAGTCGCGAACTGAAGACGAGGAACGCCAAGTTTCGAGGAAAGCTGTAAGTTCATATTCCCCTAGTTCCAGGCAGCAGCGAAACTAATGGTCAACCTAGTTTTATAACGCTGTGTTGTTTATGGGCTCGGTAGCAGTCTTCAGCTTGATTGCGCAAAAGCTCAACGCCGGGAAGTAGTGTTGGGAAATGTATTATTATTATTGTCTATTTAGTCACTCGATACCCAAAACGCCATACAAATGCAATCTTGTATAAACATCAATCAGTCATCTTCTTCATCAAGCACCTCCGCTGTTGCATTATTGGTAACAGCGACGTTCTCCTGCTTCCTGTACAGTCCAGCAAGGAAATGGGTTGTGCTGGCCTCGTCCATGCTCTTGTCGTCGCGCTTCTTTAAGAATCTTGGAAATCGCAAGCTCAGTCCTCTCTCATCGCTAACAAGCCCAATAGCCGCAGTATATGTCGGACTCAGAGTTATATCGGCGAAAGCCATCTCCCAGACTTCCTGTGGTTCGAACCAAACATCAGGCATTGGACCAGAATACTCGATAAAGCCAGGCTGTTGAGCACGGGTGTTTTTCGGTTCGCCAGATTCTTTTCCGTCGTCATAAAACTCTTTATTGGCCTTGTAGAATGTGTCTGTGAATCCAGATATGCATTTACAGACAGCCTCGAGCGCGCCAGTCTCATCATTTCTGACTGCTAGCAGGATTGGAGACCACCATTTGGATTTGCGCCCCATTCCATGCCATCCCGCTACTGGAATCATATCCAGCGTGTCAAAACTTGAGTTGTAGTCCTTCTTGACCTTTAACCAAGAGTCGAGCCGCTTGTCTGGCTCATATGTTGCCAAGAGCGCTTTCCTCCGTGACTTGGGCTTGCCTTCTTCTCCCCCATCCTTTGAGGTAGGTTTAGCCTTGGCTTTTGATTTGGATTTGGGAGTTGATAACTTCACATCTTCCGCAAGTTTCGGTTCCTCGTCATCAGTATACGGGATATCTACCAAATTATCCAAAATTTTAACCATGATACCTTCGCATTTATTCTCTGTTGCTGATTTGAAAAAGTCGAGAACAGTTTCAGACTCGTTTGAAGTTGCATCCAAGCTCTTCACCCATGTGAAGCGATTAGGAATCTCTGTGAACAGGGAGCGCAGAAGCTCCCTTCTCTCCCGGAATGGGCGATCCAGCAGCGGCTGTCCGTTTAGGAACATGAGATCAAAGGAAAACAAACAGACGTTGATGGTAATGCTTCCAATATCAACATCTTTTCTTGCCCGGTTTGTGAGAGTCTGGAAGTTCTTCAAGTCACCAGTGGTCTGATCCACAGCAACGACTTCGCCTTCCATAATGAAGCTATTCACTCCATCCCCGCGGATGGTTGGGACGAGCGCAACCAAATCGGGATATTTGTCCGTCATCAGTTCCAGGTGGCGAGAGAAGATTGAAACCTTTCCATTCTCATCACAGTGGACCTGGGCTCGTTGACCGTCATATTTATACTCGCAAGTGAAGTCTCGCCCTTGAAGCTTGGTAAGCATTTCAGAGAGGTCTCTGGTGATACTTCCAAGCATAGGTCGGAGCGGTATATGGAGGGAAAGGCCACATCGGAGTAGAAGTTCTTCACAGACTCCGATGTTAAGCAATGCTGGTAAGAGATCATTATAGTTCGGACGTCTAGCAAAACAGGCCTTCACAATCTCTTCCCCTTTTGACCATACTTCTGCGAGCTCCTCTTTTCGCAGCTTTTGAAGACGTGAGATATCCTGAGTCGCGAAATCGCCATTAACTGGTTTCGAGAGGGTGAAAGCGCGTGATAAGGCAATGAGCATAGTGGTCTTGACAGCACCAATTCGGAGCTACAGATTGTTAGTCTTAACCATATGAATCTTGGCCTGTGAGGTATAGCTTACATGTTGGCAGAGAGTTCGTACAATGAAGCGACTCTCTTCGCCACCTCGAGCGTCTTGTAGTAGTCTGTCGACGATACGCTGTTTGACTTCTGCGCTGCCCTGTCCTTGTGTGCTGGCAATCTTGACTAGAGACTGATAAACGCCTTTGATCGTTAGGGGCTTTGGTTTTCGTAGTGTGAAACTCTGTTTCTTTTTTGCTTCATAGGCAACATCACCAGCGTCTCCATGCTTGTTAAAGATAGCCCTCAATGACCGGCTATCAAGGCCACATACGTTTTTCAAGGCCTTTGAGATTGCAGATCCACCTAAACCGAGTTCCATTGATATATACGAGGGTGAAATGGAGTTGGTTGCAAGCCACACCTATTCAATATCAGCACATGTGCCATCATGGCCCATTCTCACGACTTACCGCTGGAAGCAAGCTATCGGGATCCCCTTCAATGAGAATTCTCAGACAATTCACAAGCGTGTCTACAATTTTGATGCGACTTGTAGTCCCGCTGACAAGCACGAAACATGTTGTCAATAAGGCGTATGAGGCATCACCACCTTCTTTCTTCCAATGTTGCTTCAGTAATTCCACATATTTTCTTGGTTCGAATATCAACGGTGATTCATCCAGAGGAATTGACGTTGTGATAGTGTCTTCCGCCATTCCTGACGCCTCCAACTTGAGAGTGCCGTCCTTCTTTGCATCTTCCTGGGATGCTGGTGGAGCCGCGTTAATTGGT
Source organism: [Torrubiella] hemipterigena (assembly GCA_000825705.1). Classification (NCBI taxonomy): domain Eukaryota; kingdom Fungi; phylum Ascomycota; class Sordariomycetes; order Hypocreales; family Clavicipitaceae; species [Torrubiella] hemipterigena. The sequence continues at coordinate 1,120,947 of CDHN01000004.1, forward strand.
AACGTCAGCTGTTCTGGCTGCGTAGATATCGCTGATTCCTTGGAGGGCTCATCATTTTGAACGCTCTGGCTGCCTCCTAATCCTACAGCTGCAGCCTCTTTGTCCCATTCATCCTGAAGCTTCCGAGCCAGCTGTTCATCCGTGAGCTCTGCATCTAGGGCCGCATCTTGGTCGGGCAGAGACTGCGCAGGAGTGTCTTTTGACTTTTGCCTTGAAAAGAAGTATTCCAGGCCTTTCGATTGAGGCTTCCCGTTTTTCGAATCAGCATTTAGCTTTCTTTTCTTTGTTGGGCTAGACATGGTGTAGATGGCTGAGAGGGTATGACCGTCCTCATCGCCATGTATTTGCTTTCTTTCAAATACATGCAGCGCGAAGCTGTAAGATCATAAAATCAGTCCGATGGCCACAAAATCAGCATTTTATTTCAATAAGCGCGGTTGCTTTTACAGTAACGGAGCGTGAACTTGTCGACGTGCATCACCACAGCGTCCTATACACGGAAGCACGTGACCGCTCTCCAGACTCTTGACCCCCGCTAAGCCCCTTTTGCACGCACACAAAGCAGCCAACCCACTCTTCACACAAAATCTTTCTCGTCCCTTCGCTGCCCCACCATCATGATCCGGACGTTGTCAACATCACCAAACCACAGCCCAAGATGAACGGCGAAGATCCGGCCGAGCGCCCCGAGCACATCAGCACCATTATCAACGGCCTCGAGCGTTACAACCCCGAGGCTGTTGCCACGCTCGAGAACTACCTCACCGAGCAGTGCGAGCAAAAGACATGCGACTGCAACGCTAACCGCACTCTGTTGAAGCTGTGAGTTTCTTCTTTGCTTTATGCCTCTGTGTCTTCGTATATAGGCGCAGTCGCAGACTACATTAACTACAGAGGCAGCCGGGAAACTACGCTTGCTTGCTAGCTTTCCGATACAGGATGTTTAAAGATGACTATTGTTAACGTTTCCTATTACACCGAGGGAGAGGGATCATCAACCCGCTCTCTTTGACGTCAACTTTGTGGAGACTGAAAATATCCTGCTGCCTCTAGTTCTTTTTGCACTATTATTGTTCAGAACAAGCACAAATATAGCTAGAACAGCTGCTAATCTTGCTTCCGCTTTACAGGTACCAGCTCAACCCCGACCGCCTCAAGGATGAAGTCGTCACCAACATCCTGGTCAAGGCCATGACCCAGTTCCCCTCGGCCCAATTCTCCCTCGCCCTTCACCTTGTCAACCCCACAACCGCCGCGATTGGCGAGCTCAACGAGGCTCTGACAAAGCTGCGCTCCCTCAACTCGCAGCTCGAGGGTGCCCAGTACGCCGACTTCTGGGCTGACCTGAACGGCGATGACCTGTGCGCCGATCTTATTGCCGATATCACTGGCTTTGAGGATATGGTCCGCACCCGCATCACTCAGCTCATCTCCCACGCTTTCCGTGAGGTCAACGTCTCCCACCTCGAGGCCTGGCTCGGCCTCAACGCCGACAAGACCAAGAAGTTCCTCGCCGAGGTCCCTGGCTGGACCCCTGAGGCTGACGGCACCATCAAGATTCCCTCCAACACCGAGAACGAGGCTCTCAAGGCTGAGATCAGAGAAGATGTCAATGTTGAGCAGTTCTCTAGAATCATCCGTCGCTCGTGGGAGGACACCTTATAAGGAGACTTCGTGTCACAAAAATAGTAAAGCAACTGATTTGATTTTTTTTTTTAAAAGGGAATGGGAAAGCAGACCGCATAGGGCCTTGGTATATAAAGGCAACGCAACGAATTGATGTGAAGGAAATGCAAATGGATATTTTACGTTGATTATCTGGGGGTTGGTCCAACACCATCTGGCGTTCAAAAGGACATTTTCATGGCATGATCAAATATAATACAAAAAAGTTGAAAAAGTCTCATACATTCAATCTAGAAAGATGATGCAATAGAACTCAACGACTGTTTTAAAAAGTTATATCTCTTGTTCTCTATAAACCAAATAGTCTTCATGATGCATACGCTTTTGTTCGTTAAAAACTCCCCCAAAATCAACAACTTTTATGCATAACCGCGGCCATAAGCCTAATTGTTCTTAGCCAGCTCCTCCCACTGCACGCCAGCCCATTCTTCGAGATAGCCAGCCTCTCCTGTTCCCTGTCCAACTGGCAGACAGTCCGCCTCGCAAACACCAACAATGATGGTTCCCCATTCCATTCCCTCCAGGCTCATGTCGTCTGCCTCTAGCTCTGCAATAGCATTCGGTGTCATCTGAACCTCAAAGGTACGCTTGCCTCTGCAGTTAGGGCAGGGAGGGAGGACACCTTTGGCTAGGATTCCTCCAACCTTGTCCACCTTGGAGTAGATGAGGGGTGTACCACCAAATTCATAGCGGATCACTTGCTCGGGGTTCTGGGATACTCTGTCGGCAAACTTCTGGAAAGTAGCATCCATGCTAGACTCAAAGGCCTCTCGGTCCAGAATAGAAGGCTCGGGGGCGTCGCCCTCCTCTATACGCACGTTGGCAGGCATCTCGGTAGCCTCTGGCTCGAGCGTTTCGTAGTCGGCATCGGCAAGGTAGAGTGTGGGGTAAGCCTGGGGAAGCTTCGATGCCGCAGGCCAAGGCTCGGGGGGAGGAGGAGGTTTAGCAGCAGGGACGTTGATAGCGACAGTCTCAGCAAAAGACTTGGCGAGGGCGGCGGTCGTAGAGTCTGAAGAAGTTGTGGTGGCGGGCGCGGGAGCAGGAGTTGAAGCAGCAGTCGGCTTAGCGAATGGGTTCGCTGGTGTAGAGTTGGATGATGTGCTAAATGGGTTTGCTCCTGTAGAGAAGGGGTTTGCAGAAGAGGACGTGCCGAAAGCTGAGCTGCCAAACAAGGCGTTACCAAGGTTGGGCTTGGGCTCTTCCTTCTTTGGCTCTTCTACAACTGGTTCCTCCTCCTTGTCAGCCATAATTTCGTCTTCCTTCCACCGACGTACACCGCGGATGGCTCTGATGCTTCCCTCTTGTCGTCGACATGTGTTTCTACGACAAGCAAAGACGTAGATACGGCGGTCGTGGTTTGGGAATCGGTCGGGCAGTTCGCCGTTGAGCTGCAGAAGCAGGGTCATAACATCTTTGCAAACCTTGCACTTAGCCAAAGCTACAGATGCTGCGCTCTCAGGTTCAAGCCATTCCTGAATATATTGTTAGTAACTGCTAGTTTGCGTTGTGCCAGCACTCTTCCAACGTACGGGATGACCACCAAGGTGACTGATAGTGTCGTCACCGGCTTCTTTGGAGGCGTAACCAAGAAGGACATTTGTAGACTCGTATTCGCCATCGGAAGAGTCCGAATCGTAATCGACAGGCATTTTTCTGGAATTTATCTGCGGTTGCTGAACGTTGCGAATGGCACAAAAAAAGTTCAAGCTTGCAGTCGAGATGGTGGGGTCAAGATTTTTTTCGGGCAGAACTTAGAAGTTGGCGGGGCACGGCTTTGATCGCCACCACGGAAGTGGCAGCACATGTCACAACTAATACGACTAAGTACAGCTACGCATACAAAGTTTTATAATATTGACGAAAAATATGTAATATTATTGAATCATCTTGTGAACTTTTGTCTACAGTAGATTGCTTTTTACTCTAATACCCTTACAATTTTCATTTTACTTTTACTCTTCACCCTCAGGGCCAGGTCCGCTCGAGCGTGTCATCTGGCGCGCCTTCAGCATCTCATCGCAGAGCAAGAGATTTGAGGCAATGCTGGACGAAGAAGCAATACAGTTGCGCAACACACGGAAAGAGTCAAAGACACCCTCAAGTTCGGGATCCATGGGCTCACCAGTCTCCAGGTTGAGACCAACAACTTCACCTTCGCGGTGTTCGTCTTGAAGAGCAGCCACTGTACAGTCATTAGCATTCAACACTTCATAATGAACTTCGTATGTAAACTTACAAGCATCCTGGACATCGTGACCAGCATTGGCGGCAAGAGTCTTGGGAATGACGAGGAGAGCATCGGCAAAAGCTTCGACACCCCACTTGGCCTTGCCCTTGACAGTCTTGGAGAACTCATCACCCTTGAGGTGAGCAGCGCAAGCAATCTGGAAAGCACCGGCACCAGGCACGACGCTCTTGTCGACAATCATGTTGTAGACACTTCTCAAACCATCACGAACGGCATCTGAGACTTGAGCGATGGTGTGCTGGTTAGGGCCCTTGATCAAGAGCGTGACAGACTTGGGGTCCTTGACCTCCTCAACAAAAGTGTACTTCTCCTCACCGAGGGTCTGTTCGTAGACGAGACCAGCCCATCCAAGAACCTCCTCAGACAACTCCTCCACACTGTTCTGGGCGATACCACCGCAGATGAGCTGCAGACGCTCCATGTTTCTACGCTTGGCACGACGGAGAGCGAGAATGCCGTTCTTGGCGAGGACATCGAGAGAGAGAGGGTCGATGCCCTTCTGGTTGATGACAACAAAGTTCTTCTTGCCGTCGGTTCCGCAGAGCTCCTTCTTGAGCTCGACGATCTTCTTGAGCTTGGCATCGACAAAGCGACGTTCACTGTCGACGAGCTTGTCGCGCTGCTCGGCGCTGGAGTAGAAAAAGCTGGAGTTGATTTCGGTCTTTTCGTATTCGAGACTGACGTTCATGGTGAGGATGTAGCAGTTCTCGAGTCTCTTAGGCATATCGGGGTGGCGAGCGCCGTGGTCAAGAGCGAGACCGCGGATAAGCTGGGTATCAGCAGCCATGCGGTGCTGCATCTTCATGATTTCAACCATGTGCAAGTCGGGCTTAGCGGGAGCCTGGTAGATGGCGAGAACGGCGTCGACGATATCGGGGGTGAGCTTAGCAGCGAGTGTAGAGTTGAGCTTGGTGGCTAGAGAGGTCTTGGCAACATTGAGGAGGAGTTCGCGGTCGACCTCCTTGGAGAGCTTGAATTCATCGAGGAACTTGTGTGGCGTTTGGTTAGCGGTGGCAATTGGGATAGTAGGTTGACCAATTCAAATTTTACCTTGAGGGCTTCGGCCTTAGCCAGATCAAAACCGTCTGTGATAATTCTCGGGTGAAGACCCTCGGAGATGTAACGATCGGCCTGCTTGAGCAGCTCACCGACGAGAAGAACAACGGAGGTGGTGCCGTCGCCGCAAATGTCGTCCTGGGCGGTGGCGGCTCGCGCAATCATGACGGCGGTGGGGTTCTGAATCTGCATTTCGCGGAGGAGGATGTTTCCGTCCTTGGTCAACTTGATCTATCGGTCGAGGATTGGTTAGTCGTCTATTACACAAAGGAAATCGTCGCGGTTGTCGAGGAATGTCGAAATTATCGAGGGGTCGGTGTGAAGAGCTTACCTGGCCAGCGCCGTCGACCAACCTAGATAGATACCGTTAGCTATGCAATTAGGATCTGAGGAGAATATAGTCTTACATCTTGATGGTACCCAGAGGGCCCAAGTTGGATCGGAGGACATCCTGGAGACCCTCACCAGCACTAATGTTAACTTTGAGAGCTTCGCCTCTTCTCTGCAGCGCGGGACAAGACGGCGGTTAGCGGACGTTGAACTGAAAAAAATCATTGGGCGGGGAGGAAAGCATGATGACGCACTCGAGACTCGGCCTTTGGGTTGAGAAGCTGAGCAGCCGACATGATGATTGATTTTTCGGTGGTTTGCTCGGATGCAGTTGGTGATGCAGAGAGCTTTGCGGTGGGAGGTTTGCCGGCTTTGCTTCCCGCTTCTTCCTCTGCCTTCGATCGAGGGGCACGGTTTTGTGTGGGCCGAAAGGGGAAGACGGCAGAAAAGTAAACCCCCACCAAAAACGAGGCCAAATGGCAGCGCGGCCCTCTTTTTCGCGGCGGGTGCCTGGTGCTGGGAGGCTGCTTGTAGCGGTGCAGCGCTAGTAAATTAGGCGGTGTCTGAGAGCCGAACTATGGGTGCCTTCGTACTATCAGAGAGGGGTACTTAATTAAGAGGCGCAACTTCCACCAAAACGCAAGTACCCCGACATAGGCGCTGACTTGAAGCTTCACATGTAGGATCAATGTAAGACGATTATCTTTAAAGAAGGTAGAAAAATAATACTCGGAATTTATTCAAGACTTTATATCTAATATTTCCATTCGTAAAATATACCAAACTCTGCGCTATAGCAATTGTATACACCCAACGGAGGTTCAACACTCCGTCGCCATCAGCTACCATAGCAAGAAGATACAAATATGTACACAGTAAGAAGGATTTCATCTCCATTGATAATCAAACCAAGTAGTTAGCTACAAGCATAACTCAAAGGATATCACAAAGGCCAATGTTAAGAGAAGCATTTCATCCATTAGTACCAAAAGCAGAATCAAAGAACCCAAATCCACCCAAGCAATCTATCATCCATCGTCCCCGTGTCTCTTTGTCATAAATTCTGTACTGATACATACATTAAATTATCTCATGGGGAGCATAACCCAGCAGATACCCATGGTAGCCCAAACTTCAACGAGAAAAACAAAAGAAGCCGCTGAAGCCCAAGACGCCCGAGGTAAAAGCCGTAAAGACAAAGAGAAATAAACAAGAAAAAAAGAACAAGAAAAAAAAAGAAAAAAGAACAAGAAACTATTAGGAAACCGCAAAACCAAAATCCACTCAAAATCTCCAAAGAGAATAAGGTAAAAAATTGTCGTCCAAAGCCCGAAGATTCCGTCCAACAGCAAAAAGTAATCTCTTTCATGTTAGTGACATAACTTCATACGTTGAAACCCAGCCGACTCCTAAAAAGGTGGAAGAATAAAAGAATATGTGACATAATAATGATACAGTTAGCACACAAGGCGACATCGACCTAGACATTTTCAAAAACAGGTCGAGTCACGAAACAAGGCACTCAAATCATGAGCTGGGGAAGAAGACATCATCACCGTTAGTGAACATGCCAAACTCTTCGTCGAACTTGCTCATCATGAGCATGCTGGGGTCACGTTCGAGCTGAACGAGTCCATCATCTTGTGCAAATTGCAACATCAATGGGTCATCATTTTCGTTGATTCCAATCGGGAGGGTAGTGTTGACACCGGCACCGTTCATCATGGCGCTGTTATCTGTCAAGGCGCTAAGGTCCTCATTGACCTCAAAGAGACCAGCAGGAGGAGGAGAGGAAGACTGCGATAGCTCAGGGGGGGTGTTGTACTGGCTGGCAGCGCTCTTAGCGGGCGAGGCAGGGGCAGAAGCGTCCATGATGGCCTCGGGGGAGACGTAGGAGTGGAGGGTGTCGGCGGGTGAAGTGACGTTCTCGGTGCGGCGGACAATGTTGGTCATGGGCGCCGAGGAGAGAGAGGGCTGCATGTTGATGGCGCCAATGTCCATCATGTCGTCAAGAACGTTGTAGTCATTCTCGGGCGAGTTGGCAGCAGAGCTGTCAGAGTAGCCGGAGAAAGAAGAGACGGAGCTGCTGATGGAGAGGTTGTTGTTGCGTCTGGTGCGGGCAGACTTCTCCATGCGGGCCTCCATGTCGGGGCGGTTCTTCTTTGGGCGGCCACGCTTGACGACCTTGCGGACGATGCCGTCAAAGGCACCAATGCACATACCACGCTGACGGTGTCTGGTAAGAGCGTCGTGGCGAGCAAAGCTGTTGCCGCACTCGCAAGGGTAGGGTTTGATACCAGTGTGGATCTTGGCGTGGCGCTTGAGGTCGTGCTGGCGAACAAAGCACTTGTTGCAGGTAGGGCACTGGTACTGGCGGTCGTTGAGATGGGTCTGGACGTGGGACTTGATGTTTTCCTTACGGCCAAACTTCTTGCCACAGTCCTCAAACAGACACATCCACTTGCCATCAGAGCTATCGGGACCACGGATAAACTGGGAGATCTCCTCGAGGGTGACGCCAGTGTCGGTCTTGGTCTCCTCAATGTTGATGCTGGCAATGGAGGCGGCGCTGGCAATGCTGGCAACAGATTCTGTGCGGCGGTGACCGTGGACGCGGCGGACAGGGGAGCCTTCAACACTGGCAGGCTCCTCAAAATCAAAGTTGGCCATGTGGTGGCTCTCTTGAGAAGGGTTGACGGACATGCTCTGAGAGACGAGGAACTCAGCAGCGTCGTCGGGGATGCCCTCGAAGCCATCACCAAGCTTCATAAACTCGCTGCGGAAGCCGTTCATGTCAAGGTAGTCGGCATTCTCTGCATGAAGCTGCTGGACGGTGGAGAAAGTCTTGTTGGCTGGGATGGGAGCGGTACGGGGAGGGCTGGGGACGACGGGGCTCTGGCTCATCTGGTTGAAGATATCCTGAGCTCTGGCATGGGGGCGAGAACGGTTAGGCTTAAGAGTCTCCTCCATGGAGTCATCGTAATCCTCAGAAAATCTAGCAGGTTGTCTTGGCTGCTGCTTCAGAGCGCGGTCATGGGGGGTCTCCATAGGAGTAGGGGGGAAGTAGGCTGCATCATGTGTCAATGTCGATTCAACAATGCTTGGGATATCCTGTGGAGCATAAGACTTACCACTTCCGTTTTGGTTGGGGGGCGTTGTTGGTCGCTGGCCGTCTTCAACGCCGAGACCTTCAAATTTGGCTACACGATCCATAATGCCGTTGCTGATTCTTCTGGCGCTTCTCTTAATTGTGGCTGAGGCCTCTTCAGCCGTCCAGGTGTTATCAGAGGGGCTTTGAGCATAGTTCATGTAGGTGGGAGTTGTCTGTGCGCTTTCGATCTGGAAGAGCTCCATATCTTTGGCGCTGGTCATGTTGCTTCCGTAGCTGCCATGGTTCTTTTGCATCATCATGGTGAGCTGCTCGCCAAAGGGAGCAAAGGGAGCAGAGTTGGAGTCGAAGCATGAGGCATCGAAACCATTGAGCTGGGGAGTATCATGGGGGGAAAGGAGGAAGTTTTCAGAGTTCTCGTGCGTCATGGAGACGTACTGAGAGCTGCTGGAGTTGTGCTGCTGGGGGCCCGGGCGTGCTTGGGTGCGTTGCTGCTGCGCTTCTCGCAGTACACGGTGCTGCGGAAGATTTGCTAATCCTGTGTTGTTAGTACTCATACTTACTGTTGAGCCATGCCTTGTTGCTGTGGTTGGTCGCATTTGGCGTGTGTCGAGGCTGAGACCGCGGCGGTGGCCGACGGCTGGTCGTCTGTTGGGCATGGCTGTGGGCTTCACGGCTTCAAAGGCAGAGGGTGTCGAGTTCTGGCGGCGGTGTTGCCTCTGCCTCGCGTGGAGGGTTGTCGTGTGGTTAGATAGCATATTTAACTGCAAAGAGGAGTCCGGAATAAAATGTTGTCGTCGGTTGGAGGTTGTTGTCGATATAATAGGAACCTGTAGGTCCGAAACTGCGATATCAAGTCAGTCGTTTTTTATTCTCGCCATTGAATCTTCCCTCAACGTACCTCACGCAGCGCAAGCACAGGGGCGCCGGGCTTAAATTGGTTTGTAGTCTCTCAGTCGATTCCGACTTGAGAAAGACGCAAAGTCTTGTTATAAGTAGCCTTGTTCAGGCAGATAGTGGAAGATGGGCTTCTCGGGGAGGTAGAGAGCCTTTTGCTAGTGTCTTCTCTATGAAGAAGTAGTAAATGTACGGGAGATGGGGGGTTTGATCAGTACTAGACGGATCAAAAAAAGGGAAAAGGTGGTTTTGTATGGGGAAAATGAAGTCGAAGCGCCGGGCGTGAATGGGCGAAGCAAGATGGTCACTTACAAGGGCGGCTGTTGACTTGGTCGCCAGGGCAACCGGCCGACGCTTGGCCGACAACGTGCGCTGCCCACCCTATAGGCGTCACCAGGTCATGGGTGGTAGAGTTTTCTGAAACAGGCCTCCAGTAAAAAAGGCGAATAAAATTAATGCATGTATCATGAAGGCGCCTATATTCCGTGGTGATTTAGGCTTTGATTGGTTTGAAGGGTTCATGGCTAATTGGCCGTTTTTTCGTCGGTTGCTAGGGACGTTAGTGATGTCGGCGCTTGACTTATTCCTCATCTTTGCCGCAAGTTAACTCAGGCAGACTACCATTTTGCGCTCGGCTCAATCACCAAATTGAACAAAACGACTGTTTGCTTGGCCCTCTCACAGCACGCAATGTTATCATTTCTCTCTAGCCTGCCTACAAGCACATGGTCAGCCATAGCAACGCCGGCGTCAATCAGACCACAAGCATGCAATGAGACCACCTCGACTACTGTCTCTACGGTTAGGTTAGCATCCAATGTAAGCCCTTAATTAGTTGCTTCCCCGTCTCAGCTGTGGACGTGACAGCCATCAGATCCAACGTATCAGTTTGCGAGCTTCCCAAATAAGGCGCTGCTGTAAAAGCACGGCGCCTCCCACGCTAGGCTCGTCGTCGTGGAGCTTTCCCATGTGGGCCGTGGTATTATCGGGCGTCATGCTCATCTTGGCCCCGTCAATCTATCCGCTGCTGCATGCAAGGCACATCATGTCCCTGCAGCGATGGAGGCTAAAAAAGCAACATGCCTAATTGATTCTGTCCGGTGTTCCAGAGCTGTCTCTCGACGTCTTGCTTTTCCTTGCCTGACGATTGATCGCGTGTCTCGATCTATTGAACTGTGACTAAAACATAGCCGGTTGCTCGAGAGACGGTAGCACGGCAAGTAATATCTAGGGACACTGGCTTTGCGTGAACCCGTGGCGTTCACGGTATCGGCAAGCCGCGAGGCATAAGGAGTTTGACCGACCGGATGATGATGTATTTAACGTGAAGACGCCTTTTCTAGTAGACGTTACATTACTATCTTGGCCGGTACCTTGTGCCTACCGTTGCGGTTGAATGGCGACCTTCTGGTGCAACGCGTGGGATTTTGGGCGCGCTGTTCACGTTGTTCGAGGCAAATTGAACAAAATTGAAACGGAAAGCCTCAGTTGTACGCATTCATAAATCCTGCACTGTACCGAAATATCGTCATCATTTTGCCTTGATCGCTCTAATTAAAGTTGGTTCCCTGGGCTGTTGATGATCGTGTTGCAAATACCAGGAACCTTCAAACGCGTCCAACCCTAACCCTTACCAGCATCCTCCAAGTGTGCGGGGCCCTGATTTGGCCAGCGGGCCTCTGCGCCAGTCGCCTCGACAACGTGGGCTGCCCTGCTACCAGGTCTCCCCCTCCACTGGAGTTTGCCACTAAAGGCCCCTAAGCTCCCCCGCCACAGCAGTGTCTTCGTGTCCCACTGCCACTGTACGGCGCTGTGCCTGGCAGGCTATTGTGCCACGGGTGGCCGCTATTAGCTTAGCTTAGCGTAGCTGTTGCCCATTGTTCCGGGAGCTCCAATTAATTCCCTCCCGAGGACCAGTCCGCGTCCCCCCGACGCCAAAACCCTCGCTCATAATAATACATACACAATCTCTCGGCTCCCAAATTAAACCCTGGGCCCTGGGATTAATCAAACACTAAACCGAACCACAGGGGAACATTGGAATTCTTGATTGACTTTTCCCTTCCTCGACACAGACCTCGCTTTGCTTTGGATAGCTTTGAACCCTATCCACGACGTCAAATCACCAGACATCGTCAACATGTCGGGAAATACCATGCGAGGTACCCCCAGCCGTCAGGGCCGCGGGGCCATCCCTTTCGCCAGCAGCCCGGCGTCGAACATTCCTCGCCCGGCGACAACAGAGAGCAGCGATGTCGGTTCATCGTCAGTCAGCGCCAGCAGACAAAAGCAGTCCAAGCGTGACGAGGTTTGTACCGGATAACGCCTACAAAAAAGTTGTGGATTTTGCAACTGACACTATCTTGTCCAGGCTATCCGTCGAAAGCTCGAAAATGACCTCTCCAAGAAGAAGCACCTTACCAACAAGACCCGACTCACCCGCCGAGCACCTCCTGGCACCGTTCTTGCCTTGAAGCCCAGCCCTGCCCTCCAGGTTAAGCCTGGTATGACGGTGTCCGAAGCCGCCCAGCTTATGGCTGCTAAGCGTGAGGACTGTGTTCTTGTTACCGATGATGACGACCGTATTGCTGGTATCTTCACCGCCAAGGATCTCGCCTTTCGCGTTGTGGGCGCCGGCAACAAGGCCAGCAACGTTACTATTGCCGAAATTATGACCAAGAACCCTCTCTGCGCACGAACCGACACTAGCGCCACAGATGCCCTCGATCTCATGGTCCGCAAGGGCTTTCGTCATTTGCCCGTCATGGACGAGAACCAGGATATCTCTGGTGTGCTTGATATCACAAAGTGCTTCTACGACGCCATGGAGAAGCTTGAGAGAGCCTACTCCTCATCACGAAAGCTCTATGACGCTTTGGAAGGTGTCCAATCCGAGCTTGGTGCCAGTCAGCCCCAGCAGATTATTCAGTATGTCGAGGCTCTTCGCAGCAAGATGTCTGGCCCCACGCTTGAGACCGTTCTGAACGGCATTCCTCCCACAACAGTCAGCGTTCGAACATCTGTCAAGGAGGCTGCTGCCCTGATGAAGGAGAACCACACGACTGCTGTCCTGGTGCAAGATCAGGGTGCCATCACTGGTATCTTCACCAGCAAGGACGTTGTCCTGCGTGTTATCGCTCCTGGCCTGGACCCCGCCAACTGCAGCGTTGTCAGAGTCATGACTCCTCACCCTGACTTTGCGCCCATGGATATGACTATCCAGGCTGCCCTCCGCAAGATGCACGATGGCCACTACCTTAACTTGCCCGTCATGAACGACGGTGGCGAGATTGTGGGCATGGTGGACGTGCTCAAGCTGACCTACGCCACCCTTGAACAGATTAACACTATGTCCAGCGGCGACGGAGAAGGACCCGCTTGGAACAAGTTCTGGCTTTCCATTGACCACGAGACCGAGTCTATGGTTTCTGGCGACGGCAGCCACCACCACACAAACCGCATCCACTCCCCGGAGATCCCTCGCGAACGCATTGGCGATAGTGTTGCGCCCGGCGACTCTGCCTCGCATGTTGGTGAGCATGAGCACGACTTGATTGAGCAAGCTCCCGCCGATGTTCCTTATGCTTTCAAGTTCAAGGCCCCATCTGGCCGTGTTCATCGCCTCCAGGTCATCGCTTCACAAGGTATTGACGCCTTCGTGGCTGCTGTTGGCAGCAAGCTCAGCAGCGAAGAGGCCGACTCTATTGGTGGTCTGCCTGTTGTTGAAGACGGCAAGCTTGGCATGACAGGTTTCGCTCTCAGCTATATGGATGACGAGGGTGACTCTGTCTCGATTACAACCGACAACGACTTGCTTGAGGCTATCCTACTGGCCCGCCGCAGCGATCGTGACAAGGTGGAGCTTTTCGTCCACGATCCTGAGAAGCCTCCTGTTGTCGCCGCCCCTGCTGTTGAGACACCTGTTGTCCACACTCCTCCCTCTACAGCTGGTGGTCTCCGTGAGAGACGCAAGGCGTACGATGATGAGGAAGAAGACGAGGACGACTACGATGAGGATGAGCATGTCACAGTTCGCCGTGGTGGTAGAAGACAACGACCGGCTCCTGCTCAGGAACAGGTAATTGCCGGTGTTCCCAATGATCTTTTGCTGCCTGGTGCCATTGTTACCTTGGCCGTCGTCATTGTCGGTGTTTTCACAATCACCCGAGCCACCAGCCGTAATTAAGAGGAGGGTCAAAGGAGAGTCTATAAGAGCGATGTGTATTTTATCGTGATTTTTATAGTTGCGCGCGTTTATTATGTTATTATCATTTATGAGCATGTCCAAAAATTAATATTAAGATTATATTCAATTTTCTTTGTCACGAATTATCCATTTGTTCAATTAACATAAGTGAATGGGAAGCGTCAATGGGTCAGCGCGTGGCGGGTCGGAAAATTTGCGGTTCCGACAGTCTTGCTCCTGAGCGTCGACACGGGCTAAATTTTGGAGCATTGAAACCCTCGACTCCAGCACCGCAACTGTCCATTGCGCAGTCACATCCTCACAAAATGCTAGCTAGAAACGCTGCGCTGCGGCATGGTAAGTGTCAATGGCTACTGCCCGTTGTAGAATAGAACATCCCGCTCACGATTGCGAAGGCTGCCGCACGCTGGCCCCGATCACACGATCCGTCGCTCGCATGTCGACCACCGAAACATCAACCACCACGACCGAATCCTCCTCCTCCTCCTCTCCATCCTCATGGCCGACGCCTGCCGCACCGACAACAAAGATTGCGTCTGTGGGCCGCAAGAAGCAAAAGTCGCAAAAGGACCTCGCCATCGCCCTGGGCTTCGACTCGGCCAAGGAGCACACCAATGCCTCGTGGGGCACTTCGCATCTTCGCAAGGCCGACGGCAAGCTCATGACACCCTCCGAGCAGTATGCTGAGTTTTTGCGCATCCAGGCTGCTACGCGTCGCTTGGGATCCAAGGTCGAGAAGCGATACAAGCCCACAGCCATGGTGACCAACCCGCCCAAGCCAGAGGACGTCACGCTCGAGCTGCTCATGGCTTCGCAGACTCACCTCGGCCACAACACGTCGATCTGGAACCCTTCCAATGCTCGCTACATCTACGGTACCCGTCAGGGCGTGCACATTATCTCGCTAGAGACGACGGCGGCGCACTTGCGTCGTGCGGCCCGTGTGGTTGAAGAGGTTGCCTACCGCGGCGGTCTGATTCTGTTTGTCGGCACGCGCTCTGGCCAGATGGAGATTGTGACTAAGGCTGCTGAGCTTGCCGGTGGCTGCCACGTCTTTACCAAGTGGGTTCCGGGCGGTATTACTAACCGCGACATCCTGCTGCGCAACGCGAGCATCAAGGTTGTCGACAAGCTGGACCGGGAGCAGCCGGGCTTCGAACAGTACAAGGCCGATGCGCGCCCATTGGTTCCCGACCTGGTCGTCTGCCTGAACCCGCTGGAGAACTACACCCTTCTTTACGAATGCGGCTTGTCCAACATTCCCACGGTCGGTGTTATCGACACGAACACCGACCCGTCGTGGGTTACATACACTATCCCCGCCAACGACGACAGTTTGCGATCCGTTGGTCTTATTGCCGGCGTTCTCGGCAACGCAGGCAAGGCTGGCCAGCAGCGCCGTCTTGCTCAGGCAGCGGGCCCCAAGGGCGGCGCTTCCTGGTCGACGCCTGCGGACCTCCAGCGACACATGCGCGATGCCAATATCCGCGCTGCTCTCCAGCGCAAAGAGGTCATGGGCCGCATGCAGTCCAACGTGGAGGGCTTCACGGAGGAAGAGCAGAGACTTCTTAACTTGCACGGCACAGAGGAGGAGCAGTCTATTAGCGACGAGGACATGATTAACATGATGGGTGCGTCTGTGGAAGGCGGCGTCTCTCACGGCGACAAGATTGCAGAGGTGGAGGGCCACCTGGCTAACGGATCCAACGTTGCCAAGGAGGTTGAAGCTGCTCTGAGCGGTGTATCTCACAACCACAAGATTTCCGAGGTCGAGAGCCATCTTGCTCGCGGTGCATCTGTAGCCAAGGAGGTAGAGGCTGCTCTGAAGGGTGTTTGAAGCGAGTGATGGCCACAGCTTCTCCTGTACAAAAACAAGATAGCATGTAACATTATTTAATTTTTTCCCCATTTGCTAATGTTTACAAAAAAGAAGAGAATGCATTTATTTTTAACAATTTTATCTCTATAATTTGCTAACTGCATTCTGCGTCTAAGTCATTACTGCTATGTTGGTCTGCAGTCACGTGCAGGGCGACCATTGGTGCGTTGGGCCAAATGGCTGCACTCTTCCTCACGACGCACATTTCAGCACAGCCGGTGCTCCCAGTCACCAGCAAACGTGCGCTGAAGCTCCATCCAACGGGCTCCTGCTTGGCTTACAGCGGGCTGCCATCCAAGTTTAGGTGCATTACTAGCTTGTTTTGCGTATTTTTTATAGAGCAAAACGGTCGTTGCTGGCTCTGCGCTGGAGAAGCGCTTGATTCTCAGTAAGTTGGTTTTCCAGCCCTGTCACTGCCACGCACTGCCAGCACCTGGCAGAGCCTCTCATGCCAGCACCCTCACCAAGATTCCTTATTATAAATTCTATAAATTATCATGACACATAAATTCAATTGTAACACACCTGCTAACTCCGGCAACAGTTCTTCCACCCCCAAAACCCATCATATTCTCCGGCCCCGGGCACATAAAGATGCCTGCCACCGTCGACGACCCGGCAAGCCCCACCGTCTACCGTGTCTCCGGCGCTCCTCCATTCCCGGACCCGGCATTCCCAAGCTTGCCGCCGGACATTGTCCCCCGCCAAGTCACCCTCCGAGACCGCCAGACAATAGCTACAATAGTCCCCGTGCCGTCACGGCACCAGGTACCACCGTCTCTATTAACATACCTATGTGCGCAGATCAATAAGGAAATCGAGGGCGGCGACACATATCCATTTATAGAGACGTTTACTCCGGATGGCTTCGCCGACTACTGGTTCCAGAATTTCGGAGCCGTCATGCTCCTGGGAAACATTGAAAGTGCAGATGCCCTTGTTGAGTCTGGCCAAGACTGGGCCCGCGAATGTCTCGGCAGTTTCTTCATCAAGCCCAATTACCCAGGCCGGTCAAGCCACGTCTGTAACGGAGGGTTGCTTGTCACAGACGCCTCGAGAAACCGCGGTGTAGGCCGCCTAATGGGCGAGTCGTATATCGATTTTGCACCGCGTCTAGGATATACCTACAGTGTCTTCAACTGCGTGTATGAGACCAACGTGGCATCGTGTAAGATTTGGGACGCGCTGGGCTTTAAGCGCATCGGCCGCATCAAGGGCTGCGGGAACCTTAAGTCGCATCCAGACCGACTCATTGACGCTATTATATACGGAAGAGATCTTGCACCCGGCGATAGCGAAGATCTTGTCAGCGAAGAGCGGTTCGACAAGATCAAGTTTTATCTCAAGTTTGGCAAGTATCCTGCTGGCGCGGACCGTGCGGAAAAGTCTCGCCTGCGTAGTGCGGCCACTCACTACAAGCTGCTCGAAAACGACAAACTTATGCTCAAGGACAAAGAGGTGATTTCCGACCCTGAGCGCCAATACGAGATCGCAAGACAAGTACATATGCAGCATCACGCAGGCATCAATAAAACAACTGCCACCATAGCAGAAAAGTACCACTGGAGTCGCATCAAAGAAACGGTCAGCGATGCCATCAAGACATGCGCCAAGTGCAAGGACACCGGCAAAGCACCAACGCCAACACCTCTCCCTACACGCCTTGGCCCTTCGCCACAGACACAAGCAGCTCCCACGACTCATCCTCCTCCATCTCTTCCCGACCCTGCCACTGCTGCCCCGGTGCCTATCCCATCCGCTGCCCCTGCTGTTCTCAACTTACAAAACCACCCCATGCTCAACACTTCACCGCCGTATGCCAACCTCTCGGATATATCCTCGATGCAACCTCTTCACCATCACCATCACCATCCATCCATGCTCCAGAACACCTCGCATCACGTATACCAGCCCATTGATCCGCAGATGATTGACACTTCTCACCACCACTTTGATAGTTACAATGCCCATGCAGATTTCCAGGCACTGTTGACGGCGACGGAGGACGTTCCTGGTGGACCAGATTCCTCAGCAATGGAGAGAGACTTGGAGATGCTTATTGAGCAGCATCAACATGACGCAGTGGGTGACCATGAGATGGTGCATGGGGGTGATAGTGACGGAGATGAAGATATGCATGGTAAAGATCGAGGGTTATATGACGTTTCATTCGACCACGGTCCCGGATAGTGGAGCGTGGTCTTCTATATATTACGAATTCAAGCATAGCGATGCGACATGTGAAATAATACAGATTGTCTTTATGAGGCCGCGTTCATTCTAGGCTGTAAAACAGATACTGCGCACGGCTGTTTTATAAAATCCAGATTTAGATTATGGATAAGAGGGTCTTTTTAAGTCTAGGTATCATCATACGGATCCTCAAACGCCTCCAGACACATCACATCGTTTTGCTTCTTGCATACGTTCGTCTTCCAAATAATAACAAGTATATCCATGCCGAACATTAAACTTTTTTTTATACTTTATTTGCCATTGCTTATCACATTTTACCTGCGGGGCATACCGCGACCGCGGCCTCTCAACGCACGCTGAGCAGCGCCGGGGGGGAGCTGCTGACCGGGAGCTTGGGGCTGGGCGCTCTCTTCGTTTCGGATCGTCTCGTCGACGCTGAGAATGAGACAGCTGGCCTCGGTGGCAGCCTGGATGGCGTTAATCTTGACCATGGCAGGCTCCCAGACGAAGCGGTCGACCATGTTGGCGACGCCCTCGTTCTGGAAGTCCACACCAGCCCATGTGTTTCCTCGGCGGTGCTCGACGCGAAGTCTGTTGAGAATGTCGGTGGCGTCAAAGCCAGCATTGTCGCACAGCTGACGGGGGATAATCTCGAGAGCCTTGGCAAAGCTCTTGATAATGGTCTGCTCCTTACGGGAGATCTTCTCGTCGGCGTATTGGTGAAGGTAAGCGGAAACATCCATCTCAGTAGCACCACCACCACCAACAATCATGTGGCTCTTGACAGCGCGCTTGACAATCATGATGGCATCGTGAAGCGAACGGTCCACCTCGGCGATGAACTGCTCAGCACCACCACGGAGGACAAGTGTGCAGGTCTTGGCCTCGGGGCAGTCCTCAAAGAAGTTGAAGCGCTCACCACCAATCTGGCGCTCCTCAAAGATACCGCAGGTTCCAAGGTGTTCGGGGAGAATGTCGGAGCAGGTAGACTGAACAACGGCACCGGTGGCCTGGACGACACGCTCCATGTCTTCGGAGGCGACGCGGCCAGCGCAGAAAATGTCGCGGTCGGCGAAGTACTGGGTGCCCAAGTCACCAATGGGCAGCTTGCTGAGGACAACCTTGGCGCCAGTGTTGGCAATAGCCTCCAACTTCTTGTAGATGATTTGCCACTCGGCATCGACGATGGCCTGGTATTCCGAAACCTGCTCGACACGGACTTCGGCATTGTCCTTTTCGGCCTTGAGCTCGAGCTCGACGTTGAGGCAGACAATCTTGGGCTTCTTGAATGCCTTGGGCTGCTGCTCGAAACCAGCGTAGGAGAAGGTCTTCTTGAAGGCGACACCGTTGACGAAGAGGGAATCGGTGAGTGAGCCGCCAGGGATCTTCTTAACTCCAATGAGCTTTTCGTTGAGGTCTTCCTGGTCGAGGGAGAGAACGGCATCGACAACCACTATTTTCATCAGTTAGTATTGTAAATTCGGAAATTAGTGCTCGGGTGCTGCGTATTGCTCACTCTTGGTGAAGAATGTGGTGTTTCTCTTGATCAGTTTGCTAGTCATGGCGGTGGCGGCCAATCGCTCGAGGGTCTCGCGCTGGTTGCTCTCGGAAGTGTTGATGGCAATCTCCTTGATCTTGTTGACAGCCATGCGGGAGGCTCTTCGGAGAGCCTTGATGATAACCTGAGAGCTGAATCCCTGCTCAACGTATTCCTTGACCTCCTTGAGGATCTCGCCGGCGAGGACCACGACGGAGGTAGTACCGTCACCAATTTCGGCATCTTGCGATCGGGCAATATCGACGAGGACTCGGGCGGCGGGGTGGACAATGTCGAGAAGCTAAGTGAAGATATTAGCGGAGTGTTTATGCGAGAAATGTCGCTCTCGTAGACGGACCTTCATGACGGTAGCGCCATCATTTGTAATGGTCTGCTTGCCATTCTGGTCGACCATGAGCAAATCACCACCGTAGGGGCCAAGCGTAGACTTGATGGTGGCCTGGACAGCGAGACAGGCATTGATGTTGGAGATGATCTGACCTTTGCCCTGAGAAGTATCGGTGCCTGGGTAGCGGACGCGGCGGTTAGCATATTCTGTCGAGGGCCAATGTGGCGGTGGGGTATATTTCACCTTCTTTCAGGACAATGATTGTCGGGGTTTGCCCTCCGAACGACATGGCGATTATGTGATGGAGAGATGCAGAGGGAATAAAATTCGGTTAGGGATCGAAGCAGGCTATTTCCGTCTCCTTCTGGCGATGTCGATGGGCGGAGAGGAAGAAAGGAGGTGGTGGTGGTGTAGGCGGGAGGCGGTTTGGTGGGGTGTGGAAGCTCGTGGATTCTGGAGCTCCAAAAAATTGTTGCCGCCTGGTGCAGCGCAAGACGCACGGGCCACCTTTGTCTTTTTTGGGTGCAATGCCAATGCTGGACCCTGGCGATGAGGGCCGGCAGAGGAAATAAAGTACAACCATAATTCTGTTAAAAAAAATTCAATTAAAAAAAGACAAATTTATTGTTTGTTTGTCACGATTCTCCTGCAAACTTTTCACGCTGCTATTCGTCTGTGTTTGTTCCACGCTAGTAATGTTTCAAACCTAGACTGACAGCGCCTCTATGTTGCGCGCAGTGAATCTTTGTTTGAATTGCCAGCTAGCACCATTCCAAAGATATACAGAAAGTTTCTTTGTCTTCTATTATATATTATATCATCACTTTTATATCAATATCCATTAAAATGCCTCAATCCCACCAGTAACTTGACCAAGCCTCGCTCAGTTTGACTTTAAAACTTGCTAAAACTATGTTTCTACTATAATTTAACTGCTGCTGTACCCTAATATTAATTCTCGTTTTTCTTTCCCTTGCCTCTATGCGCTTATTAGATACATCAATACAACATTTCAGATAGCCATGGGCCTAATCTACGGTAACTTCTCGGAGAAACAGAAGCAGGTGTTTAACTCATTCAATGAGAAAATTGTTGATCTAGCCTATGCACCGCTTGCGGGTGTTGAACATGTTTCTTTTGAAGATATTAAAAAGGCTACTCCAAAAATCATAATCGATCGTCTAGACTGGACAAAGGCAACCCGATTGAGCCAGCCACGCTCAATAGAAGAAATACGAGAGTGGATTAATAGAAGCCAAGATGAAGAGTATCCATCTTTTGGTGAAAAGAGTGTTGATAGCGGCGAGCCCTCCTACGACGCCCGGTGCTCCATATCAGCCATGGATGACTACATGTGTGTCATGATTGATGGCCCTGGAAGCTCTGGCAACTGGTCTGTTGAACTTGAGTAAGTTGAGAAACATATATGTTCCTAGACGCATGACTTCAATAATACTAATACTCAATAGAGATCTACCATTCAAGGTTGGTTTTTGGCCCAACGGCCAAAAACCATATGAAGGTGCCAGAGAACCTGCATACTCTACGAACAATTATGAAACGGGAACCGAGGTCTCTGGGCATAGTACCGCTTTCATCATCTCGGCCGCGATACCCGAGGCTGAGAAACTTGCTATCGGAGAGCTCGAAATTCTTGTTGCATGGGAATCGGCACTCAGCTTCCGCGCTGTTGAAAAGGGATTTCAAGGATGGTCTATGAATGTGATTACAGCTTGGTCAACCACATGCCGCTTGATCGTCGCTGAGGTTGACTATGAACTGTCGGCGACGAAACTGCATGTTGATGATCCAATCGAACTTGAGAAGCACACCAAAAATACTCCTGAGATTGAAATTCTCCTGGGTTGGATGCTTCCCCATGTCAAGGGAGACTTGAGGTGCTTGCACCTGCCAGCTTCTGAAAAACTCCACGGCAGAATGTCGACTCTTAGCATTCAGCCCACAGACGAGGCAAATAAGGCCGCAATAGACAATAGCGACTAAAGCCACCAAGACTAGAACCAACGATAGCAGCTAAGTAAGCAATGGTCAGCTCAGGGAAACTGGGCCAAGTAAGGCTAGAACAGACGATAGACAGCCAGGCGGCCAATACTTAACAGAAGCAGAGCCAACCAACACCAGCATGAAAGATCTCCTTAATACAATACAGGCTCTTAGCATTTAGTCTACGGAAACAAATATCTCCATAGATGACAACTAAACGATTTATATTATCTAAGGGTGTCGTTGATATACAAATCGAATCAGCCAAGGTTTTCCTAGGCAGAGTGGATCGGTCTACACGAGCAATTATCGAGACTTAAGCGTTCTTATCGCCATTAATATTATAGCTAAAGATAAAGAGTTGTAAGTACTAGACAGTAAAATAGTTTACGGCTTTTTAAAGCACATTATCATTGATTGAAATAAACAGCCTACAATCTAATTTAACGCTCTAGAATAAACTGCTTGTACTTCTAAGTAGGCTTCTTAATAGTTTATGAATATAAACAAATACGTAACATTATTTAGTTTTCTAAGCAAGGTTAAAGATAGCAAGAAATACATACTATACTATCAAAAGATGAAGACAAAATTCAAGCTATCTATGTCATTATAAGTTTCGAACTCGTCGTTATAGACGAATATCGTCTTACTTTGTCCAATCGTAAGTATTGTAGTTATACATACTATACGTCTTTCTTCTATGGTTTTCTTTCTCGACTCTCTACATCCTCAGTTTCTGCGTCTTGGGTTTCTGCGCTGCGCTAGCTCTGGCGGTAGCAGGCTTTGTCAAAGCACCTCCTGCGTGCGTGTTACCAGGTACCGAACCGGCTTTAGTACTAGCTGGTTTCTTCTGGCCAGCAACAGCCGTAGCCGTCACCTTTATCTTGGTAGAACTATGAAGATCTGCACCAGTCTGTATAGGCTTGGTGTTGCGAGTGTTTGTCTTTGCGGCCGACTTTTTGGCGCTGCTACCTTCAGCTCCTTGGGACGTAGAAACTAAACTCTCACGTCTGGTGCTTGTGACCAAGGTACTAACCCCCTTGGAAGAAGGCTTAGGCCTGATGGGGAGTTGACAAGCAGCACTAACAAAAGCACTGTTATCACGCGTTTCGAGGTCACGGGCACAGTTGGCAACAGACGCCTCCGGGCGTATTGTGACAACGCCGCGAACTCTAGCGGAGATTTGAAGATTCTTGGTGACAACTTCACAGGCGCGATTCCCCTTCTTTATATTTTCGTCGCCCTCCCTAGCATCTACCCAACATGTAGAGAGATAAGTACCTTTCAATGAGTCCTTAGCACCCTTTCGATGCCATGTACCAACGACGGAACCAAGGGGGTACTTGCCTTCGGCCTTGCCTACCCACCTGAAAACGTCAAACTCAAACTTCGAAAAGGCAGACTCTTCGGCATGAATAACGTAACGCTTTTTTGGAAGCTGAGCGTTCAAAATGTTACTCTGAGCGAGTCGATTCGCCGCCTCCACCCAACCTAGACTTTGAGGGAGAGTCGACGCCCAGAAGAATTCAGAGCCAGGGTAAGTGAAGACAGAAACCACCAGGTCCTTGTCGTTTTTGTGGGCATTGACACCGTATATGCGACGTTCATCGATTTCGATTTGTTCGGGGGGTTTGTTGGTATGGTCGGCAATTGGCGCAATCATCTCGTAGATTTGGCTAGCTAGCAGCTCGCAGTCTTCGACAGTAGGCGCAGCTTGGTACTTTTGCGGAAGCTTGAGCTTGCCAACCCAGGTAGAGCCCTTTTTTTCCTTAGCGTAGACTTCGTCGATATTACCTAGTTCTGGTATTTTGAATGCTTTTGTAATAGCAAGAGCAGATGGAACGTATGTCACAAGGACGACGAAAAGTGTTGCGTGATTGTAGAAGAGTATGTTGTTAAATTGAATGAGTGTTCATTGTATCCAAGAATCGAAGCAAGCTTTGGACGAAAGAGATCTATATATACTTTCTGAATATTATAATTAAAGACAGCTACTAGAATCAATAGCTGCTAAACTAGCTTGTTACATCTTTGTCTCACCACCAACACCACTACGGCTACCTAAATCGCCACCAACATCTGTGAAAGTACTATTTGAGATTGAGTTGGAGATGGGCTCTATCTTGCATACTGATACAAGCTGAAACGGATCGGAATCGTAAGCGGTATCAGCGCTGAGTATCCTGTACCAAAATCTAACCGTTCACGTTCTAGACGGCCAAAGCGTGGCCGTGCCCGATGAGGCTACAGTGTCGCCGCACAGAGGGCGCCCCGCTAATATCACCACGATGCGAGATCTAGCCTTCTCTAACCTGCTTCACTCTTTCACCTTTTCTTCCCTCTCATACATCTTTGCGATTTGTTCTTGGAATTTGTCCACTGTCTCTAAAGA
Organism: [Torrubiella] hemipterigena; assembly: GCA_000825705.1. Classification (NCBI taxonomy): domain Eukaryota; kingdom Fungi; phylum Ascomycota; class Sordariomycetes; order Hypocreales; family Clavicipitaceae; species [Torrubiella] hemipterigena. The sequence continues at coordinate 1,144,840 of CDHN01000004.1, forward strand.
CGTGGCTTTCAACATGGTAACAACCGCGTCTCAGCCTGCTACGTTCCCCTTCACGAAACTATCGCATGACCTCCAACACACCATTTTCGAGTCTCTCTGTTGCCATTGCAGAAACAAAGATGACGCCATGGCGGTTTTATATCATGACCCCTACGAGCAGACGCGCACCTTGGGCAACCTCTGTCTCGTCAGCCGGCACATCCAATCTCTCGCCCAAGGCCTCCTCTACCACTTTCCTCGCATTTACTCATACGCCGGCTTCTTTCGCACTATCGACAGTCGACCTGAGCTGGCCAATTGCGTTAAAGTGATGACATGGGTGTACAGAGAAGACGTATCCCGGTTCTTGTTTCCCAGGCGTGATATTCCTGGCACTGTCTTGACGGCCCGCGAGGATATCTGGTACTTGAGAGCCCTGGCGATGCAACTAAAGCTGCAAAATACAGAAGTCCTCGAATTTGCGCCAATTTTTATCGATTACAATGAAAACGATGAGGATATGCTGGATCTATTCTTCAAGCATGAGATATTCAAGGCCTTTGATAACCTTGTCACGTCTATTATGCTGGGGCTATGCTCGCGGTTAGAGTTTTTGTCGATAAACCTGGAAGATGGCCAGGAGGCGCTGCGTCTCCAGTCTCTGCCTCGGAAGGCTACACGGTTTCAGTATTTGCCAGGACTTATACACCAACGCCCGGAAGGCTTTCCATTCCTACACACATTGGTGATACAGAACACGCTACACGATGATCCAAACGTGCTAGGCATCGGTAGCCTATCCTTTCTATGGAAGAGCTTGCCAAGTCTGCAGCGCCTCATCTTCTTTCGAAGTTCGACTGAACAATACCCTGGGCAAGTGTCTCCAGCATGCAACGATCAGGTTGACGACGCAGAGGAATCGTTGCGCTACTTGAAAGAGCTTCGCTTCGTTCGCTGCTCCAGATATGACTACCCGCTACCACTACCGGCCATAGCAAACTTGGTTTCCAAATGCACAGCCCTAGAACTGTTCACCTTCTCACCGGTGCTGGTAGAGGGAGGGACTTTTCCTCCGTCGCAGCTGGTCGACGCGATATCGACGACGGCTTGCACGCTTCGCCAGCTCGTTATCAACTGCCCGATCTTGGATGCATCCGCCGTAGACGCTACGCGACTAGTTACAGATTTGAGGCAATTTACGCAGCTGCAAAGTTTAGTGCTCGATCAGTCCGTTTTTTGCCATCATCACCACTTTCCGGACTCAGATGCATCGCCTGAATGCTTGACCAGTATGCTTCCCGCAAACATTCACACACTTACCATCAATATACACTATCCGTGCAATCCGATGGTTGACCTGGTTGCCTTGGGTGCATCCGTTTCGAACGGAGAGTTTTCATTCTTGAGGTATCTGCGTGTTCAGGTGGTGTTTGCCGAACCAAGTAAGGACGACCCGCTGGATGTTACATCTACATCATACGAACAAAACCCGGCCTTGTTGGCGCTTGGCGCAAGGCTGTCTGATCCTGAATGGAGCCTGTTAGCCTATAGAAAGGAGATACGACAAATTCTCTCAAAGGCTTTCGAAACGACTAACGTTGTGCTGGACGTGGATTGTTTTCGCGGTTGTTTGTATCAACCAGTTAATGCCGACGACTGGTCGCCGCATAGGGTGTCGACTCGCTTTAGCAAGAATCTTATCCACGAGGAGGAATGAGGATTATTGAACTGAATAATATGGCGATGTATTGATGCCATTGCCTAGCTGACGAATTGTCACGTAACAAATATGGTCCGCGGCCAGTGTGTGTGCTATGCAGGTTGCTCGTCTATGCAGCGTTAAGGCTAGTACCTGAAGAAGGCTGCCTTCCCACTACACCACTACCTCACAATGCAACATCCCGCATTTATGGGGCAATAAGCCTGTCTGAGAAGGACGGGCGAGACGTCGGACTTTGTCCTGAATAAGGTTGTTGGTTGGTGCGACATATACCCTGTCGAATAGGCACGAAATAGATGCGCAACCTAAAAGAGAATGAAAAGTGTCCGAAGCGTAAACACCAAGTTGAATTCTGTCAGAGCCTCGTTTCTCCACGTAGGCGCCTTTTATCTTGGCGACACTGTAAGAGCTCACGCGCGTGGTGGTGATATAGCGGATTGACTTTCGTGGGCCGGCGCTCTAATGCACCTAGTAGCAATCAATCAATTAGCTAGTAACGATAGAAGAGTTCTGACTTCTAAGAAAGATATTAATGACAAAGATGATCAAAGTTCGTATAATCAAGTACACTAAAGCATCTCGAATTATCTACTATATTGTTGCAATTTTTCTACGACGTGAGGCGACGTTCGTAGTTGCAGACATTGCTCCTCATCCCTACTTGCCCCAGCTTCCTATAAACACTACATCATGCCCGATTCGTTGCCCTATTATAACTTATTTTCCCTTTCTGTATGCAGCCCACGCCTTCTTGGCGCGCTCAACCTGGCCTGGAGTAAACTCTGTACGGCAGGCACTATATGACACATCAGCTATGGGCTGCAAGAGCCTCCTATGATCAAGATAATACTTACTCGCTGGTATAATCCATATGGTTGTGGATTGGGTCCTTACCAGGATGATTTGGGCAAGAATCTGTGCCCTCTGGGTAGTCTCTGTTGATCGTTCCTTCGGGTGGCGTGTCGTCGACTTGGTCACCCTTGCCGCCACACGTCTGGCCTTCAAACGTATGAATAAGATGAAGCCAGTGCCCAACCTCGTGTGTGGTGACTTTGCCCTCGCCAAAGTAGCCGCCGCTTCCTGGAAGATATCGGTGATCCATGACGCATCCGTCGCCGACCAAGTCTCTGACATTTGCCTCTGGATAATTACAGTATCCCGCCAACCGCCCTCCAAATGTGAATATATAGTACAGATTCAATTCGGCGTACTTTCCCATACGCAGCTTCTTCTTCATAGCATAATTATAGTTCGCGCCCTTGTGGTGAGCCCATTCTTTGTTGACGGTGTATGTTGTCTCTTTCAACTCAAACTTGATGCCAGCACTTTGAAAATCTTTATTGAGCTGTGCAAATTGCGAATCGACTTCGGCTTGCTATTCAGACAGAGATTAATAGTTGAATCGAAGAGCGCTATGAAACAGACGTAACCAACGGTTAGGTAACCCCCGTTGCGCTCCTTGCTCTCCGCAACTACATGGATGTAGGTATTCGCGACAATATCTTGCTCCATTTCGGCGGTAAAGTTTGCATTGTACAGGTATTCAGACATCTCCCATTGTTCTTCTGTAAGCGGAGGGGCTCCGCATTGTGGGATATTTGGTACCAGGGCGAGACTAGGGTTAGAACCGCAGACAATAGAAGGAGTACACCAGTGTATCGTAGCGTGGCGAACATACAGATTTGCTTAGCCACTAGGCGTTTGTCTGTTCACGCCGGATTTGGGCATGCGCCTGTATATATTCCACTAGGGTTGGGTGATCGAGTGGTATTAGTGCAGCTGATTTGAGGTGACTGTCGAACATTATTCTCATTATAGCTACAAGTTAGACACTACTAGTTAAAACATAGTCCTAGCATTTGGAACGCTTTATTTGGAAGTGTTGTATTGATGACTACAATGCAACGTCCCAACGAACCACTACATTAGGGGCGCTGTCTAATCATACGTGTACAGGCTATCTTAGCGGAAACTGTATGGTTTTTCGGACGCCGCAAATACAGCCAAAATACACGCTTAAAACATATTTATTTATTAAGATACATTCTGTTGGTTCAAGGATTAATAACACGTGTTATCAAAAGGTGAGAGGTTGTGGTAAAAGTTCGTTGTTCTCTTCTAGGTCCATGGTCGGAACTGCTCTAGTTAAATACAGCGAATACATCCTGTATTCACTTCCTTTTCCTGTGTTTTCCCAGCCACTTCCAGTGACTTAACTATTCCTTCACTCCTCCAGCAAAGTAACACACGTCCAATGTCACAATAGTCACAACACATTCTTTGCTCCATAAAACACGTATAATCTTGTAGAGTACGTGTAATTATCTAAAACATTCTAGAATATAACAATGTCTTTTTGTGTATACAAACAAACGTTGTTTTATTTTTTGAACGTCCGGAAAATTAGCATCTCTCCGCTAAGGTTAGATATGTTTGCGGACTCGATGTGGGAATATAACTGCTGGTTGCTACATCTTCCAACTTGTTGAATGGCCAGCAATAAACGAGACGCCTTGCAGGAGGACAAAAGTGGCCGAGGCTCCGACACCAAGTTGAAATTATGGCCAGAGCCTGATTTCTCCATGCAAGGCATTTTTTTGCCATCTTGATGAAACTTTGAAACTTGAACGGCCCGTCTTCGCGGTGACGCGGCTCTTAACTTAAAGCGTTAGCGGGGAGCGTGATCCAGTGATCCCATCACGCCCACTTGCAAGCCACCAGACCAACTAACCAAGACTTAGAACCATCTCGGCGCTAACTGGTATTCATCTACTGTAAATAATTACGGCGACCAGAATGCCTGAAGCACCCGTGCATTACGCCTGAGAGCCGGCTGTATCAGTAGCTGCAGCTCATAGCCTGCTGCCTGCAGAGACGGAGTTGGTTAGTGGCTATTACTGCAGCCAATCTATTCCCACAGCCCCCCGAACGTGACACCGGGCGCTGACGATGGGGCGCGAGACATCATAGAAAGCGGGAACCAGAGCCTGATTCCAAGACAAACTTTGTCCAAATAGGAAGAAAGCCGACAAGGGCGTCGATCGGGCCGTCGCATTTAGTGCGGGCTGCCAATTCCAAAGGCGGCAACATAGCGCGTGCATAACCAGTCACATTGCAATATAAAGGAGGCATGTCTGCCGCAGCAGTTTAACAAACTACGACAAGCATTGGCTCTTCATCTTCCTACTCCCCCCTCCATTGGCCTACACAATTCCATTGGGCGGACGACATCCCATCTTGTATTCTATCATGAAGTGGTCCTACTTGGCCGCCTCGGCCATGGCTCTCCTCCAGCCCATCTTCGCAGCTCGAGTCCCTGCCCAGGCGCTGCTCCCCCGTGCCGGCTCCAGCTTCTCGCTAGACTCGTCGCAGCCATCCTTTGTCTTCAACTATGCCAGCGACAGGCCGGCGCTGAAGAACTGGATCGGCATCTACCGCGCGTCAGGCGGTGGTCCTGACAACCAGCAAAAGAACCAAGACTCGCTAACATGGTCCTACGCGCCGTGGGACCAAGGGTCCGTCCATGTCGACCTGCGGGATCTCAGCCCCGGCGACTACAAGGCCTACTTCCTCGCCGACGACGGGTACAAGTGGCTTGCGAGCCCCATTGCCATCCGCGTCAACTTCAACGGGCGTCAGGACGGAAGCAAACTTGTCTTTGACTACGTCACGTCGTCTCCCGGATCCAAAAACTGGGTCGGAGTCTACCCGATCAGTGGCGGTGGCCCTGACGCCCAGAAGCAGGTCGACAACGCGCCTGTGTGGGCGTACGCCACCGCTAGCAGCGGCTCTGTTAGCGTCGACGTGAGCAGCCTGCCCGCGGGCTCCTACAAGGCCTTCTTCCTCCAAAACGACGGCTACCGCTGGCTTGCCCCGCCTATTGCCATCGACATCATGGGTAACTCGGGCAGCAGCATCTCGGCCTCGCTCAGCGGCGGCACCATCAACGTCGACTACAAGACACCCACTGCTGGTGACCAGAACTGGATTGGTATTTACTATGCTCACAATGGCGGTCCTGTTGGCGAGAAGCAGGGCGCTGCGGCCTTGACCTGGAAGTATGCCAACTCTACAAGCGGCACTGTCGCGCTGTCTACCAACGGACTACACACTGGCCTGCACTACCAGATTTACATGCTCAAGGATAACGGCTACAAGTGGCTGGCCAAACCCATCACCATTTATCTTCCTGGTTCGGATGGTCTGGGGTTTATAGTTGGTGATGTTGAAACGGCACGTGCTCAGAGGAGCAGCGCCTTTAACTACAGACTCAACAGTCTCCTCAAGCCGTACAGCACCGATAATGTCCATTTTGAAAAGACAGACGGCCCCGACTGGGTCCGCGTGTCTACCGATGGCGTTGTGACTGGTGTTCCTACCTCTGACGACAGCGCGTCTGTCAAGGTCCAGGCCAAGGCTCCCGACGGCTCTACTGCCAGCATCAACGTCCGCATTCCCGTTGTTTCTAGCGGCTCCAAGCTGGTGGATGAATTGCGTGTTTTGACCTTCAACATGTGGGTTGGCGGCAAAAACGTCGACGATTACCACAACAAGCAAGTCCGCTTCCTTTCCTCAGAGGGTCTTGATATTGTTGGCCTGCAAGAGTCTCAGGGCTATCACGGTAACCGTCTGGCAGAGGCCCTGGGATGGTACTCGTGGCAGGGAGACGATGTTGCTGTCATTTCTCGATATCCCATCGCCGAGGTCTACCCTGCTGTTACGAAGGCCGGTGGCGTCCGCATCAAGCTCGACAGCAGCCACGAGGTCATTTTTTGGAGCGCCCACCCTACGGCATACCCTTATGGTCCTTATGAGGTCTGCTTTAAGCATAACGATGCCAATGCTGTCCTGGATGTTGAGAACGGGTCTGGCCGAGTCCGCGAGATGCGTGAGATTGTGAGCGCCCTGAATGGTGCCATCTCCAACGCTGACAATGTGCCCGTCATCCTCACTGGTGACATGAATGCTCCCTCGCATCTTGACTGGGTCGAGAGCACGCGTAACACCCACTGCCAAATCACTATCCAGTGGCCAACGTCTGTTTTGCCAATCGAGGCCGGTCTCCGGGACTCGTACCGCGACATCAACCCCGACCCTGCCGCTGTTCCCGGAAATACGTGGTCTCCCATCTTCCTCAACAACCCGGAATTCAAGAACCAGGCAGAACCCCTTGACCGCATCGACTTTGTTTACTACAAGGGACTGGACGTGCTGGATTCGCACACGGTTGTCAAGGGCAATCCTACTCCAGAGCCCAACAGCAGTGGCAATGAGTGGACTACGGACCACGCCGCTGTGCGCTCTGTCTTCCGTCTCAAGCATTGAATACAGGTCACGATTTGTATATATGGGTTTTTATGTAGAACATATAACAGGTCATGATTATTGATGATTATCTAAAGTTGAGAGTTAAAGTGTCTATAAAGTAGGCCGTCTAAATGCGCCAGTCCATGTCCATATATAAAAAAGAAGAGTCGTAAAAGGATTATTACAGCCTTGTTTAGACCTTGGTAATCTTGAATCCTACTTGGCAGTAGCGGCCAGCAATGATGAAGCATACACCAGCCACCATGGTAAGACCACAGAAGAGTTGCAGGCCAATATAATCGCCGTGCTGATGCTCAACAATGGCACCACCGATGGGGCTGCCAGTCAAGGCGCCAAAGGCCTGGACGGCAAATGCAGTGCCAATGCGAGTGCCAATCTGGTGCATCTCAGAGATCTGTGCAATAAGCGTTGGGCCTAGCGAGATGAAACCTCCCGAGGCAAATCCAAAAATAATGACAAAGGCAAGAATACCGCCCACATTGGTGACGGGAATCCACACAGCCAAGCATACAATGGCAGACAACAGCATAATAGTGATCATCGTGTTGTAACGGCCCCATTTGTCGGCTGCGATACCGGGGAGAACACGGCCAAAGATGGAGACCGCGTTGAGAATAGGAAGCAGATAAGGCAGAAGATTGGCACTGATTCCAGCAGCGCGAGCCTGCAAGATGACAAAGTTGAAGGGCAAGAACATGCTCCACATGAAGAGGAAGAAGCCAAAAACGGTGAGGGCCATGCGAGGCTCACGTAGAGAGTCCACGTACTCCATAAAGACAAACGGTCTAGGTCGGGGTGGCAGGCGAGACTTGACGGTCAAGTTGGTAATGACGAGCAGGCCAAGGAACATGAATGCCACAATGCGGATGGCCCAGGGAAAGCCGTACTTGGGGATAAGGTGGTTCATGAGGATAGGAAGAACGACACCGCCAAACGACGAGCCAGACACCATGATGCCGTAGGCCATGGCGCTCTTACGGCGGAACCAGGTGGAAATGCAGTTGATACAGGCGTTGAAAACAGCCGAAGAGCCAATAGACGAGACGATTGATTGCGTGAGGAAGATGGAGTAGTACTGGTTGGAGAGCGAGAGCATCATCAGGCCGAAGACGTAGACGATGGAGCCGCCAAGGATGATGTATCGTGGTCCGTAGTTGTCGAAGAGGCGGCCAAACTGGTAGATATGTTAGCAAACTATACTAGATTACTTTCTATCAAGGAAGAGAAAAACTTACAACTGTACCGCAAAAGACCATGAAAAAGACTTGCGTCGAGGTGATCCAGCTCAGCGTCGAGCTGCCGTAGGTGGGCAAGTAGACGGTCTGGTAGTAGTTCTGGAAGACGCCCACGCAGTTAATCAAACCAAATGTGCAAAACAGCGCGCACCATCCACCAAAGCAGACGAGCCATGCATCCTTTCCGCCGTCTGGGAATTCGCCCATGCCAGGCGGGCCGGCGGGTGGCGGTGCTGCCTTTTCGACATCGTGATTCTCTGGTGTTGATGTTACTGGCGTCTCGTTCTGGGCATCTGCTACTTGTTGGCGCTTAAGGACATCGTGATCTGAGAGATAGCCTTGCGACTTGGAGGTGGCAGTGTCCGAAGACAGTGAAGCTGTTCTCGACATATTTTTTGTGGGTGTAGTAGATGTAAGTATGTAGGACGGTGTGTGTGACAGTTGGCACCAGCTGGCAAAAGTTGCTGTAAAAATGGCAAAAAAAGAAGACAATAAGATATTTCTTTCTTATCTCCCGTTGTCAACTCCCGGATTCCCCTGTAATACAAACAACATAAAAGACAGGCAAGCGCAGTGTGCAGCAAAGTGACGCCAGCAGTGTCTTAGATTTTTCGGCTAGGGTGTGTATAGGTGTGTGGTGGTAGTTGTCTAAGATGCGGTGCGGTTGATCAAATTCCGAGCCGCCCAAACGAGAAGCGGCGCCAAGCATAATATATCTACTTAACTTTTTTTTATACGGGCTCACCCAATTACTAGGGAGCAAACAATAATTACCTGCCGTCTCCCCGGCCGTCGGCAATAAGGCTTGGTCAGCCAGGCTTAACGCCAGTGTCGGCAGCCCGCGTTTTGCTAATAGCGAGCACCGCGACTACAGGCGGTGGCCCAATCAGTGACCGTTTTGGCGGCAGGGCGTCGGTCTCCGAGTGGGGCGTGGAGGGGTGACGGGGTCACCCAGCCCAAGATCTGCCCAGTAATTTACAGTGTGATGGAGCCTGCCGGAAGCTCGGAACACCAGCTTACAGGGCATCCCATCCGCGGGGGCTAATATTGCCATGGAGCTGTCAAAAGGCGGTTTCATCAGATTCTCTCATCCGTCGGGGCTATGGACTCGGATATGGAAGCTAATTCCGTGTTTGACTCTTTGCCGGCAGCAGCCGCCGCTGCCTTGCACAGCCTTGCCTTCGTGTTAATGTACTGTTGGCTGCTGTAGCTGTAGCTGTTGCTGCTACTGCTACTGCACTGCTATAGCGCTGACAGTAGCCTTCGGCGATTGCTAGGCGCGAGCAGCACATGGCATTCACCCGTCCCTGACGGGAGACAATAGGCCCTGGGTCTGTTTACTCGTTCAGCTTTGATGCACCACCCTTGATAGTGTGCGTCGTTCTTGTTTCCTCGTCCCGCTGGATACAACGCTGCCCAACTACAAGATTTCAAAGCAAAATCCCATCTACATCTTCTCCTTACCAATATTCTACTACATGTACAATATTCGCCCCTTGAAAAGTAAAAACACGGCCAAGAGTCATCGTAATATTCTCTTCCTATTAGTGAGCACCGTCGGCGCTCGCGTTTACAGTTTGTTCCGAGATCTCGTCCCAAAGCGGACTAGCCTGGAATCCCAAACTAGCCTCCGTCTTAGCGCACGGGAGCTTCCTGCAACCACTGACGCAATGAACAGGCTCGGCGATAGTTGGCCTAGTCCGAACCTATCATTTTACATGGTAATTGTAGCATTGTCTGAAAACGGTCCAGCAAGACCGACTCTTTCTGGACAATCGCCGACTGAGGCTCTTACAAAATTACAAAGCTTATGACGCGGCGCTAAAAAGCCATCTCATCTAGACGCCACACAACCAATACTCTGCAAAAAGTCACCGGTTCATGGCATGTCGCGCTCGGTCGACGGAGTTAAGGATAAGAGATTATCATTTTTGCAAAGAAAAAAGTAAACAGCTATGGTTTTGAATCATGATGGGCAAAAAAATATGAAAAAAGGATTACGGCGGCAAAGGTAGCTTTTCCCGTCGCGCTACCCTATCCCCATGTCTCAGTAATACACAGCGCGCTTCCACTCGTTTTTTTTTCACCTACAAGCGCCTGTCTCTATCGCACAAACTCCTTCAAGTCCTTGGCATCGTCAAACGTAACTTTGCCGTCTCGTTTGACAGATGCAACATGCAGCTTCGTGGCACCCGACTCTGGCGTTGTTGCAGCAGCCACCGCCTTGTCCTCTTCGCGGGGTAGCTCAATGGCCTTTTGCACAGCGCCAGCCGGTGAATCCGCAATCTCGTTTACATCTGCGTTGGTGAGTGAGTCAGCCAGTCTAACACCGCGGCTCGAGAGCAGCAGCGTCGTGGGGCCTGTGAACTGGAGGAACAGTCTGTCACCCCAGATGGTTCGGCGCGCCATGGTGCGCAGGCTGTGCAGGACACGGCCGATGAACTTGTAAGTGTCTGTCTTTTGCATGGTGTTGAGGAAGTTGTTCTCAGGCAGGAAGCGGGTCACTGAGGGCAGTGACAGGCGCAGTGTAGAGCTCTTGAAGCGGAATGGGCGAGGTGGCGTGCGGGAGACCGAGTAGGCGACGACGTTGCTGGGGTGGGCGACGAACTCCTCACCCTCGCCGAGGGTAAGTTGGTAGATTTGCCCAGGGGCCGAAAGAGCGACGAGTCCACGGCCAGTGATGAATGTGTTGCCCCAGTTGGCCATGGACAGGCCGTACTGGATGCGCGGGGAGAGGGCGAGCGTGTGGCCGGTCCAAGCTAGCAGAGCGTTGCGCTGGGCCACCATCCAGTCGGTCGTTCCGTCAAGGTGGACAATGGAAAAGGTTGTCGTGGGCGACTTTGTAGCAATCAGAGCCGTAATCGGCGACGAGGACGTTATGCGCTGGTAGAGGAACGGCACGCCAAACGGCGTTCTTGTAAGAGGGTTGAGGATCGAGAGCGTCGATTGCGCCTATTAACAGATTAGTCCATCACACAACTTGCAAAGACATGTAAACCATAAATGCATACATCATCAGGCTTGCCAGTAACGCCAACCAGAGTTCCTCGTCTCGTGTAAAGGCGCTGCGAAGGCGACAGGGTAGCTGAGAGCATCGAATACGGCGAACCAAGAACCTCGAATCGGGCATCTAATCGCCTCATTAGCATTCTTTCTCGACCTACTGGCCAGGTCAATTGCACTCACCAGCCACGTCTCTATTAGCATCCATCGAAATCGTAAACGCATCCGAGCCAGGCTTCACAGCATCGGTGCTGGGCGCCGCGCTAATCTGAATGGCCCTGCATTGTCTGCACACAAATCGTGGCGACAAGCTCGAGGCACGCAGGCCCCGTGCGGCGCCAATGATCTGCGCCTTGCTACGCATCATCTTCGGTCAAATGCGCTGTCAGATCGACGTTTCCACGCAATTGCCGACGTTTTCGGTGGGCGAATGCAAAAAATATCGCGACGTCTTAAAACAGGGTGAAGCTATCGTGGTTCCCGCCGGCGGAGACGTTTTGCCGGTCCGACGTCACTTCACGTGGGTGGTTGCCGTGCCGACTGGCCCATGCCACACAACCTCCAACGCCAAACGGTGCCAGCCGCGAACTAATACAACGGGCACACGATCTTGCAAACCAAAACGCTGGGGAAAAAGATACCATCTAGTAGAATTGCAATCTACAGAGATATTTACGGATAAATACAATCGGATGCATTAGATTTGAAGAAAAAGTTTTTTTTTGATTTTCTTTTGTTTTCTTGCTAGGCTCCTCGACTGCCTTGTTTACTAACCCACACAGCATCCATCATGTCTGTCCGCGTTGTCGCCAGAATCCGTCCGCTCCTGGAAAAAGAGCTGGACAAGGACATTATCGTCTGTGCTGACTCTGCGGAAGAAGGCAAGCCTCATACGATTGTCAAGATCCCGAGTCCGAAGAACGAGGCGGAGGAGTTCTCGTTTACGTTTAACAGCGTCTACGACCAGTCCACGTCGCAGGAGACACTATTTACATCCGAGGGTATGCATTGGTACCGCTCATTGGGGTTTTTTTTGTGGCTAACAATTACTTGTTGCAGTCCAACCGTACCTCAAGTCTCTGTTCAACGGCCTTGACGTGACGCTCTTCGCGTACGGCGTGACGGGCACAGGCAAGACGCACACGATGCGCGGCGGCCTCAAGCTGGCTGATCGCGGCGTGATCCCTCGCCTGCTCAGTGGCATCTTCCGTCGCGGGAAGAAGGTCGCTAAGGAGTCTGAAAACGACACCATGGTCGAGGTTGCCCTGTCCTACTACGAAATCTACAACGATAAAGTCTACGATCTCCTCGAGCCACCCGAGGCACGCACGCCGCTTGGCCTCCCGCTTCGTGCTGAAGCCAATGGCAAGACTGTCGTTGTTGGCCTGACGGAGCGCACGTGCGAGGATCTCAAGGACTTTGAGAAGCTGTACATTGAAGCCAACAACAACCGCGTGACTGCGGCGACTAAGCTCAATGCCCACAGCTCCCGATCGCACGCCATTCTCCGAGTCAAGATTACACAAACCACTGCTGATGGTCAGGTCCTCACTAGCACAGCATCCGCCATTGACCTTGCCGGATCCGAGGATAACCGTCGCACTGATAACAACCGCGAGCGCCTTGTCGAGTCTGCCGCCATCAACAAAAGCCTGTTCGTCCTGAGCCAGTGCATCGACGCCATTTCTCGAGGCGACAAGCGTATCCCTTACCGCGAGTCCAAGATGACGCGTATTCTCTCTCTCGGACAGAACAACGGCATCACCGTCATGATTCTCAACCTTGCTCCTCTCCGCAGCTACCACCTCGACACCCTGAGCAGCCTGACAGTCTCATCACGTGCTAAGCGCATCGAAGTCCGCGAGATTGAGAATGAGGTGGTCTTTAAGCAGATGCCTCGCACCCAGTCTTCTCTCTCTAGCCTCAAGGCCAACCGCCAGCCCCTCCGCCCACTGGCTAACGCTTTGAGCGCGCACAACGTCCACAGCGGCACCGTAGCAGCTCGCTCGACCGCGGATGCCAGCCGCCCCGTCAAGGCTTTCAGCGTCTACACCGACAAGCTGAAGCCAATTCCTACCTCTCGCCCATCCATTGGCGGTACTGGCAACCCTCTAATGACCCCTTCTCTGCGCCGCTGCAGCTCGCTCAAGCGCACCTCTGATATCCACGAAAACAACGGCATCCCACGTCCCTCTAAAATCGCCCGCCCATCCCTCCTGCCCATTTCTAACCTCGCGCCCATCCCATCCTCCCCGCGCGCCCCTCTCCCCAAGGAAGACTCTATTACAATGTCTGCGTCGCAGCTCGAAGCCATTGTCGAGAAGAAGGTTAGCGAGATCCTGGCTGCCCGTGCCGCCTCCGAGCAAACGGCCGCCATCAACTTCACCCCTGCAGCAGCACCCCCAGCAAGCGAAGCCATGCAGAGACGCCTAGAAGCTCTTGAGCGCCGCGTTGAAGGTGACGAGTGGCGCGACGATGCCAAGTCTGACGGACTGCGCTTCTTGCTGGCCGCTCGTCAGCACAAGGAGCGTGGCGACGAGGCTGCAGCTCTCAAGGCGTATGAGGCTGCGCTCCCATTCTTCCCCGGCCAGGCGAAGCTTCTTGGTAAAATCTCCCGCCTGCGGGCTCGTCTAGGCCTTGAGCCTGGAGAGGCTGTTCCCGAGCCTACCATGCGCATGGATGGTGGCAGACGCCGAACCATGGCTAGATTTACCGTTCATGATGATGAGACGAGGGATATGACGTACATGTTTGCTCCCACGACAGCGTTGATTCAGTGAATTCTTTTTTTTGTTCTTGCATTATCATATATCGTTTTTCTTTTGGGTATGACAGGGCTTTTTGACTTATACCCTGGCGTCTGGTGTTGAAGGATACCAACCTGATTTCGTTTGTTGGAATAAAAATACTCATAGAGTCGAGGCATTGCATACTCTGTATTAATAATGTTTACTCTTGATTACTCTACTTGTTGTTGACTGTTTTTTTGCGCTACGTGATTGGATACCGTTGGTCGAGCTGCCAGTGGGCGAGAGCCAGTCGTTCGTGCTGAGTAGTTCGTGATTAAAAACCAAGCGACTGGCCACCGGGTGTTGTTGCACTAAAAAATTATGGCTTAATTGGGACAGTCTGGTACAGTAGCATTCGCCTGTCGTTTAAGGGTTGGTCCCCTTTGTACCGGAGTATTGGGCGAGACATGTCGCGGCCCGTACCAAGACACGCGACCACTGCCACGGTAGCTGGACCCTGAAGTCAGTAACAAAGCACACAAAAGGCACACGATGCGATTTAAGTTTGAGGTCAAAGTAGCTGCCAGGGCAAAAAAAAAAGTTTATTGATCGTCGTCAAATAGAAGTAAGTAACAGGAAGAATAGTAAGGGCACAATCATGAAGCCCTCAAAGAAAAAGAGTCTAAACAGTAACTGGGCAAGGAAAATGGGTGAGCGATTGTAGTGCTGCTTGTCATAAACGAGTTGACATGTTTGGCAAACCGGAAGAGTTAAGAATATACCAGGCCGGAAGCAAACAGTCGAGAGGAGCTCTCAGAGCATGTAAGAAGGAAGTGAATGTGACGGTGTGTAGTAAAGATGTATTCCCACAAGACCAAAAAAACAAGTACCGAAGAAAACCAAAAAGTGCCAAAGAAAACCCACAGACAGGATAAGTCATGTACGCTCAAACGCCCTAGGGCTGTGTATGTGCAGGGTCTAATATCTATGACGCCTGCAGCACACAACAGCCCTGTTTTGTTTTGTTGTTGTGTGTGTCGTCGCTGGGGCCATTACCACTGGTAGGTGCTGGTTCGGCGAGACGCCTCTGGTCTCTCCTTGTTAAAGGCAGAGCCAAAGGACGGGATAGAGCTGAAGCGGTTGAGTCTCTTGCGCTCTGTTGGCGAGGGAGCCGAGGACGAAGGCGAGTAGGAGCCGTCCTCCATCATGGGGGCGAGGGTGGGGAGGTTTCTGTGGGAGTGGCTGAGGTTCATCTGCTCGCCGTGGAGGGCGTCGACGCGGACAGAGCTCGAGTCTGCCGAGGAGCCGGTGCTGTTGGGCGTCTGGTAGACGTATTCGCCGTCAACGTAGATCGCGTTGGAGACAAAGGTCGACCGGCGATTGCGGCGGCGGGTGTAGCGCTGTTCGAGGCGGAAGACCTCGAGCTTGGCTTGGATGCGTTCGAGAAGGTTGATGCCCATGGTTTCGGTAAAGGGCTTTTGTTATATGTACGCGGAGAGAGTCTTTTGAACAAAGGTTGTTGTTGTAGGTAGGTGAGCGTTTCTTTAGCAGCAAACAGAGCAGTAGAGAGCGTGTGGGTGGTGGGTGTGAGTGTTGTTGGTAAAGAGAGACTGGAGGTAAGAGCGTAAATACAAAGATGGTACAAGAGTCGAAAAAAGAGGAACAGAAGAAGAGAAGGAGGAAAGGAAAGTAGCGAGATCCGGGGAAGAGGAAAAAAGAGAAACCAAAAGACGCTTCGCTGGATTTGGGTTAGCAAGACAGGAAAAGAGGGCAGAGGAAGAAGAAGAAGAAGAAGCAGCAGCAAGGCCCAGCAGCCCAAAGAAGCAACCGGGGTAGTGATTGGCCCGGGGAAGACCACAGAGGCCGCAGCAGAGCCACATAGGTGGTGTGAGATTGCGTGCAGGCTTTTTTCTTCGACTTTTTGATGAGGACGCACGCTGCCCCTGGTTGATGGGCCCTGGGGGGCACTTTAATTGCAACCACACATGGTGTACTGCTGATCTGGTCTGGTTTTTTGTCGTCTCTTGTCTCGCTGTTTTCGGCCAATTTCCAATTTCTTACAAAAAATAATTTCTATAACTGCCGTTTTCTTTCCTTCTTGTCTCGCCTTTCTCTCTTTGCTGCAGAAACCGGCCGAGGACTGGGTTTGTTGTGCTGATCCCCTCTCCCGACTCGAGCAAAAGGGCCTGGCCTCTGCTTTCCCCTGAACGGGACCTGCAGCCACCAACGCAGTTCGCCCGCCCAACCCACCAACCACTGCCACAGCGACCATGGCCACCTAAAGCAAAGGCCCTCCACCTCCTTGGCACACTGAGCTCCGTAGGTGCTCGTTCTATAGTGGTTGATAAGCCTGTAAGCTGTATCTGTGGGGGACTGGTTCTTCTTTGTGTTCTGTTTTCTTTATGGCGTTCGCCATGCTCCACATGCCACGCTACAGACTTTACGAAGTGTAGACTTGTAGCACGCCATCTGCATGCACGCAGCCGAAGGGGAAGATGACCCGAAAGACAAAAAAGAAATACGAGGCAAGACAACCAACGTGCTTGTGTCTCAAAGGCAGCATGGCAAACATGCAGCACGCAAGCACAAGACGGCACGCAGCGGAACCCGTTGACGGACGCTAAAGAAGCTGAGCTTGGGAGAAACAGTAGCGTCCCCCCCCGGCGGTGCGTTCCTGGAAATAGTGGGCTTCTAGCGAGCAGGGGTGAGATGCTAGCGCCGTCCGGCAGGCGAATCAGCGCTGTTCTGGGTTGGGGTGTGTGTGGGCGGGGCCATTGTTTAGCGTGTTCTGATGCTACGGCAGCGGTTGCGTACTGTGCTGTCCCCTTTGTAATCTCAGCACGCTGCAAGACTGCTGTGTGTGTGTGTGTGTGTGGACGGACTGATATCGCGGGGCGGGATCTCAGACTACGTTAGATGACAGGCGTTGGACCAGAACCCAGTAAAAAGAGAAAAAAGAGGAAATAAACAGATGAAGAAGGGGCTGAAACAGATGCTGCTGTGGCAGTGGTATCTTTCTATTGCTGCGTATCGCCGGCCTTGGTGCTCTTTGTGCCGCCAGCCGTCTTTTCGACTTTTCGCTGCCTCGGGCATGCATCTCCTCGGGCGCTTCTGTTTCTGGCAGCACAAACAAAGAGCAACGGACACCAATACAAAACGCCCATCCAATCTTTTCATGCACGCAACACCCCCGCCTTTGCTGCAGGCTGTCGAAACAAAAACCAACGTTGCCCGCTTTCTCATGCAGGTAATGCTGGGAGGCGCTCTGTTGAAGAATTTCCGGCGGAGTCGAACGCCCACCAATGACCAATGGAAATGCACTACCCCGCGTTCTTGCAGGCAAACTAGTCTTTCTTCCCCACGAGCGAAGGAAGTAAAATAAGCGAGTTTGAGAATATGGATGCGCTACTAGTGGTTGTAAGTCGTATATACGATCAACTATATCACTCTATGTGCATCAATATCTACAGGGAATAACTCTCTGCTACGAATCCATCCTAAACTTCGAAAATCACCCGCATGATGGGTGCGGTTTCAGCAGCCGCCCCGGCTCTCTCAACTACCAAGCATGAGTGTAGACCTTAAGCCAGCTTGCTGAGAACAAATTTGGCACCCATATCCTGCATCTGTGCGTCACCAGGATACGCAAGATGCTCAGCGTTGACTCCCAGCCCGTGGGACTTATCACAGACTCCATCGCCCTACAGCACAGGTTAGCAACGATACGCACAATATTGGGGGCAGTTGTAGAAGAACTTACAAAGTTGCACACATCCATGGTTCTGCCAACATAAGAATCAGGAATAAACTGTTTCTTGTCATAGAGAAAGCCAACGGCGTCCCTGGTTGAGTCGCCGCCGTGCAAGTCCACATTGCACGCCAATCCGGGCTTGTGTCTCGGGTTTCCAATCACAAAGACGCCCTTGACGGCAGCAGATTGGTCGGCAGTAAACTCTTTCAAGGCACCGACCACAGCCATGGCACCCTGAGAGTAGCCTTCGAGGATCAGGCATTCACTGGGGTTCTTGGCCAGAGTCTCTTTGACAAATTTGAGAATCTATGCTCTGTTAGTTGAGGAACGAGTACTGGGCCGCTTCAGAATCTCACATCGGCAGTGCCAACCTCGGCCTTGAGGGTCCAGTCGGCAGGGTAAACGACATTATACTGTATCCCATGTTAGTGACTGTTTTCAAGTCGTAGTGTTTTGCGTGCTGCTACTACTGACAATCTTGCCGCCTCCGAGCGTGTCAAGGACCTTCTTGTTCATGGTCGTGAAGCCAACAGACTCGCCCTGGGGCTCAGTCGTGCCTCTTGCATTGATAATTGCTGTTCCTGTTAGACAGGGCTCTATTCAGAGTTCACATGTTTGATATACTCACTATAGCTGGGGCATGATGCTGGTCGCGCACAAGAGTCTGCTGCTGCTGGGACTGGGCTTGCCGAAACCGATAGAGCCAAAGCGGCCAGAGAAAGCAGATTTTGGTGAAGCATGATTAGGCGAATTGACTTAGTCTATTTAGAAACAGTTCTACTACTAGTTCATCCCAATTATGTTTCGTCTGTTTTATGATCCACTCCTAACTATTTAATGGTTATTTTACAGGCCGAGGCACTGCATCCCAATATGCGGGGAAGGTCACAATTTGGATGGAAACACGAGGCTAGCCTCTTGGCTTAACCTTTGGGCTTTGCTCAATTAGGCAGCTCACTTTAAGCGACAACACTATTATTTACTTGGCTTTCCGACAAAGCCGACCAGCGCTATAGCCGACATGCCCGGGTCTAGTGTTTAGTGTCTATTTTCTTTGGGAAACTTGGTATATTCATCATTGCAATCTATTCCTAAAAAGAACCCCTATCGCTTAAGCCCACTTGCCCAGTACGCTCATGGCCACCATACCACTCAGTAGGCCAAAGCCAGCCAAGCAGACAGTGAACAAGTCCGCATTGGCAAGTTCTGCCTTTTGACCATGGACACCTACCATCCAGTCGGCTGCCAACATTTCAACCAGTCCGACCCAGACCAAGATACCAGCAGACAGGGCATCGAGCGTACCAATAGCGAGGATCGTTGACCTGTCGTTTCCGTTGAACTTGGACAAAACTCCAATACCAATGGCCATGCCAAGTGGCGTCACAAAAGCAAATAGCGACGCGAGCCCGCACTTCTTGAGAAGCGACAGCGTGCGAACGGGGATCTGCTTGGGCACGGGATCGTTGGTGATAATCTGCTCCGATCCAGAGTGGCCCGTTCTTAGAGACTTGTCGGCATCTGTCTCATCCTCACTTGCCACATGAATGTATTCCTTGGTACCAATGGCAGCGATTCTTGTACCGAGAGCAATACCTTCGAAAATCTGGTGGAAAAGGATGACAACAAATAGGGTGATAAAGAAGCTGTCTCCAGCAACGACGAGCGTCAAGCCAATTACTGTCAATGTCAGCAAAGAAAGCGGAGGCAGGAAGTCTTAAACTTACGCAATGAGTGGAAAAGGATACCAATTTCCATGACCCAAATGCTAACAATTTCTGCGTGGAGGAAGGCAGCGCTTTGCTCTTCAGGACCGAGTTTGGCTGCAGCGTTTGTCTTGCTAAGGACGACGCGGTGGCCAATATACTCTACGACGAAAGAAATGAATATACCAGCCATGACAATGGCCGACGTTGTTCCCTCGTACCCAAGTTCACCCAAACATGGGTTGGTGAACATGAGCGAAGCATGCGTGTAGAGCTATGAGCAGTTAGCTTTCCCGCTTGATACTATGGGCTCGAAGAGCATGAACCTACATGGACAAAGGCCGTCGAAAGGATGATACCAGTACCAAATTGTTTGAGGACAGTCAAGATGACGTGCATTTGCTTTGGTAGCGCTCTCTGGAGGAAAATAGGGCTGAACACGCCCAACGCCGATGTGAAGAGAATAACAAAGAGGAGACCGACTCTCAGCGGGATGTTGTAGTTTCGCTCCTTAAGCTTGCAGCGTTCGCTTCCTGGTCCCCCGTGCTCTTCTTCTTCATCGCCACCAACACAGTGTCTGCGGATTTGTTAGAGTTTGAGAACAATCAACTCGTCTCGAGACGCGAAACAAGGACTTACTCGACACCAGCGTGGAAATGGCAGTGCTCATGCTCCTTTGCGGCGGTGTTGATGATTTCGACATCCTCACCAGCGGCATCGATACAGTACGTATCTTTACCATGGTTGTGGCAGTCGGTAAAACTGGCTGGATATTCGCTGGTAGCTGTTGGAAGGGGTGTCTTGACGAGAAATTCGGTTGTACCGCCCATACAGACCCTAACATGCGATGAGTATATGTTTGCAGATGCGCAGCGTTTTCTATATTGCAACCCAAGGACCAAATAAAGAAAGAAGAAAAAAAGCTTACAGGTCAGTTCCATGGGCATGGCAGTCCGTAATGGCTGTAACGGCAGTGTCATCAGCCCTCTTGACGGGAGGTGGCGTCGGTAGAGGTGCGATATTGCTGGCGGCGGTGAAGCCGAAGAGAGCAAGCGCGACGACGCCTGCGTACCTCATTTTTGCAGTTCAGGCGAGCTCTTCTTTGCAAAAAGGGTGCAGGATGAAAATGATACTGGAATCCGAAAGTGGTGCGGCCAGGACAATAAAATCCTTGCTCCTCGCAAAAAGCTTCGCGGATGACTCCCAAAAGGCTAACTCTATCCTTGGGCTCGTAGGATGTCTCACGCTGGCGAGCACGGCTCAAGTAAGCAGAAGATAGATGTCTAAAAATGGAAAGCACAACTGTTCTGGGCAAAACGCTACGGTGCCAGAGCGAAGCAGCGTTGCTTTATATCACGGGGGTTAACAGGCCGGGATGGTAGCCTGGCGTTCAAGCCAAGCATTTAGTGTTTCTTGGAACATGGGGTGTTTGGGTCCCTTTTCTTTTCGCTTGAACGACCCTGATGGCAGCGCAGCCCTTTGATGCTCGTGTGCACTGCATTTCTTCGCTGAAAGCCATGCGAACCAGCAACGTGGGCAAGTAACGGCTGCTGGCGAGGTGGATGCGGAGAGAACCCGGATGGGCGATTTAAAGCTTGGCTAGCTGCGGCCAAGACGACTTTCTTTTGATGCCAAGTAACGCCTTTTATCAGCTCCGACAAAGGAAGCAGGATTTTCACGGGCCTTTTGGGTGGCTTAGCAGCGCGGGAATTAGCAATGCGTTGATTTAGAGTGTTTATTAGGGTTGTTGGGTGCCGCTGTCATTGGCCTGAACTTGGGACGATGGGCCTATCATACCACTAATGGGAGTGGTTGATAGATAACGGCCAAGAGAAACTGTGGCTCCGGTCATGACTTGCACTGAGTCGGGGCTTGTGGCTAAATGACTATTGAAAAGCAAGTGATTTTTTTTGTCGGTGACCAGGACAAGAAGCGATCGCATCATGGCGTCCCCTCCCCGTCTTGGTTTGTGGTGGTGGTTGGTGTAAGTGGTAAGTTAAGTCCAATAGCAGTGGTGTGTACAGTAGAAGCCACCGACCAACACTGGTGCGTATTTCTTGCTGACAAAAAGTGCCGTACACAATACACAGTACAGGAATACATGCACCTCCTATAAAGAAACTGAAATCTTTAATTTATACTGCATTTTTCTTATGCAAGCCGTGCTTCCGTAGACATGCTGCTGCTGTACTCGGCCTGTTGGTGCACCCACCACTTGCAGCCTGTGGCTCAGCTGCTCGCGTGCCGCCACAGCGCACCCGCCACAGGCCTCTTAAAGTGCCCCCGCCAGAGAAAACGCGTCTCCCAGCACCAAAGGGCGACCTCTACGCGCCGCCAGCGATCACGCACCCATCTTCCCCATACAACTTTCAACCTTTCTGGGGAGTCTGTTGCCATTTTTTCCATCACAATTCATCCATCATGGCAGCTCGACCAGAGTTAAAAGTAAATACAATTCAATTGCCTTCAATTTCCGAATCAGCAGCACTAACAATTTCGCTTGCAGCTCGACGACGAGGGCGGCTTCATCCGCTTCTTCAAGTCTCTTCCCGACGTCGGCAGCGACACCGTTCGCATCTTCGATAGAGGTGATTGGTACACTGCCCACGGCGATGACTCTACATTTATTGCCAATACAGTTTGTTACATGGACTGCCACCCATCCTTACGCTTCTACTAACCAACTCCATAGGTATACAAGACAACCTCCGTTATCCGTCAGCTCGGCCGAAATGATCATACTGGATTGCCCTCGGTTACCATGACCGTCACAGTCTTCCGACAATTCCTTCGAGAAGCCCTCTTCAAGCTGGGAAAGCGAGTCGAGATTTGGGCATCGCCTTCTGGCCGCATGAACTGGAAGTGTGTCAAGCAGGCGTCTCCTGGTAACTTGCAAGATGTTGAGGATGAGCTTGGTGGCCAAATTGAGTCGGCGCCTATGATTATGGCAGTCAAGATCCTGGCAAAGGCAAGTGAAGCACGCAGTGTCGGTGTTTGCTTCGCCGATGCCAGTGTCCGAGAGCTTGGTGTCAGTGAGTTCCTTGACAACGACCTATACTCCAACTTCGAGGCCCTCCTCATTCAACTTGGCATCCGCGAGTGCATCGTACAACAAGATAAGGGAGAAAAGGACAAGGATCCCGAACTCGCAAAACTAAAGCAAATTATTGATAACTGTGGTGTTGCCATCGCCGAGAGACCGTCAAGCGACTTTGGCATCAAAGATATTGAGCAAGATCTTGCTCGTCTGCTCAAGGACGAAACGGCTGTCGCTCTGTTGCCTCAAACAGACCTCAAGCTCGCCATGGGATCTGCTGCATCCCTCATCAAGTATCTGACCATTCTGCAAGACTCGTCCAACTTTGGCCAGTACAATCTCTACCAGCACGATCTTGCTCAATACATGAAGCTTGATGCTGCTGCTCTCAAGGCTATCAACCTCATGCCTGGACCCCGCGACGGTTCAAAGACTATGAGTGTTTATGGTGTTCTCAACCACTGCAAGACCCCCACTGGTAGCCGTCTGCTAGCCCAATGGCTCAAGCAGCCGCTGATGAACAAGGACGAGATTGAGAGACGCCAGCAACTCGTTGAGGCATTCTACAGTGACACAGAATTACGCCAAACTATGCAAGAAGAGCATTTACGATCGGTACCCGACTTGTATCGTCTGTCTAAACGCTTCCAGCGTGGTAAAGCCAACCTGGAAGATGTAGTGCGCGCATACCAGGTTGTTATTCGTCTACCAGGCTTCATTGGCACTCTGGAGGGTGTCATGGATGAGGCGTACAGCAACCCTCTTGATCAGGCATATACCAGCAAGCTACGCGAGATGTCAGATGGTTTGGGCAAGCTGCAGGACATGGTCGAGCAGACAGTCGATCTCGATGCGCTCGATCGCCACGAATACATTATCAAGTCAGACTACGATGCTGGGCTGCGAATCATCCGCAAGAAGCTCGACCACCTCGATAAGAACATCCGCGATGAGTTCCACGAGGCGGCCCGAGACCTCAACCAGGAGGCTGAGAAGAAGATCTTCCTCGAGCAAAATCACAAGGTTCATGGTGTATGCATGCGTCTGACTCGACAAGAGGCAGGCTGCATCAGAAATAAGTCCAAGTACCAAGAATGCTCTACGCAGAAGAACGGTGTCTACTTCACTACCAAGCGCATGCAAGCGCTGCGCCGTGAACACGACCAGCTCTCTTCAAACTACAACCGCACACAGTCTGGCCTTGTTAACGAGGTGGTTCAAGTTGCATCTTCATACTGCCCTGTGCTCGAGCGCCTAGCTGGTGTTCTTGCTCATCTCGATGTCATTATTTCCCTTGCACACTGCTCGGTCAACGCACCAGAAGCCTACGTCCGCCCAAAGATCCACGCTCGTGGTACCGGCCAGACAAAGCTCATTGGTGCTCGTCACCCTTGCATGGAGCTTCAAGACGATGTCCAGTTCATCACCAACGACATCAGCCTTACGCGTGACTCGTCGTCTTTCCTAATCATCACCGGTCCCAACATGGGCGGTAAATCCACATATATTCGCCAGGCAGGCGTTATTGCCCTGATGGCACAAGTTGGCTGCTTTGTTCCTTGCAGTGAAGCTGAACTGACGATATTCGACTCCATCCTAGCCCGTGTAGGAGCCAGTGATTCACAGCTCAAGGGTGTATCAACATTCATGGCAGAGATGCTCGAAACAGCAAATATCCTGAAGTCTGCTACTTCGGAATCGCTCATCATTATCGACGAACTTGGACGTGGTACTTCAACGTATGATGGCTTTGGTCTCGCTTGGGCCATTTCCGAGCACATTGTCAAGGAGATTGGCTGCTTCGCCATGTTTGCAACCCACTTCCACGAGCTTACTGCTCTGGCAGACCAATATCCCCAAGTCGCTAACCTTCATGTGACTGCCCACATCTCCGACGGCGACAACGGAACGAAGCGGGAGGTTACACTTCTCTACAAGGTTGAGCCCGGTATTTGCGACCAAAGTTTCGGTATCCACGTTGCCGAGCTTGTTCGCTTCCCCGACAAGGTGGTACGCATGGCTAAGCGCAAGGCTGACGAGCTTGAGGACTTTACGTCCAAGCACGAGGACCTTGGCGGTTTGACATATAGCAAGGAAGACGTCGAGCAGGGCAGTGCCATGCTCAAGTCTGTTCTTGTGCAGTGGAAGGATCAGGTCAAGAATGGCAACATGAGCAAGGACGAGCAGGTTGCGAAGCTCAAGGAGCTTGTCGGCGGCAACGAGGCTCTGCTTGCAAACCCATTCTTCCAGTCTGTAAAGGCTCTATAAAGAGGATCAGGCATAATGTGTGTCTATCATTTCAATTGGGCTGGCGTTGTTGGATTAAAATAGCATAGTAATTCAAAATAATGAACAATCACTTCATGGACCACGAGAGAATTCCCAAACAGCATAGCCATTATATTTTTTATCTGGTTTCTAACGTAATAGTATGGGCTAGATCTTTACACTACGCAGATGCGACGCTGTGCCAAATGTTTGTCAGTAAAAGAATTCCCAAAAAGATAACTAAATGTCTGCGTGGCAGCAGACATGTAACGCTTTTGACATTGGGTTTGCTCAGAAATGTAGATAGAATGTAGATTTTTGGGGTGAGCTTTTAATCAGTGAAGGTCATAAACAGCCTCTGCTCGAAAATCATCATAGAAAACCCAATGTCGCGACGTACTTGTGTATGAAAAAGGAAAACAAGAGAAAATCGGACTAACCTTTGACTTTATGCGACATCTCCGTACACTGCAAATTGCAGCAGGGCTCGGCAATTGGGGAAAACTGTTCCCGTCCAGACGCATAGCCCAAGCATCTTGTGGCTCAGGTCATGCCGCAACGAGGAACACATGTCCAACAATAAGGAAATAGTTATGTACAATGGTTGTAGTAAAAAGCACCACCATTACCCTGGTAGTCGGGGGGAGAGGATTTGGCAAACAGGCTTTAAAAAGAACAAACACAAGCAGCAACAGCAGTCGATAAGCCTTTATTGGCTGCCCTCGACGGTTGTGCTGACAGGGCTAATCTCAATGCCGTACTTTTCGTTGAGGTGCTGGCGTCTGCGCTCCTCGAAGCCAGGGCCGCGAATGCCACGGCCCTCGCCAATCTCGGAGATGGTCTGCTCGATGGGAACACGCGTCGTTCTGCGCACAATTTCCTTGCGCTCAAACTCGTCGTCCTCCTTCTTCCAGCTATCCAGACGGCCGCCCATAAGCGAGAATGTGCCCTGGACACCACCGACGAGAGCGCCGAGGCCAAAGACGATGGGTGTGCGCTTGACTACAAGACAAAAACCACGTTAGTACATGCACGCCAATTTCAACAGCAAATACGTACAAGGCAAGCCGAGAACACCACCGGCCATGAAACCACCAAAGGCAGCAGCCCAAGGATCCTCCTTTTCACGCAAGTTCATCATCGTTCGGGAGAAGAATGTGTAGGCAGCGGGCGCGGCAGCTATTAAAAAACAATGTCAGCAGACAATTTCACGGGGCCGGAAGCAAGCGTGACGCTGCCAATGGGGATCAATGCGTACCGGCAATACCAATGACGGGGGCACCACGTGTGAAAACGCCCATGGCACCGACATTGCGGTGCGAGAGGGCGTTCTGGATGGCAGCAATGAAGAAACCACTGCCGAGACCGACGACGGCAGTTTTTGTCGTCTCGTCGAGGACGTCGTGCGCGACATAAGGCTTCTCCACCTGGCTGACGGCCGGCTGGCCGTGACCCTCCTCGTGATCCATGGCGTGAAGTCGGGGGGAGAAGATCTAGGAGGCGAATTGAGAAGCGTTGGTGGATGGACGAGGTGGGAAGAGGTGCTTGGGCGACTGGGGGAGGGAAATGGAGAGAGCTGTTTTGCGTTGCGGTTGAGCTGGTCACGTGATATATGTTCAATTGGGCAACGCGGATTGGCTGTGGCCCTTGGGGGCAGCACCAACCAAGGTACGTACCTTTTTTTTCCCTTCGATGCGCAGGTGGCCCACTATCAACCTCACTGTACTAGCTGTGGCCCTCGCTTTGGACTCTCTTTTTCGGGTTCAGCACCCTGTGCAAGCAGCGGCTTGGTTTTTAATTCCTGGAAATTCTCTCCTTTTTCCTTGGTTTTAGAGACAACCGTATTTTATGAGAGCAGCTGCACGAGTACCCTGGAACCTGGTGTATTTCTGCCCAACGAGCCCGTTATTGCCGGTGCGCAGGATTTTCTCTTATACGACTCATCGCTGCCTTGCTATATTGGACAATTGCCGCCAATTCCGCACAACATTTTATAAAATGGCTTCCGAAGCCCCCTCACAGCTGCCAGTGGAAGCTCCAGAGCCCAAGCTCCAGACACAAAGAACCACAGACCAAGTAACAGCCGACGGCGAGGTGAAGCCCATGTCTAAGAAGGCGCTCAAGCGCATGCGCAAGCAGGAGAAATGGGACAATGGAATCGAAGAGCGACGACAGAAGCGCCGTGACAAGCGCGTGGAGCGTCGAGCTCGCAACCGCGCGGACCGCGAAGCCCAGATCGCTGCTGGCGCTGACCCGGCATCCTTCGTTCTGCAACGTACACCCGCTACACTGGTCCCCGTCACACTGCTATTTGACTGCGACTTTGAAAAGTACATGACGGAGAAAGAAGGCATCTCGCTTTCCAGCCAAGTGACGCGGGCCTACTCGGACAACCGCAACGCCAAGTACCGCTCACACCTGTGGATTGCCGGCTTCAACGGCCGTCTCCAGCAGCGATTCGACGGCACGCTGCGCAGCGTCCAGAAGAACTGGAAAGGCGTCAACTTCCACGAGGGCAACTTCCTCGAGGCGGCCGTCAAGGCGCGGCAAGGCATGGTCGACAAGCCGGGCGAGATGATCCCATCACTACAGAAGAGTGTGGACGAGCCTGTGGCCTGGACAAAGGACCCCGTGGACCCGTTCCCGCTGGACGACCCGGAGCCACCATTGAACGAGGAGTACAAGGACGTGGTGTATTTGTCGTCGGACTCGCCGTACACGCTGGAGCGTCTAGAGCCTCACACGAGCTACGTGATTGGCGGACTGGTTGATAAGAACCGTGAAAAGGGCCTATGCTACCGCCGCGCGCGAGAACTGGGTATTCGTACGGCTAGGCTGCCAATTGGCGAGTTTATGGTGATGCAGAGCCGGACGGTGCTCGCGACGAACCATGTCGTGGACATTATGCTCAAGTGGCTTGAGTTTGAGGATTGGGGTAAGGCCTTTGTGGCTGTCATTCCTAAGCGCAAGGGTGGCCGCTTAAAGGGTGAGGAGGGCGAGGAAGAGGAGAACCACGACGAAGAAGAGGAAGAACAGCAGGAGAATGTTAATGAGGAGGATGAACCGCAAGCCGAAGCTGGCAAGCTCGTGGCTGGCGAATCAAAGACGCAATCATAGCATACAGCATATCATGTTAAAAAAAAGCATAGTAAATACCCAATTTCATATTCAAATTTCATTCTTGCTCAAAAATGGTTCCAAGGAAGCATCAAGTACGCCAGTTCAAAGCCCCCAAACGACATTAATATATACAATCCAGCCCTATCCTGCCCTGTTTAAAAGTCCATGCCGTCATCCTCTCGCTCACGCTTCACCTTGCCCGGCTCCTCATCACGGTTAAGCTTGGCAACAAATGTTCTGAAATACTCAATGTAGGGCTTGAGAGATGTCTTTTCCCAGTCAGCCACCGTCTTGCCATCTGCTTCGTCGCCCTTCCAAGAGTCAATTTCGCCCAAAAGCGCCTGTACGGTAGGAACGGTCATGGGGTCAAAGGCCTCGATGGTGTCGTAGCTTGAGGTGTCAATTGGCACACAGACACGGCCTGTACCGGGATGCACGACAAAGGGACTCTTGAGCAAATGGTTGAGCTTCTTGCTGACTTCGATATCAAGACGTGGGTATGTGTATTCAAGAACAATGTCTTGCTTGGCTTCCAGAAGCGCCTTTGCATCAAGGTTCTTGCTGGCACCCGTCTTAGCGAGGGCGTCAATGTCGAGCCACTTGGATGTTGAGCTGCGGCCAGGCGCGGCGTCCCACTTCTTGCGTAGCGATTCGTTCAACTTATGGTCCGGGAGGAGAGCAAGGAGTTTCTGGAAACGCTCCTCGCTGTCCCAGGGGTCCTGGACGGCCAGGACGTCTTCCTGGAAGTGTGTCTTGAGAATATCCAAGCTTCGTCTGTAGACCGCGTTAGAATCAGGATTGCTGAATTTTGTATATTTTACTTACGAAAGATGAGGGTGCAGAGGGCGCCACACGTTGACCTTCTTTCCACTTTGAGCACCGCCCTTGATGACCTCCAGATACCCAGCAATGGCCTTGCGCTTCTGGTCGTCCATGCTTCGAGCAGACTTGTCGCAGACCCAGGCGTGGGCACCACGACGACCAGAGTATACCCACATGATGTGCTTGAAGCCGAAATCGTCTCGTAGCGCAACATCAAGGACCTTGATCGCCATTGTCATAAACGTCCAGCACTTGTTGCAGATGTTTGCCTTGTCACAGCACGTTCTGATGTCGTCGTAATCTGTCAAATCGATATCGAAGCAGAGTTCCTTGGCTAGAGGCTTGAAACTGGGGCCAATAGTTTTTCTATCGCGAGGGTTTGCGCTGTATACGGGGCCGATTTCGAAACGGGAGGGCATGAGGCGGAGGACATCGGATCGGAGGCTGTAGTTGTTAGCTTGCAGTTTGGCACGATGCCCCGACTCGCCAGAGACCTACGTATCTGATGATTTGAAAGACTGGTAACGCAGATAGGCATCGTTGCTGAGTGTGAATGCAAACTCTCTGTTCATGTAGTCCTTGGAGGGCACGGGTCCATGGTTCAGCCACTGGAACAGCGGTCTCCAAGGGAACAGGCGCTGATAGAAACTGCGCATGACTTCAGGGTCGGAAGCTTTCATAGATGTGACATCGCTATTATTTATTAGCATTTGCCTCTCTGACCAAAGCAACAGGTCAAAGCTCACGTAGGAAGATCGGCCATTTTCATTGGACTCGATGGAGCAACTTTGATGGGCATAGAGCTCGGGAACTCCTCGTCGGACTCGTCGTCTGGGAACAGCGATGCGTCGAGTGTCAGATCTTCTTTAGGCGCCATACCGCTGGGGGGAGGGCTCTTGATCTCGAGCATGTCGATATCGTCGTCATCGTCATTGTCGGCTGCGTTGGTGGTAACGGTGTTGGGGATGCCCGCATCATCCATCGGTTCGTCCATAACGCCCGGCTGGGATGACGGCGGCTCAGCCTTGATTGAATGCGGCATTGTTGTGTGGATTAATTTTCCGTGATTTCCAATGGTCAAATGCTATTTTTTTATGGTACAGTGCTGGATTGGAAACAGGCTGCTTTGTCCAAATCGGTTTGGGGCTAAAGGTGAGGGTCGAGGACAATGGAAGGGAAGACGCGTCGAGGGGTGTGGGCACGCGTGGACCGCGTAAAGCGCCTTAGTGGCAAAAAAAAAAAAAAAAAGAGACCACCGAAATCAACACTGCTACAGTGGGTAAGCAAAAGTTACAGGTAAACTCGTTTTTGGTCAATCTTTTAATTATTCTTTGATATAAGTTATATTATAAAATTGCCATTTTTATCAATCTTTGTTGAATATCATGTATGGCATAAATACGTTATATGTATCGAGTTTTTAGATGATTGTTACATATAAAGTTTGTGTAAATATATATTTGGAATGAGTTTGTTGAAATATAGATTACTTGTAACTTTTGTTTACTCACTGTACGAGAATTATGAAAATGGTTTGTAGAGCGAACAAAGCCTAAAAGGAAAGAAAAGAGGTATCATCTAATGTTTTTGGTATTCAGAGGGGCCCTTAAAGGCCATGCTATACGTTAACTACCGCGAATAAAAATAGTAAGAGAAAAATACAAGTTGCGCCGCACGCCTTGTTCCAACCCAGCGTATATAAAAAGCATATTCTTTTCTTTTTGACCACACCCAGTGACTCGACTTGGAGTTCACATTCCCATTTTTGGTTTCCGACGTTCGCCGCAATGCAAATATACACCGATCCACGACAGAAATAGTCCCATCACAAATCGTCGCGCCTGCCACACCATTGTTCCAGCATA
Organism: [Torrubiella] hemipterigena; assembly: GCA_000825705.1. NCBI lineage: Eukaryota > Fungi > Ascomycota > Sordariomycetes > Hypocreales > Clavicipitaceae > [Torrubiella] hemipterigena. The sequence goes on from CDHN01000004.1 coordinate 1,175,403, forward strand.
CACGGAGATCTCTACTCTCCTTCGCCCAGGCCCTCCGCAAAAGAGCCGGCCCGGGGGGCCGTGCGTCTCTTGCGTGCCTAGAGTCGTCGCCGTTGGATCACGGTCTGATACTCGCTCCTCGAGGCTTGAATATTGCAACTGTTTTTAAAAGTTGCCGCCGCCTGGGTTTAGGCGCTGGCGCTTGCCGGGCGGGCTATCCGTAGAATTCAGGTCCATTTGGCCTTGGAAAGGTGGCGGGCCGGATGGCGCCATTCCGTATGGATGTCTACCGTTGGCCATGCCATACTGCCCATCTACATCGCCGGGTCCCATGTTGCTGGGGGACCATGTTGAGCCGCCATTTCCAGACGGCGTCACGGAGCCCTCCATCTTAATCGGGGTTCCGTCAGCGCTGAGAGCTTGTCCGGGGTTCAAGTAGGGCATGTTTCCAATCATGAAGGCTTGGTCAGGCTGAGGGGGCGGGTTCTTCAGTAGATGGACGAGATGGGTCTTGATCGACTTGAGCATGCCTTCTTTCGTAAACGGCTTGGCTAGGACACCATTCATGCCTACAAATATGTTAGTTGAGTGTTATAAGTATAATAGCTGTAATAATGTGGAAAGCATACCGTGTTCGAAGTAGCCGTTGACTTCGTCAGGGCGGATGTTCGAGGTCATGGCAACGACCGGTGTAGACGGCGAGTGTTGGCGGATGTACATTGTTGCCGAGACACCATCAAGCTTGGGCATAATAATATCCATAAAGATTAAATCAAAGTGATCTCGGCCGACAGATGTGACTCGAGTGTAGGCATCGGCACCGTTTTCCTGGAAACAGAGAAGTTAGCGTCAACATTCTTTTTACCAGGGTTGATATTGTACTTACAGCATGTTCCACCTCGCAACCCATAGATTTGAGAAACTTAATACCAATCTTAGCACAGGTAGGGTCATCCTCAACAAGGAACACCAATGGCTTCTTTGCACCCCAAAGAGCAGTAGACTTGTCTCGGGGAGGTGCAGCAGGCGCTGTGGCGCCAGGCAACGGTGCAGGTAGGCCGGCTTGTGATACGGCGGCTGCCTGAGCCTCAGTAAGACCGCTACCGTCTCCAGGCATGGCGTATGGGATCTTGTTGATGTGGTCAGAGTGGAACGGATCGATACCAACAGTCTGGCCAACTGGGTAAACAGGATAGCGGGCAATATCCGTGATAGGATCATGCAGCAGAGGCATGGTGACAGGTGTAACCATGGCAGCAGAATCGGTCAGAGGTCCGTAGACACCGTGAAGGCGCTCCAGTTCGCGGTCGGCAATGGCATCGGGGGCGACGCTAGACAGCAGCTCTCTAGCACGCTGCAGCTCGGGGACAGACTCGCTGCCGTCGCCGGCGCCGTTTGTAGGCATTCGTCTTTGCGCCATCATGGCGTTTGCGTTAGGCGCACCGTTGTAGACAGACAAGAAGTTGAGCATCTCGTGTTGCGCCTGCTTCTGAGCGTTGAGCATCTTTTGCATGGTCAAGACTTCGTTGACCAGCAGTCTGTTTGTCTGGGAAACCTCCGCAAACAGTTCTTGCAGCTGCTGAACCTGCTGTTGGGTGGCTGTGAGCTGTTCAGATATGACGCTAACATGCTGGCTCGTGGTGAAGTCCTCAGTAGGCTGCGTTTTGCGGGGAGCAGGGGCTTTGCGTCGAATGTTGTCCAAGTCGTCCTTGCTGTCTACGCGAAAGTATGGGTGCTTAAACTCGAGGATCTAGCGGAGCGTTAGGAAAATGGGCTCTTGTGCAAATGGGGTGTATCAGAAAACTTACGTTGCCACCAGGACATGAGCTCTCTGCGTCGCTGGAGGGCTTAACCTTGTGGAAGTCATACTTGTTGAGCTGCCGGATGAAACTAGACATGTTGCTGTGCTTGAAATGCTTGGGAAGGATAGATCTTGTGAATTTTTCACCCTGTGCAACCAAGAATTAGTCTTTGCTATTGGGCATCAAGAATTACATGATGATGAACGTACCTCGACGACAACGAATGTGTCTCCGTCCTTGCCCCATCGGGCAACGTCTTGATGTGACGGGTCTTCCAACATTCTGATTTAAAGGTTAGTACGTAATCTTTTGATCCTCTTGTAGCAGGTATATGCATACTTGAAAAGTTTTCTCACCTATTAGAAAGGGTTAGCTAATCTGGCGAGCCGTTCAGCGAGCAACAGTTTACACGTACAAATTCACTGGCATTATTGCCAGCTCCCTGGGCTGGGCCCAGATCTGCTCCGGACATTTTCTAGAATTACAGCGGAGCAGTAATAGAAAAGGCTAAATGGTGTTGCTTCTCGCAGAGCGATTATCAATTACGAAAGTTTGACGACCGGCGCACTCTACTCGCTAGGCAGTGCACAGATGCTGGTTTGCTGATGCTGCAATTCTAGAGCTCAGCAGTCGATATAAAAAACGTCGCAGATGTGGCTAGCAAGATCCAGCGTATCGTATCGGCTATCGCGTCGATCCCAAGCGTCTGATGTCAGGTTCGAAGAGCGGCTAGATGCAGTCGAAGATATCGCGGGTGTAGTAAGCCGGGTTACAACGCGCTGCGCGATTAGTGAGAGTTCGAGTTGAGGGGGCGGGTGATTAATATGCTGGCGTATTCGACGGCATGTGCGGCGAGGCTATGTACAAAGATGAAGCGACGGTGCGTATCGATGGTTATCGTTGAGCAAAGCTGGGGGTCCTGAGCAAGAAAGCGATTTTGCGCTCGGAGCAGCAAACAGGGCTTGGCTGGGCCGAGAGATGTGGTTTTCACGGCGGCCGGCGGCGACGAGCAGCAGCAGGCAGGCGAGGCAGACGACCGCTGGAAAATATCGAACGTCGATTAGCGGGAGTCGGATTGCAGCAATGAATTGATGCAAGGCGTGGGAAAACGAGGCCGGAGAGCGATGTGTGGTGTTCGCCGGGAGCGGTTTGCGAGGCAGAGAGGAAAAGAGAAGGACGGAAAATACAAGACACGGGCGCAGCGAGCGCTGGGAACAGAAACCGGGCCTTGAGACCTTGGCGGACGGCGGAGCGAGGGGGCAGTCGGTCGGCGAATGGTAGCGAACAGAGGGCGCTAAGCCAAAGCGGGAAGACGTGCTGCCGGTGCTCAACAGCAGGCAGGCTAGCAACAACAGTGGTCCGCTGTGGGAGGAGTGGTGGGGACCGCTACAGCGCCGCCTGTACGCAGTATGCTAACGTAAGGTCCCGTAGGCTGACGATGGTGGTGGTTCCAGTGGGTTGGTTGGGTGGATTTGCCCCGGCGGGAAAAAAGGTGAAAGATGATCCTGGCCGTGGTGATCCTCAGTGGATAAATTGCGTACGTACAAAGAAAGTGGCCGCCAAGGGTTGGTCTGCGCCGTGCGACGCTCTTTGGGGGTATTTTGTTTCTGGATTTAGAGAGCATGTGTCTCTGGTCTCTCTTGGGTATTATAGTGCAGTATCTGTTTTTCCTTTTACGTTGCTGTGTGGCTGTTTTGGTGTGTTGTTTCTTTTTCGTCTTTCATGCTACAAAGCAAGTTGGTGTGCTGTGCTGCTGGCTGCTATGCTGTCTGTTAGAGAGAGCACTTTGCGCTAAGTTGGGCCGTACTGCCTGCCTGCCTGCCCGTCTGCCTGGGTGCTGCACCACCACCACCACCGCTGCCAATCATGCCCACCCCATGCGCTTCCAGGGTCGTTCCCTGCACCGCAGCGCCACGGATGGGCGGCACCACGCACCCAATGATGCGAATCCTTTCCTTTCTGCGCGCTTGTTCCCCTCCGCTCGTCTGTTATTCCCTAATATGACACACACCACGCATGCAGAGTGGACTGTACGCATTGCAGCAGATGCACAAGCTTTTTTCTTTTCTCCTCTGCCTGCCAGCCAGCCACCCAGCTGCAATGGCAAGTGGGAACGATTCCCCGGCTGTACTGTGCTGCTGATGGACGGATGCGCTATGTGTGATGTGCTGCGTGTGATGTGCGTGCTGCCCAATCCCATCCCCGCTCACAACAACCAGAGTCAAGTCAAGTCAAGTCCAGCGCCAGTGTTGGCCATGAGAATGATGGCTAACAAAGAAACAATCAAAACACACTTCCAATGCAGGGGCGCACGCGTAGGGTCTATCGAGGTATGCTGCTACGCATATAGTTGCTTTTTTGGTTGTATTTTCCCGTTGTTCTGCGTAGTTCTGCAGCGCGCTACCACGGCAGGGATCACGTCACTTGGTTGGCATTGTTTCCTACTACGACCTCCTAGCTACTATCACGGGCTCAGCCAGCAGCAGGCACCAAAGCGGCATTAAGTCCTGCGGTGCATGCAGCGCAGCATACGGAAGAAAAGGAAAAATGAGAGAGAAAAAAAACTGCTAGTTCCCCGGTGGGACACACACCATCGCCCACCCACCCTCGGCGTCACTTTTCGATATGTGCTGTCATCCGCTCGCTGTTGGATCGGCCTGCAGGAAAAATGGCTGCGCTAGTGTTTTGGCGGTGGCCCTTGGAAAAAAGGTGACGCTGTGTCTGCTGTGGTGCAGTGCAGCGCCAGCAGCCTTGCCAGTAGCCTTGTAACAGCACCCACCACCACCACCAATACCAAAAAAAGCCCACTGATGGCTGGCGGCGGGCGGGGCCCCTGCTCAGCGCTGTTTCGTTTCGGTTGGGCCACCACCACCCACTTAGCCCTGGCCAGCGACGCAAAACTAGTCCTCATCCAGCTTCGCGCTGCTAATAGCCTGGGGCCAGTGCGCGCTGGCGCCGCCAATAACCTCATTCCAGTAGCGCCAATTTGTATTACTTTGCCCTGCGACTTAAGTTGCTAGCGCCTTTTTTCCATCCCTTTTGTATAGTTATCATTTGTCGCTTCGGCTGCTTCTTGAGGCGGTTTTACCCTTTACTTTTTAAGGGTCGCCGTCCTGGAGACGCTAAAGGAGTTTAGCATATCTCATCGCATTACTCGGCGCCTTATGTTTGCACGTGGCGGCCACTGGGCCGACATTGCTGGTTACTTTCTTTCTATTACTTTCTCGTAGTGTCTTTTGAGGGTTTACTTGCGAGGGGCCCCCTTGTATACCGGTTGGCGCTGGGCGTCCAATGGATGGTTGCCAGAGGTTGCATCGGACAGGCTCTTGAAATAGCACGCGAGTCGTCTCTTGCAGGTTACATTAATATTAAGAGTGAACCGGTTGCAAGCATTTATAGCCATGTCGCGCCATTTCCAGTACATGTGTACTCATACTAGACATGATTGGCTCAGCTACAGGCTAGCTGATCGAGTTGGGTGCGCAGTCTACTATATTCAAAGCCTCTAGTGCCAGCCTGTCAGCAATACATGACAAGTGTAAAAGCTGAGGGTAAATCAATACCAATATAAATTAAGATCAACCGAACCTGAAATTTAGCCCACAATTTTTTCCCCATACATAATTAATTCAGAGCATGTCTGGGTATCTGATCGAGAAGGTGTTTTGTCAATGCCGGGTAGCTGTGGTGCCTTCCAAGTGGCTGGTACCAAAACTGTACTCTACTCAATTTGGCTGGTGACGGCAATGGGAATTTCAGAAAGCCGAGCACATATGTATGGCCACGAAATAAAATGTATAGAAAATTTGAAAAAGATTAAAGAAACAACTATAAATCTTCCTTAATTTTTAAACTATTTTAGTATCCTACAATATATATTCGCCCATTCACTAGATCCTGCGCCAGTCGATGGGTGAGGGGCAGAATCGGCTCGGCCCACTTGAATTTTGAGTCACAACCTGTGCTTCACCTTTTTTCGAAAGCTCTGCTCGCATGCACCGCGCCCGATTCCTTCGCATCCTCCTCCAAACAGGCAACCGGCCATGTCTCACAAGGGAAAGAACAGTGCTGCGGCAAAGGGCAAGAAGCCTGCCAAAGCAGGCGCCGATGGTAAAGCCGAAGATGTTCTGCAGGCAGTGGTACGCCTGATATCTGCCCCGCGGTAGAGAACACCCGAAAAAGCTAATTGAAGCATCTACAGATCCTCGCCGATTCGTTCCAGGATAGATTCCACCCGTTTACGATTGATACGCCTAGAGTAAGCACCAAGCTTCCTCCACAAACGACTACCTATACTAATCAGCGCAGTGTCTGCTCCCCCTCGCCAACACCCCGCTCATCGAATACACCCTTGAATTCCTAGCCATGAACGGCGTGCAAGAAGTCTTTCTATACGCCGGTGCCAACACAGACAAAGTCGAAGAATACGTCAGTCAGTCCCGTTGGGCCCCGACATCGCGGTCTTCGCCCTTCTCGACGGTACAATTCATCCGCGTTGCCGACGCCCGCTCCATTGGCGATGTCCTGCGCGATCTAGACAAGCGCGCCGTGGTCGACGGCGACTTCATTCTAGTACACGGCGACCTCGTGTCCAACATTATGCTCGACGATATCCTAGCCGCACACCGTAAGCGCCGCGAGGACAGCGCCGCGAACATCATGACCATGGTCCTGCGCAGCGGCGGCCCTACCGAGCACCGCACCAAGGCGCATGGCATCACGCCCGTCTTTGTCGTCGACTCCAACAACCGCCGCTGCTTGCACTACGAGGAAATGAGCCCCCTCTCAGAAGACCACTATGCGCTCCTCGACCCCGCCATTGTCGACGAGCTCTCGACCGACTTTGAGATCCGCGCCGACCTCATCGACGCCCAGATCGACATCTGCACACCCGAAGTCCTGGCCCTCTGGTCCGAAAGCTTCGACTACGAGCTACCGCGCAAGAACTTCCTCCACGGCGTCCTCAAGGACTGGGAGCTCAACGGCAAGATGATCTACACCGACATCGTCACCAAGGGCTACGCCGCCCGCGCGCACAACCTGCAAATGTACGACGCCATCACACGCGACATTGTCGGCCGCTGGACATCGCCCTTCCTGCCCGAGAACAACCTTCTCCCCGGCCAATCCTACAAGCGCCATGCCGGCGCCACTGTCATCGACACCACGGCCTACCACGCCCCCGACGCCAAGCTGCTCAACTCCGTCATTGGAGCCCGCACAACCATTGGCGCCGGCAGCTCCATCACAAACTCCATCATCGGCAACAACTGCAAAATCGGCGCCAACGTGTCCCTCTCCAATGCCTACATCTGGAACGACGTCTGCATCGAGGACAATGCCGCCATTACACACGCCATCCTCGCCGACGGCGTGACCGTCGAACATTCTGCCGCCGTTGCCGACGGCTGCCTCCTCTCCTACGGCACCCGCGTCTCCGCAAGCAAGCCCATTTCCGCAGACACCATCCTCTCGACCAAAGACATCGGCGGCAAAGTCGTCTCTACCGACACATCGCTCCTCGGCCCCAGCGGCGCCGGCGCTCCCTTTGAGAACCCCGACCTGGAGGACCTCGATGAGCGCGACCCAACCCGCCTGCAAACATCGCTCATCTACTCCCTCGCCTCATACAACCTCTCGTCCTCCTCCATCTCCACGCTCGCCTCCGAAGTCTTTGATGAATCGGATGATGAAGAACCTGGCTTTGCTGCGTCGTCTGACCGCGAGCGCCTCGACTCCTTTGCTTCCGACGACTCGAGCGGCAAGATCGCCTTCCACAACGACGCAGTCAACGGCCTCGTCGACGCCCTGCGCGCCACATCCGGCGACTTTGACTCGGCCAAGCTCGAGTTCATGGGTCTGCGTCTAGCCACCAACGCCTCGGACGACATGATGCGCAAGGCCGTCGCCACCGCCTTTGCCCGCCGCGCCGCCGAGCTCACGCTGCCTGAAAACGGCTCGCTAGAGGCCAGCAAGGCCGCTGAGAATGCGCTTACAGCCCGCCCTGGTGCCACAAAGTTCATCTCGGAAGTTGGTGTCGGTGGCGGTGAGACGGAGCAGGTTGAGTTCATCCTCGCCGTGCAGCGTGCGCTGTCTTCGGTCCGCACCGTCGAGTCCGCCAAGGCCGGCACGCTTCTTGCCGCCCTGATGCAGCAGCTATATGCCCTGGATATCCTCGAGGAAGAAGGCATCCTAGAGTGGTGGGAGGACGAGCGTGCGTCTGGAAGTGAGGCCATGGAGGCACTCCGCGAAAAGGCAAAGGTCCTGGTCGAGTGGCTGGAGAATGCAGAGGAAGAGGAAGACAGCGATGACGACGACGATGAGGATAGTGATTAGACGTCCATATCACCCAAAAGTATTAATATAACCAAGAAATTTACAGTATAAGGCGCAAGGCCAAATGCAGTAGTTATCAAAATGTGATGTGTTATTTCTGATGAGAGTGATTCTAAATGTACAATCGATCGTTATCGTAAAAAACATGATGCTCCTAAAACGCCAGCAAATGACTCTTTTCTTTGTCTTGCTTCTTTCCTATTCCACAGAGCTCTGGAATCCATGCAGCACAAACATAGTTGCAATACAACACACTCGTATGCATATATGCACGTACAGACTAGTAATAGTCGCCAAGGTCTGCTGCTGCAGCTGCAGCTGGCCCTTTGGCCGTTCCCTTTCTCATCGCAGCAGGGCCAGGAGGCGGGTTATTCTGATCATACAAGACCTCAGCAGGCTTGACCTCGTCCAGCGACTTATAGTTGCTGTAGCCACCACGGCCGCGGTTTCGGCCACTACGTCCTTTCTTGCCTCCGCCACCACCTCCGCCGCCGCCACCACGAGCCCGTCCTGCGTTGCGAGGACCGGTAGGAATAACGGGGGCCACGAGCTGCTGCTCTTCCACCTTTCTCTTGGAAGCACCCTTGCCGGCATAGAGGTTTTCGTAGTCGCCCTGGCGAGGATCATCCTCCTCGATGCGGAGAATCATCTTCTCACCTACTCGGCTGTCGAAGACGAATCTCTGGTCAGGAGGGAGAGGAGCCCAGGTGTTAATCTTACCCGCATCCGCTGGGCGTGCACCCTTCTTCATGGCCAACACAACATGCGGGACCGCAGACTCGGTATGATATGATGTAGCTCCAGGAGCAGGGGCCAGGCAAGCTGCCCAGATGCTGTTGTGATAACAGGCCGTTCCGGTAACCTCCCAGCGCATTAGGCTGCCCATGCCACCGATCTTGTCCAGGATTTCCTTGGGGCAAGGCTTGGGGCAAATGATGACGTTGCTGCCGTGGATTTTGAGGGAGTTCTTGTTGATATCTGCGGGGATGTTGGCCAACGCAAGAAGTTTTGTCTTGTCTTCTTGGCCAATCATGTAGCTTGTGAAGAAAACCGTCTTTTTAATGGCAAGTTTTGCGGGTCGGAGATGTAGTGGCTGCTTGAGCAGCTCCTCGTTGTGCTGCTGAATCATTCGCTGCACTTCCGTGACTTCTGTTAGAGGATCCAAGGTTGTAGAATTGTTAGGCACCTGGATGACTTCTGTTCCAATGGTGCCTCGGGTAGGATTTGTGGACTGGCGGTAGTTGTAGTTTTCAAAGAATTCCTTGAACGCCTTGGTATGCTTTGGTCGGTCCTCGTAAATACGTAGCTCGCTGGCGCCCTTGTATACCTCAACGAGCTCTGTCAGAAATGCTTGTTTGAAGTGCATGGTGTTGTCAAACGTCTGGTTCGAAGGGCCGATGGGAGGCTTGAGAACGAGCATGTCAAAGTTGAGACCTTTGCTCTCTACCATGCGCCGGATAATGTCTGTAAACTTTCTGTCGCCGCGGCCCGTCAGCAGTACGCAGACGGCATCTGGCTGGCGAATGCTGAGCTGGACGAGCTGGACAATCTTTTCATTCCACCAACCCTCCCAGGCGCGAGGTTCTTCCTTGTGGATGCCGTCACCGACCGATGCGAGGATGTTGTTATCGTGCCACCAGCCGCCATTGATGAACTTGTCTTGCATGGCAAGAAGACCGATCGTCTGGTTGTTCCATAGTGCAGGATTCGGCAGCGGGGTCTTAAATACTGCATCAACTGTTAATGGTAGAGCTCTCTGGAACAGAATCTCGATGGGACGTACGGGTGTTATCGAAGTCGTAGACGTGGATGGCGCGAATCTTGGCTGGGTCTGGCGGTGGTCAGTAATTGCGCGGAACGCATCGAGGGAGACAAATGTACCAGGGGGGGACTTTTCGAGGCCAGACCAGCGGCCGAGCCCCGTCAGAGTGTATTTTGTTTGCTGTTGCTTGCCATTGGCGTGATAGGCGCTGTATGCAGACGCCATTGTGAGGGATGGGAGGCTTCGCGAGGCGGTTACGAGAGGTAGCGTAGGGCACTGGCGGACGACGAGATTTGTTGAGAGGTCATGGGGATGTCCTTTGCAGTGTGCGCGTACGGCGAGATGGATGAAGAGGCGGCGATGTCGAGGAGAAGCCGTTGGCGATGCAGTCAAGCGCGATGTCTCTGGAAAAAAGCTGGTGGTAGCGTTGAGGTGACCAGCGCGGCGAGTGGGTCTGGCAGCGGCTGAGCAGAGCACTGGAAGGCGAGGCGACGACCGCTGTAGACAGTGGCCAGTAACAGCAGGCTTCATTGTGCGCCCGGCGGGATGTCGGGGGAAGGGCACAAGAGGCTGCAATGTTGAAAAAGGAAGAAAGACGAGGATTGAAACAGATAAGAAAGCCAGAGATGATAATCAAAGACGGCAAAAACGGCAGACCGCTGGTGGCGTGACCTGTCGCTTGTTGTCTCGCAACGCCAACACAAGGTTTAGCTTGTGAAGCTAACCAAAAGCCCTGCTGCAGTAGTAGCGCCAACAAAAGCTTGTTACTGTATGCAGCCAGCAATCAGCAGCCAGTAACAACAGTTAGCTACCCCTCCTCTGCGTTGGTTGATTGGCCGTTATCGGAATATTTCTATCCTTTAGGCCGGTGTAGCGCCACAGAAAGACGGATGAAAGGGTCAGGTGCATGAAAAGGAAAAATAAAAATAAAAATAAAATAAAATCACCAATTCTTAAACACGGGATGAGCAACGCAAAGTAACGGAGAATACAGCGTCTAATCAGTGCGGATACGCTGCTTGGCTGGCTGGGCGGCGGGTGTCCCCTGGCTCCGCCGCAACGGACAAGGTTCGTATTCTACACTACAACCCGAGCATAGCCCTGTAAATCATATAGATCTCCTTCCCGTCTTGCATATCACATCTTACATTTCTCCATCATCACTACTCAACAATTACCAATGGAAACGCATCTTTCTCCCGCCGCGTGACTCACGTCGGCCAACAGCTTCCCCACTTCCCCAATCCCCAATTAATGCTGACGCTAGTGAGCTTGACGATGTCTATAAAGTCGACGACAATACATCGAAGCAGAGTCGATGCCAATTCAACTCCAGCAACATAAACAACCTCCAGCAACATAAACGACACCAGCTAAAACCATGAGCTTCAGCATCGTCCCCGTCACCGTCGACGATGTCACCGTCCTCGCCAAAATCTCCGGCTCCGCTATGGAAAAGGACCGCCAAACAGAAATGAAGGCCCTCGCCGAAGACCCATTCGACATGGAAGCATACACGCTCGAGTCCCTGCCGGGCCTGCTCCTCCACCCCCGCGTCGCTATTGTCAAGGCTGTCGATTACGAGACGGGCGAAGTCATGGGAATGTGCCAATGGGGTTTCCGTGGCTTCGCGCCCAACGAGATGCCTGTGCTAGAGGGCCAGCCGAAAAGGGTGGACGATGCAAAGAAGCCAGCCGAGGCGGATGCTCCAGAAGATGCTCCCAGGGAGGAAACCACCGCAGAAGCAGAAGAAAAGACTAAATCTGAGCCGGAACCCACAAAGCAGGGCAAAGATAAAGTCAAGGACCTCGTGGCACTCACCGACGCCGACCTGGACGCATGGATGGAGGAGCAAATGCCCGAAGGCACTCGCTGTCTCTACATCGTTGGTCTGACCGTCTCGCCCAAGTTCCAAGGCCGCGGCGTCGGTTCTGCGCTGCTCAAATGGGGTACATCCGTCTGCGACGCGAATGGCGTCTTTGCATGGGTACATTCGAGCATGGGCGCATGGCAGATGTACCAAAAGAGCGGCTTTGAGGTTGTGCGCACACTTGACGTGGACTTGGATGTGTATGCGCCGTGTCCGCCACCAGGAGAGGGCGAGGGGGCCAAGTGGGGAATATATACATTTTACTATATGAAGTATCTGCCCAAGAAGGTGGACTAGAATACGCTTTAAAGACAGTATATAGCGAGTGGTGTGTAAGATGAGAGGGCGTTGTATATAGCAACTACTAGGTCGCCTATGATGAGAATATCAAGCGGTTCAGTTTACGCATAATTTAATCTCTATGATAACTCTTTCTCTGTCCTGTTTTTCCTTTTTTGATTTTGTTGTTGGCCATTTTGCTCGACTAATATTTATTTGCTTGCCTTTTTACACACTTCAGCATCCAACTGTGGCGGTGCACTGCCCAAAACAGCAAGCCAACCCACACCCATTTTCCACCCCCGCTAGAGCGGCATATTCACTAAACCATAGCCCGCAAATTATCGTGGTGAATCTGGGGCAGCTCAGCTGTCTGGGAATTATAGCGCACGGGTTATTCCCAAACAACATCACCTCTAGTCCATCAACCACCGAATTGTCAACCACCACACAACTACATAGTTCTCCTCTACTCCAAACACCTACTTTTACCATGCAAAAAGTTAATATATACATATACATGCAGCCTTCCCCTTGAAACCCATCATCGGGCAGCTTCCTTCCATATCATTCCTACAGTAGCACACAACACGCGAGCAAAAAAAACCTACACCATATATGCAGCACCTACACCCAGCTATTACACTACACCACCCTTCTTTCACTGCCCAATTCTCCTCTGTCCTACTTTACTCTATACTCACTATTCTCTGTTAAAAGCGGCGATCCTCCATGCACCCCATCCCTCCGCCAAGACCACACTCCCCTCCTCATATCCCACCGTGGCTATGCTCTTGTTACCCCTGCACAAGGCCGCCTTAGACAGGAAAAAACAGAGACAACCCAGCCGATCGGACAACCCTACCTTGCAGCACCACGGCTATTTTTGCACTAAACCACCCACTGTGATCCATCCGCCCCTGACGCTAACACGCCGCGCCGGCCGCTATTCCTTCTCTATTACTTGTTCCAGTAGGAGAGCCTCATGCCAGTCCGCTGGAGGTCCACCAGCGCTATCTGCACTGCCACCTCCCGCGCATTCCCCCTGTACCCTTGCTTGCGATTTCCTGGTTTTGTACGCAAGACATTCCGGGGGCATCAACTGTCATATACAGAATACTTCACGCTCGGAAGCCCGGAAATGTTTGCCTACAAGGTATAACCAATTATAAACACTCCCCCTTGTTTAGCTCCCACTCAAGACACGCAGATTACGCCAAAGGGTCCGTCTTAGTGCAGATTCAATGTCTTTCTGTGTCATTATCTCTGCCTAGTTATCCAATTCCATAGTGCCTTAGGGCTATCCAGACTCCTGACCCAACATACAAAAAGCTAAAATACATTACAACCTCCCAATTATTACCACCACTGATCATCGGGTCAGCCAGCTCCAGTTTTGTTCGTCGTATACGCCCCCATTGCCCTAGTATGCAAAAACAAAAACTATACTCATTACATGCTACCCCAGCCAGGTTCATGGCGGCTGAGGGCTCGCTTCCCAAAGCGTTTTCCAATTTTCTGTACGTGATGCCGTACGTAATGTCCGTAAAATATAAAGGCCGACGGGGTGTTATATGGAGCACACCGCCGAATAAATGAAAAAAAAAAAGGCGAATAGAGTCGAGAATTGAACAAGGTTTAACGTGCATTGAGCTCACTGAGCTCTTGTTTGTGTGTGTTTTTCGATGTGTCGATTTAAAACGTGAGGCGGATGACAATGCTGCTGACGGCGTCATCGTCGACTTCCATAGAGGTCTCGTTTTTGATGCCGTTCGCTGTCGTCTTCTTGATCTCCATGCGCATGTCTTGGCCCTCCTTGAGCTCTTTTACAGCATCATCGTCGAGCTCCACCTCAAGGCCGTTTGGAAGGACTCGAATAGTGCGTTGAATCTTGGCCTGGTCGAGATTCCACTTGCTGGCAATCTGGCGGTTAAGCTCAGTCAATGTGCGCTGCATGAGGTAGACAGCACGGTGATACTCGCGCTTGGATGCGTCGCTGGCGTCGTCGCACAGAATGTAGACGCAGGCAATGGGTCGGGGGCTGCGTTCACGGGGCGGGCGGTATGAAGGGTCAACACCGAGCGCCTCGATCCAGCCACTCAATGTGCCACTATCGTCCGTCTTGTTCACAGCTGTGACATTATTGGAGTCAAAGTTCTGCCAGTGGCCAGAAGCTTGCGACGCCAAGGACAGGGAGCTAGGGGAAGGCGAAACAAGCGAGCTTCGCACAGAGCTCTGGCCGCTGCGGGCTTGCCATTGGCGACCCTCTCGTCCGAGGGACGGAAGTTCACCGGGCATGGAGACGGGGTTAAGATCGGCATCATCGCCGTTTTCGCCGCGGAGGAAGAGAATGCTAACAGGGCGGGTGCTCGTAAACATGTCCTGCATAGTCTGAAGGCGGAAGTGGAGATCCTCTTCGAGTGTCATTCTAGGCGCGTTGGATGCAGAGCTCGTCGAGGACATGGACCACGTTCTCTTGTGCTTGGGTGCCTTACCTGCCTTTTGCAAGTCAACACTGGCCTTGGAAGCAATGCTCTGGCGCTTTCTCTTGGTGTCCTTGAGACCGCTTTCCGCTTGGGCAATCTGCTGCTTTAGCTTATCAATCGACTTCTTAACGTGGGCGACATCGTTGGACAACTTTCGCTCGGCACCGTGGTCGCGGAAGAGCTTGACCTTGCAGAAGCAAATCTCAGGCATAGTGTCGTTGGAATCGACCGAAACGATGCTCGTCTTGGAGCATAGGCGGACAGGAATACCCTTGACGCCCTTGGAGTGGCTAAAGTCAGTAGACAAGAAGTTGAAGCGAACGTTGATGTTGACCTCGGGAGCACCGGTTGTGCCGGGCGTCCAAGTAACGCAAAATCCGTCAAAGGATGAGGACTCAACCTCGATGCGAGTGCGTTTGTTGTCGCCCTCTGGAGGTTGGTTGGCTTCGACATACTCCACAGCCTGGAGCTTGCCTCCGCGCTGGTGGGACTCGCTTGTGCCACGGCCTTCCTTCCAAAGTCCCCAGCAGACACCTGGCTTAGCACGCTGCTCTTCGTCCTCAAAGGAGACGCGGACAAAGGTGCGGTACTTGGTTCCTGGCAGAAGTGGCATTCTTGCACCAGTGTCGACAACGGAGAGAGCATAAGCCTGGCCCTTGTTAAGGTATGTGATGGGGATCTCATCGGCGTGCTTAATCATGGCGGTCGGGGCGTTGAGAGTCGAGTGGAAGCGGAACTTCTCTGCGGCGGAGGGAAGGGGAAGCGACTGCATGGTTGTGTTCATGCCGCTTCGGATGGCTGCCATGGACGGTATCTTGCCCTCGGTGGGGTCGGGTGTACCGTCCTGCTCCATGGTTTCGTAGCCTGTGTCCTGGTGCACAAATGCAGTCGGGGCAAAGGTCTGGGGTGCGCCAATCGCAGGAAACTGTTGAAACTGGTCAAGCATCTGAGGGGCTACGGGAGGGAACCCAGCCATGTCCATGGAGTTTCCGTGCAAGGCCTCGGCAGCAGCCGACATGCCAAACGGCGTAGTGAGCCCCTGCATCATGGCCATGGTAGGAGTATGCAAGTCACCAGCTTGGGAGTGGAGAGTTGTAGAAGGGCCGCTAATGTTGGGGGTGAAGAGGCCTGTGGCAGGGTTGATGAAGGAGTTGTAGGCGAACGAGTTGGGGTCGAGGAGCGACGGTGTAAATCGCCATTGCTCGTTGTTGGCTCGAGGGGTAGGATCCTGGTCATGGAAAGGAGCCGTAGGAGCCACTGCAGTTCTATAGAGAAATTATTAGCATTACGGTACTGGCCAAATTCTGCAGACTGTAAAAGTACATACTCGGAAGTTGGCGGAAGCGTTAGCGCTGCGGGGTCTGCTGTGCCATCTGCGCTGACGAGAACACCAGGAGCACCAGGCTCTTGGGTGGCTCTGATTTCAGGGAACTGCTGTCTGAAGTTGGCGAGCAATTCATCGCCGGGCTTCCGCGTGCTTGTTCTACAAGGAGTGTTAGTTTGTGTGTGCGAGCAAACGGTGGCAGTGGAGATTTGCTGGCGTACCTCTGGCTGAACATTGTGGGCGTAAGTGTGCGTGTTAAAAAGGTGACTGAGAAGTGCCGTTAGGCAAAGAGGGGCGTCCAAGGAGACAGAATATCGTTATATTTCCTAGGGCTAGGAAATAATGAAATATTGTAATGGGCGGTTAAAGGATGCCGTGTAGATTAGTAGCGGATGGAGCGAGCTGTGCCTTTGGTGCCAGACTTCATTTAGCCCAAAATGACTATTTGGAAGTTCTGCTGGAGGAGGGCAAAGTAAAACGATGGCGGATACCAGGGTTGAATGGGCTTATCCGTTGGGGTTGACCGCGGTCGTACGTTGCCGTAATATGTGGCGGATGAAGTGCGTCGACGTGTAAGCGTGTGCGTGTGAGAGAAAGCGAGAGACGATGGTGGGCGACGATGTAAGGTTGGCTGAGCTGGTGTTTGTAGGTTGGTGATGGTGCCGAAGATGGTATTCGTCAAGGAGACAAGAAACAGCCAGAGAGAAGCGATAATTAAGAGATACCGCCAAGCTGGAGTCTGTATGATGGCAAGGTCTTGGAGGAGAGGGAAGGGCAAGTGCAGGAGGTGGTGGGCAGAGGGCAAAGAATATATTCGGGGGCGCTGGGGGAGCGCTAAGCACTGCAGCTGGTAGCGTCTTTTTGGTGGGGGCCAAGCCTGGGTTGCGAGGAAAAACGCAGCGCGAGGACTTTGCAGCGCAGGGGACTGCGTTCTCGACCCGGGGGCAAGTGGGCCTTCGGATGTGGCTCGAACTCGGGGTGTGGCTTTACTTGATGCGCGCACGCCACGAGCGTAAAAGCGGCTTCAAGAAATGACGTAGGGGGAGTTGTTGGTTTTAGTCTTTGGTTTTGTGTTGAGCAAACAGCCGAGACGAAAGACGACGATAGGCGACAGACGACTTTGTTTCAATTCGAATGGTCTATGGCTGCTGCTTCATTTTTTTTAGGTCTACCTGTGGCGGTGTAAGGCCGCTGTATTTGTACTTTGCTAGCACCAGGTCATGGCCATCGTGAAAACCGCTGCGTCATCGGTTCTTTGTGAGAGGAGCACGCACGTCGACGGAGGCCTGCGCCACATGTGGCTGCAGCCAACAATGGAAAGCGAAGACAACAAAAAAAAAGCATTTGGCTATCATGATCAACGCCATCTTGTTCGCTAGTACATCATCAACTACGTGTGGGATGGGATGATCTGTGGGTGCTGTGTGCAGCAAAGTTCCACAGGAGAGAGATGGGGGGCTCGCGTGTCGATGGCTGTGCAGTCCAGCGTCAGAGGCGTCAGCAACAACACCATCGGAAGAGGAAAAAAAGAGAAAAAGAGTTAATGAAGCATGTGCGACAGACACCCAGTGCGCCACAGACTGTCTCTTGTGTATTTATGTCTATTCTAAAGTTTTAGAAACCCGTTCCAACTATACCGTCTCGATTCACTACAAAACGTAGCGCACACAGAGACACAAACACACACTTTTTTTTTTGGCCTGCCGTAGTAGAGTCCCCCTTCGATCGTCATAGACACAGCGCACAAGAGCGCATCGAGATCGCTACAACAAAAAGCGCACTAACCGATGACATGCTCAGCACCAGGGGCGCCCGCAGGACCCACTGGAGTCACCGCTACGCTACCGCTGGAACACCGCACTAAAAAAGACAAAAACGACGAATCAGCTCGGAAAAAGATGCCAGCAGCACTGGGCTTTACAGCGGATGCAAAGCCCACTGGACAGCGGATCCTTCGGTGCATGCCTGACGCGGTTGTCCACTGCATCCCACAGGCGGATGAGTCGTGCAGCTTATATTACTTTGTACAGCACTACTGTAATATTTCGGGGACGCTGCTTCGCGACTTGTGTGCTGACTGGTGCGTGCGTGCAGCAGAGACAACATCTATACGCATAAATTTGGCAACACAAGAATCAGTATAATGCAACAGGCATAAACACAGCACGCCATCACATCGTCATACTGGTGCACTAGAAGCCCAAGGAACCCGCGCTGGTGCGCCGTTGAAGCACCAGTCCACGAGTTCCACCAGGGTCTGCACCAACAGCAGCAGCCACCACTACTAGCGAGCACCAGATCCAATATTAAGCAATGGTGCTACACGGTCTTAGCCCTATCTAGAACCCTTTCTGCATTACCATCGATTTTTATCGAAATAGCAACGCCCTTTTCCCCAGCCAAGCAAGTCATGTTTTCTGATATTGCATACGGCACATGTCCGAACATGGATGACGTCAGGGCTGTTCTCCTTTTTTTCACTTTACGACCTCAACGGTTCACTATTGCTGCAAAAAAAGATGAAGCCTAAAAAGTAACATACCGGTAGAAACGGCAATGCATAAATACACCGCTCAGGCATCCATTCGCCCAAAAGCCAGCACCAGCAAAAACGTCGCAAAAGACGCGGCTGCCCATGAAATATCGGACAGGGCTTGGCGCAAACCCTTGCACCCCAACTCCACAAGACAGCCGTGTGGCTGTGCCAATTAGCCGATATAGCAGTCCGCTAACGCACCCACCAGACAACACTCTACAGCGCACTGTCGTCAGATTTTTCAGCGCACTACAGGCGACGACCGCCATATCCGAGCACCCCCGGTGCAACGTTTACCTGTCTACAGCAGGTGCGGGGCGCTAGGAGCCGCCTAGCTTTGCGCATTTCCGCCGCTATAGTGACCTAGCGCTAATAGCCTTCGGTTACAGGCTACAAGCAACACGCTAACACACCCACCACTTCGTTTCGCATTGATCCAATCCATTTCATTAGCCACAGCTGCTGTCGGGGACCCCGTGGCCATTCGCTCTGCCCTTTTCTTTTACGTCTTGTAAATGGTAGATCGCCACGCCGCAGGCAGACGAAAGGAATCGGTCGGCCGAGAGGTCAAGTCCGCCGGATGACTCCAGGCACAGCGATCACTAATACCGTTCGGCTGCGATTCCACGACACGGCACTCTGCGTTTGCTATTCACGGAGAAAGAATGAAATGGGCAAAAAAAGGGTATCGAACCCACTGCCGGATTCCGTCATCCTTTAGTCTACCTGAAAAAAAAAAATCCTTGAGAGCATATTGCCAACCCGTATCAAAGGGTTATAACAGCGGTCCGGAATTTAGTAATCCTGCGCGTGCAGGGGCGGCCCCGCACCGCCACAGCTACTGGTCGACGAGCCACCGCATACCCCACCCTCGCACTTGTGGCTTGACCATTTGTCTTGTAGACGACGTCATAGCTCGTCACTCGGCTCTATTTTGTTCTCTTTACGACGTTGCGCTTCGACGCACCAGGGGTGGTTCGCTTTTCAACATGGATTCCGAGTTTTTTTTATTCTTCTAGTGCATCGGCTGTATTTCCATCTTGAGACACGGCTGCGGACAACCAACGCCGGGGATTACTCTTTTTTGGCTGTAAGAAAGCAGAGCCGTCTCATGCCGTCCGTCGCGCATCCACACACAGCGCCTATAACAGCAAAGCACTAGCAGACCCAGCATATACACGCACTGCAGGAAAGCCAAGCCAGTCACCATTACTTTCTCAAACGGGGGGGGGGACACTCGCCACACCCCCCTGCCGCTTAGATTGTCCCTTGCTGCCGATCAATTGTTCTAGAGTCGCTCTTACAGTGTCAGACTCGTGGCCGAATACTGGGGCTCTCCGGAGACTACATGGAAATTCCAGCGTATGTCTACGTTCGGGACATCTTGTAGCGGGTTGCAGCGCTTGCGTTGACCGGGCACACCTCAGCACTATCATAGCAGCAGAATGTATGGAGGACGAGCAAGCGCCACGACAAGAGTTCATCTAACTCTGCCTAAATGAAATGGCTTAGAAGAAACAACAAACAACGCACCGGGTAGTCTAAAAAAACAGACAACCCTTGCGACGCTAATGCACCACCAAGAAAGCTTGAAAAGGGAAAAAGTGTGTGCTATAACGCACCAGCCACAGCGGATATCACCCACCCACCCCGCAAGTCAAGCCACAGACGCAACGACTTGGTCGACTTAGACGGCCATCTGCGGCTATGATTGGCCTTGTGTCGTGTCTGGGTGAAACTGATCTGCGGCGCCTCTGCATGGCTCTCTCTTTTAGCTCCGGTCGTTAAGCATTAGCGCTGCGTGCTATAATGGAGCCCGCACCACTACCGCTACTACCAACCCCGGCGAACCACGCACGCAAGGAATAAACGGCTGCCCGTTGTGACCAAGACGAGGCGCTGGGTAGTGAGTGGTCCCGTAGCGCCTGGACGCCTCAAATCCCCCGTTTTCACGGCACGGCCGATGGGCTCTGAAAGGGCAAAAGAGCGACTGTTGATCAGTATAAGGCGCGAGACTACGCTGCTATAGTATAAACGCTGCAAATCCGGCAGGGATTCAGCCGTGTAGCCCAACACAGACGCAGTGTCTATGACGCTGGATAAACGGTCCCGCACCAAACGTGGCCGTAACGTGCCCATGCAGGACAACGTGCCCACAGTCGGAGATGGCTTACTATTCTGGAAAATCGAGTCTTTTCTGGTGATGTCAAGGCTGCACCGCCACATGCTCGTGGCCGTCGCTTGCCGTGGCGCAGGCTGCCTCTTGTTTGTTTCTTCCAAACCAAGCTTTTTAGCCCCATTGGCGATCGCTAGTGTGGCTAGTGAGTCCGTTTAATTGTGGATGAGGTTTGATGATGCCGTCTAACGGCCCATTAGCCAAGGAAGCTTGTCGATTTTGTTGGGTTCGGTAAAGAAGTTGTAATCCACAGGGACGGCCTCCTGCCCGGGGCGGCGGGCTGAGGGTATATCAAGGAATTGGGAAATGGAACGAGTCTAGACTTTTGTTAGTTGTAGAGAGAGGCAGCCTGTTTGATTTTGTTGTTAGTGAGAGTTTACGTAGCCATTGAGGGAGTACCTACTCATGAGGAAATGTATGACGACAAGCATGCCAGCAAAGTAGTCCATCGAGATGCCGAGAATCCGGACTCCAAAAGGGCTGCCGCTCCTTAGCCGAGGAATAGTTCCATGTTCACTGCAGCCGAACGGCACTGTCTCAGACGGGAGCCGAATTTACGGCGCCCAAAGCGTGACGTGGCTCGGCTTTGACTCTCCGGGTTTTGCTTGTTGTCTTTACCCTAGAAGGCGAGACGTGAGACAAGGTGAGCAACAACGTCTCGGCAGATGACCAAGATGACGAAGTTTTTCTGCCATTTTGTTCTATGAGCGAAGATAAAACATGTGTGTTTTTGTTTCGAAGTTTTGACATTAACAAGCGCAGTTTTGAAAATGGTGTTTCTAGTCTGTTGTCCGTAAACATGGCTTCCGTCTACCGATGGTTTCTGACACTTGTTAACCAACTAATCAACCAAGAATGTTGTATAGTATTCTTCTTTAGTATTCTATGTATTCTATTTACAGAATGTACAAACGTAGACCTTTTAGAACCGCAACATAGCAACAACAAGAGCCACAGCCTTCCATTGCCACCACGGCTGCCGGCTCGCCATGTCAACAGTTGGACGCTGTCAGCACCGACAAAGACGAGTTACATGGATTAGCGAACCCTTTGCCGGGAATCTACGTATCCGCCGAGTCCCAGACGTAGTGTCATGTCATGGATGGCCGTTGCATGTCCCTGTCGAGTGCTGGTTTTAGTCACTGCGATGATACGCTGGCGTAGTGTAGGCTGGCCGCCCGTTATTTTGGTAGCACGGGCAATTAGCATAGAGCGCCCTAGAATTGGGACTTTTCTACGGAGCATGAAAAAATGGCACTACTGAAAAATTTATTGTAGTATTTTTTTTTTCTTGCTGATAGAGTCTATTCTTTTATTTCGCTGGCACTGCACTGTAAGTCGGGGGGTTCTCGCAACAACGGGCCACAGGCACCAAACAGCCTTAAGCCCAAAGAGGAAACCACGCGCATACCAAGGTGACGTCGCAGCCACTTAAAATTAACAACACCAAGACATGGCCCAGCAGCCGTTGCACTCTCACCCCTTGCTGGAAAAGAGAGTCGCAATCTCCGCTATACGGCCCTTACAAGGGCGCTGAAGAAGAAACGACGAACGAAAAAAAGCGATAAATGAATACGGGGTAATTTCACGGTGATGGGACGAACACCACCCACGAGAGATGGCGATGATAAATGGCGATGATGGCGATGATGCTCAATCAACAAAGTACGATGCCCGCCCCGGAGAATTCGCTTGGCTCTGGAATGCGTATTCCGTCGCCCCCCTCCACCGACCGATACACACCCTAGCATTCAACTCATCCTTCCTCCTCTACCCAAAGGAGACACACACTAAGAAACAGCGTCGCAAAGGGCAACCTGGGCCCCAAACCAAACCACCACACCACACAACCCCCCTTGTCACTAGCAATGCCGTTTGTCATTTCCCCTGGTGCTGGGCCTTGCGCCGACGCACGCGAGACAATGGCGCAAGCCAAGAGCTGCCAGCTTCTCCTCCTTTTGACTATTCTCTTCCCCTCCAACCCATCCCGCTGCTTCGCCAGCCTTTGCCTTCGCTTTGTTTCCTTTTATTGTGCATTCTATTTCCGTTGCTCGCCAATCCGCCAAGTTTTTCTTTGTGATAGCAAATAGCATAGCGCACCTAGTGTGAAGATGCGAATCGCCTATTTCTTTATAACACCTTGCTCGACCCTCTCCTTGCCGAGACGTATCTAGACTCAAAACGAAAGAAAGAACAATACCCGCTTGTGTTCAGTCTCACCTTTTTATCCAACAACTAATACTCGGTTTCCTTTCCTCGTTTCGTTGCCGTCGAAGAAAGAAATCTACTACACAGACACAGACGCTTCACGAGAATGCATCTCTTCCCCCGGCGCTCGTCGCCGCAGTCGACCCTCGTCGGGTCCCCGACATCGACAACCTCGACAAGCCCGCTCCGCGAAAAGACATCGTCCACTTTGACCCCCAAACCGTCACAGATGAACCTGGCCCGCCCGCCCGAGTTCGAAGTCATCTTCTCGCCCATGGACCGCGAGAACCCGAAAGAATGGCCCTTCTGGTACCGCATATGGTCGATCCTCACTGTCTCCTTCGCAGCATGGGTCGTGGTCCTCTACAGTACCAGCTACAGCGCCTCTATTCCGGGCATGATGGAGGAATTCGAGAGCACAAAGAGCGTAACATCGCTAGGTATGACGACATATCTTCTCGGCCTCGCTGTGGGTAGTTTCTTTGCTGCCCCTCTTAGCGAGCTGTTTGGCAGACGTCTTGTCTACTTGGTGTGTCTCATTATGTGGGCGCTTTGCATTATCCCGTGTGCCCTGGCCACTTCGTTTAGTGTCATCTTTACATTTCGCTTCATCGGCGCCCTCTTTGGCGCTGCCTTGATTTCCAACGGGCCCGGTACCGTTGTTGACCTTTCCAAGCCCGAGTATCTAGCCATGGGCATGTCGCTCTTCAGCATCGGCCCTTTCAACGGACCTGTCCTTGGCCCTCTTGTTGGCGGCTTCGTCTTTGAGCAGCATGGCTGGCGCTGGACCAACTGGGTTGTACTAATCCTTGCTGCTGTTTCGTTTGCCATGATTTTCTCGGTCCAGGAGACCTACGCACCAGAGATTCTTAAGCGCAGAGCCGCAAAGATGAGAAAGGAATCTGGTGACTCCCGCTGGTGGTGCCAGTACGACAAGACTATCGAACAGAGAGCATCCCAGTGGAAGAATATCCGTACCAACCTTGCCAGACCCGTGGTTCTCTTCTTTACGGAACCCATTGTTTGGTTCATTAACTTATGGTAAGCACAATCCCTTCCTTTCGTCAGCTGTCTTGCGCTAACCTCTGTTTAGGAACGCCCTCATCTACGGTATCCTCTATCTCTGCTTTGTTGCCTACCCCCTTGTCTTCTCTGTCGAGCGACAATGGAGCCCTGGCATGTCCGGCATGGCCTACATGGGCATTGGCGTTGGTATTATGATTGCCATTGCAGCCGAGCCTCTTATTCGCCGTTTTATTCAGTCCCAACCTCGCGACCCTCTTACTGGCCGCCCATACCCAGAAGCCGCTGCTATAGTTATGGCTCTGGGCTCGATTCTTACTCCTCTCGGACAAATGGGCTTTGCTTGGACATGCTTGCCTACCAATATCCACTGGATTGTCCCCATCAGCTTTGGCATCCCCTTTGGCATGGGCAACACGCTGAGCTTCATCTATTCGTCCAACTACCTAGCCGGGTCCTACGGCATCTACGCTGCCAGCGCTCTTGCTAGCAACGCCATTATCCGCAGCATCTTTGGCGCCACGCTCCCCGTAGCAGGCGCACAGCTATACAAGACCATGTCGCCACAGTGGGCTGGAACCCTGTGCGGCATGCTTGCCATTGCCATGATGCCTATCCCGTTTGTGTTTTGGCGATACGGCGCCAAGATCCGCGGCCGCAGCAAGGTTATCCGCCAGCTGCGCGAGGACGCGGCCCGTCTCGAGCAAAGAATGAACGAGGAGCGCGTAAAGGCTGCTGAATTTAGCAGCAGCGAAGGCCAGCTTACCATTTCATCGTCGCTCTCGAGCCGGTACCCGAGCAAGCCGCCCAGTATTGG